>OY288283.1:65769557-67077890 GCA_958450335.1 Hibiscus tridactylites | reverse complement strand
TAACCTGATCTGAAATGCATTTTTAAAATTGTTATCAAAACCTCTTTTCTTTTTGAAGTATGTCGTTAGTCTGAAAATTTTGAGGACAAAATTTCTTTTAAGTGTGAGAGAGTTGTAACACCCCAAAAATTACGCCCAAATTGTAAACCCTAGATTCAAAAAAAATCCTAATTTAGAAACATAATTTCTAAATTCCTAATTTTTAAAACCCTAATTTTCTATGGTGGACTAAATATAATTTTTTATCAAACTTGAAAGTTTATATGAAATTTCTTGAAAATTTAAGGATTGACTTCGTAAATAACCCTTTTATCAAATTGAATTTCAATTCAATTGGTTTTTACCGTATGTTTATTATTATTATTATTATTATTATTATTATTATTATTATAGTTCTTTAATTTTAAATGGAATTCTAATCTATTCGTCTTCTTTTAATTATTTTATTTTTATTCTTTTCTATCTTATATCACTTTCATTATTTTACTTAAATTAGGTTTACTCTCCCTATATATATGCATACACTTAGCTCAAATAAGATCACCCCAAGAACCTTACCTTTTTTATATAGTTTCATGTCGCCAAAATTCCTTATTGATTTGTTAAATTCTTATCTTTTAATCTCCACCGCTCTATACCCCTTCTTGTTCGTTAATCCCTTCAACCCCAAGTTTAGTCCGGTACCAATACAGTTGGATCCAATACTTCTGATCATGGAAAATCACATCATTCTATAGGTTGAGTATAGCTTGGCTAATGTGTGTTTCCTTACTGTGCTACATGTTTTTCTTTGTGTTGATGCATTATGGTTTGTATGGTTGACATCACATGCATATGATTTCAGAATGTGTTTTAAGTATGATTTATGAAACATCGGATTTACAGAACTATGATTTATGGACTATGATTTACGAATTATGTTTATGGAATATCGGATTTATGGAATTGGTTTTTATGAAACTTGAATTTTAAACATCATATATGAATGAGCATGGGTTGGGATTTGTAAGAAAGAAGTTCAGTGGTTTCACCCTTCGGGTTGAATTTCACTTCGGATTGGCGGACGTAGGGAGGAGGTTATGAGAACCTTCCTCATTTTTGGCGGACGTAGTTGGGTGCATTGCATTACGCTTGTGATATTGTATCATGTTTCAAAGGATTTTAAGAAAATAATACTATGTTTTACTATTATGGTTTTTTTGCACTTTAGAGACACACTAAGCTCTTTAGCTTACTCCCCCATAGTTTCCTTTTACAGAGATCTTTGGGCTTTAGGCGACGTGGTACTTGGAGGATCTCAATTTTATCCGGTTATTTTATTATTCAGTACGAAATTATTTTAGTTTAATCAGATTTCTATTTATTATTTTGGGACATGGACATAATTTTGGACTATTTATGTTTTGGGATTATTTTTAACATTCATTTACTATTATTTTAATTCAGAGATTTTATATAGATATTCGAATATTTATTATGATATTTATATTTATTATTAAATTTATGATATTTTATTTTAATTAATGTATAATTTTCAAAATTAGATTTCTTGAGGGAAACGTTTTCAAACGTAACTTCCTAAATTCGGCTATTCCGTCTAGGTCGGGTTTAGGGGGTTACATGACCGGTTGTGTAAAGGTTACCTCTTAAGCATTGAAAAGGGGAAGAACAAATTAGTGAATTGTTGCAAATCCTTAGTGGTAGCTAAGGTAGTGTATGTAGAGTTCATTTGGAACTTGAACCACTCTAAAATCCTTTGTTCTTCGTTTTTAGCTATCATTTTTCTCCAACAAATTCTTAAAAGCCCAATTCACCCCCTCTTGACATTGATCAATCCAATGACCCACTCAACATATCTTACCCTAATTATGAATATCTTTCAAAAAACACGTTTCATGAGTTATTTGACATGATTTCGAATGCCCAACCCATCAAACAAGGCTCTAAACCCTTATGGAGTCTGGCGGTTTTCGGATTATTGTGGACCATTTGGTTATGCAAGAATGAATGTATCTTTAACAACAAAACTTTCAACGAAGATCAAGTGTTTGATTTAGCTATCTTGAGGATTGGGTTCTGGTGCAAAAGTAAGTGGCCCATGTTTGTCCCATCCGTTTTGGAGTTCAGTCAACACCCAAATCTTACGTCTATACAGATAAGCATCCCTTATAGACCCTCATCTGGTTCATGGGAAGCCCATCTCGATGGCCACATCAAATTTAACGTTGATGTTGTAGTTAAAGGGAGCTTTGGTGATGCTAGTATTAGAGGTATCCTCAAAGATTAATTCTTGCTATGTTCTCTAGGGCCATTGGCCGAGCTGACCCCTCTTTCGCTGAAATTACGGCCATATTAGAAGCGTGTAGCATTGTCTCTTCTTCAAAATGGCTTGGGAACCAACATCTCCTTATTGAGTTAGATAATTAACTCACATTAAATTGGATCGACAATCTTAGTCTGGCACCCTCTTTTTCTGTAGAGATAGCGAAGGAATATGTAAAAAATTACAATTGAAATTTTGTTTTTACTTTTAGAGAAAGCAATTGTGAGGCACATATGCTAGCAAAACAAGGTATTAATAGAGACTATGGTTTCCTGTGGCTAAAGGCATGATTTGAGAGTGCTGATGCGTGTCGATGTTGTTAGTTAAAACACTGACGACCATCATTTTTTTTGTTCGAGCTGTCCAATAGTTCTTTTTAAACATTACTTAAGTAAAGTTGAGTAAAGTTTTTTCCCTTAATTTTTTTCAACAAAATTTATATTTAAAACACTGACGACCAGCGTTCTTTTTTGTTCGAGCTGTCCAAAAGTTTTTTCCCTTAAATTTAAATTGAGCTGTCCAAAGCGGTAAGCAGCTTAGTATCGCTTAAGCATTCTCGATTTTGATGTTTTGTGTATGCATAAAATTTTCGCCGAAACACTCATTTATTATAATCAAGTGTGCGACGCGGATCAACTTAGATTAGTCATAATAAAATACTTGAGAACCAGGAGAACATGTCAAAATTTTTACCACTTGATTTGATAATCATTAATACTTTTAAAATGATATTTTTCTATCAAACAGTTTTTAGCACGCGGAAGGAAATGATGATGGCTCCACTTTGTGCGTGCATTTTTGGCACACCGGCCTTAAGAAACTCGTGCAAAAACAAAGAAAAAAGCATGAAAGGGAGCTCCCTCCGTCCATAAGAAATGAACCATTAAGAAATTATGGTTTTTGTCTTGATAATTTATTTTTTTAAATAATTTGAGTGCATTTATTTTTTAAGGAGAACTCGGATTTCATTAATAGTAATAAAAATTATAAAAATATAACACATTAGTTATCATATAGAAATTTTAGCAATCATGGCCACCAAGAAGATTCATATAAAAATTTAAACGTGTAAACCCAAAAAAAAAGTGTAAAAGAAAAAACAAAATATTTCTTTGAAAATGTTTATTTTTCATAGAAATTCAATAATCATCCTCAAAATCTCTTTGTTTCTATCCAACAAGATGTGAAAGTATTAGTATAGGAGATTTGATTGAGAAAATTAATCTTGTTTACTGCATTTGCTAACCGTTCTGATGGCATCAATAAAATATCAAAAATAGAGATCTGATTATACTTAACTAGGGATGACCATTTAATCTAAATTTGAGAAAAAAAAAATTCAATCCAAATCTTATAGGAAAAAGTTTGAACCCGGATTTAAAAAAAAATTTAAGTCCTAATAAGAGACGAATCAAAGGTGGATCATGTCAATATCCCATCCAAATTTGAACCATAATTGAATTTAGGTGTAATTGTGTTTATCTGTACAATCGTGACATATTTGAACAATTATCATAATTTGGGGTGTTGTTGAATTGGATGTAATTGGAAGCCCCCAATTACACTCTTCAACTCGTAAAAGGAGATGTAAGAATCGGTATAATTATGTGTGTAATTATATTTTTCAGTTTTATAATTAACGTTATTTTAAAATTTAAATTTATACAACGGTATAATTACATATTGTACTATTAAACACGACATAGGAAATTACAATATAATTACACTGTCAGTCGAACATATTTAGTAAATTAAATTTCTTTAGAATTATACCACGTATAATTATTAGGTAATAATGAGTAATGACATTTTTTTTAATACGGTAGTAATGACATTTTCATGCAATTATATGACGACGTGTCGACATCTAAATATATCTTAAAAATATATGAAGTAAAGAAGATAATGAAATTGTGTCATATAAATATTTTCTTAATAAAAAGAGAGGGGTTACATTTTTTTTGAGTAAGTAAAGAGAATTACATCTATAGGAGTAAATGTCAGAATTTAAACTCTAAATTCATACAAAACGAGACAATATATAAATTAAAATAAAATAGTCATCTTTTTAAACAAGATATAAATCACAACAATCTATTATCAAATATATTAAAAAAATCTATTATCAAATTTAATTTTTCAATATATAGTAATTTCGAACTTGATATTTAATAAAAATCAAAACAAAATGGTCCAATGACATAACTCTAAACGAACCGAGTAAAGTACCTATCAAATGCCAAATATCATCGTCAAAAATATGTTAGGCACTGTGAATACGAAGCGCAGCCCGGGAACTATGTCTAACTCAAAATTTTATGTTAGGGTGTAAATTTGTAAAATTTTAAGACGATAATAATAATATTTTGATAAAAAATTATAAAAATATACGAATTTTAAATTTTTAAAGATAATCATACCCCATCTCTTTTTTAAGAAGTTCTAGGATGAGACACCTTAAAATGAGGCTAAAATGAGTTGTAATAATTTCGGTATATACCAAATTTAAAAAAAAAAATTAAAAATTTAAAAGTGTAAAAATTTTGGTATATACAAAAAAATCGATATTAAAATTTTTATAATTTTTATAAAAATTTAAGTTGCAACTCTTCTTAACCTCATTTTAAGGCAACTCACATATGTCCATCCCCGTCTCTACTATAAAATGCCCACTCCTAAGTCCTAAGCAATCAGTCGAAGGAACCTCTGGCAGTGTATTGGCAAAGTGGCCAAGTCTCTCCCTCTCTCAAAAAGCAACCAATATTTTCTCTTATTATCTGTTATTCTTTGAGGAGAGAGATCTTCTAAGGCTTTTGTATTAACAAACGTTGCGTCCTGTTGTGAAACCTCTGTTTTCCTCACCTCCTTTATTTCATTTCTCCTTTTCTTCAAAGATTCTTTCTTTTTCCTGTTTTCGTTGAGCTTTTCCTGGGTTTTCAATGGCGAGTCTTGTTATATCTGGTCTGAAGCCTCTTCCTTCAATCTACTATCCACCCACAAACAACTCTTTAAAGCCCAGTTTTTTACTTACGAACAAGAGCTACCCAGATCTAAAAACGACGAATCGAATTGAATTCTCGTCTGGGATATTTAGGAACTGGGGTCTGAACGTCAGTGCTCCGCTGAGAGTTGCATCTGTAGAAGAGGATGAAGGAAGAGAAGAGAGAAATCATGATGTTAATGGATTTGGAGAAGGAAAAGAAGATGCAGGGTTCGACCCCGGGGCGCCGCCGCCGTTTAATTTGGCTGACATAAGAGCTGCCATACCGAAGCAGTGTTGGGTGAAGGATCCATGGAAATCTACGAGCTACGTTGTGAGGGACGTTGCCGTGGTGTTTGGCCTGGCGGCTGCTGCGGTTTATGTTAACAACTGGATTGTTTGGCCTCTTTACTGGGCTGCTCAAGGGACCATGTTTTGGGCTCTCTTTGTTCTTGGCCATGACTGGTAAATTCACAACTTGCAACCTTTTGTTATTAGATCTGTTTTATGTTCCTTTTTTTTTCAATTCTTAATTGGAAAAGTTCTTTGGATTTTGCAGCGGCCATGGCAGCTTTTCAAACAATCCCAAATTAAACAGTGTGGTGGGGCATCTCTTGCATTCTTCAATCCTTGTGCCTTATCATGGATGGTATGCCAAGTGTTTGATAGTTTGTCTCTTCTAAATTTGTATATGTAATTGGTTCTAATTAGATTCATTTCCATTATGGTTAACTTTTTACAGGAGAATTAGCCATAGGACTCACCATCAAAACCATGGCCATGTTGAGAATGATGAATCATGGCACCCGGTTGGTTAAAATCTCTGCTTTTTTTTTTCTCTCATTGAAAATGATTGAATCATGGAACCTAGTCTAAATTGTAAAGCTTTGGTCAATTCTATTGCAGTTGTCTGAGAAGATATACAGGAGTTTGGATAACGTTACGAAAATGTTGCGGTTCATGCTGCCGTTTCCATTGCTTGCATACCCTTTCTACCTTGTGAGTTTTGTTGTAAGCTTTGGTTGAAATTGAATGAATATGATGAATTGGTGATGTTATTAATGGCGGATTGACTTTGATCAATCGCAGTGGAACAGAAGTCCAGGGAAGACTGGCTCTCACTTTGACCCGGACAGCGATTTGTTTGTTCCTAACGAAAGAAATGATGTCATTACTTCCACCATTTGCTGGACGGCCATGGCTGCTATTCTTGTTGGCGTGGGTTTCACAATGGGTCCTATGCAGTTGGTTAAACTATATGGCATCCCATACGTGGTAGGTTTCAAATTCTTAAATGACAAAACATACGTATCTCTTTGTCAATAAGAAAACACAAATTGACTTGCCCTTGCTTGCTTTGGTGTTAAGATTTTTGTCATGTGGCTGGACTTGGTTACATACTTGCATCACCATGGTCATGAAGAGAAGCTTCCTTGGTACCGTGGGAAGGTATGAAAACTCGGTCTAATTCGATCTGCTAGCCACATAAGTTGAAAACTTTAGGAGATTCATACGGAATTCAATCCATAACTTACGAATAAACTAATATTTGGCAGGAATGGAGTTACTTGAGGGGAGGTCTTACGACGCTCGACCGCAATTATGGATGGATCAATAACATCCACCATGATATTGGAACTCATGTCATACACCATTTGTTTCCTCAGATCCCACACTACCATTTAATAGAGGCGGTTAGTACCTGTATGGTATATTTCTCTGCTTTGATGTTCTTGTTTCGTTTTTTTCTTCTAATTGTTATGCTGTTATGATGCTCTTATAGACCGAGGCAGCGAAGCCGGTTCTCGGGAAATACTATCGGGAGCCAGAACGATCAGGCCCTTTACCTTTCCACCTGATTGGAAATTTGATAACAAGCTTGAAGAAAGATCACTTTGTGAGTGACAATGGAGATGTTGTTTACTACCAAACCGACACGGAATTACAAGAGCCTTCTAAGCTATAAAACATCAGTTTGATGCATTCATAAATATTCCCCGGCCACAAATTATTGGGTGGAAAATTCAAGCTTTTGGCTTGAAACTTGCTTTTGCTTAAGCATAGGAGACCTCTAAAGCATTGAGCTCCCATTGCCATGAATATGTAAAAAACATATTCAAGTTGAAAAGTAGAGGGTAATTGGAGCTCTCCATTTTTAACGTTTATGGGGAGGAAATCAGGGTATTTGTTTTTCTATATTGGCATTCTACTAGTAAAGGAAAATGTATACTTCTATTCTTTTTGAAGGAAAAAAATGAAAATTTATGGCTTACGGTATCATAAGCCCTTGAACTTTGAAAAAAAATCAATTAAGCTCTTGAATTATTTTTGCACACAATTAAATCTTTATACTCTAAAATTTTATCAATTCACCCTTTTAACCAACCTTAACGGTTAAATTTAACAGTTTTTTTTCCTGAATCAATTGGTGTAACGTATCGTATTACAATGTTGTCACTTGGTATTTTCAGAATTTTTGTTTTAGTTAGAAAATTCTTTAAAAGTTTTAAAAATTCAAAAAAGATTAAAAGATTATAATTTTTTATATAAAAATCTGTAAATGTCACGGGTTATAGTGTGTCATATGGTAGCAATATCTCAAGAAAAAAATAATCAAAAATTAATGATCAAAATTTGTCAAATAACTTAATTGATTAAATTTATTAGTTTGAAGGTTTAATTGGGTATAAAAATATTTTAAAGCTTATTTTTTTTAAAAAAAAATTAAAGGCTTCAAACAACTTTAATCCAAAATTTATTGCTTTATGAAGAAAGTAGTTGGCATGAAAAAGTATTTAGTTTTTTTAAGGTTGTATATGTGAACAACAATGTCAGCTCGTTGGTTTTTTAAGGTTGTATATGTGAACAACAATTCAAGAGCTGACATTATGAGTTTGGGTTAAAGGGGAACCCACTAATCACATCACTTATCACATCCTATTAACGAGCACTCTTGGAATGGTTAAATTTTATATAAGGCTATTATTAGTGATGTGCAAAAAATTCTGATCTAAACGAAATGATATGATTTGATTGATCTGTTTATCTGTTGATTCGATGTAAAAATTTAAATGTTTGATTTTTTTTTCCAGATAATTTGAATCGAATGTCTGAAAATTTTGAATCAGATGCGGATAGTTATTTGACATTCAGATCAAATACGGATAGTTATTTGACATTCTAATCAGATATCCCAAAATTTGAAAATTTTTATGGATAAGAATATTGTTTTATTCGATATTTTTACTTGTTATATATAAATTTTTTTGAAATTTCTACGAATACAAATCTTCTTATATTCAATAATTTGTTAGCTTTTTATTTTTGATAATTTGAAATTTTTATGGATAGGACCCCAAATTCAAAAAAATAAATAATGCTTAAATCAAGTCATAAATTCAAATATCTAATGACCGAAAAATTAAATATTCGACTTTTTCATATCGCATACAGATCATTAATTTGCCGATCTGAAAATTTTAAATATTCGAATTTTTAAATCAAGTCAGATCGGATTTTATACACCCCTAATAGTACCTAATTACTATGTGTTTTTGAAGAATTTAGTTGCACTATTATTTATTTATTTATTTATTTATATCTCTTTACTTTTTTGAAATTGAGTAAAGTTGTAGTTCATTGCTTATTGGTTTGGTAATTTTTGAACCTTTTGTATTTTTTCTTCAAATTTTGAATTTCAGTTCTAACATAGATATGTAACATTGGAAAATATTAAGATAAATTATCTTATTAGTTCAAGTATTACACATAAGTTGTAAATTTAGTTTGTTATATATAGAAATATATGTTTTAATATAATAATTGAAAAATATTTTAGACTTAATTGAAAAGAATTTAAAATATTCTCTTAGTCAAAAACAACTTGAAAACAAGTTTGAGGATGTTTAAAAAGGTTTTGACAATGTTTGAAACGTTTTTAAGTAGCCAAACCAGTGCTTTTAATGTACCCGTTTCGATACATGCATAATTTGTATCGATACTTTTTGAAACTGCCAGAACCCGTTTGGATAAAGGGCTTGCCTGTTTCGATACAGATAGGTGATGTTTTGAAACACCTAAGGGTATTTCGATATGCTTACGTGGCAGACACCCCAACGACTATTTTCCAACTGTATTTTGAATTACAGGCTGTTTCGATACGGGCGTTCCGATACGACCCACTGTGTTTCGATACGGCACACTGCATCAGACTCCAACGACTAGTTCTGAACAAGGGTGTTTCGATACAGCTACCCGTGTATCGAAACAGACATCACCAGAACTGCATTTATGGTGGGAAATAAAGTCTCCAACGATCCTCAACGGCTACAAACTCAATTGAGAGTATAAAAGGGACCTACAAGCATCAAGAGAAAGCTAATGCTTCAACTGTCAACAACATTATGATGAAGAAATTGTTTTAGAGCCAAATTGTCTATTCTTGTATAGACAAACACTTGTGAGCTAAAATTGTCAATGTATCCTCAATTGTTCTAGGTTTTGGATGAGAGCTTAAGAGTGCAAACACACACTTATTAGGGGGATTTCTTGTTTGCTAGAACTCTTTGTTTTAAGAGTGTTCCCAAAGCTCGGGTTGTGAGCTTTGGATGCTAGATCACGGGTTGTGACTCTAAGTTGTAACAATTGCCTCTTTAGCCTAGAAAAGGAGAAGAATTCTTAGTGAATTGGTTAAAATCCTTAGTAGAAAGCTAATGTAGTGAATGTAAGCTTTGGTTAGAAAGCCGAACCACTCTAAAATCCTTGTGTTCAATTCTTATCTTGTTGCTTCCACTTCCAACACCCAAATTATCCATTCTCCACATCTTGGCAAGCGGTTCCGTTGTGATCATCGAGCTTAACATTATCCAATTTGGTCATTTTTAGTTCTTGTAATTTAAACATATTGTCTCAATATTATTTAAGTCATGATTAGAATTTTAAAGTTAAAAAAACACCAAGATTAAAACTAATCAAATTAGAGTATTAAAAATAAAATTCACAACTTATGCAAAATTTCGACAAATAAATTTTTTTGATCAATGAGTTTGACTTATTCATAGAGAAACCATACAAGAAAATTACCAGGAGCCTCGTTAAATACATCCCTAATTCTAAATGGAAGAAAAGAGTACTCCTAGATAATTCGAAATAAATGAACACAACAAGGAATACACCGGCGTTAAACCCAATAACCAACCCCTACTACCAAACTCAACAAAACCAAAGCAAAGCAAGAACCCTCATAAGCAAGGATGAAAACAGTACAAGAAGAAGTGTTCCCATAGACTCGCACAACACCGGGAACCACTCAATATATGACCCAAAAAATCGAGCTCCTATCTACCCAGTCTTCGTCAAAGCATATACAATACCATTAGCCTCGCGGAAAATATGAGTAAAGCAAACGTGAGGCAACGCCTCACAAGCCGTATCAATGCTGCGAAACAAGTCCCAAGATTTTCAAGGCCGACGTTCCACGTGCAAAACCCAACCAATCGCTACTTGAGAATCCAACTCAATCACCAAACTCAAGTTGTCGCGCCAATGCAACTCCAAGAAAATCAAGAAAGCGAAAGCAATCGTTCGTAACTCTGCTTCATTGAAATACAAAACACTAAGAGGTTCCAAAAATAAAGCACATATACACCCTTGCCAATCTCGTAATACACCTCCCATGCCCACTGGTCTCGGTTTCCCACGTGCCGCACTAGACACGTTGAACTTAAACTTATCCTTACGCGACAAAATCTAGGAAACATCCGACCTCGGAACTGACCAAAGAAAAGATGTCGAGCATATCCATGGGCAGTCCAACCACTGAGCCTCCACCACAATCTTCGTTTCCTTAGAGGCTTTAACCCAATACAATGATCGGAGTTTAGCCAAGAAAAGATCTCATCCATTGTCAACCTTTTACCATTAAAAACCATATCATTCTAAGCAAGCCATAGAGATCATAACATGGCGGCACAACTCGACACCCACCATTGCAAAACTATATCAGTAAACGAGCAATGAAGCGCCGAAACTAAGAACTCCTGCAACGTATTTGGTAGAGGCAATGAAACCCTCCACCAACCCAGAAAACGAGCCCACAACTCCCTCACTCGACCACACAAAAACAAAATATGATCAACTTCATCAGCCCCTCGCTACACCAAGCACACACATCCCGAGACTCGAGCAAAGGAACCCCACATTGTCGGAGGAAAGTGATAGTCGGTAACCTACCCATGAAAATGAACCAAAAAAACGCTTGCACCATAGGATGTATTGCCAAATGCCACACAAAACAAGCCTCAAACCTTCCCCCTACATCGCCCATCGACAACCAAAAATTCGACAAAACTCGTACTAAAAATTGCCCCAAAATGTTCAGTTTCCAGGCCAACAAATCCCTCATATCCTAGCGAATATGAGGCTGTCGAATGCACTCCACCAACTCAAGTAACATCGCTTGTTCAAAAGATCGCAACCCTATTCGAAAAACGACTCTCATGCCGAATGAACAAACGAACCATCAATCACATAATCCCAAACTAACGCCAATTTATCCTTCACCAAGGCAAATAACCTTAGAAAAATAATTTTAAAAGGTACCTCTCGACACCAAGAATCCACCCAGAAGATAAATCTCTCCCCATTACCAGCATTCCACGTAAAGCTAGACTCATTAAAAAATTGGCTCACTGGTTTCGATGTAACAATATCCACAATTTGCCTCCATACCACTGATGTCTCTCTTCTCGCCCCATAACAAGGTTGCCACCAAGGCACAGCTTCCCCATACTGGTTTTGAGCTTTGCATTGTGAATTTTTATCAGTGGCAAACCGCCACACCAATTTCGAAATCGAAGTGAGGTTTTGAGCTTTCAAATCAACCACCCCTAAACCATCTAGCTAGCAAGGAAAACAAGCCACTACCCATTTCACACGACTCATCTTCCCCTTCAACTCTACCCTACCCCACAAAAAAGAGCAACGAAGCCGATTGAGCTTCGCAATTACCCCCTTTGGAGTGACAAAAACACTTATATAATACAATGGCAAAGCTGACAACACTGTGTTTACCAATATCAACCGCACCGCGACAGAAAGGGCAACTCGTTTCTATCCCGCCAACTTATTGCGGAATGCAGTATAAATTGGTTCCCACATAACCTTGTTGCGAGGATTAACACCCAATGGCAGTCCTAATCAATTAAACGATAGATCACCACTAGCATACCCCAAAATTGATGCACATTCAGCCTCGACCGAATCCTCTACACCAAAACCAATCAAAGTCAAATTTTGAAAGTTAATCTCCAAACCCAAACATAATTGGAAACTTATCAACACCCTTCGTATATTCAAAACAAACTCCATCGACCCTTCAAGAAACAAAATAGTATCATTAGCAAACTAAAGAAGTGATATCGAAAAATCCTCTCCCACGTTAACCCCATTAATCAACCCTACTTCCTCTGCCTTTTTGAGCATCAAATGTAAGGCCTCAACAACTATTACTAATAATAAAGGCGACAATGGATCGCCTTGACGTAGCCCGCTACTTATACCAAACTCAAGCGTAGCAGTCCCATTTGACAACACTGACATCCGAGCTGAACTCAAGCATTCCCAAATCTAATGTCGCAATGTACTACCAAATCCCATACTATCTAAACTTAAATCCAAAAACTCCCACCGAACGCAATCATAAGCTTTATCGAAATCCAATTTTAGAATGAACGCCCTGTACGCCGATCTTCCCTATTTTAAGGAGTTATAAACTTCATTCGCTAGCAAAATACCATCAATTATCTGACGACCCTGAAGAAAGGCACTTTGAGTGTCACTAATAACATGGCCCAAACCTCGCTGTAAACGTTTTGACAAGACATTGGATAAAATTTTATATAAAGAGTTAATAAGACTTATAGGCCAAAAATCGCAAATCACCAATGTATTTTCTTTCTTCGGAATAAGGACCACAAAAGTAGAATCAACTCACTTCGGCAAACGACCTTTGGAAAAGAACTCCCTCATAAATTCCATCACATCTGACTTTAGAAAATCTCATCCAACCTCGAAAAATTCTATACTAAAACCATATGGGCCTGGCCCTCTCGAACCCTCACAAGACCAAAGAGTCGCATTTACCTCTTCTTCCGAGAACGGTGCCTCAATCAAATCGGCTTCATGTGCATCCAATCTCTTGAACGCAAGACTCGGTTCTAATATACTAGCTTGACACTCCTGAGAAAAATGCATTTCGAATTCAAACAGAACAAATCTGCGTAAACGATTTGGATTTGATTCCCATCTTCCATGCACAAACAAGCCTTCAATCTAATTTCTCATTGCCCTTAACTTCGTCGAACGGTGAAAAAAAGTAGTGTTACGATCACCCAATTTCAACCATGTAATCCTGGATTTTTTCCAGCGAAAAGATTCTTTAAGTTTCATAGCTTTCCACAAGGCTATTTGTCACATGCGTCGATGTTCAAGTAACGACTCCAAAATATGGTTCGATCCCATCATCTTATCTGCCTCGTCGATAGTATATTGAAGATCACTAATATTTTTTTTCTATAAATCCCCAAACTCACTCTTATTCCAATTCTTCAAAAACTATTTCATTGCCTTTAATTTCCTCATAGAATCAAATGAACCCTCCGAGGTCATCGAGATAGATTGTAACAACTCAAATTTCCTGGTTTGGTAAATCGAGTCCCGAATTTGGGTTTTGAATATTTTAGAGTGACAATTAAAATAAGGAATCATTTTAATATTCACTAGATGATTTTGGAATTGATTTGAACCACTATCAAGTTGAGTCTGAAGATTTAAAATAAAGGGAAGGCTTGTGTTATTTTATTGGGATGTGGTTTTTGAATTTAAATAAGTGTGGGTGGTTGGAAAGAGGGAAAATGTTTTAGGAAGAGGGAGAAAAAGGAAAAAGGTGAGGTTATATTAGAGGGAGGGAAAATGAGATAAAAGTAGGGGGAGAGTCTTGAAGCCCCGATCTGCTACCAACCGCGCTGTCATTCGCTTTACCGCCGTTAACATCGAGTAGAACTTGCCGAGACGCATCTGCCGGTGGTCGCCCTATCGCCACTGCCACTCTCGGGGATGAGAAGAATGAAGACTCGAAGAAGCTCAAGCATCACGAGCTGTCATCCACCGCTGCAAACCGAGGGCACCGTTAGATTCAACAACCAGAGAAGCATGGATCTGGAGCTTGTCAACATATTCCAGCCACTGGAAGTCGCCGTACGCGCCACCACCTGTACGTTTACGAGCTTCAGCAACGGGTAAAGGGTCAAACCAATGAGGTGGTTGATCGAACTGGACCAACCGATTAAGCGAACCGGACCAGCCGATTGACCAGCCATTTAACCTAAGTCGACCCGTCATTTGAGCCATTAACCAAGCCACTGTTTGAGCCGTTGACCGAGTCGTCGTCAGAGTCGTTGACTTTGACCACGTTGACTTTGATCAAGGGTTGAGTTTTTCTAAGGGACCTTACCCAGGGGTTTCTCGACGTTTTGAGTACGTTGGCGTAGTCCGTTTTTCTAAATTCGAACCCGATAATTTGTTTTTACGCATTTTATCTCCTAAAGTAGTTTGAAAATGTGAAATAGCTTACGTAGTCGTATTTGTTTTATTCGAGGATTTGGTGGAATCAAATATTCGATTTAAAGAAATGTTTGGAGGAGCTCAGATGATGATTTATCGCTTTGTCTTAAGGTTAGTACACCTTGAACTCCTATTGCTTCATGAGCATCATAAATGTGATTGCTTTGCGTGTTAGTATTTGCCAATTAGGTCGATGATGAATATGCATGTTTGGTGACTGATAGTATGAGATTTGATATCTGTGTGAGATGCACGATGATGTTGTGAATATGATGAGACTCGTGGATGCTTTAGAGACCATTTAGGGTCATTTGAGATGCTCATATGATTATTTGATGATTGATTGATAAATCGTGATGCTTTGTATGCTTGTTCGAATAGATCGACGTGATTCAATGTAGGTTATGCTTAAGGGATAAATACTCGACTAAATGATTATGAAGTCGGCAATTAATAATAATTGAATGAATGCATTAGTAAACATACCATAACGACTTTCATAAGCTTTAGGGATCAAATAAAGTGTTGTAAATTGTAATTCAAGGAAATTGTGTGAACCTGTGTATAGGGTTTTGATACGAGCTTCGGTTGTACTGGTATGCGATTGGGGAAGGTATCGGTACGAGTCGACTCGTACTGGTTCTCGTGGAAACTGAAGATTTCTAGTAAGGTATATCAGTATTGGTACACGTGTGAGTACTGGTACACTCGTCTTCGAGTACCGGTACCCACTAAATGGAATAATTTATAGTTCTAATAAAAAGATGGAAATTGATATGGAATGATAATGAGATAATATATGTTAATAAAAATAATTAATAGGGATTAAAAATGTACACTTCAATAATATATTAACAAGTTGGTAAACTGAGATGGGTGGCTTGATAATTGATAGAAACCATAGAGGTTGGTGATCATGTAATTGTTGTGTGTTGTGTGGTAATCGTATCCATGTTGTGTGTTGTTTGGACACTTTTTTGGTTGTGTTACCTTTGATTGATGGTATATGGATACCCAATGAGAGTGTTGCAGCACCAAGGTTAGAGATGCCAAATGTACGTTCCTAAAGTTGTGTGACACCATGTCTCATTTGAAGATGCTCGACGAGTGATTTCGAGCATGAGTGTACGTTCCTGAAGCTGTGTGGCACCGAACCTCAACTAGAAAGAGTGTACATTTCTGAAGCTATATGGCATTGGGCCTCACTTAGAGTTTATGTTCTCGAAGCTGTGTGGCAGCAAACCTCACTCCAGGTTTGTGGTTTTGACTTTGTATACTTTAGCTCGGATGATCTAGTGTAATCCCGAGTATGGTTGGGCCTTGTGGGCCATGTATGATGTTTTACTATGTTGAGAGCATGTGTTTAGGCGACTAGTGGTAGCGCGAGGGGTGTTCATGGTAGGTTAACCGTATCGTTTAGCCTAAACAGTCGGTTAACCGTCATAACGGTTATTAAATTTAGCTAATCGTAACCTAACCGTTTAGAATCGGTTAACCGACGGTTCGGTTACATGTTAACCTATAAACTATTATAATTTTTTTCATATGTTTATTACTTTTCTTGAGAATAATGAAACTATATTTTCGATATATATTATATTAAAATGTTCTTGAAAATGCTTAAATAGAGATTCTAAACACTAAGTCCATACTTAATTAAAAAAAGTACATATATACTACAAAGTTTCAACACAACACAAAATACATAAATTTCATACTGAGTTTAAAATTCTAAGTTTTAACACTGTTCAACACATAACAATGCACCATCAAAGTTTTAGAGAAAAATATTTAACTAACATAAAACAAACATAAGGTAAATGAAGCTTTCATGAGTTAGTATCACAAGCCACACAAATTAACTCTATGGCCAAATCACCCAAGATCTTCGCCGACTTTCTCTAAAATGAAATATAACTCATCAATCATAATTGTTTGTTGATTAAGTGTTAAATCCTTCAATCATATATTAAAAAATATGAAACAAGTTAGTACAAGAAGTATAATGTAATATAAGCAAATCGAAGATGAAAAATGATTATGAATTAGATTACAAAATAGGGTTTAGAAATTAGAGAGAGCGTGTGTGGGCTGAACTTTTAGTTGAAAGGATTTAAATTTTAAATATATATATATATATATTTAATAACGGTTAACCTATAGGTTACCCATTTGTCAAAATTCGTAACTATAACCGGAACCATTAACCATAAGTTTTTGCGGTTCGGTTAATCGAAACCGTTTAATCTTAACAGTTCATTTATTAACCTGTAAAATGTAACAGTTATATCGGTTAACAATTCTCGGTTATGGTTAATTATGCACACCCTTATGTTACGTGTTTATTTATCTCTCCTTATTGCTCGTACTAGCTTGCATGCTTATGTTTATGATTAGCATGAAGTATATTAGAGTAGATGTGTAGCACTGAGCTTTGTAAGCTCAGCGCTCAGAATCATTGTTTCCGTACGTAGGTTGATCGTTGGATCGTGGGTTTGAGGAACACTATTAGTACGAGATTCCAGCTTGTGGAGGTTTTCAGAGTACGATACTTGTGTTTAGTGGACCATGTATTCATAGAACCTTACGCGGTCGAGTCTGTAATTCTTACTTTTGAAATTGTATTAATTAAGTCAAATGTTAAAATGTTTTAAACTAAAGTGGAGTAAATTTGTAACGATTTAAATTGTTTACCTATGTTTTCAACTATTGGATATAAATGTTTTGGGGAATACCTTGTTTGGGCTAAACCTAGTTTGAGAAATTTTGTGGTTTTGGTTTGACATGAGGCCCAAATGTGACATCTGGGTTGAGGGTGTGTTAGAGTATGCCCAAAGACCAATCATAAGATGATTGTAAATCACATTTGTTTTTACCTTTTTAATTAATACATAGGCATGGCCATTATTATTTTCGGTTACTATTCTACGTACATAAATAAACTGAATTATAATAAAGTCCTTAGAATAATATGATTATTCTTATTATGTCCTTAGTCGAGTATTATTGTGGGCATGAACAACAACAATGCATTAAGACTAACATGTAGTTGATTGATGACAAAGTGTTGTCATTAACATGTACATGTCAAAGTCAATACATAAGTATGTGTTAGAGAACGACATACTAGACAGACCCGCTATGAGCATATTTCTTGGACTATTATGTGATAGTCACAATATTGCTCATAGTAATAACTATAATATCCCTAAAATCGGGTCAACTGTTCTCAATAATTTTCTATTTGAAAAGGGTCCTTTGAGTCAAAATAAAATTTGTATGATTTTATTTGATAGTTACTTGGTGTAACCCGAGTTAAATTAAAGTGCGAAATCAATTATATATATACATGTATAAACTTAGATTTAGTTAAGAGTTAGGACCACATTGGAAGGAATGAAAGTATAGATAGCTAATAACCAAGAGACTAAAAAGTGTACTATGCTAAATTGGAGTTTTGCATGTAAAACTCAAAGTATATTAAGGACCTAAACACTTGTCCAACCAAGGACAAAACAGGGTGTTAGGGGGAGGGGTGACTCACGTCTTGAAGGGGAGAGAAAAGATGAACACAAAAAGTGTTCATCTTTATCCTTTCTTTTTCCTTCATAACTGAAGCTAAGCTTGGGAGAGAGAGGAAAATGGAGAGAAAGCATGTTCTTGATTCACACTAGCTCAAATTGTGAATTTTATTTCGAAATGATCTTTGGAAGGAAGGAAATTTCAGGGATTAGGGGCTGAAAATTAAAGGGGCTGTTTTGTACAATAATAGGGACTGTTTTGCAAGGGAATAGAGCCGTTTTTACAACTCAATTGATTGTTTTGATATGTAAAAATATGAATTTGGACTGTTTTATATATATGTAAAAGTGATGGACTGTTTTGATTTGTAAAAATATGAATTTAGACTGTTTTGTATATATGTAAAAGTGTTGGACTGTTTTGAGTATATTGTAAAGCATGTGAACTGTTTTGAATGAACATATATGAATATGTGAAATTAGGGACTGTTTTGAGTACAATGTAAAGCATGTGAACTGTTTTTGAATGAACGTATATGAATATATGAAATTTGGGACTATTTTGAGTACATTGTAAAGCATTTGAACTATTTTGAATGAACATATATGAATATGTGAAATTAGGGACGGTATTGAGTACATTGTAAAGCATGTGAACTGTTTTTCATGAGCATATATGAATATGTGAAATTTGGGACTGTTTTGAGTACATAGTAAAGCATGTGAACTATTTTGAATGAACATATATGAATATGTGAAATTAGGGTATGTTCTGAGTACATTGTAAAACACGTGAATTGTTTTGAATGAACATATATGAATATGTGAAATTTGGGACTGTTTTGAGTGCATAGTAAAACATGTGAACTGTTTTGAATGAAGATATATGAATATGTGAAGTTAGAGACTGTTTCGAGTACATTGTGTAGCATGTGAACCGTTTCAAATGAATACATATGAATATGTAAAATTAAGGACTGTTTAGTAGAAATAAATTTGGTTACAAGTATGTTGGACTGTTTTTGAATAAAGATAAGTACATGTGGATTGTTTTGACTTGTTAGAAAAGTATAAGATCTGTTTTGAAGTTATATGTGTACTTTTATATGATTCATGGATTGTTTTGGCATGTTAGAAAAGTACAAGGTTTGTTTTGAACTTATGTGTAGGGGTGAGCGTTCGATCGAGTCGAGTCAAAAAAATTTTAGTTATTCGAGTTGACGAGTCATATTTTACAACTCAAACTTTATTTAAATTTTTTCGATTCGAGTCGAGTTTAAGAAATTCGAGTCGAGTCGAGTTTTCGAGTTCCTATAAAAATTTAACTGTAATTATTTATCATGTTATAGTAGGGTTTGATTCCAATTTAAACTCCTTTCTCTAATCATATAAGATATGTACATATATATTTTTCACATGTGACAATATTTCTTCATATTTTTATATATCAGTATGTATATATCATAAAAAATAGAGGGAATCGTCTCGAACTTAAAAATAAATCTAGTAATTACTAAAAATTTCGAGTTATTCGAATTTCCATTTTACAACTCAAACTTTATTTGAAATTTTTTCGAGTTATTCGAGTTTATGAAATTTCAAGTCGAGTCAAGACGAGTCGAGTATTTTTGCCTCGAGTCGAGTCGAGTTATTCAGTATTTTCGAGTCGAGTCGAGTTTTGCTCACCCCTACTTATGTGTAGTTGTATATGATTCATGGATTGTTTTGGCATGTTAGAAAAGTATAAGGACTGTTTTGGAGCTATATGTGTATGTGTATATGATTCATGACTTGTCATTTTTGTTTGAGGTATATATTGTGATAAGGAAGTGGGTAGTGGCTTGAAATATAGGAAGAGAGTAAGGATTAAGGTATCCCGTAATGTCGGGATATCAGGTAAGTGTAGTTGATATTGTCTCGGTTGACACTTCGTTATCCGATCTTGTTTCTATGATGAGCAATAAGTTTAATTACATGAGCATGTGTATATGGCTCACATAGAGCACACTATGTATTTACGTTCTTAGCATGACATTTTGGTAACTCATTTAACTATGTTTGCACTATATATGCATTGTGCCTTTTTATGATATGTTTTGATTTCATGTATATGGTTATAAATTATTGAAGGTAATGCTTTGAACCAAAGTTCCATAAGATGCTCACTCGAAGAATTCAATCTCAATACCATAGCCCGTCTTTTTTTAATTCCCTAAGGAGCTAAAAAGCTCATCTTATGTCATAAGCTACTAAGAAAAGAAATAAGATTACTTGTATTATAAGATACCCTCATAACTTTAAAGCATAAAATACCTAAGTTGCCTATATAATGGAAGCCTTTGGACATTTTGGCATCATACATGGTATATTTTGGGACTACGGTCCATGAGCTACGACTCAAGGGTGATGACCATATTCATGTGATATATTGGCGACATTATGCAGTAATGAGGGAGTTGGTAAGGGGATTAGTGACAGTTGGTTTGATAGATGAGAAGTTAGGATTGATATATTCTGACACTAGCCATTGCTATGTTCTTTGAGCTATGTGTAACACGGACCAATACGGTCAAATTTGGACCAATGCTACCCATGTCCAAAAGTGTTCCAAGGCAAATGTTCTAAAAGAGATGAAATCATATGCTAAGCTTCGAATGGAAAATTTGATAAGTAATGCTATGAACTCAGATAAGCTCTTTACGATCTTTGATAAGTTTAATATAAAACCTGATGGAACTCAATCAAAAACGCTGCAAGATATTCAGATAAGAATATGAGCCCAACCCAGTTTACAACAAATAAAGCTTTGCTTAAATTAAAAATAAGACATAAGTATCAAATGTTAACATACACTAATTTTCTTTGGATTTCTGTTTAATCTTACTACCTCTCTTAGGCTATATATGAGCCTAATACATTCATTTATATGCACATGCAAGTTATATGAATATTCTTGAGTCGTTCGTATCGAAAGGTTGCAAGTCACGCTGTATAGACTTTGTAGGTTGCCTAAGTTTCATTTCGGAACTCCTAGAAGGGTGGCATACTATAAACATATTAGTACAATTCCATCTTAAGTTGTTATTGTTTGTTATATAGATTCTAGCTTGTTCATGGCTTATTATGTTTTATATTATTTGTTGTCCAAGTATTGTCTTTCTTGTGGATTGAACAAGTTGCTTGTTGGAATATCTTCTTGTTGGACAATACATGTATAATATGATGTTTGTATTGTGGCTCAATGTTTTAACTAATACATATAATTTATCTTTTGGTTCGTATAAACATTTAAATATCTTTAGTGATAGGTATATATGGTCTTGGAACGCTCTAGTGGTTGGCTAAGTTAATATATTATGATAATTGTATGATCACTTGTTAATTGAGTTAGCTTAGAAATGTGTTTGAGAACTTTTGTGCATATTAAGTATATTAGGTAGAATGACTGTTATATGTATGTGTGACATGAAATGTGATCCGAATTATGCATGGATTTGTTTAAGGCCAATTCTTAATAGGGTAGTTAAGATGACATGCTAAGTTAAATGGTTAAAATTCTTATTTGAGACGTTTTGCTATGTTTTAATTTGGAATGAAATTAATTTTATACGATTTAAGAGTTGGGTTAGTAAGCTTTCTTTGGTTAATAATTAAAAAAATATGCTTTCAATTTCTATGTTTGGTTCTGATGGCATTCTTAATCACTGTTTTCTTCCGGACCGGGTTGAGAATGTTATAAATTGGTATCAGAGCTAGAGTTTAGTTGATTCTAGACTAAATCGAAGTCTATTGTATGTCTGCATCCTGCATAAGCCACCTATGGGTTAAAATTCTATTCAGTACTTGTGACTTGCAACTAATACAATCTGTTTCTTCTGTTTGTTAGTGATAAAGCTACATAAGAGAAATAGACTCAGCTTCTTAGTTCAAGAGAAATTCGAGGACGAATTTCTTTTAAGGGAGGGAGAATTGTAATATCTCTAAAACTGGGTCAACTATTCATAATAATTTTTGTATTTGAAAAGGGTCCTTTGAGTCAAAATAAATTTTGTATGATTTTATTTGATAGTTACTTG
Source organism: Hibiscus tridactylites (assembly GCA_958450335.1). Lineage (NCBI taxonomy): Eukaryota > Viridiplantae > Streptophyta > Magnoliopsida > Malvales > Malvaceae > Hibiscus > Hibiscus tridactylites. The sequence goes on along the minus strand of OY288283.1, from coordinate 67,055,369 downwards.
GTGTAACCCAAGTTAAATTAAAGTGCGAAATCAATTATATATATACATGTATAAACTTAGATTTAGTTAAGAGTTAGGACCACATTGGAAGGAATGAAAGTATAGATAGCTAATTACCAAGAGACTAAAAAGTATACTATGCTAAGTTGGAGTTTTGCATGTAAAACTCAAAGTATATTAAGGACCTAAACACTTGTCCAACCAAGGACAAGGCAAGGTGTTAGGGGGAGGGGTGACTCACGTCTTGAAGGGGAGAGTAAATATGAACAAAAAATGTTTATCATCTTTATCCCTTCTTTTTCCTCCATAACCGAAGCTAAGCTTGGGAGAGAGAGAAAAATGAAGAGAAAGCTTGTTCTTGATTCACACTAGCTCAAATTGTGGATTTTATTTCGAAAGGATCTTTTGAAGGAAGGAAATTTCACCTTGCTTGTGGTGCTTGGGGTGATAACCGAATAATACATAAGAAGGGTAACATGCTCTTCACTTATCTTTACTTTGGTTAAGCTACATTTGTATATGAGCTATGAATTTTAGTTAGAATTGAGTGATCTTGTTTCCTTTCGAAGAATTGTGTTAGATTGATGTTGTGATAGGTGAATTGTTCGATTTGAAATAAAGAATGTTTGCAATGATCATGCCTTGTTTTAAGAATTTATAGATAATCTAAAACCATTGTTAGATTGTGTTAATTGTGCTGGATTCTTGAATTATATGGTCTCTTAGCTTGCTAGAAGCCAAATGAAGGTAATTGAGTAAAAGAGGGGCTGTTTTGTAAACCTGGAAAATAGGGATTTGTTTTGATAAAATTAAAGGGGTTGTTTTGTACAATAATAGAGACTATTTTGGAAGGGATTAGGGGCTGATTTGACAACTCAGTGGACTGTTTTGATATGTAAAAATATGAATTTGGACTGTTTTGTATATATGTAAAACTGCTGGACTGTTTTGATGTGCAAAAATATGAATTTGGACTTTTTTGTATATATGTAGAAGTGCTGGACTGTTTTTAGTACATTGTAAAGCATGCGAACTATTTTTGAATGAACATATATGAATATGTGAAATTTGTAACTGTTTTGAGTACATTGTAAAACATGTGAACTGTTTTGAATGAACATATATGAATATGTGAAATTAGGGAATGTTTTGAGTACATTGTAAAGCATGTGAACTATTTTGAATGAACATATATGGTATGTGAAATTAGGGACTGTTTTGAGTACGCTGTAAAGCATGTGAACTGTTTTTGAATGAAAATATATGAATATGTGAAATTTGGGACTGTTTTGAGTACATTGTAAAGCATGTGAACTGTTTTGAATGAACATATATGAATATGTGAAATATGAGACTGTTTTGAGAACATTGTAAAGCATGTGAACTGTTTTTGAATGAACATATATGAATATGTGAAATTTGGGACTGTTTTGAGTACTTGCAAAGCATGTGAACTGTTTTTGAATGAACATATACGAATATCTGAAATTTGGGACTGTTTTGAGTACATTGTAAAGCATGTGAACTGTGTTGAATGAACATATTTGAATATGTTAAATTAGTGATTGTTTTGAGTACATTGTAAAGCATGTGAACTGTTTTGAATGAACATATTTGAATATGTGAAGTTAGGGACTGTTTTGACTCCATTGTAAACCATGTGAACTGTTTTGAATGAACATATATGAACATGTGAAGTTAGGGACCGTTTTGAGTACATTCTAAAGCATGTGAACTATTTCGAATGAATACATATGAATATGTGAAATTAAGGACTGTTTAGTAGAAATAAATTTTGTTACAAGTATGTTGGACTGTTTTTGAATAAAGATAAATACATGTTGATTGTTTTGACATGTTAGAAAAGTATAAGATTTGTTTTGAAGTTATATGTGTACTTGTATATGATTCATGGATTGTTTTGGCATGTTAGAAAAGTAGAATGGCTGTTTTGAAGTTATAAGTGTACTTGTATATGATTCATGGATGGTTTTGGCATGTTAGAAAAGTATAAGGACTGTTTTAGAGCTATATGTGTATGGGTATATGATTCATGACTTGTCATTTTTGTTTGAGGTACATACCATGATAAGGAAGTGGGCAGTGGCTCGAAGGCTAGGAAGAGAAATTTATTAGGAGTATATGAAAGCAAGGATTCAGGTATCCCATAATGTCGAGATATCATGTAAGTATAATTGATATTGTCTCGAGTGACATAGTGTTATTTGATCTTGTTTCTATGATGAGCAATATGTTTAATTACATGGGCATGTGTATATGGCTCAAATAGAGCACAATATGTATTTACGTTCTTAGCATGGCATTTTGGTAAGTCATTTAACTATGTTTGCACTATATATGCATTGTGCCTTGCTATGATATGTTTTGATTTCATGTATATGGTTATAAATTATTGAAGATAATCCTTTGAACCAAAGTGCCATAAGATACTCACTTGAAGAATTCAATCTCAATACCGTATCCCGTCCCTTTTTAATGTCGTAAGGAGCTAAAAGCTCATCTTATGTCATAAGATATTATGAAAAGATACAAGATTTCTTGTATTATAAGATACCCTTCTAACTTTAAAGCATAAATACCTAAGTTGCTTATATAATGGAAGCCTTTGGTCACTTTGGCATAGTACATGGTATATTTCAAGACTACGGTCCACGAGCTATGACTCAAGGGTGACGACCCTATTCATGTGATATATTAGCGACAATAGGAGGTAACGAGGGAGTTGGTAAGGAGGTTGGTGATAGTTGGTTGGATAGATGAGAAGTTAGGATTGATATGTTCTGACACTAGCCATTGCTATGTGCTTGAGCTATGTGTAACACGGACCAATACGATCAAACTCGGACCAATGCTACCCATGTCCAAAAGTGTTCCAAGGTAAATGTTCTAAAAGAGATGAAATCAGATACTAAGCTTCGAATGGAAACTTTGATAAGTAATGTTATGGACTTATATAAGCTCTGTTACGATCTCTGATAAGTTCAATAAGAAACCTGATGGATCTCAATCAAGAACCATGCAAGATATTCAGATAAGAATATGAGCCCAACCTAGTTTCCAACAAATAAAGTTTTGCTTAAATTAAAAATAAGACATAAGTATCAAATGTTAACATACTCTTGTATTTTTTGGATTTCTGTTTAATAATATTGACACTATGCTTTGTTATTTTAATGTTACTACCTCTCTTAGGCTATATATTAGCCTAATACATCCATTTATATGTACATGCATGTTATATGACTATCCTTGAGTCGTTCGTGTCGAAAGGTTGCAAGTCACACTATACAGACTTTTTAGGTTGCCTAAGTTTTATTTCGGAACTCCTAGAAGGGTGGCATACTGTATACGTATTAGTACAGTTACATCTTAAGTTGTTTTTGTTTGTTATATAGATTATGGCTTGTTCATGGCTTATTATGTTTTATATTATTTGTTGTCCAAGTCTTTTCTTTCTTGTCGATTAAACAAGTTGGTTGTTAGTTAAACTATGTTAGTGAAGTATTCAAATGTCTTCTTGTTGGACAAGATATTTATAATATGATGTTTGTATAGTGGCTCAATATTTTAATTAGTACATATAATTTATCTTTTGGTTCATATAAACATTTAAATATCTTTAGTGATATGTATATATGGTCTTGGAACGCTCTAGTGGCTGGCTAAGTTAATATATTATGATAATTGTATGATTATTTGTTAATCAAGTTAGCTTAGAAATGTGTTTGAGAAATTTTGTGTAAATTAAGTATATTAGGTATGATATTGAATGACTGTTATATGTATGTGTGCATGAAATGTGATCTGGATTATGCATGAATTTGTTTATGGTCAATTCTTAATAGGTTAGTTAAGATGACATGTTAAGTTAAATTGTTAAAATTCTTATTTGAGACGTTTTGCTATGTTTTAATTTGGAATGGAATTAATTTTATACGATTTAAGAGTTGGGTTAGTAAGCTTTCTTTGGTTAATAATTAAAAAAAATTTGCTTTCTATTTCTGTGTTTGGTTCGGGTGACATCCTTAATCCCGATTTTCTTCTGGACCGGGTTGAGGATGTTACAGTAACTACATGTATGATCCTCAAACTTGAGATCATCATTATTTCAACATTGTGAGTGACATATTTTGATACAGTCAAACATGTGTCGTAATTGACTACACTATAAAGACTGATATTGGTTGTATCACAATTATGCAGTGGATATGGTTGATCAATATATGATTTGTCCCTCGTACATAATAGGAGTAATATCGTAGGCCACTTGATTGAGTGAGATTAGAAATGCATGGGCATGCTCGAATAAATTGATATGATATATTATAGTTATTCATTTATAATAGTCTACTCAAGATATCAAGAAATATTAGATGGACTATACAAGTATGACTATTCCATGACTTGTGTCCAATCTAGATAATAAAAGAAAAAAGAATATAATACATGAAAAGAGTTAATAACGAAGAGGTTATGTCGAATCATGATTTCTTGTAACTTAGGTGACAATGACATATTGGTAGATGTCACTCTTTGTTTGTAATATTAACGTTACAAAGAACCTTTAGGGTCGCACCCACAGTTGAAATGAGCATATATTAAATGAATCATATATGTACAAATTTGTTGTACATGAGTTTAGTTAAAATTAATATATATTTGATATATATAATTTAACTATTGGATAAATATTAAAAGAAAATAATTATTTTAATTATGACTCTTTTAATATATAATTAATATAATTCGATTTCAATTAATATATATATATATATATATTAAATACTAATTAAGTTGAATTGAGATTATATATATTAATATATATTGAAAGCAATATTAAGTTGAATTGGGATTATATATATTAATAAAGATATATATTGAAATCTTAATTAAGTTGGATTGAGATTATATATATATATCTTGAAATCCTAATTAAGTTGAATTGAGATTATATATATAACGAAATCCTAATTAAAATTAAATTAGGAATATATATATATATTGAAACCATAGTATGAGTTGAATTAGGATTACAAAGGCTATATAAAGGTATGAGAGATCTAGTAGTGATTAATGCTTTTTTGGAAAAACCCTCCAAATAGTTTAGAAAGTTTTATATGCTTGTTTCAACTGAGTGAACTAAGTAGAGGTCAGAGCGTTATCGTTGCAACTTAGGAATCGACATCGTGGATTCATGATTGAATATCTATCTTCTCTAAATTTAGAATTCTAGATTTTAAACAAGTAATTCTTCACCCTTTTTCACACCGATTCATTCATCGTACATGGATCTCAGGTAGTGATCGCCAGATAATTTTTTCCGCTGCGCCATAAGGTGTACTGGCATGACCCAACATGGTGTTACATATACTGTGTAGAACTAAGTGTTTTGATATAATAATTGAAAAATGTTTTGGACAAATTTGAAAAGAATTTAAAACTTGTCTTTGAGTCCAAACAACTTGAAAATATGTTTGAGGTATTTAAAAAGGTTTTTGGCAAAGTTTTTAATGCTTTAAAGTAGTCAAACTTGACTTTTTAGCAAGCCCGTACCGATACGGAATACCCCTGTATCGATACCTTTTTACCAAAGTTTTGAATCTTCCAAAACCCGTACCGATACATGTTTACTTGTATCAATACGGATAGGGATCGTTTCGATACGCCTCTTAAGCGTATCAATCCCTATTTTAACAACCCCAACGACCATTTCTCAACGGTCTTTTAAATTGCAGACCGTACCATTACGCTCTCAAGAATATCGATACGCATAGGCTGACAAAGAGCCCAACGGCTAGTTCTGAAGAAGGGCGTACCGATACACCTCTACGTGTACCGATACGGTAGGCTGCAGAATTGCATTTATGGTGGGAAATAAAGTCTCCAAGGGCTCCAATTCAACCCCAACAGCTAGTAACGGCTACAAACTCAATTAGAAGTATAAAAGGGACCTCCAAGCATCAAGAGAAGGCTAATGCTTAAATTGTCAACAACACTATGATCAAGAATTTGTCTTAGGGCTTTATTGTTCAATTTATTGTATAGACAACACTTTTGAGCCTAATTGTCAAATTTGCTCAAGTGTTTAGGTTTTGAGTGAGAGCTTTTATTGTGCAAACATATACCTTCTAGAGGGATTTCTAGTTTGCTAAGTCTTTTTTGTGTAAGAGAGTGTTTGATCAAGCTTTGGGTAGAAAGCTTGATCGATGTAATGGTTTCCTCCTGATCCGAAAAAAAGGGGATGAAATTCTTAGTTAATTTGTTTGAAAATCCTTAGTGGGAAGCTAAGGTAGTGGATGTAGGTGCTTGTTAGAAGGCCAAACCACTATAAATCCTTGTGTCCATCTCAAATCATTTAGCTTTCACTTTTACACCCAAAAATTCAATCTTCTCCAAACTTGGTAATCACATCGGTTGAAGAAAATCGAGCACCATAAAACCCAACAATTGGTATCAGAGTGAGGCTCAATCGAAGAGGATTAACATCCTATTAAGGTGATCCGGGAAGCTCGATAGAACATATCAACCAACTGATCAAATGGCGCAATCCATCGACAAGCCACCATTCTTCAACGGAACACACTATGCCCATTGGAAGATAAGAATGAAGTTTTTTCATAAAGTCCAAGGACTACAAGCTTTGGGACATAGTAGAAGATGGCCCGTTCGTGCCACAACGAAGCAAGGAAGATTGGAATTTCGATGAACGCAAGAAGATGGAACTTAATTGCAAAGATTTGCACATCCTTTTTTGTGCATTTGGCCCCAACATCTATGAGAAGATGTCTTCTTGTGAAGATGCCAATGAGGTATGTGACAAGCTTGAAGTCACATACGAAGGAACCAACGAAGTAAATGAAACAAGAACAGACTCCTCAACCTCGAGTATGAGAACTTCAAGATGGATCCGGAAGAAGACATTGAGAAGATGTTCGATAGGTTCTCCACCATCACCAATGGACTCAAAGGATATGGAAAAGTCATTCTGGAAGAGAAGCTGTTGAGTGGATCAATGGATTGATCAAAGCCAAGAGGGGGTGAATTGGGTTTTTAAAATTTGTTGGAGAAAATGGAATGACTAAAATTGAAGAACAATGCAATTTAGAGTGGTTCAAGTTCCAAATGAACTCTACATCCATTGCCTTAGCTACCACTAAGGATTTTCTAACAATCCACTAATTGCTCTTCCCCTTTTCTAGGCTTAGGAGGTAACCTTTACAATACAGTCAAATTTTCTACCCAAAATTTGACCAAACCCTCACTAGGATACAAAGAAGAATTTTAAGGCAAGTAGAATATCTCTCAATACAAATTTGCCCCTTTTGATACAAGCACTCAACACAAATTGGAATACAAGATTGGAATTACACACAACACAATTTGAGATTTTACAAGAATGAGAAATTAGGCACTTTGAGCTTGGATTTTTGTATAGATGTTTCTTTTTGATGCAATGGTTGTTGTTGATCTTCAATAGGCTTGATTTTATATCTTCTCCATTAATTTTAGCCGTTTGGGTGGTTAGGGTATTGATTATAACTGTTGGGACCCTCTCTTTCTACCATAAATGCACTTATGCAGCCTACCGTATCGGTACACGGGAAGGCGTAACGATACCTGTCTCAAAAAACAAAGAGTCGTTGCACAATTACAAGAGGGGCGTATCGATATGCGTGTAAGCGTATTGCTACGGGATAGGGACCCGTTTCGATACGGATAGAAGCGTACCGATGCAATTTTTAATTCAAAGCTCACTAGAAGAATCTGTATCGATACGGGAAAGAGCGTATCGGTACAGCTTAACCAACTCTTTAAAAGTTTGTTACCTACGAACTGACACCAACGATCAAAAACATTTAAGGCTCTGAAATTTAAAATTCCTTTAAATCCGTATCGATATGGGAGACAGCGTATCGGTATACCATTCAAACTCAGTGATATTTTATAGAAAGAGCGTATCGATACAGATACAATCTGTTTCGATACCCTGTTTCAATACGGTAAGGGGCGTATCGAAACACATTTCTCCAGTGGCCAAGTTTGTAAAAAAGGTATCGATACGACAAGGAGCGTATCGATACGCATAGACGATTTTCAATAGTTTGGCCTTGGAACACTTAGAAAATATATTAGAGTTTGAGTTTTTCAAACTAGAGTAAAGCCTTGTTGATTTGAAACCTTTTGAGGGACTTAAAAATCTATTTCAAGTTTTTCAATTTAATCCTTAAAACACTTTGTTATATCAAAATCAAACATAGGTTTTACAGAAGCTTGTCCAAAAGCTCATCTACTCCCTTCCTGAGTCACGGGACTAAAAAAGGACCGCCATCATCGAAGCCAATAATCTCAAGACTTTGAAGCTTGTTGAGCTCATAGGGTCACTTCTCACTCACCAAATAATGAAGGAAAACAAAGAAGTGGAGAAGAAGAAGGAATAGATTAGAGCTATGGGGGAGAAGAAGCTCAAAGGGCTTGGCATCAACATAAATGCCATTGATCTCAAATCCTCCACATGCCATCATGTAAATTCAAGTGAAGAGGAGGATGAAGAAGAATAGATAGTTCATCTCTTCAAGAAGTGTGCCCCTTTCATGAAGAAAGCCTTGAAAGAACTTGAACGAGAATCCATGAAAAAGAAGAGGGCAAGCACTTCAAGCCATATGAAGAAGGCATATGTGGCTACTTGGAGTGATGAAGACTCCACTGAAGATGAACAAGCCAACCTTTGCCTTATGGCCATCGAAGAATGTTGAGATTTAGGGGCTCGATTCGATCAACCGTTCTTGCTCGCCAAGTGTGGAGAAGTTGAATTATTGGGTGTTTTAGTGGGAGGTGAAAATTTGGCAATTTGACACAAGGATTTATAGTGGTTCAACCTTCTAACCAAGGTTTACATCCACTACCTTAGCTCTCCACTAAGGATTTCCAACAAATTCACTAAGAATTTCGTCCCCTTTTCTCGGATGAGGAGGAAACCGTTACAACCCTCAAAGCTTTCTACCCAAAGCTTGAAGGAACACTCTCTTTACAAAGAAAGACTTAGCAAACTAGAAATCCCTCTAAAAGGTGTTTGTTTGCAATTCTAAGATCTCACCCAAAACCTAAACACTTGAGCAAATTTAACAATGTAAGCTCACAAGTGTTGTCTAAGCAAGAAATGAACAATTAAAGCTCTAAACAAATTTTGACATCATAATGTTGTAACAATTGAAGCATTAACCATTACAAGATGCTTGGAGGTCCCTTTTATACTCCCAATCGAGTTTGTAGCCGTTACTAGCTGTTGGGGATGATTTGGAGCCGTTGAGGACTTTATTTCCCTTCATTAATACTGTTCTGCAGCTATCCGTATCGATACACGTGGAACCGTATCGGTACGGCCTTCATCAGAAACTAGCCGTTGGGCTCTTGTCAGCCTGGGCGTATCGATACGCTTGAGGGCGTATCGGTAAGGGTTCACTTTTAAATGGCCGTTGGGAAAGTAGCCGTTGGGGTGGTTGAAAGGGGATCGGTACGCTTACCAGGCGTATCGAAACGATCCCGATCCGTATCGAAACAGCCAAGCCTGTTTCGATACGGGTTTTGGTAGTGACCAAACTGAGGCAAAAAGGTATCGGTACGGGTACAACCGTATCGATACGGGTACTTTTAAATCACAAGTTTGGCTATTAAAAACATGAAAAATCTTGCCAAAAACCTCTTAAAAATACCTCAAACATAATTCCAAGTTGTTTGGACTTAAAACCAAGTTTTAAATTCTTTTCAAATTAGTCCAAAACATTTTTCAATTATTATATCAAAACACTAGTTCTACAATCTCCCCCTTTCTGATATAATAAAACTAACTTGAAAAATTGTTTGGGATTCTCCCCATTTATCTTTAAAACACGTGAATAAGAGATTAAAGATATGAAATCAAATAAAGCTCCCCCTTATTCATTTGAAAATTCAATTTTTCAAATCATTTCTCCCCCTTTTTGTTGTATCAAAAAGAATTTAAAATATTAAGTTTCAAAATAACAATAGAGGTAAAAAATGACACACTTAAAATTTTGGTTTAAAATTGGCTCCCCCTTTCTCAAAGCATCATAAGAATGTTAGTCTAACATATATGATTATCTAGTAGACTTAAATGAAAAGATAATCAAATAAAAACAAAAGCAACTAGATTTTACCACACTTGAAATCAAGGGAGGATGTGAAGCCTTCCTTCTTCAAGTGTTCTTCCTATGTGTGCATGGAGCTCCCCCTCAATTTTTGACTTGTTGATCATTCTCTATCACACCTAGCAAAAGACAATCAAGTAATTTTTGGTATCCAAATTGCTTTGGATCCATAGACATTAGTATCACAAAATTTAGTCCCCTTAGGAATCCATTTTTCAATTTCATCCTTTTTAGTTGAAGTGGTTAGTCCTTTTGGGACCCAAACACTTCTAAAACATTTACCATTCATAAATCTAGGGGCACTAGATTGTCTTACATAAAAATTTGATTTTCTAAAATTATCTTTCTTTTCAAGTTCATTAGAAATCAAATCTTTTTCTTTTTGAACTTTAAGAAGCAAATTTTGTAAATCAAAACATTTTTGTTCAAAATCTTTCAATTTTGCTTCAAGTTCAAGATTTGTTTTGGAAAGCAAATCATTTTCAATTTTTATTTTTGAAATCAACTTTTTGTTTTTGGAAAATGATGCCTTGAATTCCAAAAGCAAATCATCATAGGCATCTTGTAACTCATCAAATGTATAAGAATTTGAAATAGATGAGTTTGAAGTTACCTCCCCCTCATTGAGGGCCATCAAGCATAGGTGGGCTACTTCATCATCGGTGGAGTCTTCATCACTCCATGTGGCCACATATGCTTGTTTTGAAGATGATCCCTTCTTTTTGGATTTGTGGGAGTCCTTCATCTTCTTCATCGATTCATGCTTGGATTTTTCCATTTTGCTCTTCATGAACCGGGCAAATTTGTTGAAGAGATAGGCCATCTCTTCATCTTCACTTTCCTCCTCACTTGAATCTACATGATGGCATGTGGAGGATTTGAGAGCTACGACGCTAGCATTGATGCCTAGCTCCATGATCTTCTTCTTCCCCATCGCTCTAATCTCTTCCTTCTTCTTCTCCTCTTCTTTGTTTTTCTTCATTATTTGGTGAGTGAGAAGAGACCCCATGAGTTCATCAAGCTTCAAGGTTTTGAGATTCTTGGCTTCGATGATGGCGGTCCTCTTTGAGTCCCATGACTCGGGAAGGGAGTAGATGAGCTTTCGGACAAGCTTCTCTTCCGGGATGGCTTCTCCATAACCTTTAAGACCATTGGTGATAGTGGAGAACCTATCAAACATCTTCTCGATGTTCTCTTCCGGATCCATCTTGAAGTTTTCATACTCTAAGGTTAGGAGCCCAATCTTGGTCTCCTTGACTTCATCGGTTCCCTCGTATGTGACTTCAAGCTTGTCCCATACCTCCTTGGCACTCTCACAAGAAGACATCTTCTCATAGATGGTTGGGCCAAAAGCACAAAAGAGCATGTGCAAGGCTTTGCAATTAAGCTCTATCTTCTTGTGATCGTCGGCACTCCATTCCGCTTAGCTTTCTTGAGGCACGAACGGACCATCTTCAACTATGTCCCATAGCTTATAATCTTTTGACTTCAAAAAGAATTTCATCTTTATCTTCCAATGGGCATAGTGATTTCCGTCGAAGAAAGGTGGTTTGTCGATTGATTGTGCCATTGAGCCGGTTGGTGAAATGTTGATCGAGCTTGTCGGATCTTCTGAATAGGATGTGAATCCTCTTCGATTGAGCCAAGCTCTGATACCAATTGTTGAGATTTTAGGGGCTCGATTCGATCAACCGTTCTTGCTCGCCAAGTGTGGAGAAGTTGAATAATTGGGTGTTTTAGTGGGAGGTGAAAATTTGGCAATTTGACACAATGATTTATAGTGGTTCAACCTTCTAACCAAGGTCTACATCCACTACCTTTGCTCCCCACTAAGGATTTCCAACAAATTCACTAAGAATTTCATCCCCTTTTCTCGGATGAGGAGGAAACCATTACAACCCTCAAAGCTTTCTACCCAAAGTTTGAAGGAACACTCTCTTTACAAAGAAAGACTTAGCAAACTAGAAATCCCTCTAAAAGGTGTTTGTTTGCAATTCTAAGCTCTCACCCAAAACCTAAACACTTGAGCAAATTTAACAATGTAAGCTCACAAGTGTTGTCTAAGCAAGAAATGAACAATTAAAGCTCTAGACAAAATTTGACATCATAATGTTGTAACAATTGAAGCATTAACCATTACAAGATGCTTGGAGGTCTCTTTTATACTCCCAATTGAGTTTGTAGCCGTTACTAGCCGTTGGGGATGATTTAGAGCCGTTGAGGACTTTATTTCCCTTCATTAATGTTGTTCTGCAGCTATCTGTATCGATACGCGTGGAACCGTATCGGTACGGCCTTCATCAGAAACTAGTCGTTGGGCTCTTGTCAGCCTGGGCGTATCGATACGCTTGAGGGCGTATCGGTACGGGTTCACTTTTAAATGGCCGTTGGGAAAGTAGCCGTTGGGGTGGTTGAAAGGGGATTGGTACGCTTACCAGGCGTATCGAAACGATCCCGATCCGTATCGAAACGGCCAAGCTTGTTTTGATACGGGTTTTGGCAGTGACCAAACTGAGGCAAAAAGGTATCGGTACGGGTACAACCGTATCGATACGGGTACTTTGTAATCACAAGTTTGGCTATTAAAAACAGGAAAAATCTTGCAAAAAACCTCTTCAAATACCTCAAACATAATTCCAAGTTGTTTGGACTTAAAACCAAGTTTTAAATTCTTTTCAAATTAGTCCAAAACATTTTTCAATTATTATATCAAAACACTAGTTCTACAAAGAAGATTCAAGGGTAACTTCTAATTCATCTACTTCATGTTCATATTCTTTTGATGAATTACAAGATGCCTATGACGATTTGGTTTTAGAATTTAGAAATCACATTTTGAAAAACAAGAAAGTGATTTCAAATTTGAAAATTCAAAATGACTTGATTTCTAAATCCAAAATTGAACTTGAAGCAAAACTCAATGAGTTTGAATAAATATGTTTCGATTTGCAAAATTTGCTTCATAAAGTTCAAGAAGAAAAAGATTTGATTTCTAAAGAACTTGAAAAGAAAAATAATGTTGGAAAAATCAAATTTTTATGTAAGACAATCTAGTGCCCCTAGATTTATGAATGGAAAATGTTTTAGAAGTGTTTGGGTCCCAAAAGGACTAACCACTTCAACTTAAAATGATGAAATTCAAAAACGGATTCCTAAGGGGACTAAATTTTGTGCAACTAACGTTTATGGATCCAAAGCAATTTGGATACCAAAACTTGTATGATTGTCTTGATTAAGTGTGATGGAGATGTTCAACAAGTCCAATCAATGAGGGGGAGCTCCATGCACACAAGGAAGAACACTTGAAGAAGGAAGGCTTCACATCCTCTCTTGGAGTTCAAGTGTTGGTAAATTCTAGTTGTTTTTATTTGCTTAAGTCAAATTACTTTCTTTTTAATTCAACTAGATTATCATGTGTTGGACTAAACTCTTTGAAGATGCTTTGAGTAAGGGGGAGCCATTTTAAAACCAAAATTTCTTACTTGTGTCAATTTTTTTACTTCCTAAGTTATTTTGAGCTTAAAAGTGTTTTAAATTCTTTTTGATATAACAAAAAAGGGGAGAAATAGTTTGAAAAATTAAATTTTCAAATGAATAAGGGGAGATTTAATTGATTTTGAATTTATTTCACAAAGGGGGAGAAATCCTCAATAATTTTTCAAGTTGGTTTTATTATATCAAAAAGGGGGAGATTGTAGAACTAAGTGTTTTGATATAATAATTGAAAAATGTTTTGGAAAAATTTGAAAAGAATTTAAAACTTGTCTTTGAGTCCAAACAACTTGGAAATATGTTTGAGGTATTTAAAAAGGTTTTTGCAATAGTTTTTAATGCTTTAAAGTAGTCAAACTTGACTTTTCAGCAAGCTCGTAACGATACGGAATACCCTGTATCGATACCTTTTTACCCAAGTTTTGAATCTGCCAAAACTCGTACCGATTCAAGCTTATCCGTATTGATACGGATAGGGATCGTTTCGATACGCCTCTGAAGCGTACCGATCCCTGTTTTAACAACCCCAACAGCTATTTCCCAACGGTCTTTTAAATTGCAGATACGCTCTCAAGCGTATCGATACGCATAGGCTGACAAAGAGCCCAACGACTAGTTCTGAAGAATGGCGTACTGATACACCTCCATGTGTACCTATACGGTAGGTTGCAGAACTGCATTTATAGTGGGAAATAAAGTCTCTAACGGCTCCAATTCAACCCCAACGGCTAGAAATGACTACAAACTCAATTAGAAGTATAAAAGGGACATCTAAGCATCAAGAGAAGGCTAATGCTTCAATTGTCAACAACACTATTGTGAAAACAATCAATTGATTTTGATATAACAAAAGATTTAAGGACTAAATTGAAAAATGGAAAATGAATTTTTAAGTCCTCAAAACCTCTCTATGTATTTAAAGAAAAATGTTTAAGTCAAAACCTCAACTTGTCAAATATTTTCTAAGTGTTTATCAAGCCAAAACAGTGATTTTCGAGTCACTGTTTCGGAACGGCCTTTGGGCGTTTCCGAACAGTTTGAAACTGTTAACTTCTGTTTCGGAACGTGTTTTGAAACAGATGAAGAACATCAGAACGGTTTGACCCGTTTCGATACGGTAATATCGAAACGACCTCAAAAGTTTTGAAACGGAATTCAAACTTGGTTTTAAAATATAACCGTTGAAGTTTTATAAATTGAATTTAAAAATATCGTTAAGGCGTATCGAAACGCTACTAAGCCGTTTCGATACAGGCTTTGATAGTAGAAAAATGTTTCGAAATGAGTTTCGAAATGGGCTCTTAGCGTATCAAAACGATTGTGCCCGTTTCGGTACGATCTATTTATTACATCCCAATGGCTCTTTCTATTTTGGTCTGTTTCGAAACAGGGCGTTTCGGAACAGGTAGTTGCAGACTGCATTTATGGAGGAAAGATAACATCCCAACGGCTATATTGATGAATGCATCAACCCCAACGGCTAGAATTCAATGAGAAGGTATAAAAGGGACCACTAAAAGAACCAGCAACAACTATTGATCTCCAAAAGAATTATCCAAACATCAAATCCAAGCAATTGTGTAAAAATCCCATATTTCTTGTAAACCCCAATTGTGAACTTTGTAATTTCCATTCTTATTTGTTCAAATGGGTTGAGTGCTTGTAAAAGGGCTACATTTTGTGTTGAGAGATACTAGTTTTAGCCTTCATCTTCTTTGTATTTCTTGAGTGAGGATTGAGTCAAATTTTGGGTAGAAAATTTGACCGGTATTGTAAAGGTTACCTCCTAAGCCTAGAAAAGGAGAAGAACAATTAGTGGATTGTTGGAAAATCCTTAGTTAAGCTAAGGTATTGGATGTAGAGTTCGATTGTAACTTGAACCACTCTAAATCCTCTTGTCTAGCATTTTTAATTTTCCACTCCACCACCAAAAGTTCTAAAAATCCAATTCACCCCCTCTTGGCTTATATCGTTTCATTGATCCACTCAACAATTGGTATCAGAACCTACCTCTTTGAAGGATTAACAACCACAAGAGGAGTTCCTAGGAAGAGTGTGATCAACCACAAAGCAAGCCATGACATCTACCTCCGGGTCAAGCATGTACGAGTCTCAAACAACCGAATACGTCTCTTCATTAAATCCAACGATTATCTAGTTTGGGATGCCATTGAAGATGGTCCCTCTATTTCGATGAAGAGAGATGACGAAGGTAGACTTGTGCCAAAGAAGAAAATGAGATGAGTC
Organism: Hibiscus tridactylites; assembly: GCA_958450335.1. Classification (NCBI taxonomy): domain Eukaryota; kingdom Viridiplantae; phylum Streptophyta; class Magnoliopsida; order Malvales; family Malvaceae; genus Hibiscus; species Hibiscus tridactylites. The sequence goes on along the minus strand of OY288283.1, from coordinate 67,039,443 downwards.
AAGGAGAGAGAAAGAAGATTCAAATCAACGATAAAGCTCTTCACATGTTGTTTTGCACTTTCGGTCCCGACATCTACTCCAAATTTTCCTCCATCGAAAGTGCTAAGGAAGTGTGGGATACACTTGAGACTACATATGAAGGAACAAGTGATGTGAAGCAGACAAAGATTGGAATTATCAATCTTAGCTATGAGAATTTCAAAATGGATACCGACGAAATCGTTTTAAAGATGTTCGATTGTTTCTCAACAATCGTCAATGGGCTAAAGGGTTTTGGAGAGATAATCCCGGAAGACAAACTAGTCCGGAAGCTACTCTACTCACTTCCCAAGTCTTGTGATGGGAAGAGAACCGCCATCATTGAGGCCAAAAATTTGAAGACACTCAAGCTTGATGAGCTAGTGGGTTCTCTCCTAAATCATGAGATAATGAAGCAAGGAAGGGAAGAGGAAAGGAAGAAGGAAGAGAGAAGAGTGGAGAAGCTTAAGGTAGATAAGAAGAAGAAGATAGGAGTGGCTCTCAAAGCTTCTCTACATGAGTAGAGCACTTCTAGTGAGGAGGAAGACCTAGAATAATTGGCTATGATAGCCAAAAGGTTCTCACGGTTTATGAGGTCCAACCGAGGAAGGAAGATTCAAAGAAAAATGGACTTCAAGACCAAAAACAAAGAAGAAGAGAGGGATCAAATTATTTGCTTTGAGTGCAAAAAATTGGGTCATATTCGTTCTGAGTGCCCTCAACTCAAGAACAAGGGCTTTGAGAAGAAGAAGAAGAAGAAGCTCAAAGCCAAGCTTGCTACTTGGAGTGATGAGGAGTCATTTAAGGATGAGGAACATGAAGTGGCCAACCTTTGTCTCATGGCTCTTGAGGAGGATTCCTCCATGGTAACCTCTAACTCATCATCTTTCGATTTTACATTTGATGAATTGCATGATGCTTATGATGAGTTACATGAGGTATATGATGAGTTAGTTGAGAAGTATAAGGAGTCGGTTAAAAAAAATAGAAAGATCATTTCGGAACTAAATGCTAAAAATGACTCACTTTCTCAAGCTAACTTAAAATTTGAGAAAAAGATCTTAGGTTTACAAGATAAACTTAAATTCTTTCAAGATGAAAATGTAGACTTAAACAATCTTATTTCTCAATGCAATAGTGAACACCAAAAGGTGTTAGATGAGCTTAACAAGCTCAATGAGTCTTTCAAAAATGTTGGTAATGTGAAAAATGAGATAGGTGAATCCTCTAGAACTAACCAACCTAAGAGAAAGACATATAACTACAAACAAAGTGGCTTCCATAGGCATAATAGAACTAAGAGAATTAGAAGTGTATGGGTTCCTAAGGAACTCGCCAAGTCTAATAATGTTGTTGCTATGTCACCTTGGATTCCTAAGGGAACCAAGCTTTTGGGAGCTAACACTCGTGGACCCAAAATGATTTGGGTACCAAAAATCAAAGTTTAACTCTTTGTTTGTAGGGGGAGCATTGCTACAAGGCCAAATCACAAAGTCAAAACTCATGGTACCTTGATAGTGGATGCTCGAGGCACATGACCGGAGACAAGAGTTGATTCATGGACTTAAAGCCAAAAAGTGGAGGAGTAGTAACATTTGGTGACAACTCCAAAGGCCAGATTAAAGGTATTGGATCCATAGGTAATCACTATACTATTTTCATTGAAAATGTATTATATGTCGATGGTCTAAAGTATAATTTATTGAGCATTAGTCAATTGTATGATAAAGGATTTAATGTCTTATTTGATAAAAATGGATGCAAAATTGTTGACATTAAATCGAATAATATAATGCTCATTGGCCATCGCATATGTAACATTTACATGGTGCATCTAGATGACATTCATACATCTCATGCATGTTTTGTTGCACAAAATGAAAATGATGCATGGCTATGGCATAGGAAACTAGGACATGCTAGCATTAGTGTTTTAGAAAAATTAGTTTTCCTAAATCTAGTTAGAGGTTTGCCCAAAATTAAGTTCTCAGTTGACAAAATTTGTGATGCATGCTCTAAAGGTAAACAACATAGATCATCATTTAAATCCATTAATGATGTTTCTACAAGTAGATGCTTACAACTAATTCACTTGGATTTATTTGGGCCTATTAGAACTATGAGCTTGGGTGGTAAATCGTATGCCTTTGTACTTGTTGATGACTATTCTAGATTTACTTGGTTCTATTTTTAAATACTAAAGATTAGGCTTTAGAAAAATTCATCACGTTTTCAAAATTAACTCAAAATGATCTTGAACTTAAGATTTCTCATATTAGAAGTGTTCATGGAACCGAATTTCAAAATCTAGGTTTTGAAGAGTTTTTAAATGAAAATGGTATTAGCCACAATTTTTCGGCTCCTCGAACTCCACAACAAAATAGGGTAGTTGAGAGGGAAAATAGGACTTTACAAGAATGGCTATAACCATGCTTTGTGAAAACAATTTACCTAAATATTTTTGGGCGGAAGCCACAAACACCGCTTGCTACATTGTAAATCGAGTAATGATTAGGCCACTTTTAAAGAAAACACCATATGAGATTTTAAAATCTAAAAAGCCAAACATTAGCTATTTTCATCTATTTGGTTGCAAGTGTTTTGTTTTAAATAATGGAAAAGGCAACTTAGGTAAATTTGATGCTAAAAGTGATGAAGCTATTTTCCTAGGGTATTCTTTAACCTCTAAAGCCTATCATGTATTTAATAAGAGAACTTTAGTAGTAGAAGAGTCTATTCATGTTGTATTCGATGATAACCTCCTTCCGAGGAAGGAATCTTGTGATGATGATGATGTAGGAATCCTTGATGCCTTTGATAGAGGACAAACTTCAAAGGAGGATGAGATTCCAACTAAAGATGAGGATGCACAAGATCCACCTCTTGAAGCCTTGAAGGACTTGGCTCTTGAGGAAAAGGAAGTGAGCTACCCAAGGGAGTACAACTATGTCAAAGGTGGTGAAATCTTGGGTGATCCATCCAAGGGGGTAACTACTAGATCTTCTCTTAAACTCATGAACCATGTTACTTTTATCTCATGCATAGAGCCTAAGAACATTAAAGAAGCATTAAAAGATGATTTTTCGATTATGGCTATGCAAGAAGAGTTAAATCAATTTGAGAGAAGTAATAATTGGACAATAGTTGAAAGGCCTAGTAATCAATCTACTATAGGAACTAAATGGGTATTTAGGAATAAACTAGATGAGAGTGGTAACATTGTGAGAAACGAAGCTAGATTAGTTGCTCAAGGTTACACTCAAGAAGAGGGAATTTATTTTGATGAAACCTATGCACCCGTAGCTAGAATGGAAGCTATTAGGTTGTTGCTTGCATATACATGTTATCATGATTTCAGGCTTTTTCAAATGGATGTTAGCACATTTTAAATGGTTTTATAAATGAAGAAGTGTATGTAGAACAACCACCGGGTTTTGAGGATTTAAATTTCCAAATCATGTTTTCAAACTAACTAAAGCACTTTATGGTTTAAAACAAGCTCCTAGAGCTTGGTATGAAAGACTTTCAAACTTTTTGATTGAAAAAGGTTTTAAAAAAGGTAAGGTGGACACTACACTTTTCATAAAAAGGTATAAAAATGACATCTTAGTAGTACAAATATATGTTGATGATATTATTTTGGATCTACTAATGAGTGTCATTGCAAAGAGTTTGCTAAGTTAATGCAAGGCGAATTCGAGATGAGCATGATGGGGGAGCTATCGTTCTTTTTGGGACTCCAAATCAAGCAAAGGTAGGATGACACCTTCATCAATCAAGCAAAGTACATCAAGAATATGCTCAAGAAGTTTGGCTTGGAGAATGCAAAGCCTCAAGCCACACCAATGAGCTCATCTACAAAACTTGACAAAGATGAAGGAGGTAAGTGTGTTGACTCTAAGCTTTATCGTTCTATGATTGGATCTTTGCTTTACCTTACCACAAGTACACCAGATATATTGTTTAGTGTTTTCTTATGTGCTAGGTTTCAAGCTAGTCCTAGATAGTCTCACCTTATAGCCGTTAAGAGAATCTTTAGGTACCTTAGAGATACTCCTTGTCTAGGTCTTTGGTACCCTAGAGACTCAACCTTCAACCTTCATGCTTATTCGGATGCAGAGTATGGGGGTGTAAAATCGATAAGAAGAGTACTTCGGGAACATGTCAATTCTTAGGTAGTATGCTCATATCTTGGTTCTCTAAGAAACAAAATAGTGTAGCTCTATCTACCACCGAAGCCGAGTACATATCCTTAGGGAGTTGTTGTACTCAAGTCCTTTGGATGAAGCAACAACTCATAGATTATGGTATTAAAGTTGAAACCATGCCCCTTAAGTGTGATAACACTAGTGCCATATGCTTAGCTAAAAATCTCATCCAACACTCTAGAACCAAACATATAGAAACAAGGCATCATTTCATTAGAGATCATGTCCTTAAGAAAGATGTTGCTATAGAGTTCGTTGACACCTTAAACCAACTAGCGTACATTTTTACCAAGCCTTTGGATAAGGAGCGTTTTTGGTCACTTAGGAGAGAGTTAGGTCTAACTAGCCTATCTTAACCTTTTAGGACCTTTTGTGCTTAAATTGCTTGATTTCTTGAAAAATGTCATGCTTATGTGTTTTTACTCCTAATTTCATCCATGTTAATAGATAGGGGAGTATGTTTATGTTTGTACATGTTATTCCCGCTCATTCATATCATTTATGCATATAGGACTTCATGAAATTCATTTTTCTGCAATATTAGAGCCTCATCTGCACCTCCAGGCCTAGGCGTATCGTAACGGGTCAATCTGTTTCGATACGAGTGCCTTAAAAGAGTGATCTATGACTAGGGTGTTTCGAAACGCCTTAAAAGGGTTTTGAAACGTTTTGCCTCTGCCAAGAAGTGTATCGAAACGAGTTTCGATACAAGTCAACACGTGAGATTCGATACGGTCAAAGCCGTATCAGAACAATCAACTAGACTCGAAACGTCAGTCAACGTTTCGGTACCTACGTTTTAGAATGATCGTGCCTATTTCGAAACGGGTATGCGGACAGCTTTTTAAAGAGCTTTCAATGCTAAAGTTTCACTTTTAATTAAAACTCTTAAAAACCCTAACCCGATATTTCCCTATAAAAACCCTCCAAACCTCATTGTTTTTCATCAAATCTTGAGGGCTTTTACTCACAAACTCAAGTCTAAGAAAGCTTCAACAATTTTGTGCAAGTTCTTCCAATCATTCATCCAAAATCCCTATTTAAGGTATATTTTCATCATTTTCTTTTTCCTTTGATTTTATTCGAATTTTAGGTTAGAAAACATTAATTTTGTATAGATTATATGTTTTGCAACTTGGGTTTTTCAATTTTGTAAAAAAATTTCAAAATCTCAAAATTTTGTTTCGAATATATTTGGTTTTACTCGTATTTTTATTGCTTTTCAAACGTATTTTTTTCTTCAAATTTTTTTGTATATGTATATATGTTTTTAATTTTTTTTAAACCTAAATGGGATTTGTCATTGGATTGAATTAAGGATGTTCATGCATACACTTATATTTTTCAAATGGCTTGCTTTATGTTTTTAGGATTTTTCCATGGAAAACGTTAACAAGAAACGCAAGACGGCTCAATCGAGTGAAGCTTCAAGTCAAGCCAATATCCGTCCTAACCTCGCCCAACATTTTCTCAAAAGTCTTAGGACTCAAGAGATGAAGGATCGTTTCACCTACGTCAAGGATATAGCCGTTAGTCGAGAACGTGTGTTGCGTGTAAAAGAGTCTATCGCAATTGTAGTGCAAGTGTACACGATGCAAGTAGTAAAGTGATACGAAGTATCGGATATCGTCTCCACAGGGATTGGGCTAATGACTTCACCTTGTTTACTGCACGAAAGTAAAAGAAATATTTGAGAGTTGTCACGAGAATAATAAAGTAAAAACGTAAATAAAAGGATTGAGTTATCAAGATAGAGAGAATGGGCTGGTATTGAATTGCTCGGTAGCGCAGGTATTGAATTGCTTAGGATCTCCAGTTCTGTCGTCGCTCCCGTCGTCGACAGCACCTGTCGCGGCGGCTGTCCGTTAGCTGTCGCGGCAGCAGACACACCAACTCCGTACTTTAAGCTTGGCAAGAATCCCAGATCTGCCTTGGCCTATCCCTAGGTCCAAGTCTATCGATGATCACGTCTTTGATGATACCTCCCGGCGTGAATCGAAGGGTGAACACCGATGTGTATGAATTCTTCTTTAGCCACTTAACCTTGCCCTATCCCTAGGCACAAGATAGTTCAACTATAAACTAGAGAACTTGCTCTTACTTCTTTCGTATACTTAACTCTCCCGATGCTAAGTAAATGGATAACCTCACAATGCTCTCCCGATGCTCTTGCAAGATATTAATAACCAAAATAAGAGAACTTGAAGTTTATTTTATTGAACTGAAAATTCCTAAAACAAAACAACCCTTGCAACTACTTTACAAAACAACCCGTGGCCCTAGGGGGAATTTAGAACATGTCGGTGACGGGTGGACGACAGGGATTTTTGGTTTCGGTTATGGGGTAATCGGTTGTGCCTCCTAGGTTAAATCTATGCCCTTATATAAGCTTTGGGCTCAAGTCTTCTAAGGTAACAAGGATTACAACTTTAATTAAAAGTAAGATTCTAATAAAGACTAAATCTCTAAAGACTCCTACTTTCCAGCCGCATCCTTGTTTCTAGGAATTTCCTCTCCTTGAGCTTTGGCTTGACGTATCTTTTGATCCGGGGCTTGGAAAAATATGTGGCTTTCACACGACAGACGAGCAGATTTTTCTCTATCTATCGAGGTCCACTTTACTTTTCCTCTTCGTAAGTCTGCTGTCACCATGCTGTCACGACAGGTCCATGACAGCTTCGTCTTCTTCGTCTGCTTGTCCAGTTCAGCTTTCCTGCTTCTCTGCCCTGCGCCTGCCTTCAACGTCTACTATGGCAGATACCTGCAAAAATAGCCATCTTTTAGTAGAATCCGTGCTTTTAATCCATTTGTGATGTTTTACTGAAAACTAACCTAAATGCAATACAATGATGCTTGAATGCAGCAGAAATATGGGTTAAAAAGGTGTAAATAATAGAACTTTTACACACTCAACACACCTCCAAACTCAAGTTTTTGCTTGCACTCAAGCAATTAAGACTAAAAGAAAAATGAAAATTTTTGTGTTGGCCTTCAAACAGTGAACTGTCCCTTACCCGTCGCTCATTCTCTATGGCGGCAGCAACCTGTCGGAAAGGTTAGGATCTGTCCGGAATCTCCCTATAGCTCTCGTGCAGTGTGTGCATGCTTGTGAACAGTTATATGCTAAGACTCTCTTAGTTTCACTAGAATATTCAACTTCTTAACTCGAATTTTTATGCCAAAGTTTATTTTTTAAGAAGGCATATTTTCATGCTTCTTTTTCTTCTATTTCCAAGCTAAATTTTTCTAGAGCCAGTTTTGGGCACCTCTAGTTAGCTTCCTAGAGCCGGTTTCGGGCACCTCTAGGTTTTTGATTTTCTTTTGCTAAACTTCTCTCCTAGAGCCAGTGTTAGGCACCTCTAGGGGTTATTCAAGTTCAAAGCTTCCTATTCTAGTTTGGCTAAAAGAAATCTAAGCAATATAACAGTCACAAAGGTGTTTAAGTTTTCAGAACTATAGAAAGGCTCTAAACTTCTCCTTAAACTGTCCTAAAGATGCTGCCACGACAGAGCTGTCATGACAGGTAAGTTAACTTCACAGTTTTTAAGCCAACAGTTTTTTTTTTAGAAAACTTAATTAAATAAAAGACACAATAAATAAAAAGATGTACTTAAGACTCCATTAATGATGGAGGGTTGCCACCCCCAAACTCAAGGGTTGCATTGCCCTCAATGCAAAATGACATGAAAAAGATGAAAAATAAAGAAAAGTACATCACAAAAGATAAAGGCAGGCAGCAGTAAAGGAAAAATAAAAACATAAATTTTTAGTCGCTGTCCTCGCTGCTGCTGCTGACACGGATCTGACGGCGGCGTCTAGGCTGTGGAGGAGGCTGGGCAGGTGCAGGGGCAGGCTGCTCTACAAGTTGGACATCGGAACTGCTGCCACTGTCCCAACTGCTGCTGGTGGTGGTGCTAGCTTTGGGCAGCCTTTTCTTGTTTGCCACATGTTTGATCCTCTTGACCGGCGTAAATTCCCTCTCCAAATTTCTCCGGATCAGAGGGCTGTCATCAGAGGCAGGCCGCTTTGTTCCTCTAGGAGATGTGTCTGCCGGTGGGCTGCCTGCTGCCGTAGGGGCAGGTGATGTGGTGGAGGCGGTAGAGTGGGAATGTGGAGAGCCGGGTGGGGTGGGTGTGTGAACAGGGGTGTGGACAGGAGTGGGGATACGGAAATAATGGGCAGGAAAAGTAGGGAATTGAATATCGGGAAAATTTAAAGTTTGGGTAATAAAATTTACCGTTGAGTTCGTGAAGTCCCGAATGAATGTCATCAATCCCATTTGTCGCTCCTCTACCCGTTGTAACGTAGCAAGGAGGAGAGCAGACTGGTCTGTCGGAGCGGTGGCGGCAGCAGGTTCCGGGGCAGGCTCCTCTGATGATTCTGCGGGGGAGCCGGCAGGGTTGAAGGAGGAGACAGGTGTAGCCACGATCAGCTCCATGAGGCTGTTGATGTTATTGTCTGTTCAACCTCTGCCCTTCCTTATTTTGTCGGAGGGTTCCTCGGGTACAGCAGCACATCGGCAGAGGGAAGTTATGGTGAACGGCAGGCAGAGGCGTGAGTCGGAGCGGAAGGCACAGTCTAGGATGTTGTCCCTCATATATCTGCCCACATTGATGGGCCTGTCGTGCATGATAGAGTGAATAAGGGCTAGCCGCTGTCGGTTGACTGTCGTGTGGTGGGAAGACGGCAGGATACGCTTTTTGATGAAAGCGTTCCACAGTTTTGCTTCCGGTAGGAGCTGCCCCCTATTGACGGAGTGGGGGTTCTTCTTGCTGGTTGTCCATGAGGTTCCCTCCTCTGTCAACTCCAACATGACGGCATCATAAGCGGTAGCCTCGAGGGTGTCGAGAAATTTCTGGTGAGCATCATCATCGGGGCCAAAGAAGAGGCCAAACATGTGATTGATGCTGTCGGCAGTGAAGGGCACTTCCACTCCTCGAACGGTGACAGATGTTGTCGTTCTGCTGTCTATGGCCGCGTAGAACTCCCGGACCAAGGTATCGTTTAACTCTGCCGGTTGTTCAGCAAAGTGTTCCCATAGCAGATTCTGGATAGCTCTAGCAATGAAGGGCCGGAGTCCCATGTTGGGTGCCTTTCGGATGTACACGAAACCACGTTCCTCCCATAACTCCTTGTTGGCAAAGGGCGTTGCTGCTGCTGAAGAAGATGCTGAGGCAGCACTACGACGGGTCTGTCTAGTAGACATGTTAGTTGCAAGGGTTGTGAAAACTGAAGAAAACAAATAAAACTAGAGGAGAAAGCAAAGAAGAATAAGCAGAAGTGAGAAAAATGAAAATGGGAATGGGGTTTTATAGCGGTCGAGTAGTTGCCCATTTAATGTTGCAACGGCAGGCGGGAATAACAGGGCGGCAGATTGGATTTAGCGTGTCTGACGCGTCTGACACGCATTTATGCGTCTGTTACGCGTTTGCCGTACGCTTCTGCGTCTGCCATGTCAGTCTATTGACAGCCTGTCAAATCCGTCCGCGGCGGCAGCCGAAACGACAGGTTTCCATAAATGGGCTTTATTGGGCTGATGGATGGGCGGTGGGCTTGGGTCACTTCTCCTTTTCTTCTTGACTCCTTTATTTCCTAAAAACTGAAATTAGAAAAACAAAACATTATTCGACTAAAATAAACCTAATTTCCTCATAAATAATAATAATAATAATAATAAAATAAAAATAAAAATTAGGTTAAATTAGGAATGCCTTGTGGGGCATCTCCTAAAGTAACCACTTCCTGTATTCCTGGGGCTTCAGTCCCCTGATAATGCTTGAGGCGCTGTCCATTGACTTTGAATTGGTGCCCGTCTTTTAATGATTGAATTGTGATGGCACCATGGGGAAAAACTTGAACCACTTGGAACGGGCCAGACCATCTAGACTTTAGCTTTCCTGGGAAGAGTTTAAGTCTAGAATTAAATAACAACACAAGCTGCCCTGGGCAGAACTGTCGTGGCAGCAGTTTCTTGTCATGCCACTTCTTAGTCTTTTCCTTGTAGATTCTTGCATTGTCGTAGGCCATTGTCCGTAATTCTTCAATCTCGTTCAGATCTAATAATCTTTTCTGGCCGGCCTTGTCCAAGTCCATATTCACTGCCTTGATTGCCCAATATGCCTTGTGCTCGATCTCGACAGGCAAGTGACAGGTTTTCTCATAAATCAGTTTGTATGGAGACATACCCAATGGAGTCTTGAAAGCTGTCCTGTATGCCCATAATGCATCATTCAGAAGTAAAGACCAATCTTTCCTAGTTGGTTTAACCATCTTTTCAAGAATGTTCTTCACTTCCCTATTGGATATCTCAGCCTGTCCATTGGTCTGTGGGTGGTATGCTGTCGCGATCCTGTGCTTGACACCATATTTCTTCAAGGCGGCAGCAATTACCCTATTATCAAAATGTCTCCCTTCATCACTGATAATCGCCCTAGGGATGCCAAATCTAGAAAAGATGTTTTTGTGCAAAAACTTTTGGACCGTTTTGGCATCATTCTTTTGAGTTGCGATTTCTTCTACCCACTTGGAGACATAATCCACTGCTAGGAAAACAATGTTTTTAAATATAATTTACTCGGTACAATAATTTATTTTTAATTTTTATAATTTAGTCAAATGTTTTTAAATATGATTTTTTATTAATTTAGTTCTTAAAAATTTTATTTCATCTAAATTGACCTTTATTTGTTTATAATTTAATCTAATATTTTTAATATATTTTATTTTTATTTAATCCCTAATTTTTTATTTAATTCAAAATTGACCTATATGTATTTTTATTTTTTATAATTGAGTCCAATATTGTTAATATGATTTTATTTTTTTCCATTTTAGTTCATAAATTTTTTATTTAATCCGAAATTAACCTCTATTTATTTCTAACTTTTATAATTTAGTCTAATATTTTTATAATTTAATCTCGAGAGTTTTCACTATCAATGTAACACCTAATATCTGGTACAAACAAATCCAACCGAATATTGAATACTACAAACGACCAATTATGGCCTAAAAACATATTTTAAAAAACAAGCATATTCGAGTACATGAAAGTAAACAACCAACATGAACATAAAGAGGAAACAATTAACTAAAGTCACTCAAGAAAATAAACCTTTAAAAACTTTAGAAAAATAAACGATTTAACAAAAATGTATTTTGGTAATTTTACAAGATTTAAACCCAAAAAACATTCAAAAGTTAAATACACATTTAATATAAGCAGCAAATCTTATACCTTTGTTTTGCTAATAAAAAGAAGTTCAAATCGAAGTAAATTTAACCGATTTGAGCATTAAGAACTAAAATGTAAATAATTCATAAGTTGGATTTTAATTTTAAAATTCAGTTTCAGGTCCGTTTTAGACTCGTTAATTCCAATTAGACTTAATGGTAAATTGTTGTTGAACTCAGATTTGAAATAGAGAGTTAATTGCAAAAATAAGTAGTTTATGGGTCATTTAGAAAACATTGATAAAATACAGGGCAAGTTTTTCAAAAAGTGAAATTAAACATCCCTTTATGAAATCAATATCATCATTAACATATAGACAAAGTTTCAGGTTAATCCGAGCTAAAACCAGTCCTTAATTGCAATTATAATATTAGTGGTTGAAACATAAAGTTTGCAATTATAAGGTATTGGATTAAACTATAAAATAAAAATAAATAGAGGTCAATTCCAAATTAAATAATTTTTGGGGATTAAATTAAACAAAAATAAAATTATAAAAATTAGAAACAAATATGGGTCACATTTTTTATTAAATAAATATTTTAGGGACTAAAGTGAACAAAATATTATTACATTAATAATCTTGAATTTAATAATAAAATTAAAAATAAATAAAGGAACATTTTAGATTAAATAAAAATTTTAGGGGCTAAATTGAAAAAAAATAAAATTATAATAAATATATTAGATAAAACTATAAAAATTAATTATAAATATGGTAAAAATAAAGTTGAAAGTTTTTAAATATAATTTGATAATTTTACTATTAAAGTGTGATAGCATTCAATTTTTTTAATATTTTCTACTATACCAACCAACCATTAAATTCATTCTGATTTTAATTTTCTCTCCCCTCCTTCCTCCCTTCTACTTTTCCACCAAACAAAACCTTAGTTTTATATTGCAGCTTTAGGCAAGAAAAATATATAAACAATATTTGAGTTATTGTCTCACAGCATTAAATCTAAGAAGATTGTGAGTAAAATCAATTAAGAAGTTTGAGCTATTGTCTCACGGTACTAAAGCTAATCTCTGCATCAACTATAAACAATGACGAATTTTGGGGTAAGAGTTTGAAGGATCAATTTTAATTTTTTAAAATTTGAAAGTTTAAAAAAATCAAAAATTTTGAAGGTTTAACTAATTTTTTTAATATTTTTGTGAGAAATTTTAATTAAAAATACTAAAAATTTTAAAGCTTAATATGACTTTTAAAAAGTGTTGAAGGGATCAAATTAAAATTTTTAAAAGTTTTAAGGATAAAATTTAAATTTCCCAAAAATTTGAAGGCCATGACCCCATTCCCTTAAAATCTCTGCCCATGGCTATAAAAGACCTCTGTCTCTATATGAGCATTTAGAACTAAGAGTGTTCATGGTAAGTTAACCGTACTGTTTATCTTAAACGGTTGGTTAACCGTTATAGCGATTGTTGCATGATTTAAGTGCTACGCAAATGTGCAAGTATACACGTCGCAAGTAATAGTGTATATTAAGATCGTCTCCACAAGGATTGGTAAAACTCTAATTGTTAGCTTCTCGCACTGAAAAGGAATTAAATTGATGGTGATAGATGGTGATAATAAACAAGTAAAATAAACTAAGTCTGAAGGAATTTAAATAAATGAAAGAGGAAACCGATTTGAGAGAGTAGGCTGGGTTATTGAATGTAATGATGTAGATTTTGGACGAATTGTTGTGGCAATTAATTGTCATTCAATGTTCGACAAAATATTTTTCAATGCCTTCGAATTATCCCTAACTGAAGAACTAATGATTGTGCAAGCCTCGGTAATACATCCATGCGTTAACCTTGGGTGGACATCATCGATCAATGAACTCTTGTTAGTCAATTCAATTTAATCTTTATCCCTAAGGCGAATTCAACAATTGTTTACATGAAAATCGTATCCAATCGTTTTGGGAATCTAGCTTTCTTGAACCTAGATAAATGGACTCATTCAAGTCCTTTTCCCGAGTTCACTTAAAATAAATAACGAACCAAGAAATGAATAAACACCACTTTATTGAATTAAAAACCTAAGCAAATCACTCGTTGATAAACACCATAAACCCAATAACCCAAGCCAATTAATTTAGTTCATGGATGGGTTGAAAGAATTCAACAAATGATAAAACTCAAACATTGGGTCATTCAAAAGATAAAAAAAATAAAATCTGGAAAAGTAGAGCTCCTCCATGATCCGATCCCCCTCTTGATTCGATCTCACTCACGCTCTGATCCTCCTCTCTCCGATCTATTTTTGTTGATGTGGTGAGTTTATATAGAAGTCGAAATTTCCATTTGAATTTTGAATTAGAGGGGATAATCTCTTTATCTTTATCTCTAATAGCTTTTAATTAAAATTTGGGCTTTATCCCATGTGATAAGGATAAGGATAATAGATAATTCTTGAAAAATCTGCATTTATCTCCAACTTGTCTTGGCAACCGTTCGACAATTTATCCCTGCACAAAAGAAAGCAAAAACATCAGCGATTTCTCCACAAAAATAGCTAAATGCAAGGCCAAGCCTAATAATAAGGAATGTTAATTTATGCATGAATTGCTACAATTGCAACTAAATGGGCCTAAGTCTAAAAAATAATCTAAGTAAAAAAGGTTTAAAATATAGTACTTTTTTCACACTTAACACACCCCTAAATTCGAACTATTGCTTGTCCTCAAGCAATGCAAAAGCTAACAATTACCTGCCAAGGCATTTACCACAAAACATGCTTTAAACCCCACTTCAATTTTCAGAACCGTGGTAAAAAGGAATTAATTACCTTTCGACCTTCAGAAAGAATAAAAAGTTACACAAAAATAAACCACAATGCTGGTGCAAATATGTGTGTAGAGTTGTTTACAAGTCAATCAATAGGATTCCAAGCAAACCTTAGTTTTTATTATATTGTCGAGGCAATTCATTCAGCTAGAGACAGTTAGGCACCTCTAGCAAATTCTATTTTTTCGGCTAGAGTCAGAGGGGCACCTCTAGCAATTTCCAATGTTTTAAAACTAGAGCTAGACGAGTAGCTCTAGTAATTAATTAGCATTATTTTTTTCAGCTAGAGCCAGATAGGCACCTTTAAAATAATTTTTCATTTTTAGCAACCTAAAGTTTACTAGGTCTCCCTCGACCGACAAGTCACAATAGTATGAATATTTAAAAGCACCATGGAAAATTTTCAAGTTAATTCTATGCCAATCCTAAAGTCTAAGGTTCTCTCATCTAAATTACGTGGCAATTAACTCATCATAGGATATCACAATAGGTTTTGGGAGTTTAATAGGCTATTTTCATAGCCAGTAATATATGCAAACTAACATGAGATAGACAAAACAAAACAAAACAACCCCCAAATTCGAGAGAAGCATTTTCCCCAATGCATACAAAACATAACAAAAGAAAAGCAAAATAAATTAAATGTAAATGAGTTAATCGGAGAGGTCGTCACATCAAATTTGTAGAGTTCTTTTGGCCATTTGCTGCCTCGCCTTGGTTGTGGTCGTGGATTTGGTGCTGGTTCACGTTCTTCAATCTACTCGACCTCTTCAACTGGGTCTCCGTCCTTCTCAGTTTCTTTTGGTTGTGAAGCCTTACGCTTCACCACTTTCTTTGATAGCATATCTGGAGGTAGGGACTTTAACAGTGCAGAGGTTGTGTCATCAGAATATAAAAAATCAGGACAAGATTCAGTACGTTCAGGGTCTTGAACTGGTTCATTACCTTTGCGCAGTGTAATGGTTGTCATGGCAATGTCACTTGCAATTGGCCCATCATCAGTTGCCGGGGAAAATAACTTAGCAAGAAAACCAGAAAGGGCATGATAGTCGTCGGATTGATCCTTCATATAATGTCATAGCAGTTGTTGCTTGGCTTGACTTCCCATTGCTCAAATCGCTACAGAAGCGGACAAAGAAGATCAGTTGGCACCTGGGGAGTTGCCACAACATTTACACTTGCCGTGGCAGGTTTGGTAGCATGCTCTCACTTTGTTGCCACAAGCAATTGTGTCGGTCCTTCTTGCAGCATCCTCATGTAATTTCGAATGCTACTTAACATGGCACATGACCAAAGATATGCTGAGAACAAATAAAAAGAGCATGAAACAATATGAATAAATCCACAAAATTACATGGCGCGAGATTGAACAAAAACAAGTATATGGACATAGTATTTAAGTTGTTGAGTTGATCGAATGATCGAAATAAACCAAGAGGGGGGTGAATTGGATTTTTAAAGTTCTTGGTGGTGGAATTTGCAAATGAAAATGGTAGACAAGGAATTTTAGAGTGGTTCAAGTTCCAATTGAACTCTACATCCACTACCTTAGCTTCACTAAGGATTTGCAACAATTCCACTAATTGCTCTTCCCCTTTTCTAGGCTAAGGAGGTAACCCTTACAATTTTCGATCAAATTTTCTACCCAAAATTTGACCCAATCCTCACACAATTGAAACAAAGAAGTTGTTGGCTAAAACAAGTATCTCTCAATACACAATATAGCCCAATTACAAGCACTCAACCCAATTGATAGGATAAGAATGAAAAATACAATTGGGGTTACAAGACAATAATGGGATTTAGGCACAAATGCTTGGATTTGATGTTTGGATGTTTGCTTTAGGATCAATAGTTGTTGCTGAAGCTTTTAGAGGTCCTTTTTATACCTTCTCATTGAATTCTAGCCGTTGTGGTTGTTGCATTCATCAATAGAGCCATTGGGGATGTTATCTTCCCTCCATAAATGCAGTCTGCAACCAACCGTTTTGAAACGCCTGACCCTGTTTCTAAACAGACCAAAATAGAAAGAGCCGTTGGGTGCATTAAAGAGCCCGTATCGAAACGGTTAGAAATGTTTTGATACGCTAAGAGCCGTTTCGAAACCCGTTTCGAAACTCGTTTCGAAACTATTTTGCCACTTTCAAGGACCGTATCGAAACGGGATGAGATCGTTTCGATACGCCTTAACGACTTGTTTAAAATCAGTTAAAAAATTCAACGGTCATATTTTTCAAATCTGATTGAGTACCATTTCGAAACATTTGATGTCGTTTCGATACGGTATCTCGAGGTTCTTAATCCGTTTCGAAACTTGTTTCGAAACACGGGTTGGCAGTGTTGAAATCATTTCGATACCCATTCCGAAACATGAACTCACAGTTTCAAAACCGTTTCGAAACGCCTAAGGCCGTTTCGAAACGGTGACTCGAAAATCTCTGTTTTGGCTTTAAGAACACTTAGAAAACATTTGATAAAAATAGTTTTTAACTTAGGCATATTGTTTAAAACATATAGAGAGGTTTGAGGACTTAAAAATTCGTTTTCACATTTTCAATTTAGTCCTTAGGTTCTTTAGTTATATCAAAATTAAAATATCGGTTTCACAATCTCCCCCTTTTTGATATAACAAAACCAAAGTTAGAATTTTTAAGAGTTTTGAAAATTTTGAATACATTCTAACTCCCCCTCAATTTAAGATGGGTTTTTAAAGTTTTAAAAAGATTTAAGGATTTAAATTCAAGGTTTAAAACTTAAAAACACTTTAAACATTTAAAACGAATTTTGGCTCTTAGATTACTTCTCCCCCTTTTTGTTAGATCAAAAATAAGAAACAAGGCTCAAAGAGAAGAGATAGGGTTAAAAGCAATAAGCAATAAGCAACAAGCAACATAATATTAATTCATAAATTTCAAATATCCAAGACATAAATCGTAACAATAAGTTCAAAGCATAATCCCAAATAAAATCAAAGCATAGGTTCATAAAACATAAGAAATAAAGATGCAAACTTAAACCTAATATGCATAGCTAATATGAGATGACAGAGAATCCTAAGCCTCGTCGTCGTCACCATCATCATCCATGGAATCATCATCGTCCTTGGCTTGAGAGCGACGAAAATTCATCCATTGGCCATAAAAGGTGGAGAAGGACATGTCCATAGATGCGTGTTGATTCTCAAGGGATGTGAGTCGATTCTCATTTGCAAGGAGACGATCCTCTACGGATTGCAAGCGTGTATTGATAGCACCAAAACCTCTAGACATGTTAGTGTCCAAAGTGTTGAACCGCTCGGTAAGACAAGCCGTGAGAGCTTCATTGTTCACAGCTGGAGCTTGTGGTTGAGGTTCAACTTGAGGTGGAGGTGCTTCCCTATCAACACGTTCCCATTGGCCATTGTTGATATATCGAAATCCGGACCCGCGGAGAGAAGATTCACCAAGTTTTTGCTTGCGGGGTTCCGGTGAGTCATAGGTGCAATCAAGATTAAGCTTTCCAAAGATGTAACTTAAAACAGTCCCATAAGTGAAAGATTTTAGTGCATCGGTGTCACGAAGCTTAACATTATTTACTATCTCGGCAAACATGATCTTAACAAGATTAGGGCGCTCACCACGACGAAAACATTCAAGCCAAAAATAATCTACTTGACGAACGTGAGAAAATTTACCTCTGGAGGGGCGAAGAAACCACGAGACTATCAAGTGGAGGAACCTATCATGAGCATCCAAGGTAAGCAGCGAACCGGTGTGAGAACCAAAGTGACTCTCATTCTCGATTCATTCGTTCTTAAGACCAAAAGTAGTCTCTAAGTAAGGGATGTTAATGACAATCCTCTTTCCCAAGATAGAAGACTCAAGGCCAACAACTTCGGAGTTGTCTTCACTATTAATAAATTGGGCATTTGAGTAAAAGAGAAGAACCATGTGCTTGTAGCAAATATCTGGGATACTCAAGAAACCAAGGAATCCCCATTCTCTTAAACGGGGGAGGTAACGAAAGAGAAAGCGTTTGGAGTCAAGAAACGAGAGGTCAACAACACGCTCACGACGAACGTCAAACTCCTTGACATAATTGAAACGCTCCCTCATCTCAGGAGTCCGAAGACTTTTGTGAACCAGCTGGGTGAGATTAGGATGAATACTCGAATCACTTGTTTGACCCGTCTTACGCTTTTTGTTAACGTTCTCCATAGACATCCTAAAAACATAAAGCAAGCAATTTAAAAACAAGTTTAAGTGTATGCATGAAATTTCTTAATTCAATCCAATGGTAAATCCCACTTAGGTTTAACAACAAGTTTTAAAAACAAATAAACAAAACAAAAAAAATTAAGAGAAAAAAAACAGTAAAGAAAATACAAATGAAAACATATATATTCGAATAAAAATGAAAAATTTGAAAAAAAAATTACAAGTTTTGAAAAACCAAGTATCAAAATACATAAACTATACAAAACTAAAATTTTCTAACCTAAGATTCGAATACAAATTGAAGGAAAAAGAAAAAGAAAAAATACCTTAAATTGGGATTTTGGATGAATAGATGAAAATCCTTGCACAAGATTGTTGATGCTTGCTTAGACTTGTGTTTAAGAGAAAAAAACCCTCAAGATTTGGTGAAAAACAATGAGGTTTAGAGGGTTTTTATAGGAAAAAATCGTTTTAGGGTTTTTAGGGTTTTGGGAGAGTTTTAATTAAAGTAAAACTTTAAAATTAAAAGCCCTCTATAAAGCTATCTGCTAACCCGTTTCGGAACGGTGTCGACCGTTTCGAAACGTGGGCACCGAGGTTTGACCGATTTTTCAACTCCAGCTGACCGTTTCGATACGGGTTTGACCGTATCGAATCCTCGTATACTCGTATCGAAACACGTTTCGATACAACCCTTGGCAGTAGCAAAAACGTTTCGAAACCCTTGGAAGGCGTTTCGAAACATCCTTCTCTCAGATAGAATTTTAAAGCATCTGTATCGAAACGGGTCCACCTGTTTCGATACACCTGGGCCTGGAAGTGCAGATGAGGCTCAAGTATAGAAAAATGAAATCTTTGAAGCCCTAACTTGCATGAATGACATGAATGAGCAGGAATAACATGTGCAAACATAAACATACTCCCCCTAGCTATAGGCATGGATGAAATTAGGAGTAAAAACACATAAACATGGCATTTCACAAGATCAAGCAATTTTAAGCACAAAATAGGTCCTAAAAGGTCAAGATAGGCTAGTTAGACCTAACTCTCTCCTAAGGGACCAAAAACGCTCTTTGTCTAAAGGTTTTGGAAATATGTCTGCTAATTGATTTAAGGTGTCAACATACTCTATAATAACATCTTTTTTAAGGACATGATCTCTAATGAAATGATGCCTTATTTCTATGTGTTTGGTTCTAGAGTGTTGGATGGGATTTTTTTGTCAAACATATGGCACTAGTGTTATCACATTTAAGGGTATGGTTTCAACTTTAATACCATAATCTAAGAGTTGTTGCTTCATCCAAAGGACTTGAGCAGAACAACTCCCTAAGGATATGTACTAGGCTTCGGTGGTAGATAAGGCTACACTATTTTGTTTCTTAGAGAACCAAGATATGAGCATACTACCTAGGAATTGACAAGTTCCCGATGTACTCTTCCTATCGATTTTACATCCCCCACAATCCGCATCCGAATAAGCATGAAGGTTGAAGGTGGAGTCTCTAGGGTACCAAAGACCTAAACAAGGAGTATCTCTAAGGTACCTAAAGATTCTCTTAACGGCTATAAGGTGAGACTCTCTAGGACTAGCTTGAAACCTAGCACACAAGCAAACACTAAACAAGATATCAGGTCTACTTGCGGTAAGGTAAAGCAATGATCCAATCATAGAATGATAAAGCTTAGAGTCAACACACTTACCTCCTTCATCTTTGTCAAGCTTTGTAGATGAGCTCATAGGTGTGGCTTGAGG
Organism: Hibiscus tridactylites; assembly: GCA_958450335.1. NCBI lineage: Eukaryota > Viridiplantae > Streptophyta > Magnoliopsida > Malvales > Malvaceae > Hibiscus > Hibiscus tridactylites. The sequence continues at coordinate 67,019,244 of OY288283.1, read as the reverse complement.
CTTTACATTCTCCAAGCCAAACTTCTTGAGCATATCCTTTATGTACTTTGCTTGATTGATGAAGGTGTCATCCTTCCTTTGCTTGATTTGGAGACCTAAAAAGAATGAGAGCTCCCCCATCATGCTCATCTCGAATTCACCTTGCATTAGCTTAGCAAACTCTTTGCAATGACATTCGTTAGTTGAACCAAAAATAATATCATCAACATAAATTTGTACTACTAAGATGTCATTTTTATACCTTTTTATAAAAAAGTGTAGTGTCCACCTTGCCTTTTTCAAAACCCTTTTCAATTAAAAAGTTTGAAAGTCTTTCATACCAAGCTCTAGGAGCTTGTTTTAAACCATAAAGAGCTTTAGTGAGTTTGAAAACATGATTTGGAAATTTTGAGTCTTCAAGACCCGGTGGTTGTTCCACATACACTTCCTCATTTATAAAGCCATTTAAAAACGCACTTTTAACATCCATTTGAAAAAGCTTGAAATTGTGATAACATGCATATGCAAGCAACATCCTAATGGCTTCCATTCTAGCTACGGGTGCATAGGTTTCATCAAAATCTATTCCCTCTTCTTGAGTGTAACCTTGTGCTACTAGTCTAGCTTTATTTCTCACAATGTTACCACTCTCATCTAGTTTGTTCCTAAAGACCCATTTAGTTCCTATAGTAGATTGATTACTAGGCCTATCAACTAATGTCCAAACATTACTTCTCTCAAATTGATTTAACTCTTCTTGCATAGCCATAATCCAAAAATCATCTTTCAATGCTTCTTTTATATTCTTAGGCTCTATGCATGAGATAAATGCAACATGATTCATTAGTCTAAGAGAAGATCGAGTGGTTACCCCCTTGGATGGATCACCCAAGATTTCACCATCTTTGACATAGTTGAACTCCCTTGGGTAGCTCACTTCCTTTTCCTCAAGAGCCAAGTCCTTCAAGGCTTCAAGAGGTGGATCTTGTGTGTCCTCTTCTTTTGTTGGAATCTCATCCTCCTTTGAAGTTTGTCCTCCATCAAAGGCATTTATGATTCCTACATCATCATCATCACAAGAATCCTTCCTTGGAAGGAGGTTATCATTGAATACAACATGTATAGATTCTTCTACTACTAAAGTTTTCTTGTTAAATACATGATAGGCTTTAGAGGTTAAAGAATATCCTATGAAAATAGCTTCATCACTTTTTGCATCAAATTTACCTAAGTTGTCTTTTCCATTATTCAAAACAAAAAACTTGCAACCAAAAGGATGAAAATAGCTAATGTTAGGCTTTTTAGATTTTAAAATCTCATAAGGTGTTTTCTTTAAAATTGGCCTAATCATTACTCGGTTTACAATGTAGCAAGCGGTGTTTGTGGCTTCCGCCCAAAAATATTTAAGTAAATTGTTTTCACAAAGCATGGTTCTAGCCATTTCTTGTAAAGTTCTATTTTTCCTCTCAACTACCCCATTTTGTTGAGGAGTTCGAGGAGCTGAAAAAATTGTGGCTAATACCATTTTCATTCAAAAACTCTTTAAACCCTAAATTTTGAAACTTGGTTCCATGATCACTTCTAATATGAGAAATTTTAAGTTCAAGATCATTTTGGGTTAGTTTTGAAAATGTGATGAATTTTTCTAAAGCCTCATCTTTAGTACTTAAAAATAGAACCCAAGTAAATCCAGAAAAATCATCAACAAGAACAAATGCATAAGATTTACCACCCAAGCTCATAGTCCTAATTGGCCCAAATAAATCCATATGGATAAGTTGTAAACACCTACTTGTAGAAACATCATTAATGGATTTAAAGGAAGACTTATGTTGTTTACCCTTAGAGCATGCATCACAAATTTTATCGTTTGAGAACTTAATCTTGGGTAAACCTCTAACTAGATCAAGGGAAACTAATTTTTCTAAAACATTAATGCTAGCATGTCCTAGTTTCCTATGCCACAACCATGCATCATTTTCATTTTGAGCTACTAAACATGCATGGGATGTATGTATGTCATCTAGATGCACCATGTAAATGTTACCTATGCGATGACCTATGAGCATAATATTATTAGATTTAATATCAACAATTTTGCACCCATTTTTATCAAATAAAACATTAAATCCTTTATCACACAATTGACTTATGCTCAACAAGTTATGTTTAAGACCATCGACATACAAGACATTTTCAATAAGAATAGTAGAGTGATTACCTATGGAGCCAATACCTTTAATGTGGCCTTTGGAGTTGTCACCAAATGTCACCACTCCTCCACTTTTTGGCTTTAGATCCATGAATCTACTCTTGTCTCCGGTCATATGCCTCGAGCATCCACTATCAAGGTACCATGAGTTTTGACTTTGTGCTTTGGCCTTGTAGCAATGCTCCCCCTACAAACAAATATATTAAACTTTTGTTTTTGGTACCCAAATCATTTTGGGTCCACGAGTGTTAGCTCCCAATAACTTGGTTCCCGTAGGAATCCAATATGACATAGCAACAATGTTATTAGATTTTACAAGTTCCTTAGGAACCCATACACTTCTAATCCTTTTAGTTCTACTATGTCTAGGAAAGCTACTTTGTTTGTAGTTATTAGTCTTTGCTTAGGTTGGTTTGTTTTTGAAGATTCACCTATTCCATGCTTCACACTACCAACATTTTTAAAATACTCTTTGAGCTTGTTAAGCTCATCTAACACCTTTTGGTGTTCACTATTACATTGAGAAAGTAGATTATTAAGGTCAACATTTTCATCTTGGAAGAATTTTAGTTCATCTTTCAACCCTAAAATCTTTATCTCAATTTTTAAATTAGCTTAAGAAAGTGAGCCATTTTTATCATTTAATTCTGAAATAATTTTCTTATTCCTAATGACCGACTCCTTGTATTTCTCAACTAATTCATCATAGACCTCTTGCAACTCATCATATGCATCATTTAATTCATCATATGTAAAATCTAAAGATGATGAGTTAGAGGTTACCACGGAGGAATCTTCCTCAAGTGCCATGAGGCAAAGGTTGGCCACTTCTTGTTCGTCATCCTCGGATGACTCCTCATCACTCCAAGTAGAAAGCTTGGCTTTGTGCTTCTTCTTCTTCTCAAAGTCCTTCTTCTTGAGTTGAGGGCACTCCGAACGTATGTGGCCGGGTTTATTGCACTCGAAGCAAATGATTTGATCCCTTGCTTCTTCTTTATTTTTACCTTTGGAGTCCATCTTTCTTTGAATTTTTCTTCCCCGGTTGGACCTCATGAAGCGTGAGAATCGTTTGGCTATCATAGCCAATTCTTCTAGCTCATCCTCCTCACTAGAAGAGCTCTCCTCAAGTAATGAAGCTTTAAGAGCTATTCCCATCTTTTTCTTCTTTTCCACTTCTAGCTTTTCTACTCTTTTCTCTTCTTTCTTCTTCTCCTCTTCCCTTCCTTGCTTCATAATCTCATGAGTAAGGAGAGAACTCACTAGCTCATCAAGTTTTAAAGTCTTCAAGTTTTTTGCTTCTATGATGGCGGTTCTTCCCATCCCAAGATTCGGGAAGTGAGTAGAGTACCTTCCGGACAAGCTTGTCTTCCGGTATAGTCTCTCCAAATCCTTTGAGCCCATTGACTATGGTTGAGAAGCGATCAAACATCTTGGACACCGTCTCATCGGGCTCCATCTTGAAATTCTCATAACTAAGATTGAGAATTCCAATCTTGGTTTCCTTGACATCGTTGGTTCCCTCATAAGTGGTCTCAAGAGTATCCCACACTTCTTTGGCACTCTCAATGGATGAGACTTTGAAGTAGATGTCCGGACCGAAAGAACAAAAGAGCATGTGAAGAGCTTTGTCATTTATTTGGATCTTCTTCCTCTATTCTTCACTCATCTCCATCTTCTTCTTCAAAACCATCTTCCCTTCACTATCTTGCTTCAATGGAATGTAGGGGCCATCTTCAATGACATCCCAAACCAAGTAATTATTGGACTTGATGAAGAGGCGCATTCGATTCTTCTAAAATGGATAGTTGTCACCATTGAAGAAAGGTGGTTTTGTAGTGGATTGAGACTCATACATGCTCGAACCGAAGGTAGATGTCATATCTTTATTTTTTGGATGATCACACTCGTCCTAGGAACTCCTCTTGAGGTTGTTAATCCTTCAAAGAGGTAGGCTCTGATACCAATTGTTGAGTGGATCGAATGATCGAAATAAACCAAGAGGGGGTGAATTGGATTTTTAAAGTTCTTGGTGGTGGAATTTGCAAATAAAAATGGTGGACAAGGAATTTTAGAGTGGTTCAAGTTCCAATTGAACTCTACATCCACTACCTTAGCTTTACTAAGGATTTGCAACAATTCCACTAATTGCTCTTCCCCCTTTCTAGGCTAAGGAGGTAACCCTTACAATTTTCGGTCAAATTTTCTACCCAAAATTTGACCCAATCCTCACACAATTGAAACAAAGAAGTTGTTGGCTAAAACAAGTATCTCTCAATACACAATATAGCCCAATTACAAGCACTCAACCCAATTGAAATGATAAGAATGAAAAATACAATTGGGGTTACAAGACAATAATGGGATTTAGGCACAAATGCTTGGATTTGATGTTTGGATGTTTGCTTTAGGATCAATAGTTGTTGCTGAAGCTTTTAGAGGTCCCTTTTATACCTTCTCATTGAATTCTAGCTGTTGTGGTTGTTGCATTCATCAATAGAGCCATTGGGGATGTTATCTTCCCTCCATAAATGCAGTCTGCAACCAACCGTTTCAAAACGCCCGACCCTGTTTCGAAACAGACCAAAATAGAAAGAGTCGTTGGGGTGCATTAAAGAGCCCGTATCGAAACAGTTAGAAATGATTCGATACGCTAAGAGCCTTTTCGTAACCCGTTTCGAAACTATTTTGCCGCTGCAAAGGATTGTATCGAAACAAGAGGAGATCGTTTCGATACGCCTTAACGACTTGTTTAAAATCAGTTAAAAACATTAAACGGTCATATTTTTCAAATCTGATTGAGTACCGTTTCGAAACATTTGATGTCGTTTCGATACGGTATCTCGAGGTTCTTAAGCCGTTCGAAACTTGTTTCGAAACACAAGTTGGCAGTGTTGAAATCGTTTCGATACCCGTTCCGAAACATGAACTCATAGTTTCAAAACTGTTTCGAAACGCCTAAGGCCGTTTCGAAACGGTGACTCGAAAATCATTGTTTTGGCTTTAAGAACACTTAGAAAACATTTGATAAATTCAATTTTTAACTTAGGCATATTGTTTAAAACATATAGAGGGGTTTGAGGACTTAAAAATTCGTTTTCACATTTTCAATTTAGCCCTTAGGTTCTTTAGTTATATCAAAATTAAAATATCGGTTTCACATAAGTGCATGAGCGAAACGTGCAAAAACGTTAACAACCGATAGGTCAATACTAATATAATAAAACAGTTACACATGTATATACACGTAAACATTTAACCGTAACAAATATAGTATTAATGTATGGTAATACATATATTAAATATGTAATACAAATATGGTTACATAAAACTTTATAATATATGTACAAATTATTACATAAAAAACTAAACAACATACATATGTGTGTATATATATATATATAGAGATTATACTGTATGTATGGTTATATAAAGATAAACAAATGAAATATATATATATATATATTCTTTTATATTCCTATAGCTATGTGATGAAGAGAAAGAAATGAAAATAATATGTATATATATATTTATATATATGCATTTACGTAGCTATATAAGAAAACAAAATAAAAGGGCGTATATTATAAGCGTAGTATAAATATACACACACATATGCATACATAGCTACGTAGGAAAATTAGATAATGTATATAATCACGAAAAGAAATGTAATGTAACCCCCTCGCCCCGGTCTGGCCGGATGACCGGTCCGAGCGGGCCACACGGGGAAAACCGAGTGAAACCCGTTAAGGTTCTCTTCGGTTAGCAACCCTATTTTTTTTTATTTTAAATCTTGTCTAAATGAACATTTAGTCCTAAGCGATTCACACAGCGGAAAACAATACAAAGGAAAACATATTCGAACCACGGCCATGCATAACAGTCCATTTTTAAGCTTACAGGGCAGACCGTATCGGTACCCTAGCTAGGGGTATCGATACGCCCTGACCAGGTCAAACCAAGAAGTCAACCACGAGATGTCCGTATCGATACAGCCCTTGAGCGTATCGATACGCCCTTCTCGGTCAACCCTTCTTGGTCAACAGGGTAGACCCGTACCGATACTCGGGAGCCCCGTATCGGTACGCTCTACTCTCACTCAACTCATCAAATTATAGTAACTTTGGAGGGTATCGATACCCTTAGGGTATCGGTACGCCAGGCAAAATTTCTGGCTTTTGGGCAAGTCCGTATCGATACGCCCTGAGGTGTATCGATACGCCCTGCACTGCAATTCCTCAAATTTCAACTTAAACGACCCCAAAACGACTCTAAATACATTTCTCGACTCAACTAAGCATATACCAACATGTAAGCACACATAATTTAGTCAAGGGAATCAACCATACATGAATTAAAGCATTCATACATAACATTCTAATGAGAGAGTAATTTAGGCCATATTGTGCATACTCAAAGGCTCAAATGGTCATAAAGCCACAAGTCAATCAAAAGAGGTTTGCACTCATACACAAGGCAACCTAGAAATTCTAAAGCATGCCATCATTCACACCAACATTCACCATAGTATTACATGCTTACAATCCATAGTCAAATCAAAACATCATCATATGTAATGAGTCATACAAGCTCATACAAACACACCCTATTGCCACATTGCTTAACTACTACATAATTAACCATACTTGAGCAACAACTTAGAAAACCCTTCTTGCCTTGCTCCGAGCTAACACCACGCTAATGATCTGCATTGTTGAACATTGAGAGCGTAAGCTATAAGCTTAGTGAGGGTGCTCTAAAACGAAAAACATCAACAATTCAGGGTTCAAGCATGTTAATCCTAGTCTTACATACATCAAGCATAGGCATAAAATCAAGTAGACCTAGCTAGTCTTTCAAGTGGCATATATGGTCTCTCAATCCTATCAAGTTTAAACATCAACGTCCACATCATGCAACAACACCATATACCACAATCATATATCACCATCATATATCCCAATACATGAACAAGTTTAATTGGCCACTTTAATTACCCCGATTGTGCGGATATAAACCTCAACAACACTTTACCTCGGTGGGATTCCACTCATCACCGGACCTTGCATGTGCGGGATTCCACTCATCGCCACATGCCCTACGGATGGGATTCCACTCATCATCCCGTAGAAATAAATAAAAGCTTCCGGTGGAATGTTACATCACCGTACTCCTCCTTGATGACTTAACGCCATCAAGGCCACGAACGTTTTGACTCAATTTGTGTGCACACTATCCTAATGATCGATCATTTACAACCGGTAATTATTTTAGTGCCAATTATCATTATCACAACACATATCATCAACCACAATACATGCTCATCACATATCTACTCATCATGATATATATATATATATGTACCAATTAACCACAAACACAAGAGCATAGCTAGTAAGCACAATAGCATATGGATATCAAAGGCTAAGCTAACAACTTAAATCAACTAGAAGTGGCCTACCAAGCACACTTTACACACACACACACACATACTCGAACCAAACTTTAAAACAAGTTGAAACCACTCACCGCCCTTCCTTAGCAATTCGAACAAATCCTCCTACGAACCCGGATTCGGTCCCTAAGCCTCTTCAACAACTCCTCTTGCTTCTAGCCAAGCCAAAACATATGTGTTACTTCAAAATTCAATGTTAAATTCAACCATCAACTTACTTTACAACACAAGCCAAAAATCCACAAATTTCCAAACCACTTATTATCTCAAAAGCCCAATTTTCGTACTCCAACAACTCTTGGCTGAAACACCCATTTCCAAACACCCAAATGACCTCCAAAACATCCCAAATCACCCTCCTAGCATAGGTAGACCATCAGCCCTTCAATTTCAACATTAAACCCCCCAAAACCCCAAATTTTAATACCTTAAAAGTTGCCCTAAGGACCCACTACGAATTTTCATCCAAATTCAACCAAATTGATATATGTTACACATTTTAACATGATTAACTAAAGCCCCAACTCAATTTATCAAAACCAATTGGAAAACCCCTTAAAAATCCAAACTTTAATATAAACCCTAATTTTCAAAACCCCATGTTTTTGAAATCTAAGACAATGGTTGGATAGGGGATAAAGAGGAGGTTAAGAAAACATAATTACCTTTTAAAATGGTGTTGAAATCAAGTGGCAAATTGATGGAATAGTAACTTTGATATTTGAGAGGGTTTGGGGAGGGGAAATGGTTTCCAACGTGAAAAAGGGGGAGGGGAAAGGGAGGAAGACAACTTTTTCAATAAAGTGGTCTTGCTTTTGAAAGTTTTGGGTCAAATCGCAATATAGGTCCCTCCCTCTTTATTAAAGCTCAATTAGGTCACTATTTAGGTTGAATTGATTAAATTAAGTTTTGTTTGACTCAAACTATAAACCTGGTTAACTTCTAGGCCCAAAACACGGGTGTTACAACTCTCTCCCACTTAAGGAATTTCGTCCCCGAAATTACCTGACTGAAAGAGATACGGAAACTGCTTTTCCATATCCTTCTTCCTCTCCCAAGTGGCCTCGTCCACACCTCTACGTCGCCACCGCACCTTTACTAACTCAATCGATCTACCCCTCAACACCTTACTATCAGAAGCTAAGATCTCCACTGGCTCTTCTTCATAAGTCAAATCCGGATTCAATTCAATTTCTTCTACGGGCATAACATGTGATGGATCGGACCTATACCTATGAAGCATCGATACATAGAACACATCTTGTATCTTTTCAAGCTCGGATGGCAAACGCAACTGATAAGCAACCAGACCAACCCTCTTCATAATCTCATACGGTCCTATGTACCTCGGACTCAACTTCCCTTTTCGGCCAAATCTCATCACTTTCTTCTACGGAGACACCTTCAAGAATACCTTCTCACCCACTGAGAACTCAACTTCCTTCCTCTTCAAGTCGGCATAGGACTTCTGCCTATCTGAAGCAGCTTTCAAACGATCACAAATCAACTTTACCTTCTCGGTTGTCCCCTTGAGCAAATCTGGCATAGGTAACAGTTTCTGTCCAACCTCGGCCCAACACACTGGAGTCCTACACTTCCGGCCATACAAGGCCTCATACGGAGCCATCTGAATGCTCGACTGAAAGCTATTATTGTACGCAAATTCTACTAGAGGCAAATGCTTCTCCCAAGTACCCTGAAAGTCAATGATACAACAATGCAACATATCTTCTAAGATCTGAATAACTCTCTCTGACTGCCCATCTGACAGAGGATGATAAGAAGTGTTGAAGTTCAAACGGGTACCCAAAGCTGTATGCAGACACTCCCAAAATCTAGAAGTAAACCGCGGATCTCTATCTGATACAATGGATTTCGGCACACCATGCAACCTAACTATCTCACCGATGTACAAATCGGCCAATCTATCTAAAGTATAAGTAGTGTTGACTGCCAAGAAGTGAGCACACTTCGTAAATCGGTCCACTATCACCCAAACTGAGTTCTTCTTCGTAGGAGTCAAAGGCAAACCCGAAACAAAATCCATGGTGATGTTCTCCCACTTCCATTCCGGAATTCTCAATGACTGTAACAAACCTGAGGGAACCTGATGTTCCGCCTTCACTCTCTGACACACTAAGCACTTACTCACGAAGTCGGCTACATCTCTCTTCAAGCCAACCCAAAAGTACTCATTCTTCAGATCACAGTACATCTTCGTACTTCCAGGATGCATAACAAACGGACTACTGTGGGCTTCAGTCAAGATCGTACGTCTCAAGTCACTTTCCTCTGGCACAACTATTCTATCTTTGAAACACAAAACCCCATCAGTGCTGAAACTGTAGTCTGAAGATCTACCCTCGGCTATATCTTGCACGTGAGGTGCCGAAGATCTATCTAAGAGCTGTTTCTCTCTAATCAACTGACCTAGAGTAGGTCTAACCTGAAGCTCGGCTATCAAGCCACCATCTCCGGACAAACTCAATCTAGCAAACATAGCTCTCAAGTCCACGGCCACCTTCCTACTCAGTGCATCGGCCACTACATTGGCCTTACCCGGATGGTACTCAATAGTAAGATCGTAGTCCTTTAGCAGCTCTAACCACCTATGCTGTCTGAGATTCAAATCTCGCTGAGTCATAATATACTTCAAACTCTTGTGGTCGGTGTACACTGTGCATTTCTCACCGTACAAATAATGCCTCCAAATCTTCAAAGCAAACACAACTGCAGCTAACTCTATGTCATGGGTCGGATAGTTGCGCTCATGGGTCTTCAACTGTCTTGAGGCATAAGCCACTACTCTCCGGTCTTGCATAAGCACACATCCAAGCTCTACATAGGAAGCATCACTGTAAACTACATAGTCCTTCCCGGACTCAGGCTGAATCAAAATCGGTGCTCGGGTCAAAGCTTCTTTCAATTTCTCAAAGGCTCTCTGTCTTGCATCTGTCCACACAAACTGAACACTCTTCTGAAGTAACTGTGTTAATGGAGCGGCTAACTTAGAGAAACCCTCTACAAACCTCCTATAGTATCCGGCTAAGCCTGGGAAGCTACGTACATCTGTCACAGACTTCGGTTGCTTCCACTCAATAATGGCTTCAATCTTCTTCGGGTCAACTCTAATCCCATCGGCTGACACTACATGTCCTAAGAAGACTACCTCACGGATCCAAAACTCGCATTTGCTGAGCTTCGCATACAACTGGTGATCAAGCAAAGTCTTTAAAACAAGTCTCAAGTGTCGGTCATGGTCTTCTTCAGTTCGCGAGTACACCAAGATGTCATCTATAAATACAACCACAAACTGATCTAGATACTGATGAAAAATCCTATTCATTATGTCCATGAAAGCTGCCGGTGCATTAGTCAACCCAAATGGCATGACTAAAAACTCATAGTGACCGTATCTAGTCCTAAAGGCCGTCTTCGGTACATCAACCTCTCTAACCTTTAGTTGGTAGTAACCCGATCTCAAATCAATCTTCGAAAAGACAGATGCTCCTCTCAACTGATCAAACAAGTCATCGATTCTAGGCAACGGATATTTGTTCTTCACTGTCAACTGATTTAACTATCTGTAATCTATGCACATTCTCATACTTCTATCTTTCTTCTTCACAAACAACACTGGTGCACCCCAAGGTGAAGAACTAGGTCGAATAAAACCTCTATCTGTCAATTCTTGCAACTGAGTCTTCAACTCTTTCAATTCTTTCGGTGACATACGATACGGAGCAATCGAAACAGGAGCTGAATCAGAATAAGTCTCAATGCTGAACTCTACCTCTCTGTCCGGTGATAACCCTGGCAATTCTTCCGGAAACACACTAGGAAAATCACATACTGTCCGGATGTCCTGAGGTCTAACCTCACTCATATTAGGGTTCATCACATACGCTAAGTATGCTTCACACCCCAACTCAACTAACCTTTTAGCCTCTAACACCGAAACCACAATGGACAAGAACTTCACGTTCTCACCCACCACTACAATCTCATAATCATCTGTGAGCTTCAAAGAAATCCGCTTAGTTTCAAAATCTATCCTAGCTCTATGCTCCGTGAGCCAATCCATACCCAGAATCACATCGAAACCATAGAAGGGAAGTTCCATCATATCCACTGGAAATACATGCCCCTGAACCATCAACGGACACCTTCGGTACATCTTCCTAACTACTACCGTGTCCCCAAAGGAACTAGTAACACTAACTCCTACCTCTAACATCTCACAAGGCAAATTCAAAGACTGTGCATGCTCACTCAATATGTAGGAATGTTTAGACCCAGAGTCAATCAAAGAAAGCAAACCCAAAGACTGTATCAAGAAGTTACCTGCGATCACATCGGTGTCATGCTGATCTCCCCGCTGAGCATAAACTCTGGCCTGACCTCCGCCCTCTGGCTAAACTGCAACTACATGTGCTATGTTCCTCTGACCATCATTCCTCGGCTGGAAGTTTCCTCTACCGCGCCCGCGGCCTCTCTGAAAATCATTGGCTCTAGCAAGAGCCTGAGCTGGTGCCTGTCCCACCTGATGTGGACAGTCACGCCTAATGTGGTCTCTAACACCACAACTCCAACAAGAATGATAATTTCCCCAACACTCACCGGTGTGGTTCCTCCCGCAAGTAGCACATGTGGGCAACTTCCCACCAGCTCTCTGACCCTGATGGCCCCTACCGTGGTTACCGCCACCACGCCTATGATCATACTGATGCCTGTTTTCCCGATGCCTCTTGGCATCACCTCTATCAAAGTTGCTGGACCTCTTACCCGAACTAGATCCACCTGACTGCCTGGTCAAACTCAAGTTGTGCTCTAAGTCCTTGGCTCGCGCGACTAAGACATCAAAATCAATGTAATCTGAAGCTAGAGTATACGTCTTGATCTCTTCACTCAGCCCATATCGAAAGCGGTTACAACGCTCCACCTCAGTAGGTACAAGCTCGGGTGCATACTGACTCAACCTAACAAATCGGATCTCGTAATCGGTCACGGACATACTCCCCTGAAGCAATGCCATAAACTCTCTCTTCCTCTCATCGAGGTATCGCGGACCCAAATACTTCTTCCGGAAGGCTGTCTCAAAGAACTTCCAAGTGATCTCGGTCTCGTCCATCCCCGAAGTAACGGTGACCCACCAAGTGTAGGCATCACCCTGAAGCAGAGACTCAACACATCCCAACTTGCGCTCCCCAGTACATCCCATCTAAGCAAGAATACGGACAGTCTTCTCAAACCATAACTCTGATCGCTCTAGAGTAGCACCTCTAAACTCTTCGGCTCCAAGGCCCCGAAGTCTCTCTAAAGGTAATCCGGTGCCCTCACCCTGATGATGAGCTGCCTGACCTCCAGCTACTGCAGCCTGGAATGCTCCGGCTATTGCCTGAACCAACGGAGCTAAGTCAATCCCAGCCGGTCCTTGGCCACCTTGACCTCCTTGTGGTCCCTCTCCTTCGGCCCCGACCTCACCTCCTACTCCGGGTGGAGGAGGTGGTGGTGGTGGTGGAGGTGGTGGAGGAGCTCCAACCCCAACCACAGGCTCTCCCACTTGAGCCTCAACTCTTACAACCGGCTCAACTCTCGGAGCCTCTGCCCGTGGTTCCGGTCGAACCATCCTAAGCCTCCCACGTGGTCTCATGCTTTAGCTAGCAAGGTTTAAACTACAACAACAAACAAATAGGATTACGTTAGCCAAAGCAAGGTTCCAATAGTGCGCAAGTACTCCTCTTTCCCAAAATCTTTTTAAATTAAGTAATAGTAGCAATGGGCACTCACTCTACACCAGACACAACAGTTCATGCATTCAAAACAGCATACGATCAAGCAAGCATCAAGAGTTCATGGCAAAACATGCACCGAACAACATATGCATTTAACACATTAAGCTTACCTCACTTACATGCCCGAGGTCTCGGTAAACCTCAGGCTCTGATACCAACAAATGTAACCCCCTCGCCCCGGTCTGGCCGGATGACCGGTCCGAGTGGGCCACACGGGGAAAACCGAGTGAAACCCGTTAAGGTTCCCTTCGGTTAGCAACCTTATTTTTTTATTTTAAATCTTATCTAGATGAACATTTAGTCCTAAGCGATTCACACAGCGGAAAACAATACAAAGGAAAACATATTCGAACCACGGCCATGCATAACAGTCCATTTTTAAGCTTACAGGGCAGACCGTATCGGTACCCTAGCTAGGGGTATCGATACGCCCTGACCAGGTCAACCCAAGAAGTCAACCATGAGATGTCCGTATCGATACAGCCCTTGAGCGTATTGATACGCCCTTCTCGGTCAACCCTTCTTGGTCAACAGGGTAGACCCGTACCGATACTCGGGAGCCCCGTATCGGTACGCTCTACTCTCACTCAACTCATCAAATTACAGTAACTTTGGAGGGTATCGATACCTTTAGGGTATCGGTACGCCAGGCAAAATTTCTTGCTTTTGGGAAAGTCCGTATCGATACGCCCTGCACTGCAATTCCTCAAATTTCAACTTAAACGACCCCAAAACGACTCTAAATGCATTTCTCGACTCACCTAAGCATATACCAACATGTAAGCACACATAATTTAGCCAAAGGAATCAACCATACATGAATTAAAGCATTCATACATAACATTCTAATGAGAGAGCAATTTAGGCCATATTGTGCATACTCAAAGGCTCAAATTGTCATAAAGGCACAAGTCAATCAAAAGAGGTTTGCACTCATACACAAGGCAACCTAGAAATTCTAAAGCATGCCATCATTCACACCAACATTCACCATAGTATTACATGCTTACAATCCATAGTCAAATCAAAACATCATCATATGTAATGAGTCATACAAGCTCATACAAACACACCATATTGCCACATTGCTTAACTACTACATAATTAACCATACTTGAGCAACAACTTGGAAAGCCCTTCTTGCCTTGCTCCGAGCTAACACCACGCTAATGATCTGCATTGTTGAACATTGAGAGTGTAAGCTATAAGCTTAGTGAGGGTGCTCTAAAACGAAAAACATCAACAATTCAGGGTTCAAGCATGTTAATCCTAGTCTTACATACATCAAGCATAGGCATAAAATCAAGTAGACCTAGCTAGTCTTTCAAGTGGCATATATGGTCTCTCAATCCTATCAAGTTTAAACATCAACATCCACATCATGCAACAACACCATATACCACAATCATATATCACCATCATATATCCCAATACATGAACAAGTTTAATTGGCCACTTTAATTACCCCGATTGTGCGGATATAAACCTCAACAACACTTTACCTCGGTGGGATTCCACTCATCACCGGACCTTGCATGTGCGGGATTCCACTCATCATCCCGTAGAAATAAATAAAAGCTTCCAGTGGAATGTTACATCACCGTACTCCTCCTTGATGACTTAACGCCATCAAGGCCACGTACGTTTTGACTCAATTTGTGTGCACACTATCCTAATGATCGATCATTTACAACCGGTAATTATTTTGGTGCCAATTATCATTATCACAACACATATCATCAACCACAATACATGCTCATCACATATCTACTCATCATGATATATATATATATATATATATATATATATATATATATATATATATATATATATATATATATATATATATATATATATATATATGTGTACCAATTAACCACAAACACAAGAGCATAGCTAGTAAGCACAATAGCATATGGATATCAAAGGCTAAGCTAACAACTTAAATCAACTAGAAGTGGCCTACTAAGCACACTTTACACATACTCGAACCAAACTTTAAAACAAGTTGAAACCACTCACCGCCCTTCCTTAGCAATTCGAACCAATCCTCCTACGAACCCGGATTCAGACCCTAAGCCTCTTCAACAACTCCTCTTGCTTCTAGCCAAGCCAAAACATATGTGTTACTTTAAAATTCAATGCTAAATTCAACCATCAACTTACTTTACAACACAAGCCAAAAATCCACAAATTTCCAAACCACTTATTATCTCAAAAGCCCAATTTTCGTACTCCAACAACCCTTGGCTGAAACACCCATTTCCAAACACCCAAATGACCTCCAAAACATCCCAAATCACCCTCCTAACATAGGTAGACCATCAGCCCTTCAATTTCAACATTAAACCCCCCAAAAACCCAAATTTTAATACCTTAAAATTTGCCCTAAGGACCCACTACGAATTTTCATCCAAATTCAACCAAATTGATATATGTTACACATTTTAACATGATTAACTAAAGCCCCAAATCAATTTATCAAAACCAATTGGAAAACCCCTTAAAAATCCAAACTTTATTATAAACCCTAATTTTCAAAACCCCATGTTTTTGAAATCTAAGACAATGGTTGGATAGGGGATAAAGAGGAGGTTAAGAAAACATAATTACCTCTTAAAATGGTGTTGAAATCAAGTGGCAAATTGATGGAATAGTAACTTTGATATTTGAGAGGGTTTGGGGAGGGGAAATGGTTTCCAATGTGAAAAAGGGGGAGGGGAAAGGGAGGAAGACAACTTTTTCAATAAAGTGGTCTTGCTTTTGAAAGTTTTGGGTCAAATTGCAATATAGGTCCCTCCCTCTTTATTAAATCTCAATTAGGTCACTATTTAGGTTGAATTGATTAAATTAAGTTTTATTTGACTCAAACTATAAACCCGGTTAACTCCTAGGCCCAAAACACGGGTGTTACATGTAATGTATATAGACTATATAAAAGCATGCATGATATACAATCATATGTCATATGCATTGTAACAATATATATCGTGTACCATGTGACCACATTCGAAACATGCTAATACCAAAACACAAAAATGAATAGTAAAGGACTGAAAGTTAAGCATGCATGGATTAATGTGGTAAATTAAAGAAATATACCACTATTTTCGGGGGCTAAGTTAAATAGAAAATTAAAGATTAAGGACTAAATGGGGAAATTTACCCGTTTCAAAACGATTGAGACAAACCAGGGACGAAATTAAAAAAAACATTTTAAAGTTGTAGGGACTAGGGCTGATATTTTGAAGAACGGAAGCCCTTATGGTGAGATTTCGAAAACGCGGAAGGGCTAAAACCGAAAATCGCCCGATTTTAAAAGAACAACTCGGTATAAAAGTCTTCTGTTTGGCAAAACTGAGACCCTTTTCTCATTTTCAAAATGGAAACAGTCTCATTTTGAAGAAAACAAAACTAACCCTAGCTGGCCGGCCGCCGTTAATCGGTGTCGGCGATGTCCTCTTTAAAAACGAAACCTTCTTTTGACCTTAAAACAAAGTTTAGATCCTTCAAAAAACAAGGACGAAATCCCTTTTTTTCTTTGTGTAAACCTCGATAAACAAATCTAAAAAAACCTTTGCCCTTTTTGAAAGATCCTGAAACCCTAACGGCTCACCCTAACAGGCTTATTTCCGGTCGGAGTTTGAGGCGAAAGGGAAGACAAGCGGTCGGAGAGACGGATCGACGCCGAGGGTAAAATCTTCTTTTCTTTTTGATTTCCCTTTTGCGTTTTCTTTTGTTATGTATGCTCTGAAAAGTAAAAAAATGGAAGGAGAATACCTCTAAAGTTTCTCTTTTTTGTATTACTTTCTCTCTGAAAATCCCGAATAGTTACATGTGGTTTGCTTCGGATTCTTATATCTGAAATGTTACATGCAATCGAAAAAGAAAAAAACCCTATTGGTTGCTTTTTGTTTCTGATCCGCTCTTTGTTTGCCTTTATTTTTTTGTCTTCGTTGACATTTTGGTGTTTTGTCTGAGTTGTATTTTTGGGTATCTGATCTTGTTCTTTTCTTGTTGCATGTCGATTACTCCCGAAATGGTGAGGAAACATTGGTTCAGATGTGTCATACGACGTGGAGGCGAGGCTGACTCATGGGCGCGTCGAGACCAGGGCAGTCAGAGCGTCAGACGGTGAAGCTAAACGGTCGGTGCACGCACGTGGGGGAAATGGAGAATCGTGCGTAAGATCTAGAGAGTCGGGCGTAGGCGCGTGTCTCTTCTGGAAGCTTCTTTCGGCCATTTGGGGCCGTTAAATCAACC
Organism: Hibiscus tridactylites; assembly: GCA_958450335.1. Classification (NCBI taxonomy): domain Eukaryota; kingdom Viridiplantae; phylum Streptophyta; class Magnoliopsida; order Malvales; family Malvaceae; genus Hibiscus; species Hibiscus tridactylites. The sequence continues at coordinate 67,001,540 of OY288283.1, read as the reverse complement.
CGATCTAACGGGTGAGGTTATGCGACGCTTGAAGAAAGATGAGCCGTCTAGGGTTTTGGCTCGAAGCGATCTGAGTCCTTGGTTGTGCCCGATCTAACGGCTGAACATGTGCGGCGCAAGATTGAAGAGGCTCCTCCCTTAGGGTTTCCAGATCAAAGAGAACTAGACTGTTAGATCTAAGGTGGATCTGACGGTTGTTAGCCGGCTACACAAACATGAAAAAGACTTCATCAGATTCAAATTAGAGTTTTGTGATTAGGGCTTACGGGCTATTGTATTGTTTGGGCTTTGAACGGGCCTTATGTAGGTTTAGGCTCTTACATATGTAATATGGACTTATTATTATTTTGGGTTGTTTATTTATATGATGAGTTTTATTTATATGATCTTAGTCTAATAATAATAATATAAATAATAACAATAACAATAATAATAATAATAATAATATAAATACAATGATGAATATGTAATATAAATAATAATAACAATAGACATAAAGGTACACCAGAGGTGCGTCCTTCCCAGTCCTCTCGTACTAGGAAAAGGTCCTCTCAATACTCTAACGCTCACACCGGATATTGACCGAACTGTCTCATGACGTTCTGAACCCAGCTCACGTACCGCTTTAATGGGCGAACAACCCAACCCTTTAGTGTAAAATAATAATAATAGTAATAATAATAATAATAACAACAATAACAATACCACAATAATAATAATAGTAACACTAGGGATGGGCACGGAACCCGGACCCGACGGGTTCCGACCCGACCCGGCCCGATCGGGTCGGGTCGGGTATTTTTATGAAAAAATCGGGTTCGGGTCGGGTTCGGGTTTTAGGGTGAAAAAATCCTACCCGACCCGACCCGGGACTAATAGTGTAATTTTCCCCTAAATTTTTTAGAGATATTTGTAATAATACCCCTTTTTTATATATTTTTTTATAATTAGGTCCTTAAAATTGATTTTTTATTTACAATTTAGTCCTTAAATTTATTATTCTTTTACAATTAAGTCTCTTAAAATTATTTTTTTTACAATTTAGTCCCTAAAATTGATTTTTTTATATGGGTCGGGTCGGGTCGGAGTCGGGTGTGAGGTATTTATTTTCGGGTCGGGTCGGGTCGGGTTTTTTAAAAGGTATGGTCGGGTCGGGTCGGGTGCGGGTTTAGGGTTAATATTTTCGGGTCGGGTTCGGGTGGGCCAAAAACCCGGCCCGACCCGACCCGTGCCCATCTCTAAGTAACACATAATAATAATAATAATAATAATAATAAAGATAATAATAATAATAATAACAAACAATAAAAGATAATAATAACATGTTAGTAATGTTTAGGGGTTTTTTCAAATAACAATACGATAATTAATAATAGTGATAGTAATATATAGTATAAGGTGATAATAGTAGTAATATATATATATATATATATATATATATATATATATATATATATATATCTTTTTTTCTCTTTTCCTCCTTTTTTTTCTTTTTTTCTTGTTTTTTGTTGTTGTAAATTACCTAACAGCCCATTAATTAATATAAACTAAAATGACCTTAATGCCTAGAAAAAAAATAGTGATTACAATGATATAATACATTATGTACCTTTTAGGCGAAGTCAGATATTTGAGTCTTGATTCTGATTTAAAAATAAATTTTAATATTGTGAATAAAGTATATTAAGTTGAGAATGTATCTCATAATAAATATATGGAAAATACTTTGATAAATAAGCTTGTGTCAATTTTAGACTTTAGAGATTTAAGTTGTGGTTTATGGTTTAGGGGTTTAAGTTGTAGGGTATAGAATTTAAGGTTTATGGTTAGAATTTAGAGTTTAGGGTTTAATGTTTAGGTTTTGCGATGTTAGGGTTAGGAATTTAAGTTTTAGATTTTATAGCTTAAATATGAAGAGTTTTGTAATTTTTTTTACATAGCTTGTGTATCAAAATATAACCCTAAATATATAATACTTGATCTAGAGTGATCGGTCAATAAATTAAATATCAATAATTATAAAATAAAATATAAGTATTTGATGAAGGGGAAGAAAGATGGTTCAAAATTTGAGATTCATTAATTAGTCTAATGGTTAAGGGTATTTATATTTTTTTGTATAAATTTAAATTTTGGTATAATAATATAATACATCTCTATTTAATTAAAAAAATACGTTAAAAATTTCAAGTAATGTACAAAATATGAGTGAAATAAAAGGTAATAAAAGTCGGTCCAATAGTTCCTTCCAATTTTGTTACCATTTTCGAAAGGCTTCCTCTCCCAACATAATTTAGTTAATAAAAGTAATTTTACTTGCATTAATTAATTATCATATGGATCTGGACCCACCACGATACTATGATAAAAAAAATCAATACCTAATCATAATGCATCTTCCTGGATTTGTAGGGTCACCGGTTTTTCTCTTGGTTTAGCAAAAATAAGTAAACAATTGTATATTTCTAAAGATCAATAATTTTTGAAGTGTAAATCGTAAAGTTTTAAAGAAAATTTGGGGCTCTAAAATTTAATTTGAACGTGTGATTTGATAATTTATTATTTAAATTAGTTCTTAAATTTTATTTTTTCAGCTAAATGAATTATTTAAACAAATTTGAATCATGAAACTCATTCAAATTCTAATTGTTAAAGAAACAAAACTCGAATCTTAATTCGTGTTAATAAGTACTTCAGCAACTCAACTCATGGTCATGGCAATTAATCGTGAATTGTCGTTGAGCACATGAGCCAGGAAGAGAGAGTACTTGATAAATAATTAACTTGTGAAACTTTGAAATGATGGATTCTGCAACATAGGGTATTCTAATAAAAAAATCTGTTTTTTTATATATATTCCATCAATAATTTTATACCACATGTATTTAGAGATAAAACTAGAAAATTTAATTTGGGTGTCAAAATTTAAAATTTTGTATGAATGATTTTTTTAAGTAGGATGAAATAAACAATGTGGGTTAAATTCCTTGTAAGAAGTGTCAACTTTCTTTTAAAGAATGTCAATATTCATTTAAAATTATGTTAATTTTAATTTTTAACATGTTTTTATATTAATTTTATAAAAAATTATTTACCTCCAAAATTTTTGGGGGTGTCATGAGATTCCCTAACTAAAGAGGGTTCGTCAATGTGTACATTATCAATAAAATATAAATAATAGCGTTGTAAGGTGATATGTTGTGTAGTCGTTTTAGCATAAAGGGTCTGATCGAAAAGTTTTTTGATCAAGGCCTGTCAGCGTAGGATAAAAATCTTCAGCCCCTTTTCGGTGTCTCTTTTTATGTCTCAATACTACAAAACACTAAAAAATTAAATTTCAAGCACTAACCCTAAATTCTAAATCCTAGACCCTACACCATATAGCCTAAAAAAACACACCCTACCCTAAAATCCCTAAACCATAACCACAAACCCTAAACTCTAAACCTAATTTTTATTGTAGGGGCACAAATAGGCAGATAATTTTTATTCGTCAGCGTACTGTGCCTATAGTGAGGCGTAGGTGTGCCTCGGATGTATGTCGCTGGTGTATTTTCGTGTTCTTTCTCTTTAGTGTTTCTTTTTGTTCGTTATAAATTAAACTAGTATGTATACTTTTTTTTCTTTAGTGTTTCTTTCTGTTCGTTATAAATTAAACTAGTATGTATACTTTTTAAAATATTTTTTAATCATTTCTCTCTCCTCTTAAAAAAATGCCACGTCGGCAAAACCATTAGCTATTTAACGCCGGGACTAAAACATGAGAACTATGTAACATAATGGACGATTTTGCCGAAAAATATAATTTAGGGACCAAAATAAAAAAATGGTAATAGTTTGGGGACTACCGGTGTAGTTTTCCCAAAAATAAAATATAAATAATTAATAAAACAATGAAACAAATCATCAAATAAAATTATTGGTGAAATATATATTTTTTTACTCAACAGCATAAAATTTTATTTAATAAAAAAGTAATACATGATCACCATATACTTTATTAATTAAAAAATTCATTATGTATATTTGTGAGACTTATAAAAAGAAATGGACGAATTCTATTCCTTACTAACTTTGTTTTTCTTCTTGGTCTGGTAACGTAATCAGAGAAGTTGTTGCATGGGGCATGGTGGTCACATGCAAACATTGCAAGAATACATAAATGATCTAAAAGTTGAATGTGCAGGTATCCGAGAATACCAGTGGTAAATTCAGATACATGCATGCGTTCTTCATTGGTAAACCCACTTCAAATATAATCCGATGCTAAACAATTGCTAAGTATGAAGATTAATATTTTGGTTATGATAATCAAAACCTTCATGGACCAAACTTTTCCTTCATCTCCAAGTAAAGGAAAAGTATACCATAGCATTTAATAATTATCACTTAGACCATATTTGTTGTAAAAATACGAAACATAACCATGGACCACTTACCTTTGCAAATTTCCATGAAAAAAGGGGATGTTCATATGAATATGAAAAATAAATGAAGAGCATGAGCCAAATACGAACCACTATAGTAAATCTTCAAATCAAACTACTAATTGATCTAATAAAACAATGTATTAAATCTTTTGAACAAGATTAAAGGTTTGAATTTTAAAGTTATGAACGAAAAAAATTGAGTGGAGAGAGCCGAAATATGAAAAAATACACCTAAGAAGTGACAAAACCCTAAAAATCACCCTTAATATCCGAAGAAGGTGATGTCAATTTATGTTTGATAATAATATCAAATGTTGTGCGACAGGAACCTAACAAGTGGTCCTAGTGAAAAACGGATAATATTTATATTAGAAGACTCGAATTCAATCGCTTTGTTTGCAAAGTGTATGTATTATCAAAGAGTTAAGAATATATATATAAACATATACTACTTTATAATCACTTTTAGACAGTTAAAAAAGCTATTGTGGGACGGATCTTGTGATAAAGAATAACAAAACAAATCAAAGAAATGTGGAGGGGAACAAATTGAAGTTGTTACTTAATATTGTTATGTATATCAAGTGTCAACTAGTAGTGTAGTAATATGTTTTAAATCTCTTTTTAATATTCTTATTAAGATTAATAAAAATGAATAAGTAAAGGGGTAAACATAATACTAATAAAAATGCAAGAAATGTAGAAGCGTAAAAGAAAGTGGGAAATCTATGAGTCCCTACTTGTCACAATCACAAGCGACATATACTCAGCAAGTTCACACGTAGATAGCTTAGTAGAGAATTAGCTATTGTACTTTAGCAAGGTATTTATAGAAAACTTCGTAAGAAATGAAGAACCTTGTTTCACGTTTGAAGGTGCTGAGATATAGCTATACACACATATAAAAATAACACGTATTCAAAAATATTATTATCAGTAAATTATCAGAACAAAGTAAAAATCTCAAAAATAGAATTAAAACAGTGACAAGTGTCCAATTTATTTATATTTTAAAATTTTAAATATATGTATATATGAATTAGTTTTTAGTACCGACTCAATGAAAACTAAGAATTTCTCAGGAAGGATGTAATGGTGGAATAGAAATCATTTTGTATCTTTTTGGTACTTTGTTTATGTCTTTATATTAAAAAATTAAATTTAAAATTTAAGCTTAAAGTATAGGATTTAAAGTTATAGTTTAGGGAATTAGAATAAGATTTAATTTTTAGAATTTAGAGTTTATGATTTATGATTTAGAATTTAAGGTTATGTCTTGAAATTTAACTTTTTCGTGTTGGGGCATAGATAGGAGCACTAAAAAGGACAAAGATATTTATTCGTAATAGTGTGTAAATAGAGAATAGAAATACTCTACCATTTTCGGTCTCCCTAGCTATTTATGCCTCAATAATAAAAATTAGGTTTAGGGTTTATAGTTATGATTTAGAGAATTTGGGGTAGGGTGTATTTGTTAGGGTGTTAGGGTTTAAAATTTAACTTTTTAAATATTTTTTAGAGTTGGGTTGGGATATAAAAAGGAGTACCGAAAATGGTAGAAATATTTTATCCGAATATACATATATAACACAAAATACAGTAAAAGTGAAATCTGATAAAAGTTAATTAGTGTACTAAGATTCCAAGTATCATGTTAATAGTATTAATCTCAAATGCATCAAATAGTACATGGAATGAAGTGAAATGATAGCCTTTTTAGCTAGAAATAAACTAAACTCCATTAGTAATCATTCAGAAGTTCTTTATTTCTTTATTTTTAATGGGTTGGATAGATTTAAGATCATGAAGATTCGATACAAATAACATACTTATGATCATATCTTAAAACACCTTTTAACTAAATTTAAAGGATACCCTTAATATCATATCCACACAATTTTAATATAATATTTAAACTATTCAAATTTCACTTTATTCATCAAATCAAAAGATAATACATGCTTAAACGAACCTGAACCCAGATTCAAGTAAATACTGCAATAATAACCATATCGATCACGTTAAGACTCAATCACCTATAGAAAGTGAAACTTACAAGTAACATTCATGTTCACATAAAGTATATAGTACTATGAGAAATAATTAGTCTTGAATTATTATCATAGTGACAAATATGAACACTGCAAGCCACTCAAACTTCTAATGGAACAAATGCAATCGGTTAGATAACGACTTGTGTACCAAGTATGAACATAAAAAAAGTTTTGGCTCTTGATAATCCACATATATAATATATTATCATCAATTATTATGTGTTACATAACAAAAGTAATAATTCATGTCTAATACATTCAAATAAATGAAATCTAGCTAGCTTTTATAGAATTTGAGCTCTCTAGGTAATATTGGCATATAAGGAACCAAAAGCTTAAACATGTTGAATATGACTCTTTTTGAAAGGCATATGACTCATTAGTTTACCCTACATAAGTTGATCATCAGAAAATGCACAAGGCTCAAGGCATCTAATCCAGGAAAGTCAATCACATGTTTCGACACACATCACTCTTAGGTTGATATTGTAATTAATCAAAGCAAAAAAAAAAAAAAAAAGCATACTAATATCTTTCAAAAAAGAACTTTAATTTTCTTAGAAACTCAAGAAGTTATATTACACATCTTATCAAACATGTTTTTTGAAAATAGATAATGGCCCCGTGACACACGCAAGTAGACATGCAGATATATAGAGCAAAAACGTCTATGATGAGATTGATCTATAAATGCAAGGAAAAGGTGCCACACTTTGAGAAGCATTAGCAACTAGGAAGAGAATGGACCATTCCCAATAGTGTCCAGAATATTCACTTTGATAATAAGCATTACCTGCAACACTATCGTTTGTGGATTGATTGCTGTAGATTAATTGTTTTAATGATCTCTTCAACTACCACCAAGATATAACCTTAAAGCCTTTTTGTTCATGGTTGCCTCTTAATGGCTATGAAGGGCAAAAACTACTGAAAACTATCTAGGAAAAGAAGCCCCTAATTGGCCAAAAAGGAGAGAAATTAAACAAAGTGAACCTGGTCATATCTGAGCTGAGATTCTTCAGTTTGTTTCGTAGAATCAAATAGCGGTAGCGATGCCGTCCGAGATCATTATTGTAGAAAATAACGGAACAATCTATATTAACTGTAATAGCATCCGTTATGTTCGCAACAGAAGACGCCTGCAAAGTAATTTAAATCCCTGGTTTCACTACATTTGGCCTTCTCTTCTAAGCTTGTCTAAGAGTGCAGTGATGAGAGCATCTCTCTTCTCAGCCCTAGCTTCTTCCCTCATCCGCCATTGCTCTTCCCTTTCCCGCCACCTCCTCTCCATCATCATCCTCTCCTTCTCCAACGCTTCCATCGCCTGCCTCCACTCCATCTCCCTCCCCCGCCGCTCGTTCTCCCTCGATTCAAACGCTTCCCGCCATTGCATCTCCATCTGCAACTGTTGCCTCATGAAACCCTCCAACATCTCCTTTATATTACTATTATCGTTTCCGCTGCTCGTACTACCCGTTTTCACTTTCTTCTTCTTCCTATTATTCAACTCGTTTTCCTCCATATCTTCTTCCTCATCAGAAGACAAATGCCCCGACGCTGCCGACTTTTTTCTAACTGCGGCGGCACCTCCGCCTCCTTCACTTTCCGAACATTGAAATTGAATACTTTGCATCCTCGCGGTGAATATAGCTTGCAACTCGTCGTAAAACGGGAAGTGTTGCCTTACAGATTCTGATTCAATCGTCCCGCCGCATCCCTAATACAGTTTGCATATTACATATTCCGATCGAATATTAGATCATCAAAAGGTTAAAATCATGTAATTAGATAATAGATATAGACATAGTACCTTGTATCGAGTAACTAGATTTTTCCACTTGCACTTGCACTGTTCAGCGCTTCGATTATAGCCTTTTTCCTTCATCCGTGTAGAGATAACTTCCCAGAGCTGCTTGTTCCTCTTGGTCTCCATGAAACTTTGATCCAGCTCTGCTCTGATTGATAAAAACTCCTTTGTTTCTTGAACACTCCATTGCGGAAACCTATCGGCGGATTCAACGTTACCACTCACGGGCTGCTGTTGTTGCGGATGATGGTGTCCTTCCATATTAAGCGAACTCGACTCAACAAAAGATTGTTGATCCAGAAAAGGAAAAACCAGAAAAAGATTTATCTGGATATGGTGTGAACACAACTTGTGTGAATCATCGGGAATGAAGAAATCTCAGCCCAGAAAAACAACGGGGGAAAGATTGATAGATTTTGTTGTTCGTTCAGATTCAAGGAAATGAAATCGAGAAAGCTTCTTCTTCTTCTTCTTCTTTTCTGATTCACCAACACAACAGTCTCTTCTCTCTCTTTCCATATCTATCTCTCTACGCGTAAACTCTTTCTCTTTGTATTTTTTTTTCCTTTTTTACTGTTTTCTCCATTGCGTTCACGTGGCGTCATGCTGACGGTCTTGGATTTTATTCTATAATAATGTTATTTTATATATTTATTGATTAATTCGAATCGTTTTAATTCAATTTATTTTATTCACGACATTAATATTCGAACTGTTGATTTTGTTGAAAGAATATATCATCTAATTCCACCATACCAATATATATATATATTAGAAAGAAGTTAGATGTATATTTGTTATTATTAATATTTTTATCAAGTTAATGAAAGACTATTAAAAAAATTAATGAACAAGGAGAATCCGCCTTTCTATTAAACTGGATATATTGAAATCATAATTCATTATATATTTTTAATAAATATCAACTAAGTATCTTATGCCGTTAAAAAATTAAGCGTCTTAAGTAAAGGGGTTCTAATTTTTTCAATTATTTGATAATCAGAATCATTGTTTAATAAACGATCACTATAAGTCAGAGCCAATAAAATTTGATTAATCTTTTTTTTCTGCCGTTAAGGTGAAAAATTAAATCAAGAATTCTCTTTCTTTATCATCAATCAAATCATTATTTGCAACCTATAATTCTATTTTATCATCAATCAAATCATTATTTGCAACCTATAATTTTATTTTATCATCAATTCAATCACTGCTCACTATTTATTCTTTTCCTTATCAATGAATAGACAAATCCTTTACTTGTATGATTTAGATGTTTCATATTTCTAAAAAATATTAGAGCAATGATATTTGGTATGATACATATGAGTTCAGTGATATCAATAAGACTAATATTTAAATATTTCTTCTTAGAACGTATTGATTTGACTTCATAAATGGAACCACCACACCATAACATGTTGCCGTTAAAAGTAAAACCTCGTATTTATTTTAAAAAATCTCCTAATTAATCCAAAACAACTAAAATAAGTTATTTAACGGGAAGAATTTAATTCAGATGTAAAACATCTATCCAAAAATTTTTGCAACTAAATTATGTATAATGAAATCATCAAATATTTGATTCTTTTGAACTTTGTCTATAACTCACTATAAACTCAAGAAACAAAGAGAAAAAGTGTACCAACGAAATATGTATTGTTAATTTGTTATCAATATCATCATTCTATGCATTGCTTGTTATGTAACAAATTCTGGACTGAATTGGCATCGAGAATCAATAGAATTAACATCAACTTAATTGTAAATTTATTACTTTAAAATCGAACATATGACTAATAAAAGTGTATAAAACGTTTACCACCCAATAATTATTTATTAATTGTTTTAAATATACATTTTCACGTAAAAATATTTTTACTCGACAAAATTTAGTTACAGATTAACATTAGTAAATATAAGTATTGTCAACTTTTTGGTCTATTCTGTTTTGAAACCGTGTGAAGGTGACAAAATTGGCTTCACCTGACTGTTACGTGGAGGCGGTAACGCTTTTTTACTTTTGCATGGATTTTCAGGTGTTTCCCCGCTATGTAAGGTAGGGGTTTGTATAATTAATTTATAATTTTTAAGATAGAATTTTGGTATAGCGATTGTGTAAAATTTATTTTACAAGTCCGTCATTTACACTATACAATTCAGATTTTAAAATTTTAATCAACTCTAAAAAACAAATCATAAACTTTAAATTTGTATCCTAAATTTTAAACCTTAAAATTTAAATTCCTAAATTTTAAACTATAAACTAAACTTATAACCCTTAAAACTAAAAGGATTGTGTAAAATAATCTTTACACGGTTTGTATATCAATTTTTTTATCATTCACATTATTTTATGATTTATGTTTATGCTAAAAAAATAATTTATATTTGGGGTTTGTACTTGTCTCGGCTAACAATAAATGAATAGTGGAAAATAATTATTTTAAATAATTTAAATAATTTTAAATAATTTTTTTTATCATTCACATTATTATATGATTTCCTGCGTCGTCATTTAACCAGAGGCAGATCACTATGAAAGTCAGGGGAGCTCTATGTCACGGGGTCAGAGTCTTGGCGCAGGGACATCTACCCGTGTGGCAACCCAGGGCTATTACCAGCCAAGGGCTAAGCCTTTTCCATCTCCGATGCTCACTGGTTTCGTCCTCCCATGGACTCATCAGGGAAGCGGGGACAGCTCCCGACCAGTGTGGTGCCTACCAACGCGTCAGTCCGAGGACTAGACGGCTGTACGGCACGTACTACACCCTTAATGCTATCCCACACATCCTACATTAAGCACAACCAGCAAGCATCTCGCGCGGTCCTGCGTGTCACGACGAACGGTCCGTGACATTCTCCCCCACCCGATTCATGCACGCCCTCGTGCATGGGGAGAAAGCTCTTTCCCTCTTTTGATTGGCCTGGATCTAGTGTGCAATTCCCTGCCTGCTCGCCCTCTTCACTTGAGGCTACGGCACATTTGGCTATGAGTGCTTGGCGAACTTTCGCTATGGCTTCCTGCCTACCCGTCCTCATCTCATCTCTTTTTAGAGGACCCACTCGCGGACACCCCTTCACGGTTTGGAGTGCGAGCTACACACGCTCGTCCGGTTGACCCGCTTGCGAACACCCCTACAGTCGGAGTGCGAGCTACACGCGCTCGTCCACGGATTGACTCGCTTACGCAGCGTTGGGGGCGCTTGGCAAACTCACAACTAGCACACAGTCTGGCTCGGATACCACTTTGTCACGGGGTCAGAGTCTTGGCGCAGGGACATCTACCCGTGCGGCAACCCAGGGCTATTACCAGCCAAGGGCTAAGCCTTTTCCATCTCCAATGCTCACTGGTTTTGTCCTCCCATGGACTCATCAGGGAAGCGGGGACAGCTCCCGACCAGTGTGGTGCCTACCAACGCGTCAGTCCGAGGACTAGACGGCTGTACGGCACGTACTACACCCTTAATGCTATCCCACACATCCTACATTAAGCACAACCAACAAGCATCTCGCGCGGTCCCGCGTGTCACGACGAACGGTCCGTGACATCTAGCCACCTAAACTTTTGAAAATTCAAACTTTATCCCTTCAAAAAAATTAAAAATTTTAATTTGTCCCTTGCAAATTTTTAAAAATTCTTATTATGTTTTAAATTTTTTGAATATTTTTAATTAAATAATCTTTTATATTTTTAAAAAGTTCAAGTATGCTCCCAAAATTTGTTATTAAAATCCGCACATGCATTCAAGAAATATTGTTATGAATCATCAAAAATGATCCTCTAACCAATAATGTTTAGTTTCGACACGGATAATAAATCATCAATAATGAATTTAAACAAGTTAAACATCTTGTTATGATGTGTCAATATTTACTTTACTAATGATGCATAAAATTATACATCTTCAGTATATCAATATTAATCTTAAAGTATAAAAGGTAAAAAAAAACAAAAATAACTTCACATAAAACAACGAATATGTAAAACTAATGTTTGATTTTGATATAACAAATAATCTAAGGATCAAATTGCAAAGTAAATAAATTTTAAGTACTCAAAAGACTCACATTTGACAAGTAAATTTTAGACTTAAAATGTTTTGAAGTCAAAATTTAAACCCCATAAAATTTTCTAAGTGTTTCAAAGCCAAAATACTCAAAATTGCCCATGCGTTTCAAAACACCCCCAAAGTGTTTCGAAACATTTTGCCACTAGAAACGTCCATTTCAATACGGACTAAACTATTTCGAGACAATGGTTTCAAAATGGGCTTGCCCGTTTCAATACAGCCTTCATCTGGGCTTTTGTTTTTTAGGTAACTTTTCGAAACGTCTCATACCCGTTTTGATACAAGGGTTAAGTATTTTTCAAAATAGAGCATTAAATGAACTAGCCATTACTTGTCAGAACCGAATTTTTGAAAATTGGTTAAGTGTCAAAACGTTTTGATACACCCATTTGGTGGTTTCGAAACGACCTTTTACAGCTTTAAAACATTTCGATACGGTCTGTAGCCGTTTCGATACGGTCCCCTTTTTACACGTAACGACTCTTTCTTTTTTAGTGTATGTTTCGATACAGGGCCTCATGTTTCGATACATGTAGTTGTAGAACTGCATTTATGGAGGGAAGAGAGAGCCCCAACGGCTCTATTGATGAACTCAACCACCCAAACGACTAGAAATCAATGAGAAAGTATAAAAGCAAGCCTCAAAAACACCACCAACAACTATTGAACCTCAAAGCAACATCCAAGCAATCAAATCCAAACCCTAAGCACTTATTGTCAAATTCTTGTATCCAACTCTTAGAGTTCTTAGTGTAAATCAAATTTGAGAGTTTGGGGAGTGTTTGTAATCTATTTGGGCTATATTTATCTTGTGAGAGATCAATTGTAATAACCAACATCTTCTTTATAAAGTGAGAGTCATGTGGTTCAATCTTTGGGCAGAAAGATTGAACATTTGTAAAAGTTGCCTCCTCAGCCTAGAAAAGGGGAAGAATAAATTAGTGGAGAGTTTGATGAAATTCCTTAGTGGGAGCTAAGGTAGTGGATGTAGAGCTTGTTTAGAAGCTTGAACTACTATAATTACCTTGTCCATTATTTTAATTGTTCCTTTTGCTCCCTTCATTTTTTAAAGTGCCAATTCACCCCATCTGGCCATATCTGTTAATTTGATCCACTCAATAATTGGTATTAGAGCCTACCTATTTGAAGGCTTCACAGCCACAAGAGGAGATCCTAGAAGAGCGTTGATCAATTTCCAAGTCAAGCCATGGCATCTACCTTCGGGCCAAGCATGTACGAGTCACAATCGATCACTAAATCACCCTTCCTCAATGGAGATAACTATCCTTATTGGAAGAACCGAATGAACCCCTTCATCAATTCAAATGATTACACCATATGGGATGTGGTAGAAGATGGACCTATCATCCCCATGAAGAGAGATGAAGAAGGAAGGCTTGTTTCGAAGAAGAAGGTGGAGATAAGTGAAGAGGACAAGAAGAGATTGAAAATGAATGACAAAGCCTTGCACATGCTATTTTGCTCACTCGGACCAGACATCTACTCCAAAGTGTCATTGATGTAACCCCCTTAGTCCGATCTAGACGGTTGACCCGAACTGAGGTGATTACACGGGGAAAACTGAAGCCAACTCGTTAAAGCCGACTCCGATTGACGACCATTTTTTTCTTTTTATCTTTTCTAAATGAAACTTAAGTCCTATGTGATCACTAAAGAGCATAGGAAGAAACGAAACAACGATCGGATTTTGTTTAGGGGTTAAATTGCGCAAACTAGACATTTAGGGACAAAAATGTAATTTCTTCAAATTACAAGGACTCATATGATTTTAAGGTTACCTCTATTCAATTAGTCATATTTCATGCTTCTCTGTAAAATTTCATCACAAAATGACTAACCAAACACACCCAATTGCAAACATAAAGATCAGGGACCAAAACGCAATGTTTCAAAACATCCTTAGCTGAGGTTTAACCAACTTAACGACCCGCATATCGATACACCTAAGGAGGGTATCGATACACCCTCGATGGTTAAACTTCCCAGGCTTGCGTCACCAGACCGTATCGATACACTGAGGTACCGTATTTGTACGCCTTCGTCCAGTGACTAAAGATGGTATCAATACGACCCCGTGTATCAGTACGCCCTCACAAAACAAGCATGCCGTATCGATACACTCTGAGGTGTATCGATACACTGCAATCTGCAAATGCAAAATATGCAAATTTTGAACCTCAACGACCAAACCACTCCAACATATAGTTAAACTTATTTGCACTCCAACATAAAGGTACCATCCATCCATCCATCCATCCATCTATCTATCTATCTATCTATCTATCTATCTATCTATCTATCTATCTATCTATCTATCTATCTATCTATCTATCTATCTATCTATCTATCTATCTATCTATCTATCTATCTATCTATCTATCTATCTATCTATCTATCTATCTATCTATCTATCTATCTATCTATCTATCTATCTATCTATCTATCTATCTATCTATCTATCTATCTATCTATCTATCTATCTATCTATCTATCTATCTATCTATCTATCTATCTATCTATCTATCTATCTATCTATCTATCTATCTATCTATCTATCTATCTATCTATCTATCTATCTATCTATCTATCTATCTATCTATCTATCTATCTATCTATCTATCTATCTATCTATCTATCTATCTATCTATCTATCTATCTATCTATCTATCTATCTATCTATCTATCTATCTATCTATCTATCTATCTATCTATCTATCTATCTATCTATCTATCTATCTATCTATCTATCTATCTATCTATCTATCTATCTATCTATCTATCTATCTATCTATCTATCTATCTATCTATCTATCTATCTATCTATCTATCTATCTATCTATCTATCTATCTATCTATCTATCTATCTATCTATCTATCTATCTATCTATCTATCTATCTATCTATCTATCTATCTATCTATCTATCTATCTATCTATCTATCTATCTATCTATCTATCTATCTATCTATCTATCTATCTATCTATCTATCTATCTATCTATCTATCTATCTATCTATCTATCTATCTATCTATCTATCTATCTATCTATCTATCTATCTATCTATCTATCTATCTATCTATCTATCTATCTATCTATCTATCTATCTATCTATCTATCTATCTATCTATCTATCTATCTATCTATCTATCTATCTATCTATCTATCTATCTATCTATCTATCTATCTATCTATCTATCTATCTATCTATCTATCTATCTATCTATCTATCTATCTATCTATCTATCTATCTATCTATCTATCTATCTATCTATCTATCTATCTATCTATCTATCTATCTATCTATCTATCTATCTATCTATCTATCTATCTATCTATCTATCTATCTATCTATCTATCTATCTATCTATCTATCTATCTATCTATCTATCTATCTATCTATCTATCTATCTATCTATCTATCTATCTATCTATCTATCTATCTATCTATCTATCTATCTATCTATCTATCTATCTATCTATCTATCTATCTATCTATCTATCTATCTATCTATCTATCTATCTATCTATCTATCTATCTATCTATCTATCTATCTATCTATCTATCTATCTATCTATCTATCTATCTATCTATCTATCTATCTATCTATCTATCTATCTATCTATCTATCTATCTATCTATCTATCTATCTATCTATCTATCTATCTATCTATCTATCTATCTATCTATCTATCTATCTATCTATCTATCTATCTATCTATCTATCTATCTATCTATCTATCTATCTATCTATCTATCTATCTATCTATCTATCTATCTATCTATCTATCTATCTATCTATCTATCTATCTATCTATCTATCTATCTATCTATCTATCTATCTATCTATCTATCTATCTATCTATCTATCTATCTATCTATCTATCTATCTATCTATCTATCTATCTATCTATCTATCTATCTATCTATCTATCTATCTATCTATCTATCTATCTATCTATCTATCTATCTATCTATCTATCTATCTATCTATCTATCTATCTATCTATCTATCTATCTATCTATCTATCTATCTATCTATCTATCTATCTATCTATCTATCTATCTATCTATCTATCTATCTATCTATCTATCTATCTATCTATCTATCTATCTATCTATCTATCTATCTATCTATCTATCTATCTATCTATCTATCTATCTATCTATCTATCTATCTATCTATCTATCTATCTATCTATCTATCTATCTATCTATCTATCTATCTATCTATCTATCTATCTATCTATCTATCTATCTATCTATCTTCAATTTGGGCAAGTTTATAAAAAATGATTTGATGAAACAAGATAGTAGATACTTTTGGAAGATAAAATCTCAACAAACCAAATGAAAATCAGAGGAGAGAAAAGTATTTGGCTGATTGGAAGTTGAGAGAAAATGAAAAGAGAAAACTATCGTGAAATTAGTTATGAAAAGTCAACTTTAACTTTCCTTCTTAATTCTCTTTTATTTCTTTAGTTAAATCATTATTAAAAGCTCTAAAATTAAAGAGAAATATGATGAAAACAATTGGTAAAATTATCTCCTTAAAGATTCAAAGTTTCAATCCTTTACAAAACAATCACTAGTCATCTTTTGCAAAAACTTCATTTTGGTCACTATACCAAAATGAAATATTTCCAAATCACATTTTGTAAAATTGTTTTCACCATAATCATTTATATAATAAATGGGAGTTTTTAGATATTTTTCCATATTTTTGAAACATCCCGAACTAGGTGTTCCCTAACCCAACCTCAAAGGTTCGAACCGTCCCCGACCGGCCCGATCCAACATCTAAAACATCTAGGCCCAAAACCAGGGCGTTACACTCGATCACAAGTGCCAAAGAAGTGTGGGACACTCTTGAGACCACTTACGAAGGAACAAACAATGTAAAGGAGACAAATACTAGAGTCCTCAATATTAGTTACGAGAACTTCAAGATGATGGCCGATGAGACCGTAACAAAGATGTTTGATCGCTTCTCTGTCATCGTAAATGGTTTAAAGGGCTTCTGAGAGATCATCCCAGAATACAAGCTAGTCCGGTAGCTACGTATTCACTTCCTGAATCATGGGATGGGAAGAGAACCACAATCATCGAGGTAAAGAATTTGAAGACCTTGAAGCTCGATGAGTTGGTAGGATCTCTCCTTACTCATGAGATCATGAAACAAGGGAGAGAAGAAGAGAAGAGAAAAGAAGAAAGAAGAGTAGTAAAACAAGAGGTAGAGAAGAAGAAACAAGGAGTTGCTCGCAAAGCCTCTCTACCACAAAAGGAGAGCACTTCTAGTGGGGAAGAAGAGTTTGGAGAATTGTGTAATACCCTAAAATTGAGCATAGTAGAAATTGAATTATTAAATTGAATTCCAATTTTAATTAAGCTTTATCCTAATTCGATTAAGGTAATTAAGGACTTAATTGAATAAAATTTCAAAACTGATATTAGGATTTGAATGACCAAATCTGATGAAAGAAGAAATAGAGAATTGCATGCTTAAATTTAAGATTCCTTAGGCT
Source organism: Hibiscus tridactylites (assembly GCA_958450335.1). Classification (NCBI taxonomy): domain Eukaryota; kingdom Viridiplantae; phylum Streptophyta; class Magnoliopsida; order Malvales; family Malvaceae; genus Hibiscus; species Hibiscus tridactylites. Next base: position 66,983,632 of record OY288283.1, on the reverse strand, counting down.
GCCCCTCCACTAAGTTAGACATTAGAGATAATTACAAGGGTGATTTGGACATTTCCTTGTCCAAATAAGATGTCACTTAGTCATCTTCCTTAATCACTATGACCGGCAAAACTAGGAAAGAAAGAAGAGATAGATTTTGAGAGAAGGAAGCCATTGTTATTAGCTTGGAAGATTTGCATGGTTAGGAAATTTGACTTGGAAGTTAAAATAGAGAAGCTCGGTAAGCTCCTCTCCCTTAACCGAGTTGAATATGTGGTTAAATTTTCATTATTGCATGTATATATGATGTTTTGATGTTGCTGGAAATTTTGTAGAATGATATCTAAATTATGAACATGTTATATTATGAAGTAAATAATGAAATTAAGGATAAACCATGCTAGCCGAATAGTATATGGACTAAATTGAGGAAACTGATAAATTGATGGAGTTATATACGTAATTATAAAAATTCATGCAGGAGAAATTTACTGGAAATTGAGTTTACTTTTGGATTGAAGAATTGGATTAGTGGAAATAATGTTAGAATTGGTGAATTTGAAGTTAGAATTGCAACTGGTCACCTTAGAAGCTTCATTGATGGTTATGGATTGTTTTGGGAGAAAATATAAAATCTGGGATTAAATGGAACGTAAATAAAGACTGGAAATTTTAGTAAAATACATGGGAAATAATTAGAGACTAAATGACTAATTGATGGACTAGTTAAAACTGGACTGTTCTAGATTATTGAATAAATTGAAGATCTAAATGAATTAATTAGGGACTAGCGATGACTTGAAATAATAGAGGAAAAACGTGGTAAACAAGGGTTTAAAAGAAAAAATAAACTATTAAAGATGTTAGGTGAATTAAACCCTAAAAGTGGACTAAAATAGAATCCGGGCAGTTTCAAAACTGTAAAATTGACTGACTTTAATCAATAAACTGTATTGATATAGAAACGAGAAATTTTTTAGCCATATATGGTTAAATAGGTAATTGAATAAAATTTAATATGGTATAAAGTAATCGAAATTACGAATTACAGATCAAAAATTATAGGTAAAACACTAAAGGGTGTGCAGTCTTCCCTGAACCTAAAAACAATTTAGGGAAATAGTGAGCTTATGCGTGAATAAGTGTGATTTCTTTGATAAATTGTGTACTGACATGTTCTTTATATGTTGTGAATGGTTGGCTAGAGAAAATAGTGGAAGAAATTGAAGAGGGCAATAAAGTTGAGCACCCAAAGGATAAGCTAAAGGGAATATATATTCAAGACTAAGCTAGGAGTGTTGTGGGTGTAACTTCTCTTAGGGTTAGGACTTAGGTCCTAACCAATCTTTTTATTTGATCATTATCATGAAAATTGACTAACAAATATTGGTAACAAGGAAATAATAAAAAGAATTAAAATTGGAAACTTGATTAATGTCATGATTGAATTGTGATTGAATTTGTTATGATTGCTCTTGTATGAACTATGTTTTCTCTTGTTGTGTTAGTACTAAATTCATTAAATTGGATACTTGCTTGTTGGAATTAAGACTTATACCTGAATATAAATGTAATTGGAATAAGTGTTTGGTGATTGAAAGCTTGTAATAGCAATTATTCGAATGGCCTAGATGATGGAAATGTTCATATGCGATAAATTGGATTGAATTGATTGTTAAGGTTATTGCTATGATATGTATGCTTCTTGAATTGTTTAAGATCATGAAAATAATACGCATGATGCATGAGCACAATGGAATTAGAGATTGTTCCTATTTGAATGAAACATAATTATGGATTAAAAATTTGATTATTCATGTTTAGTAATTCTTGTGATGCTTATCAATAATGGTTGATTAAAGTGAATCAAATTGCAAAATTAAGGACTATAAAGACCTTGGTTCTAGTTGTTCTTAGGTAGTACGACATGCATAGAGTCTAGAACTCGATTTGTTAGGTACAATTCGTACCGTCTTGTTCGGTGATATATTCAGCTCTTGTTATATACCACAGTATCGTCTTGATAGGTACTTTGAGTACCGACTTGATTGGGTGTAGTAGGCACCTTCTTGGTAAGATACTTTTAAGTATCATCTTGATTATTGTGACTTAAATACCTTAGAATTAACTAAGTACCAAGGCAAACCTAATTATATGAAACTTATTGAATATCATTGAAACTAAGGTTAATAAATGGATAAATTGACCTTTGTGAAAGCATGTACTATGAATTGAAACTATGTGGTTTAAATTGAATTATATGTTGCCTTAATTGCATATGATTTGAGAAGTTAAATTAAATGTAAATGGTTCCTATTCGAATAGCTTTTGGTATGTATATATATCTATAATTGAGATTGGTTTATGTTTGATTGATTCAATTAGGCTAAGTCTGAAATTCCTTGCTCCTTAATCTATTGTGATCGAATGATTGAATGAGTAGACTATCTAGGTGAAACTTCACTTAAATGATAATTGGCACACAACATTAATAATCTTGTAATATGACAATTAATCGTTACCTCTCTAAGTACGTCAAAGTACTTATCACTCTTGTCCCTTATTCTTCCCAAAAATTAGGTTTTAGAGACTAAAGCTACTCAACCCTGATCGGAGCATTATATAAGCGAAAAACTAAAAGTATGGCTTGCATTGTTTATGTTTTACTCCTAGTGGGTGGCTTAGTTTCATGTTTGGTAGTACAAGTGTTTTGCATCATGCTTGTCATTAAACTCTATTTAAGATGTGTGTAAGGATAACTTTGGATGATATCTTTTTGTTTACCATGAGTTGTAAATGTTAAGTCTCATGGTATTTTAGTTAGAGGCTTGTTATTGTTTTGTTGTAGATATACCATGGTTGTAAATATTTACAATGGTCATGATAGCTTCTTGTCATATGATTATAGGAATATACAAATATGAATGGAATCTCAAATGCTTAATTTGGAATATTTTGAGAAGTTCGAAATTGCCATGACTATGTCTAGATTAATTAAATGATCTTTGATAGTCTTGATTAATAGATTGTATCAATTGAATGATTGAAATTAATTTACAAGTTATAGAAACTTGTCTATTCGATATGAATCCTAATATACCATGCTTAATTATAACCGAATTGAGTAGCAATTAGAATTGGTTAATACAACTTGAAATTGTTAATAATACGAATAAGCTAGTTGGCTTAGGAAATTGGTTTAGAAACAAAATTGGTTTCCTAGATTCTTAAGTAGAATATCTCAATTGGTATTGATAGTTAAATGAATAAGAATAATTTAATTGAAAATTTTAATTTGCCCACTAATTTTGTATGTCCTGATTTTTTTATCGAATCCCGACACTCCTCGCACCTAATCCGGTTGAGGGGTGTTACAAAAAGTGGTAATCAGAGCTTTAGGTCTAGATCTTAGAACTAGATCGAGTCTACATGCATCATATAGGATTAAACTAAGCCACATAGGAGTTATATTCTTGACATGCTTGTATTATTGCTCGACTAACTTCTTCCTCTTGTTTAATTATAGTATGTCCGAAACAAGAATAATTCGGGATGATGAAAGTCCTCGGGAACCTTCTGAGACAGACTAAACACCAAGAACCCGTTCAACCTTGAGTTCAACCTTGGGAACAAGCTCAACCTCAACCGGAAAACCCTACTATCCAAATGGCTCAACGAGAATGCCTCTTGAGCATGAAATATATGTTCGATCAGCTTCTATCAAATCTGAAACAATATCACCCAGCTACCCCTACAGCTGCTACACCAAACCGAGCCCCTATTGACAAATTATCGCAACACCGGACCTATACCTTCACCGGTGCGAATGATGAAAAGCCCGAGGATGCCAAATATTGGCTAGAGAACACCATCAAAGTCGTAACTAAACATTTGCAATGCTCAGATGAGCACAAGCTCGAGTGTGCTATAGCTTTGTTAACAGACGAAGCTATGAGCTGGTGGGAAACTACTACCATGACTGCTCCAGCTAAATCGGTAACATGGAAATTCTTCGTGGATGAGTTCAAGAAGAAATATATTAGTGAATAGTATTTGGATGAGCGTCAAAGACGTTTCTTGTACCTTAAGCAAGCTAATAAGCCCATTGAATAATACGTGGCTGAATTCTGCAAGTACTGCAAGTACGACTCGGAATACATTAAAACCGAGGCCGAAAAATGTCGGATGTTCATCGACGACTTGAATGATGAATTGAGTTCAATCTTTACAGCCTTGGGAATCACTGATTTCCATTATCTTGTTAACTGAGCCATCGCAACCGAAGCGAAAATAAAAGCCACGGAAAGAAGGAGGGGCGGGAACCGAAATGACAAGAAGCAAAAGCGAGACGACAAATCTAATTAGCAATCCAAGAAAACTAAGCTTCATAAGGAGAGCTCGCCGACATATACTCTTGCTCCAAGAAGTAATTTTACACCAAGACCCCAATCGGTGAATAAGCCTTTAGTTCCGGTGATCTCTGTAAATAGCATGGAAAATTCTGAGAAAGTCCCCACTTGCGATTTCTATCACAAACTTCATTTTATCAATGCCGATCTTAGTCAAATCTATGCTATGCTATGCTTGTGGTGGAGCCGATCAGTTTATCATGGATTGTCCCAAAAAATCAAAATAAGGCTCTAGTTCGATCCACTGCAAATTCGAGTTCAGCTCCATCTAATCGAGGCAAAGGCCCTAACAAGACTCAATCGGGAAATCATGGCACAAATAAAGGGAACCAATCGAATGCCCCTACCTACACTCATCAGGAATCTCGAGCTCCCGCTCGTATTTATCATATTCGGGGAAAGGAAGACGAAGAATCTCTCGATGTTATCGCAGGTACCGTTGAACTAAACTCAGTACATGTTTATGCTTTGATAGACTCGAGATCTACTCATTCTTTCCTTTGTGCAAACTTGATAGAAAATTGAGCTTAAAGCCTGAACTTGTTCGAACCAACCTTGTAGTTTCTAATCCTTTAGGGGGAACTTCTAAAATAAACTTGATTTGTAGAGATTGCCTACTTACCATTCAAAACATGCCCTTTCTTGTTGATATATATATTTTGCCAACTTGTGAATTTGATTTGATATTGGGATTAGATTGATTAAGTAAACACGAAGCTTGGGTAGATTGTCAAAACAAAAGACTGTACCTCAGGGGTTTAGGGAAACAGTCTATACTCTTAATCGATAAAAAGCCTACCTCTTTTTTGCTTCTATGGTCTTACAAGATCAAATTGAATTCGGTTTACCAGAAATGCCAATTGTTTCTGAATTCATTGATGTTTTGCCTAAGGAACTCTCTGGTCTCCCTCCGACGAGAGAAGTGGAATTTGGGATTGAAGTTCAGCCGGGAACAAACCCGATGTCTATTACGCCCTATCTTATGGCACCAGTCGAGTTGAAGGAACTCAAGAAGCAAATTCAAGAACTCAGAGACAAGGGATTCATTCAACCCAATACATCTCCCTAGAGTGCTCCTGTCTTGTTCGTGAAGAAAAAGGACGGGAAAATGAGGCTTTTTATCGATTACCGACAATTAAACAAAGTAACGATCAAGAAAAAGTACTCGATGCCAAGGATTGAGGACTTGTTCGATCAACTCAAACATGCTTCTGTGTTTTCCAAGATCGACCTTCGATCGGGTTATTATCAGATGAAAGTGAAGGATGATGATGTGCCCAAAACGACTTTTAGAACAAGATACGACCACTACGAATTTCTAGTAATGCCATTCGGGCTAACCAACGCCCTAGTCGCATTCATGGATCTCATGAATAGAGTATTCAAGCCTTATCTCAAATAATTCGTGGTCATCTTTAGAGATGACATCTTGGTCTACTCTTGTAACAAGGAGGAACATGTTGAAAACCTCCGAATCGTCTTGCAAACTCTCTGAGAACGTCAGTTGTTTGCTAAATTTTCCAAGTGAAAATTTTGGCTATCGGAAGTGTCGTTCCTTGGCCATGTCATCTCAGCTCAAGGAATTAAGGTAGACCCGAAGCAAGTTCAGTCTATTGTTGATTGGAGACCTCCGAGAAATGTGAGTGAAGTCCTAAGCTTTCTCGGTTTAGCTGGATACTATAGAAGATTTGTTAAGGGATTCTCCACTATCTCCATGCCTTTAAATAAGCTTATTTGAAAAGACGAGCCTTTTGTATGGTCGGAGAAGCAACAACGAAGTTTCGACCAACTTAAGAAAGCCTTGACTCATGCCCCAGTTCTTATCCAACTAGAGTCGAGAAAAGAATTCACGGTTTATAGTGATGCATCTCATTCAGGTCTAGGATGCGTCCTGGTGCATGGAGATAATATGATTGCTTACGCTTCACGTCAATTGAAACCCCATTAACTCAATTATCTGACTCAAGACCTAGAACTTGTTGCGATCATTTTCGCTCTTAAAATCTAGAGGCATTATTTGTACGGTGAAAAGTGTTATCTATTTACCGATCACAAGATTCTCAAATATCTCCTAATTCAAAAAGATCTAAATCTAAGACAAAGGAGATGGTTATAACTGCTTAAGGACTACGATATGATTATTGATTACCTTCCGGGGAAAGCAAACATGGTCGCTGATGCCTTTAGTCGGAGACCATACTCGAGTAAATCCATTTAAATTAAAAACCTTGAATATTTGAATTAAAGTTAGTCTTTCTTGTTTTACAAGAAATCATTCAAACACTTGCCTTATTTTTCAAGTAACCATCGAATTTTTGTCTAATTTCTCTTACTCGATCTTGTAACTTCAAATGCTATAAATGCTCATCTTCGAGTGTATCAGAAGCGAGGTTTCATGTCTGAGCTTCAAATCCAATCTAGTTTAATCTCGAGAATTAAGGAATTGCAGCAAAATGACCCTGAACTTCAAGCAATCATCTCGAAGCTTAACTCAGAAGCCAATCAAGACTTATCCATTCATTCGAATGACATGCTATATTTCAAGAATAGATTATGTATTCCAAATAATGAAGAATTGAAAAATGAAATTATGCATGAAGCTCATCAAAGTCCCTTCTCGATTCATCCTGGATCTGTCAAATTGTTTAAAGACCTTCAATCTTTGTATTGATGGCAAGGAATGAAATCAACCATCACCGATTATGTATCTAAGTGCTTGAACTGTCAAAGAATCAAATCCGAACACCAAGCTCCCATTGGATTGCTCCAACCTCTCGAATTCCCTCAGTGGACGTGAGACCGAATCACTATGGATTTTGTAACCGATCTTCCTTGTACTCCAAGAAAATGTGATGCAGTGTGGGTAAAAGTTGATTGATTCACTAAGTCAGCTCACTTTATCCATGTTTGAATGAACTATAATCTGGAAACTCTAGCTGACCTGTATATTCGAGAAGTGATTTGCTTACATGGTGTTCCTACTTCAATTGTCTCAGATCGAGATCCTAGGTTCACAGCTCGATTCTGGAAAACTTTGCAACGCGCCCTTGGAACCAAGTTGAATCTTAGTACAGTTTTCCATCCTCAAAGCGATGGTCAATCCGAAAGAGTGATACAAGTGCTCGAAGATATGCTTAGAGCCTGTGTTATCGACTTCAGAAGGAACTGGAAGAAATCCATACCACTCGTAGAATTTACTTACAACAACATTTACCAAGCTTTGATTCAAATGGCTCCATTTGAAGCTCTATATAGAAGAAGGTGTAGAACACCTCTATGCTGGTACAAACTAGGTGAAAACAAAGTTCTTGGTCCTCAATTGCTTCGAGAAACCGGAGAACAAGTTCAAATCATTCACAACAGATTAAAGCAAGCCTTTGATAGGCAAAAGGCTTATGTTGACTTGAAAAAAAGGGACATCCAACATAATATTGGAGGCAAAGTATTCCTCAAAGTTTCTCCCTGGAAGAAGATATTCATATTTGGTAAGAAGGGAAAGCTTAGTCCCCGATTCATCAGACCCTTCGAAGTTGTTGAAAGGATAGGTCCAGTGGCTTATCGGCTAGCACTTCGCAGTGAGTTTGATAAGATTCATAATTTTTTTCACGTCTCGATGCTCTAAAAATACCGATATGATCCATCACACATATTGGAGCCTAAAGAAATCAAATTAAATCCCGATCTATCCTATAAAGAAGAGCCAGTCCAAATTCTTGATTGAGAGATCAAAAGACTTCGAAACAAAAACGCTCATTTGGTAATGGTTTTATGGAGAAACCATAATATGGAAGAAGCAACCTGGGAACCTGAGGATACCATGAGAAATCAAAACCCTCACTTATTCAATTCAAGTAGGAATTCGAGGATGAATTCTTCTTTTAAGGAGGGGAGAATTGTAATGCCCTAAAATTTAGCCTAGTAGAAATTGAATTTTTAAATTGAATTCCAATTTAAACTAAGCTTTATCCTAATTCGATTAAGGTAATTAAGGACTTAATTGAATAAAATTTCAAAACCGATATTAGGATTTGAATGACCAAATCCTATGGAAGAAGAAATAGAGAATTGCATGCTTAAATTTAAGATTCCTGAGGCTGCCCCTCCACTAACTTAGACATTAGAGATTATTACAAGGGTGATTTGGACATTTCCTTGTCCAAATAAGATGACACTTAGTCATCTTCCTTAATCACTATGACCGGCAAAACTAGGAAAGAAAGAAGAGAGAGATTTTGAGAGAAGGAAACCATTGTTATTAGCTTGGAAGCTTTGCATGGTTAGGAAATGTGACTTGGAAGTCAAAATATAAAAGCTCGGTAAGCTCCTCTCCCTTAACCGATTTGAATATGTGATTAAATTTTCATTATTGCATGTATATATGATGTTTTGATGTTGCTGGAAATTTTGTAGAATGATATCTAAATTATGATCAGGTTGGATTATGAAGTAAATAATGAAATTAAGGATAAACCATGCTAGCCGAATAATATATGAACTAAATTGAGGAAACTGATAAATTGATGGAGTTATATACGTAATTATAAAAATTCACGTAGGAGAAATTTACTGGAAATTGAGTTAACTTTTGGATTGAAGTATTGGATTAGTAAAAATAATGTTAGAATTGGTGAATTTGAAGTTAGAACTGAAACTGGTCACCTTAGAAGCTTCATTGATGGTTATGGACTGTTTTGGAAGAAAATATAAAATCTGGGATTTAATAGAACATAAATAAAGACTAGAAATTTTACTAAAATAAAAGGGGAAGTATTAGAGTAGATGCTAGATAGATTATAATGTGTGAATTATAACTTAGTGAATGAATTAAATGACTAATTGATGGACTAGTTAAAACTGGACTATTTTGGATTATTGAATAAATTGAGGATCTAAATGAATTAATTAGGGACTAGACATGACTTGAAATAACAGAGGAAAAATAGGGTAAAATGGTTTAAAAGGCTAAAATAAACTAGTAAATATGTTAGGTGAATTAAGCCCTAAAAGTGGACTAAAATAGAATCCGAGCAGTTTCAGAACTGTAAAATTGACATACTTTAATCAATAAAATGCATTTATCTAGAAATAGAAAAAATGTGAGCCATATATGGTTAAATAGGTAATTGAATAAAATTTAAAATGGTATAAAGTAATCGAAATTCCGATTTACGAATCAAAAGTTATAGGCAAAACGCTAAAGGGTGTGTAGTCTGCCCAGAACCTAAGAATAGTTTAGGGAAGTAATGAACTTATTCATGAATAAGTGCGATTTCTTTGATAAATTGTGTACCAACATGTTTCTTATATGTTGTGAATGGTTTTCTAGATCAAAGAGTGGGAGAAATTGAAGAGGGCAATAAAGTTGGGCACCCAAAGGATAAGCTAAAGGGCATATATATTCAAGACTAAGCTAGGAGTGTTGTGAGTGTAACTTCTCTTATGGTTAGAACTTAGGTCCTAAACAATCTTTTTATTTTATCATTGCCATGAAAATTGACTAATAAATATTGGTAAGAAGGGAAGAATAAAAAGAATTAAAATTGGAAACTTGATTGATGTCATGATTGAATTGTGATTGAATTTGTTATGATTGCTCTTGTATGAACTAAGTTTTCTCTTAATGTGTTGGTAATAAATTCATTAAATTGGATACTTGCTTGCTAGAATTAAGACTTATACCTGAATATACATGTAATTGGAATAAGTGTTTGGTGATTGAAAGCTTGTAATAACAATTATTCGAATGTCCTAGATGATGGAAATGTTCATATGTGATAAATTGGATTGAATTGATTGTTAAGCTTATTGCTATGATATGTATGCTTCTAGAATTGTTTAAGATCATGAAAACAATACGCATGATGCATGAGCACAATGGAATTAGAGATTGTTCCTACTCGAATGAAACATAATTATGGATTAAAGATTTGATTATTCAGGTTTAGTAATTCTTGTGGTGCTTATCAATAATGGTTGATTAAAGTGAACCAAATTGCAAAATTAAGGACTATAAAGACCTTGGTTCTGGTTGTTCTTAGGTAGTACGGCGCCTAGAGTATAGACACTACTGAGGCAGAAAATCATGGCAGCGTAAAACATACTTAGGCCTTACAATGCAGTCTACACACTACTGAGCTGCAATGACCTTACCCAATCTATCGACCTTATCTCTCCCTATCATCCTTTTCACCAATATCTTTATTTTATTTGTGTTTTTATATTTCCACATTTATAGATTTGATTGTGCAATTTACTAAATCCTTGTGCAGTAAACCATTCATAGAAGCTGCTCCAATACTTGTGGGAGACGATATCTTTTATACTATTACTTGACAAGAGTGTGCACTTGCGCTCATAAATAGAGAACACCCAAACGCTCTACAAGTTTTTGGCGCCGTTTCCGGGGATTGGCAACAACTGCGTTTGAATTTCTGCACTTCTACTTTAGTTTTTGCACATTAAAATTCTGTTTATTTTATTGCTTAAAAATATTTATGCCTCTTTGTTTCTTTGGTGTATGTCCTGCCAGGGCGACAAAGATGGCAGCCAACATCCACCTGAGGAGGGGAAGAACATACTCGGATGAGAAGCTAAAAGCATAGCCATCAGGAAGTGGTTATGTTTGGGAAAAGCGCAACCCAACATAACCTGATTTTTATTTTTATCTTTAGTTTATTTTTATGTATTAGGATTAGATTTAAATTTTAGTTATTTAATTTTTTGCATTTAATTTATTTCAGGTCAGGAATGAAGGCAAGAACAAGAAGGATGATAGAATAAAGGAGAAGCCCAATCCAGCGGCCAAGGCAGCCTAAGGAAGATGAGCATAACGGCTAGCGGCTTCATATCGGCTAGCCGTAATGGCTATATTTGCAACAGCTAGCGAAACAGATATCTACGTAACGACTAGAAGCGTGGAAATCGCGCTGCAATCATTGTCGCCCGTTGGCAGCGTGCCCGCCAAGGCAACAAAGAGAAGCGTCTATATAAAGCCAACTATTCTCCCCCCGGTTCTTCACTTTGCTCTCTCCTTTACTCTCAATTCTTCTTTTCAATCTTTGCTTTCAAGATTTCACTTGCTTTACTTTCTTGCAATTTCTTTTTCTTTCTTTGGGAAAATACAACCGATCTCACAGTTATGGCCACATCAGAACAAACCGCCTCCACCTCCAAGCCAATCTTTCAGAGGTTCTTAAACTTCGCTATCGCGACAACTTATGTAACACACTGGTTTTGGGCCTAGATGTTTTGACATCGGATCGGACCCGTCGGAAACGGTTCGAACTGTATTAGGAGGTTAGGGGAAATCAAGGATCATGAAAGGATAAAAATATTGTAAAAATTTCTAAAATCCTCTAAAATCATGTTTAAGAGAATGGTCAAATCAATTTTACCAAAAGAGCTTCGAAAGTGGTACATTTTGGGTAGTTACCAAAATGTAAAGTTTTAAAATTATGGAAAATTGCAAAATTTCAAAAAGGAATCAAAATCGTAGAATCTTTAAGGAGCTATGGTGCAATTACACATTCCTTAAATTGACATGTGTTTTAAAAGGGTTTAAATAATTAAAATAGAAATGATTTTATTTAATTAAAATGAGTTAATTGGGGAATTGAGAATTCATTTCACGTAACTAACTTTCATTTCAGCAAAACCATTTTCCCACCTCTTTTCTCCAGATGTCTTTTCTCCCAAACACTCTCCCTTTGATTTCTAAACAAATTTCAAAAGTTCTCTTCAAATTCTTCAAGATTTGTTAAGGAAAAACTTGTCAATCATTGAGGAAGGCAAGGATTGGAGGTAAATCCCATTCTCAACCTTCAATCTAGGTTCTTTAATGAAATTTCCAAAATCTTTGGCTTCTAATGTTGTTTTTGGCTGAGTTTTTATTATAGTTTTGATTTGAGATCAAAATCTTTCAAAATTATGTTTTAAATCCTAATTTTCGGATAACTATTTATGAACTCTATTTTGGATTGGTTTTAATTGAGTTTTGAGTTGATTATAATGTTGAGAAAGGGTTTTGATGATATAGATCCTAAAATCCTTGAGATCTTTGAGTTTCTTGATAGTTTTAGTTGGGTTTTTTAGGTGAAATGATGAAGTTATGCTTGCTGGAGGTATAATGATGGGTTTAGATTGTCTTTAGATGTGTTTTGATGTTTAATAAGGGTTGAAAGTGATGTATGTTGGCTGGGCATTGTTTAGGAAGCAATCGATTGAGTTTTCGGTTGTTTCGGATGAGTAAATTGGTGTAGTTTTGGTGAGCAACGAGTTTGTGTTTAGTTGCTGGTGTTGAAATGCATTTTTAATTCATTTGGATCTCCGTTTTGGTGGTCTAAAAATAGGGGATCTTGATCCGGAAGCAAACAAAGCATTTCTGGAGGCTTCGAAAAGGGTGATTTTCGCGTTGGCGAGCAAGGTTTCGCGTATCGGTGAGTGGAAATGGACTTTCCAGCTTTGTAACGCTTTGAGCGTGGTCTTGGGAGCTTAGTGTATGTTTGAAGCACTTAGCTAAGCTCAAGAGTAAGTGATTCGAATGTTTCTCTCAGAATGTGCTATGTTTTTGTTGGAAAATGCACTTGAATTAAATGTGATTTTATTTACTATTTTAAAGCATGTTTGAGCATTGATAATGCTGTTGTTTAATGCCATTTTGTTAAAATGCACTTGGTAGGTGATCCTTGGATTTATGAAATGTATGCATTTGAGTTTAAGCATGTCTATGCTTGTGAAAATGGCATTGTGGTTTATGCTTGTAAAAATAGTGGAATAATGATGTTAAATGATTATATTGGAAAGTGATGAAAATGGTTTGTGGTTACTTTAATCAGATATAGTTAGTCGGCTCTAGGATTGGGTGCACCATGATTAAGTCGCCTTGGATGTCGAGGGGTTGTGATTGTACCGTATACTCCATCCAAGTACCCTAACGATTGAGGTTAAGATCACAACGGTGGATGGTTTAATCCCATGGGTGGATCTTGTGTTTTGAGTCCCGTACTCTCGTTAGTGGAATTATACAACTATCGATGAGTGGTGTTGAGGGGTTGTGATTGTACCGTTAAACTCCACCACGAGTGTCACAACGGTTGATGGTCCAATCCCGTGTGTGAGCCTTGTGTAGTCCGGTAGTGTGTATAAAGCGTGTGGGACAACACTTGTAATCCACGTATCCGATTGTGTCTTTTGTTGTGGTTATGATATGGTTTTCTGATTGTTCACTATCGAGCCAATGTAATGTTGATGATTAATGTTGAAGCATGAGATGCTTGGAAATTATACTAGAATGCATGTAATGCTTGGTTTAAGCATGAGCAAAGGATTTTGTTGTGGTCCTAATGATGCTATGAGCATGTGGTTTAAAAGTGCATTGATGCTTTAGAGAGCATGTTTTAAAGGAAGGCATGAGGTTGCAAATGATGCTCTCTTGGTTTTAAAAAATGCATTGATGAATGTTTGTTTTAGCGATCCTCACTAAGCTTTATGCTTACGCTCATTTGTTTCATCAATGCAAAGAATTAAACTTTCGAGGCAGCACGAAAGTAAGTGGAATCGAAACATTTTTGATTAAGCAATGTATGTTGTTTTACCTTAGTGTAATATGTGGCAATGGGAGAGATTTCTACTCTTGGTCATATTTGGTGATGTCAAACACCTTGAGCATGTTTAGTTTGCTTATTCAGATTTGTAAATGGCCTTTGAGTGCTGGTTTGAGCTTGAATGTGATTTTTAGCCTTTTTGCTATTTTGACATCTAGGAAGCATGCCTATAGTCCTATAGCTTACAAGATTGATGCTATGTTATAGCTTGTGTTTCGTATGGGTGGTCATTGATTTTTATCCATGATGTTTGTGTGTTGGAACAAGTGTCGGAAGGGTTTCAAAGATGAAAACTTGATAAAAACCAGCATTTTTGGGAAGTTAAAGGCCCAGACGTTTCAAAACGCCCTTTTCCATTTCGGAACGGAGGCCTGTAATGACCATGGTGTCTCGGAACGAGAAGGTACGTTACGGAACATTTTGCCACTGTGAACCAACGTATCGAAACAGGTTCCTTGAGGCTTCAGAACACCCCGCGTATCCAAACGACCTCTCTTGTTTCGAAACAGCCGTTTTGATACAGGGTTTGCAGTTTCGAAACACTCGACCGTTGGATGCTGATATTTGAATTGTGTTAAGTTCTTGTTCCTTACGTTTTGGTCCCTGAATGTTGTTTGTTCAATTGGTTGAGTTTGGATGGTCCGTTTGAGATGATATTTGACACGCTGGCAAGTTATATGATTAATTTTTGGTTGGTAAACTTTAAAACTGGATAGTCCTTGTAATTCCTAAAATTTACAAATTAGTCCCTAAAAGTCAAATAAATACAATTGAACCCTAATCGAGCTCCAATCACTGTGCCGTTTTTCCTAATCGCTTTACTAACCACATAGGTTAATAATATGCATCTATAAAAGATAAAAGAAGAAAAAAAGGGTCGCTAATTGAGGTTGACCTTCACGAGTTGATTTTAGTTTTTCGCGTGTAATCTTCTTAGTTCGGGTCAGGCGTCTAGGCTGGGCTAAGGGGGTTATATTTGTTGGTATCAGAGCCAAGTTACGAAAGAATTGGGGATGATGTTAAGTGAAATTGGTATATTATGAGGTATGTTGTTTGAAAAAGCATGTTTTTGATGAAATGTTGGTGCTTATGCCATGCTTGATTGTTGTAAATCATAGGTGAGCTAGATATGAATGTATGATGATGATGTGATAATGATATGTGCTGAATTTGGATGAAGTAAAGCATGATGTATATGATATGCTATGTTATGCCTAAGGGAAATCGGGGTGCCCATTGCCTTGTTACACTAGTTAAATGTTTTCGTGAACTTGGATCCTTGCTTGAGGCTGGCCTAAATCATGGTTTGATTTGTTTTGTTGTTATGCCTTGTTAAAAATAGCACTATGGGTTTGAGGAGAGAACTTAGGTCGAACACGGTAGTGCATGCGGCTTAGCAGGGCGACCAGGGTAACCAAGGGGATGATGTTCCTCCTGGTGGAAACTTACCTCCTCCGCCACCACCTGGGGTTGAGAGCCGGAGCAACAAGTACAAGTTGGTCCAGGATTGGGTGATCTAACGCCATTAGTTCAGGCGATCAGCGGAGCGTTTCAGGCTCTGGTAGCCAGAGCGCATGTTTAGGCCCCTACAGCTGGGCATATGGGTTTGCCTTTGAAAAGGCTGATGAGTTTAGGAGCTACTGAGTTCTATGGAATGTCTCTTGAGGCGTCGGAAGCCTGGTTGGCTAGCATGATCCGAATCATGGATCAGATGGGATGTAATGATGTGCGCAAGCTGGGATACGCTGTTTCTTTACTCCAGAGTGATGCTTATAGTTGGTGGACGACCATCACGGCTGGAATGGAACCCAATGAGGTAGATTGGGAGTTTTTCTGAGGTGCCTTTAAGAGGAAGTATCTGGGAGTGAGATACTTGGATGAAAAGAAGCGCGAGTTTATGTCGCTTGTTCAAGGAAACCTTTCTGTGCCCGAGTACGAGGTCCAGTTCGTACGTCTGAGCCAATACGCCCCTGAGTTGATGCCGAGTGAGAGGCATCATTGCAACCGCTTCTAGTATGGGCTGGTGCAGGAAGTCAAGAATTATATGTTGGCTAGGGACTACACGGATTTTGATGTGCTTGTATGTCGAGCTAAGGACATCGAGCAGAAATTGGGTCTATCATCTCGTGGAGGTGGTTCTAGCTCTAGAAAGAGAGAAGATGAGTCTAGTTTCGGCGGTGGATGGAACAAGAGAGGTCGAGATAGGAGATATCAACCTGCTGCTAGGCGAGGTAATGTTTGACATGGTGCACCGACTTAGGGAGATCGAATGAGGGCATGACAAAAACATGCTGGACGTGTGGTTCTCTAGGTCATCTACGGCGAGATTGTACTCGTGCGGCTTTGGATGCACAGGCTCATGTTGTGGTAACAGGGAATTCTTGCTGGAACTGTGGTTCAACAGATCATATGAGGCGCGAGTGTCCTCTGTTGGCTGGTGGAGGCCAGGAACGTGCACCTGCTGTGTCTGCACCTCAAAGAGGCCGTGGGCGTGGCCGAGGGAATTTCAAGAGGAGAGATGAGGGTCAGCGAGGCATTGCTCATGTTGTAGTAGTTCAGCCTGAGGGAGGCGGTCCTGCGAGGGTCTATGATCAGCGCGAGGAGCACAATGATACCGATGTCATCACATGTACCTTTGTTCTACAGTCTTTATCATTATTGGCTTTGATTGATTCTGGATCCACGCATTCATATATCTTGAGTGAGCATGCGCATTTTCTTGATATACTTGTTGAGTTGCTTGAGGTAGGGATTCAAGTGACTAGTTCTTTTAGTTAGACTGTAGTCACTAGGAAGTTATACAGGAGATGTCCCTTATCTGTTTAGGGTCATGTTTTTCTTGTGGATTTGATGGAGTTACCATTTTATGGTTTTGATGTGATCCTTGGCATGGATTGGTTGTCCGGGCATAAAGCGGTGGTTGACTTTGATATTAAGCGAGTCACCCTAAAGCTTGCTGATGATTATAAAGTGGTGATAGTAGGGGAGAATGTGAAATTCTTGTCTAATGTTATTTTGGCTATGGAAGCAAGTCGTATGCTAAGGATGGGTTGTGATGCTTATCTTGCATACGTGATAAATCCTGGTACAAAGGATGTATGTGTGCAGGACATCAAAACTGTTTGCGATTTTCTAGGTGTCTTTCTGGAAGAATTTCCTGGGTTGTCGCCAAATAGAGAAGTTGAGTTTGGTATCGATTTGTATGAGAATACGACTACGGTGTCCATTACTTCTTATCGCATGGCACCGAAAGAGCTAATGACGCAACTTCTGGAGTTGCTTGATAGAGGGTTTATCTGGCCAAGTGTGTCGCCTTGGGGTGCGCCGATGTTGTTTGTAAAGAAGAAAGATAGGACAATGCAGATGTGCATAGATTATCGGCAACTGAACAAGTTGACAATTAAGAACAAATACCCATTTCCAAGGATTGATGATCTTTTTGATCAGTTTCGAGGAGCCTCAGTGTTTTCTAAGATTGACTTGAGGTCAGGGTACTACCAGTTGAAGGTAAAGGATGTGGACGTACCTAAGACGACTTTTCGGACAAGGTACGGACAATACGAGTTCTTAGTGATGCCGTTTGGTTTGACCAACGCACTTGCTACTTTCATGATGAATCGTGTGTTCCATGAGTTCTTGGATCAGTTTGTGGTGGTGTTCATCGATGATATCCTTGTGTACCCTTGTACCGAGGAGGATCATGATAGACATCTAAGAATAGTTTTTCAAGCGTTGTTGGAGAATCAGTTGTATGCCAAGCTAAGTAAGTGTGAGTTTTGGCTTAAGGAAGTGGTCTTCCTTGGGCATGTTGTATCGGCTGAGGGTATTTGTGTTGATCCAAAAAAGGTCGAGGCAGTGATGAGCTGGAAGGTGCCTAAGTCGGTGACGGAGGTGCGAAGTTTTCTTGGTTTGTCTAGATATTATCGTGGGTTTGTCGAGGGTTTCTCGAAGATTGCTGCACCTTTGACCAAGTTGTTGTAGAAGAATGTTCGCTTTGAGTGGACGAATGCGAGGCAACAAGCTTTTGAGAAGCTAAAGAAAGCTTTGACGCAAGCTCCTGTCTTAATTCAACCTGAGTCTGGTAAGGAGTTTGTGGTCTATAGTGATGCGTCCATTGTTGGTTTGGCCTGTGTGTTGATGTAGGAGGGTAAGGTAGTAGCCTATGCATCTAGGCAGTTGAAGGTGCATGAGCGTAACTACCCTACTCACGATCTTGAGCTTGCGGCTGTTGTGTTTGCCTTGAAGATTTGTAGGCATTATCTGTATGGAGAGAAGTGTGTGGTGTTCACGGATCATAAGAGCTTAAACTATCTTATGTCTCAGAAGGATTTGAATCTTAGGCAACGTCGATGGGTGGATTTGCTTAAGGATTATGATCTGTCGATTGAGTATCACCTGGGGAAGGCTAATGTTGTGGCCGATGCTTTGAGCAGGAAAGTGGTTGTGGAGTTGAGGGTGATGTTTGCTCGCTTGAGCATATCGAGAGATGGTGGTCTTGTTGCTGAATTGCAAATGAAACCATCTCTGATCCAGTTGATTAAGGATAAGCAGTTGCTCGATGATTCTCTTGTTCCTCATGTTCAGGATATTGCGGAGGGTAAACCTTCGGATTTCACTTTTAGAGGTGATGGTCTTCTGTGTTTTGGGAGTCGAATAGTGGTGCCAGATGATGCTGAGTTGAGGCGCACTATTCTGACTAAAGCTCATAGTAGTACTTTCGCTATGCACCCTGGTGGTACAAAGATGTATCGTGATTTGAAGGACGAGTACTACTGGGTGGGGTTGAAAAAGGATGTTGCTGAGATCGTTAGTTTGTGCATGGTGTGTCAGCGAGTGAAGGCTGAACATCAGGTACCTTCGGGGTTGTTACAACCTTTGAGAATCCTAGAATGGAGGTGGGAAAGGATTACCATGGATTTTGTGTCTGGTTTGCCTTTATCACCATCAAAGAAGAA
Source organism: Hibiscus tridactylites (assembly GCA_958450335.1). Taxonomy (NCBI): domain Eukaryota; kingdom Viridiplantae; phylum Streptophyta; class Magnoliopsida; order Malvales; family Malvaceae; genus Hibiscus; species Hibiscus tridactylites. The sequence continues at coordinate 66,964,687 of OY288283.1, read as the reverse complement.
TTCGGTTTTTAACCGCCTTACGAAGTGTGCACATTTCTTGCCTGTGCATACTACGTAAACCTTGGATAAGCTAGCAGAGCTGTATATTGTTGAGATTGTGCGGTTGCACGGGGTGCCAAAGCCTATAGTGTCGGATATGGATCCGAGGTTTACATCACGGTTTTGGGAATGTTTGCATCAAGCCTTGGGTACACAGTTGAATTTCAGTACTTCTTATCATCCTCAGACGGATGGATAGTCGGAACATGTGATCCGGGTGCTTGAGGACATGTTGAAATTCTGCGTTATAGAGTTTTAGGGTTCTTGGGAGAAGCACTTGTCGTTGGTTGAGTTTGCATATAACAATAGTTACCAGGAAAGTATTCAAATGGCTCCGTACGAGGCTTTGTATGGGAGAAAGTGTAGAACCCCACTTTATTGGGCAAAAGCTGATTTTGATGCCGGTTATGTTGAAAGGAACCATTGAGAAGGTGAAGCTCATTTGTGAGCATTTGAAGGCAACATCAGATCGGCAAAAGTCTTACGCGGATCTGAAGCGTAAGGAGATTGAGTTCACGGTTGGTGAACGTGTGTTCTCGAAAGTATTGCCGTGGAAGAAGGTGATGAGATTTGGGCGTAAGGTAAGCTTAGCCCGAGGTTTATTGGACCATATGAGGTTGTGCAACGTATTGGTCCTGTGGCATATCGGTTGAGGTTGCCTCCCGAGTTGGAAACGATTCATGATGTGTTTCATGTCTCGATGTTGCGGAGGTACAGATCGGATCCATGCGATGCATGTTGAGGAGATAAAAGTTGAATCCCGATCTGTCTTATGATGAGGAACCAATGAGGATTCTAGATGTAAGCAGCAAAGTTCTTCGTGGCAAGACGATAGAGCTTGTGAAGGTGTTGTGGCGACAACGAGGAGTTGAGGAGGCACCTTGGGAAAGCAAGGCGGACATGCTGAAGCAGTTTCTGCACCTTTTCCCTTCAGGTAAAATTTCGAGGACAGAATTTCCAAAGTGGGGGAGAGTTGTAACGCCCTGGTTTTGGACCTAGATATTTTGAAATCGGATCGGACCGGTCGGAAATGGTTCGAATCGTAGTAGGAGGTTAGGGGAAAACAAGGATCAAGAAAGGATAAAAATATGGTAAAAATTGCTAAAATCATGTTTAAGAGATTGATCAAATCAATTTTACAAAAAGAGCTTCGGAAGTGGTACATTTTGGGTAGTGACCAAAATGTAAAGTTTCAAAATTGTGGAAAATTGCAAAATTTCCTAAAGGAGTCAAAATCTTAGAATCTTTAGGGAGCTATGGTGCAATTACACCTTTCTTAAATTGACATGTGTTTTAAAAGGGTTTTAGATAATTAAAATAAAAATGATTTTATTTAATTAAAATGGGTTAATTGGGGAATTGAGAATTCATTTCACGTAACTAACATTCAATTCAGCTAACTAACTTTCATTTCAGCAATACTATTTTCCCACCTCTTTTCTCCAGTTTTCTTTTCTCCCAAACACTCTCCCTTTAATTTCTAAAGAAATTCAAGAGTTCTCTTCAAATTCTTCAAGATTTGTTAAGGAAAAACTTGTCAATCATTGAGGAAGGCAAGGATTGGAGGTAAATCGCGTTCTCAACCTTCAATCTAGGTTCTTTAATGAAATTCCCAAGATCTTTGGCTTCTAATGTTGTTTTTGGCTGAGTTTTTTTTATAGTTTTGATTTGAGATCAAAATCTTGCAAAATTATGTTTTAAATCCTAATTTTCGGATAAGTATTGATGAGCTCTGTTTTGGATTAGTTTTAACTGAGTTTTGAGTTGATTATAATGTTGAGAAATGGTTTTGATGATATAGATCCCGAAATCCTTGAGATCCTTGAGTTTCTTGATAGTTTTAGTTGGGTTTTTGAGGTGAAATGATGATTTTATGCTTGCTGGAGGTACAAGGATGGGTTTAGGTTGTCTTTAGATGTGTTTTGATGTTTAATAATGGTTGAAAGTGATGTATGTTGTCTGGGCATGGTTTAGGAAGCAATCGATTGAGTTTTCGGTTGTTTCAGATGGGTAAATTGGTGTAGTTTTGGTGACCAACGAGTTTGTGTTTAGTTGCTGGTGTTGAAATGCATTTTAATGCATTTGGATCTCTGTTTTGGTGGTCTAAATACAGGGATCTTGATCCGGAAGCAAACGAAGCATTTCTAGAGGCTTCGAAAGGGTGATTTTCGCGTTGGCGAGCAAGGTTTCGCGTATCGGTGAGTGGAAATGGATTTTCCAGCTTTGTAACGCTTTGAGCGTGGTCTTGGGAGCTTAGTGTAAGTTTGAAGCACTTAGCTAAGCTCAAGAGTAAGTGATTCGAAAGTTTCTCACGGAATGTGCTATGTTTTTGTTGGAAAATGCACTTGAATTAAATGTGATTTTATTTACTATTTTAAAGCCTGTTTTGAGTATTGATAATGCTGTTGTTTAATGCCATTTTGTTAAGAATGCACTTGGTAGGTGATACTTGGATTTATGAAATGTATGCATTTGAGTTTAAGCATGTTTATGCTTGTGAAAATGACATTGTGGTTTATGCTTGTAAAAATAGTGGAATAATGATGTTAAATGATTATATTGGCAAGTGATGGAAATGGTTTGTGGTTACTTTAATCGGATATAGTTAGCCGACTATAGGATTGGGTGCACCATGAATAAAGTCGCCTTGGATGTCGAGGGGTTGAGATTGTACCGTATTCTCTATCCAAGTACCCTAACGATTGAGGTTAAGATCACAACGGTGGATGGTTTAATCCCGTGGGTGGATCTTGTGTTTTGAGTCCCGTACTCTCGTTAGTGGAATTATACAACTACCGATGAGTGGTGTTGAGGGGTTGTGGTTGTATCGTTAAACTCCACCATGGGTGTCACAACGGTTGATGGTCTAATCCCGTGTGTGGGCCTTGTGTAGTCCGGTAGTGTGTATAAAGCGTGTGGGACAACGCTTGTAATCCGCGTATCCGATTGTGTCTTTTGTTGTGGTTATGATATGGTTTGAGATTGATCACTTGCGAGCCAATATAATGTTGATGATTAATGTTGAAGCATGAGATGCTTGGAAATTATGCTAGAATGCATGTAATGCTTGGTTTAAGCATGAGCAAAGGATTTTGTTGTGGTCTCAATGATGTTATGAGCATGTGGTTTAAAAGTGCATTCATGCTTTAGAGAGCATGTTTTAAAGGAAGGCATGAGGTTGCAAATGATATTATCTTGGTTTTATAAAATGCATTGATGAATGTTTGGTTTTTGCGATCCTCACTAAGCTTTATGCTTACGCTCATTTGTTTCATCAATGCAGAGAATTAAGCTTTCGAGGTAGCAAGAAAGTAAGTGGAATCCAAGCATTTTTGATTAAGCAATGTATGTGGTTTTACCTTAGTGTAATAAGAGGCAATGGGAGGGATTTCTACTCTTGGTCATATTTGGTGATGTCAAACACCTTGAGCATGTTTAGTTTGCTTATTCGGATTTGTAAATGGCCTTTGAGTGCTGGTTTGAGCTTGAATGTGGTTTTTAGCCTTTTTGCTATTTTGACATCCAGGAAGCATGCCTATAGTCCTATAGCTTACAAGATTGATGCTATGTTATAGCTTGTGTTTCGTATGGGTGGTATTTGATGTTTATCCATGATGTATGTGTGTTGGAACAAGTGCTGGAAGGGTTTCAAAGATGAAAACTTGATAAAAACCAGCATTTTTGGGAAGTTTCAGGCCCAGACATTTTGGAACGCCCTTGTCTTTTTCGGAACGGAGGCCTGTAATTACAATGGTGTCTCGGAACGAGATGGCACGTTTTGGAACATTTCGCCATTGTGAACCGACATATCGAAACGGGTTCCTTGAGGTTTCGGAATGCTCCATTGTTGGATGCTGATATTTGAATTGTGTTAAGTTCTTGTTCTTTACGTTTTGGTCCTTGAATGTTGTTTGTTCAATTGGTTGAGTTTGGATGGTCTGTTTGAGATGAGATTTGACACGCTGGCAAGTTATATGGTTAATATTGTGTTGGTAAAATTTAAAACTGAATAGTCTTTGTAATTCCTAAAATTTAAAAATTAGTCCCTAAAAGTTAAATGAATACAATTGATCCCTAATCGAACTCCGATCGTTGTGTCGTTTTCGCCTAATCGCTTTACTAACCACATAGGTTAATAATGTGAATCTAGAAAAGATAAAAGAATAAAAAAGGGTCGTTAATCGAGGTTGACCTTCACGAGTTGACTTCAGTTTTCCCCATGTAATCTTCTTAGTTCAGGTCAGGCGTCTAGGCTGGGCTAAGGGGGTTACAACTTACAAGAAGCACTTCACAGAGCGACAACTCTAGGAGGAAATAGGGTTTCAATACACCAGGCCAGATATGGATTTTGCCCTCGAACCCACCATATTCGAAAGGGTTCACAACTTGGGTTGGGACATTTTTGCACGACATCCAGAAGGGATAAACAACAATCAAGTGCGAGAATTCTATGCCCACAAGCCTATGCCAAGAAACCCTTTTGTCTATGTCCGCGGCGAATGAGTCAAGCTCACAGCGGAAAGTATCAACAACTTCTACAACATAGAAATCAGTGGGAATCTGCATGAAGAATGGAAGTCCTACTTAACAGCGACTGACTACGAAAAGATCAAGAAAGACACCTGCCGGCCCAACACCAAGTGGCTAACGGACAAGAATAATGGTTCAGTCAACCACTGCGATCTGCTGCCGGAGGCTGTTCTCTACAACAACTTCATCCAACGTCGCCTGATGCCCACCAAGCACAGATCAACAGTAAATGGGCTGCGGCTGGCCCTTATCCACAGCATTATGAAGGGGCGGCCAATCAATGTTGGCGAAGTAATTCTCGAGGAGATCTATGCCGACACAGACAAGCCTAATGCCAAGGGACCTCTCGTCTTTCCTGCACTCATCAAAGGCCTATGCACCAACTTCCGTGTGCTGCTGCATCCCAAGGATACAATCATTCCTACCAAGGAAGGGTGGACAAGAAAGGCGCACCTTCAGATGACGCAGGAGTCGAAGCTGGAAACACCGTCAACCACCGTCCCAACCTCCCGCCACCCCAGCTGCAACGGGCAGTACTAAAACTGCCCTCCCCTCCGACGTGATCCCCCTACTGCGCAACCTTGTCGAAAGCTGCCAAAGGATCGAGCACAAACAAGTGATCTTCACCAAATATATTGCGGAGGTGCAAGAGGCATTTGTGGCCTACTTGCTTGACAAATACCATAACTACGGCCCACAGTTGCCCGCATTCCCATCGGAGTTAGCAGCGTCCAAACCGACCCAGATCACACCTAGACCAGCTACTATTTGTAACACCCCAATTTTGGGCCTAAATATTTTAGACATTAGATCAGGTTAAGTGAACCGGTCGGAAATGGTTCGAATCATATTAGGTGGTTCAGGGAAATCAAGGATCGGGATAAGATAAAAATATGACAAAAATTGCTAAAATCTTCTAAAATTATGTTTAAGAGGTTGATCAAATCAATTTTACAAAATGAGTTTCGAAAGTGGTACATTTTGGGCACTGACCAAAATGTAAAGTTTTGAAATTGTGGAAAAATGCAATTTTCAAAAGGAGAGTCAAAATCTTAGAATCTTTAGGGAGCTTTTGTGCAATTACATCTTTCCTTAATAAGACATGTGTTTTAAATGAATTTTAAGTAATTGTTTAAAAAGGGATTTTATTTATTTATTGAATAAAATCATTAAATTGGAAGTTTCATTTACATAACTAACTTTTCTCTTCTCATTTTCAGCAAAACACATTTCTAAAACCTTTTCTCCAGATTTCTTTTCTCCCAAACACACTCTCTAGGATTTCTTATCCATTTCAAAGAATTTTCTTTAATTTCTTCAAGATTTGTGAAGCAAAAACTTGTCAAACATTAAGGAAAGCAAGGATTGGAGGTAAATCCCGTTCTCAATCTCTAATCAAGGTTCTTTATTGAAATTCCTAAGATTATTGACTCTCAATTGTTGTTTTTAACAGAGTTTTGATTATAGTTTTGATTTAAGATCAAAATCTTGCAAAACTAAGGTGTAATTCTTGATTTTCAGAGTGTTAATGTTAAGCTCTGTTTATGATGGTTTATTATTGAGTTTTGAGTTGATTATGATGTTGAAAAAGAGTTTTGATGATATAGATCCCGTAATCCTTGGGATCCTTGAGTTTTATGATGGTTTTAGTTGAGTTTTTGAAATGTTTTGATGGTTATATGATTGCTGGAGGTATAAGGAAGGGTTTAGGTTGTTTTTAGATGTGATTTGATGAATATTAACGGTTGGAAGTGGTGATTGTTGGCTGGGCTTGGTTTAGGAAGCAATAGAATGGGTTTTCGGTTGTTTCGGATGGGTAAATTGATATTGTGTTGCTAGGCAACGAGTTTGTATTTAGTTGCTGGAGTTAGAATGCATTTTAATGCATTGGATCTCTATTTTTAATGCTCTAAAAGCAAGGGATATTGATTCGGAAGCTAGCGAAGCGATTTTCGAAGCTTCAAACGAGTGATCTTCGCGTCGGCAAGCGAAGTTTCGCGTATCGGTGAGTGGAAATGAGTTTTCCAGCTTTAAAATGTTTTGAACGTGGTTTTAGGAGATTAGTGTAAGTTTGAAACACTTAGCTAAGCTCAAGAGTAAGTAAAGCGAAAGTCTCTCTCGGATTGTGCTATGTTTTGGTTTAAAATGCACTTGATTTAAATGTGGTTTGATTACTGTTTTAAAGCATGTTTATAGCAATGTTGTTGCTAGTTTTAAATAACATTTTGTTAAGGATGCACATGGTAAGTGATCCTTGTGTTTATGCGATTTAAAAATTGATTTTAAGCATGTTTTTTCTTGTGAAAAAAATGGCATTGTGGATTATGCTTTGATAAAACAGTAAAATATTGTTGAATAATGATTATATTGGCAAGTGATGGTAAATGGTTTTGGTTACTTTAATCGGATATAGTTAGCCGGCTATAGGATTGGGTGCACCGTGAATTAAGTCGCCTTGGATGTCGAGGGTTTTAAAATGTACCGTACACTCCATCCATGTACCCTAGAGATTGAGGAATTGGCGTCACCACGATGGAGGATGGCTCTCGTGGGTGGACTTGGTTAAGCGTCACTACGGTGGAGGATTGCTTTCGCGTGTGAGCTTGGATAAGGTGATTACAAAGGTTGAGGTAGTTCCCATGTGTAAACCTTGTTTTGTGTCCCGACTCTTGCTAGTGGGTTATACAACTACGATGAGTGATGTTGAGGGGTTGTGATTGTATCGTTAAACTCCATCACAGGCGTTGAGGGGTTGTGATAGTACCGTTAAACTCCACCACAAGTGTCACAACGGTTGATGGACTAATCCCGTGTGTGAGCCTTGAGTGTCCGGTAGAGTGTATGAAGCATTTGGGACAACACTTGTAATCCGCGTATCTGACTGTGTCGATTGTGTTGTGTTATGTAATGGTTTATGTTAAAGATCACTTGCGAGCCAATATAATGATGATGTTATAGTGTATTATTGTGGGATGCTTTATTATGAGAAAGCATGTGATGCTTGAGACTTATGCTATAATGCATGTGATGCTTGATTTCAGCATGAGCAAAGGTTTTTGCCGTTGTAATTAATGATGCTTTGAGCATGCGGTTTTGAAGGAGGAAATGTGTTTTAAAAGTGCATGATTTAAAGGAAGGCATGTGTTAACAAGGATTGATGATTTTGTTTTGAAAATGCATTGATGAATGTTTTGGTTTTATAGCGGTTCTCTCTAAACAATGTGCTTACGCTCATTTGTTTCATCAATGCAGAGATTTGAGAACTTTCGGCAGCGAGCAAGCAAAGGATATCCAAGTGTTTTGACTAAGGAAAGTATGTGATTACTTTAGTGTAATAAGAGGAAATGGGAGGGATTTCCACTCGTGAGTTTCTTAGTGTTATGTGACACCTTGAGCATGTTTAGTTTGTGTTTTGAGACACGTAATTGGTCTCTATATGGTTTATGGACTTTTATTTGGTATTTTGGCTATGCTATGGTTAGTGTCTAAAGGCATGCTTAAATAGTTCTATACTCTTCATGAATTGCCATGTCTAATGCTTGAAATATGCTTAGATGTTGATACATATGTGTTAGATATTCTTGTCCTCGCATGTATGGATGTTTTGGATGAAATTGCTTGGTGTAAAATGTGAATTGAAGGCTGTTCGAAGTGCATATCTTGTCTGGGTATCGATACTCGGGTTTGAGTATCGATACTCGAAGGGAAAACTTAGGCCAAATAATATAGGGGTATTGATACGAGTTGGGAGTGTATCGATACGCCTGTGCAAAGTTTGAAGGGCGTACCGATACACAGGGAAGGGTATCGATACCTTTTTCCCAACTTTTGCAATTGCCTTCCTGCGTATCGATACAGGCTTAAGGGTACCGATACCTGACTGTTATTTTCAATTAGAAGCATCTTCTTAAGTTCTGAAATGTTACATTTTGGTCCCCGAATGTTAAGCATGCAATTGGATGAGCTTGGATGATCCGTTTGTGATGAAAATTGACTTGGAAGCATGTTACATGACTAATTAAGGATTGGTAATCTTAAAATTTGATTAATTCCTGTAATTTTCAGAAATTACAGTTTAGTCCCTAAAAGTTAAATGTATACAATTGAACCCCTAATCGAACTCCGATCGTTGTGCCGTTTTTTTCCTAAGAGTTTTGTTGAACACACAAGACTTAAATTGCATATCGAAAAAAGGTCATTAATTGAAGTCGACTTTAACTAGTTGACTTTGGTTTTCCCCGTGTAATCTTTTTAGTTCGGGTCGAGCGTCTAGGTCGGGCTAAGGGGGTTACATTTGTAGGTATTAGAGCCGGGTTTCGAAAGAATTAGAGGTAATGGTAAGTTGATTGGGTAAGTTTTGGATGTCTATCTTTATGTGTGATGGCATGTTGGGTGAAAACGCATGTTTTTGGTGAAATGTTGATGCTTATGCCATGCTTAATTGTGATTTATATGTGAGTCAATATGAACATGTGCTGATGATGTGATGACGTTGTGAGCTGATTTTTAAATGATGTAAGGCATGATGAGTGTGATATGCTATTGTATACTATGTAAGGCTTGAGGGTAATCGGGGGTGCCCATTGCCTTATTACACTAGATACATGTTTTAAATTGGATTTGTAAATTTGGACTCTTGCTTGAGGCTAGCCTAAATCATGGTTTGATTTTTTTTTGTTATTATGTCTTGTTAAAAATAGCACAATGAGTCCGAGGAGAGAGTTGAGATCGAATACGATCGTACCTGCGGGAGAGCAGGGTAACCAAGGGAACGATGTTTCGTCTGTTGAGAATGTGCATGTTTGGCCGTTCTTACATGGAGTTAAGGTTATAGGGCAACATGAGGGGGCTTCCCCTGTGATGAAAGTTTTATCATCCGTGTTTCAGGAGATGCCTGGAGCATCTCAGGCTGCGGTGAATGAAAGGCTTGCTCATGCGCCGGCTGCCGGGCAAAGTAGTTTGCCAAAGCACCGTCTGTATGATTTGGGAGCTGTTGAGTATCACGGGTTGACGGCGGAGGCGTTTGAGGCTTGGTTAGCCAGTACGATTCCAATCCTGGATCAGGAAGGGTGTGACAACGCCGGTAAGTTGGGAAGCGTTGTCTCGCTAAATATAAATGAAATGGATTGGGGATTCTTTCAAGTAGCCTTTAGAAGGAGATATCTTGGAGATAAGTATTCAGATAACCAGAAGCGCGAGAGTATAGATTTAGTTTATGTTGGTGAGCGGAATGAGAGCATAAGAGCTGGGAGTTCTGGCCTCGAGAGTGGGTAGCGTAAGAGACCTTGTGATAGGAGGTTTCGTCTGGATCCGATATTTGCAAACGGTGGTGGTGTGGATCAAGTACATCAAGGTCAGAGAGAGATGGTTCGTCTACTGGAATGTGGTCGTTGTGGAAGGCGACACACTGGGGTTTGCTGGGATGTTGGAGCTTGTTGGAGCTGTGGTGCGATGGGACATGTGAAGTGTCATTGTCCTCAGGTAGTGAGACTAGCTCCAACGCGTGTAGTTGAGTCTCAAAGGGGCCTTAAGCATGGCCGAGACAAGGTTCGGAGATGGCAAGAAGGGCAAAGAGGCGCAAGGTGTACGATGGTTGAATCTTGTTGGAATTGTGGGTATGCTGGACATTTGAGGCGAGATTGTCCAGTGTTAGCTCGGGGTGGTCAAGGTGGGATGTCTGTTGAAGCTCCTCGTGATCGCGAGTGCAGTCATGGTTCTTTATAGCAAGGACACGATGGTGACCTCGGGGTGTTGGTCGATGATGTGGTGGTGCAGTCGGAGAATGGTGGTTCTGCGGGAGAGAGTGCTCGTCGCTTGGAGCTCCGGGACAACGAGGTAATTACGGGTGTCTTTACTATGCAATCGATGTCGTTGTTATATTTGTTTAGTTCTGGTTTTGCATCTTCTTGTGTAGTGGATAAGGTCCTATAGTTAGTGAGTTGGGTAGTAATCAGTGTTGTTTTGAAAACAACATTGGTGACGGAAGTGTAATAGTTGGAGTAGTTTGTTGTTGGTGAGTTGTAGGAGTGGTGGAGCTAGAAGAGTTTAGAAATGGGATAAGAGGTTGTTCTTAGGTTAGTCTGAGCACATTATTAGTAAGTGTGTACAAACATACATGCACAATTAAAATAATTTGTATACATATATGATATATATTGGTACATGCATACATTTGGCATGCCATTAGAAGTTTGCATTCATGTGCATATGCATTTGTAAGGGCATGTAGGTGATCATACATACGAATGTTCACACTTACAAATAGCTAATTGGATCTGATAGTGATGTGTTATGATTAGGGTAGTTTGTGGGTTTAAAGTGTTGTTTTGGTGCAATGTAAATGCTGGATGTGAGGATAAGGAGTAAACACTTTTACCGTTAGGAGTGAGTGTGACCTAGCTTGGTTGGCAGTAGGTAAAGTTTCTAGGTGTTTTAAGGGCCTTTGGCGGCATGGTGGTGAAGAGGTGACCGTTTTGGTTAGAATTGATCGAGGTCGTTTGGTGTGTAGTTAAAAGCATTTTGAAATAGCAGTAAGGTGTTGTAGTTTCTCTGGGTTGGACGGTTGTTGTAGGTTTGCGGATGTGTTTCGAAGCATTGTTGGGTTGCTTAAGTGGTTGCAATAGGATGGTTGTATTAAGTGGATGCCGGTTCGACAGTGACCTTAGAAGAGTTGGAAGGAAGTTCCGACGAGAGTTCTAGTTGAGGTTTAGCTTGAGTTGAGTAGAGGATTCATGGTTCTAGTATGTATCGTATGTTGATAGGATGAGTTGTTAAGCAGGTTAGGAAGGTTGTAGCGTATGCTTTCAGACGATTGTAAGTGCTTGGAGAATGAGCTTTATACGTGGCATGTTGTGGTTGCTTTTGTGTGAGGATTAAGATTTGTCATTGGGTAGCATCCATGTAAGTTTAGTGTCGTAGCCAAAGTTTGTGTGGAAAAAGTTATGTAAGTTCAAAAGCCATGTTGATTTGGCTTGGTCTTTGTGAGAGGGTGGTATGTTGGCTGAGCGTAAGTGAAGCAACTGTTGGAGACGGTGTTAGAGTCTCGTGACGAGGATTTTCGGATGGTGAGTGGGCGGATTTTGGTATTCATGTTGAGAAGTGTGTGGTGTACACGGATCACAAGAGTTTAAAATATCTAATGTCTCAAGAGGAGTTGAATCTTAGACAACGAAGATGGTTGGAATTGCTTAAAGATTATGATATGATAATTGAGTATCATCCTGAGAAGGCCAATGTTGTTGCCGCTGTGTTGATCAGGAAGGTGGTCGTGGAGTTGAGGATGATGTTTGTTCGATCGAGCATATCGCATGAAGGCGAGCTTATCGCTGAGTTTCAAGTGAAACCTTCCTTGCTTCAGTTGATAAAGGATAAGAAGATGCTTGACAATTCTCTTGTATCACATGTTCAAGATATCATGGATGGAAAACCTTAAGATTTTGGTTTCAATGATGATGGTGTTTCGTGTTTTGGGAGTTGAATAGTTGTGCCGAATAATGTTGAGTTGATGTGCACTTTTTTGACTGGAGCTCATAGTAGTCTTTTTGCTATGCACCCTGGTAGTACGAAGATGTATCGTGGTTTGAGAGTTGGGTGATACCGGGTGGGGTGAAAAAGGATGTTGCCAAGTTTGTAAGCAAATGCATGGGTAGTCAGCAAGTGAAGGCTGAACATCAAGTTCTTTCCGAGTTGTTACAACATTTGAAAATTCCATAATGGAAGTAGGAGATGATTATCATGGATTTTGTGTTTGGATTACCTTTGACACCGTCAAAGAGGGATTCTGTTTGGGTGTTTGTTGACCCTCTTATGAAGTATGCACACTTCTTGGTAGTGTATACTACGTACACGTTGGATAAGTTGGCCGAGTTGTTTTTTATTGAGATTGTGCATTTGCACGGAGTGCCAAGGTATACAGTGTCGGGTAGAGATCTGAGGTTCACATCGAGGTTTTGGGAATGGTTGCGTCAAGCTTGGGGTACACGGTTGAGTTGCAGTACTTCTAATCATCCTCAGACGGATGGGCTGTCGGAGCGTGTTATCCATCTGCTTGAAGACATTTTGAGATGTTTCTTTATAGATTTCCAAGGTTCTTGGGAAAAGTATTTGCCTTTTGTTAAGTTTTCTTGTAACATTAGTTATCAGACAAGAATACAAATGGCTCTGTATGAGGATTTGTATGGGAGAAAGTGTAGAACGCCTCTTCGTTGGGTAGAAACAGGACAAAAGTTGGTTTCGATGCCGAATATGTTAAAAGGGACCACTGAGAAGATGAAGCTCATGTGTGAGCGCTTGAAAGCAGCATTAGATTGGCAAAAGTCTTATGCGGATTTGAAGCGTAAGGAGTTTGAGTTCGCGGTTGGCGAACGTGTGTTTTTGAAAGTATCACCTTGGAAGGAGGTGATGAGGTTTAAGTGTAAGGGTAAGCTTAGCCCGAGGGTTTTTGGACCTTATGAGGTTGTGGAGCGTGTTGGTCATGTGGCTTATCGGTTGAGGTTGTCTCCCGGGTTAGACAAGATTCATGATGTGTTTCATGTTTCGATGTTGCGGAGGTATAGATCGGATCCTTTGCATGTTATGCGTATCGAGAAGATAGAGCTGAACCCGGATTTGTCCTACGATGAGGGATCACTGAAGATCCTTAGCTCGAACAGAAAAGTTCTTCGTGGCAAAACGATAGAGCTTGTGAAGGTGTTGTGGCGACACCGAGGAGTTGAGGAGGCCACATGGGAAAGCAAAACAGACATGTTGAAGAAGTTTCCGCATCTTTTTCCTTCAGGCATAATTTTAGGGATGAAATTTCCTGAGTGGGGCAGAGTTTTAACGCCCTAATTTTGGGCCTAGATGTTTTAGACATCAGATCAGGTTAAGTGAATCGGTCAGAAATGGTTTGAATCGTATTAGGTGGTTCAAAGAAATCAAGGTTTGGGATAGGATAAAAATATGAAACAAATTGCTAAAATCCTCTAAAATTATGTTTAAGAGGTTGGTCAAATCAATTTTACAAAATGAGTTTCGGAAGTGGTACATTTTGGGCATTGACCAAAATGTAAAGTTTTGAAACTGTGGAAAATGAAATTTTCAAAAGGAGAGTCAAAATCTCCTGAATCTTTAGGGAGCTTTTGTGCAAATACACTTTTCCTTAATTTGGCATGTGTTTTAAATGAATTTTATGTAATTCTTTAAAAAGGGATTTTATTTACTTATTAAATAAAATCATTAAATTGGAAGTTTCATTTACGTAACTAACTTTTCTCTTCTCATTTTCAGCAAAACACATTTCTAAAACCTTTTCTTCAGATTTCTTTTCTCCCAAACACTCTCTCTTTGATTTCTCATCCATTTCAAAGAATTCTCTTTAATTTCTTCAAGATTTGTGAAGCAAAAACTTGTCAAACATTAATGAAAGCAATGATTGGTGGTAAATCTCGTTCTCAACCTCTAATCAAGGTTCTTTATTGAAATTCCCAAGATTATTGACTCTCAATTGTTGTTTTTAACAGAGTTTTGATTATAATTTTGATTTAAGATCAAAATCTAGTAAAACTACGGTGTAATCCTTGATTTTCAGAGTGTTAATGTTAAGCTCTATTTATGATGGTTTATAATTGAGTTTTGAGTTGATTATGATGTTGAAAAAGTGTTTTGATGATATAGATCCCGAAATCCTTGAGATCCTTGAGTTTTATGATGGTTTTAGTTGAGTTTTTGAAATGTTTTGATGGTTATATGATTGTTGGAGGTATAAGGAAGGGTTTAGGTTGTTTTTGGATGTGATTTGATGCATATTAACGGTTGGAAGTAGTGATTTTTGGCTGGGCTTGGTTTAGGAAGCAATCAAATGGGTTTTTCAGTTGTTTTAAGATGTGATTGGATGAATATTAACGAGTTTTTGATGCTCTAAAAGCAGGGGATATTGATCCGGAAGCTAGCGAAGCGATTTCAGAAGCTTAGTGTAAGTTTGAAACACTTAGCTAAGTTCAAGAGTAAGAAAGCAAAAGTCTCTCTCAGATTGTAATATGCTTTGGTTTAAAATGCACTTGATTTAAATGTGGTTTGATTACTGTTTTAAAGCATGTTTAAAGCAATGTTGCTGCTGGTTTTAAATGCCATTTTGTTAATGATGCACATGGTAAGTGATCCTTGTGTTTATGCGATTTAATAATTGATTTTAAGCATGTTTTTGCTTGTGGAAAAAATGGCATTGTGGATTATGCTTTGCTAAAACAGTGAAATGTTGTTGAATAATGATTATATTGGCAAGTGATGGTAAATGGTTTAGGTTACTTTAATCGGATATAGTTAGCCGGCTATAGGATTGGGTGCACCGTGAATTCAGTCACCTTGGATGTCGAGGGGTTGAGATTCTACCGTACACTCTATCCAAGTACCCTAGCGATATAGGAATTGGCGTCACCATGATGGAGGATGGCTCTCATTGATGGACTTCATTAAGCATCACAACGGTGGAGGATTGCTCTCGCGTGTGAGCTTGGTTAAGGTGGTTACAATGGTTGAGGTAGGTCCCATGTGTAAACCTTGTTTTGTCTCCCGGCTCTCACTAGTGGGTTATACAACTACCGATGAGTGATGTTGAGGGGTTGTGATTGTACCGTTAAACTCCATCACGGGTGTTGAGGGGTTATGATTGTACCATTAAACTTCATCACAAGTGTTAAGGGGTTGTGATTGTACCGTTAAACTCCATCACAATTGATGAGGGGTTGTGATTGTACATTTAAACTCCACCATGGGTGACACAACGGTTGATGGTCTAATCATGTGTGTGAGCCTTGAGTGTCCAGTAGGGTGTATGAAGTGCTTGGGACAACGCTTGTAATTCGTGTATCCGATTCTGTCGATTTTTTTGTGGTATGGAATGGTTTATGTTAAAGATCACTTGCGAGCTAATATAATGATGATATTATAATGTATTATTGTGGGATGCTTTATTATGAGAAAGCATGTGATGCTTGAGACTTATGCTATAATGCATGTGATGCTTGGTTTAAGCATGAGAAAAGGTTTTTGCTGTTGTAATTAATGATGCTTTGAGCATGTGGTTTTTTAAAGATAAAATGTGTTTTAAAAGTGCATGTTTTAAATGAAGGCATGTGTTTACAAGGATTGATGTTTTTATTTTGAAAATTCATTGATGAATGTTTTGGTTTTATAACGGTCCTCACTAAGTATTGTGCTTACACTCATTTGTTTTAAAAATGCAAAGTATGTGATTACTTTAGTGTAATAAGAGGCAATGGGAGGGATTTCCACTTGTGAGTTGCTTGGTGTTATGTGACACCTTGAGCATGTTTAGTTTGTTTTTTGAGACACATGATTGGTCTCTATATGGTTTATGGACTTTTATTTGATATTTTGGCTATGCTATGGTTAGTGTCTAAAGGCATGCTTAAATAGTTCTATACTCTTCATGAATTGCCATGTCTAATGCTTGAAATATTCTTAGATGTTGATACATATGTGTTAGATATACTTGTGCTAGCATGTATGTATGTTTTGGATGAAATTGCTTGGTGTAAAATGTGAATTGAAGGCTGTTCGAAGTGCATATCTGGTCTGGGTATCGATACTCGGGTTTGAGTATCGATACTCGAAGGGAAAACTTAGGCCAAGTAACACATGGGTATCAATACGAGTTGGGAGGGTATCGATACGCCTGTGCAGAGTTTGAAGGGAGTACTAATACGCGGGGAAAGGTATCGATACCTTTTTCCCAACTTTTGCTACTACCTTCCCGCGTATCTATACGTGCTTAAGAGTACCGATACCTGACCGTTATTTTCAGTTAAAAGCATCTTCTTAAGTTCTAAAATGTTACATTTTGGTCCCCGAATGTTGAGCATGCAATTGGATGAGCTTGGATGATCCGTTTGTGATGAAAGTTGACATGGAAGCATGTTACATGACTAATTAAGGATTGGTTGGATTAATCCTTGTAATTTTTGGAAATTACAATTTAGTCCCTAAAAGTTAAATGTATGCAATTGAACCCCTAATCGAACTCCGATCGTTGTGTCCTTTTCTTATAAGAGTTTTGTTTAACACATAGGACTTAAATTGAATCTAAAAAAGGGTCGTTAATCGAAGTCGGCTTTAACGAGTTAACTTCGGTTTTCCCCATGTAATCTTCTTAGTTCGGGTCGAGCGTCTAGGCCGGGCTAAGGGGTTACTGTAACCCCCTTAACCCGGCCTAGACGGTTGACCCGAATTAAGAAAGTCACACGGGGAAAACCAAAGTCAACCCGAAAGTCAACCTTGATTAACGACCTTTTTTTTTTCTTTTTAATCTTGTCTAGATGCACATTAGACCTAATTGTGATCACACAAACATCATACTCAGAGATCACAAACATCAAAGATCAAACAGGGACCCAATTGAACAAATTACAACTTTAGGGACCAAATTGTAATTTCTGATAATTAAAAGGACTTAACCTAAATTAAAGTTACCATCTTGAAATTAATCAGGTTTCATGCTTCTCTGTGAAATTTCAGCTCAAAAGGACTTCCCAAGCTCATACAATTGAACAAACAAGATTCAGGACCAAAACGTAAACAATTCAAAACACATAACTGCCAAAGTCAGCCCCCAACGGTCGACTGTTCCGAAACAGGTAGACCCTGTTCCGAAACACGGGCCATTCCGAAACGGGTTCCGAAACATGGCCTTGGCAGAGACCAAACCGTTTCGAAACGGTGCACACCGTTTCGGACGCCTGGGTTCATGTAAGGCACCCGTTCCGAAACGGTGCATACTGTTCCGAAACGCCTGCACAGATTGCAGCAAACAAGCACACGAAAACATGCAATTGACCATTCAAACATGCTCCAAATGTCACCAAACTTTACCAGCATGCAATTCAACATATAAATGACTTATAGGAATCATCAAAACAATCAAACAACATCATATGCAAAAAGCCCCAATTCAATAGGCATGCTTCCTACACAAGCTAGTTATTCAAACTCCAAACTTGCAAAACAAGCATATAAGGTTCCAATTCAAAGACCAGCAATCTCAACAACATTCAACATACTTAGGGAGTCTCAAACACCTCCCAAATCATACACATTGGTCCCCCATTGCCAAATCACACAAAAGCTAAAATGTTTAACAAAACCTTCATACTTTGAGCTTTACTTGAACTTGATTGCTTGCCCTTTCTTGCTGCCCCTCAAGGTACTCTAATGCTCTGCATTATTGAATTAAGAAAACGTAGAGAGCGTAAGCAAAAGCTTAGTGAGGCATGCTCATTAAAAACAATTCAATAATGCATTTAAAACCATTTATAAATCATGCTTAAAAATCAATCCTTGCACATGCTCAAAAGCATACTTAAAACAAGTAATCCCATGCTTCAACATAAACATTAAAACAAGCATCTCATGCTTCACAAAATACTTAACATGTCATATTGGCTCAAGTGATACATTTCATTTCTTAAAACAAGTTCAACAACTTTCCCAAGGACTTTTAAACACCTTGGCCCCCAAGGACTTTTAAACACCTTGGCCATGGACTTTTAAACACCATGAATAAGGACCACACAAGGATTTTTAACCACCTTTGTGTCCAATGCTTGAATCACCCCAAGGACTTTTAAACACCTTGGCCCCAAGGACTTTTAAACACCTTGGCCCCATGGACTTTTAAACACCATGGAAAGGATCACCTAAGGACTTTTAACCACCTTAGTGTCCGCAACAAGACTCATCCAAGGACTTTTAACCACCTTGATGATCTTAAGTAACAAGGCTCACTCAAGGACTTTTAACCACCTTAGTGACCTTAATCTTTTCAAAACATCACTTGCCAATATACATCATAATCATCATTTAATCCACTGTTTTAAAGCATTTAACCAAGCCATTTTCATCATGCATTTTAAAGCATCAATCCACATTTAAACAATGTACAAAAGCAAGGTACTCCTACCTAGAGTTACCTTCAACATATGGCTTATATCATCAGCAAAATCCATGCTAAAACATGCTTTCAAAACAGTAATTAAAAACATGCAAATCATCATTTTGCAACACATCAAAGTCATGGCCACCACTAGGGAGAAAATCCGAAAACTTACACTTGAGCTTAGCAAAGTTGTTTAGACTTAAACTAAGCTCCCAAAACCTTCAAACCTTGGTTTAAAAGCTGAAAATCCATTTTCCACAAATGCACTCACCGATTTCCACTTTGCTTCAAGCCAAAGCACCAAATCAAGCTTCCGAATCAACCAAACTTGGATCCAAAGATGCCTCCCCTGTTTCAACACATCAAAGCAGAGGATTAATGCATCATCATGCATTAATTGCTTCAATGAAAGCACCTAAACTCGCTGCTCTCATTCAACCTCCATTTTCGGCCACCAAACACAACCGAAAATGCATCCAAACCACTTCTAAACAAAGCCCAGCCATAAACCAGCAAAACCTCACTTCCATTAACATCTTATAACATCTAAAAACAACCTATTAACAACCTTATACCTCCAGCAACATCAGATCACCAAGATCACCTCAAAAACTACCTTGAAACACAAGCTAAACTTAGGAAACTCAACCTATCCGAGATTGCATCAATCAAAACTCAATTCCACATCATTTTAGAGATCATTTAACATCAAAATCACCTCTCAAATCACAGATTACTCAGATCTAATGAAAATCATAAAAAATCATCAAAATCTTGCATAATAAGCCAAGATCCTTAAATCAACTTAAAAACCTTTAATTAAACAACAATTAAGGATTGAAAACTTAGGAATTTCAGTAAAGAACTGATAGTTTAGAGGAGAAGGACGTTCTTACCTCCAAACTTGTGTTTCTCCACTTTTTGCAATCAAAATGCTTGATGAAACACTTAGCAATTGAAGAGGTTTTGAAGATACAATGATTAGCAATCAAATGAGAGTTGAAAGGAGGGATTTAGGTGAGAAAATCAGAAACAAATCTCTGGAAATGGAGTGTTTGGGTTGAGAGAAAATGAGAGAAGGAAAATGAGAAGTTAGTTGAGAAAATTGCCAAAATGGCTTCCCTCCAATTTTGATAACCTTTAAAATCAGATTTTAGACTTAAAATATCTTAGAAAAATCTGGAGAAATCACTTTTGGATTAATAGCTCCTTAAAGATTCAAAGTTTCAACCCTTTATAAAACAGCCACCAAACTTGCGAAAATTACATTTTGGTCACTAGCCAAAATGTCACACTTCCAAAACTCATTTTCCAAAATTGATTTCACAGTTCACTTAATTATATTAAAAGATGATTTTAGAACATTTTTCCATATTTTTAATGCAACCCGAACTAGGCTTTCCTAAATTCACCTCTTTTGATTCGAACAGCACTTTGACCAACCGGTCAACGCCCAAAACTCCTAAGCCCAAAACCGGGGCGTTACAGTTACACTACTCCAGCCGCCGCTGACAGCGAGAGGCCGCACATCCGCCCTAAGAGAAGGACCTCACCCACTCCCATCCAACCATATGAACTCACCTTCTCATCAGAGTCGGAGAAAAAGAAGGAGACGACCGTCGCCTCCCCTACAGAAAAGAAGGCAGCTGCCAAAGAAGTTGAGGACTCAGACATGGAGATATCTGACTCCTTCGATGATGAACTGGACGAGGCAGCAAGGAAGAGAAAGCGGCCAACTGCAACAACCGAGCCTCATGGTGGAGGGTCTGAACCTGAGCCAGAAGCAGCAGCAAAACAACCCACACCCAGCCGAATCCAGCCGCCGCGTGGCACGAAGAAGAGCTATGTTTCCAGACCTTCTGCCACACGTCGCCTAGTCCTGCATGCCTCCTCAGAATCCTCCTCCGACGCAGCAGCAACAGAAGGGAAATCCCCTAGTCTATAACACCTTTTCTTTTTTATTTTTTTGTTATTTTCATTATTTTTATGTCTTCTTTTATTTTATCTAATTTTCTTTTTACGTCTTATTTTTGTTTTTATTTATATTTTGTAAGGCATTGAGGACAACGCCAGCCTTGAGTTTGGGGGGCGGAATAGTCCTCTTTGTCTTTAGGTTCATTTAGTAGCATATAAGAGCATATGTAAATTCTGCCCTAAACACTTAATGAAGTAGAAACCCTTAGTTCAAAAACTTGTGCCTATGAAGTAGAAATATTTTTCTTTTTACCAATTATTCTTACATTGTCTGCTAAATGCTGAATTTTGCTTGAGTTATAAGTTTAACACTGCCTGCTCTACTTAATAAAAATTTCTTAATTGAATACAGTTTTGCCGCCACGGCAGCACAGGGCAGCAGCACAAAAATGATGAAAACCCTAGAGGTGCGCAAAACAAGCTCTAGGCAAGATGTTCAAATACCCTAGAGGTGCCCGAAACAGGCTCTAGGAAGGATCGTGAGAAAGGACACTCTACTTCTATCAAATTCCAAGTATCTAAACCAAGTGACAGACAAATTAGCAAAAGTGAATGAAAGCTTTCACGTGATGTGATGAGCACATATTTTAGCTTCAAACCCAGAGAATAGTTGTGATGAGCTGAAGCCCTTAATGCCATGATCAGAAAAAGAGGAAAGAAGTGCCTAACTGTGTCGCCAAGGTAGCGACTCGTATCCTTTTTAGGAATTTAATTATTTTTAGCATTCTTTGTTAACTTAGTATACTCAACATGTTTAGCATGGACACAGACCTGCACACACTACATTGGCACTAAGAAAATTAAAATCTAAGTTATTCCATGACATTCCCTATCACTAACTTTAAATAGGTGTCACGGCCTTGAGGTAAGAAATCAAGTTAAAGGCTAAGCGTCTACTAATTTTGTGCAAGGGGCAGGTTTACTAGTTAGGTTGCATTTCTTGAGGACAAGCAATAGTTCGAGTTTGGGGGTGTGTAGAGTGTCCACGAGTTCTATATTTTGCATACATTCCTTCCCTTTTTATTGCTATTCTTAAGCTCATTTAGGCATATTTATGCGCATTGCATGTATAATAACAATATTTTCTCTTTTACCATGCTTTCATTGAATATTTTATGTTTGGTTAAGAAAATATATTGTTTTAGTTTAGTTTTTATTTTCAGGTGTTGTAGCTGTGTAGAGGAGCAGAGGACATGAGGGGATAGGAAAGTTGGGAACAAAAGAAGATGTACTGAAGCAGTTCCAGGTGCCGCCAAGTGCCGCCCTTGCAGGACTTACACCGACTTAGTCAAGATGGGTTACGATTGAAAGAGGGCAATTCCATGAGCCCAATGAGCCCAGTATTTCAATTTTCTGAAGCTTGTAGCGGCCTGTAGAGCCGATCCAAGATTGATAAGTAAGAGTACTTATCCTTACTTGCGGGAGAAGGCAACGTGCAAAGAGTCCACATTCAAGTCAAAAAGGAGTCAGCATTTAATGTAAAGTTACTTTAAGAACTACTCCAAGGACGACTCAAACTTATGCCATGAGCCTTATATATACCCATGTATGTGAGGTTATATGGGTATGGAGGGATGCACAAATGCATAGATGCATAACAGAGAGGTAGATAGATAGATTGGAGGAGTTGGAGGTCGCGGCCCAACTCTTTTAGGGTTTAGGTTTTTGAATGTAAAGTAGTTGTGAGAAACGGTTGTAATAGTTTAAGTTTGTTTTCATTAAAATATTCCAAGTTTTCTTAATTCATGTTCTTCACTTCTTCAATTAGTTCCAAAAGTCTAGTTGAAGAAATCCATTTGTCGGGCACGAAAGTGTAAGGCTCACGAAAGGATTAAGCACAATCTCATCATGTCGAGGTGTTGACTAATCAAGCTTAGACATAAGTTCGAGTTTAAGCGTCTAAAAAGAGCTACCAAACGTCGACTGCATGTGTTAGGTTTACGTTGTGATTGCTAGGTATTTCCTACATCACGTGGTGACAGAATCCTTGCCTAGAAATAGGAAGTATCACTTCAGAATTGCTCTGCCAAACTTGAGGTTTCTGCCACACTTGCCGCCAGGACTTATTTCCATTCCACTTGCCGAGACAACGGAAGTTGCAGGGGCAGAGGCCCGCTGCGGCCGTGTGACAGGGTCATAGCTGCCATCCACCATTACCCGTCGAGGCAGCAAATCATGGCAGCGTAAAACACACTTAGGCCTTACAATGCAGTCTACACACTACTGAGCTGTAATGACCTTACCCAATCTATCGATCTTATATGTCCTTATCATCCCTTTCATCATTATCTTTATTTTTTTTGTGTTTTTATATTTCTACATTTAGTGATTTGATTGTGCAATTTACTAAATCCTTGTGCATGAAACCATTCATAGAAGCTGCTCCAATCCCTGTGGGAGACGATATCATTTACACTATAACTTGACAAGAGTGTGCACTTGCGCTCATAAATAGAGAACACCCAAACGCTCTACAGTCATCATTCGAGGATGAGGAGCATGGAATGGCAACCTTTGCCGCATAGCCCTTGAGGAGGAATCTATGGTAAACTCTATCTCATCATCTCTTACTTATGATGAACTTTATGATGCCTATGATGAGTTGCAAGAGGTTTATGATGAATTAGTTGAGAAATATTAAGAGTCTATTTTGAAAACAAGAAAAATATTTCTGATTTGAAATCTAAAAATGAGTCTCTTTCATAAACCAATTCCGAATTGGAAAAGAAGGTTTTATACTTGATAAATCTTTCAAATGAGCTTAAAAAGAAAAATCTTGATGTTGAAAAACTTCTTTCCGATTTCCAAGATTATCAAACTAAGGAAGTGGATAACCTTAAAACTTCTCTTGCTATTGGGAAAAATGGTTTTGACAAGGGTAGTTCTTTAAAAACCTAATATGTAAAGAGAAAGAATTTTAACTACAAACAAAGTGGATCTCAAAGGCATTATAGAGCTAAGAGGATTAGAAGTGTATGGGTTCCTAAGGAACTTGTAGCTTATAATAATATTGTTGCTATTTCATCTTGGATTCCTATGGAAACCAAGTTTTTGGGAGCTAACACTTATGGACCCAAAATGGTTTGGGTACCAAAATCAAAGAACTAATCTTTGTTTGTAGGGGGAGCATTGCTACAAGGCCAAAGCATCAAGTCAAAACACATGATACCTTGATAGTGGATGCTCAAGACATATGACCGGAGACAAGAGTAGATTCATAGAGCTCAAGCCAAAGCATGGTGGAGTGGTAACTTTCGGTAAAAACTCCAAAGGCCATATTGAGGGCATTGGCTCTATTGGTAATCACTCATCAATTCTTATTGAAAATGTATTTCTTGTCAATGTTGTTAAACATAATCTATTGAGCATTAGTCAACTTTGTGACAAAGGTTTTGAGGTTCATTTTGATAAAAATGGGTGTAAAATTGTGAACATTAAAACAAATAAAATAATGCTTATTCATCATCGCATAGGAAACATTTATATGATGCATTTAGATGACATACATTCATCCCATGCATGTTTAGTTTGCACATGATGAGAATGATGCATGGTTGTTGGCATAGGAAACTAGGGCATGCTAGCATAAGTGTTTTTAGAAAAGTTGGTTTCCCAAAATCTAGTTAGAGGTTTACCCAAACTAAAATTTTCATTAGATAAAATATGTGATGCTTGCGCTAAGGGTAAACAAAAGAGAACCTCATTTAAACTCTTTAATGATGTTTCAACTAGTAAGGTGTTACAATTAATCCACATGGAATTATTTGGGCTTATTAGAACTATGAGCTTAGGTGGAAGTCATATGCATTTGTTTTAGTAGATGACTTTTCTAGATATACTTGAGTTCTATTCTTAAGTACTAAGGATGAGGCTTTAGAAAATTTTATCACATTTACAAAACTTATCCAAAATGATATTGATCTTAAAATCTCACATGTTAGAAGTGATCATGGAACTGAGTTTCAAAATATGGATTTTGAAGATTTTTGTAATGAAAATGACATTAGCCATAATTTTTCGTCTCCTCACACTCCTCAACAAAATAGGGTAGTTGAGAGGGAAAATAGAACTTTAGAAGAGATGGCTAGGATCATGCTTTGTGAAAACAATTTACCTAAGTATTTTTAGGCGGAAGCCACTAATACGGCTTGTTATATTATTAATAGAGTAAGTGTGAAACCTATGTTTGATTTTGATATAATTAAATCTTTAAGGATCAAATTGAAAGACTTAAAATTGTTTTATAAGTCCCTTAATAAGTTTTAAATCACCATCACTTTAAAACTGGTTTGAAAAACTAAAACACAAAATATTTTCTAAGTGTTCCAAGGCCAAACTATTGAAAACCGTCCAGGTGTATCGATACGCTTCCAGCCGTATCGATACCTTTTTAACAAAGTTGGCTACTGGAGGAATGCGTTTGGATACGCCCATATCCGTATCGAAACACCGTATCGAAACAAATTCAATCTGTATCGATACGCCCCTCTATAAAGACTGAAAGAGTTTGAATGGTGTACCGATACGGCTCCACCCGTATCGATACAGTTTTAACGATTTTTTAATTCAGATCGTTTTAAATGCTTTCGACCGTTGGTTCAGTTGTTAGGTAACCAAATTACAAATTGGCAGTTGACCCGTATCGATACGGTAAACCCTCGTATCGAAACAAAAACTTCCAGTGAGCTAAGTCGAGAAAAAGTTATCGATACGGTCTCCTCCGTTTCGATACCCCGTATCGATACGCCTACGCACGTTTCGATACCCCCTATTTATTATGTACAACATCTCTTTCTTTTTGGAGACAGGTATCGATACGGCTCCCTGAGTACCGATACGGATAGCTGTAGAAGTGCATTTATGGTGGTAAGAGAGGGTTCCAACGGCTCTATTCAATTCCCCAACCACCCAAACGTCTAGAATAAATAGAGGAGGTATAGATTGGAGCTCTTTGAAGGCCATCAACAACTATTGAACCTACAAGCATCATCAAAGCAAAAATCCAAACCCTTGTGCTCTTCAAAGTCAAATTCTTGTACCCAACTCTAGTGTTTTAATTGTTATCTTGTATTGTGAGTTTGGGGTGATTGAAATTGAATTTGGGTAAACATTTATCCTTTGTGAGGAATATTTGAGTTTACTAAATCCTTCTCTTTGTAAATTGAGTGGATTAAGTTTTGGGTAGAAAGCTTAATCAAATTTGTAAGGTTACCTCCTCATCCAAGAAAAGGGGAAGAATTCAAGTAGTGAATTGGTTGAAAATCCTTAGTGGGAACTAAGGTAGTGGATGTAGAGTTCGTTTGGAGAAATTGAACCACTCTAACTACTTGTGTCATCTTTTATTTTTCACTCATTCCTCCCACCAAATTTTTAATTGCCAATTCACCCCCTCTTGGACATTTGCAATTGTGTGATCAACTCAACATTAATAATTTGGCCTATTTTAAAGAAAACACCTTATAAGATTTTGAAATCCAAAAAACTTAACATTAGCTATTTCCACCCTTTTGGTTGTAAATGTTTTGTTTTAAACAATGGAAAAGACAACTTAGGTAAATTTGATGCTGAAAGTGATGAAGCAATATTTTTGGGTTATTCTCTAAATTCTAAAGCCTACTGGGTATTTAACAAAAGAACTTTTGTTGTTGAATAGTCTATACATGTTGTTTTTGATGATAACCTCCTTCTGAGGAAGAAATCTTGTGATGATGATGATGTAGGGATCATTGAAGCTATTGATGGAGAACAAACATCAAAGGTGGATGAGATTCCAACAAAATAAGAGGAAGCACAAGATCCACCTCTTGAAGCCTTGAAGGACTTGGTTCTTGAGGAAAAGGACGTGACATACCCAAGGGAGTCTAACTATGTCAAAGGTGGTTAAATCTTGGGTGATCCATCCAAGGGGGTAACTACTAGATCCTCTCTCTCAAACTCATGAATCATGTTGCATTCATCTCATGCATAGAGCCTAAAAATATCAAAGAAGCATTAAAAGATGATTTTTTGATATTGGGTATGCAAGAGGAACTTAATCAATTTGAGAGAAGTAGAGTATGAACATTAGTTGATAGCCCTAGTAATCAATCTACTATAGGAACAAAGTGGGTATTTAGAAACAAACTAGATGAGAGTGGAAACATAGTGAGGAACAAGGCTAGGCTTGCTTCTCAAGGTTACACTCAAGAAGAGGGAATTGATTTTGATGAAACATATGCACTCGTAGCTAGAATGGAAGCTATTAGGATGCTTCTTGCATTTGAATGCTATCATGATTTCAAGCTTTTTCAAATGGATGTGAAAAGTTCTTTTCTAAATGGTATTACAAGTAAAGAAGTGTATGTTCAACAACCACCGAGTTTTGAATATCCACAATTTCCAAATCATGTTTTCAAACTAACTAAAGCTCTTTATGGTTTAAAACAAGCTCCTAGAGCTTGGTATGAAAGGCTTTCAAACTTTTTGATTCAAAAAGGTTTTGGAAAATGCTAGGTGGATACTACACTTTTCATTAAAAGATATATCAATGGCATCTTAGTAGTTCAAATATATATTGATGATATTATTTTTGGTTCTACTAATGAATTTTATTGCCAAGAATTTTCTAAGCTAATGCAAGGTAAATTTGAGATGAGTATGATGAGAGACCTCTCATTTTTCTTGGGGCACCAAGTCAAGCAAAGGAAATATGACATCTTCATCAATCAAGCAAAATACATAAAAGACATGTTGGAGATGTTTGGCTTGGAAAACGTAAAGCCTCAAGCCACTCCAATGAGCTCATCAATAAAGCTCGACAAAGATGAGGGAGGTAAATGTGTTGATTCTAAGCTTTATAGATCTATGATTGGCTTTTGGCTTTACCTTACCGCAAGTAGACCAGATATTATGTTTAGTGTTTGCTTGTGTGCTAGGTTTCAAGCTAGCCCTAGAGAATCACACCTAGTTGCCATTAAGAGAATTTTTAGATACCTTAGAGATACACCTAGTTTAAGTCTTTGGTATTCTAGGGATTCTTCCTTTGACCTTCATGCTTTCTCCGATGTAGACAATGGGGGATGTAAGATAGATAGGAAATGTACCTCCGGAACATGTCAATTCTTAGGTAGTATGATCGTATCTTGGTTCTCTAAGAAAAAAATAGCGTAACCTTATCTACCACTGAAGCGGAGTACATATCCTTAGGGAGTTGTTGTGCTCAAGTTCTTTGGATGAAGCAACAACTCTTAGATTATGATGTTCAAGTAGATACCATAACCCTTAAGTGTGACAACACTAGTGCCATTTGTCTCACTAAGAATCCCTTCTAACACTCTAGAACCAATCATATAGAAATTAGACACCATTTCATTAGAGATCATGTCTTGAAAAATGATGTAGTTCTAGAATATGTTGATACCTTGAACCAATTAATGAACATATTTACCAAACCATTAGATAAAAAACGTTTTTGGACCCTTAGGAGAGAGTTAGGTTTAACCAGCCTTCCTTGACCCTTTTAGGTCCCAAATGACCAAAAATGTGCTTGAAATCATTTGATGCTCATGCTTGTGTTGATTTGGTTCCTTTTGCATCTATGCTTGTTGTTAGGGGAGTATGCAACTATCACGCCCCTAGAGTTTCACATCGTTGGACACGTGCAGCCTTAGACGCCTTTGACGCTACTTGGTCGATTCGCGCACCTAAGTCAGCCTTAACCACGCCTTGCGAGTACTCCAGCTCAACAATGGCACGAACAAGCTTTCAAGGCTTTAATGGATGCTGAAGCACTTTAAGCACTAAGGTGGCTACTCTTAGCCACTCGAGAGGCAATTAGAACAAAAGAGAATTAAGAACAACCGAAAGAACAAGCAAGCTAGAGTAAATGCCTCAGAGTCTTATTAATCTCTCTCAAATGAGAATGAATGGAATAAGATGATTAGAACTGAGGGAGGAGCTTTCTATTTATCGTTGAGCTCCCTCCTAATTAATGGTCCAGATTGATTTACATGGATGGACAGGATTAGACCAAATACTTACAAAATCACCTATATATGGAAAGAGTATCAAAATCCTATCTAATTACATCCATTAGTAGGAAACTTTCCTCGGATAGGTCTCCATACCGAATATGGCAAGATTCCTCCACAATCCTCTCTGATATTTTATCTTCTGTCATGCTTACCGAATCAATATGGACGGGCTCTCTAGCATTTTCCAAGTGTTGGGCCAAGTCTGATGGTCTTGGCAAGCCCGATGTCCCAAATGGAACCTTATCGTCGGATGCTCGCGCCACTGTCTCAGACCAAGAATTTTGGGTCGTATCATTCTCTCCCACCGAACTTAGCGATGCCCTCTTCGCTCCACTAGAACGATCTTGGGTAGGGTCACCTTGGATGCTACTACTTGTTTCCTCAGCTTGGTGTTGTTCCCCCATATGGACTACTCGCCTCGGCTCTTGCCGCCATGGAATTCCTCGATCCTTTTCCTCGTTTGTCACACCAACTTGGTGGCTTCTCGACGTCTCGGCCTGCTCATATCCACCCATAAGGACTACTCACTTCGAATCTTTCTGCCAAGTGATGTTGCAAGCTAAGACGCCCTCGGATACATCTTTGTCGTAGGAGCCTTCTCCTAACAACTTTGAGTTTCCTTGACTCAGACACTCATGCCCCCACGGCAAAGTTTTAGGGTGTCACGACATTGAACACTGAACGAACTCTCAGAATCGTCAGCCCATCAGTTTGTCTTCTTAGAACTCTGAAAGGTTCTTTCCAACCTTCGTGTCCCCCGCAATGAAAGCTAGGTCTTACTCGACCTATACTCATAAATGATGGAAAATTAAACTCAAAACCACAAGAGTTGTGTTTGAGATGTACCTTCCTCTTGGTTGTTGCATTTACTCTAAAATGGGTTAGCCCTTCTGTCTCCACGAAGTCTGCCCCCTATGCATCGAACCTTCTCCATTGAAGTTCTTTGTACGTATCGGCCCTTGTGCCACGAAGTCTGTTGCTTCACTATGCATCGGCCTCTTTTGTACATGGTTTGGTGCCCCTTGTTGCATCCGCCCCCTGACTTGATGTTTGGTGCACTCTTCTTACATCGATCCTTCTTTCTCAAAGATCGATGCTTCTTCTTGCGTCAGTGCATCTTACTTGAAGTCCTTCGCTTCTTCCCTACCTTGCCCATGGGTGGTGTCTCCACTGTCTCAATGTCCCGCAACGGCTTGGTCCCCTTTGGCCCTTTTCTGAGTATGGTCTATGAAGAAGTGCTCTTCACATGAACACTCTCGGCTTGCTCTTTCTTTGGCTCTTCTATGGTTGTGGGCTCTAAAGGAGTGCTCTTCACACGAACACCCTCGGCTTGCTCTACCTTCGGCTCTTCTATAATCGTGGCCTCTAAAAGAATGTTCTTTTTCTCAAGAACATCATCAGAAAGATTTCCTTTCAACCCTCGCTTCATCATTGTCTTTGAAGTCATGTTCTTTCCATGAACATGCTCGGTGGACTCCTTGGTAGCCTTCTTAGACTTTTCCATGCCCGCCTTCTTTGTTGGCGCAGACTTAGCTTCGCCACTCCCACTGTCACTCATCATGGGCTTGGACTTCTCCATACTCAGCTTCTCTACTGGCACAGACTTAGTCTGGCCACTCCCACTATCACTCGTCGTGGCCTTGGACTTCTCCATGCTAGCTGGCTTGTCTCCCGCAAGCTCAGTCAGTAATTCGGCCACATCTTGGGCTTCCGAAAGCAATTCACCACCCCATTCACTCATTGCAGCCTTGCAATTGAGCATCTCATACTTGAGCTCATTCACCTCGATTCGCAAAGCCTTCACCTCGGCTTCGCAAGCATTACTCCCTCGGACAATCACCAACTCATTAAGAACTCGTCGCATCTCCTCCTTGAATCGATCCTCCATGGACTCCACTTTATCAAGGCAGGACTCGAAAACACCTTGGGTCTCCTTGGCTTCCTCGGTGGATTCCAGAAGTCTAGCGACCCTCTTCTCTAACGATGTTGAGACTTTAACCATGTTCTCTTGAACGAGATTGTCTAGTTTTCTTAGCTTCTCATACATTGAGTTGAAACTTTCTCGGACATCCTCGTTGGTTTCCTCCTTGAGAGATTCCAAATTCTCGAACAAGTCCTCCACCTGGGATTTAAGAGTGAAGGTTTGGTCATTAAAATCCTCAATGTAATCTCATACCTTGTTCATTATTAGTCTTCTCCAATAGTTCCCACTATCGCCAACTCTTTGTTTTGCCATCTCAATCACTTCTTTGCCACGAACTACTTTGAAACAAATCCTCGCCTAGCCTTACTGCAACACCAAGTATGCTCAAACGCAAGCCCCATCAACTTGCTCTGATACCACTTGTCACGCCTAGAGTTTCACACCGTCGTGCACGTGCGGCCTTAGAAGCCTTTGATGCTACTTGGTCGATTCGCGCGCCTAAGTCAACCTTAACCACGCCTTGCGAGTACTCCTTCTCAACAATGGCTCGAACAAACCCTCAAGGCTTTGATGGATGCGGAAGCGCTTTAAGCACTAAGGTGGCTACTCTTAACCACTCGAGAGGCAACTAGAACAAAAGAGAATTAAGAACAACTGAAATAACAAGCAAGCTAGAGTAAATGCCTCAGAGTCTTATTAATCTCTCTCAAATGAGAATGAATGGAATGAGATGATTAAAAATGAGGGAGGAACTCTCTATTTATAGCTAAGCTCTCTCCTAATCAACGGTCCAGATCGATTTACATGGATGGCCAAGATTAGTCCAAATATTTACAAAATCACCTATCTATGGAAAGAGTATCAAAATCCTATCTAATTACATTCATTAGCAGGAAACTTTCCTCATATAGGTCTCCACACAAAATATGGCAAGATTCCTTGTAATGCCCCAGTTTTGGGCTTAGATGTTTTGGTGAGTCGGGCCGGTGGAACCGGTGTTGGATGTTCGAACCGTTAAAAGGTGGTTTAGGGAGATCAAGGTTTGAGATAGGATAAAATATGATAAAAATTTCTAAAATCCTCTAAAATGATGTTTAATAGGTTGGCCAAATCAAATTTACAAAACAGGTTTTCTAAAGTGTACATTTTGGGAAGTGACCAAAATGTAAAGATTTAAAAGTTGAAAAAATGTGTTTTTCAAGAAGAGTCAAAATCTTAGAGTCTTTAGGGAGCTACTTGGCAATTATGTCTTTTCCCTAATTTGGCATGTGTTTTAAATGTTATTAAAAATTAAAAAGGCTTCAATTAAAAAGTTAATTAATCGGTTAATGAAATTTTTTATGAGCTTTTCATTTCTCTCTTTCACTTCAGACAAACACTTCTCATTTTCTCTCAAATCTCTAGATTTTCTTTTCTCTCTAATCCTCTTTTTATTTCTATTATTTCTCCATTGATTTCTTCCATTTTCTTTCAAGTTTCTTCAAGCAAATCTTGTCAAATTAGAGGAGAAGCAAGGATTGGAGGTAATTTTCATGCTATCCCTCTAATCTAAGTTCTTTAATGGAATTTAAAAGATATTTGACTCTTTAATACTGATTTGGACTGAGGTTTTGTTGTTAGATTAACCAACTCTTGAAATCTTGATGAAAAATTGGTTTAAAAGGTGATTTTCGGATTTTGATTGATTTGGCTGATTTGAGATTGTTTTTAAATGAGTTTTTGAAAGTTTTTTAGTTTTGAAGTGGAGTCTTAATCATATAGATCCAAAAATCCTTGAGATCCTTAGTTTTTGGAGTGTTTTGAGGTGTTCTTGAGGATTTCATGTTGCTGGAGGTATAAGGATGATTTTATGTTGTTTTTGGATGTTGATTAATGCTTAGAATGTATTGGATGAGTTGGGTAATGGCTGGGCTGAGGTTAATCGATTGAGTTTTCGGTTATTTCGGATGGGTATTTTGATGCTTTAGAGTAGGGCTGCGGGTTTACTTATGTGTGCTGGGGTTTTGGATGCAATTTTATGCATTGATCCTCTGTTTTGATGTGTTGAAAAAAATGGCATGGTAATATGAAAGCAAATGAGGTGGTTTTGGAGGCTCCGGACGATCGATAGTCACGTCGGCAAGCGTGGTTTCGCGAGTCGGTGAGCGGAATTTGGTTTTCCAGTGTGGAAACATTTTAGAAAAGGTTTTGGGAACTTAATAAGATCTTGAAACGCTTTATTAAGTTTGAAAGTAAGTCAATCGAAATTTCTCCCTCGGTTGTGCTAGTTATGAGCTTTTGGTTGCACTTGATTTTAAATGCATTTACCTACTGTTTTAAAGCATGTTTTGAGAATATAAATTGTGTATGATGATGCCATGCGGTTTAAGGATGCACTTGGTAAGTGGTCCTTGTATGCATGTGTTGATGCATGAGGTTTTAAGCATGGTTTAATGCTTATTGATGGCTTATCATGAATGCTTTGTAAAAATAGTGAGTTATTCATGAGTTATGGGTTATATTGGAAAGTGATGTTGAATAAAATGTTTTATAAGTGAAATCGTATATAGTTAGCTAGCTATAGGATTGAGTGCACTATAAACAAGTCGAATTGGATGTTGAGGGGTTGTGATTGTACCGAATACTCCATCCAAGTACCTTAACGATTGAGGATTGTTTAAGGTTGCAATGGTTGAGGGTAGCTCCCGTATGCGAATCTTGTGTTTTGTCTCGTCTCTAGTTAGTGGATTATACATCTACCCATGAGTGGTGTTGAGGGGTTGTGATTGTACCGAATACTCCACCACGAGTGTCACAACGATGGAGGGTCGCTCTAGTGTGTGAGCCTTGTAATGCCGGTAGAGTGTATGAAGGGTGTGGGACAACCCTTGGTAATCCGTGTATCCGATATATGTTTTTTGATATTGTTGTTTATCACTTGTTGTAACATCCCTCACCCGGTTTAGTCGTAAATCGGATAAGGAGCGTTTCTCACGCAAGGAAAAACACGAACCAACAAAAACTTTTGCCTAACTTTTCTTTAATAGGTAAGTTACACTTCTAATCAAACAATCATCATGAATCATATTACAATCAAACCATGACATTTGAACAACATGTACATGACTAAACTAACCATTCAAAATGTTAAGCAAACCATATATTAAACCCTTGCATTCTTAACTCAACTAATCAATTTAAACAAAATCATCAAAACATGCCATGACATTTACATTATCATCTGAGCAAGACAATACTATGCTGTAGCAAATGAGCATTCATCATTCTTAAATCATGATAAGCAATCAAAGCACGAATAATTACATCTATCAAACATCAAAGCTTCCAAGACATCATATATCGTAGCATAAAGCCATCCATACTCATATACCATAGCATAATACCTAGATTAACTAGGCTACCAAACAAGTCACATTAGCAAGTTATTCATGCCATATCATAGCAAATATATATATATATATATACATATATAGCCTTTCCTAGGCTCAAAATGCATGAAAATGAAATCTAGATACAAGACTATGGCCACCAACTAGGAGTATACAAAAAGTCATAACCATAATTGTGCTTTAGCTTGTCTTGCCTTGCCTCCAACTCAACGTAGCTTGAAATCTATTAACATTTATTTTGGGAAGAATGAAAATGAGAGTGATAAGTAGGGTTAAGTACTTAGTGAGGTAACAACCTAAGCTAGGCAAGTTTATTCAAGTTTTCAAGTGTATCTTATCCAAATGAGACCTAGGTAGGTTCATAAAGATCAAGCCTATACAAGAATACAAGAAATTTGAATAGTCTAGATCATGCAACACATTATATCATATCATATAATTATTCAATCCATAGCCATGGCTTTTCATATTCATGAGCATACATATCACAAGTCAATTCCAAACCAACATTACATATTATCATCAAGATCATGGATTCATAACAACATCACAAATGTCATGGCATATCACAATGTAAAATCAATGGATTCAATATTCACTTCATGCACATGTGATAGCAGCTTTGCATTATCAGGATTATACCATCCAATTCAAGTATAATCTCAAGTCAAGTTTCATTTCAAATTCGTAGGATATCGAGGCTTTGCTGTAGCAATATTAGATAATCGATTCAAGTTTAGGCCTTGGTATGTAGTCAAGTCTAGGTAATCGAGTCACCAACCAAACTATCGCCAAAACAAGATGCACCATAGTGCTGGTCATATCCCTCCTACTGTCGCCAAAGACCATAACACACATCCCTCCTATTGCCGCCAATTAAGGGCCTTAGCCCGGTCTGTAGACCACCCAACACACAAATGAGCTCAAGACTCTATGGCATGCCATCCTACCTATGATTCACTAGCTACCAAGGCATCAGTTAGTTTGGTGTTCATTTATCAAGATGCATGTGATAAACAA
Organism: Hibiscus tridactylites; assembly: GCA_958450335.1. Lineage (NCBI taxonomy): Eukaryota > Viridiplantae > Streptophyta > Magnoliopsida > Malvales > Malvaceae > Hibiscus > Hibiscus tridactylites. The sequence goes on along the minus strand of OY288283.1, from coordinate 66,929,869 downwards.
TGCAAGAATCAAGGCATGTTCAAGGCACAATTCAAGCTTATCCAAGATGTCATTAGACATTCAACAAGATCAGGGAGCCCTTAGGCTAGTGAACCTTAGTTCATTACCACAATATATCATTCCTTGAGCATGATTCATAAAGTAGCCAATCTAGGCATTCAAGGTATTAAACATGTAATGGCATTCAGGGCATTAAACATGTCACAACATCATGCAATCATACAAGATCTAATACGCATCATGCATTTATCAAGCTTAGTGTATACCATTCTTCCCTTAGTTAATTACCAAATATAATTTAAGTCCATTTTCATAGCAACATCTAAATAAAGCATAATCATAATCAAGCTTGGTTAGGACCTAAGTCCCAACCCTATTGATAGCTACACTCACAAGAACTCCAAGCTAGTCTTGAATGCTAATCGCCTTGTTTCTTTCCTTTGTTTGCCCCGCTTTGATGCCCTCACAAGCCTCTTCTATCTCTTGGTATATCATTTCATGTATTAATAACACAAATACATCATTAGAATTCATCTATACATCACATACAAGCAAACATTTTCACATTATACACTAAACTGCCATGTTTCAGGCAGTTTAGACACCCTTCAATATTTTGCCCATAACATTCAGTACACATATTGGATTTTCAATTTCTTTACATCCCTAGAAATATTATTCAACCAGATTTCTAACCATGTATAACACATATTTGTATCATTTCTACATCAATACAGTTTAATGTTCGAAGTTAGGCGATTTTCAATGATCAAATCTGCCTATCTTGTGCTTTAACCCACTTTAGTGATCTTTTCGACCTAGGACCCTTGCTAGTTTATTTTACCCCTTTTAACCATTGTTTTACCTGTTATTAAGGTGTTATTTCCAGCCTTCATTTTGTTCATTTAGGAACTAATATTTTATTTTTAATCTAAAACAGTCCCTAATCACCAATTAAGTCCCAAACGTGACCAGTTTTGTTCTGACTCATTTTCCAGCAATCATATGAACATTTTCATGCCTCCAAGATTTCTACCTTATAGAAATTCAATTTCCTACAACTTTGTCCTATGGAAATTTTTCCTGTTTTGCCTCTAACATGTTCAAAAACGCAGATCTCTATAGGTTGTTCTACTTGTACGAATCTGTGCAGTTTTGGTGTTCGTACATGTTTCTACTTTGAAATTTTAGTTTAAATTCCATAAAATCACTAACCCAGCAATTCATATGAGCAATCAAGCATCTAATCATAATTTTCCAGTAATAAACAAACCATACTTCAATAAAACAAATAAGTTTTTCAAGAATAAGATCGGTAATAACATAAACACTTACATTAATTTTAATCAAACATGCATGCAAATTCTAGAATAGATTTCCAGCCCAATCTTGTGTTTTCTTCAGTTCTCTCTCTCTCTCTCTCTCTCTCTCATTTCTCTCTTATTTTTTTTTTGTTTTTCTTGCATGGTTTCGGTGGTGTGAAAGGGAAAGAAGATGACACCATTTGGTGTCTTGTTTGTGGGTTTTGCCATGTGTCCCACTATCCCCTTTTGGGTGGTGATGGTGATGACACATGGTTGTTATTACAACTAAGTATTTACTACTTAATTATTATAATACTTAGTTAATATAATGTAACTAATGTTTATAATATCTAGTCATAATTTCCTAGCTTTAATTCTCACATTTTAATTCTAGTTTAAAAATTGTTTATACACTTCTTTTCTATTATAACCATAAGCTTATATATATATATATATATATATATATATATATATATATATACACACACACACCTAATGCACCTACAACCCTTAGACACATTTGCCACAACATATAATCATGGAACAATAATTGCTATATCATACAAACATTAAACATATTTGCCATAATATATAACCATGACACATTTCTTTTTTAACAATTCTACTAGGTTAGAATTTGGGTTATTACAATTCCTCCCCCTTAAAATAAATTCGTCCTCGAATTTACCTGATGTGAACAGATGAGGGTATTGTTTCCTCATCGTTGTTTCTGGTTCCCACGTCACTTCAACTTTGTGATTCCTCCAAAGGACTTTCACGAGGGAAACCGTTTTATTTCTAAGCTTTCTGACTTCGTGGTTAAGAATTCGGATTGGTTCTTCCTCATATGATAGATTAGGATTCAGTTCATCTTCTTTAGGTTCAAGAGCGTGAGTTGGATCGGATCGATATTTTCGCAACATAGAAACATGGAAGACATTGTGAATCTTTTTAAATTCATTGGGGAGTGCTAGACGATAAGCCACTAGACCTATTCTTTCAATAACTTCGAAAGGTCCGATGAAGCGAGGGCTAAGATTTCCTTTCTTCCTGAATCTAAAGACTTTCTTCCAATGAGACACTTTGAGAAAGACTTTATCTCCAACATTGTGTTGGATGTCCCTCCTTTTCAAGTCAGCATATGCCTTTTGTCTATCGAAGGATTCTTTCAGTGGATTATGAATTAACTGAACTTGTTCTTCCGTCTCTCGTAACAGTTGAGGTCCCAAGACTTTGTTTTCACCCAATTCCGACCAACACAAGGGTGTTCTACATCTTCTCATGTACAAGGCTTCATACGGGGCCATTTGGATCGACATTTGATAACTGTTGTTGTAGGCGAACTCTATGAATGGTAGGGATTTCTCCCAGTTCTTACCGAGGTCGATCACACAAGCACGTAACATATCTTCAAGTACTTGTATTACCCGTTCTGATTGTCCATTAGTTTGTGGATGAAATGCAGTGTTCATATTCAATTTGCTTCTAAGAGCTCGTTGTAAAGATCTCCAAACCGTGATGAAAATCTAGGATATCTGTCAGAAATTATCGAGGTTGGCACACCATGTAACCAAATCACTTCTCAGATGTACATCTCCGCTAAATTATCCAAGCTCAGGCTCATTCGAACAGGGAGAAAATGAGCCGATTTTGTGAATCTATCAACGATCATCCATACGGCATCATTCTTCCTTGGAATGCAAGGAAAACCAGTTACGAAATCCATAGTAATTCGATCCCACTTGCATTGCGGTAACTCAATCACTTGAAGTAATCTTGTAGGGACTTTGTGCTCGGCTTTAACTCGTTGGTACGTTAGGCACTTGGACACAAATTCAGTGATAGCTGACGTCATGCCTGGCAACCAGTACAAGGATTTCAAGTCTTTATACATTTTGACCAATCCCGGGTGTATTGAGAATAGACTTTGATGAGCTTCTTGTAACATCTCTCATTTCAGATCATTGTTATCAGGAATACACACTCTATCTCAGAAATAGAGGAGTCCATTAGGCTTTAGGGAGAAATCAAGATTAGGTTCGGAATCAAGCTTTAAAATGACCATCTGAAGATCAGGATCGATTTGTTGTAATTCTTTAATTCTCGAAATTAAACTAGATTGTACTTGTAGTTCAGACAAGAATCCTCGTTTCTTGAATAAACAGAAATGTGCATTGATAGCCATGGAAGCTACAAGAATACGGACAAGGCTATTTAGGGGGAAATCGAATGGTTACATGTATAACAAGAAAGATTTATTTCAAATGAAATTCACTCGGATTTGATTTTAAGAAGTTACCCGAGTACGATTTTCAACTAAGGGCATCGGCAACCACGTTTGATTTACCCGGATGGTAGTCAATAATCAGATCATAATCTTTGAGTAGTTCAAGCCATCTTCTTTGTATCAAATTAAAATCCTTCTAAGTCAGGATGTATTTGAGACTCTTGTGATCGGTAAATAGTTTACACTTCTCACCGTACAAGTAGTGTCTCCAGATTTTTAGTGCGAACACAATGGCTGCTAATTCGAGATCATGAATGGAATAGCTTAGCTCGTGAGGTTTCAATTGTCGAGATGCATACGCAATCACTTTGCCTTCTTGTATCAAGACGCACCCGAGAACCGAGTGTGATGCATCGTTGAATACGGTGAATTCTTTTCCCGATTCTGGTTGGATAAGAACCAGAGCATGAGTCAAGGCTTGTTTGAGTTGATCGAAACTTCATTGTTGCCTTTCTGACCACTTGAACGCTTCATCTTTTCTAAGAAGTTTGGTTAACGGTGAAGCAATCACCGAGAACCCTTTCACGAATCTAGTTTAAAAATTCTCACATTTTAATTCTAGTTTAAAAATTGTTTATACACTTCTTTTCTATTATAACCATAAGCTTATATATATATATATATATATACCTACAGCCCTTAGACGCATTTGCCACAACATATAATCATGGAACAATAATTGCTATAGCATACGAACATTAAACATATTTGCAATAGCATATAACCATGACGCATTTCTTTTTTAACAATTCTACTAGGCTAGAATTTGGGGTATTACACTTGTGAGCCAATATAATGAAATGAATGATTGAGGAAAATGGTGTTAATGCATGTTTTGAAAGATGCATATTTTGGTTTAAACTTAGCATAAAGGTGTTTATGCTTGAAAAGCTTGGAAATTGAGTAGCAATGGTTTAATTGTTGAATTCATATGAATCATGTTGGATGATGTTTAATACAACAAGATTGATGAAAAAGTGCATGTTTTGTCTAGAAAGGAATAATGGTTTCAGAAGAATGAAAAATGGTTTTGAGCATTGATGATGTATGTAGTTTTGAGCAATCCTCACTAAAGCTTGTACGCTTATGCTCTCTTTGTTCATCAATGCAAATAATTAAGCTTTTGGAGGCAGCGTCTTCGAGGGATCACACCAAGACAATTTACTAAAAGTATGTCGTGCTTTTGAACTAGTGAAATAAGGGCAATGGGGGTGTCCAATGCAATGAATGTTGTTGGTTTGTTAATTTCTAGTTTCATGCAAGTTATGATGCATATTTGGTATTGTAAATGGCCTCTAAACTTGGTTTGTGCTTGAATTGAGACTTATGGTCTTTTGGTTTCTTTTAACTCTTAGGAAGTATGCCTCTAGAAATTGAAGTGAGGATGGTGATGTTTTGACGATTTCCTTGTCTTGTACTTTTGAGTATTGATGTCTTCTTGAGTGCAAGTATGTCTAATAATGTATTGGAATGGTCTGAATTGGTCGTTGCGGTTCAAAATCTGCATTTTGGGCTTTTGCAGTCTGAAGTGTATCGATACACCTCAGAGTGTATCAGTACGGCCTCTTTGATTGCAAGGGGCGTACCGGTACACGGGGTTGTATCGATACCCTCTTTAGTCACTGGAGGAGGGCGTACCGATACGGTACCTCACGTAACGATACAGTCTAGTGATGCAAAGCCTTGGAGGTCTGATCGTTGAGGGAGTATTGATACCCTCCCTAAGGGTACGCAGGTCGTTAATTTGGTTAAACCCTACTTTTGAATGTTTTGTTTTCTTACGATTTGATCCATGTTTGCCTTGTATGCAATTGGATGAGTTCTAAATGTCATTTCGAGCTGAGATTTCACCGTTAAACATGTGACAAAATTAATTAAAGGTTGGTAAGTTGAATTTGGGAAAAGCTCTTATAATTTACCAAATTTACGAAATGGTCCCTAAACCTTATTTGGCTATAATTAATTGGTGATTGTGTTGATCTTTTATCCTCTGCTTGTGTACGTACACTTAGGAACCTAAGATGCATCTAGACAAGATAAAAAGAAAAAAGGGTCATTTATTGAGGTAAACTTTCCCGGTTTACTTCAATATTTCCCTCGTGATCCATTCGGTTCGGTCTATTGGCCAGGCCGGGTTGAGGGGGTTACATTTAGGGATGGCAAAAATACCCGACCCCGACCCGATCGGGTATTTTTTCTAAAATTTCAAGGATCGGGGCGGGGCGGGGGGGGGGGTGAAAAGCATGAAGTTGGGGCGGGTTCGGGTATATGCTAGAAATTCCCCGCCCCGCCCCGGTACATTTTTATATTTATATATATATTTTTATTATATTTATAAAAATATCATTATATTTAAACATTTTTATGAGTTTTAAGCTATTTTTTATTTTTGTTTTGGTTCGTACTTATTGTAAAATTTTGTTAGATGTTGTTCAAGTTTTAATATATTCGTTTCTAACGGTCAATGATTCAAGTTTATTCTTTTAAATATGTAGTTTAACATGTGGATAATTTAAAATTGGTTTTTTTATATAAGTTTGAAGTCCCTTAAAACTATAAATTGTGATTGTGGTGTAAGATTGGTCGAATATAACATTTATTGTCGACGAATATTAAATTTTTTTAAATTTTTCGGGGTGGGTCGGGGCGGGGTCGGGTTTAAAGATTACTATATCGGGGCGGGTAAATTAATATTTTAATTCGGGGTGGGGCGGGGTCAGGTATAATATTTTATAGGTCGGGGCGTGTTCGGGACGGCCAAAAACCCGCCCCGCCCCGTTGCCATCCCTAGTTACATTCCTCCACAATCCTCTCTGATATGTTGTCTCCTGACATGTTTACTGAATCAATGTGGATGGGCACTCTAGCATTCTCCAAGTGTTGGGCCAAGTATGGTAGTCTCGGCAAGCCCGATCTCCCAAATGGAACCTCTTCGTCAGATGCTCGCGCCACTATCTCGGAACAAGAATTTTGGGTTGTGAAACAACTGTTTTAGTTCACTTAACATGCTCTTATACCATTTACTTGCATTTAGGCTCGATCTAAGTTGGTCTTTTGGACTTAAAACTACCCAAAATGCATTTTCTGGCAAAGGTGCATCGAAACATGTACATCTATTTCGATACGGGCTCGATCTAAGTTGGTTACTGTAATGGATCATATCGAAACAGACTCCTTGCGTTTCAATACGTGTTAGCGGTGTTGTTTCAAAATAGGGGTCTACCTGTATCGAAACATGTCTCGTACGGAAACGAATCGAAATCATTCCGAGATCCCCGTTCCAATACGCCAAGTGGTGTATCGATACACGTCTGCGTAGATTGCTTTAAATAGCCTTAAATGAGTATCCAACTTTATTTAAAACACAAACTCTCTTTTTCTTTCAAAACCCTAGTTGAAAACCCCTATAAAACTCCTCAAATCTCTTGATTTTTCACACCAAAACCTAGATTTTTTAAGGTTTTCAATCTACACATCAAGGCTAAAGCTTTGCAAGCAATTTGGTGCATTAATCATTCCTCATTCATCCATTATCCTATATAAAGGTATAAACCCTTTTATTTTCTTTTAAATTTTCGTTTGATTTTCTTCAATGTTTTTACTCAATTTTTGTATAGAATATATACTTATAGTATGGGTTTTGAAGTTTTTGCAAAAATTCTTTAAATCTCGAAAATTTTTGGTTCGAATATAAAAACCATATTGTATATTTTTCTTTATTATTTTTTCAAATTCTTTTTACCAAAAATTTATTTTATATTTATACATGTTTTTAAACTATATTGTATAGTTTTTTATCAACACCTTGACTATTGGATTGCCTATTGGATTGGATTTGGTTGATTTAAACATACATGTATTTTTGTTTCTTGAATTTTCAGATATCGAATATGGGTTCTAAGAAGAGAGTACGATCTGATGAGGCTGGTGGAATTTCTAACATTGATGACGATTCCTCTCGTCTCAACCACAGTCTACTCTATCAAAAGAGTCTTCGGAACAAAGACGCCCATACCAACTTCAAGCTCTTTCAAGATCATGCAATCTGTCGTGCGCATGTTGTTTCTATACCCTTTTTGGATTCCGAACATTTTCAATATCGTTATCTCACTTTATTGAGGCGTTGGTGTTTCTTACAATTTTTGAGCTTACCCGACACTTTGTACCGTAACATGGTTCTCCTCTTTTATACCAATGCCCGATGTATTCACAATGTCGACCATTCTCAAGTGATTGTCACAAATCCTACATCATGGGGAAGAACTTTTAGGTTGATCCACAAGCCTTGGTCAATGATTTTGGGTTTTAAGATGAGGGTATTTTGGATGAAAACTCGTTGGGACATACTCTCGGTGGCTCTGTTACGGTCCTTGATGCTTATGATCGCATCCTTCATCTCATGGTCTCGTGGTGGTTTCGTCTATCCAGGGGAAAGTTCTCCCACATTAGGCAAGTCAATGATTTTCGGATTCGTTGCTTTCGCGAGGAACGTCAACCAAATCTTTACCAAATCATGTTTGCCGAGATGAAGCATCTTGTCCAAAACCGTAACTTGGATCTAGTCACTTCCTTCACTTATGGAGCCGCCTTGAGCTACTTGTTCTCAGGATCTATTGCTCTCTTGATTTTCCAGAATCTTTCAAGGATCCCATCGATGAGCCCACTCTTCTCCGTTGCAATTTTCATTTCATTGATGGAGAGTGGATTCGTGTTGAGCATCCTCTTCAAGTTGCGGCCCCCGAACCTCAACCTCAAGTTGCTCCACCAAATAATGAAGCTCTTATGATTTTTCTCACCGAGCAATTCAATGGCTTGCGAACCCACATGAACTCCGATTTTTCTGCCATTGACACTCGCTTCACTTTCTTTGAGGGACGTGTCCAATGTATTGAGAATCGACTTACTTCGGTTAAAACTCAACAAGCATCGATGGACATGTCTTTTATCAGCTTTTATGGCGAGTTGAGACAATTTCGAACAAGCGCCGCCAATGATGAAGATGTAGATGAGCCTTAGATCTTTGCATATCATTGCATATCATCTAGTTTAGGATTTCCCTTTTTCTGCACCTATCTATGTTTTTGTTTTAAGACCTATGCTTGGATCTATTGTTTTTAAGTATTAAGTTTGGATATTTTGTTTGGATATTTTGAAACATTTGCTTTGGTTTATTATGCTTAATGAAATTATATTGTTTTAATTATGCTTTGTCTTCTGCTATATTGCTTTATATCTTGATTATATTCTTTATTCCTTCATTGATTTTGATCTAACAAAAAGGGGGAGAAAGGTTAAGCTAAATTTTTAAAAAATCTTTTCAAAATCTAGCTTCAATTTACGGGGAGTTTACTTAAAAATTTACTTTGGTTTTGTTGTATCAAAAAGGGGGAGATTGTAAAACCAATGTATGATTTTGATATAACAAATAATCTAAGGACCAAACTGCAAAGTAAATAAAAATTTAAGTACTCAAAAGACTCACATTTGATAAGTAAATTTTAGGCTTAAAATGTTTTGAGCTCAAAACTTAAACCCCTTAAAATTTTCTAAGTGTTTCAAAGCTAAAATACTCAAAATTGCCAAGGCGTTTCGAAACACCCCCAAAGTGTTTCGATACATTTTGCCACTAGAAATGTCTATTTCGATGCAGACTAAACTATTTCGAGACAATGGTTTCAAAATGGGCTTGCCCATTTTGATACACCTTTCATCTGGGCTTTTGTGTTTTAAGTAACATTTCAAAATGGCTCATACCCGTTTTGATACACCCTTCATCTGTGCTTTTGTGTTTTAATTAACATTTCAAAATGGCTCATACCCGTTTCGATACAGGGGTTAAGTATTTTCAAAATAGAGCATTAAATGAACTAGCCATTACTTGTCAAAACTGAATTTTTGAAAATTGGTTAAATGTTTCGATACACCTTTTTGGTGTTTAGAAACGACATTTTACAGTTTCAAAACGTTTCAATACACCCCTTTAATGGTTTCGAAACGACCTTTTACAGTTTCAAAACGTTCTGATACAACCTATAGTCGTTTTGATGCATTCCCCTTTTTACACATAAAGACCCTTTATTTTTTTAATGTCTGTTTCGATATAGGGCCTCGTGCTCCGATACAAGTAGTTGCAAAATTGCATTTATGGAGGGAAGAGAGAGCCCTAACGGCTCTATCGATGACTTCAACCACCCAAACGACTAGAAATCAATGAGAAGGTATAAAAGCAAGCCTTAAAAGCACCAGCAATAACTATTGAACCTCAAAGCAACATCCAAGCAATCAAATCCAAACCCTAAGCACTTATTGTCAAATTCTTGTACCCAACTCTTAGAGTTCTTAGTGTAAATAAAATTTGAGAGTTTGGGGTGTTTTTGTAATCTATTTGGGCTATATTTATATTGTGAGAGATCAATTGTAATAGCCAACATATTCTTTTAAAGTGAGAGTCTTGTGGTTCAATCTTTGTGTAGAAAGATTGAACATTTGTAAAGGTTGCCTCCTTAGCCTAGAAAAGGGGAAGAACAAATTAGTGGAGAGTTTGTTGAAAATCCTTAGTGGGAGCTAAGGTAGTGGATGTAGAGCTTGTTTAGAAACTTGAATCACCATAATTGCCTTGTCCATTATTTTTAATTCTTCCTTTTGCTCCCTTCATTTTTTAAAGTGCCAATTCACCTCCTCTTGGTCATATCGGTTAATTCGATCCACTCAATCGAATATAAATCATCTCCCCTTTTGGGGGCCCCTATTTATACTCTCACACTAAAAAAACAGGTTTAGGGTTTAAGGTTAGGGTTTGTGGTTAGGGTTTACAGAATTTGGGGTAGGGTGTATTTTTAGGGTATATGTTGTAAGGTTTAGGATTTAGAATTTAGAGTTAGGACTTGGAATTTAATTTTTAATGTTTTTTAGTGTTGAGGATTAAAAAGGCACCGAAAAGGGACAAAGGATTTTTATCCATAAAAAATTAAAATATGGAGGACAAAATTATGGAGGCAAAATATGTAAAAAAAACTATTAATATGTTGAAATTTATATTGAGAATAACATACAAATCACCAACATGAACACATAAATATTGTCTCTAAATTGAATACTACGAATTTAATACGGAATACAAACAGGTAAAAATTTCAAGCCCCCTAACCATGCCTCCTTCTATGCCCCTGTCGAAAAAATAGTTAAAAATTAAATCTTGCCCCCATAAACCTAATTTTCATATCCTAAACCCTAAACCCTAAACCCTAAAAAATACACCATATCCCTAATTCCCTACACCCTAACCCTAAGCCCCAACCTTAAACCCCAAACCCTAAACCCACTATTTTAAAGTGGAGGCACAAATGAGAGCATATTTTGGGGGCAGATGATTTCCATCCAATACAAACATGTTCGGAAATAGAATCAGAATAATAAATTAGATGCATAAAATATAATACGAACTGAAACATAAAAAAACTAACACCACCAACATAGTGTAACTACTAAAAAAATCTGTGTTCATTTAAGAGTTTGTTTTGGAAAACCTAATTTTATTTGAAAAATGGAAAAAATGAAGAAAAAAGAGAATGAATGAGGCCACTGGTCATTTGGTTTAGGTGGACTAGACACCCAAGGGTAATTATAGAAAATAAGTTTGAGTTTGGAAGTCGATTACGCATGAGGAAGAATTAGTACCCGCGGCGCCCAAAATTAGTATTGTGTCGATTTTTGTGTTGTCTTTGCAAGAAAAAAATCGAGTGTAATTTAATAGTTAATCCCTAAAATGTATGCATGACTATTTAAGGAGAATATTTCCCTACTTATAACAACCGAGAAAAATGATACCCAAATATTTCGGAACATCACTTTCTAACCGGTTCCAAAATAATTTAAAATGTCCCCCAAAAAATAAAAGTCAAGATAAAATGATGAAAATGCACATGTAGACAATACAAAATATAGTGCATAAAATATAAATTACTAAGTTAATAAAATAATACATAACATATAAAGTATATATATACCGAATATGAAACTCTATAAAATACATATATAAATAATAGAAAAAACTGTAATATATATATATATATATATATTCACAAATATACACACATTATAATATAAAACTATATTTATGCATAAGCAATAACAAAAAAACTAATATACATATCTATACACGTATAAAGCTAATATATAATGGAATAAAAACTATAATAGACCATAAAAAACGGATCCATATATAGTAGAAAAGATATTATTAAAGATAATATATGAAAAAAAGCAAGATTTAACACTTAATTGAGGTGTCAATGAGGTTGTTCAGATTGGGTTCGAGTCGGGTCATTTCATGTCGGGTTGATTTTTGGTTGAAGTTGCTTTCGATTTTGGTCGTATTAGGTCTGATTCAGATTTAGTTTGAGTCTATGTTATTTCTGGTCGGGTCAGGTATCAACCGGGTTAATATCGGATCGATTGATTTACGGGTTGGGTCAATACTTGATCGATTGAAGTTTTTGGTCTGGTCAATATCAAATCAATTGATTTTCGGTTTGGGTCATATCAAATCGGTTTCTTTTTAGGTCGGGTTAATATCATATTGACCGGTTTTTGATTTGAGTCAATATATGAATATTGCCTTTTAATGGAAAAAGATGATATTAAACCATTAAACTATTACAAAAGGTAGTTGTTAATAAGTTGTATCATACAAGATGAGAATAAAACATACATATTTGAGCAAATTAAATTTGGGTTGCTTTCGGTTTAGGTTGAATTTTTATTCGGGTTGCTTTTTCGGTTTAGATTGATTTTGTAAGGACCCGAATTTCAGAATTTGAGGGTCAATTTTACTTGAAACGTGAGCTTCGTGTTTGGACCGGGAGTTTGGGCGTTTGAACGTCAATGAGAGCCTTCGTGGGCCTCTCTTCGTGGGTAAGAAGATAACTTACCTCATGTTTGGAGAGAGAGGAGGGATGGACTCTTAAATTTCTGCAGCAAAAGAAGAACACCTTGTCATTTGCTTTATCCCCATCTCTCTTATTTCACATTCCACCCAAGAAGAACGGGATTGGGTGTTTTGACTCAATTTTTTGTTGTACAAGTATACCTTAGTCTATTTTAATCTCCCAACAATGTTGTAACTCATCTTACAACATTTTCTTGTAGTTAAAGAATTGGGAAATTCTTCCAATGAGCTTGGGAAGAACAAAGCTTGAAGGCTTGGGTTGAGGGTTCTTTTCTAGTGGTATCATCAAGGTTAGTACACTACTAACTCCTATGCCTTCATGTGCATCATAAAATAGATTGCTTGTTGCTTGGTTTGATATTTTGGTTGCTTGAGTGCTTAAGACCCCTTTAATGGCTAAATATGAGATTGGTGTTGAAATGATGTAAAGATTGTAGAAAACCACTTAAACTACCTTTCATAACTTGTATGTTCGATTTGGGGGTTTTCCATGAAGGTTTAGAAGTGTTGGGGTTGACTTACCAGTTTCAAAATTCGAATTCTAGGCTCGTGTATCGATATGGGATGAACCGACATCGGTACTCCGTGCTTTGAGTGACGAACTCAAGCATATTTTGAAGGGCGTATCGGTAATGGCTTAGGCCGTATTGATATCCCTTTTTTACTCAAATTGCAGTAACTAAAATGTATACCGATATGCTTGGGGGAGTATCGGTACCGTTGGGGTACCGATACACGCCCCCCGTGTACAAGTACGAGGTGTTGGTAAAACCCTTTCTGTGTATGAACCAGGTATCAGTACGCTTAGGGTGGGCATTGGTATCCAGAGCGGCGTATCAATACTCTCAAATGGGTATCGGTACTCACTAAGAAATATGCCCAAAAAGTTTAATTTGAGTTCGAGGGGCCTATAATTCGAGGAATATTGCCCAATGGGCTTCTAATGTGATAAATAAATAGTAAAATTGAGAAACTGAAATTTAACCTTCATGTATGGGCAAATTGATTAATAACTCGTGTTGCGTGTAAAGGGTGCTCTGCAATTAGTGCAAGTGTAATGTCTCAAGTAATAAAGTGATAAGTATCATAGTATCGTCTCCACAAGGATTGGGATGCGCTCTTTCAATTATCTTCTAGCACTGAAAAAGAGAAAGTAAAAGTAAAGACAAAAGTAAAGGAGTTTTTGGATTTTAACTAAACTAAAGAAAAGAAGTAAAATTAGAGAAATCGAGAGGATAGAATGGGCTGGATTACATTGCATCGTATTGTGGAATTCAATTGACTTGTCTCAGTCTTTAAATACAACGATCACCAAACAGCCTCGGCAGTGTCCTTCGTTCCTGCCGCGACAATAAGATGTGCTGCCTCGATAATCTCTTATCTCTAAGGTCGAAACCGTGTTGATGAATGTGCATTGATAATACCTCTCGTCGTAAACCAATGATAAACACCAACCAATGTCATGATTCTTTTATCCGTTGAAACTCTAACTTATCTCTAAGCCAAGTTCGCTTCCACCGTTCGAGATGAAAACCATGTTTATTCTTTTCGTGAGTCTAACTCTCCTGATGCCAGAGAAATGGATAACCTCACAAGCTCTCTCTCTCGATGAGATTGCAAGAATGAATTCAATGCCAAGAATAAGCAAACCTTGAACTAAATTGCATTTAAAACTTAAACAAAGTACAATTGTTTTCTCTCAACTACTAAGCAAAATAATCCTAACCCTAAGAAAGTTTAGAACATAAGGGACATGGAGAACACACGACTAAACCCTAAGCTCAAGCTCTCGACTCTTTCGTGTTCAGATATGTGCGTCAAGCCTTGCTTAAATAGGAAGAGGAGTAGGTAAAAGTCTTTTTTGGATAGGAAGTTAAGTTGGACTTGGACTTGTCTTCATTAAAGAGGTGAATCTCTTTAATTTTAATGCCTTTATTCACTTTGGCAAAATTTCATCTTTAACCTTCCTTCCATGCTTTCGTCATCTTCTAGTGCTCCGATTGCCATGCAAAGTATGTAGAAAAATCCAATGTTTTATGCTCTTCAAATCGACTATCACTTTGCATGTTTTGCCCTCCGACAGGTTGATATGTGCACTGCCTCGACATAGAATATATGTTGCCTCGACAGGGGTCTGTCACTGGATTTACTCCGTAAGGCTTCCACTTCATACTTCAGCTTCCTACAGTAGAAGTTGTCACCTTTGGTAAGGCTTGATTTGGATCAGTCTCGAGCTCGCTCTGCACCATCTTGCCCTTTTCTTCTTTGTCAGCTCGGCATCACCTGCACCGTCAGTTGGTAAATCTGCACAAATACCAAACATGCATTAAAATAATACCTTTTCATCAAATAAATCAAATATCAGAATCAAAGGTAACCACAATGTAATTAATAGATATATAAGGCCATAATGACACTAGAATGGGTATAGGTTAAGCCATAATTTCCATGAAAAAAGTGATAAAAATATAGGACTTTTGGGCACTGTGAAACCGATATTTTAATTTTGATATAACTAAAGTACCAAAGGACTAAACTGAAAATGTGAAAACAAATTTGTAAGTCCTCAAACCTCTCTACATGTTTTAAACAATATGCCTAAGTTAAAAACTAAGTTTATCAAATATTTTCTAAGTGTTCTTAAAGCCAAAACAGTGATTTTCGAGTCACTGTTTCGAAACGGCCTAAGGCGTTTCGAAACAGTTTTGAAACTGTGAGTCCATGTTTCGAAATGGGTATCGAAACGATTTCAACACTGCCAACCCGTGTTTCGAAACAAGTTTTGAAATGGCTGAAGAACATTGAGCAACCGTATCGAAACGACATCAAGTGTTTCGAAAAGATTTTAAAATTGATTTGAAAAATATGACCGTTGAATGTTTTTAACTGATTTTTAACAAACCGTTAAGGTGTATCGAAACGATCTCAAGCCGTTTTGATATGATCCTTGACAGTGGCAAAATGTTTCGAAACAAGTTTCGAAACGGCTCTTAGCGTATCGAAACAGGTCAAACTGTTTCGATACGGGCTCTTAAATGCACCCCAACGGCTCTTTCTATTTTGGTCTATTTCAAAACAGGGTCGGGCGTTTTGAAACGGTTGGTTGCAGACTGCATTTATGGAGGGAAGATAACACCCCCAACGACTCTATTGATGAATGCAACAACCACAATGGCTAGAATTAAATGAGAATGTATAAAAGGGACCTTTAAAAGCTTTAGCAACAACTATTGATCCAAAAGCAAACATCCAAACATCAAATCCAAGCATTTGTGCCTAAATCCCATTATTGTCTTGTAACCCCAATTGTATTTTTCATTCTTATCATTTCAATTGGGTTGAGTGCTTGTAATTGGGCTATATTTTGTATTGAGAGATACTTGCTTAGCCAACAAATTCTTTGTTTCAATTGTGTGAGGATTGGGTCAAATTTTGGGTAGAAAATTTGACCGAAAATTGTAAGGGTTACCTCCTTAGCCTAGAAAAGGGGAAGAGCAATTAGTGGAATTGTTGCAAATCCTTAGTGAAGCTAAGGTAGTGGATGTAGAGTTCATTTGGAACTTGAACCACTCTAAAATTCCTTGTCTACCATTTTTATTTGCAAATTCCACCACCAAGAACTTTAAAAATCCAATTCACCCCCTCTTGGTTCCTTTTGATCTTTCGATCCACTCAACAATTGGTATCAGAGCCTACCTCTTTGAGGATTAACAACCACAAGAGGAGTTCCTAGGAAGAGTGTGATCATCCAAAAATCAAGAGATGGCTTCTACCTCCGGTTCGAGCATGTATGAGTCTCAATCCACTACAAAACCACCATTCTTCAATGGTGACAACTATCCGTTTTGGAATAATAGAATGCGCCTCTTCATCAAGTCCAATGACTACTTGGTTTGGGATGTCATTGAAGATGACCCCTACATTCCATTGAAGCAAGATAGTGAATGGAAGATGGTTTTGAAGAAAAAGGCAGAGATGAGTGAAGAAGAAAGGAGAAAGATCAAAATAAACGACAAAGCTCTCCACGTGCTCTTTTGTTCTTTCGTTCCAGACATCTACTCCAAAGTATCATCCATTAAGAGTGCCAAAGAAGTGTGGGATACTCTTGAGACCACCTATGAGGGAACCAACAATGTCAAGGAAACTAAGATTGGAATTCTCAATCTTAGTTATGAAAATTTCAAGATGGAGCCCGAAGAGACGGTGTCCAAGATGTTTGATCGCTTCTCAACCATAGTCAATGGGCTCAAAGGATTTGGAGAGACTATACCGGAAGACAAGCTTGTCCGGAAGCTACTCTACTCACTTCCCGAATCTTGGGATGGGAAGAGAACCGCCATCATAGAAGCTAAAAATTTGAAGACTTTAAAGCTTGATGAGCTAGTGGGTTCTCTCCTTACTAATGAGATTATGAAGCAAGGAAGGGAAGAAGAGAAGAAGAAGGAAGAGAAGAGAGTAGAAAAGCTAGAGGTGGAAAAGAAGAAGAAGATGTGAATAGCTCTCAAAGCTTCATTACTTGAGGAGAGCACTTCTAGTGAGGAGGATGAGCTAGAAGAATTGGCTATGATAGCCAAACGATTCTCACGCTTTATGAGGTCCAACCGGGGAAGAAAAATCCAAAGAAAGATGGACTTCAAAGGTAAGAACAAAGAAGAAGCAAGGGATCAAATCATTTGCTTCGAGTGCAATAAACTCAGCCACATACGTTCGGAGTGCCCTCAACTCAAGAAGAAGGGCTTTGAGAAGAATAAGAAGCTCAAAGCCAAGCTTGCTACTTGGAGTGATGAGGAGTCATCCGAGGATGACGAACAAGAAGTGGCCAACCTTTGCCTCATGGCACTTGAGGAAGATTTCTCCATGGTAACCTCTAACTCATCATCTTTAGATTTTATATATGATGAATTAAATGATGCATATGATGAGTTGTAAGAGGTCTATGATGAATTAGTTGAGAAATACAAGGAGTCGGTCATTAGGAATAAGAAAATTATTTCGGAACTAAAGGATAAAAATGACTCACTTTCTCAAGCTAATTTAAAATTTGAGAAAAAGATATTAGGGTTGAAAGATGAACTAAAATTCTTCCAAGATGAAAATATTGACCTTAATAATCTTCTCTCTCAATGTAATAGTGAACACCAAAAGGTGTTAGATGAGCTTAACAAGCTCAGAGAGTCTCTTAAAAATGTTGGTAGTGTGAAGCATGAAATAGGTGAATCTTCAAAAACAAACAAACCTAGGAAAAAGACTAATTACTACAAAAAAGGTAGCTTTCCTAGACATAGTAGGACTAAAAGGATTGGAAGTGTATGGGTTCCTAAGGAAGTTGTAAAATCTAATAACATTGTTGTTATGTCATCTTGGATTCCTAAGGGAACCAAGTTATTGAGAGCTAACACTCATGGACCCAAAATGATTTGGGTACCAAAAACAAAAGTTTAATATCTTTGTTTGTAGGGGGCATTGCTACAAGGCCAAAGCACAAAGTCAAAACTCATGGTACCTTGATAGTGGATGCTCGAGGCAAATGACCGGAGACAGGAGTAGATTCATGGATCTAAAGCCAAAAAGTGGAGGAGTGGTGACATTTGGTGACAACACCAAAGGCCACATTAAAGGTATTGGCTCCATAGGTAATCACTCTACTATTCTTATTGAAAATGTCTTGTATGTCGATGGTCTTAAACATAACTTGTTTAGCATAAGTCAATTGTGTGATAAAGAATTTAATGTTTTATTTGATAAAAATGGGTGCAAAATTGTTGACATTAAATCTAATAATATTATGCTCATAGGTCATCGCATAGGTAACATATACATACATACATCTCATGCATGTTTGGTAGCACAAAATGAAAATGATGCATAGTTGTGGCATAGGAAAGTAGGACATGCTAGCATTTGTGTTTTAGAAAAACTAGTTTCCCTTGATCTAGTTAGAGGTTTACCCATGATTAAGTTCTCAAACGATAAAATTTGTGATGCATGCTCTAAGGGTAAACAACATAAGTATTCCATTAAATCCATTAATGATGTTTCTACAAGTAGATGTTTACAACTTATTCATATGGATTTATTTGGGCCAATTAGGACTATGAGCTTGGGTGGTAAATCTTATGCATTTGTTCTTGTTGATGATTTTTCTAGATTTACTTGGGTTCTATTTGTAAGTACTAAAGATGAGGCTTTAGAAAAAATCATCACATTTTCAAAACTAACCCAAAATGATCTTGAACTTAGAAATTCACATATTAGAAGTGATCATGGAACCGGGTTTCAAAATTTAGGGTTTGAAGAGTTTTTGAATGAAAATGGTATTAGCCACAATTTTTCGGCTCCTCGAACTCCTCAACAAAATAGGGTAGTTGAGAGGAGAAATCGAACTTTACAAGAAATGGCTAGAACCATGCTTTGTGAAAATAATTTACATAAATATTTTTGGGCGGAAGCCACAAACACCGCTTTGGTTGCAAGTGTTTTAAAATCTAAAAAGCCTAACATTAGCTATTTTCATCCTTTTGGTTGCAAGTGTTTTGTTTTAAATAATGGAAAAGACAACTTAGGTAAATTTGATGCAAAAAGTGATGAAGCTATTTTCATAGGATATTCTTTAACCTCTAAAGCCTATCGTGTATTTAACAAGAGAACTTTAGTAGTAGAAGAATATATACATGTTGTATTCGATGATAACCTCCTTCTAAGGAAGGATTCTTGTGATGATGATGTAGGAATCATAAATGCCTTTGATGGAGGACAAACTTCAAAGGAGGATGAGATTCCAACAAATGAAGACGACACACAAGATCCTCCTCTTGAAGCCTTGAAGGACTTGGCTCTTGAGGAAAAGAAAGTGAGCTACCCAAGGGAGTTCAACTATGTCAAAGATGGTGAAATCTTGGGTGATCCATCAAAGGGGGTAACCACTCGATCTTCTCTTAGATTAATGAATCATGTTGCATTTATCTCATGCATAGAGCCTAAGAATATAAAAGAAGCATTGAAAGATGATTTTTGGATTATGGCTATGCAAGAAGAGTTAAATCAATTTGAGAGAAGAAATGTTTAGACATTAGTTGATAGGCCTAGTAATAAATCTACCATAGGAACTAAATGGGTCTCTAGGAACAAGCTAGATGAGAGTGGTAACATTGTGAGAAATAAAGCTAGACTAGTAGCACAAGGTTACACTCAAGAAGAGGGAATAGATTTTGATGAAACCTATGCACCCGTAGCTAGAATGGAAGCTATTTGGATGTTTCTTGCATATGCATGTTATCATGATTTCAAGCTTTTTCAAATGGATGTTAAAAGCACGTTTTTAAATGGTTTTATAAATGAGGAAGTGTATGTGGAACAACCACCGGGTTTGAAGACTCAAAATTTCTAAATCATGTTTTCAAACTCCCTAAAGCTCTTTATGGTTTAAAACAAGCTCCTAGAGCTTGGTATGAAAGGCTTTCAAACTTTTTAATTGAAAAGGTTTTGAAAAAGGCAAGGTGGACACTACACTTTTTATAAAAAAGTATAAAAATGACATCTTAGTAGTACAAATTTATGTTGATGATATTATTTTTGGTTCTACTAACGAATGTCATTGCAAAGAGTTTGCTAAGCTAATGCAAGGTGAATTGGAGATGAGCATGATGGGGGAGCTCTCATTCTTTTTGGGACTCCAAATTAAGCAAAAGAAGGATGGCACATTCATCAATCAAGCAAAGTACATAAAGGATATGCTCAAGAAGTTTGGCTTGGAGAATGCAAAGCCTCAAGCCACACCTATGAGCTCATCTACAAAGCTTGACAAAGATGAAGGAGGTAAGTGTGTTGACTCTAAGCTTTACCGTTCTATGATTGGATCATTGCTTTACCTTACCGCAAGTAGACCAGATATCTTGTTTAGTGTTTGCTTGTGTGCTAGGTTTCAAGCTAGTCCTACAGAGTCTCACCTTATAGTCGTTAAGAGAATCTTTAGGTACCTTAGAGATACTCCTTGTTTAGGTCTTTGGTACCCTAGAGACTCCACCTTCAACCTTCATGCTTATTCGGATGCGGATTATGGGGGATGTAAAATCGATAGGAAGAGTACTTCGGGAACTTGTCAATTCTTAGGTAGTATGCTCATATCTTGGTTCTCTAAGAAACAATATAGTGTAGCCTTATCTACCACCAAAGCCGAGTACATATCCTTAGGGAGTTGTTGTGCTCAAGTCTTTTGGATGAAGCAACAACTCTTAGATTATTGTATTAAAGTTGAAACCATACCCCTCAAATGTGATAACACTAGTGCCATATGTTTGACAAAAAATCCCATCCAACACTCTAGAACCAAACACATAGAAATAAGGCATCATTTCATTAGAGATCATGTCTTTAAGGAGGATGTGGTTATAGAGTATGTTGACACCTTAAATCAATTAGCGGACATATTTACAAAACCTTTAGACAAAGAGCGTTTTTGGTCCCTTAGGAGAGAGTTAGGTCTAACTAGCCTATCTTGACCTTTTAGGACCTCTTTTGTTCTTAAAATTGCTTGATCTTGTGAAATGCCATGTTTATGTGTTTTTACTCCTAATTTCATCCATGCCTATAGCTAGGGGGAGTATGTTTATGTTTGCATATGTTTTTCCTGCTCATTCATGTCATTCATGCAAGTTAGGCCTTACAAATTTTCATTTTCTGCACTTTTAGAGCCTCATCTGCACTTCCAGGCCCATGTGTATCGAAACGGGTCCACCTGTTTCGATACGGATGCTTTAAATTTCTATCTGAGAGAAGGCGTTTCGAAACGCCTTCCAAGGGTTTCGAAACGTTTTGGCTACTGCCAATGGGGTGTATCGAAACAAGTTTCGGTACGAGTCAACGGGGATTTGATACGGTCAAACTCGTATCGAAACGGTCAGCTGGTGTTGAAAAATCGGTCAAAATTTCGTGCTCGCGTTTCGGAAAGGTCGACACCGTTCCGAAACGGGTTCACGGACTACTTTAAAGGGGCTTTAATGTTAAAGTTTAACCTAAATCAAAACTCTCCCAAACACTCTAAAAACCCTAGAATCGGTTTTTCCTATAAAAACCATCTAAACCTCATTGTTTTTCACCAAATCTTGAGGACTTTTTCTCTTAAACACAAGTCTAAGCAAGCATCAACAATCTTGTGCAAGGATTTTCACATATTCATCCAAAATCCCAATTTAAGGTATATTTTCCTCTTTTTCTTTTTTCTTCAATTTATATTCGAATCTTATGTTAGAAAATTTTAATTCTGTATAGTTTATGTGTTTTGATACTTGGGTTTTTCAAATCTTGTAAATTTTTTTCAAAATCTTCAATTTTTTTATTCGAATATATATTTTTTCATTCGTATTTTCTTTACTATTTTTTTAATTTGTTTTTCTCTTAAATTTTTGTTGTTGTTTTGTTTTGCTTCTTTGTTTTCAAAACTTGTTTTTAAACCTAAGTGTGAATTATCATTGGATTGAATTAAGAAATCTCATGCATACACTCAAACTTGTTTTTAAATTGCTTGCTTTATATTTTTAGGATGTCTACGGAGAACGTTAGCAAAAAGTGTAAGACCGGTCAAGCAAGTGAATCGAGTATTCGTCCTAATCTCACCCAACTATTTCAAAAAACTCTTCGAACTCAAGAGATGAGGGATCACTTCAATTATGTTAAGGAGTTTGAAATTCGTCGTGAGCGTGTTGTTGACCTCGCGTTTCTTGACTCCGAGCGCTTTCTCTTTCGCCACCTCGACCGTTTAAGAGAATGGGATTTCCTTGTCTTGTTGAGCATCCCGAACATTTTCTACAAACACATGGTACTTCTCTTTTACTCCAATGCTCAATTTATTAATAGTGAGGACAATACCGAAGTGGTTGGCCTTGAGTCTTCTATCTTGGGCAAGAGGATTGTCATTGGCATCCCTTTCTTGGAGTCTACGTTTGCTCTTAAGAACGAAGGAATTGAGAATGAGAGTTACTTTGGTTCTCACACCGGTTCGGTGCTTACTTTGGATTCGCACGATAGATTCCTCTATTTGATGGTCTCATGGTTCCTTCGCCCCTCCGGAGGTAAATTTTCTCACATTCGTCAAGTGGACTATTTTTGGCTTGAGTGTTTCCGTCGTGGTGAGCGCCCTAATCTTGTTAAGATCATGTTTGCCGAGATAGTCAATAATGTTAAGCTTCGTGACATCGATGCCCTGAAATCCTTCACTTATGGAATGGTTTTAAGTCACATCTTTAGCAAGCTTAATCTTGATTGCACCTACGACTCTTCGGAACCCCGCAAGTCAAAAAATGGTGAGTCCTCTCTCCGTAGGTCTGGTTTTCGCTATGTAAACAATGGGCATTGGGAATGTGTTGATAGGGAAGCACCTCCTCCTCATCCTGTTTAACCTCAACCACAAGCTCAAGTTGCGAACAATGAAGCTCTCACGGCTTTCCTTACCGAGCGGTTCAACACTTTGGACACTAACATGTCTAGAGGTTTTGGTGCTCTCAATACCTGCTTTCAAAATGTAGAGGATCGACTCCAATCCCTTGAGAATCAACAATCGGCCATGGATATGTCCTTCTCCACCTTTTATGGCCAATGGATGAAGTTTTGTCGTTCTCAAGTCAAGAGCGATGATGAGTCCACGGATGATGATGGTAACGACGACGAGGCCTAAGTTTCTCATGACATATCATATTAGCTATGCATTTTAGGTTTAAGTTTGCATCTTTATTTCTTATGTTTTATGAACCTATGCTTTTGATTTTATTTGGGATTATGCTTTGAACTTATTATTTGAGATTTATGCTTTGGATATTTTAATTTTATGAATTAATATTATGTTTCTTATTGCTTATTGCTTAATGATTATTGCTATTAACCATATCTCTTCTCTATGAGCCTTGTTTCTTATTTTTGATCTAACAAAAAGGGGGAGAAGTAATCTAAGAACCAAAATTCATTGTAAATGTCTTAAATGTTTTTAAGTTTTAAACCTTGAATTTAAATCCTTAAATCTCTTTAAAACTTTAAAAACCTATCGTAAATTGAGGGGGAGTTAGAATGTGTTCAAAATTTTCAAAACTCTTAAAAATTCTAACTTTGGTTTTGTTATATCAAAAAGGGGAGATTGTGAAACCGATATTTTAATTTTGATATAACTAAAGTACCTAAGGACTAAATTGAAAATGTGAAAACAAATTTTTAAGTCCTCAAACCTCTCTACATGTTTTAAACAATATGCCTCAGTTAAAAACTAAGTTTATCAAATATTTTCTAAATGTTCTTAAAGCCAAAACAGTGATTTTTGAGTCACCGTTTCGAAATGGCCTAAGGCGTTTCGAAACAGTTTTGAAACTGTGAGTCCATGTTTCGAAACGGGTATCGAAACGATTTCAACACTGTCAACCCGTGTTTCGAAACGGCTGAAGAACATTGAGCAACCATATCGAAACGACATCAAGTGTTTCGAAACGACTTTAAAATTGATTTGAAAAATATGCCCGTTGAATGTTTTTAACTGATTTTTAACAAACCGTTAAGGCGTATCGAAACGATCTCAAGCCGTTTCGATACGATCCTTGACAGTGGCAAAATGTTTCGAAACAAGTTTTGAAACGACTCTTAGCGTATCCAAACAGGTCACACCGTTTCGATACGGGCTCTTAAATGCACCCCAACAGCTCTTTCTATTTTGGTCTGTTTCGAAACAGGGTCGGGCATTTCGAAACGGTTGGTTGCAAACTGTATTTATGGAGGGAAGATAACACCCCCAATGGCTCTATTGATGAATGCAACAACCACAACGGCTAGAATTCAATGAGAATGTATAAAAGGGACCTCTAAAAGCTTCAGCAACAACTATTGATCCAAAAGCAAACATCCAAACATCAAATCCAAGCATTTGTGCCTAAATCCCATTATTGTCTTGTAACCCCAATTGTATTTTTCATTCTTATCATTTCAATTGGGTTGAGTGCTTGTAATTGGGCTATATTTTGTATTGAGAGATACTTGCTTAGCCAACAAATTCTTTGTTTCAATTGTGTGAGGATTGGGTCAAATTTTGGGTAGAAAATTTGACCGAAAATTGGTAGGGTTACCTCCTTAGCCTAGAAAAGGGGAAGAGCAATTAGTGGAATTGTTGCAAATCCTTAGTGATGCTAAGCTAGTGGATGTAGAGTTCATTTAGAACTTGAACCACTCTAAAATTCCTTGTCTACCATTTTTATTTGCAAATTCCACCACCAAGAACTTTAAAAATCCAATTCACCCCCTTTTGGTTCATTTCGATCTTTCGATTCACTCAACAGGCACTTATCACACCCCCAAACTCGAACTATTTCTTTTCCTCAAGCAATGCAAACCATAAATTGCCAAACTTTAATCTTCATGAAAATTCTCCTTGGTCTTACTTTTCCTTCTTCTCTCCAAACCATGGCAAAGAATGCTCGGCCCTTAAGTCTATGGATGCCTTTGGAATTCCCTAGAATCAGACTATAAGATTTGTGAGTGTGTGCATGCATTGTGAACAAGATGATTAAAAGGGTTCTAAGTAAACACTTAAGCATTAACCTACTCAGCTTGGGTAATTTTTTTATATAAGCAATCTAACCTACTAGAGCCAATTTCGGGCACCTCTAGTGATTAGCCTAGAGTCGGTTTCGGGCACCTATAGGGCTTCCTTAAGCTAGAGCCAGTGTTAGGCACCTCTAACTTTTTACCCAAAATTTTATTTCTAAGCAAGTCTATGTCATAAGTGTACCAGAACTCCTTAAATCATACAAGTTATAAAGGTGTTTTAAAGTTCTAATCTCATAGTATGATCTTAAGTTATCTTCCTTAAGCATCCTAAAATTAAAGGCTCTAAACAGTTCAAAGCTATGGTAAGAAGAGAGATGTCTACTGCCAAGGTAGAAAATTCAATTAAAATAAACTAAGGCAATTGATAAAGAGCATTGCTGAGGTATAAGCTTCATTCGGCTAAGGCAATATGTGTAGTTTAAAAAATTTGCACAAGTATAGAACAAAACTGCATAGCAATTATATTAATATGCCGCAATAGAATAATGCCTCTCGGTAGCATAACCTACACCCCCAAACTTGAGAGAAGCATTGCCCTCAATGCTTTAACAACATATGCAAATAATAGAAAAAATTAAGCACAAAAATAAAGGGCAATAATAGTAAAGGCAAGAGAGAGAAAAAATTAAATGGACTCGGATGATGAGTCATCGTCATCGCTTGAAAGGATCAATTTTCTCCCTTTGCCGGCTGTAGACTTGACTCTCTTTGTTTCCTGTGGTAGTTGGATGCGCGTTAGGGGGTTGGCTTGGCCGGGCTAGGCTTGGTCGGGGCATTAACTTCCTCCTCGGCATCTGTGTCAATGTGGAGCTCCTCTGTGGCCTCTAAGATAGATGCCTTGGGTTTGGCGGTTTCAAATGTCCAACGGATAGGTTGGGGAGTTTCGGTCCAATGGAAGAAGCCGTATGTCCCGACTAGATAACCTTGAGGAGTGTCTAGTCCTGCCCGGGCATAGTGCCTTGGTGAGGCCGCGGTAGTGGCGGTGGCAGGTGTGGCTTCAACATGGGGTGCTTGGGCAGTGGCGGCACATGGCTCTGGGGGTGGCTACAATAGAGACAGTGGCAGGGAACAAAGGGAACTAGACGATGTGATCCAGGAACCATAAATAGCCTTTGTCGTCTTTCCATGTCCTCCAGTTTCTCGACAATTTTTTGAAGGGTAGCTGTCGGGGCAGTGGACTGTGGTGTTTCTAGAATATTTGTCGTGGATGGTGTCATGGCAGTACCCTGCATGTGTGTCGATTTCTACGGTTCTACCTTCATGATCTGCATAAGATGGTAGTAGGCTTTTCGGCCCTATCCCTTCCTTGGAGGTGTGTACTCGTCGGCATTGTCGGTCGGTACCTCTTGCCCGATGCATAGGCCGGTGATGAGTTTTAGGAAGTAGAGAGGGCCTCGGTCCTTTTGGCTACACTGGTGAATTTCCTAGCATATAATGTCACCTACATTAATAATACGATTATTCAAAATAGAGTGGATGACTGCAAGCCTGGGTCGGTCAACAGTGCTATTGTGCGTGGTAGGCATAAGGGGTCGTTTGATGTGTTTCTTTAACTTTGCTTCTGGCCGCAACTGTCGTCGATTGACCGAACCCTTGTGTGCCCCGGCATTCTATGTCGTGCCGATATAGCAGAGTTTGTCTTTGATGTGTTCGTAATCTTCCTCTATCAAGGACTCAACGAACTATGCATGCTCGTCCCTTTTGATGTGGATGCCGTAAAACAGGTTTATGACATCGGCATCCACCTTGATCGCCTTGCCTCGAACATGGACGAAAAGTGTGGTCGGACTTGGGTTGTTCACGTAGAACTCTCGAACCACCGTTATGTTGGCTTGCTCGGGTTGGAGGCAAAATATTTGCCACTTTTCGCGATCAATTTTATTGAAGTGGTAGTAGTCAAGGTCGAAATCTAGTTCATCAGAGCATTGAAACCCTTGCTCCTACCACACCTGGCGGACAATGAAGTGTTTATTGAAACGCCTTTTTACCTCTAGTGGTGCAAAACGTTTGTACATGGATGCCTCGGCTATGCGTGAGCTTTCTCCTTTCTTTAGTTTGAGGGCCATCTAGAAAATATTGAGTGAGTTGTCAGAGACTAAAAGAATATTAAGCTTTAGAGAATGCAAGAGAGTAGAAGAGAATATTGAGTGATGAACAGTTTAGAGAATAATGGCCTTTATATAGAGTTTTGGCAATCTATGCCGTACAGCATTAAATGCAGAGCGACATCTCTAGCCGTTTTCTTCCAGTTACGGTCTTCTGCCTGTTACAAATATAGCCGTTACAGCTTTTCCAGCCCGTTTGCATATCATGTCGTTGCGGCAGCGGCTTCTCCTCACTTAGCCATTAGGTCTTCTCTTCTTTCTTTCTTGATCTCTGTTGAGTTGTGTGGGGCTCGATTCGATCAACCAATATTGCTCACCAAGTGGTGGAGAGGTGGATTTTTGGGTGGAAGGGTTGAGGAAGCTAAAAAGAAATGTGACACAATGATTTATAGTGGTTCAACCTTCTAACCAAGGTCTACATCCACTACCTTAGCTCCCCACTAAGGATTTCACAATCAATCCACTATTGATTCGTCCCCTTTTCTAGGATTAGGAGGAAACCCTTACAACCGATCAAGCTTCTACCCAAAGCCTTGATCAAAACCCTCTTTACAAAGAGAAACAATAAGCAAACTTAAAACCCTCTAATAGGTGTTTGTTTGCACAATTAAGCACTCACCCAAAACCTAAAACACTTGAGCAAATTTGACAATTTTGGCTCACTAGTGTTTTTCTATACAAGAATTGACAATTTAAGCACTAAGACACTTTTTGATCATTTGATGTTTGACAATATGAGCATTAACCTTCTCTTGATGCTTGGAGGTCCCTTTTATACTCCCAAATGAGTTTCTAGCCGTTTATGGCCGTTGGGGATGAGTCATAGCCGTTGGGGATGCAAAATAGCCGTTACCTACAAAAAGTTCAGCATTTATAACACGAGGGATCGATCCCATAAACCAGGGGATCGATCCTTTTTCATAAAAATATGACCGTTACAGTCAAGGGATCGATCCCATAAACCAGGGGATCGATCCTTTTGCACTTGGAGGCTGGAAGCAAAAACTGAACGAATCTGCCAACCAAGGGATCGATCCCTTTTATCAGGGGATCGATCCTTTTTGCCTTGGAGACTGGAAAAACAGCTTTAGTGCAAAAACGGATCATACATGTTTTGAAAAAGATCGGCTAAAGTTAGAAATCATTCGAAACGAAATTTTCAAGTTGTTTGGACTTAAAGATATGTTTTAAATTCTTTTCAAATTAGTCCAAAACATTTTTTCAATTATTATATCAAAACATTAGTTCTACAATCTACCCCTTTTTGATATAATAAAACTCACTTGAAAAATTGTTTGGGATTCTCCCCCTTTAACTTTAAAAATGTGAATAAGAGATTAAGGAAATGAAATCAAATAAAGCTCCCCCTTATTCATTTGAAAATTCAATTTTTCAAACCAATTTCTCCCCCTTTTTGTTATATCAAAAAGAATTTAAAACATTAAGTTCAAAATAACAATAGAGGTAAAAACTTTGACAAAAATAAGAATTTGGTTTTAAAATGCCCCCCCCCCTTACTCAAAGCATCATTAAAAATGTTAATCCAACATTTATGATCATCTAGTTGAATAAACTAAATATAAAACAAATTAATGCAAAAACAACTAGATTTTTACCAACACTTGAACTCAAGGGAGGATGTGAAGCCTTCCTTCTTCAAGTGTTCTTCCTTGTGTGCATGGAGCTCCCCCTCAATGTTTGACTTGTTGAACATCTCCATCACACCTAACAATAGACAATCAAGTAATTTTTGGTATCCAAATTGCTTTGGATCCATGAACGTTAGTAGCACAAATTTTAGTCTCTTTGGAATCCATTTTTTAATGTCATCCTTTTTAATTGAAGTACTAAGTCCTTTTGGGACCCAAATACTTCTAAAACATTTTCCTTTAATAAATCTAGGGGCACTAGATTGTCTAACATAAAAATTTGATTTTCCAAAATTGTTTTTCTTTTCAAGCTCTTTGGAAATCAAATCTTTTTCTTCTTGAACATTTTGAAGCAATTTTTGTAAATCAAAACATTTTAATTCAAACTCTTCAAGTTTTGCTTCAAGTTCAAGTTTGGTTTTAGAAAGCAAATCATTTTGAATTTTTAACTTTGAAATAAATTTATTGTTTTTCAAAATGTGGCTTTTAAAATCTAAAACCAAATCATCATAGGCATCTTGTAATTCATCAAAGGAATAAGAACATGAAGTAGATGAATTAGAAGTTACCCTTGAATCTTCTTCGATGGCCATAAGGCAAAGGTTGGCTTGATCATCGTCGGTGGAGTCCTCATCACTCCATGTAGCCACATGTGCCTTCTTCTTATGGCTTGAAGTGCTTGCCCTCTCCTTTCTTTTAGGTTCTCGTTCAAGCTCTCTCAAGGCTTTCTTCATGAACGGGGCACACTTCTTGAAGAGATGAACTATCTCTTCATCTTCATCCTCCTCTTCATTTGAGTAGACATGATGGCAAGTGGAGGATTTGAGAGCCATGGCACTAGCATTGATGCCAAACCCTTTTATTTTCTTCTCTCCCATAGCTCTAATTTCTTCCCTCTTCTTCTCATCCTCTTTATTCTTCTTCATGATTTGATGAGTAAGGAGTGACCCCATGAGTTCATCAAGCTTTAAAGTCTTCAAATTTTTGGCTTCGATGATGGCGGTCCTCTTTGAGTCCCAAGACTCGGGAAGTGAGTAGATGAGCTTTCGAACAAGCTTTTCTTCCGGGATGGCTTCTCCAAAACCTTTAAGACCGTTGGTGATGGTGGAGAACCTATCAAACATCTTCTCGATGTTCTCTTCCGGATCCATTTTGAAGTTCTCATACTCCAAGGTTAGAAGCCCAATCTTGGTCTCCTTGACTTCATTTGTCCCCTCGTATGTGACTTCAAGCTTGTCCCATACCTCCTTGGCACTCTCACAAGAAGACATCTTCTCATAGATGGATGGACCAAATGCACAAAATAGAATGTGCAAGGCTTTGCAATTTAGCTCTATCTTCTTGCGATCGTCGGCACTCCACTCCGCTTTACTTCTTTGAGGCACGAACGGACCATCTTCAACTATGTCTCATAGCTTGTAATCTCTTGACTTCAAGAAGAATTTCATCTTTGTCTTCCAATGGGCATAGTGGTCTCCGTCAAAGAAAGGCAGTTTGTCGATTGATTGTGCCATTTGAGCCGGTTGATGAAATAGTGATCGAGCTTGCCAGATCTTCTCAATAGGATGTTAATCCTCTTCGATTGAGCCAAGCTCTGATACCAATTGTTGAGTTGTGTGGGGCTCAATTCGATCAACCAATATTGCTCACCAAGTGGTGGAGAGGTGGATTTTTGGGTGGAAGGGTTGAGGAAGCTAAAAAGAAATGTGACACAATGATTTATAGTGGTTCAACCTTCTAACCAAGGTCTACATCCACTACCTTAGCTCCCCACTAAGGATTTCACAATCAATCCACTATTGATTCGTCCCCTTTTCTAGGATTAGGAGGAAACCCTTACAACCGATCAAGCTTCTACCCAAAGCCTTGATCAAAACCCTCTTTACAAAGAGAAAATATAAGCAAACTTAAAACCCTCTAATAGGTGTTTGTTTGCACAATTAAGCACTCACCCAAAACCTAAAACACTTGAGCAAATTTGACAATTTTGGCTCACTAGTGTTTGTCTATACAAGAATTGACAATTTAAGCACTAAGACACTTTTTGATCATTTGATGTTTGACAATATGAGCATTAACCTTCTCTTGATGCTTGGAGGTCCCTTTTATACTCCCAAATGAGTTTCTAGCCGTTTATGGCCGTTGGGGATGAGTCATAGCCGTTGGGGATGCAAAATAGCCATTACCTACAAAAAGTTCAGCATTTATAACACGAGGGATCGATCCTATAAACCAGGGGATCGATCCTTTTGCACTTGGAGGCTGGAAGCAAAAATTGAACGAATCTGCCAACCAAGGGATCGATCCCTTTTATCAGGGGATCGATCCTTTTTGCCTTGGAGACTGGAAAAACAGCTTTAGTGCAAAAACGGATCATACATGTTTTGAAAAAGATCGGCTAAAGTTAGAAATCATTCGAAACGAAATTTTCAATTTGTTTGGACTTAAAGATGTGTTTTAAATTCTTTTCAAATTAGTCCAAAACATTTTTTCAATTATTATATCAAAACATTAGTTCTACAATCTCCATCCTAAAAACAAAATAAAATAAAACTAAAACTTTATTCCTAAAAAAATAAAAAATGTAGAAAATAAATAACTTAAATAAATTGCAAAATAATAAAAAAATAAAAACATAAGGTAAAGAGAAAAGATCGAGGCATTGGGGTAGTGCACGTGTGTGCATCTCCTAAAGTGAGTTATCCCTTATCCCTTATGGAATGTAATCCCAAGTTTGGTTCCAGCTTGTTTTCATGTTCTCTTGTCAGGCTACCGAGGCAGTTGCCTATGTTAATGCCGCGACAGTGCAGAGTCTCTCTGTCGGGGCAGTGCGGTTCTAGGTTGATGTCTATCTTAGTTTGAGTTTGGATTGCTTGACAAGTTTCAGGGTCATCAACATGTTTCCTGGTGTTGAGTACATTGAGTTTAACATGTTGGCCGTTTATTCTCATTGTCGGCTCTCCTTTTTCAACATCAATTAGAGTTCTTCTGGTGGCAAAATGGCCTTCCAAGGATGATTGGGGATTTTTCATCTGTATCACAATCTAAGATGAGAAAATCGGCAGGGAAAATAAATTTATTGACTTTTACCAATATATCCTCAATTTTCCCTTCGGGTTGCACATGGGATCAATCAACAAGTTGTAGCATCAAGGTGGTAGGTCTGGTCGTTTCAATCTTCAATTTCTGGAAAATTGACTTAGGCATTATGTTTATGCTTGCTCCTAGGTCACATAGTGCTCTCCCCTCGTAGGTATCTTCGATTTCACATGGTATGAGAAAACTTTCGGGATCCTTAAGCTTGGGTGGTGTTCGATTGTGTAACATTACCATGCATTCTTATGTCACAGCCGCAGTTTCAAATTCCCCAATCCTTTTCCGTTTTGAGACCATGTCTTTGGGAAATTTGGCATAATTTGGAATTTTCTTGATCACTTCCACCAATGGCAAGTTGATATGTACCTGCTTCAAGATGTCTAAGAACTTCTTGAATTGGTACTCTTGTTTTTGTTTCTTCAACCTTTGTGGGAATGGGGGAGTTGGTCGGTATCCTTTATGCTTTATGTGCATTTGCTTTTAGTGGTACCGACATTGGGCTTTGTCGTTGGTGCTGCTACAGGATCTGCCGAGGAAGTGCCTTCAGGGTCTACTGCCACGACATTGTTGTTGGGCACTGTTGTGGCAGTTGGATCCTCTGGCTTTGTCAGCTCTATTTCCTTAACGTGGGGCTCCTTGAGATGAATACCTATTCGAGTGGTTATGGCATTGCATTGCTCATATGATGTTCTCTTAGCTGCTATTGTGTCGCTAGGTAAACCTCATGTCGGCCTTGTGTTCAGGATCTATGCGATTTGCCCAACTTGATTCTCTAGGGATTTCATTGTTGCCTCATTATTTTGCAGCCGCATCTCGGTCCTATCCATAAAAGCATCAATTTTCTTTATGAACTTATCGGTATTATCCATGTATGCACTAGTTTGAGACATAAAAGCATTAAGAGTGTTTTCTAATGAACTAGTTAGCATAGGCTGCTATTGCGGCATGGTCTGCCAAGGGGCATTGTTTTATTGAAATCCTGCAGTTGGAGCATTCTGATTGTTCGGGTTGAGGCGTTGTTGGGGTTGCTCCAAGAGAAATTCGGGTGTATCTTCCAGGCCGGGTTGTAGTTGTTGGACATCATGTTGTTTTTCCGATTGTAATTTCCAATGAAATAGCTCGACTCTGTGTTCTGTGGACATTCAGAAGAAACATGGTTACCTCCACAATTTTCACAAAATAAATCCATTACCTTGACCTCCTGGTGATTGTTCTGTGATTCCATGTTCATGACAAGCTCTGTCAAGGTGGCAATTTGGGATGAAATTGAGTCCGAGGACCCTATTTTGTTTATGTGGGTTGGCGTGGATTCCTCCTCGTCTGGCCGTTGGGAAATGATTGTCGTTCTTGGCCGTCCTATTCAGAATATCCATTGCTTCTTTTGGTTCTTTGTCTAGGAGTATGTCGTTTGTCGAGGCATCAAGCATCATCCTGGTTGCCGTGTTGACAGCGTTATAGAACATGGTTACTTGTGTCCATAATGGGAATCCGTGCAAGGGGCATTTGTGTAACAGCTCTCTCTATCGCTCCCAGGCCTCGTTCATGGATTCATCTCCAGCCTGTCGGAAAGAAGTGATTTCATTACACAATTTATCAATTAAATTTGTAGGATTAAAACGTGCTAAGAAATCACGACATAAATCACTCTAGGATCCAATTGATCTTGCTGGAATACTGTTTAGCCAGGTTTTTTCCCTATCCCTCAGTGAATAGGGGAATAATTTTAATCTCAAAATATCCTTATTTACTCCCTGTATTTTAAACAAATTACAAATCTACATGAAGGATTTGAGGTGTTGTCTTGCATCTTCAGCCGTTGAGCCGCCAAATTACCCCCATTGTATTGATCATGTTGAACATCACGGGCTTGAGTTCAAAGTGGGCGGCCTCTATTTCTGGTGTAACAACTCCATACTTTAGCCCGTTCAGATCCTCTTCTAGGTAGTTTCGGACAGTTAGGTTTGGTACTGGTATGAATTGAATTCACAAATTTCTCCATCTCCTACAGGGACATTCTGCTGTCCATCGACAACTTGCTGCCCGTCGGCAGGTTGCTGCCCATTGGCATTTCGGTTATTGTTGTTTGCATTGTTGGCACCAACTTGATGTGCCATCTTTGTTCGTAACTATTGCCTTATCTGTTGATTGAGTCTCTGACAACTTTTATCGATTTCTTGATCAAGGTCGTGGAGCGGATAATTTGGGTTCGCCCTGGTCATACACCAATGCAAAACCAAAGTTTATTAGAGCTCAAAAAACAGATAAATAAAAAAGGCAAGAAAATAAATTGAAAGTCGCTATTGCCAATCCCCGACAACGTCGCCAAAAACTTGTTGCGTGTAAAGGGTGCTCCGCAATTAGTGCAAGTGTACCAGAGTATCGTCTCCATAGGGATTGGGATGCCCTATTTCAATTATCTTCTTGCACTTAAAAAGAGAAACTAAAAGTAAAGACACAAGTAAAGGGGTTTTTGGATTTAAACTAAACTAAAGAACGTAAACTAAAGCAAAGAAGAAAAAGTAGAGATATCGAGATGATAGAATGGGATGGATTAAATTGTGTCGTAGTGTGGAATCCAATTGACTTGTCTCGGTCTTTAAATGCAATGATCACCAAACTGCCTCGGTAGTGTCCTTCATTCCTACCGCGGCAATAAGATGTGATGCCTCGGTAATCTCTTGCTGGTCGGCAGTGATGTCAAGGTTCGACAAAGCGTCCTTCAATAGCTCCCCCTTATCTCTATGGTCGAAACTGTGCTGATGAATGGGCCTTGATAATACCTCTCAGCGTAAACCAAAGATAAACACCAACCAATCTCATACTTCTTTTAGCTATTGAAACTCTAACTTATCTCTAATCCGAGTTAGGTTCCACTGTTCATGATGAAAGCCATGCTTATTCGTTTCGTGAGTCTAACTCTCTCGATGCCAGGAAAATGGATAACCTCGCAAGCTCTCTCTCGATGAGATTGCAAGAAGTAATTCAATGCCAAGAATATGCAAACCTTGAACTAAACTGCATTAAAAAACTCAAACAAAGTACAATTGTTTTCTCACAACTACTAAGCAAAATAATCATAACCCTAAGAAAGTTTACAACATAATGGACATGGAGAACACACGACTAAACCCTAAGTTCAAGCTCTCGACTCCTTCATGTTCAGATGCGTGCGTCAAGCCTTGCTTAAATAGGAAGAGGAGTAGGTCAAAGTCTTTTTTGGATAGGAAGTTAAGTTGGACTTGGACTTGTCTTCATTAAAGAGGTGAATCTCTTTAATTTTAATGCCTTTTTCACTTTGGCCAAATTCCATCTTTAACATTCCTTCCATGCATTCTTTATCTTCTAGTGCAACGATTGCCATGCAAAGTATGTAGAAAAATCCAACATTTAATGCTCCTCAAATCGACTATCTTTTTGTATCTTTTACCCTCCATCGGGTTGGTTTGTGCACTACCTCGGTAGAGAATATATGATGCATCGATAGGGGTCTGTCACTTGATCTACTCCGTAAGGCTTCCTTTTCATACTTCAACTTCCTTCAGTAGAACCTCTCATCTTTGGTTGTGCTTGATCTGGATCAGTCTCGATCTCGTTCTGCACCATCCTGCCCTTTTCTTCTTTGCCCGCTCGGCATCACCTGCCCCGGTAGTGGGTAAATCTGCGCAAATGCCAAACATGCATTAAAACAATACCATTTTCATCAAATAAATCAAATATCATGATCAAAGGTAAAGGCAATGTAATTAATGCATATAAGGCCATAATGTCACTTGAATGAGTGTATTTTAAGCCATAATTGCCATGAAAAAAGGGTAAAAATATAGGACTTTTGGGCACTTATCAATTTGGTAAATGTTGGGTAACTTGATGGTAATAGAAACCGTAGGGATCCTTGGTGGATCGTGTGATGTTGTGTGTTGTGTGGTAAACGTGTCCTTACTATGTGGTGATATGGACACCAAGATAGTTGAGTCATCTTTGATTGATGGGGATCCAAATACCCAGCGGAGTGTTCCCACACCAAGGTAAGTGGCTGGAATGAGTGATCTAATGCTATGTGACTCCAAACCTTATTCATTGATACTCGATGAGAGATTCCGAGTATGGGTGCGTGATCTAAGGCTATGTGGTACCGGGTCTCACCCCGAGTGTATGATCCCAAAGCTACGTGACATCGGGACTCACTCCAGGTTTGTCATTGTACATATGATGCTTTGTGAGTATATGTTCTTGTTGAATGCTATGTGTTTAGGAGGTTATGGTAGCGCCATTATTTTATGCCTTGATACCATATCCAATCGTTTTCTCTTATTTATCATTTGCGTGAAGCATGGTTGAGTGGAAGTGTATCCACTGATCTTCGTTAGCTCAGCGTTCGGAATCGTTGTTTCTGTTCGCTGGTCACTAAGTTGATTGTTGCTTCAGAGGAGCACCATCGGAAGTAGGATTTCAGCTTCGACTTTTGTCGGAGTACAATTCTTAATGTAATAGGCTATGTATTCGTATGACCCTATGTTTTATCTTGCAACTCTCATTTTAGATTTGTGTTGTATAAGTTAAATGTTTTAAATACTTAATTTCACTTGGAGCTCATATTTAAATGTTTTAAAAACTTATTTTGATTTAACTATTTTTGGCTCAATGGATTTTATGGAAATTGATGTGATTTGGATAAATTAGGTCAAAATTTTACGGTAATGGGTTGGACTTGGGCCCAAATATGACATTTGAGTCGAGGGTGTTACGGTTAGTGGTATCAAGGCCTAGGTTTAGCCAGTTCTAGGAAGTCTCTGAGGTAGTCTAGAGTGGTAAATAGGTGTCTAACGAGCACATGCCCATAAGTTGAAGTCGTACTTGGTTTAAGCTGAAATTTGATGGTGTAACCTTGTTTCTTTACCTTGTGCAAAAATCTTATCATGCCTAGAGGAGCGCATGGTCAGGATGAGAGTTGGGGTTCTCACGAGGAGGACTTTGATGATAAGTACGTTTCGGACACCGAGGAGGAATCAGTGGAGAAGAGAGGGCAAAGGTCCATGTATTTTACCCACATGTACCATGCCCTTCATCATATCGCGAGGTCCATCCCTAGGCCCTCGGCTACGCCTCGTGAGATACTGGTAGAGAGGCTTTGCCAGTATGTGGCAAATGATTTTCTTGCCTCGGGGAAAGATTACCCGGTTCAGGTAGATCAGTGGCTGCGAGATACACAATGGATTTTGAGACATATGGGTTTGGGAATATAGGACAAGTTGGCTTGTGTTACTTCTCTACTGAAGTAGAATGCACGGGCATGTGGGAGACCATAAAGTTAGGATGTCATCCCAACCAACCCACTTGGGAGGACTTCTTTGAGGAGTTCCAAGGGAAGTACATTGGTGACGCCCAGATTGACAGCTTAAGGGATCAATTCAGTCATTTGGTACAAGGAAACCAATATGTGTTTAAGTACAAGCAAAAGTTCCTACAGTTGAGCTTGTTTGCCTCAGAGTTGGTGGTGACCGAAAAGTTGAGGTGTAATAGGTTCCGAAGTGGACTGAGGAAGGAGATCCACATGTACCTGACTGTCAACCCACCGACAACATTTTCTTAAGTTGGCCTCGAGTGCTAAGGCATTAGAGCAAGTAGGGGGCAGATGGCTTGGATAGTCTAGTGGGCAAGGATGTTTTGGTGGAAGGACCTAGAGCTTTTTCGGAAACAACTCCCAATCTTCATTAGGAAGGAATTGGGGTTTTAGAGGATCTAATAGAGGAGCAGCAAGTGAAAGTGTGAGGTTTGATCGTCGATCAGAGTCGGTTAACCGTGGAAGGTCTTCGTCTTTGACATTGGGGATGAATTCTAGGGGCTCAACAAGGAATACATTTGTCACCGTATGTAACTAATATGGACGCCAA
Source organism: Hibiscus tridactylites (assembly GCA_958450335.1). Classification (NCBI taxonomy): domain Eukaryota; kingdom Viridiplantae; phylum Streptophyta; class Magnoliopsida; order Malvales; family Malvaceae; genus Hibiscus; species Hibiscus tridactylites. The sequence goes on along the minus strand of OY288283.1, from coordinate 66,892,014 downwards.
CACTAGGGGAGTGTTGGGGAACCTCTAGAGTTTATTATGGTTGTGGTTCGCGGGACCACTTCTTGAGGGATTGTTCGGAGGTTGCTGACACTACTCTAGCTCAGAGGGGATGAGGTTTTGCAAGAAGAGGTTGGAGCCACATGTCGGGACATCATAGTAGGGGTACATTCCAGTCTACCACTACGGAACCAGTGAGACAGTACGCAGTCAAGGCTTGGGAGGACTGCAAGGCTACCAACGTCTTCTTAGGTATATTTACCTTGTTTTCAATTCCCATTGTTGCTTTAGTGGATTCAAGGTGTACCTATTCCGATTCTCGTAGTACGATATCTCATCAGTGGGGTATTTCGGCCGAAGATCTTAAGGTCGGGTACGAGTGACTAGTCCTTTCGGGTATTATGTTTTGGTTGATAACTCGCATCATGTTCCCTACAGATTTGATGGTGTTACCATTCAAAGAGTTTGACGCTACCCTAAAGATGGATTAGTTGTTTGAGCATGATGCGAGTTTAGGTTGTAGAGCAAAGAGTCTTAAGCTTCAAGGTTCAGACGAGTCTAAGCTTGTTGTGAGAGGTGAAATGAACCATTGTCTTCCAATAGTAGTATCGGACTTGGTGGCAAAAAGGTTGTTTCAAAAGGGTTATGAGGCCTTCTTGGCTCATGTTGTGGATACTAGAGTTGGGAGTCCGATTCTCGAGAGCCTTCGAACTGTTAGAGAGTTTGCCAATGTGTTTCCAAAAGAGTTACCTAGATTACCTCCTAATCTTGAGCTAGAGTTTCGAATTGAAGTGATGCCCGGTATGACAACCGTGTCCATTACATCGTATCTCATAGAACCGAATGAATTGAGGGAGTTAAAGAATCAGATTCAAGAGTTGTTGGAAAGAGGATTCATTCAACTGATCATTTCACCTTTAGGGTGTACCATTCTTGTTTTTCAAGAAGAATGATGGTTCAATGAGAATGTGCATTGACTATCGCCAGCTCAACAAGGTAACGGTGAAGAACGGTTATCCCTTTCCAAGGATTGATGATTTTTCGACCAGTTGAGAGGAGCACATGTGTTTTCAAAGATCGACTTAAGGTAGGGATTTACTAGTTAAAGGTGGTGAAGGAGGATGTTTAGAAAACTGCTTTCAGGACGCGATATGGTCATTACAAGTTCTTGGTAATGTCTTTTGCGCTTACCAACGTGCCAACAGCTTTTATGGATTTAACAAACCGGATTATTCAGCCCTACTAGACCAGTTTGTGGTGGTCTTCATCGACAACATCTTGGTTTATTCGAGCTCGGAGGAGGAGCATGACTACCACCATATGGGAAAGACAACTTTACACCAAATTTAGTAAGTGTGAATTTTGGCTTTCTGAGATGGCATTTTTGGGCCAAATTTTTAGGGTAGATGGGATCCATGTTGACCCTCAAAAGATTCAAGCGTTGGTGGAATGGAAATCACCTAGAAATATCTCGAAGGTCTGTAGTTTTCTTGGACTTGCCGGATATTACCAGCGGTTCGTCAAGGGCTTATCTATCATAGCGACGCTTATGACCAAGTTGTTACAGAAAGGAGTTTCATTTGAGTGGAATGAGAAGAGACAACAAAAGCTTTGATCAATTGAAGACTTATTTGACGGAAGCCTCAGTTTTAACACAACCCGATCCATGAAAGGATCATGTGGTCTACAGTGATGTTTCGTTGAGTGGTCTTGGTTGCGTTCTCATGCAAGATGGTAAGGTGTTTGTTTATGCCTCGAGGTAGCTTAAGGCTCACGAAAGGAATTAACCTACGCATGATTTTGAGCTTGTGGCAGGCATCTTCGTGTTGAAGATTTGGAGGCACTATTTGTAGAGAGAAAAGTGCTACATCTATACATATCACAAGAGTTTGAAGTACCTCCTCACCTAGAAAAAGTTAAATTTGAGGCAAAGAATATGGATTGAACTGCTAAAGAACTATGATTGCATCATAGAGTATCACCCCAGTAAAGCCAATGTTTGCTCGTTTGAGGATGACCGAGGATGGTGGGTTGTTAGCAAAGCTTCACGTGGAGCCTACCTTAGTGCAAGAGATCAAAAGGACACAAGTGTTGGATGAAGAGCTTGTGGCAAAGATAGAATTGGTTTAGTGAGGTGAGTTGTCCGCTTTTGAAGTACGAGATGATGGGTGTAACCCCCTTAGCCCAGCCTAGACAGTTGACCCGAACAACGAAGATTACACGGGGAAAACTAAAGTCAACCCGAAAGTCAACCTTGATTAACGAACCTTTTTTTTCTTTTTAAACTTGTCTAGATGCACATTAACCCTAAGCGTACTCTTGAGAAACGCGTACGAGAAAAACACAGTGATCAAATTATAATAAGGGACTCAATTGCACAAATCACAAATACTAGGGACCAAATTGTAAATTCTAGAAATTTGAAGGTCTTAACTGGTTTTTAAGTTGCCAATATCAAATTAATCATATTACATGCTTCCCTATCAAATTTCACCTTAATCAGACATCTCGAACTCATGCAATTGCGAATACAAATTTTTGGATAAAACGTAAAGCTTCCAAACCTCAAAACCATTCAAATCAGTGCCCAACGGTCACCTGTTCTGAAACGGTGTTGACCGTTCTGAAACGTGGGTTCATTTCGAGACCTGTTTCGAAACATGGCCTTCCAGTGGCCAATTCGTTTCACAACGGCCCCTATCCGTTTCGATACACGAAGGCCATTACAAGCCCTCGTTTCGAAACGCTAGTGCCCGTTCCGATACGGGTTGCCCAGAAGTTGCATAATTTGCTGGTTTTACATAAATTAAACCATTCAAACACATCCTAATGACCTCTTAATCATGCCAACAAGTCATCATGCATATAAGGTACATTTTTGCAACATTAAAACACATCCACGGCATCAAACAAGGAAATCCACAAGTCTATAGGCATGCTTCCTAATATCCAAAACCAACAAACCATCAAAACACCAAAACAAGCATCAAAATGGCCATTTACAATTCCAAATCATCAAAGTCATCATGCCACAATTAGGGAGTCCAAAATATCTCCCAAAACACAACCTAGGTTCCCATTGCCAAAATATCAAAATGGTCATTCACTGTTTTTAAGCATTCAATCAAAGCCATTAAACAACAATGCATCACTATGAATCAAATCCACATTTTCAACATATCAAACCAAGGATCTCTTACCTTGAGCATCCTTAAACATATGGCTTTCATAACCAACATTTACCATGCTAAAACATGCTTTCAAAACAGAATTTAACATGGAATTTATCAACAAATGCATCGAACCACTCCATGGCTCATACAAGAGAGTTTTTCCAAAAACTTACTCTTGAGCTTAGTTAAGTTGATTAGACTTTAACTAAGCTTCCAAAACCTTCAAACATTGGTTTCAAAGCTGAAAACCCAGCTTCACTCACCAATTCCGTTTCGCAAGCTTGCTGAAACGTCGATCAAGCCTCCGGATCAACACCACAAGTATCCGAAGATGCCTCCTCTGTTTTAAACACATCAAAGCAAAGGATTAATGCATCATCATTCATTAAAATCTTCAGCCATTACACCTAAACTCGCTGCTCTAACCAAATCTAACATTTCGGCTACCAAACACAACCGAAATCACCTCCAAACTCTTCCACAACATAACCCAGCCAAGATCCATCACTTCTAACCATTCCTAAACATCAATTAACATCCAAAATGAACCCAAACTCGTCCTTATACCTCCAGCTATAATAGAACACCAAGATCACCCCAAAAACCACCATTTTCATAAACAAAACATAGGAAATTCAACCTATTCGGGATTGCATTGATTAAACCTCATTTATACATAAATAAACATCCAAAATACATTTTATAATCATCTAAAAATAGAGCCCAAACAATCACCACGAATTTCTTCAAGATTTCTTCCAAATCTTGAGTTTTAAGCCGAAATCAAGTTCATATCATTAAAACCTTTTATAAAACTTAATTTAAGGATTGAGAACTTGGGAATTTCAGTAAAGAACTGAGTATTTAGAGGAGAAGAACAATCTTACCTCTAAATGTAGATTTCTCCTTTATTAGAGCCAATTTTCTTGAAATTCCAATAAGCAAATCTAGAGGATTTGTTGTAGAAAGGACTAGGAATTAATTGTTGATTGAATCCTCACCAATTGCTTTGAAAATCAATGGAAAAGATGCTGGAGAAAAGTGTTTGGATGAGGGAATTTTGAGAGAAAATGAGATGAGAAAGTTTTAAGAAAAGTTAGTTATGAAAATCTAAAAATTAGTTTTATCTTTTTCATTTAATTAATTAAACATTAATTAAATCATTTAAATCTAAGAAAAATCTGGAGAAATCTTTCTTGGTTAAATTAGCTCCTTAAAGATTCAAAGTTTCAATCCTTACAAAACAGTCACCACTGAACTTTTCAAAAATCACATTTTAGTTACTATTTCGAAATGTGGCACTTCCAAACCGTATTTTGTAAAATTGATTTCACCACTCTCTTATATATATTAAAAGAGGATTTTTAAATATTTTTCCATATTTTTAAAGCATCCCGAACTAGGCTTTCCCTAAAACCCCCGTTTATATTCGAACCGAAAATCAGACCGGTCCGGTTCAGACCCTAAACTTCTAAGCCCAAAATTGGGGTGTTACAATGGGATCTTGTACATCAAAGGCTGGTTATGTGTCCTAACTTTATAGAATTTGAGGGATCGAATTCTTTGTAAGGTGCATCGTAGTTCGTTTGCTATGCATCCAGGGAGAAAAAATTGTATCAAGACCTTCGGCGCTTCTATTGGTGGCCTAGTATAAAAATAGATGTGTCTGAGTTTGTGACCAGATGCTTAGCTTGTCAGCAAGTTAAGGCCGAACACTAAGTTCCTTTGTAAAAGTCTCTACCTGGTTCAGAAGAAAATCGAGTTCGAAGATGTTACCAGAACGAAAATTAGAAATCCAAAGCAGAATTCATAAAAAAAAAATCTTGAACTAACATCAATCATTTTTCATATAACTCAATTATAACATACCAAATATTTACTTTCTATAAACTACCAATCAAGTCATTTGAACTAGTACGAAAGCAATTTCATATATCAAGCATAGATGAAATACATATTATCTATATTATTGGACTCTATCGAAATATGCCTCAAACATTAAAGCAAGATCATAACAATTAGAAACTCAATTTTTTAATACCATTAAGGTATGATCTATTAGGAGTCCTATCTTTTTTTTGTAAAACTATCCCTTTTTATAAATCACATATGTTTCAAGTATAGCTCAAAAGGTATCCTTGTTAGTTCATTTTTATACAATATTTGGGACAAGGGTAAGAAGGGTTCAAGTGGAATTATTAACCATATAATTCAGCCAACATCAAAATCATAATAATGAAAGGTTATATATAAAATCTATAAATCAAATTATTTTATGAAAATATATATTGTCGATATTGTATTCTTTTAAGTTATGGATTCTAAGATAAAAAGGCTCGTGCTAAAACACCAATTCGATAAATACATCCTATGTGAAATTACTATCCTAGCAAATTAACAAGCCATACAATTAACAATCATATTAAATCCATAGTCAAATGTTTTACAAGGATTGACTTATAACTAAGAAACCTCAATTCGAACACTAAAGGTATCTTAAAGACAATATATATATATATATATATATATATTCCATCAAACGTTAATCACAAATTTTAATCTTAACTTCAAGATGCTCTATAAGGTCTAAAATTTTAACCAAGTTATAAACATTCATGTTATCTATATTTTATTTAGATTACAAACCTATATTCCAATTCATAGCGAGGCACAATCCAACCAAAATCTTTACCCAAGAATCCGCATGTCACAATCACAAAAATAATTTATATAACAACCATTCAAACATTATATCTAACCTAACTTGGTCAACAACAAGACATTCGAACACTTCTCTAACATAGCTTAGCTAACAAGCAACTATTCGATTACCAAATTAAACAAAGCTTAGCCAACAAACAATCAAAAAGCATAATAGGCATTTACAAATAAGGATGATTACTTAAGAAATTAATGCATATATGAAATCAAAAGGTTGTCCAAGTACACTATGCATAATTAACATCTATGTGCCACCAACTAGGAGTTCTTTAAATGAAAAACATAAACGATACACAGAAATCTTGGAAAGTGACTTGCCACCTCAAATCATGATCGAAACACAGAAATCTGGTAAATGCATGACAATCCATATATTAGGCTTATATAGCCTAAGTGAGGTAGTGACCTTAAAATAACAGAGCATTATGCTAAGGATGAAGAATGGAAAATTCAAGGAAATGAAGTATAAGTTACCAATAGGTGTTTATATCTTAATCTTAACATATACATGGTTTGTTTATTGAAAACTTTATCGTAGTTCATAACTTGTCTTATCTAGGCTTATCAAAAGTTCTTATCAAAGCTTACAAATTTCTTATCAAAGCTGTAAGTGTCCTTATCAGATTCTTAAAAAATTTCTGTCTTTTAAGAACATTTGCCTTGGATAACATTTGGACATATATAGCATTGGTCTAAGATTCACTTAGCACAAATCAATGGCTAGTTTATCCCGAACTAGGCTTTCCTTAAAACCTCCTTTTATATTTGAACCGAAAATCAGACCAGTCTGGTTCAGACCCTAAACTTCTAAGCCCAAAATTGGGGTGTTACAACTCTCCCCCCCTTAAGAAATTTCGTCCTCGAAATTTACCTGGAGGAAAGAGGTACGGAAACTGCTTCTTCATGTCATCCTTTCTTTCCCACTTGGCTTCCTCGACACCACGATGCTTCCACAACACCTTAACCAAATCAATGGTCTTGCCTCGAAGAACTTTACTATCCGAATCCAGAATTTCCATCGGCTCCTCATCATAGGTCAAGTCTGGATTCAACTCCACTTCCTCCACAGGCATAACATGCGAAGGATCCGATCTATACCTTCGAAGCATAGAGACATGAAACACATCATGAATCTTTTCCAACTCTTGCGGCAATCGCAGCTTGTACGCAACAGGACCCACAAGTTCAATCACCTCGTATGGTCCAATGTACCTAGGGCTCAACTTACCCTTTCGACCAAACCTCATCACCTTTTTCCAAGGCGAAACCTTCAAAAACACACAGTCACCTACCGCATACTCAATCTCCTTACGCTTCAAATCCGCGTAAGACTTCTGTCGATCAGAAGCTGCCTTCAACCGCTCACAAATGAGCTTCACCTTCTCGGTGGTTCCTTTCAACAAAGCTGGCATTGAAACCAACTTCTGACCTGTTTCAGCCCAACAAAGAGGAGTTCTGCATTTCCTCCCGTACAAGGCTTCATAAGGTGCCATTTGAATACTTGCCTGGTAGCTATTGTTATAAGCAAACTCCACCAAAGGAAAATGTTTCTCCCAAGAGCCTTGAAACTCAATCACACAGCACCTCAACATATCTTCCAGCACTTGGACAACACGCTTAGACTGTCCATCCGACTGTGGATGATAAGAAGTACTGAAATTCAACCGTGTACCCAAAGCTTGATGCAAACACTCCCAGAAACGCAATGTAAACCTCGGATCTCTATCCGAAACAATAGACTTTGGCACACCATGCAGTCGCACAATCTCAGCAATGTACAGCTCTGCAAGCTTATCCAATGTGTACGTAGTATGCACAGGTAAGAAATGCACACACTTCGTGAGGCGATCCACAATCACCCACACCAAATTCTTCTTCGATGGCGACAAAGGCAAACCAGACACAAAGTCCATGGTAATCCTTTCCCACTTCCACTCAAGAATCCTCAACGGTTGCAACAACCCAGAAGGAAACTGATGCTCAGCCTTAACTCACTGACAAACCATGCACTTACTCACATAATCAGCAACATCTTTCTTCAAACCCACCCAATAGTACTCTTCTCGAAGATCACGGTACATCTTAGTACTACCAGGGTGCATAGCAGAAGGACTACTATGAGATTCAGTCAGAATAGCACGCCTCAACTCAGCATCATTGGGCACTACTATCCGACTCCCAAAACATAGAACTCTATCATCATTAAAACCGAAGTCCGATGGTCTATCCTCAGCAATATCCTGCACATGTGGCACCAAGGAATCATCCAACAACTGCTTATCCTTTATCAACTGAACCAAAGATGGTTTTTCTTGCAACTCAGCCACAAGACCCCCATCTCGCGAAAAACTCAAACTGGCAAACATAGCCCTCAACTCCACTGCCATCTTCCTACTCAAGGCAACCGCTACAACATTAGCTTTTCCCGGATGGTACTCGATCGTCAGATCGTAATCTTTAAGCAACTTCACCCAACGTCGTTGCCTAAAATTCAACTCTTTCTGATACATCAGATACTTCAAACTTTTGTGATTCGTGTACACAGTACACTTCTCACCATACAGGTAATGTCTCCAAATTTTCAAAGCAAAAACCACCGCAGCTAACTCAATATCATGCGTAGGATAATTGCGCTCATGCACCTTCAACTGGCGTGATGCATAAGCCACCACCTTACTCTCTTGCATCAACACACACCCCAAACCAACGTAGGATGCATCACTGTACACCACAAACTCTTTCCATGATTCAGGCTGAACCAAGATAGGAGCTTGCGTCAAAGTTGCCTTCAACTTCTCAAAAGCCTGTTGTCTCGCTTCTATCCACTCATACTTGACATCCTTCTGCAACAACTTCGTCAAAGGTGCGGCAATCTTTGAAAATCCATCCACGAACCTCCGGTAGTATCCTGCCAAACCAAGGAAACTACGGACTTCATGAACGAACTTAGGAGGCTTCCAATTCATCACTGCCTCAATCTTCTGAGGATCAACACGAATCCCCTCAACAGAAACCACATGACCAAGGAAAACAACTTCCCTAAGCCAGAGTTCACACTAACTCAGCTTAGCATAAAGCTGATTCTCCAACAAAGCCTGCAACACAATCCTCAAATGCCCCTCATGCTCTTCCTCAGTACGAGAGTACACAAGGATATCATCAATGAACACCACAACAAACTTGTCCAAAAATTCATGGAACACTCTATTCATCATATCCCTAAAAGCTGCAGGAGCATTCGTCAAACCAAACAGCATCACAAGGAACTCATAATGCCCATACCTTATTCTGAAGGCTGTTTTTGGCACATCCACAACCTTCACATTCAACTGGTAATAACCTGACCTTAAATCAATCTTAGAGAACACTGCCGCTCCCCGAAATTGATCAAAAAGATCATCAATCCTCGGCAATGGATATCGATTCTTGATTGTCAACTTGTTTAGCTGACGGTAATCGATGCACATTCTCATAGTGCCATCTTTTTTCTTCACAAACAACACCGGTGCACCCTAAGGTAACACACTCGGCCGAATGAAACCACGATCAAGCAACTCCTGAAGTTGCGTCTTTAGCTCCTTCAACTCCTTAGGTGCCATTCGATAAGGAGTAATGGACACTGGAGTTGTGTTTTCATACAGCTCAATTCCAAACTCCACCTCTCGATTAGGACGCAAACCAGGTAACTCCTCCGGAAACACACCAGGAAACTCTCGCACAGTCCTGATATCTTGAACCTGCAACTCCTTAGAGCTAGGATTCATCACAAAGGCCAGATAAGCTTCAAACTCTTGTCTCAGCATTCAGCTCGCTTCCAATGTAGACACCACATTGGCAAGAAACTTCACATTCTCACCAACCACCACTACCTCATAATCATCCGCAAGCTTCAACAAAACTCGCTTGTTCTCAAAATCCACCACAGCTCGATGATCAACAAGCCAATCCATACCAAGGATTACATCAAAACCATAGAATGGAAATTCCATGAGATCAACATGAAAAACATGGTTTTGCACTACCAAATGACATCTTCTATACAATTTTCGTGTCACAACAGTCTCACCAAAGGAACTAGTTACACGCATACCAACATCCAAAGACTCAACAGGTAAACCAAGCAATTGAGCATGTTCACGCAATATGTATGAGTGTGTAGATCCAGAATCAACCAAGAAAAGTAATGACAAGGATTGCAAAGTAAAGGTACATGCGATCACATCTGTGTCATTTCTCCCCTCTCGCTGAGCATACACTCGAGCCTGGTCGCCACCCTCAGGTTGAACAGCCACCACATGCGCCACATTCCTTCCACCATCTTCTCTGCACTGGAAGTTACCACGGCGACACCCACGACCTCTCTGTGGTGCAACAACTACAGGAGCACGTCCCTGACCACCACCGTCCAACAAAGGACACTCCCTCTTCATGTGGTCTGCCAAACCACAATTCCAGCACGAATTACCAGTCACTGACACAAGAGCCTAAACCGCCCTCGCCGCTCGAGGATAATCACGCCTCAAATTACCACGCGATCCACACGTCCAGCACGTGTTCTGATCAGCTCTCATCATGTCTCCCTGAACAGACGCACCATGCCCTCCATTACCATGCCTAGCAGAAGACTGATACCTCTTATCGCGTTCTCTCTTTTTCCGCCCACCACCGGAACTATACTCAGCAACTCTTTTGCCCGAGCCAGAACCAACACCTTTGGAGTACAAACCCAGGTTCTGCTCAATGTCCTTTGCTCTACTCACCAGCACATCAAAATCCGTGTACTCAGCTGCAAGCATAAAGGTCTTTACGTCTGTCACCAAACCATATCGGAAACGCTCACACCTCTCCCGCTCATCAGGGATAAGCTCAGGTGCATACTGACTGAGACGGACAAACTGAATCTCGTACTCAGCCACCGTCATGCTTCCTTGTGTAAGAGACATGAATTCTCTTTTCTTTTCATCCAGGTATCGCACACCTAGATACTTCCGCTTGAACGCGTTCAGAAAGAACGTCCAAGTCACATCAACTTCCTCCGTTCCGGAGACAGTGGTTCCACCAAGTATACACATCATCATGTAACAGCGATACTACACATCGTAACTTCTGCACATCATTGCAGTTCATCTGTCCCAAAATCCTCTTGGTACTTTCCAACCAGGATTCGGAACCCTCAGCAGATAAACCTCTGAACTCAGTCCCTCCCAGACTGCGAAGACGTTCCAAAGGTAATCTCACATTAGCATCACCCTGATGAACAGCTCCATGAGCTCCAGCTACTGCTGCCTAAAAGGCTCCAGCAATAGCATGTATCAAAAGTGTCATGTCAGGAGCAGCTTGCCCCTGCACACCAACATGTCCAGCGACCCCAGCACCAACACCAGCATTTTCTCCTCCAGCACCACCACCGCCAGGTGGTCCACCTCCAGGAGGAGGAGGTATGTCCACAACATTCTCAACGTTCTCCTCGTTCTCATTCTGAGCCATAGCTCTCGTATTCATCCTCATCTCTCTACGAGGCCCCATTTTACAAGAAACTACAATGCACTGACACAAATGCAATAAACATAATTAGGCTCAACAAGGTAAGTAATCCAAGCACTCAAGCTCATTTTTCAAAAACAATTCCTTTCATTAGTTTTGATATGGCAATGGGTTCCTCTAACATGCTTCCACATAGCATAACAGCACAATTGCAACATACTTTACAATTCACACAACACATTCTCATTTCAAAGACATATCATGCTATCACACATACATCACCCATATAACCATTCCTGTTTACTCGAGAACTCATCTCTGATACCACCAAATGTAACCCCCATAGCCCGGCCTAGACGGTTGACCTGAACTACGAAGATTACACGGGGAAAACCAAAGTCAACCCGAAAGTCAACCTTGATTAACGACCCTTTTTTCTTTTTAAACTTGTCTAGATGCACATTAACCCTAAGCGTACTCTTGAAAAATGCATACGAGAAAAGCACAACGATCAAATTATAATAAGGGACTCAATTGCACAAATCACAAATACTAGGGACCAAAACGTAAATTCTAGAAATTTGAAGGTCTTAACTGATTTTTTAAGTTGCCAATATCAAATTAATCATATTACATGCTTCCCTGTCAAATTTCATCTTAATCGGACATCTCGATCTCATGCAATTGCGAATACAAATTTTTGGACTAAAACGTAAAGCTTACAAACCTCAAAACCATTCAAATCAGTGCCCAACGGTCACCTGTTTCGAAACGGTGTTGACCGCTCCGAAACGCGGGTTCGTTTCAAGACCTGTTTCGAAACAGGGCCTTCCAGTGGCCAATTCGTTTCGGAACGACCCCTATCCGTTTCGATACACGAAGGCCATTACAGGCCCCCGTTTCGAAACGCTAGTGCCTGTTCCGATACAGATTGCCCAAAAGTTGCATAATTTGCTGGTTTTACATACATTAAACCATTCAAACACATCTTAATGACCTCCTAATCATGCCAGCATGTCATCATGCATATAAGGTACATGTTTGCAACATTAAAACACATTCATGGCATCAAATAAGGAAATCCACAAGTCTATAGGCATGCTTCCTAATATCCAAAACCAACCAACCATCAAAACACCAAAACAAGCATCAAAATGGTCATTTACAATTCCAAATCATCAAAGGCATCACGCCACAATTAGGGAGTCCAAAACATCTCCCAAAACACAACCTAGATTCCCATTGCCAAAATATCAAAAGCTAATAGTGTTGTAAAAACATCACCATACATGAGCTTAGCTTTCCCTTGGATTCTTAGCCTCCTTGTTGCCCTCAAACACTTCAATTATCTGCATTATTGGTTCAAGAGAGAGAGCGTAAGCACAATTGCTTAGTGAGACATGCTCTAAAGAAACATTACAATAATGCATTTTATAAAACACTTTTCACAAAGCTTTCCAATCTCAATAACATCATTATTCATGCAACCTTGCATTCTTAAACAAGCATCTCATGTTTCATTAGAACAACATGTCATATTGGCTTTCAAGTGATAATCTATAACCATTTACAACACAGAACACAATTGGATACGCGGGTTACAAGCGTCGTCCCATACGCTTCATACACACTACCGAACACACAAGGTGGAGTTTACCGGTACAATCACAACCCCTCAACACATGTGATTGAGTTTAACGGTACAATCACAACCCCTCAACATCACTCATCGGTAGTTGTATAACATCACTAACGAGAACACGGGACACTCAACACAAGATCCACACATGGACTTTTAACCACCATCGTGATATTAACCATCTCGTTAGTGTGCTTGGATGGAGTTTACGGTACAATTACAAACCCTCAACATCCAAGGCGACTTTATTCACGGTGCACCCAATCCTATAGCCGGCTAACTATATCCGATTCAAGTACTTTAAAACCAACACATCACTTGCCAATATACATCATTTATCATCAACAATTCAATGTTTTTAAGCATTCAATCAAAGCCATTAAACAACAATGCATCACTATGCATCAAATCCACATTTTCAACATATCAAACCAAGGATCTCTTACCTTGAGCATCCTTCAACATATGGCTTTCATAACCAACATTTACCATGCTAAAACATGCTTTCAAAACAGAATTTAACATGCAATTTATCAACAAATGCATCGAACCACTCCATGGCTCATACAAGAGAGTTTTTCCGAAAACTTACTCTTGAGCTTAGTTAAGTTGATTAGACTTTAACTAAGCTCCCAAAACCTTCAAACATTGGTTTCAAAGCTGAAAACCCAACTTCACTCACCAATTCCATTTCGTAAGCTTGCCGAAACGTCGATCAAGCCTCCAGATCAACACCACAAGTATCCAAAGATGCCTCCCTTGTTTTAAACACATCAAAGCAGAGGATTAATGCATCACCATGCATTAAAATCTTCAGCCATTACACCTAAACTCGCTGCTCTAACCAAATCTAACATTTCGGCTACCAAACACAACCGAAATCACCTCCAAACTCTTCCACAACATAACCCATCCAAGATCCATCACTTCTAATCATTCCTAAACATCAATTAACATCCAAAATGAACCCAAACTTGTCCTTATACCTCTAGCTATAACAAAACACCAAGATCACCCAAAAAACCACCATTTTCATAAGCAAAAACATAGGAAATTCAACCTATTCGGAATTGCATTGATTAAACCACATTTACACATCAATAAACATCCAAAATACATTTTATAATCATCTCAAAACAGAGCCCAAACAATCACCACGAATTTCTTCAAGATTTCTTCCAAATCTTGAGTTTTAAGCCAAAATCAAGTTCATGTCATTAAAACCTTTTATAAAACTTAATTTAAGGATTGTAAACTTGGGAATTTCAGTAAAGAACTGAGTATTTAGAGGAGAAGAACAACCTTACCTCTAAATGTAGATTTCTCCTTGATTAGAGCCAATTTTTTTGAAAATCCAATAAGCAAATCTAGAGGATTTGATGTAGAAAGGATTAGAAATTAATTGTTGATTGAATCCTCACCAATTTCTTTGAAAATCAATGGAAAAGATGCTGGAGAAAAGTGTTTGGATGAGGGAATTTTGAGAGAAAATGAGATGTGAAAGTTTTAAGAAAAGTTAGTTACGAAAATCTAAAAATTGGTTTTATCTTTTTCATTTAATTATTTAAACATTAATTAAATCATTTAAATCTAAGAAAAATCTGGAGAAATCTTTCTTCGGTAAATTAGCTCCTTAAAGATTCAAAGTTTCAATCCTTACAAAACAGTCACCACTGAACTTTTCAAAAATCACATTTTAGTCACTATTTCGAAATGTTGCACTTCCAAACCGTATTTTGTAAAATTGATTTCACCACTCTCTTATATATATTAAAAGAGGATTTTTAGATATTTTTCCATATTTTTAAAGCATCCCAAACTAGGCTTTCCCTAAAACCTTCTTTTATATTCGAACCGAAAATTAGGCCGGTCTGGTTCAGACCCTAAACTTCTAAGCTCAAAATTGGGGTGTTACAATGGGCTCTTGTACATCAAAGGCTGGTTATGTGTCCTAAATTTATAGAATTTGAGGGATCGAATTCTTTGTGAGGTGCATCGTAGTTCGTTTGCTATGCATTCAAGGAGAAAAAAATTGTATCAAGACCTTCGGCGCTTCTATTGGTGGCCTAGTATAAAAATAGATGTGTCTGAGTTTGTGACCAGAAGCTTAATTTGTCAGCAAGTTAAGGCCGAACACTAAGTTCCTTTGTAAAACTCTCTACCTGATTCAGAAGGAAATCGAGTTCGAAGATATTACCAGAACGAAAATTAGAAATCCAAAGCAGAATTCATAACAATTTTTTTCTTGAACTAACATCAATCATTGTTCATATAACTCAATTATAACATACCAAGAATTTACTTTCTATAAACTACCAATCAGGTCATTTGAACTAGTACGAAAGCAATTTCATATATCAAGCATAGATGAAATACATATTATCTATATTATTGGACTCTATCGAAATATGCCTCAAACATTAAAGCAAGATCATAACAATTAGAAACTCAATTTTTTAATACCATTAAGGTATGATCTATTAGGAGTCCTATCTTTTTTTTTTGTAAAACTATCCTTTTTAATAAATCACATATGTTTCAAGTATAGCTCAAAAGGTATCATTGTTAGTTCATTTTTATACAATATTTGGGACAAGGGTAAGAAGGGTTCAAGTGGAATTATTAACCATATAATTTGGCCAACCTCAAAATCATAATAATGAAAGGTTATATATATAATCTATAAATCAAATTATTTTATGAAAATATATATTGTCGATATTGTATTCTTTTAAGTTATGGATACTAAGATAAAAAGGCTCGTGCTAAAACACCATTTATCAAACATTTCTATGCCTCTAATAATTTCATGACATATAATCATATATACATCCTATGTGAAATTACTATCCTAGCAAATTAACAAGCCATACAATTAACGATCATATTACATCCATAGTCAAATGTTTTACAAGGATTGACTTATAACTAAGAAACCTCAATTCGAACACTAAAGGTAACTTAAAGACAATATATATATATATATATATATTCCTTCAAACGTTAATCTCAAATTTTAATCTTAACTTCAAGATGCTCTATAAGGTCTAAGATTTTAACCAAGTTATAAACATTCATGTTATCTATATTTTATTTAGATTACAAACCTATATTCCAATTCATACCAAGGCACAATCCAACCAAAATCTTTACTCAAGAATCTGCATGTCACAATCACAAAAATAATTTATATAACAACCATTCAAACATTATATCTAACCTAACTTGGTCAACAACAAGACATTCGAACACTTCTCTAACATAGCTTAGCTAACAAGCAACTATTCGATTACCATATTAAACAAAGCTTAGCCAACAAACAATCAAAAAGCATAATAGGCCATTACAAATAAGGATGATTACTTAATAAATTAATACATATATGAAATCAAAAGGTTGTCCAAGTACACTATGCATAATTAACATCTATGTGCCACCAACTAGGAGTTCTTTAAATGAAAAACATAAACGATACACAGAAATCTTGGAAAGTGACTTGCAACCTCAAATCACGATCGAAACACAGAAATCTAGTAAATGCATGACAATCCATATATTAGGCTTATATAGCCTAAGTGAGGTAGTGACCTTAAAATAACAGAGCATTATGCTAAGGATGAAGAATGGAAAATTCAAGGAATACAAGTATAAGTCAGCAATAGGTGTTTATGTCTTAATCTTAACATATACATGGTCTGTTTATTGAAAACATTATCGTAGTTCATAACTTGTCTTATCTAGGCTTATCAAAATTTCTTATCAAAGCTTACAAATTTCTTATCAAAGCTTTTATTGTCCTTATCAGATTCTTAAAAAATTTCTGTCTTTTAAGAACATTTGCCTTGGATAACATTTGGACATATGTAGCATTGGTCTAAGATTCACTTAGCACAAAGCACAAAGCAATGGCTAGTTTATAACGTAACAAACCTAGATTCTCTTCTCTATCCATCCAACTGTCGTAAATCTCCTTACTATCTCCCTCGTTACCTTCTACAGTCACTAATATATTACATATATAGGGTCGTCACCCCTGAGCCATAGCTCGTGGATCGTAGTCCCGAATTATACCTTTTCACTATGCTAGAGTGTCCAAGAACTTCCATTGCCTAGGCAACTTAAATATTTTATGTTTTGCTGTTAAGAGAAAGTATCTTATGACATAAGGTGACTTACTTATTTCCTTACTTAATATCTTGTTGCAAAGATGAGCTAATAGCTTTGGAAGACTTAAGCGTTCTTAGCTCATATCATTTTAAGTTTTGATTTGCTTTATTAAAGTATTATAGTAAGAGAGTTCATAGTTTGATTTTTAAGCTTTATAAACGAAGTATATTACCACTCATTAAAATCATATCAAATATAGCAAAGCACATGATGCATATGTAATGTAACATCAATAAAGAACTTCTCAAAGATGCCATGCTTGAATGCCCTTCCCCAAATTGCTCTACTTGAGCCTTATGTAAAAATGTTACATGCATTCTTACTTACACATTTCATATATCAAAACATAAATTCAAGAATCAGAATGACACAGTGTCATCCGAGACAATGCAACTAGACTCACCTCATATTCCGAAGTTACGGAATACCTTAACCTCAACCACATCTTGCTACTTATCCAAATCATTTCCTATCTTCCTCATAGCAACATCTTCTTTATTAACACATGTACCTCAAACAGAATAACCAACCATTGAAACAAATTTAATTCATTCACCAATAGTCCAATTGCGTGCGCGCGCGCGCGCGCGCGCGCACACACACACACACACACACACATATATATATATATATATATTAGTTCACATGCTTCCTTATGTACTCAAAACAGACCACATTTTCACATATACACATACATATCCCAAACAGTCCATGGCATCTATAAACATTCAAAAATAGCCCCATTTGTTAAAAAAACAGTCTCCTCTGTTTTTAATTTACCCAAAGTAGCCCTTAATTCGTTTTAAACAGTCCCTAATATGTTCATTTATATACAAAGCAATCGAACTACTTATATATACTTACATACTTGCTCAAATCAGTCCATTTTAAACTCAAAATTAGTTCTTAATTATTTACAAACAAATCCCTTGTTTTAAATTACTTAAAACAATCCCGAATTCAAGCTACAAAAACAGCCCCCTAAACTGTTTTACAAACAGTCCAAAGTAGTTTCCAAATCCTACATAATAGTCCCAATATCTATATTTTCACACATACACCTACAAAACAGCCCACTAACTTATATATTTAAGCAAAACAGTCCTTAACATTGATACATACATTTAAACACATCAAAATACCCCTTAATATATTTGTATACATTCAAAACAGTCCCTTACACTTACAAAACATCCTCTCCTGATTTTATCAATCCAAAGCATTCCATATTTGTACTCACATATGCAAAACAATCCTTAATTCTTATATACATATTTACATACTCCAAACAGTCCACAAATATTTGTATCCAAGCCTAATCAATCCAATATGCTTGCATACATATTTACATGCATCAAAACAATCCCCAAATTCATTTATTTACATACAGAATAGTCCTTAATTATATAAATTTCCACATACATCTTTAAAGCAGTCCATTAATTTCCTATATGCTCAAAACAGTCGCAATTAACTTATATCCTTATTTATAGATGTTTAAACGGTCCATTAACATTTAAATCTATAGCAAAACAACCCTAATTGAATTTAAAACAAGCAATGATTCCCAATTCATGTTCAAGCATCAAATTCACCATCACTTTAGGGCATGTTTGAATGGTTTCTAAATACATCATCCTAGTTCCGTTAAGCATCACAATTACATAACTATGAAATACACCAAATTTGTAAAGTTTCAATCTAATTTCTCTAACATTTATAACATTCCCTTAATACATGTATACATATCTACAATTAAGCAAGAATTTTCACTTGAATATGAAGAAAGAACGATTACCTTCTCCTAAGACTCCTTTCGAAATCAAGTCCAACAATTTAGCTAGTATAAACCAAGGATTGCAAGCTTTGTCTCACTCTTCTCTCTAGTTCGGCTATGGGGAATGATAAAGGAGAAAGATGATGAACAAATTTTGTTCATCCTACAATTCCTTACAATTTCCATGAGTCACTCCCCTTCTCCCACACTTGCCTTGTCCTAGATTGGAAAAGTGTACAAGTCCCCCAAATTAATGAATTTTTGCATGAAAACATCAAGTTCTAGCATGGATTCGGTTGAGTCCTTTTAAATGTTGTCATCTATTCTTTTATGATTCTAACTTGGTCCTAAGGCTCCCAATTACTCATTCTAAAAGCATTTCAAACAAATTTGAATTACATTCAAACTAGTGTCGAAGCTCTAGCCTACATTTTGGGGTATTACATCCTTCAGGCATGCTTCAACCTATCCAGATTCCACAATGGAAGTGGGATCGGGTGACCATGGATTTTGTGACGGGTTTACCATTTGAACCAAAGGAAACATGATATTATATGGGTTATAGTAGATCGGTTGACCAAGTTTGCTCATTTCTTGCATGTGCGTATGGATTTTACGCTTGAGAGGTTAGCACAATTTTACATCCAAGAGATTGTAAGGTTGCATAGAGTGTCATCATCGATCATATCAGATAGAGATCTTTGATTCAAGGCAATGTTGTGGAAGAAGAAACATGAGGCTTTGAATACCAAGTTGCATTTCAACTTTCAGTCCGAGCATGTTATAAAGATTTTAGAGGATATGCTTCGTTGTTGCATCATTGACTTTGAGGTAAGTTGGGAAGAAAAAACACTGCTTGTTGAATTTGCCTATAACAACAACTTTCAGTCGAGTTTCAAGATGGCTCCTTTTGAAGCCTTGCATGGGCGCAAGTGTAGGACACCACTATGTTAGACTAAGCTTAACGAGGGGAGGATGATGGGATCATAATTGAATAGGCAAACCAAGGAGAAGGTTCAGATTATCAAAGAGAGGTTGCAAGCAGCTTATGATTGCCAAAAAGCTTATGCGGATTGAAAATGCAAGCACACTGAGTATGAGGCTGGTGACAAGGTGTTTCTAAAGGTGTCCCCGTGGAAAAGGGTTATCTATTTTGAGCGAAAAGGCAAGTTGAGCCCAAGATTCATTGGACCATATGAGGTTCTCGAGAGGGTTGGACTCATGGCTTATCGGTTAGCCTTGCCTCTAGAGATGACACACATCCATAATGTCTTCCATGTTTCTATGTTTAGAAGTTACCGTTCCGATCCTTCGCAAGTTATCTCGTTCGAGTAGATTGAGATTAACTAAGATTTGACATATGAAGAAGAAACCGGTAAATTTTTGGATAAAGGCATTAAAGAGTTACGTAACATGTGTATACCTCTAGTAAAAATGTTGTGGATGAACCATGGGGTCGAATAGGCTACATGGGAGATCAAAGAGGGTCGGTTTAACCTAAAAAGTGGGTTTCGCATATGGACCGGGGGTTTGGGCGTTTGAATGTGTAAAGTGTCCATAAGTTTTATATTTCATGCACATTCCATCTCATACTATTGCTATTTTTAAGTACATTTTAGGCATAAATAGGATCATGCATTGCATTTTACAATATTCTTTACTTTGCCATGCTTTTTATAGATTATCTTTTATTTGGTAAGGAAAAGGTATTGTTTTAGTTTAGTTTTAGTTTCAGGTGCTAGAGGTTGATAGAAAGAGAGAGGAGATGAGGACATGATGCTGAGGCAACAGACCAAGGAGATGTACTAATGCAGTTTCAGACAGAGACAGCAGCTACTGAGTAGCTGTCGCCGCCCTACCTGCCGCCCAAGACATCAAGCTGAGGAATTGGAGAATTGGAGTGCGATCTGTAGAGTAGAAAATCCTAATGATATCGTCCACTTAATTTTCCGATGACTGTAGTAGCAAGCAGAACCATCGAAGAAGGAATTCGAGATTACTTGCGGAGCAAGACAACATGAAGATGTCCACATTCAACTCAAAGAAGACACAATTTAAGGTTGCATTTAATGCAAAAGCTACTTTTAAGACTTCTACTCCAAGAAGGACTAGACCTAGCTAATGCCTATATATACATATTGTACTTTTTCTTTAAAAACAACTCAGGTTTTCCCTTAGGCATAGTTTAGGTTTTCTTGCCGCCATTATGTTCTAAAATTCTCTTTGGGTTTGGGTTATGTTGTAAACTAGTGTGAGAATGGTTGTTTAGGATTTTAAGTTTGTTTTTGCAATAAAGCTTCAAGGTTTTCTTATTCAATGTTCTTCATAGTTTTCAATTAAGGTGAAAGATTAGTTGATTACTATCCATTTGTTCAGTATCGAGAGAGTCGAACTCACGAAAGGAGTAAGTACGATCCTCACCTTAATCAAGTGTTGATCAATCCAGCCTAGACATAGGTTAGGGTTTAAGGCGGCTAAAAGAGAACGAACCAAACATTGATGTCTTTGCTTAATTCACGCCGCAACTAGTATTATCTGCAGTGGGCATCAACAACATTATGAGTTAGACATAAGTAGGATCACTTTTGAAGCGTTCTGTCGAATCTTGTAGTTCTGCCGAGTTTTGCACCAAGGCACAAGTCCATTCCCCTGTTGAGGCAGCGAGAACGTCTTAGTAGCCTAACTACCATCCCCCGCCAAGGCAGCGAAGTCTGGCAGCGCAAAGCAACTTGTCCAATTCAACGCAGTTTCACACTAAACAGCAGCATAACCCGACCCATGCCAACAATCTGATCTCTTCCCTTTATTTACTTGTGTTTTATTTTATTTTCCTCTTAAACAATTCAACTTATTTGTGCATTTAATTTTCCTCTGTGCAGGAGTTACGA
Source organism: Hibiscus tridactylites (assembly GCA_958450335.1). NCBI lineage: Eukaryota > Viridiplantae > Streptophyta > Magnoliopsida > Malvales > Malvaceae > Hibiscus > Hibiscus tridactylites. Next base: position 66,870,168 of record OY288283.1, on the reverse strand, counting down.
TTCGAGTCAAGCTGTCCAATCCCTGTGCGAGACGATATCTTTTATACTATTACTTGACAGGAGTGCACTTGCGCTCATATTTAGAGAAAACTAAAACGCTCTACAAGTTTTTGGCGTCGTTTCCAGGGATTGGTAACAGCGAAATTTGTATTTAAATTTCTTCACTTTTATTTTTATTTGCATTTAATTTTTTAGTCTTTATTATTTTTATTTTTAATCGAAAAAAAAGAATTTTACAGTTTCCTTTGCTATTGCATGACCAAGGCAAACCCAAAAGGAGGAATCGTTTATTGAGACGATATCGTACGAAGAGCAAGAGAACTCAAAAAGGAAATCAGAACAACCCTAGGGAAAGCTAAAGAAGAGAGAAAAGTAGAGAAAATCATGGAAGAAATAAACGACAACCCTGCCAATAATGCTCATAACGGCAGGGATGGCAGCAAGACCCGCCACCTAGAGAACAGCAGCAAGTTCCACCTAGGCAGCCGCCCCCTATTCCGCCCAGGCAACCACACTACGTTCTAACCACCAGGGATTATTTGGAACATGACTTCAGAGGGTTCGATCGTATAGTGACAGAACCTGAAATTGAGTCGGATCACTTTGAGTTGAAGCCCGTGATGTTCAACATGATCAACACTTTGGGGCAATTTGGAGGGACTGCCACAGAAGATGCTCGGCACCACTTAATAGGATTCCTAGACAAATACAGAGCCTTCAAAATACACGGAGTTCATCAAGATGTGCTAAGGTTGAGGTTATTCCCCTATTCACTGAGGGATAGGGCAAAGCAGTTGTTGAACAACCAGCCAGCAGGGTCATTCAACACATGGAAAGAGCTGTGTAAGGATTTCTTGGATCGTTTCAGCCTATCTAATGTCACAGACTGATTGAGAAACGAGATCACAGCTTTCCGACAAGGGGATGATGAGCCAATGTATGAAGCATGGGAGCGATACCAACATATGCTAAATAACTGCCCGTTTCATGGTTTTTCGGCTTGGACACAAGTGTCAATGTTTTATAACGGGGTGAACTACCCAAATCGAATGATGATTGATGCCTCAGCCAACGGAATCATCCTCGACAGACCATCAGAGGAGGCACTGTGGATCCTGAACCAAGCCGGCAAAAATGACTATAAGTACCCAACAGCCCACCGAGGCGGCATTAGGCGGCCAACAGTTGTGAACGAAGTGGAAGCCTCAGAATTTGTCAATGCCCACCTCGACAAACTGACAGAGATGGTTATGAACATGGTAAAACCCACTAGGAAAGTCTATGAGGCCAAGGCTGTAGAGCCATTCTGCGATGAGTGTGGGGGCAACCACGATTCCTTTGAATGTACTGTAACTGCCAATTTCATGGGAGGATACGAGAGGAACAACAGACCCGCCACGAATACATACAACCCTGGATGGAGGAATCACCCAAACTTTGCCTGGGGCAATCCAAAAATTGCTGCCAATCCACAACAACAACATGGAGGCTACCAGCACAACCTGTCACGACAGCTACCACAACAGCAACAAAATATGAACACTAATTCATTAGAATCCACCTTACATACTTTTATATCTCGTACTAATGATTTCATTGTTCATACCAATAAATTTATTGACAAAACTGAATCTTTCATGGACAGGACTAAAATTAGGATGTATAACCATGAGGCAGCAATAAAGAATCTTGAGACCCAGTTCGGAAGGTTCACCCAGATTGTAAACACTAGGCCAATGGGTGGATTACCTAGTGATACAGAAACCAAGAAAGGGAAATCCCATGAGCAGTGCAAAGCTATAAAAACTAGAAGTGGGATAACACTGCAAGAGCCATCCATCCCTGCTGCGAGAGAAACAACACTTACCAAACCAGTTCAAGCCGCCGGACACCCTGTCGTGGCAGCACCTGAGAAAGGCAATATGTGTAACACCCGGGTTTAGGGGCCGGGTGAAAATAATATTTTAATATTATTTTGGGTTCGGTTTTATAATTAAAATAATCTTTTAAAGTTTCGGGTTTCAAAAGCAAATATTTTACTTTGGACTAAAATGAAATGAAACACAAATCGGAGAGATTTTAAAGAAATTGGAGAATGGCCATTCATTAATGGCAATATTGTAATTAGCCCAACTTTTAATTTTAAAACTCATTCCTATCATCTTTTACTATTCACCTTCTTCTCCTTCAAAACAAAAACAACGGTTTGAATAGCTCTCTCCACCCAAACACTATTTCATCTCATTTCTCCTTCGTTTCAACTCGTTTTGAAAGGTAACATCATTTTTGACTTCTCCTCAACCTCCTCTCTTCAAAAGTACAATTAGTTTTTATTTTCGTTAAAGTTTTGGAAATGGAGATTTCAAGGGTTTTGATTAAAAACGATACCTTTACTATGTTTAACTTAATATTTTGATTCAATGTTGTTAGTTATGAAGGCTAGGAGCTAAATGGTATCACATATGTGAATTTTTCTTGGTTTTGAACAAATTCCCGAAATTGGGTTTAAAGGGGGTTTTGAAGGGTTTTGGGTGAGTTTTGGGGGTTGTTTTAGGTTGGAATTGATGGGCTAATGTTAGTGCTATGGTTAGGGGTTGATTTGGGATCATTTGTGGGTATAAAAGGTGTTGGAAACATGAGTTTTTGATGAGGTTATTGGGCTGCACGAAATTGTTAAATGTGGGGTTTGTTCATGGCATGAAACATTATGATTTGTGTTTGAATTGTGTTTCGGGTTAGTACTTTGATGCTTGTGCTGATTTGAAGTTGTTTGAATTGTATTGAGGTTGTTTAGAGGCGAGAACTTGTGTCGGTGAAGTATCGGGAAGAAATCCGGAAGCTTGAAGGTGGTTGATTGCTTGGTATTTGAGCTTGGAAGTATAGGTGAGTGGTTAATGTTTTAAAGTGGTTTAAATGTTTGGTTCGAGCATGTGGACTAGGTCGGGCTTGGTAGACCCACCTAGAGTTAGGATTAGGGTGGTAGCCTAATCCTAAACTTAATATAGAGCCATTGGTTGAACTTGTAATGGATGTTTATGCCTCGTATGTCTTGTGATATGATTGCTTATGTATAATGTGTTATACATGTGAGATGAGGCATGATTGTGATGCATTATGATATGCATGTGAATGGTTCATGATTGTGATCATGGTGAGTACGTGCTAAGCACAGAATCAGTTATAATGAATAATGTGGATTGAGTTAAATGTTGGCACTAGTATACTTGAGTACAAATGATCGATCATTAGGATGTTAATGTGCACACATGAGTCAAATTCGCACGTGGCCTTGGTGTCATTGAGTCACCAAGGAGGAGTACGATTCGCCCGGAAATTGTTATATATATTAGTCGATGATGAGTGGAATCCCATCGGCGGGGCGTGAGGATGAGTGGAATCCCCTCCGCGAGACCGGTGATGAGTGTAATCCCACCGTGAGGTAAAGTAGTTGTTGGATGTGAGTTCCAACGTGTTTATCCGCGTATTCGGGTCATAGCTAGGTGCCAATGTTGATTGATATGTGTATCAATGTGTTGTGTAAATGTGATCTCTACTTGGATGTTTATATGTGATTACATATGTGGTGAAATAGAGCTTGTTGAGCATGGCATATAATCGGATATTGTTCATGCATCTTTAACATTTGGCTCTTGAGGATCAATGGTATAATCATGCATTTACCTTGGTTAGGATCGTGCTTGGACCCTACATTGTCGAGGTTTGTTTTTAAAGAGCTTACCCTCACTAAGCTTTATTGCTTACGCTCTCTCTTTGTTCGACAATGCAGATCCTTAGTTCGTGGGTTGCTAAGTGTAAGAAGGGGGCCTCCAAGTGTGCTTCGTGGTGCTTGTTTAGCTACCAAGTATGAACATTTTAATTATGATGTAATGGTCATGCAATGGGACATGTAATCGTGCTATGATGCCCTTTTGGAATACGTTGTTGTTGTTGTTGTTTAAGAACATGTTAGACTCCTCGTATGTATGCGTTAACTTGGCTTTTTGAGATGTATGCCCTTGCTTGTGAACCTTGTTGGCAATTGCTTACCTTGAATTGCCTATGTGATGACTATGTTAAAGTATGCTTTTGGTAATGCCTTGATTGGATGTTTCTTTATATGTCTTGGGTGTTTGAGCATGTTTGTCTTAGGATCCATGCCTCTAGATCATGTATGTTTATGCCGAATGTTGTTTGGGGTCATCTAGGGCCCTTAGAATTGTTGAGAAATGCCTAAGTCTGATTTTCGAAGGTTGCAGACAGCTCGCGTTTCGAAACGAGCTGGGCCGTTTCGGAACGGGTAAGGCTTCAGGGACCCCGTATCAGAACGCGTTTTGATACGGTTTGGCCTATGAATCCCCTATTCCGAAACGGGTATCAGAACGTTTTGGCTACTGGTGTTCTGAGAAAATGACGAGATGAAAGTGTTTCAAAACGGGTCTAAGGGTTTTGAAATGGTCAAAATCTCGTTGACCACGAGAAGTTGACCGTTGAGGGTGTTTCGGAACGGTTGACCTCCGTTCCGATACGGCCTCTTCGTGTAGGCTTAGAACTGTTGACCAGGTCAAGGCGTTTCGATACACCTTGAGGGTGTTTCGAAATGGCCTGCTTAATAATTTAAAAATGGACTGTTTTGCATAGGTTGATCGAGTTATTGTTTTATGAATGCTTGTCTTTCTGTTGTTATGATCACATAGGATTCGAATGAGCCTGTAGAAAAGATTAAAGTAAAAAGAAAAAAATTTAGGGTTGTTAACCGAGGGGAAACCTTAACGGGTTTCACTTCAGTTTTCCCCATGTGGCCCACTCGGACCGGTCAAGCGTCCTGATCGGGACGAGGGGGTTACAATGTGGAACCAGAAAAACAACCGACAGATGACACTATGAATGAGCAGACAGACTCTGAACCAGTTAGTACCCTCAGAATAAGACTCTCCCCAAGGCAAAATTTGTAGACACTACACCTTCACCAACATTCCCACAACGTTTGAAAAAACAGGAACATGATATGCAGTTTAAAAAATTACTGGATGTTCTGAAGCAAGTCAAAATCAATCTTCTACTGGTAGAGTTGATCGAACAGATGCCCAACTCTGACAAGTTCCTAAAGGATATAGTATCCAAAAGAACAAGGATCGGGGAATTTGAGACAGTGGCAGTGACAGAGGGATGCATGGCAATGTTGCACAATAAGGCACCACCCAAACAGAAAGATCCAAGCAACTTCATAATTCCTTGTAAAACAGACAGCAACCACTCCGTACGAGCCCTATGTGACATAGGGGCAAGCATCAACTTAATGCCCAAGTCTGTTTTCCAGAAACTGGGGATAGGAGACGCCCACCCAATGACTGTAATGCTACAGCTAGCCGACAGAACATATGTACAACTGGAAGGAAAAATGAAGGACATCCTAGTGAAGGTGGATAAATTCATTTTTCATGCTGAATTCATGGTACTAGACTGTGAAGTAGATGAAAGGGCACCGATAATCCTAGGGTGCCATTCCTAGCTGCGGGCAGAATGCTGATCGATGTTGAAATAGGCGAACTTACAATGTGGGTCAACGATCAGCAAGTAAAGTTGAATGTCTTCCAAACCATGAGACAGGCTGATGATCCAAAATCAATTCAAACGGATCACCCAAACTCAACCAATTAAACTTACAACATTTAGGGACCAAAACGTAAGAAACAGAAACCTGGAACAATTCAAAATCAACATCCAACAGTCAAGTGTTTCAGAATACAAGATCCTGTATCGGAGCGGTCGTTCCAAAACCATGTTGACCGTTTCGATACGCGGGTGCGTTTCGATACCCCCAATGATCCGTTTCAATACGGTGATTCACAGTAACAAAATGTTCTGGAACGTGCCTACCCGTTCCGAAACACCATGACCATTACAGGCCACCGTTCCGAAATAGGTAAAGGCGTTCCGAAACGCCTAGACCTGTAATTTTCCAAATTGGTGGTTTTTCTCAACTTTTCACCTTCGAAACCATTCCAACACGTGTCATATCACACATACAATATGAATACACATCAAATACTACCAAAACAAAGCTCAAGCTATAACATGGCATCATTCTTGCAAGCATTAGAGCTATAGGCATGCTTCCTATATGACAAAACAACAAAAAGGCTAAAAACCACATTCAAGCTTAAACCAACATTCAAAGGCCATTTACAAACCATAATCAGCAACCCGAACATGCTCAAGGTGTTAACATCACCAAATAACATCAAGAGTGGAAATCCCACCCATTGCCTCTTATTACACCAAGGTAAAACCACATACATTGTTTAGTCAAAAGGGAGTTAGGATCCACTTGCTTTCTTTCTGCCTCGTATGCTTAATTCTCTGCATTGATGAAACAAATGAGCGTAAGCATAAAGCTTAGTGAGGATCACTAAAACAAAACATTCATCAATGCATTTTACAAAACTGAAACATCACCATTTATTATCACATGCCTTTACTTAAATCATTCTCTTTTCAAAGCATCAATGCACTTTTTAAACCACATGCACTTAGCATCATTAGAACAACAACAAATAAACTTTGCTCATGCTTAAACCAAGCATCTCATGCATTCCAGCATAATTCACAAGCATCTTATGCTTTAAATATCATTTAACAACATTATATTGGCTCGCAAGTGACCATTTCTCAATCCATACCAAAACCAACACAAATGACACAATCGGATACGCAGATTACAAGCATTGTCCAACACGCTTCATACACACTACCGAACTACACAAGGCTCACACACGGGATTAAGCCATCAACCGTTGTGACACCCGTGGTGGAGTTTAACTGTACAATCACAACCCCTCAACATCCAAGGCGACTTTATTCACGGTGCACCCAATCCTATAGCCGGCTAACTATATCCGATTAAAGTAACCAAAATCATTTTCCCATCACTTGCCAATATAATCATTTATCAACAATATTCCACTGTTTTACAAGCATAAGTCACAATGCCACTTTCACAAGCATAAACATGCTTAATCTCAAATACATACATTTCTTAAATCCAAGGATCATTTACCAAATGCATCCTTAACAACATGGCATTAAACACCAGCATTATCAATGCTCAAAACATGCTTTAAACGGTAAATAAAACCACATTTAATTTAAGTGCATTTTCTACAAAAAACATAACACATTACGAGAGAGACTTTCGAATCACTTACTCTTGAGCTTAGCTAAGTGTTTCAAACTTACACTAAGCTCCCATGACCACGCACAAAGCGTTACAAAGCTGGAAAATCCATTTCCACTCACCGATACGCGAAACCTTGCTCGCCGGCACGAAAATACCCTTCCGGAGCCTCCAAAACTGTCTCGTTTGCTCTAAGATCAAGATCCCCTATTTTTATCACCAAAACAGAGATCCAAATGCATTAAAATGCATTTCAACACTAGAAACTAAACACAAACTCGTTGCTCAACCAAACTACACCAATTTACCCATCCGAAACAACCAAAAAATCAATCGATTGCTTCCTAAACAAATCCCAGCCAATATACATCATTTTTAACCATTTATAAACATCAAAACACATCTAAAATCAACGTAAACCCATCCTTATACCTCCAGCAAACATAACTTCACCATTTCACCTCAAAAACCCAACTAAAACCATCAAGAAACTCAAGGATTTCGGGATCTATATTGTAAAAACCGTTTTTCAACATAATAATCAACTCAAAACTCAATTAAAACTAATCCAAAATAGAGCTCATCAATTTCAATCTGAAAATCAAGATTTTACTCATATTTTTGCAAGATTTTGGTCTTAAATCAAAACTATAATGAAAACTCAGCCAAAAACAATAATTAGAAGCCAAAGATCTTGGGAATTTCAATAAAGAACCTTGATTAGAGGTAGAGAATGGGATTTACCTCCGATCCTTGCTTTCCTCAATGAATGACAAGTTTTAGCTTCACAAATCTTGAAGAAATTAAAAAGAATTCTTTGAAATAAAAGAAAAATCAAGAAAAGAGTGATTGGATGAAAAGAAATCTGGAGAAAATGAGTTAGAATGGTGTTTGGCTGAAAATGAGAAGAGAAAGGTAGTTACGTGATTAAAATCTCACTAATTAACTACCAATTAATTAAATAAATAAAAGCATTTTAAATCAATTAATTTAAAAACCACTTTAAATACATGTCATATTAAGGAAAGGATAAATTACCATAAAGCTCCCTAAAGATTCTAAGATTTTGGCTCCTCTTTTAAAATTACATTTTTCCATAGTTTTGAAACTTTACATTTTGGTCACTACCCAAAATGTACCACTTCCAAAGTCAATTTTGTAAAATTGATTTGACCAACCTCTTAAACATGATTTTAGAGGATTTTAGCAATTTTACCATATTTTTATCCTATCCCGATCCTTGATTTCCCTAAATCACCTAACACGATTCAAATCGTTTCCGACCAGTCCGATCCAATGTCTGGAACATCTAAGCCCAAAACCAGGGCGTTGCAACTGATGGCGAGGTTGTATTTGATTGTGAAAGTAGTACGAAGATGAGATTCGAGAAGGAAATCATGCTTCGAGAAATGAAGGAGAAAATATCACAGAAAATTAGGAAAGAGATTCATGGTTTACGTTACCGATGGATGACATGTGACAATCTGGTCAGATATAGTGCAATCACTCTCCAAGATGATGACAATGTTTCTTTGATGATCACAGAGCATGATTCTATTGGAATTCGATATATCGTGTTGTTTGCTGAGGTGTGTGATGTTCCCGACCCATCTCCAAACGTAGTTGGAGAATCAGCTCAAATGTACTTTGGTAATGAGATTGATATGCCCGGAGGCAGTTTTGTTGCAATGTTGACAAGTGGGACATCAAATACATTTCATGAAGCCAGGTTTTCAACATATGCTTCATCACACTGGCCGAGTGTTGATCGTACTATTGAAGCTGATGTGGAACCCTCATGAGGTCGATGAGGAGAATCACTTGCCAATTCCAGGGAAGATGAAGATATTGGGGATCACGATTTGTTCCCTAGTGACATCAGAGCAGCCCCTGATTTTGGTGTTGGCAAATTTGTTTCGTCTAGGGGAGACATTATATTTTATGAACACGGTGATTAACCTCGAGTCAACACGGTGAATTATATGTTAGGCTTCAATTTGATGACATGAATGAAGCTATATTGGCAGTGAAAGAGTACAACATCAAGAACCACGTGGACTACTTTGTTGCAAAATCCAGCTAGAGGACTTCCTTTGCCAAATGTGTGAAATACGGACAAGAGTGCAATTGGAAGATCCGAGTGGCAAAGCTGCAGAAGTCAAATCGTTGGGAGGTCACAAAGTATAATGGTGTTCACACATGTTTATGAACTTCCATCAACCAGGACCACCGGAAATTGGACTCCAGCGTAGTAAGTTGTCACGTAATGAAGTTAGTTGAAGCAAATCCACGGGTTCTAGTTTCAACGATTCAGGCAAGCATTGCGTAGTAATTTGAATACCAAATAGAATACAAGAAGGCGTAGCATGCAAGGGATAAGGCAATGGACTTGGTGTACGTTGATTACGATAAGTTGTACAACGAGCTACCGGCTTTATTGCTAGCACTGACACATTTTATCCCGGGCACTATAGTGAGGTATCAAACCAAGGATGCAAAAGACCGAGAAGGCCAAATTGTTGAAGGCTATAAATTTTTTCATCGACTTTTCTGAGCAATCAAGCCTGCCATCGAAGGATTTCTCTGTTGAACACGTATGATCCAAGTCGATGGCACATGGTTGTACGGAAGATACTCTCATATATTTTTTGTTGTTGTTGCACAAGATGGTGACAATAATGTCTTCTCGATTGCATTCGCAATTGTTGAGCAGGAGACGGTGAAAGCTTGGAATTTCTTTTTGACGAATTTACGTGAGCATGTCGTCAAAGAATATGGGGTATGCATTATATCCGATCGAGGGACGGGTATCAAAGCAGCAATTAATCGAGACGGAAGTCATTGGATACCACCAAACGCATACCCTACCTACTGTATTCGTCATATCAATAAGAACTGCTATGAGCGGTTCAAAAATAAATATCTTCGTAGTGAGATCAAAAGCATGGGTAAGCATCTTTTTTCAAACTAAATTATATTTGCATAAGCATTTATTTATTTATTTATGTTTAATTTGTGTCAATACTAATAATATTATGAAACAGAATATCTACTAACGCAACCACATTTTTAGAGAAAGATGGAAATTTTAATGAAGTACGGCGAGTTGGTTTAGATTTGGGCAATTGAAATCGAGAGGGAAAGATGGGCCCAATCATATGACAAAGGTGGTAGACGATATGGGAAAATGTTTACCAACCTTGTGGAGTGCATAAATGGAGTACTAAAAGGATCACGCCATCTCCCAATAGCAAGCCTAGTGAAAGAGACGTACTATAGGTTGGCGAAAGTTTAGGTAGTTAAAGGGAAGAAATTGAGGCCATATTAAATAAGGGCTAAAGTTGGGCTCTCAATCTTGTGACGAAAATGACAAAGAACATGAAGAAAGCAACGTCGCTAAAGGTTCACAGCTTCGACTGAACTAATCAGACATTTGATGTTGTTGGTGCCAGACGCAACAATGAAGCAGCGCACACAAATGTATTTCGAGTCGATTTCAGACATAGTTGGTGTGATTGTGGAGCATTCCAAGAATGGTGATATACATGCATTCATGCAGTTGCAACGTGTATGCATATAGGGGTTGACTCATACACTTTTGTTGATGAATGCTTCGATCTCCACAAGATGGTCAATATTTACAGAAGTGAGTTCCCACCGATTGCAAATTCAATTTATTGGTCGTCAGTAGAGCATGAAAAATGATTACTGGATCCTACACTCCGTAGATCTCCAAATGGTTGACCTAGATCGACTCGCATATATACCAGTATAGATCTTCATGATAGGGAGAAGGGACAGCGGAAGAGATGTACCATATGTAGGGCCGAAGGACATTCCAGATCAAATTGTCCAAATCAACCAAGATTCGTGTCAATGCCTCGGTGATTTCCAATGTTTGTATTTGAAAAATGTTGTGTTGTGTTGTGTTGTGTTGTGTTGCGTTGCGTTGCGTTGCGTTGCGTTGCGTTGCGTTGCGTTGCGTTGTGTTGTGTTGTGTTGTGTTGTGTTGTGTTGTGTTGTGTTGTGTTGTGTTGTGTTGTGTTGTGTTGTGTTGTGTTGTGTTGTGTTGTGAAACAATTCAATTTAATCACTTAATTTGAATTGTTCTAATATAATCAATTAAGTCGAAAAACATTTTTCTTTTAAATTGTTAGATATAAAATAAAAATAAAAAACTTATTCAAACATTGCATTTTAACATAGTTCAAGTTATTAACTACTTGAAATAAAAAAGCTAACAATGCTTATGTCCACCGGTACCATTCCCCGGTGGATGATGAGACCGATCAAGATTGTGTCGATGACGAAGCTGAAGTTGCTGCTCTTCGTCGTCATCATCATCGGTTCCAATTTGTAACCCCCTTAGCCCAGCCTAGACGGATGACCCGAACTACGGAGATTACACGGGGAAAATCAAAGTCAACCCAAAAGTCAACCTAGATTAACGACCATTTTTTATCTTTTTAATCTTGTCTAGATACATGTTAACCCTAGGTGAACACTCGAGAAACATATACGTGTAAAGCACAGCGATCGGATTTCAGAAAGGGACTCAATTGATCAATATACAAATGTTAGGGACCAAAACGTAAATTCTGTAAATTAAAAGGTCATAACTGATTTTAAAGTTACCAATATGAAATTAGTCATATTACATGCTTCCCTGTCAAATCTCACCTTAATTGGACAACTCGAGCTCATACAATTGCAAACTCGACTTTCAGGACTAAAACGTAAAGCTTGCAAACTTCAGCACCATTCAAATCAGTACCCAACGGTCACCTGTTTTGAAACGGCATTGACCGTTCCAAAACACGGGTTGGTTTCGAGACTGTTTCTGAAACAGGGCATTCTAGTAGCCAAAACGTTTCGGAACAGTCTCTAGCTGTTTCGAAACACGAAGGCCATTACAAGGCCCCGTTTCGAAACGCCATTGAGTGTTCCGATACGGTTTGCCTAGAAGCTACAGATTTTGCTAGTTTTTCATACATTAATCCACTCAAACACTACCTAATGACTTCCTAGTCATGCCAACAAGTCATCATACATATAAGGAGCATGTTTTCAACTCCTAAACACATTCATAGCATCAAACATGAAGTTTCACATGTCTATAGGCATGCATCCTAATATCCAAAGCCAAGCAATCAACCAAACTCCAAAACAAGCATTAAAAGGCCATTTACAAATTCAAATCATCAAAAGCATCATGCCACAACCTAGGGAGTTCAACACATCTCCCAAAACACATCTTAGGTTCCCATTGCCAAATTACCAAAACTAATAGTGTATGAAAACATCACCATACATGAGCTTGGTTTCCCTTGGACACTCTTAGCCTCCTTGTTAACCTTAAACACTTCAATTATCTGCATTATTGGTACAAGAGAGAGAGCGTAAGCACAATTGCTTAGTGAGGCATGCTCTAAAGAAAACAACACAATAATGCATTTTAGGAAACACTTTCAACAAAGCTTTTTAAACTCATGCTCATCTCTTTTCATGCAACCTTGCATACTTTACAAGCATCTCATGCTTCATTACATTCAACATATCATATTGGCTTTCAAGTGATAATTCATAACCATTTACAACACAAAACACAATCGGATACGCAGATTACAAGCGTTGTCCCACACGCTTCATACACACTACCGAACAACACATGGTGGAGTTTTTCCCACACGCGGATTACAAGCGTTGTCCCACACACTTCATACACACTTTAAAACCAATTCATCACTTGCCAATATACACCAAATACCATCATCAATTCACTTTTTTAAAGCATTAATCAAAGCCATTTAAACATCATGCATCTTTATGCATCATTACCAAAATATAACATGTAAAACCAAGGATCTCTTACCTTGAGCATCCTTCAACACATGGCTTTCAAAACCAACATTAACCATGCTAAAACATGCTTTCAAAACAGAATTTAAAAATGCAATTTATAACCAATGCATCAATCCACTTCATAGTACATCCGAGGGAGTTTTTCCGTAAACTTACTCTTGAGATTAGCTAAGTTGTTTAGACTTAAACTAAGCTCCCAAAACCTCCAAGTAATCGTTTCAAAGCTGGAAACCCAACTCCACTCACCAATTACGTTTCGCTTGCTTGCCGAAACACCAATCAAGCCTCCGGATCAACTCCAAAAGTGTCCAAAGATGTCTCCCTTGTTTTAAACACATCAAAGCATAGGATTAATGCATCATTATGCATTGAAATCTTCAGCCAACACACCTAAACTCGCTGCTCTACCCAAAACCAATATTTCGGCTACCAAACACAACCGAAAACACCTCCAAACTCTTCCAAAACTTAACCCAGCCAAGATCCATCACTTCTAACCATTTCTAAACATCAATTCACATCCAAAATAAACCTAAACTCGTCCTTATACCTCCAGCTATAACAGAACACCAAAAACACCTCAAAAACCATCATTTTCTTGAGCAAAAACTTAGGAAACACAACCTATTCGGGATGCATTGATAAAACCTCATTTCAACATCATTAGACATCCAAAATACATTAGAGAATCATCTCAAAACAGAGCCCAAACAATCACAACGAAATTCTTCAAGATTTCTTCCAAATTTTGAGTTTTAAGCCAAAATCAAGTTTCTAACATTAAAACCATTTACAAAACTTAAATTAAGGATTGACAACTTGGGAATTTCAGTAAATAACTGAGTATTTAGAGGAGAAGAACAATCTTACCTCTAAATGGTGATTTCTTCTTGATTTGAGCCAATTTCTTTGAAAATTCAATGAGGAAATCAAAAGGATTTGATTCAAGATTGATTAGGGATTAATTGATGATAGAAATCTCATCAATTGAAGTGAAGATCAATGCAAAAGTGGATGGAGAAAAAGTGTTTGGATGATGGGATTTTGAGAGAAAAATGAATGAGAAAAATTTAGGAAAAGGTAGTTATGAAAATTCAAAAAGTAGTTTCTCTTTTCTTTTAATTAATTAAAACATTAATTAAATCACCCAAATTAAGGAAAAATCTGGAGAAAACATTTTTGGGTAAATTAGCTCCTTAAAGATTCAAAGTTTCAATCCTTACAAAACAGTCACCACTAAACTTTTCAAAAATCGCATTTTAGTCACTACACCAAAATGTAGTATTTCCAAACCTTATTTTGTAAAATTGATTTCACCACCCTCTTATATATATTAAAAGAGGATTTTTAGATATTTTTCTATATTTTTAAAGCATCCCGAACTAGGCTTTCCCTAAAACCTCCTTATATATTCGAACCGAATATCAGACCGGTCTGGTTTAGACCCTAAACTTCTAAGCCCAAAAATTAGGGTGTTACAACTCTCCCCCTTAAGAAATTTTGTCCTCGAAATTTACTTGGAGGAAAAAGGTACGGAAACTGCTTCTTCATGTCGTCCTTTCTTTCCCACGTGGCTTCCTCAACACCACGATCCTTCCACAACACCTTAACCAATTCAATGGTCTTGCCTCGAAGAACTTTATTGTCCGAATCCAGAATTTCAACAGGCTCTTCATCATAGGTCAAGTCTGGATTCAACTCCACTTCCTCCACAGGCATAACATGCGAAGGATCCGATCTATACCTCCGAAGCATAGAGACATAAAACACATCATGTATCTTTTCCAACTCTTGCGATAACCTCAACTTGTACGCAACAGGACCCACACGTTCAATCACCTCGTATGGTCCAATGTACCTAGGGCTCAACTTACCCTTCCGGCCAAACCTCATCACCTTCTTCCAAGGTGAAACCTTCAAGAACACACGGCCACCTACCGTAAACTCAATCTCCTTACGCTTCAAATCCGCGTAAGACTTCTGTCGATCAGAAGCTGCCTTTAATCGCTCACAAATGAGTTTCACCTTCTCGGTGGTTCCTTTCAGGAAAGCCGGCATTGAAACCAACTTCTGACCTGTTTCAGACCAGCAAAGAGGAGTTCTGCACTTCCTCCCGTACAAGGCTTCATAAGGTGTCATTTGAATACTTGCCTGGTAGCTATTGTTATAAGCAAACTCCACCAAAGGCAAATGCTTCTCCCAAGAACCTTGAAACTCAATCACACAACACCTCAACATATCTTCCAGCACTTGGATAACACGCTCGGATTGTCCATCTGACTGTGGATGATAAGAAGTACTGAAATTCAGCCGCGTACCCAAAGCTTGATGCAAACACTCCCAAAAACGCGATGTAAACCTCGGATCTCTATCCGACACTATAGACTTTGGCACACCATGTAGTCGCACAATCTTAGTAATGTACAACTCTGCAAGCTTGTCCAAGGTATACGTAGTATGCACAGGTAAGAAATGCGCACACTTCGTAAGGCGATCCACAATCACCCACACCGAATTCTTCTTCGATGGCGACAAAGGCAAACCAGACACAAAGTCCATGGTAATCCTTTCCCACTTCCACTCAGGAATCCTCAGCGGCTGCAACAACCCTAAAGGAAACTGATGCTCAGCCTTAACCCGTTGACAAACCATGCACTTACTCACGTACTCCGCAACGTCTTTCTTCAATCCTACCCAATAGTACTCATCCTTAAGATCACAATGCATCTTTGTACTACCAGGGTGCATAGCAAAAGGACTACTATGAGCTTCAGTCATAATAGTACGCCTCAACTCCGCATCATTCGACACTACTATCCAACTTCCATAACATAGAACCCCATCATCATTAAAACAGAAATCCGATGGTCTATCCTCAGCAATATCCTGAACATGTGGCACCAAAGAATCATCCAATAACTGCTTATCCTTTATCAACTGAACCAAAGATGATTTCACTTGCAATTCAGCCACAAGCCCTCCATCTCGTGAAATACTCAAGCTGGCAAACATAGCCCTTAACTCCACTGCCACCTTCCTACTCAAGGCATTCGCTACAACATTAGCTTTTCCCGGATGGTACTCAATCGTCAGATCGTAATCTTTAAGAAACTCCACCCAACGTCGTTGCCTAAGATTCAGCTCTTTCTGAGACATCATATACTTCAAACTTTTGTGATCCGTGTACACAGTACACTTCTCACCATACAGATAATGTCCCCAATTCTTCAAAGCAAAAACCACCGCAGCTAACTCAATATCATGCGTAGGATAATTGCGCTCATGCACCTTCAACTGGCACGATGCATAAGCCACCACCTTACCCTCTTGCATCAACACACACCCCAAACCAACATAGGATGCGTCGTTGTACACCACAAACTCTTTCCCTGATTCAGGTTGAACCAAGATAGGAGCTTGCGTCAAAGTTGCCTTAAGCTTCTCAAAAGCTTGTTGCCTTGCTTCTGTCCACTCATACTTGACATCCTTTTGCAACAACTTCCTCAAAGGTGCAGCAATCTTCGAAAATCCATCCACAAATCTCCGATAATATCCTGCCAACCCAAGGAAACTACGGACTTCATGAACAAACTTAGGAGGCTTCCAATTCATCACCGCCTCAATCTTCCGAGGATCAACACGAATCCCCTCAGCATAAACCACATGACCAAGGAAAACAACTTCCCTAAGCCAGAATTCGCAATTGCTCAGCTTAGCATAAAGTTGATTCTCCTACAGCGCCTGCAACACAATCCACAAATGCCCCTCATGCTCCTCCTCAGAACGGGAATACACAAGGATATCATCAATGAACACCACAACAAACTTGTCCAAGTATTCATGGAACACTCTATTCATCATGTCCATAAAAGCTGTAGGGGCATTCGTCATGCCAAACGGCATCACAAGGAACTCATAATGCCCATACCTCGTTCTAAAGGCTATTTTTGGCACATCCACATCTTTCACTTTAAGCTGGTAGTAACCTGGCCTTAAGTCAATCTTAGAGAACACAACCGCTCCCCGAAACTGATCAAAAAGATCATCAATCCTCGGTAAAGGATATTGATTCTTGATAGTCAACTTGTTTAGCTGACGATAATCTATGCACATTCTTATAGTGCCATCCTTTTTCTTCACAAACAAGACCGGTGCACCCCAAGGTGACACACTCGGCCGAATGAAACCACGATCAAGCAACTCCTGAAGTTGCGTCTTCAGCTCCATCAACTCCTTAGGTGCCATTCGGTAAGGAGTAATGGACACTGGAGTTGTGTTTTCATACAACTCAATTCCAAACTCCACCTCTCGACTAGGAGGCAATCCAGGTAACTCCTCCGAAAACACTCCAGGAAACTCTCGCACAGTCATGATATCTTGAACGCGCAACTCCTTAGAGCTAGGATTCATCACAAAAGCTAGGTAAGCCTCACAACCTTGCCTCAGCATTCGGCTTGCTTCCAGCGTAGACACCACATTGTCAAGAAACTTTACATTCTCACCAACCACCACTACCTCGTAATCATCCGCAAGTTTCAACGAAACTCGCTTGTTCTCAAAATCCACTAAAGCTCAATGTTCAACAAGCCAATACATACCAAGGATTACATCAATACCATAGAATGGCAATTCCATGAGATCAACAAGAAAAACATGGTTTTGCACTTTCAAGGGACATCTTCTATACAACTTTCGTGTCACAACGGTCTCACCAAAGGAACTAGTTACACGCATACCAACATCCAAAGACTCAACAGGTAAACCAAGAAATTGAGCATGTTCATGCAATATGTATGAGTGTGTAGATCCATAATCAATCAAGGAAAGTAATGACAAGGATTGCAAAGTAAAGGTACCTGCAATCACATCCGTATCATTTCTCCCCTCACGCTGAGCATACACTCGAGCCTTACCACCACCCTCAGGTTGAACAGCCACCACATGTGCCACATTCCTCCCACCATTATCTCTACGCTAGAAGTTACCACGGTCGCGCCCACGACCTCTCTGTGGTGCAACTACCCCAGGAGCACGTCCCTGACCACCACCGGCCAACAAGGGACACTCCCTCCTCATGTGGTCTGCCGAATACAATTCCAGCATGAATTACCGGTCACTTCTACAGAAGACTGAGCCTCCCTCGCTACTCGAGGACAATCTCGCCTCAAATGGCCACGAGATCCACACGTCCAGCACGTGTTCTGATCAGCCCTCATCCTATCTCCTTGAACAGGCGCACCATGCCCTCCATTACCATGCCTAGAAGAAGACTGATACCTCTTATCTCGTCCTCTCTTGTTCCGTCCACCACCGAAACTATAATCAGCAACTCTTTTTCCCGAGCTAGAACTAACGCCTCTGGAAGACAAACCTAAGTTCTGCTCGATGTCCTTCGCTCCACTCACAAGCACATCAAAATCTGTATACTCAGCTACAAGCATAAAAGTCTTCACGTCCGTCACCAAACCATAACGGAAGCGTTCACACTTCTCCCGCTCATCAGGGATAAGCTCAGGTGTGTACTGACTAAGGCGGACAAACTGGATCTCATACTCAGCCACCGTAATGCTTCCTTGCACAAGAGACATAAATTCTCTTTTCTTCTCATCTAGGTATCGCACACCCAGATACATCCGCTTAAACGCGTTCAAGAAGAACGTCCAAGTCACATCATTTTCCTCCATTCTAGAGACAGTGGTTGTCCACCACGTATAAGCATCATCATGCAGCAGTGATACCACACAACCCAACTTCTGCACATTGTTGCAGTTCATTTGCCCCAAAATCCTCTTGGTGCTTTCCAACCAAGATTCAGATCCTTCAGGAGATAAACCTCTGAACTCAGTCCCTCCCAGACTGCGAAGACGTTCCAAAGGCAATCGCACATTAGCATCACCCTGATGCGCAGCTCCGTGAGCTCCAGCTACTGATGCATGAAAGGCTCCAGCAATAGCATGAATCAACACAGTCATGTCAGGAGTAGCTTGCCCTTGCACACCTTCAGGTCCAGCGACCCCAGCACCAGCACCAACACCAACATTATCACCTCCAGCACCACCACCGCCGGGTGGTCCACCAACAGGGGGAGGAGGTATATCCACAACATTCTCAGCATTTTCCTCATTCTCGTTCTGAGCCATAGCTCTCGTATTCATCCTCATCTCTCTACGAGGCCCCATTTACAAGAAAACAATGCACTGACACAAATGCAACAAACATAATTAGGCTCAACAAGGTAAGTAATCCAAGTACTCAAGCTCATTTTCCAAAAAAATCCTTTCATTAGTTTTGCTATGGCAATGGGTCCCCCTAACATGCTTCAACATAGCATAACATCACAATTGCAACCATGCATCACAATTCATAAAACATTCTTTCACTTAAAAGGTCTGTCATGCAAAAACACATACATCACCCACATAAAAATTCCCAACTACACGAGAACCAAGCTCTGATACCACCAAATGTAACCCCTTTAGCCCAGCCTAGACGGTTGACCCGAACTACGGAGATTACACGGGGAAAATCAAAGTCAACCCGAAAGTCAACCTTGATTAACGAACCTTTTTTTCTTTTCAATCTTGTCTAGATACATGTTAACCCTAAGTGAAAACTCGAGAAACATATACGTGTCAAGCACAGCGATCGGATTTCAGAAAGGGACTTAATTGCACAATATACAAATGTTAGGGACCAAAATGTAAATTCTATAAATTAGAAGGTCATAACTGATTTTAAAGTTACCAATATGAAATTAGTCATATTACATGCTTCCCTGTCAAATCTCACCTTAATTGGACAACTCGAGCTCATATAATTGCAAACACGACTTTCAGGACTAAAAGGTAAAGCTTGCAAACTTCAGCACCATTTAAATCAGTGCCCAACGGTCACCTGTTTCGAAACGGCATTGACCGTTCCGAAACACGGGTTGGTTCCGAGACTGGTTCCGAAACACGGGTTGGTTCCGAGACTGGTTCCGAAACAGGGCATTCCAGTAGCGAAAACGTTTCGGAACAGTCTCCAATCGTTTCGAAACACGAAGGCCATTACAGGGGCCCCGTTTCGAAACGCCAGTGAGTGTTCCGATACGGTTTGCTCAGAAGCTGCAGATTTTGCTGGTTTTTCATACAGTAGTCCACTCAAACACTACCTAATGACTTCCTAGTCATGCCAACAAGTCATCATACATATAAGGAGCATGTTTGCAACTCCTAAACACATTCATAGCATCAAACATGAAGTTTCACATGTCTATAGGCATCCATCCTAATATCCAAAGCCAAGCAATCAACCAAACTCCAAAACAAGCATTAAAAGGCCATTTACAAATTCAAATCATCAAAAGCATCATGCCACAACCTAGGGAGTTCAACACATCTCCCAAAACACATCTTAGGTTCCCATTTCCAAATTACCAAAACTAATAGTGTATGAAAACATCACCATACATGAGCTTGGTTTCCCTTGGACACTCTTAGCCTCCTTTTAGCCCTTAAACACTTCAATTATCTGCATTATTGGTACAAGAGAGAGAGCGTAAGCACAATTGCTTAGTGAGGCATGCTCTAAAGAAAACAACACAATAATGCATTTTAGGAAACACTTTCAACAAATCATTTTAAACTCATGCTCATCTCTTTTCGTGCAACCTTGCATACTTTACAAGCATCTCATGCTTCATTACATTCAACATATCATATTGGCTTTCAAGTGATAATTCATAACCATTTACAACACAAAACACAATCGGATACGCAGATTACAAGTGTTGTCCCACACGCTTCATACACACTACCGAACAACACATGGTGGAGTTTATCGGTACAATCACAACCCCTCAACACCCGTGATGGATTTTAACGGTACAATCACAACCCCTTAACATTACTCATCGATAGTTGTATAATTCCACTAACGAGAGCAAGGGACACATAACACAAGATCCACACACGGACTTTTAACCACCGTTGTGATCTTACCTCACTCGTTAAGGTACTTGGATGGAGTTTACGGTACAATCATAACCCCCTCAACACCCAAGGCGACTTTACTTACGGTGCACCCAATCCTATAGCCGGCTAACTATATCTGATTCAAGTACTTTAAAACCAATTCATCACTTTCCAATATACGCCAAATACCATCATCAATTCACTGTTTTAAAACATTAATCAAAGCCATTTAAACATCATGCATCTTCATGCATCATTACCAAAATATAACATGTCAAACCAAGGATCACTTACCTTGAGCATCCTTCAACACATGGCTTTCAAAACCAGCATTAACCATGCTAAAACATGCTTTCAAAACAGAATTTAAACATGCAATTTATAACCAATGCATCTGTAACCCCCTTAACCCGGCCTAGACGGTTGACCCGAATTAAGAAAGTCACACGGGGAAAACCAAAGTCAACCCGAAAGTTAACCTTGATTAACGACCCTTTTTTTTTCTTTTTTACTCTTGTTTAGATGCACATTAACCCTAGTTGTGATCACACAGACAACATGCTCAAAGATCACAAACATCAGAGATCAACAGGGACCCAAATGAACAATTTACAACTTTAGGGACCAAATTGTAATTTCTGTAAATTATAAGGCCTTAACCCAAATTAAAGTTACCATCTTGAAATTAATCAGGTTTCATGCCTCTCTGTCAAATTTCAGCTCCAACGGGCAACCTAAACTCATACAATTGCACAAACAAGATACGGGACCAAAATGCAAGCAATCCAAAACATTAAACTGCCAATGTCAGCCCCCAACGGTCACGTGTTCTGAAACAGGGAGAGCCCGTTTCAAAACGCGGGGCCGTTCCGCAACGCGTATCGAAACGAGGGCTGGCAGAGGGCTTCCCGTTCCGAAACGGTGCCTACCGTTTCGGACGCCTAGGTTGATTCAAGGCACCCATTCCGAAACGGTACACACTGTTCCGAAACGCCCTGCACAGAATGCAGAAAAGGCTTCCTCAAACAAGCAATTGATCAACCAAACATGCTCCAAATGCTACCAAACTTTACCAGCAACTCAAATAACATATAAGAGACATATTCGCATCAACCAATCAACATATTATCAACATATATGAAAAGCCCCAATTCTAATGGCATGCTTCCTACACAAGCAAACCATTCAAGCATAAACTTCCAATTCAAACATGTATTGGCCAATTACAAAAACCAGCAAACTCAACAACATTCAACACACTTAGGGAGTTCAAAACACCTCCCAAAACATTCACATTGGTCCCCCATTGCCAAATGCCCAAAAGCTAAAATGTGTTTAAGAAAACCTTCCCATACTTGAGCTTATTTCCACTTGAATGCTTGTAACCCCCTTAACCCGGCCTAGACGGTTGACCCGAATTAAGAAAGTCACACGGGGAAAACCAAAGTCAACCCAAAAGTCAACCTTGATTAACGACCCTTTTTTTCCTTTTTAAACTTGTCTAGATGCACATTAGCCCTAATTGTGATCACTCAAACAACATACTCAAAGATCACACACATCAGAGATCAAACAGGGACCCAATTGAACAAATTACAACTTTAAGGACCAAATTGTAATTTCTGATAAATAAGAGGGCTTAACCCAAATTAAAGTTACCAACTTGCAATTAGTCAGGTTTCATGCTTCACTGCCAAATTTCAGCTCAAAAGAACTTCCCAAACTCATACAATTGCACAAACAAGATTCAGGACCAAAATGCAAACAATACAAAACATTTAACTGCCAATATCAGCCCCCAACGGTCACCCGTTCCGAAACAGGCAGAGCCCGTTTCGAAACACGGGCCGTTCCGCAACGCGTACCGAAACACGGGCTGACAGTAGCCTTTCCGTTTCGGAACGGTCTCTCCCGTTTCGGACGCTTGGGCTTGTTTAAGACACCTGTTCCGAAACGGGTGGCACTGTTCCGAAACACCCTGCACAGATTTCCCCAAAATGCATACTTAAACATGCAATTAAACATCCAATCATGCTCCAAATGCCACCAAACTTTACCAACATGTAATTCAACATAAATGAGACATACTTGCATCATCAATTCATCAATATAACAACATATAGAAAAAGCCCCAAATCTATAGGCATGCTTCCTACACAAGCAAACCATTTAAGCATAAACTTCCAATTCAAGCATATAATGGCCAAACACAAAAACCAGCATTCTCAACATCATTCAACATACTTAGGGAGTTCCAAACATCTCCCAAAACATACACATTGGTCCCCCATTGCCAAATTACCAAAAGCTAAATGAACTTAGGAAAACCTTCCATACTTTGAGCTTTATCACCACTTGATTGCTTGCCTTCCTTGCTGCCCTCGAAGTACTTTAATGTTCTGCATTATTGATTTAAGAAAACGAAAGAGAGCGTAAGCAAAAGCTTAGTGAGGAATGCTCATAAAACCATTCAATAATGCATTTATAAAACATTTATAAATCATGCTTCAAATCATCAATTGCACATGCTCAAAAGCATACTTAAAACAAGCATCTCATGCTTCATATTATACATGTCATATTGGCCACAAGTGATAAGTTCCATTTCTTTAAAAACAAGTTCATCAACTTTCACCCCAAGGACTTTTAAACACCTTGGCCCCAAGGACTTTTAAACACCTTGGCCATGGACTTTTAAACACCATGAAAGAGGACCACACAAGGACTTTTAACCACCTTTGTGTCCACATCAAGTTTCACCCCAAGGACTTTTAAACACCTTGGCCCCAAGGACTTTTAAACACCTTGGCCCCATGGACTTTTAAACACTGTGGCCCCATGGACTTTTAAACACCATGGAAAGGATCACACAAGGACTTTTAACCACCTTTGTGTCCGTAGCAAGAATCATCCAAGGACTTTTAACCACCTTGATGTTCTTAAGTAAACAAGGCTCACTCAAGGACTTTTAACCTCCTTAGTGACCTTAACCTTTTCAAAACATCACTTGCCAATATACATCATTTTCATCATTTAATCCACTGTTTTAAAGCATTAAACCAAGCCATATTCATCATGTATTTAAAAGCATCAAACCACATTTTATCAATGTACAAAAACAAGGAACTCTTACCTTGAGCTTCCTTCAACATATGGCTTACAACAACAGCAAATACCATGCTAAATCATGCTTTCAAAACAGTATTTAAAACATGCAATAAACCACATTGCATCACAACAAAATCATGGCCACCACTAAAGAGTATTTCCGAAAACTTACACTTGAGCTTAGCAAAGTTGTTTAGACTTAAACTAAGCTCCCAAGACATTGGTTTCAAAGCCGAAAACCCAATTTCACTCACCGATTCCACTTCGCCTCAAGCCAAAACACCAATTCAAGCTTCCGGATCAACAACTCTTGGATCCAAAGATGCCTCCCCTGTTTTAACACATCAAAGCAGAGGATTAATGCATCATCATGCATTAATAGCTTCAATGAAAGCACCTAAACTCGCTGCTCTCATCCACACTCCATTTTCGGCCACCAAACACAACCGAAAATGCATCAAAACCACTTCTCAACAAAGCCCAGCCATAAACCATCAAAACCTAACATCCTTTAACACCAGATAACATCTAAAAAGAACCTATTAACATCCTTATACCTCCCGCAACACCAGATCCACAAGATCACCTCAAAAACAATCAAGAATCACAAGCTAAACTTAGGAAACTCAACCTATCCGGGATTGCATTAACCAAAACTCAATTCCTTATCAATTTAGAGTCCAAATAACATCAAAAACACATCTCAAATCACAGATTTAACAGATCAAACGAAAATCTTCAAAAATCACCAAATCTTGCATTATAAGCCAAGATCCAATTCACAACTCAAAAACCTTTAATAAAACATCAATTAAGGATTGAAAACTTAGGGATTTCAGTAAAGAACTGATAGTTTAGAGGAGAAGGACGTTCTTACCTCCAAACTTGAGTTTCTCCTCTTTTTGGAATCAAAAACCTTGATGAATCAAGTAGCAAATGATGAGGTTTTGTAGATATGTTGATTAGGAATCAAAAGAGAGTTGAAAGGAGGGATTTAGGTGAGAAAATCAGAAACAATTCTCTGGAAAGAAAGTGTTTGGGTTGAGAGAAAATGAGAGAAAGGAAAATTGGAAGTTAGTTATCAAAATGGCCAAAATGGCTTTCCCTCCACTTTTGATATGTTTTAAAATCAGAATATATCTTAAAATATCTTAGAAAAATCTGGAGAAACTACTTTTGGAATAATAGCTCCTTAAAGATTCAAAGTTTCAACCCTTTCTAAAACAGTCACGCAACTTTCAAAAATTACATTTTGGTCACTAGCCAAAATGTCACCCTTCCAAAACTCATTTTCCAAAATTGATTTCACAGTTCACTTAATTATATTAAAAGATGATTTTAGAACATTTTTCCATATTTTAATGCAACCCGAACTAGGCTTTCCTAATTTCACCTCTTTAGATTCGAACATCACTTTGACCAAACCGGTCAACGCCCAAAACTCCTAAGCCCAAAACCGGGGCGTTACAACTCTCCCCCCCTTAATAAATTTCGTCCTCGAAATTTACCTGAAGGAAAGAGATAAGGAAACTGCTTCAGCATGTCTTCCTTCCGCTCCCACGTGGCTTCCTCAACACCTCGATGCTTCCACAGCACCTTCACCAACTCAATGGTCTTGCCACGAAGAACCTTACTATCCGAATCCAGAACCTTCACCGGTTCCTCATCATAGGTCAAATCCGGATTCAATTCCACTTCCTCCACAGGCATCACATGCGAAGGATCAGATCTATACTTCCGGAGCATAGAAACATGGAACACATCATGAATCTTCTCCAACTCCTGAGGTAACCTCAACCGATACGCAACAGGACCCACACGCTTAACCACCTCATATGGTCCAATGTATCTAGGGCTCAACTTACCTTTCCGGCCAAACCTCATCACCTTCTTCCAAGGCGAAACCTTCAAGAACACACGGTCACCCACCGCATACTCTATCTCCTTACGCTTCAAATCCGCATAAGACTTTTGCCGATCAGAAGCAGCCTTCAACCGCTCACAAATGAGCTTCACCTTCTCGGTGGTCCCTTTCAACAAAGCCGGCATCGAAACCAACTTTTGACCAGTTTCAGCCCAACAAAGAGGAGTCCTACACTTCCTCCCGTATAAAGCCTCATAAGGTGCCATCTGTATACTCGCCTGATAACTATTGTTATAAGCGAACTCAACCAAAGGCAGATGCTTCTCCCAAGAACCTTGGAACTCAATCACGCAGCACCTCAACATATCCTCCAAGATCTGGATAACCCGCTCAGACGGACCATCCGACTGAGGATGATAGGATGTACTGAAATGCAACCTTGTACCCAGAGCTTGATGCAAACACTGCCAGAAATGCGATGTGAACCTCGGATCCCTATCCGACACAATCGACTTAGGCACACCATGCAGCCGCACAATCTCAGCAATGTACAACTCTGCCAGCTTATCCAAAGAAAACGTAGTATGCACAGGCAAGAAATGCGCACACTTCGTCAGGCGATCCACAATCACCCAAACAGAATTCTTCTTCGAAGGAGACAAAGGTAAACCAGATACAAAATCCATGGTAACCCTCTCCCACTTCCATTCAGGGATTTTCAACGGTTGCAACAACCCTGAAGGAAACTGATGCTCAGCCTTAACTCGCTGACACACCAAACACTTGCTCACAAACTCTGCA
This sequence comes from Hibiscus tridactylites, assembly GCA_958450335.1. Lineage (NCBI taxonomy): Eukaryota > Viridiplantae > Streptophyta > Magnoliopsida > Malvales > Malvaceae > Hibiscus > Hibiscus tridactylites. The sequence goes on along the minus strand of OY288283.1, from coordinate 66,843,404 downwards.
ACATCCTTCTTCAAACCCACCCAATAGTACTCATCACGAAGATCACGATACATCTTAGTACTACCAGGGTGCATAGCAAAAGGACTACTATGACCTTCAGTCAGAATAGCATGCCTCAACTCAACATCAGCAGGCACTACTATCCGACTCCCAAAACACAACACACCATCATCATTAAAGCAGAAATCCGAAGGCCTACCCTCCGTGATATCCTGAACATGAGACACCAAGGAATCATCCAGCAACTGCTTTTCCTTGATCAACTGGACCAAAGATGGTCTCACTTGCAACTCAGCTACAAGACCACCATCTCGCGATATGCTCAAGCTAGCAAACATAGCCCTCAGCTCAACAGCTACCTTCCTACTCAAGGCATCCGCAACAACATTAGCTTTTCCAGGATGATACTCAATCATCAGATCATAATCCTTGAGCAACTCCAACCAACGCCGCTGCCTAAGATTCAACTCCTTCTGAGACATCAGATACCTCAAACTCTTGTGATCCGTGTACACAGTACACTTCTCACCATACAGATAATGTCTCCAGATCTTCAGAGCAAAAACCACTGCAGCCAGCTCAATATCATGCGTAGGGTAATTGCGCTCATGCACTTTCAACTGCCGCGATGCATAAGCCACCACCTTACCCTCTTGCATCAGCACACATCCCAAACCAACATAGGATGCATCACTATAGACCACAAACTCTTTCCCTGATTCAGGCTGAACCAAGATAGGAGCTTGCGTCAAAGCCGCCTTCAGCTTCTCAAAAGCCTGTTGTCTCGCCTCTGTCCACTCATACTTAACATCCTTTTGCAACAGCTTTGTCAAAGGAGCAGCAATCTTGGAAAAACCATCTACAAACCTTCGGTAGTATCCTGCCAAACCAAGGAAACTACGAACCTCATGAACAGACTTAGGAACCTTCCAGCTCATCACCGCTTCAATCTTCTGAGGATCAACACGAATCCCCTCAGCTGAGACTACATGCCCAAGAAACACCACCTCCTTAAGCCAAAACTCACACTTGCTCAGCTTAGCATAGAGCTGATTTTCCAACAAAGCTTGCAGCACAATCCTCAAATGCTCTTCATGCTCCTCCTCAGTACGCGAGTACACGAGGATATCATCAATGAATACCACAACGAACTTGTCCAGATATTCATGAAACACACGATTCATCATGTCCATGAAAACAGCAGGAGCATTTGTCAAACCAAACGGCATCACAAGGAACTCATAATGCTCATATCTTGTCCTGAAAGCTGTCTTAGGCACATCCACATCCTTCACCTTCAACTGATAATACCCTGACCTCAAGTCAATCTTAGAGAACACAGCAGCTCCCCGAAATTGATCAAAGAGATCATCAATCCTCGACAAAGGATACCGATTATTGACAGTCAACTTGTTCAGCTGACGGTAATCAATGCACATCCTCATAGTGCCATCCTTCTTCTTCACAAACAAAACCGGTGCTCCCCAAGGTGACACACTCGGCCGGATGAAAACACGATTAAGCAGCTCTTGCGACTGCGTCTTCAGCTCCTTCAGCTCCTTAGGTGCCATTCTATAGGGAGTAATGGACACAGGAGTTGTATTCTCATACAGCTCAATTCCAAACTCCACTTCGCGATTAGGAGGTAAACCAGGCAACTCCTCAGGAAAAACACCAAGAAACTCCTTCACAACTCGGATATCTCGCACCCTCAACTCCTTAGAGCTAGGATTCATCACAAAAGCTAGATAAGCTTCACAACCTTGCCTCAGCATCCTGCTCGCCCCCAAGGTAGACACCACATTGGCAAGAAACTTCACATTCTCACCAACCACAACAACATTGTAATCATCCGCAAGCTTAAGCGAAACACGCTTATTTTAACAATCCACAACAGCACGATGCTCAGCAAGCCAATCCATACCAAGGATCACATCAAAACCATAAAAAGGAAGCTCCATAAAATCAACATGAAAAACATGTTCTTGAACAACCAAGGGACACCTTCTATATAGCTTTCGAGTCACAACAGTCTCACCAAAAGAACTAGTGACCCGAACACCAAAATCCAAAGACTCAACAGGCAAACCAAGCAATTCAGCATGCTCAGGCAAAATGTATGAATGCGTAGATCCAGAGTCAATCAAGGAAAGTAATGACAAGGATTGCAAAGTAAAGGTACCTGCAATCACATCCGCATCATTCCTTCCCTCACGCTGAGCATACACCCTCGCTTGACCACCACCTTCAGGCTGAATAGCCACAACATGGGCTACTCCACGGCCACTTCCTCTCGCCTCTGGAAATTACCACGGCCGCGCCCACGACCTCTCTGTGGTGCAGCAACAGCAGGAGCACGCACCTGGTCACCAGCCAACCTAGGACAATCTCGCCTCAAGTGGTCTGCGGAGCCACAATTCCAGCACCCGTTACCAGCTGCCGCTACAGGAGCTTGCACCTCCCTCACAGCACGAGGACAGTCACGCTTCTTGTGACCACGTGAACCACAGATCCAACAAGCACTCAGATCAGCTCTAGCATTGCCTCCTCTAGCAGGTGCACCACCACCCCTCTTAGCCGAGGACTGATACTTCTGATCACGTCCCCTCTTGTTCCGTCCACCTCCGGAACTATACTCAGCAGCTCTCTTGCCAGAACTTGCTCCAGCACCTTTAGCAGATAAACCCAAGTTCATCGCTATGTCCTTGGCTCGGCCCATCAACACATCAAAATCATCATATTCGGTGGCCAGCACATACATTTTCACATCCGTTACAAGACCATAACGAAACCTCTCGCACCTTGCCCGCTCATCAGGTATCAGCTCCGGTGCATATTGACTGAGTCGCACAAACTGCACCTCATACTCAGCCACACTCATGCTCCCTTGGGTAAGAGACATGAATTCACGCTTCTTCTCATCAAGATATCTCACACCAAGATATCTCCTCTTGAACACATTCTGAAAGAATGTCCAAGTGATGTCAGCTTCAGCCATCCCAGCTATAGTGGTCGTCCACCACGTATACGCATCGTCCTGCAGCAAGGACACAACACAACCCAACTTTTGCACATTCGTGCAGCTCATCTGTCCCAAGATTCGCTTGGTACTCTCTAACCAAGCTTCAGAACTCTCAGCAGACATACCCCTAAACTCAGTCCCACCAAGACTGCGCAGACGCTCCAAAGGTAGTCTAACTCTAGCATCTCCTTGATGCCCAGCTCCTTGAGCTCCAGCTACTGCCGCTCGGAAAGCACCCGCAATAGCTTGTACCAACATAGACATATCAGGCATAGCTTGCCCCTGACCAACCTCTGGTCCAGCAGCTCCAACACCAGCTGCAGCTCCAGCTCTCTCCCTCTCAGCACCACCACCACCAGGTGGAGGAGGAGGTAACACCGCACTACCCGTGTTTTCCTCATTCTCGATCTCGTTAGGAGCCATAGCTCGCACATTACCTCGTAACTCTCTACGTGGTGCCATACTATTACCATGCAATCACAATGCAAATAAAACAAAGTCAGGCCCAGCAAGGTAAGCAATCCAAGTATTCAAGCTCAATTTCATTCAAAAATCAACATCATCACTTAGCTTTGATTTGGCAATGGGTACCCACAACATGCTACATCACAGCATACAACTCAATTACACCAAATCACAAGCCTCTAATCACGCTTTCAATCAATCAAGCATACATAGCATACATACTTCAATCATGCACACATTCATTCCCAAATACTCGCAAACTCAGCTCTGATACCACCAAATGTAACCCCCTTAACTCGGCCTAGACGGTTGACCCGAATTAAGAAAGTCACACGGGGAAAACCAAAGTCAACCCAAAAGTCAACCTTGATTAACGACCCTTTTTTTTTCCTTTTTAAACTTGTCTAGATGCACATTAGCCCTAATTGTGATCACTCAAACAACATACTCAAAGATCACAAACATCAGAGATCAAACAGGGACCCAATTGAACAAATTACAACTTTAGGGACCAAATTGTAATTTCTGATAAATATGAGGGCTTAACCCGAATTAAAGTTACCAACTTGCAATTAGTCAGGTTTCATGCTTCACTGCCAAATTTCAGCTCAAAAGAACTTCCCAAACTCATACAATTGCACAAACAAGATTCAGGACCAAAATGCAAACAATACAAAACATTTAACTGCCAATATCAGCCCCCAACGGTCACCCGTTTCGAAACGCGGGCCGTTCCGCAACGCGTATCGAAACACGGGCTGACAGTAGCCTTTCCGTTTCGGAACGGTCTCTCCCGTTTTGGACGCCTGGGCTTGTTTAAGACACCTGTTCTGAAACGGGTGGCACTGTTCCGAAACACCCTGCACAGATTTCCCCAAAATGCATACTTAAACATGCAATTAAACATCCAATCATGCTCCAAATGCCACCAACCTTTACCAACATGTAATTCAACATAAATGAGACATACTTGCATCATCAATTCATCAATATAAAAACATATACAAAAAGCCCCAAATCTATAGGCATGCTTCCTACACAAGCAAACCATTTAAGCATAAACTTCCAATTCAAGCATATAATGGCCAAACACAAAAACCAGCATTCTCAACATCATTCAACATACTTAGGGAGTTCCAAACATCTCCCAAAACATACACATTGGTCCCCCATTGCCAAATTACCAAAAGCTAAATAAACTTAGGAAAACCTTCCATACTTTGAGCTTTATCACCACTTGATTGCTTGCCTTCCTTGCTGCCCTCGAAGTACTTTAATGTTCTGCGTTATTGATTTAAGAAAACGAAAGAGAGCGTAAGCAAAAGCTTAGTGAGGAATGCTCATAAAACCATTCAATAATGCATTTATAAAACATTTATAAATCATGCTTCAAATCATCAATTGCACATGCTCAAAAGCATACTTAAAACAAGCATCTCATGCTTCATATTATACATGTCATATTGGCCACAAGTGATAAGTTCCATTTCTTTAAAAACAAGTTCATCAACTTTCACCCCAAGGACTTTTAAACACCTTGGCCCCAAGGACTTTTAAACACCTTGGCCATGGACTTTTAAACACCATGAAAGAGGACCACACAAGGACTTTTAACCACCTTTGTGTCCACATCAAGTTTCACCCCTAGGACTTTTAAACACCTTGGCCCCAAGGACTTTTAAACACCTTGGCCCCATGGACTTTTAAACACCATGGCCCCATGGACTTTTAAACACCATGGAAAGGATCACACAAGGACTTTTAACCACCTTTGTGTCCGTAGCAAGAATCATCCAAGGACTTTTAACCACCTTCATGTTCTTAAGTAAACAAGGCTCACTCAAGGACTTTTAACCACCTTAGTGACCTTAACCTTTTCAAAACATCACTTGCCAATATACATCATTTTCATCATTTAATCCACTGTTTTAAAGCATTAAACCAAGCCATATTCATCATGTATTTAAAAGCATCAAACCACATTATATCAATGTACAAAAACAAGGAACTCTTACCTTGAGCTTCCTTCAACATATGGCTTACAACAACAGCAAATACAATGCTAAATCATGCTTTCAAAACAGTATTTAAAACATGCAATAAACCACATTGCATCACAACAAAATCATGGCCACCACTAGAGAGTATTTCCGAAAACTTACACTTGAGCTTAGCAAAGTTGTTTAGACTTAAACTAAGCTCCCAAGACATTGGTTTCAAAGCCGAAAACCCAATTTCACTCACCGATTCCACTTCGCCTCAAGCCAAAACACCAATTCAAGCTTCCGGATCAACAACTCTTGGATCCAAAGATGCCTCCCATGTTTTAACACATCAAAGCAGAGGATTAATGCATCATCATGCATTAATAGCTTCAATGAAAGCACCTAAACTCGCTGCTCTCATCCACACTCCATTTTCGGCCACCAAACACAACCGAAAATGCATCAAAACCACTTCTCAACAAAGCCCAGCCATAAACCATCAAAACCTAACATCCTTTAACACCATATAACATCTAAAAAGAACCTATTAACATCCTTATACCTCCCGCAACACCAGATCCACAAGATCACCTCAAAAACAATCAAGAATCACAAGCTAAACTTAGGAAACTCAACCTATCCGGGATTGCATTAACCAAAACTCAATTCCTTATCAATTTAGAGTCCAAATAACATCAAAAACACATCTCAAATCACAGATTTAACAGATCAAACGAAAATCATCAAAAATCACCAAATCTTGCCTAATAAGCCAAGATCCAATTCACAACTCAAAAACATTTAATAAAACATCAATTAAGGATTGAAAACTTAGGAATTTCAGTAAAGAACTGATAGTTTAGAGGAGAAGGACGTTCTTACCTCCAAACTTGAGTTTCTCCTCTTTTTGGAATCAAAAACCTTGATGAATCAAGTAGCAAATGATGAGGTTTTGTAGATATGTTGATTAGGAATCAAAAGAGAGTTGAAAGGAGGGATTAGGTGAGAAAATCGGAAACAATTCTCTGGAAAGAAAGTGTTTGGGTTGAGAGAAAATGAGAGAAAGGAAAATTGGAAGTTAGTTATCAAAATGGCCAAAATGGCTTTCCCTCCACTTTTGATATGTTTTAAAATCAGAATATATCTTAAAATATCTTAGAAAAATCTGGAGAAACTACTTTTGGAATAATAGCTCCTTAAAGATTCAAAGTTTCAACCCTTTCTAAAACAGTCACGCAACTTTCAAAAATTACATTTTGGTCACTAGCCAAAATGTCACCCTTCCAAAACTCATTTTCCAAAATTGATTTCACAGTTCACTTAATTATATTAAAAGATGATTTTAGAACATTTTTCCATATTTTTAATGCAACCCGAACTAGGCTTTCCTAATTTCACCTCTTTAGATTCGAACAGCACTTTGACCAAACCGGTCAACGCCCAAAACTCCTAAGCCCAAAACCGGGGCGTTACAATGCTTGCCTTCCTTGCTGCCCTCAAAGTACCTTAATGATCTGCATTATTGGTTTAAGAAAACGAAAGGGAGCGTAAGCAAAAGCTTAGTGAGGAATGCTCATTAAAACCATTCAATAATGCATTTATAAAACACTTTATAAATCATGCTTCAAATCATCATTTACTCATGCTCAAAAGCAATTTAAACAATCATTACATGCTTCCACATCATTACATGTCATATTGGCCACAAGTGATAAGTTCCAACTTTTAAAAACATGTTTCAACATAAGACTCACACATGGAGTTTTAAACACCATTGTGATCTTATAATTTCCAAGAACCACACAAGGACTTTTAACCACCTTTGTGTTCTTCCCAAGGACTTTTAAACACCTTGGCCCCAAGGACTTTTAAACACCTTGGCCCATGGACTTTTAAACACCATGGCAAGGACCACACAAGGACTTTTAACCACCTTTGTGTCCTTAACAAGAATCATCATGGACTTTTAACCACCATGAAGTTCTTAGAATCCACAAGGCTCACTCAAGGACTTTTAACCACCTTAGTGACCTTAACCTTTTTCAAAACATCACTTGCCAATATACATCATTATCATTAAATAATCCACTGTTTTAAAGCATTAAACCAAGCCATATTCATCATGCATTTTAAAGCATCAAACCACATTTAATCAATGTTCAAAAACAAGGAACTCTTACCTTGAGCTTCCTTCAACATATGGCTTACAAAAAACAGCAATTACCATGCTAAATCATGCTTTCAAAACATAATTTAAAACATGCAATCAACCACATTGCATAACAACAAAACCATGGCCACCACTAGAGAGTTTTTCCGAAAACTTACACTTGAGCTTAGTAAAGTTGTTTAGACTTAAACTAAGCTCCCAAGACATTGGTTTCAAAGCTGAAAACCCATTTTCACTCACCGATTCCACCTCGCCTCTTGCCGAAGAACCAATTCAAGCTTCCGGATCACCAACTCTTGGATCCAAAGATGACTCCCCTGTTTTAAACACATCAAAGCAAAGGATTAATGCATCATCATGCATTAATAGCTTCAATGAAAGCACCTAAACTCGCTGCTCTCATCCACACTCCATTTTCGGCCACCAAACACAACCGAAAATGCCTCCAAACCACTTCTCAACAAGGCCCAGCCATAAACCATCAAAACTAAACATCCTTTAGCATCATATAACAACTAAAAAGAACCTAACAACATCCTTATACCTCCAGCAACATTAGATCCACAAGATCACCTCAAAAACAACCAAGAATCACAAGCTAAACTTAGGAAATTCAACCTATCCGGGATTGCATTAATCAAAACTCATTTCCTTATCAAATTAACATTCATTAATCATCAAAAACACATCTCAAATCACTGCTTTAACAGATCAAACGAAAATCCACCAAAAATCACCAAATCTTGCATTTTAAGCCAAGATCCATTTCATAACTTTAAAAGCCATTAATAAAACATCAATTAAGGATTGAGAACTTAGGAATTTCAGTAAAGAACTGATAGTTTAGAGGAGAAGGACGTTCTTACCTCCAAACTTGAGTTTCTCCTCTTTTAGAACCAAAAACCTTGATGAATCAACTAGCAAATGGTGAGGTTTTGTTGATATGATGATTAGGAATCAAAAGGGAATTGAAAAGGAAGATTTAAGTGACAAAATCAGAAAGAATTCTCTGGAAAGAAAGTGTTTGGGTTGAGAGAAAATGAGAGAAAGGAAAATTGGAAGTTAGTTATCAAAATGGCCAAAATGATTTCCCTCAACTTTTCATTAGCTTTAAAATCAGAATTAAATCTTAAAATATCTTAGAAAAAATCTGGAGAAACTCCTTTTGGAATAATAGCTCCTTAAAGATGCAAAGTTTCAATCCTTTCTAAAACAGTCACGAAACTTTCAAAAATTACATTTTGGTCACTAGCCCAAAATGTCACCCTTCCAAACCTCATTTTGTAAAATTGATTTCACAGTTCAGTTTTATATATTAAAAGATGATTTTAGAACATTTTTCCATATTTTTAATGCAACCCGAACTAGGCTTTCCTAATTTCACCTTTTTAGATTCGAACAGCACTTTAACCAAACCGGTCAACGCCCAAAACTACTAAGCCCAAAACCGGGGCGTTACAACTCTCCCCCCCTTAAGAAATTTCGTCCTCGAAATTTACCTGAAGGAAAGAGATAAGGAAACTGCTTCAGCATGTCTTCCTTCCGCTCCCACGTGGCTTCCTCAACACCTCGATGCTTCCACAACACCTTTACTAACTCGATGGTCTTGCCACGAAGAACCTTGCTATCCGAATCCAGAACCTTCACCGGTTCCTCATCATAGGTCAAATCCGGATTCAATTCCACTTCCTCCACAGGCATCACATGCGAAGGATCAGATCTATACCTCCGGAGCATAGAAACATGGAACATATCATGAATCTTCTCCAGCTCTTGAGGTAACCTCAACCGATACGCAACAGGACCCACACGCTCAACCACCTCATATGGTCCAATGTGCCTTGGGCTCAACTTACCCTTCCGGCCAAACCTCATCACCTTCTTCCAAGGCGAAACCTTCAAGAACACACGGTCACCCACCGCATACTCAATCTCCTTACGCTTCCCATCCGCGTAAGACTTCTGCCGATCAGAGGCTGCCTTCAACCGCTCACAGATGAGCTTCACCTTCTCGGTGGTTCCTTTCAACAAAGCCGGCATCGAAACCAACTTTTGACCAGTTTCAGCCCAACAAAGAGGAGTCCTACACTTCCTCTCATACAAAGCCTCATAAGGTGCCATTTGAATACTCGCCTGATAACTATTGTTATAAGCAAACTCCACCAAAGGCAAATGCTTCTCCCAAGAACCTTGGAACTCAATCACACAGCACCTCAACATATCCTCCAAAATCTGGATAACACGCTCTGACTGACCATCCGAATGAGGATGATAAGACGTACTGAAATTCAACCTTGTACCCAAAGCTTGATGCAAACACTGCCAGAAACGCGATGTGAACCTCGGATCCCTATCCGACACAATCGACTTAGGCACACCATGTAGCCGCACAATCTCAGCAATGTACAGCTCCGCAAGCTTATCCAAGGAAAACGTAGTATGCACAGGCAAGAAATGCGCACACTTCGTCAGGCGATCCACAATCACCCAAACCGAATTCTTCTTCGACGGTGACAAAGGTAAACCAGATACAAAATCCATGGTAACCCTTTCCCACTTCCACTCAGGGATTCTCAACGGTTGCAACAAACCCGAAGGAACCTGATGTTCAGCCTTAACCCGCTGACACACCATACACTTGCTCACAAACTCCGCAACATCCTTTTTCAAACCCACCCAATAGTACTCATCACGAAGATCACGATACATCTTAGTACTACCAGGGTGCATAGCAAAAGGACTACTATGACCTTCAGTCAGAATAGCACGCCTCAACTCAACATCATTGGGCACTACTATTCGACTCCCAAAACACAACACACCATCATCATTAAAACAGAAATCCGAAGGCCTACCCTCCGCGATATCTTGAACATGAGACACCAAGGAATCATCCAGCAACTGCTTTTCCTTGATCAACTGAACCATAGATGGTTTCACTTGCAACTCAGCTACAAGACCACCATCACGCGATATACTCAAACTGGAAAACATAGCCCTCAGCTCAACAGCTACCTTCCTACTCAAGGCATCCGCAACAACATTAGCCTTTTCAGGATGGTACTCAATCGTCAGATCATAATCCTTGAGCAACTCTAACCAACGTCGCTGCCTAAGATTCAACTCCTTTTGAGACATCAGATACCTCAAACTCTTGTGATCCGTGTACACAGTACACTTCTCACCATATAGATAATGTCTCCAGATCTTCAGAGCAAAAACCACTGCAGCCAACTCAATATCATGCGTAGGATAGTTGCGCTCATGCACCTTCAACTGCCGCGATGCATAAGCCACAACCTTACCCTCTTGCATCAGCACACATCCCAAACCAACATAGGACGCATCACTGTAGACCACAAACTCTTTCCCTGATTCAGGCTGAACCAAGATAGGAGCTTGCGTCAACGCCGCCTTCAGCTTCTCAAAAGCCTGTTGTCTCACTTCCGTCCACTCATACTTAACATCCTTTTGCAACAGCTTCGTCAAAGGTGGAGCAATCTTAGAAAAACCATCCACAAACCTCCGGTAATATCCCGCCAAACCAAGGAAACTACGGACCTCATGGACAGACTTAGGAACCTTCCAGTTCATCACCGCCTCAATCTTCTGAGGATCAACACGAATCCCCTCAGCAGAAACTACATGACCAAGAAACACCACCTCCTTAAGCCAAAACTCACACTTGCTCAACTTAGCATAAAGCTGATTTTCCAACAAAGCTTGCAGCACAATCCTCAAATGCTCTTCATGCTCCTCCTTAGTACGCGAGTACACGAGGATATCATCAATGAACACCACAACGAACTTGTCCAGGTATTCATGAAACACACGATTCATCATGTCCATGAAAGCAGCAGGAGCATTCGTCAAACCAAACGGCATCACAAGGAACTCATAATGCCCATACCTTGTCCTGAAAGTTGTCTTAGGCACATCCACATCCTTCACCTTCAACTGGTAATACCCTGACCTCAAGTCAATATTAGAGAACACAGCAGCTCCCCGAAATTGATCAAAGAGATCATCAATCCTCGGCAAAGGATACCGATACTTGATAGTCAACTTGTTCAGCTGACGGTAATCAATGCACATTCTCATAGTGCCATCTTTCTTCTTCACAAACAAGACCGGTGCACCCCAAGGTGACACACTCGGCCGAATGAAACCACGATCAAGCAACTCTTGCAACTGCGTCTTCAGCTCTTTCAGCTCCTTAGGTGCCATTCTATAAGGAGTAATGGACACAAGAGTTGTATTCTCATACAGCTCAATTCCAAACTCCACCTCGCGATTAGGAGGTAAACCAGGCAACTCCTCAGGAAACACTCCAGGAAACTCCTTCAAAACCCTGATATCTTGCACCCGCAACTCCTTAGAGCTAGGATTCATCCAAAAAGCTAGATAAGCTTCACAGCCTTGCCTCAGCATCCTGCTCGCCTCCAAGGTAGACACCACATTGGCAAGAAACTTCACATTCTCACCAACCACAACAACTTCATAATCATCCGCAAGCTTCAGCGAAACTCGCTTATTTTCGCAATCCACAACAGCACGATGCTCAGCAAGCCAATCCATACCAAGGATCACATCAAAACCATAGAAAGGCAACTCCATAAGGTCAACATGGAAAACATGCTCTTGCACAACCAAAGGACACCTTCTATACAACTTTCGAGTCACAACAGTCTCACCAAAAGAACTAGTGACACGAACAACAACATCCAAAGACTCAACAGGCAAACCAAGCAATTCAGCATGCTCACGCAAAATGTATGAATGCGTAGATCCAGAATCTATCAAGGAAAGTAATGACAAGGATTGCAAAGTAAAGGTACCTGCAATCACATCCGCGTCATTCCTTCTTTCACGCTAAGCATACACCCTCGCTTGACCACCACCTTCAGGCTTAATAGCCACAACATGGGCCACTCCATGACCACCTTCCTCTCTCCTCTGGAAATTTCCACGGCCGCGCCCACGACCTCTCTGCGGTGCAGCAACAACAGGAGCACGCACTTGGCCACCAGCCAACATAGGACAATCTCGCCTCAAATGATCTGCGGATCCACAATTCCAGCACCCATTACCAGCTGCCGCAACAGGAGCTTGCACCTCCCTCACAGCACGAGGACAGTCACGCTTCATGTGACCACGTGAACCACAAATCCAACAAGCACTCGGATCAGCTCTTGCATTACCTCCTCTAGCAGGTGCACCACCACCTCTCTTAGCTGAGGACTGATACTTCTGATCACGTCCCCTCTTGTTCCGTCCACCACCGGAACTAAACTCAGCAGCTCGCTTACCAGAACTTGCTCCAGCACCTCTAGCAGATAAACCCAAGTTCATCTCAATATCCTTGGCTCGGCCCACCAACACATCAAAATCATCATACTCAGTGGCCAACACATACATTTTCACATCCGTCACTAAACCATAACGGAATCTTTCGCACCTTGCCCGCTCATCAGGTACCAGCTCAGGTGCATACTGACTGAGTCGCACAAACTGCACTTCATACTCAGCCACAGTCATGCTCCCCTGGGTAAGAGACATGAACTCACGCTTCTTTTCATCCAGGTACCTCACACCAAGATACCTCCTCTTGAACACATTCTGAAAGAATGTCCAAGTTACATCAGCTTCAGCCATTCCAGCAATAGTGGTCGTCCACCACGTATATGCATCATCCTGTAGCAAGGATACAACACAACCCAGCTTTTGCACATCAGTGCAACTCATCTGCCCCAAGATCCTCTTGGTACTCTCCATCCAGGATTCAGAACCCTGAACTCAGTCCCACCAAGACTGCGCAAACGCTCCAAAGGTAGTCTAACACCAGCATCTCCCTGATGCCCAGCTCCTTGAGCTCCAACTACTGCCGCTCGAAAAGCACTAGCAATAGCTTGCACCAACATCGTCATATCAGGCATCGCTTGCCCCTGACCAACCTCAGGTCCAGCAGCTCCAGCACCAGCGGCAGCTTCAGCTCTTTCACCCTCAGCACCACCGCCAGGTGGAGGAGGAGGTAACACTGCACTACCCGTGTTTTCCTCATTCTCGTTCTCATTAGGAGCCGTAGCTCGCACATTACCTCTCAACTCTCTACGTGGTGCCATACTTTAACCATGCAATCACAATGCAAATAAACAAAGTTAGGCCCAGCAAGGTAAGCAATCCAAGTACTCAAGCTCAATTTCATTTAAAAATCAACATCGTTACTTAGCTTTGATTTGGCAATGGGTACCCACTACATGCTACATCACAGCATACAACTCAATTGCATCAAAATCACAAGCCACTAATCATGCTTTCAATCAATCAAGCATACTTAGCATACATACTTCAATCATGCACAAATTCATTCCCAATTACTCGAGAACTTAGCTCTGATACCACCAAATGTAACCCCCTTAACCCGGCCTAGACGGTTGACCCGAATTAAGAAAGTCACACGGGGAAAACCAAAGTCAACCTGAAAGTCAACCTTGATTAACGACCCTTTTTTTTTCTTTTTTACTCTTGTTTAGATGCACATTAACCCTAGTTGTGATCACACAGACAACATGCTCAAAGATCACAAACATCAGAGATCAACAGGGACCCAAATGAACAATTTACAACTTTAGGGACCAAATTGTAATTTCTGTAAATTATAAGGCCTTAACCCAAATTAAAGTTACCATCTTGAAATTAATCAGGTTTCATGCTTCTCTGTCAAATTTCAGCTCCAACGGGCATCCTAAACTCATACAATTGCACAAACAAGATACGGGACCAAAATGCAAGCAATCCAAAACATTAAACTGCCAATGTCAGCCCCCAACGGTCACGTGTTCCGAAACAGGGAGAGCCCGTTTCGAAACGCGGGGCCGTTTCGCAACGCGTACCAAAACGAGGGCTGGCAGAGGGCTTCCCGTTCCGAAACGGTGCCTACCGTTTCGGACGCCTGGGTTGATTCAAGGCACCCGTTCCGAAACGGTACACACTGTTCCGAAACGCCCTACACAGAATGCAGAAAAGGCTTCCTCAAACAAGCAATTGATCAACCAAACATGCTCCAAATGCTACCAAACTTTACCAGCAACTCAAACAGCATATAAGAGACATATTCGCATCAACCAATCAACATATTATCAACATATATGAAAAGCCCCAATTCTAATGGCATGCTTCCTACACAAGCAAACCATTCAAGTATAAACTTCCAATTCAAACATGTATTTGGCCAATTACAAAAACCAGCAAACTCAACAACATTCAACACACTTAGGGAGTTCAAAACACCTCCCAAAACATTCACATTGGTCCCCCATTGCCAAATGCCCAAAAGCTAAAATGTGTTTAAGAAAACCTTCCCATACTTGAGCTTATTTCCACTTGAATGCTTGCCTTCCTTGCTGCCCTCAAAGTACCTTAATGATCTGCATTATTGGTTTAAGAAAACGAAAGGGAGCGTAAGCAAAAGCTTAGTGAGGAATGCTCATTAAAACCATTCAATAATGCATTTATAAAACACTTTATAAATCATGCTTCAAATCATCATTTACTCATGCTCAAAAGCAATTTAAACAAGCATTACATGCTTCCACATCATTACATGTCATATTGGCCACAAGTGATAAGTTCCATCTTTTAAAAACATGTTTCAACATAAGACTCACACATGGACTTTTAAACACCATTGTGATCTTATAATTTCCAAGAACCACACAAGGACTTTTAACCACCTTTGTGTTCTTCCCAAGGACTTTTAAACACCTTGGCCCATGGACTTTTAAACACCATGGCAAGGACCACACAAGGACTTTTAACCACCTTTGTGTCCTTAACGAGAATCATCATGGACTTTTAACCACCATGAAGTTCTTAGAATCCACAAGGCTCACTCAAGGACTTTTAACCACCTTAGTGACCTTAACCTTTTTCAAAACATCACTTGCCAATATACATCATTATCATTAAATTATCCACTGTTTTAAAGCATTAAACCAAGCCATATTCATCATGCATTTTAAAGCATCAAACCACATTTAATCAATGTTCAAAAACAAGGAACTCATACCTTGAGCTTCCTTCAACATATGGCTTACAAAAAACAGCAATTACCATGCTAAATCATGCTTTCAAAACAGAATTTAAAACATGCAATCAACCACATTGCATAACAACAAAACCATGGCCACCACTAGAGAGTTTTTCCGAAAACTTACACTTGAGCTTAGTAAAGTTGTTTAGACTTAAACTAAGCTTCCAAGACATTGGTTTCAAAGCTGAAAACTCATTTTCACTCACCGATTCCACCTCGCCTCTTGCCGAAGCACCAATTCAAGCTTCCGGATCACCAACTCTTGGATCCAAAGATGACTCCCCTGTTTTAAACACATCAAAGCAGAGGATTAATGCATCATCATGCATTAATAGCTTCAATGAAAGCACCTAAACTCGCTGCTCTCATCCACACTCCATTTTCGGCCACCAAATACAACCGAAAATGCCTCCAAACCACTTCTCAACAAGGCCCAGCCATAAACCATCAAAACTAAACATCCTTTAGCATCATATAACAACTAAAAAGAACCTAACAACATCCTTATACCTCCAGCAACATCAGATCCACATGATCACCTCAAAAACAACCAAGAATCACAAGCTAAACTTAGGAAATTCAACCTATCCGGGATTGCATTAATAAAAACTCATTTCCTTATCAAATTAACATTCATTAATCATCAAAAACACATCTCAAATCACTGCTTTAACAGATCAAACGAAAATCCACCAAAAATCACCAAATCTTGCATTTTAAGCCAAGATCCATTTCATAACTTTAAAAGCCATTAATAAAACATCAATTAAGGATTGAGAACTTAGGAATTTCAGTAAAGAACTGATAGTTTAGAGGAGAAGGACGTTCTTACCTCCAAACTTGAGTTTCTCCTCTTTTAGAACCAAAAACCTTGATGAATCAACTAGCAAATGGTGAGGTTTTGTTGATATGATGATTAGGAATCAAAAGAGAATTGAAAAGGAAGATTTAAGTGACAAAATCAGAAAGAATTCTCTGGAGAGAAAGTGTTTGGGTTGAGAGAAAATGAGAGAAAAGGAAAATTGGGAAATATGAGAAAGTTATTTACAAATAGCCAAAATGATTTCCCTCCACTTTTCATTAGCTTTAAAAATCAGAATTAAATCTTAAAATATCTTAGAAAAAAATCTGGAGAAACTCCTTTTGGAATAATAGCTCCTTAAAAATTCAAAGTTTCAATCCTTTCTAAAACAGTCACGAAACTTTCAAAAATTACATTTTGGTCACTAGCCCAAAATGTCACCCTTCCAAACCTCATTTTGTAAAATTGATTTCACAGTTCAGTTTTATATATTAAAAGATGATTTTAGAACATTTTTCCATATTTTTAATGCAACCCGAACTAGGCTTTCCTAATTTCACCTTTTTAGATTCGAACAGCACTTTGACCAAACCGGTCAACGCCCAAAACTACTAAGCCCAAAACCGGGGCGTTACAGCATCAATCCACTTCATAGCACATCCGAGGGAGTTTTTCCGAAAACTTACTCTTGAGCTTAGCTAAGTTGTTTAGACTTTAACTAAGCTCCCAAAACCTCCAAATAATCGTTTCAAAGCTGGAAACCCAACTCCACTCACCAATTACGTTTCGCTTGCTTGCCGGAATGCCAATCAAGCCTCCGGATCAACTCCAAAAGTGTCCGAAGATGTCTCTCATGTTTTAAACACATCAAAGCAGAGGATTAATGCATCATTATGCATTGAAATCTTCAGTCAACATACCTAAACTCGCTGCTCTACCCAAAACCAACATTTTGGCTACCAAACACAACCGAAAACATCTCCAAACTCTTCTAAAACTTAACCCAGCCAAGATCCATCACTTCTAACCATTTCTAAACATCAATTAACATCCAAAATAAACCTAAACTCGTCCTTATACCTCCAGCTATAACAGAACACCAAAAACACCTCAAAAACCACCATTTTCTTGAGCAAAAACTTAGGAAACACAACCTATTCGGGATTGCATTGATAAAAACTCATTTCAACATCATTAGACATCCAAAATACATTAGAGAATCATCTCAAAACAGAGCCCAAACAATCACAGCGAAATTCTTCAAGATTTCTTCCAAATCTTGAGCTTTAAGCCAAAATCAAGTTTCTAACATTAAAACCATTTACAAAACTTAAATTAAGGATTGACAACTTGGGAATTTCAGTAAAGAACTGAGTATTTAGAGGAGAAGAATAATCTTACCTCTAAATGGTGATTTCTCCTTGATTTAAGCCAATTTCCTTGAAAATTCAATGAGGAAATCAAAAGGATTTGATGCAAGATTGATTAGGAATTAATTGATGATAGAAATATCATCAATTGAAGTGAAGATCAATGCAGAAGTTGTTGGAGAAAAAGTGTTTGGATGTTGGGATTTTGAGAGAAAAAGGAATGAGAAAAATTTAGGAAAAGGTAGTTATGAAAATCCAAAAAGTAGTTTCCCTTTTCTTTTAATTAATTAAAACATTAATTAAATCACCCAAATTAAGGAAAAATCTGGAGAAAACATTTTTGGGTAAATTAGCTCCTTAAAGATTCAAAGTTTCAATCCTTACAAAACAGTCACCACTAAACTTTTCAAAAATCGCATTTTAGTCACTACACCAAAATGTAGTATTTCCAAACCTTATTTTGTAAAATTGATTTCACTACCCTCTTATATATATTAAAAGAGGATTTTTAGATATTTTTCTATATTTTTAAAGCATCCCGAACTAGGATTTCCCTAAAACTTCCTTATATATTCGAATCGAATATCAGACCGATCTGGTTCAGACCCTAAACTTCTAAGCCCGAAAATTGGGGTGTTACAAAATTGGCCCACTTGTGAAGAACAAGGATTGTGGTACTGTTTGTTGAATATAGGGGGTCCCAAAATCGGGTTGATACGGATACATATGGATCGATCCCTAAGGAACACTAGACGAGGCAGTCATATTCGGCGAAACTGCATCGTAGGGGTTGGCCACAAGAGGTGTAAAAAAATCCATGTTCTCGCCCAAGTTCGTGTAATTGGGTGTCTGTGGCGAAATAAACTCGGGTATGTATAAATTAGGATCATCAAACCCTACATTACTTGGAGAGCTCCCTTCCACATTACCTGAATAGCTCGAGCTCACAATTGGATATACAAATGTAGCAGGCTGAAAAACCCTATATTATCCGAGGATCTCGAGGCCACTTATGGTTGTACACAAGTAGGAGTCGGTTCTTTTTCCCATATAGCCACTGGTGGCTCCCATGTCGTTGGCCAACCCGTAGGGTCTCTACTACCAATCTGTTGCCCCTGTGATGAGCTCGTTACAGCCTTCGATGATTTACTTTTGCCTCCATATTTTTTATGGAACCTTTCGCATTGCTCCCGTTTAGATTGATCTGTTAAGAACGGCATTCCATGACTATGATAGTAGATCATGTACTCTGAACTCTCGAAATCAAAAATGACAGCTTCCATTGGACGGCGTTTCGGCAACGATGAATCTTTGTAGTTCCACAAAGCAATATACTCGCTATGTTTGACTTCCCAATTCGTATATGGTCTGCCACGTCCATCATAGACATGAAGATGGTAACGGCCATGTGGAATGTGCGGAATAGGCTGGTGGAAGCCAAATTACCACAACACTCTATCTGCAAAGTGGAACTCGACAGTAGAGAAATGAATCAACAATGTAACAGTACACCATAAAAGTGATTCCTTCATCAAATATTCAGGTACAAATATATGGTCATTATCGTAGGCCTTCCAAATAAACTGCAAAAAAACAATGGTTTAAAATAATACATCTAACTAACTAGTATGTGAAAAACACATTTAAAGTCAAAAATTACTTTTCATTCATATACCTGCTCTTGACAATGAGAATCAATAAGAGATCTACAAACTCTGACGTTGTCGTGCGCCGACCCTGTCTCATGCTTCTCCTCGCACCATCTTCATACAAATCATATTATATTTAAATAACTAGTTAATTTCATAAATTTACAGATTCAACTAAGAATAATGATATATATATATATACCTTGCAACGAGAGGAAACTGCACATGTGTTCGAGTAAGTGGTGTAAAAAAGGGAAGTCGTTGTCAAGCCCATTCTTGCAACAATAACAGGCAACCACCAATACTACCAACCCTCTGCCCCTTTTGCAGTAAAGCGCCTTTGCACAACTCGAGAAGATACCTTACACTAACCATATTGCCATATTTATCTGGCATCAGTATACCTCTAATCATCTGTAGGATATATACTCAACTAACCTTATAAATTTCATCAACCGTATTATACTCAGCGAGCTGAAATTCATTCTCTAGCCAACTCATTTTCACACAAGACCCTTTCACGTTATTTCCATAGGATTGCTTCCCAAGGTACCTTTCACAAATTTCAGCCGTTGAAGCATCGGTACGCTCGACCACGGGCTTCCCGTTTATTGGGACACCAATAAGATAAACCACGTCCTTGAGGGTGATCGTGCATTCTCCACAAGGCATATGGAAGGTGTTGCGTGTAAAAGAGTCCTATTAAATTGGAGTGCAAGTGTACACTTGTGTCAAGTTATAGTATAAAAGATATCGTCTCCACAAGAATTCGGACAACTTCATAATTAATTTTCTTACACAAGGGAAAAGATAAATTTAATAAAGAGTTGTGAAAATTCTTGAATATAAACTAAAATAGGTAAAGGAATCAGATTGAGAAAATAGACTAGTATTGATTTTCTCAGTAGTGAAGGTGTTGCACTGTTCAAAGGTCTTCTGTTGTGTCTGTCGTCGAGCCTGTCGCGGCAGCACCTGTCGCGGTAGAGGTCTGTTGATGTCATGGCAGCAAACAACAACTCTGTACTTCAAGTTAAGCAAGAATCCTTGTTGTGACTCGTCCTATCCCTAGGTCCAAGTATTGTCGATGAACACGTCTTGGATGATACCTCCCGACGTGATTCGAAGGATGAACAATGATGTTTGTGGATTCTTCTTTAGCTACTTAACCTTGCACCTATCCCTAGGCCAAGATAGTTTAACCATAAACTGGAAAACTCGAATTTACTCCCTTCGTATACTTAACTCTCCCGATATTAAGTAAATGGATAACCTCACAGTGCTCTCCCGATACTCTTATGAGATATGAAAACCAGAGTAAGTAAACTTGACGTTTTATTGAATTGAACAGAAAATCCTAAGAAACAGTTTAACCCTTACAACTACTTTACAAGATCAACCCTTAGCCCTAGGGGAAGTTTAGAACATAATGGAGAAGGGGAAAACTAGGGTTTGTGATGGAAGACGGCTAGGAGCTAGGTTCTCCTTCTCTAGGTCAAATTACAAGCATATATATAGTCCTTGGGTACAAGTTTTCTTAATGGCCAAGAATACTAGTTCGAATTAAAGTACAATTCATTAAAGACTAAATGTCTGAATAAACGTCCTTTAGTTCGCCCTATCTTCTTGCTTTGACTTTCTCCTCAAACTTTGGGCAAGGCCTTCCTTGTGCTTCTGGGCTTCAAAAATTACGCGAGTGGTCTCTAAAAATTAGGCTTAAAATCCTCTATCAGTCGAACTCCACTTCGCATTTTCCATCTTTTCTTCTTCATTTTCGCCACCTCTGTCACGGCATATGTCACGACAGTGATTTATAAGGCAGTTTGCTTCAACATTGTCGCCACTTCTATCACGGCAACTGGCACGACAACTGTCACGACAGTGATTTATATGTCAGATTTCTTCAACCCTTCACTCCAGCTCTGCGGTTATATTATGTTCTTCTGCTGCCATGGATGCTGCCACGACAATTACCTTATGTTCCTCTGTTGCCTTGGATTCTGTCATGACAGTTATCTTCTGCTCCTTTGCTGTCCTGGATTCTTCCACGACAGTTATCTTCTATTCTTCTGCTGCCCTGGATTCTGCCACGACAGTTATCTTCTGTTCCTCTGCTGCCCTGGATGCTGCCACGATAGGTACCTGCAAGAATTGACCAAAATCAGCAGCATCTGTGCAAAATTATCCATATGTGATGTTTATGCAAATTCTATCCTAAAATGCAACTAAACATGCTTGAGTGCGTCAATAATATGGATAAATGAAGGCTAAAATATAGAACATTTATGCACTCAACACACCCCCAAACTCGAATTATTGCTTGTCCTCAAGCAAATGCAATCTAACTAAGAATGAAATTTTTTTTGGCTTTGGCTTAACTCAATGAACAACCATTATCTACAACACCTTCACCATCAAGATCAATACCTTTTCGGATGCTTACAGACTTATCCGGAGCAATACTATAACTCTCATGTGAGTGTGTGCAGGTTTTGTGAACAAATATGAGCCTAGACTCCTTAGTAAGCAGAATAGTTATTTTACTCACTTGAGTTTTATTTCAAAATAATTTTTGACTGAAGCCAATTTTTAGGCTCCTTTAGTTTTTCTAACTTAGACCGAAGTTTTTTTTCTACTAGAGCCGGTTTCAGGCACCTCTAGCTATCTTCCTAGAGCTGGTGTTAGGCACCTCTAGGGGCAACTGAGTCTAAGATTTTTTTTCTAACTCAAGTTGTTAAGCTTCCTATTCTAAGTTTACTAACAGTAGTCTAGACAACATATAAGTCACAAAAGTGTTTTAAGAGTTCAGAACTATAGTAAGGCTCTAAATATTTCCTAAAACACTCTAAAGATACTGTCACGACAAAGAATGTCGCGGCAGGTAAGAGAGGTTCAAAAATTTAAGCCAAATTTTTATTTTTTTAGACACAAAAATAAATAGTTATAAACACAAAATATAATTAGTCTATTAATAATAAGAGGACCGCCTACCCCCAAACTCGAGGGTTGCATTGTCATCAATGCATGACAGATAAAAACAGAAAGATAAAAACACCACAAATAGAAAATAGAAACACAGAAGACAGAAGGAGCAAGAAACTTAAGTTGAAGTGCCAACATTGCTGTCGTCACTATCGTGGTAGATGCTGCTGGTGATACTGGGGCGGCAGGATGGACAGGTGATGCTGGGTGGCGGGTGCAAGGCGGCAGCATCAGTACTACCGGGTGGCGGGTGTCTGGTTTGCCGATCTTTCAAAGGATGCCTCCTCTGCTGCCAGGGCAGCGAAACTAGATACTGCCGAGGTAGAGAACACCATATCTTGATGGCCTTGGGTTTTTAGGTTGCTGTGAGTTCTTTATTGGAAAAGACAAGAAAAATAAATAAAATAAAAACTTAAGAGTCAAGAGGGAATTAATCCTTGAAACTCTTATCCTAAAATAACGATATTAAAAACTGAAACTAAATAAATTTTGAGGAGCGTCATTTCTGATATTTCTTATGGTCCATCCGCACCCTCCATCGAGTTACAATTTTGCCCAAAAGGGTTGGGCCAATGTGCTCGTGGCTACTTCATTTTGTTTTATCATGGTGGATGTGACTTTCTTTCTGGTTCCTTTGTAGTCTATAAAGTCCTCCCATATTGGCATTGTTCCTGAACACATAAACATATGTTTAGGAAAAATTATATCTTTATCCAACCATGTACTTACCTCATTCTCATCGGAGTTCGTTATGGTGGAAAGTAGCCTTTGTTGCCGTGTCTACTGCTACGGCAGCCAGTTATTTTGACAGTCCTTTGTCAGGTTGCTTTGCAGGTCAAGGGGACATTGGAAAGTGTCATGACTCCCCATATCGATTTCTGTTGGCCACTTGTAGGTCTCCATCAGTAAAGATCTAGATGATTCTAAATCCACCGGCGTTGGTTCCTCAAATACCTGCAATGGAATTGGTGAGTTTTCAAAGAATTCAAAAGGTTCGTTTATTACCTGCTCATATTCCATTGGTGAGGCATTGTCATCGGGTTGCTCTTGCATGTGGTTGTGCGAGTGCCATGGCGAAGGTGGATGTATGCAATCTTTTTCGGGCATAGTCGAGGCAGTGGGTTGAGGTTTTGCCTCGGCAGTGGTTGCTACTACAACATTAGTTGTTGTCGAGGCGGCGGTTGCCACTTCGACCGGGGTTTCAGGCTCGGAAGTGGTTGCCGTCGTGACATTCTTCTCAACTTGACTAGGTGTTGTTGCGGCGTTGTTACGTTCAGGCTCCTCGATCATTACCAAGGCAAGTTGCTGCTTAGGATCATCATGTGTTGGGCAGTCTCTTTCATTGGCATCCTTGTCATCTTGCCTCGGGATATTAGGTTCATCTGTGGCACGAATGAGGACCGGTGTGCTCAAGATTGCATCCACCTTGGCGATTCTTTTGTCCATAGAAGCTGACAATTCTTGAGTAAGTGCCATGAAGGCTTGTAGTGTGTCTTCTAAGAATTTTGACTGCTCTTGAGGATGATGACATTGTCAGGGCATGTCGGGTTCTGCAGCAAAACTGTTATGGTAAAAAAAAATTGTGGGTATTGATCATACCATAAAAAATTTTGCTGTTGCGGCAGAGAAATCTGTTGTCCTTGTTGCTGCTGTGGCGACATATCTTGTTCTTGTTGGTTCCATCGTTGGTTGTCCATATATTCACCGAAAAGATGGGGACAACTTTCGAGGGCATGATTACCTTTACGGTAATTGCAAGAACTTTCCCACATCAGCTCTCGAATGGTTTTTCCTGACATGTTGATGCCCTTGAACCTGTATTGCACCTGAGTTTTATTTTTACAAACAAAAAACGAATAAAATAAGGCAAGAAAATAAATATAAGTGCAGAAAAAAACACGAAGTTGTGCGCCAACCCCCGACAACGGCGCCAAAAACTTGTTGCGTGTAAAAGAGTCCTATTAAATTGGAGCGCAAGTGTACACCCGTATCAAGTTATAGTATAAAATATATCGTCTCCACAGGGATTGGGACAACTTCAGAATTAATTTTCCCGCACAAGGGAAAAGATAAATTTAATAAAGAGTTGTGAAAATTCTTGAATATGAACTAATATAGGTAAAGGAATCAGATTGAGAAAATAGGTTGGTATTGATTTGCTCAGTAGTGCAGGTGTTGCACTGTTCAAAGGTCTTCTGTTGTGTCTGCCGTCGAGCCCGTCGTGACAGCACCTATCGCAGCAGAGGTCTGTTGATGTCGCGGCAGTGAACAACAACTCTGTACTTCAAGTTCAGCAAGAATCCTTGTTGTGACTCGTCTTATCCCTAGGTCCAAGTTCTGTCGATGAACACGTCTTGGATGATACCTCCCGGCGTGAATCAAAGGATGAACACCGATGTTTATGGATTCTTCTTTAGCTGCTTAACCTTATACCTATCTCTAGGTTAAGATAGTTTAACCATAAACTGGAAAAGTCATATTTACTCCCTTCGTATATTTAACTCTCCCGATATTAAGTAAATGGATAACCTCACAATGCTCTCCCGATACTCTTATGAGATATAAAAACCAGAGTAAATAAACTTGAAGTTTTATTGAATTGAACAGAAAATCCTAAGAAACAGTTTAACCTTTACAACTACTTTACAAGATCAACCCTTAGCCCTAGGGGAAGTTTAGAACATAATGGAGAAGGGGAAAAACTAGGGTTTGTGATGGAAGACAGCTATGAGCTAGGTTCTCCTTCTCTAGGTCGAATTACAAGCATATATATATAGGCCTTGGGTACAAGTTTTCTTAATGGCCAACAATACTAGTTCGAATTAAAGCACAATTCATTAAAGACTAAATCTCTAAATAAACATCCTTTAGTTCGCCCTATCTTCTTGCTTTGACTTTCTCCTCAAACTTTGGGCAAGGTCTTCCTTGTGCTTTTGGGCTCCAAAAATTACGCGAGTGGTCTCTAAAAATTAGGCTTGAAATCCTCTATCAGTCGAACTCCACTTTGCATTTTCCATCTCTTCTTCTTCACTGTCGCCACCTATGTCACGGCATATGTCACGACAGCGATTTATAAGGCAGTTTGCTTCAACATTGTCGCCACTTTCGCCACGACAACTGTCACGGCAACTATCGCAGCAACTGTCACGACAATGATTTTTAAGGCAGTTTTCTTCAACCCTTCACTCCAGCTCTGCGGTTATCTTTTGTTCTTCTGCTGCCATGGATGCTGCCACGACAGTTATCTTCTGTTCTTCTGCTGCTCTGGATGCTGCCACGACAGTTATCTTCTGTTCCTCTGCTGCTCTGGATGCTGCCACGATAGTTATCTTATGTTCCTCTGCTTCCCTAGATTTTGCCACGACAGTTATCTTCAATTTCTCTGCTGCCCTGGATTCTACCACGACAGTTACCTTTTGTTCCTCTGCTGCCCTGGATGCTGCCACGACAGGTACCTGCAAGAATTGACTGAAATCAGCAGCATCTGTGCAAAATTATCCATTTGTGATGTTTATGCAAATTCTATCCTAAAATGCAACTAAACATGCTTGAGTGCATCAATAATATGGATAAATGAGGTCTAAATATAGAACATTTATGCACTCAACAGAAGGTATGTGTTTTAGGTCTCCAACGCTCAATTAGAGCGGTAATCAATCCTAGCACCAACTTGTATCCACAGAGCAACGTGGCATGATAAAATCCTGCCATATTTAAAAAAAATTCGATTCTATGGTCTAGGGGTTTGTCTACCATGCACAAATGATGTTTAACTTTTTCCTATGCATCCTGTAAATAACACATTATTTAAACATAATTACTAACAAAAAAACACAGAAGTGACATATTTCGTAATGAAACAATTTTTAAAAAATTATACCAGCTCATCAACTCTAAAGCTAGTAATGTATCGATTCTATAAGTGCAACAATGGAGCTTGCTCAGCCATCCTACATGACAAGTAAAAAAATATTAGTAAACCATGACTAAATCTATCACGTTAAAAAATAACAGTTAAAATAAATATCGTATTTGTTTATTGTCTATTAAATCATCAATTTAACGTCGTTTTTATTCAACCACCTATAATAAATTAATGAACTTAAATAAAATAATAAAATATATCCACCTATTTTTCTATATTCTCAAAATAAATGTTTCTTCTCTTATATTCAAACAATTTTTCTATATTCTCAAAATCTCTCCACCTATTATTTATCACAAAATATTTAAACTATATTCTCTCCAAATAGCATCGAAAATTCAAACATCAAATAAAAATTACAAAAAATTACGAACTTAATTTAAACAATAAAATATTAATTTACTTACTATATTTTTTTCTCAAATATTCACCTATTTAACACAAAATTTTCAAATTATATTCTCTCCAAATAACATTAAAAATTCAAGGAACATCAAAATAAAAATTAAAAAATTAACAAATTTAAATTGAACAATATACAACAAAATATTTCTCAAATCTCCACCTATTTAACACAAAATTCAAACAACTTCAAACTTAATCAAACAAATAACTTAACTTACTATATTCTCTTCAAAGTTTCTTCTTTTCTTCAACCACTTATTTAACACAAAAAATCATAAATTTTAACTAAAAACACAAAAAACTTATTTTCGTAATTACTTTAAAATAAAATATACAAAAACAAATAAATTGCAAAAAAATAATAATTACTATAATTCAAAATATTAAGAATAAATAATAAAAATAAAATACTTACTTTAACAAAATTCTCCAAATCTTCAAATCTTCCTCTTGTTCTTCTTCAAAATATTTTCTCTCCCTCTACACTATCTACCTACAACTCACCCCTATTTTAACCTCACAAAAATTAAATCTCAACCACTCATCACCTACCCAATTAAATTCCACCATTATCCAACCAATCCTAAAAATTCTCGTGCCCGTCATGCTCTCTGTCACCCCGTGCCCCTCATGCATGCACAACATGCATGCCCTCTGCTCGTGTGCAGGCTTTGCAGGTTGCAGACCATCCCAAAATCGGATTCTAATGAACAAGATTTTAAGGGATTTTCTTTTTGAAACCGTGGCCATTAGAGTCTGACTTTAGGGAATTTTTTTCCCTAAAATTTCCTCAAAGTCGGATCTTTTTGGGAGAGACTTTAGTTGTTGTTTTTTTTTTAAGCCGTGGCGATTAAAATCCGACTTCAGAAGATCCGAAATTATGAGAGTAAAAAATTGTATGTAGTTCCATTTGCCAGTGCAATTGTTTAGCCATTGTTGTTCAGAAGATTTGTAGTGTGATCCGGTACATTTGCAGATAATAGCATAACAAGAGAAAATTCGTACCAAACAAGATGATTGCTTCAACAAACCATGGTTTCCCTTTATTTCACCAATTATGTCTTTCAAGATTTCATGTGTCACTATTGCATCTTTTTTCATAGTTTTTCCTCCAACTGAAATATCATTATCATCAAAAAAGGTTGCACCGAAATCTCTACCATTGTTGTACTGAGAGGGTAAAAAATCATCATAAGCAAGTTTGATGCCTGCTGAATCAGCCAATAGATTGTGAAGATAGCTTCCGAGAGAATTGGAAGGATTTTCTGGACTTTCATAACCATATGCGTAAGAACTCGACCAAGGCAAGTTGATGCTCATACTAGAACTTCTATAGTGTTGGAGATCGTACTTCATATAAGTATGAGGTTCACATAACACTTTGCTATCAAGAAATACTTGCCGCAAAATAGATTGTGTATATGTATGGCCTTGAGTTGCAGCCGGGTAGCTACTTTGAACATAACGATGTGCATGCAAATGCTCCTTGAGTATGAGTCCAGTTGCGGGGTTGGCACTATGAAGGACTTGTGACGAAGGCTGAGACATGGATACAATTAAATTCATAACTGATAATGCAGAACTGTAGTATCTAGATAAACTTGACGGTGATGTGAGGAATGCAGCAAAATATCTTGCTTCTGTTGACTGAAGAATCACTGTCGATATGTCACTTGGCATAGAGTTCAACTGTGATTGCGGAAAAATTAAAAGATTTCTAGCATTTGGATCAATCACAAAAGACCAAAAGGAAGATTGTTCGATGTTCTTGAAACTTAAACCAGGTATAAATGCATAAAAGACATAATCATTCCCAAGAGTTGTTGCACCAGGAATATCTAGTTTCCCACGATCAGACTTTGAAAGTTTAGGCGAATCATAGTTCCTAGCATCTGCGGTTACTTTATGACTATCAAATTTGAATTCAAGATGTTCTTTATCATAATATACTAGGTTCCCAGAGTTCAAATGCATAGAAGTTGAACAACCGTTTGATGCCATTAAGGTCACTTCTAGATCTTTGTGATTGTGACAATGTTGTAGTCTTTCCAGATTTGTAGGTATCAAAGCTTAAATGTGAACAATCATAACAAATGGCTAGCAAATAATTTGACAACATCACTCTAGCACGCCCATGCCAAATATATAGGCCAAAACAACATGTAATGAGAGGAATGTAGATTTTCAACACAATATATCAAAACATTTTCACCTTTTTTTCCATCACCAAAAGTCGAAATAGACAAGGGTCATTTATTTCAACAACTTCATTCACCTTAATCGCATTCTTTAACAAATTTGTCTAACTAAACGGTAGGTGCCGAATTACTTACTAAATTTGTCGGTAGTGCTCCATTACCATCCACAATAGCGATCTTCAATACTTCAGAGATTCCTCTTTGCGTTTGAAGTTCAATCATTGATTTATGGGCAGCAACCAAGAATGGAGCTATCTCTTCAAAATAACCATGAATCGAGCTGTCATCCTGTAACAAATCAAATTTCCTACTGCTCTTAATCGGTTGCTTGTCAACTTCAGTGTCAATGGTCGTTGGCAATTTGTCGAACACCTGGTGAAACTTTCGGACCCAGATTTTATCATCCGATGCTTCCTCAAACTTAGTCGCATCCTCTTCCTCAATGATATCGCCCATCCTTAAGATTTGAATAGAGTTACGCTTAATTGTTGTTGTGTCATTTTGAATTTCATCTCCCTTGGTATCCTAAATTGGGTGATTGACAATTTTCGTGTTAAAGGTCGCCGATATTCGTCGAACACTGGGTGGACCTTCGCACATGCTTCATCTTGCTTAGTTTCAATTTCACTTGATTCACCGATTTGTCCCGATCCGTAGATATCACCGCCATCTACTATACCGATCCGGGCTGACAACGTTTTTAGTTGCCGGAGAATTTCTTGAAGCATCTTATTGTTTTGTTCCATAGTTTCGAGGAGGCTCGCCATAGTTCTCTCAATGAGAGCACCAATGTTAGGAACTTCCCTGCAACATTCTCAAAAGAAGTAGAAGAATTGAAGAAATAAAAGTAAGATAGAAGAGAAAGGTTTCAATATGGAATATCGAACTTAGGAGGAAGTTTAACTGCAACCAAAAGTTTAACAAATATCACATAAAACATTCTCTAGGTGTTCCTAACTTATTTATACTAATATTACTGCAGCACAATTAAAATAACATTCTAGCAATAGCAATTCTACATGTGCTCCCATCGACATAGTCTTTCACAACATGATTCGATTCTCGGTTCATGACACCTTACCTTTGACGATAGTTTTGTGTTCCCAAATGAAATTTATAGCGACATCTTTTCATTCGATTGAGTCGAGTCAAAATAATTTAAATTATTCGAATTTATAAGTCTTATATTATTATTCAAACTTTATTTTGAAAAAAAAATTTAGTCAAATTTTACACACTCCACATCAAATCATTTTAACGACATTTGACTCGGCATACGTAGAATAAAAGCATATTGTCACGTCCCTAGAATTCTGACCTGCCGAACGTGCGGCCTTAGGCACCTTGGTGCGTGCGTGGAGCCTAAGTTAAGCCTAACGATCTAGTCGAGAGTGCCTAGATCCGTGCGAAAGACGTTTTAACACAATGGGTGACGGCCAAAGAAAAAGTGATGTGGGGAAAGCCGGGCAAATGCCCGGCACCTTTTATTGAACTTAACGAAAATATGGCTCAAGGCCAGAGAACAACTGAAAGAAAGAAAAAGATGAATTGAGGTGAGGGTAAGCCTCCTTAAATAGACCCTCTAGTTCTAATCCTACTCTAACTAGGATAAACTAATGTCCTACTCCCTCAAGGAGATGTAATCCTTGTCCCAAAAGGATTCGTGGCCCCTAACCTCAAGGAAAGCCTTGTTTGTGCGGAGGTGAGGCCCAAGGCCCCGTGTGCGGACCCTAGGGTGTGTCTGGTCGGCCCTGTCCAGCCCCTCCGTGTGCAATGTCGTTGGGACCCTAGGGTGCGGCGTGATCGGCTCGCCCGGTCTTGGGTGTCGGCCACTATCGGGCCCCTCGGGTGCGGCGTGATCGGCTTGCCCGATCCTGAGTGTCGGTCGCTGTCGGGACCCTAGGTTACGGCATGATCGGCTTGCCCGGTCGGTCGCTGTCGGGACCCTAGGGTGCGTCGGACTCGGCCTGCTCGGTTCCTCGGCGCGCGCTGCTGTTGGCACCCTTGTGTGCGTGTGCATCGGACCCGATGATGCGGCCCTAGGCCCCCACGGTGTGCACCCGTGGTGCCGGCCTTTAGGCCCCTCGGTGTGCACCCGTGGTGCCGGCCCGTAGGCCCCTTGGTGCGGCCTTTAGGCCCTTTGGTCCGCACACCCAGCCCCATGGGTTGCGGATGCTTCTCGTCGGTGTGGTGGAACGTAAGCACGAGGTGTAGCCTTCTCGGTTTTCCCCGTACTACGTCCCTTGGTTGTCGTCCCTTCGCTCCGTCCCTTGGTGAGCACACACTCGGCCCCTTGCTGTGTGGCTTGATCGGGTCGAAAAATTGGTACGTGACATTTTCCCCCACTGGATTCGGTGACGCCCTCGTCGCTCGGCTAAGATGGTAACGACTCTTTTGTTTCTTGAACCGCCATACGGCCTTGGCTAGTTCCCAACTCCCTTTGCTGTCGGGAAGTCCTTTCCATAGGACAAAGTACTCGTGACTCAGCCGTTGTCCCTGTCGTTGTACGATCCTTTCTGCTTGGATATCTCCAATTTCATCAACGAAGGAGACCTTTACCTTGCTGAGTGCTCGGTGGGATTGTGCTTCACCCATCTTACTCGGACGGTATGGCCTGAGTGAATTGACGCTGAACTCTCGATGCGTCTGGATGGTCGATGGTAGCTCTAATTGGTAGGTGTTCCTTCCTACTTGTTTAGAAACTTTAAATGGACCCTCGTACCTTCGCACAAGCCTTTTTCGGAGGTCGGATGGTGTGATACTCCGGTTAACCTGGCTATGACCAAGTCTCCTACTTGGAAGTTCTTGTCCTGACGCTTCATGTTTTCCCGGTTCCTAGCTCGCCCCTTTGTCTTATGTGAACCTGCCCGAGCGGGTGGGCTTGTCATTGGCACAAGCTCGATCTTGGGCTCAACCTCCCGCTTTGGTGGGAAAGTCCTCGGTTGTTCGAGTGAAACTTGTCCCGTTTCTATAGGAACCTTTTTGGACACGGTCGGT
Source organism: Hibiscus tridactylites (assembly GCA_958450335.1). Lineage (NCBI taxonomy): Eukaryota > Viridiplantae > Streptophyta > Magnoliopsida > Malvales > Malvaceae > Hibiscus > Hibiscus tridactylites. The sequence continues at coordinate 66,811,345 of OY288283.1, read as the reverse complement.
TTCTCATGTGCCCTTGTTTTCCGGGGCGTTGGCACTTTCTTCCGTCCCTCTCCGTGGAACTGAATGGTTGATACCATCTTGGCCCTAACTTTGGGTTGTCGCTTTGTCTTCACCGCGCATGGGCGCTTAGGGTCAAGTATGTACAAGCAATTGCAGAACGGGACAGGGAATGCCCTGATTCGGTCAAGGAAATCAATGTCGATTACTACATCAAAGTCGTCAAGGGGAATTACTTTGATGGTTTCTTTGCCCGACCAGTCGCCGATGTTGAGTTTGACTCCTTTTGCTATCCCGATGATAGGAGTCGATGGACAATTCATAGTTTTAATAAATCCTTTTGCCTTCTCAATTCGAAGGCCAAGTCCTTCGGCGGTGTGTTCTGACACAAATAATTCTGAGGCACCTGTGTCTATTAGCGCGTTCAATTCTTGGCCTGCCAAGGTGATGTCCACGAACATCAGTCCCTTCTCTTTGGAACCCTTCATAGTCTCCATGGAACTGATAATGGCATTTATTTTAGTGGGTTCGAGTTTTTCTTCGCTATCATCTCCTTGGATGGCTGCCGCTTTCTCGAGTTCGGGACAATCCTTTTTCATATGATTGCCTCCGCAATTGTAACAACTAAAGTTGTTGTTCCTTACCCACGGCTTACGGAGTTTGAAATCTCCGTTTGATGGCTTCTTGGGTTCACCCTTGGGTTGTTCATCCCGATCTTCTTCGTCGTTGTCTTCGTACTTTGACCTTTGCCTTGGCTTGTCTGACTTCTTGTGTTCAAATTCTACAAGGGGGTCGGCTGCGTCCAATGCTTTGGAAAGATCCTGGATTCCTATTCGATGTAACTCCATTTTTGCCCAACGTTGTAGCCCACTTTTAAAGATAAAAAGAGCGTCGGTTTCACTCATGTTGTGAATTTGGAGCCTGAGTTCGGTAAACTTGTTAACGTATTCCCGAATTGAGCCGTCGTGCTTTAGTCGATGAAGCTTTTCCCGAGCTTCTTCTTGAGCGTTCTTTGGGTAAAAGTGCTCTTTGAATTCGAATTGAAATTCTTTCCATATTTTGATGGGGATCCTCCTATCTTTGTATTGGTAACACTTGTGACGTCACCATAAGAGAGCCGAATCAACCAAGTAAACAGAAGCGGTATTTACCTTGGTGTCCTCGTCGTCGATGCCGGAGAGTCGGAAGTAATTCTCCAAGTTCCAAACGAAGTTGTCCACTTCTTGAGCGTCCCTTCCTCCTTTGAACTCCTTCGGTTTCGGCACGTCGATCCTGGGTTTCATTCCCACTGTTTGGTCCACCATGCCGGTTAGCACGGCATTCTTATAGAGGGATAATTCCGTATTGAGTTTCTTGATTTCTCCTAACAACTCTCCCCTCGTTGCCTCCATCGCAATTTGAAAGGAGATGTCTTGTCGGTTTAATCTCTCGTATGCCTCGTCGAGAAGTTTTCCCACCTCTTCTGCGACCTTATCTCTGAGGGGACCGACTTCGGTTTCTAACTTTTCCAAGCGATCGTTGACAGCGTCGAGGGACTCAACCGACTCCTTTGCCCTGGTCTCGAGTCGTTCTGTCTTGTCCTCAAGTGTTGTTAATTGATCTTTCGAAGCGGCCCTTTTCTTGTCGGAACTCTTGTCAGTTTCCTGGTCGGTTACTTGGGCCTCTGTGCCCTTTGATGTTGTCCCGGCTTCGTCTTTCTTGGCCATCCCGAGCAAACTCCTTTGCTCTGATACCACTTGTCACGTCTCTAGAATTCTGACCTGTCGGACGTGCGGCCTTAGGCACCTTGGTGCGTGCGTGGAGCCTATGTTAAGCCTGACGATCTAGTCGAGAGAGCCTAGATCCGTGCGGAAGACGTTTTAACATAATGGGTGATGGCCAAAGAAAAAGTGATGTGGGGAAAGCCGGGCGAATGCCCGGCACCTTTTATTGAACTTAACAAAAATATGGCTCAAGGCCAAAGAACAACTGAAAGAAAGAAAAAGATGAATAATGAGGTGGGGGTAAGCCTCCTTAAATAGCCCCTCTAGTCCAAATCCTACTCTAACTAGGATAAACTAATGTCCTACTCCCTCAAGGAGATGTAATCCTTGTCCCAAAAGGATTCGTGGCCCCTAACCTCAAGGAAAGCCTTGTTTGTGCGGAGGTGAGGCTCAAGGCCCCGTGTGCGGACCCTAGGGTGCGTCTGGCCAGCCCTGTCCAGCCCCTCCGTGTGCACTGTCGTTGGGACCCTAGGGTGCGGCGTGATTGGCTCACCCGGTCCTGGGTGTCGGCCACTGTCGGGCCCCTCGGTTGCGGTGTGATCGGCTTGCCTGGTCCTGAGTGTCGGCCGTTGTCGGGACCCTAGGGTGCGGCGTGATCGGCTTGCCCGGTCGGTCGCTGTCGGGACCCTAGGGTGCGTCGGACTCGGCCTGCTCGGTTCCTCGGCGCGGGCTGCTGTCGGCACCCTTGTGTGCGTGTGCATCGGACCTGATGGTGCGGCCCTAGGCCCTCACGGTGTGCACCCGTGGTGCCGGCCCTTAGGCCCCTCGGTGTGCACCCGTGGTGCCGGCCCGTAGGCCCCTTGGTACCGGCCCTTAGGCCCCTCGGTGTATACCCTTGGTGCGGGCCTTTAGGCCCTTTGGTCCGCACACCCAGCCCCATGGGTTGCGGATGCTTCTCGTCGGTGTGGTGGAACGTACGCACGAGGTGTGGCCTTCTCGGTTTTCCCCGTACTACGTCCCTTGGTTGTCGTCCCTTCGCTCCGTCCCTTGGTGAGCACACACTCGGCCCCTTGGTGTGTGGCTTGATCTACTGCTTCTTCCTTTGATTTTCCCTACAATCTTCACTGCAACGTCTTACCTTTGCCTCACCTTTTGCAAGTGTTTCTCGATCTGAATAAGATCACTTGCGATGTCGGATACAGTTAGTCAAGTAACACTAAATAACTTGAAATGACGTGAAAAACTTACATAGTAGTGTACGCCGCGATAGCAGTGTCATATAAGCAAATATGCTGACTTTACAAATGACATATCAGTTAAAAAATAATTTTATAAAATGTATAAAATACAAACTATTTTATTCTTCGGACTCATTATTCTGTCAAGTCATTTCAAGTTGTTTAGCTTTAGTTAACATTTTTCATTCATAGATGGACCATTTTGACCCAAAATGAGACGTTGAAAGCTAATTTGCTAAAAAAAGAATATGAACCAAAGTTACTATTCAGTCAAACGTTAGGGTATTTTTTGATATTATACCTTTAAAATTTTATAATTTTACACACCTAAATTTTTAATATAATTTTTTAAAAAGTTTACACTTCCGGTGAAAAATTATGCAACCGTCCCTGAATAAGTAGATTCAAATTAACCTGATTGACGATTTCGATCGAATCAATTATGATGGTTAAAATAATTTTGTAGTTGGTTAAAATAGGTTACGTCAATTAATTATCAGTTATGAGTTTTCATAATCAAACTTGTTGATCTAATCGAATTTTAATATATAAAATTTATTGTTGTATATAAATCTTTAATCAAAATCCAAACCCAATCTAATTCGATTTAACCAATTGCTATTAATTTTTTTTTTGAAATAAATGATATTCAATTTATCTGAATTAATCGAACAAAGATAACAATTGACATGTGCCTCGTTAAAAAACTTCTCTAAATTAGTGATGTATCTATAAATATTTTTGAAGGTGGACACAAATCGTAAAAAAACTCAAAATTTCAAGATGGGCACAAATCATAAAAATTTAAAAAAAATTAAAAATTAATTTAAAAAAATTTAAAAAAAATCAAAGCGAAATGTATGAATTTAAGAAGAGTACCAACAAAGGTAAAACGCACTAAGAAACAATGACGACAGCAGTCCAAAAGTTTTGCAGTCAAAAGCTATATCACACAACACCCCACAAAAGAAGTCAACATTGAAATCAGCATCAGTCCCCTAATTCTTGAATTTTTCACTCAAAGGCTTTACATATAGAATAGAAGGACACTCAGGCTGAATAAGCCATGGGGCAATCAAGTTGAAAGACTTAGCCCATTGAGAAGATCACAGCTAGGGATGTAAAAACAGGTCAACAGTCGGGCTCTGTCAGGTCGGGTCAAATCGGTTACAGGTCATTTCAGGTCATTTTTTGTTTTGACTCGATTCGGTTCGGGTTCGGGTTCATTTCGGGTCGAGTTCATTTCAGGTCGGTTTCAATTCAGGTCGAGTTCATTTCGGGTCGGGTTCATTTCAGGTCGGGTTCATTTCAGGTCGGGTTCATTTCAGGTCGGTTCATTTCAGGTCGGGCCAAAACGGTTAATTGACAGGTTGATTTCAGGTCGGTTTCGTTTCAGGTCGGGTTCATTTCAGGTCGGTTTCGTTTCAGGTCGGGTTCGTTTCAGGTCGGTTTCGTTTCAGGTCAGGTTCATTTCAGGTCGGGTTCCTTCAGGTTTAGGGTTTATTTTGTTATGTGTACTGTAGGGACTAAGGAGTAGGGATTAGGATTTAACATATATAATATTAGTACATTATATGCACATACATATAAGGATTATGGTTTAGTGCTTTAGTAGTTTGGGGATTAGGGTTTAAGGGTGGGTGGTATGGTCTAAGGTTTAGGGATTGGGGATTAATGTTTAGGGTTCATAAATTGATACATACATGCTTACATGCATTGTGTATATATATATATATATATATATTGATGGATTGTGGTTTTTATTTTTAGGGACTAGGGATTGTGGTTTAGGGTTTACTGTTCATTAATTGATGCATACATACGTACATGTATTATATATATATATATTGTCGGATTAGGGTTTTTATTTTTAGGGTTTATGGATTAGGGTTTATGGTTTATGGTTTAGGGTTTACGAATTGGGGATTACGTACATGTGTTATATATAGTATGGATTAAGGATTTTAGGGTTTGTGATTTAGGGTTTAAGGATTATGGTTTAAGTTTTAGGGTTTAGTGTTAGGGTTTAGGGTATATTGTACATAAATTGATACATACATACGTACATGTGTTATGTTTATATTGATGGATTAGGGTTTTTATTTTTAGAGTTTAGGGTTTATGTAGTATGGTTTAGGGTTTACTACTTATAAATTGGTACATACATACGTACATGTATTATATATATATTGATGGATTATGGTTTTTTATTTTTAGGGTTTATGGTTTATGGATTAGGGTTTAAGGTTTGCTATTCATAAATTGGTACATACATGCGTACATGTATTATATATATATTGATTGATTATGGTTTTTGTTTTTAGGGTTTAGGGTTTAGGGATCTTAAATTAATACAAACATACCTACAAGTATTAAATATATATATTGATGGATTAGGGTTTTAGGGTTTAGGATTTATTGTTCATACATTAGGGTTCATGCATTATATTAATATATATATCGATGGATTAGAGTTTTTATTTTTAGGGATTAATGTTTAGGTTTTAGGGTTTAGTGTTTAGGGTTTAGTGTTCATAAATTGATATATATATTAGGGTTTAGGATTTATTGTTTATGGTTTATGGTTTATGGTTTAGGATTTAGGGTTTAGTGCTCATAAATTGATATATACATTAGGGTTCATGTATTATATATATATATTGATGGATTAAGGTTTTTATTTTATGGTTTTACGGTTTAGAGAGTAGTGGTTATTGTTTAGGGTTTAAAGTTTAGGATTAGGGACTATGGATTAAAGATTAAAGATTGAGATTTGGTGTTTAAACCCCTAATCTCTAATTATCGACCCTAAGCATTAAACCCTAAAGCATAAGTAATTAACCCTAAGCACTAAACCCCTAATCTAGAATTAGGGACTATGGGTTATAGATTAAAGATTAGGGTTTAGGGTTTAAACCCTAAACAACAACTTACATGCATTATATATATATTAGGGTTTTTATTTTTAGGGATTCATGTTTAGGGCTTAGGGTTTAGGGTTTTTAGGGTTTAGGGTGTAGTGTTCATAAATTGATACTTACGCTAGGGTTCATTTATTATATATATAATGATGGATTAAGGTTTTTATTTTAGGGCTTAGGGTTTAGAGAGTAGTGGTTATTGTTTAGGGTTTAGGATTAGAGACTATGGATTAAAGATTAAAGATTGGGGTTTGGTGTTTAAACCCCTAATATCTAATTATCGACCCTAAGCATTAAACCCTAAAGCATAAGTAATTAACCCTAAGCACTAAACCCCTAATCTAGGATTAGGGACTATGGATTATAGATTAAAGATTAGGGTTTAGCGTTAAAACCCTAAACCACAACTTACATGCATTATATTTATATATATATTGGTGGCTTAGGATTTTTGTTTTTAGGGATTCATGTTTAGGGCTTAGGGTTTATAGTTTTTAGGGTTTAGGGTGTAGTGTTCATAAATTTATACTTACGTTAGGGTTCATTTATTATATATATAATGATGGATTAGGGTTTTTATTTTAGGGCTTAGGGTTTAGAGAGTAGCGGTTATTGTTTAGGGTTTAGGATTAGAGACTATGGATTAAAGATTAAAGATTAGGGTTTGGTGTTTGGTGTTTAAACCCCTAATATCTAATTATCGACCATAAGCATTAAACCCTAAAGCATAAGTAATTAACCCTAAGCACTAAACCCCTAATCTAGGATTAGAGACTATGGGTTATAGATTAAAGATTAGGGTTTAGCGTTAAAACCTTAAACCACAACTTACATGCATTATATTTATATATATATATTGGTGGCTTAGGATTTTTATTTTTAGGGATTCATGTTTAGGGCTTAGGGTTTATGGTTTTAAGGGTTTTAGGGTTTAGGGTTTAGGGTTAGCGATTCAAAATATTATTAAACCATAAACCCTAAATTAATTAAAAGAAACCCAAAACCCTAAATTAATTAAATGAAACATTAATCCTAAAAATTAATTAATAAACCCTAAACCTAAAACCTAATCCTTAATTCATAGACTAACCCTTAAACCTAAAAATAATTACACAAATATAAACCCTAAAACAAAAATATAAAATTTAAACATTGAAAAGGAAAACCCTAAACTATAACCCCAAACCCTAAATTAAACTCATACACTAAACCTTAAAACTGCATTAATGACCAAATTGAAATTAAAACAAAATTATCAGCTCAATTTCAAATAAAAAAGGACGAAAATGAAAGAAATGAAACTAAGAGTGCTTGCGGAGCAAGACCCGTGTGACCCGTATAATGACGCGTAGATCTTTTGACCCAGACTCAGCCTATAAATAGACCATCACCCCCTTCATTTTTCACTTTTTTTCCCTACCGTTACTCTGCCAAAATATCCTCTCATCTTCTCTCTCCTCTAAAAACACAAAATTCCCGGAAATTTTCAATCTTTTCGATCAAAATCTTGGTTTTTTACCAAGTTCTTCCTTGTTCTTCCACTTTCCCCTCTCCAGATCCTATACAAACACCTTAGCCCACCAAAAACCTGTTTATTCTCGATCAAAACCTCTTTTTTACCAAGTTCTTCCTTGTTCATCCAATTTCCCCTCTCCAGATCTCATAAAAACACCTTAGCCCACCAGAAATCTGTTTGTTCTCGATCAAAACCTCTTTTTTTCTCAAGAACAACCCTATGTTCTTCCATTGAATAAAGTTTTGTAAGTTTAACCCTTTAAATTATTGAATATACGTTTGCATTATTCTCTCCAAAGTTTTTGTTCTTAAATTTTACCTTATTCTGTTTTATACTTATAAAAAAATTGAAAGTATCCCTAATTCCATCCAAAGTTAAACGACATAACTTAATTAAGTCATTTATGTTCTTGTAAAAGTTATGTAAGTTTTTATATATTCACTGTTAATTATAATGTTTTAAACAACTTAACTTAATTAAGTCATTTAAGTTATTCAAGTTTTTATTAAGTCATTTAAGTATGTTAAGTTAATAAAAAAAATTTAGTCATCTTATGTTAATTAAGTATACAGATTTAATTTAATAATCTTTATTCATTTAACTAAATTTAATTAAGTATAAAAATTTAATTTAATAATGGTTATTCATTCAACTTAAGTAAATTAAGTATAATAATTTATCTTTGAAGTTATTTTAAAATAAAAGTTAAGTTAATTAGAAAGACAATTTGATTTAATAATGTTTAATTATTTAACTTAAAATGAATGCAAGTTAATTAAACTTATTTTTAATCTTAAGTTAACTTAATTTAGCATTAATTTATTCATATAATAAAAAATTTAAGTCATCTTATCTTAATTAAGAATACATATTTAATTTAATAATCTTTATTCATTTAACTTAATTTAATTAAGTATAAAAATTTAATTTAATAATGGTTATTCATTCCACTTAAGTTAATTAAGTATAATAATTTATCTTTGAAGTTATTTTAAAAAAAAGTTAAGTTAATTAGAAAGACAATTTATTAATACTTAGAATATTATTATTAATTCAATTTATCTTTTAATTGAAGTTAAGTTAGTTAATTTATTAATACTTGACATTATTATTAATTTTAAAATTTATCAATACTTGACATTATTTTATATTCATTAAATATAACTTCTTCAAATGTCAGATAATTATCATTATCAACAAATCAAATAATAGTATTAGTTCAGGTTAATATCAGTTCAGGTCAATAACAGTTCAGGTCAATATCAGTTCAGGTCAAGAACAGTTCAGGTCAATAACAGTTCAGGTCAATAACAGTTCAGGTTCAAAACAGGTCGGGTTCAAAACAGGTCGGGTTCAAAACAGGTCGGTTTCAAAACAGGTCGGGTCTAAACATGTCGGGTTATAACGGTTATCTGGCAGGTTAGTCTCGGGTTCGGGTTCGTTTCGGTCGGGTGCAGGTCGGGTTCGGTTACTACAGTAACATGTCAAATTCGGGTTCGGGTTCACTTTGGTCGGGTGCAGTTCGGGTTCGGTTTCTACAGTTACAGGTCAAATTCGGGTTCGGGTTCGTTTCGGTCGGGTGCAGGTCGGGTTCGGTCTTTGAATTCTCGGGTTAAACCAGGTTCTGACTCGATCGGGTTTCAGATAGGTTACCAGGTCGAGTCAGTTTTTCACACCCCTAATCACAGCAATAGGCTTAGGCATGCTTCTTTAATGGCTACCAGTTCAGCAGCTGCCATCAGTTTAATTACATCAATTACGATTTACGACATAGTTTGTTGGTTTTCTTAATCCAACCGACACACTGTCATTTGGATCGTAATACCTTTATTTGGATTGGATGCCAAATTTTTAAAAGAATTTATATCTATTCATCAACTGTGTATAATTTTTATGAATTAAATGATAATATATTATTGTAAAATTATTAAATTAAATTTATTTAATCTATTTTTTATCATTTACTGTATGATTATTCCGGAGCATAAAAAATCATACAAAATGCTATCGAATGCCTCATTAAAAATCTCCTTAAATCCTTATAGAACCCGTATTATGTTCGAGTATATATATGTATATACTAAACAAACAAATAAATAATAAATAAAATTCAACAATATCCCATTATATATATATAAAGTCCATTTCAATATACAAAGTCCAAATATAAAGCCCAAAATACATATTTCCGTTGACCCATTTACAATACCCATCTGCCAGCCCAAACAAACACACAAAACCCATTTGTTTTTTTATTTCCCGCCCAAAATGGAGTTTCAATGGACACGTGGCATGATCTCACTGGCCTGAATTGATTCACATGAATCGTCCCCCAGCTGGAGCCAACTGTCTTCGCCAAAGTCAGAGGCTGACATCAACTTCTGGACAACTATAAATACCTGCAGAAGAGAGAAAAAGTAGGTGGTTAATCATTAATGAATTATTGATTGAAGGAGAGGAAGTGAAGAGACTCACAAGAAGTTGGAGAGACACTTGGAGAAGACGAATTAAAACGTCATTCGTTGCCGAAAGCTCACCGGAGTTGCAGAATCATCAAAAGAGGTACAATTCGCCTCTGAATTCTTCTTTTTTGCAAAATAAATCTAATAAAAACATAACCAGAGCCACAAAACCCTAAAGTCAGTACTGAAATCACTAAAATCCTAGGTTTTAGAACCAAAATCCTAATTCTAGGTTCATATTCCTAAATTAGAAACCAAATCCCTAAGTAAAGTATGCAATTTAGATATAAACAAGAGTTAAAATCAGAAATATAAAGCCTAACAAACGGTTTAAGATCTAGGTTCGAACAAAAATAAAAAATGAAATTCGAAAGGGTAGAAAGCTTATCTTGCCGTCACCGTGAGTATTGTCAGAGTCGAGATCATAGTGCTAGGATTTCAGTCGGAGTCGAAAAGGATAGAAGAGAGGCCACTAGTTTTGGGTAGATAGCTCAGGAATGGGAGAAGGGGGTCATTTTTGATGAAACGGGGACTAGACCTAGGTTTAGGATAAAAATGGACGATTTGGGTAGTTTTAAGGTTCTGGCGACGGTGGAGACGGTGGTCAGAAGTTGTAGACGGTGGTCTGAGGGTACAGTTTGGCTAGAGAAGATGACCGGAGAAATTTCGATCACTGATAAAAGGTTAGAGATGATCAGAGTTTGGTCAGAAGGTGGCCGAGAGTTGCAGAAGGTATCAGAGACGATGACTGAAAGGTTATTGGTCATTGGAGAAAAGAAGAAGATGATCGGAGATGATTGTCGGTGATTGGTATCATCTTCGATGAACAGAAACAAGTTGGAGAAGGTATTTTGGTTGAACGAGGATCAAAGTGTGAATTGGAAAATGTTCTTGATTTGTTCTTGAGAAAATATGTGTTTTGATCTACATGAACAAGAAATAGAAATTGTTTTAGGGTTTTTGAAGATTAAATGGATGAACGAAGGAAGAATAAGGATGAAAATTGGGGTTTTGATCGAGATTGGGTTAAGGATTTTAGAAAATTGTTGTTTGAGTTCAAAGAATTTAGAGAGAGAAGAGAAAGAAGAGTGAGAGTGAGAATCGAGCAAATGGTCGTTCTGACTCGAAAATGGCCTCTTTATAGCGAGTTGGAACGACACCATTTTTGGAGTCGGGTCAAAGAGGACACGTGTTTTTTTCTGAATTGATATGGATACGGGGCCGCAACCTGGTTTATGACCTAGATTTTGGTTTGGACCATTTGGGAGTTGGGCTGGTTAATTAGGCCAGTCTGTATACCGGTTTTCAATGAGTTCGACTCGGTTTAGAGGGTTTTGAACCGAGAATTTAATGGATTTAGGTTTGGGCTTCAAAAGTTATCCTGATTTACATTCTAGTCACCTATTCTCTTGTAATTTGATCACCTAAGTTTCAATTTATTCAATTTGATCCGAGAATTAGTCTAATTGTCTATTTAATTGGTTTATTTAATTGTATGCTTGCACATTTTTAAATTAAGCATGTAGTATATGTTAGAGAGATTTAATCACCAAATTTCTTTAATTAGAGACTTAGTATAGACTTCTTTATTAAATAATTGAGTAAGGAAGGACATTGTAGCAAATAAATGTATATTTGAAATGGAGTTTGAATATTCAAGATAGATTAGTATCACATTGTAGCGTGATGTTAATCAATGGGTATTCAAATAGAAATTCAATGTTCCATTTGAACTTAGAAAATGGCATTCATATAATTAATTTAAGTACAATTGAAAATGGGATTAAACAATTATTATCACTTAAATTAGAAATATTATTACTTTTGGGCCCATTAAAGGTAGTGTCCAAATTATTTGGATGTTATCATTAAAGTCCAAAAATTAATAATATTCATAGATTTTTAAATCAATAAAATAAATGGAGCCCAAATTAGGGTTTACTTAAAATGAACAACAAAATAATTGGACATGCTTTAAACCTTTTGTGTTGAGATACCTTTTGAATATAAATTAAAGTGTCTTAATGCAATTGGACGTTTCAAGAATTATATTCATCCAATATGTATTTCCTTGCAAAAGGATATTCCCATTCAAAATGGAATCCGTATAACAATTAAAATGTAACCCCCTTAGCATGGTCTAGTCGCAAGACCGAACCAAGTGAACTACACGAGGAAAACCGAAGAAAAAGCCGCTAAGATTTCCCTTTGATTAGCAATCCTTGACAATATTTTACTAACTTTTTAACTTTTCTAGAGGCTTCAAAATAATTCTACATGTTCATGCAAGTAGCGGATAAAACCTCGCCTCAATCGAACATCGATTTGAAGTCCAATTGGCCTTTACAGCGATTAGAGACCAAAATACAAAGAAACAAAACTACAGAACAATCTATAACTAAAAAAACAGACAACCATTTCGAAACAGACCAAGCCCATTTCAGAACTACCAATTTCAGTAGCAAAACGTACCGAAACAGGGCTCACATGTTTCGAAACCAACATGCATGGAACGATTCCCATGCCTCAGATACAATAGAGGTGTATCGAAACGACCCTGCGTTTCGATACATGCCTGAAAATGGCCTTGGGGTCTCGAAACGACCCATATGTGTTTCAGAACGTCTAGGCCAAATATGCACATCGTATCGAACGATAGCAGCTGTTTCGAAACACATACCAGAAACAGATACATTGCAGCAAATATAAACACTCAAACATGATTTATACAACATGGTAACATTATAAGAAACCATTCTATAGGCAAAAGATCCTAGCACAACCAACCACAATGCATTAAAACATTAAAAGAAGACTTTTAGCAAATATGGAAAACTTTAGGCATCCAACATGTTTGAACAACCACATAAAAAGCCAAACATAAAACCAAACCATTAACCAACATATAAAGGTCATAAACAAGACACGATAGGCATCACAAACATGTCTCAACACAAGGAGTCTCAAAACAAAACCTCCCAAAGAATTAAGGTCCTATCTCATTGCTAACATACTATTATTTGATGCCAAAATCATACTTGAGCAAAATATAATCTCTTGGACACCTCCTTGCTTCCTTGTTGTCTCGAATGGTCTACGGATCTGCATTGTTGGAAAAGAGAGCGTAAGAAAGAATGCTTAGTGAGCGGTGCTCAAATCAACAATAACAACAATGCAGTTTTTAAACCATTTTTGCTTGCTTTTGAAAACAAAGCCATTTCACAAATCATTTCTCAAACATAAACCTTCAACATAACATGCTCATTTTATCACATTCTTGGACTACAAATCAAGGCATAACATCAATAACCACATGGAATCATATAAGTCAAGCTTCACAACATCATCAACACAATAAAACATAAAGAGCAATTTGAGTCATATGAGTATATTGACATTTTAGCACTTTTACTCGGATATGCGAATAACGTTCGGTGGAATGCTCATCACTGTAATCAAGACAACTAGACAACTTCCGGTGGAATGCCCACCATCGTACTCACAACGTCTAGAAAATATAAGCTTCCAGTGGAATGCCCATTACCGTACTCCTCCTTAGTGGAATCTAACATTACTAAGGCCACGCACGAATTTTACCATTATAGTGCACTCTTGTAACACCCCAAAAATTAAAATCGGAATTTCTTAATTTATTTTAGTGGAATAAATGAGAAATTTAGAACTTCTGGGGCCAATCTGTAAAAACGTGCTACTTTTGTGACCCTTGTTTTGTAATTTACCCATTTCGAATAGTTTAAAACCATCCATAGCAGCCTAAACAAGCCTTTTCGGTTTCCTCTCCCTTGTTATTCTCTCGACAAAACCGAAACTACCTTACCTTTTCTGATCGAGCTCCGTTCAAGCTCAAGCCAGCGGTCGTTCGTCGCGACAAGCCGGTAAACGCCTCCTCCCGATGTCGCGAGTAATACCCAAGGTACCGCGTGTTATTTCCAGCCACTGTTATCCTTAAACGGTGCGAAAACCATTAGTTTAAACAAACAAGTTTTGCGTCATTTTGGCCGTGTTTTTGAGCTGGGTAAGGGTTGAGAGGGTTGCGTGAGTAGTGCGCGTGTGTTGGGGTTTATTATTTCACCGGAATATGGCGTGGGAGGTCACCGGCAGTGAGGAATTGGGGGTTGTTTGTGCCCTAATTTTGAAATGGGTGAAAATTGGGGAAATTAGGGGTTTTTGGCTTGGACCGGACCAAACCGCTCCATCTTTGCTAAACCGGGTTGAGCCGGGTTTATTGGACCGAACTAGTACTACAAACCGAACCGGCTGACGTGTGTGATGACGTAATCTGTTGACCGTTGACCCGTTGACTTTTTTCAGAAAAGGCCTATTTCATGTTTTTCGACGTGCTAAATTCGATTCCGCTGCCCGTTTTCCCAAATTTGAACCCGAAAGACCGTTTTGACCTCTTTTATTCGATTATACTTAATATTTAAAGATTTGAATATCGAGAAATTAATTGGAATTATTCTTATTTGCAGGCGACATTGACTCAGATACTGAAAACCTTCCTCCTCCTCCATCTGGACGACCTCCTATTACTCAGACATCGGGATTTGCTCGTGAGTTTAATTAATAATATATTTGATATTTATATTATCAGTGTCTTGGCATAGTAGTAGTATCTTTGATGGTGTATTTAATTGTTATAGGAGCTGACTCTGACTGACCTAGAGATAGAGAGCTGAGCGTGGGAGACGTCACCGTCGACGTTGAGTGTTAGCTAATTGAGGTGTGTTCTCTTTTGTGCTGTCTGTTTACAGTGCTCTCTATGTAAATATGTCGATGGGCTGAAATGTATACATGATGTGGTATAATGATGTATGATAATAATAATATGTTGATATGTGATATTTGACTTGTTCATCATTCTGTTACATTATGCAATATTTATATATGTTATCAGATTCGAATTATTGTATATCAGATTATATGATTATGCATTTATGTTGATAAACAATGCATTCAGATTCAGAACTCATATTTTATGTCATCTCATCATGGTTGGGATTCTGTATGGGGAAGTTTAGTAGCTTCATCCTTCGGGTTGATGTCTACTTCAGATCAGTGATTTTACCCTACGGGCTAGATTCCACTTTGGATAGTGACGAGGTAGAGAGTGATTCTGGGAACCTTACTCTTCGGATGGTGATGTAGTTGGGTGCATGTCATACTGTGTTGCATATTCATTTATACATGTTTATGTGTTGAATTGATTCTTGGTAGAAAATTGTATTCTAATAATGTCTGGTTGACTCTGTTGTTGTGATGATTCTGTTAGTTCTATTGCACTGTAGAGACACACTGAGTGTTTTCGCTGACTCCCCCTTATTTTTCTATTTCAGATACTCAGGTCTAGGCTACAGTACTTGGAGGACCTCGTTTTCTAGCTTTATTTATTTATTATTATCATTATGATACTTGGACCTATTGATATTATATGTTTTGTCATATTATATTTAATTTCAAATTTTAGATGTTTTATTGGGTTATTACGTTTTATCATGCATATACATTTTGGATATGTAATACTTTTAGAATGTTTTTATAAATATGCATTATGTAATATTATTATTATCTATTTTGAAATTAAAGTTTTGAATCAGGTTACTTACTTGAGGTACAAGCTTTGAGCTTGACTTTCTATATTCGATCCAATTCTTCTGGGTCGGGTTTAAGGAGTTACATTTAGTGGTATCAGAGCCACGTTCAACATTCGGCATGGGTGATTCAAATCAATTTTAAATCGAAAATAAATTTTTACATGCATTATCAAATGCTTTCGGGTAAAATGGGAATTTCAGAAAAACTTTTGATCTTTTATGAATACTATTTATACATATTCTGAATAAGGTCTCCAAGTACCGATTTTAATCTTATAATTCTGTCTTTTGTAGATATACTACTATGCCACCTTGGAGAAGTTCTAGAGTAGCGGCCGGTCGAGGTCGGGGTCGGGGTCGTACCGCGACTGCAGATGATGATGTTCCACCTCCCGAGGGTTCGATACAAAACCATGGTGAGTTCCAGGGTGCGAATGTGGAGGAACAACATGTGGAGCAGACTGGAGCTCAGTAGACTAGAGTTCATCAGGCTGGTGGAGGAGACCCACATGTCCAGTCTGCTCAGAGTAGGGGTCCTCGTGATTCAGGGGATAGTGAGACAGTGGGCACGAATGTTGTTACTATTCAGAGAGAGCTATTGACATACCTTCGTCAGTCTGAGGGTGTTCGGAGACCAATATCCATAGAGTTTCTAGCTACCAGGATAACTATGTTCGATGGAAAGACGGGTACAGACCCGACAGATGCAGAGTACTGGCTGAAGAAGCTTCAGCGACTATTTGTTGAGACGGGTACATACCCGACAAATGCAGAGTACTGGCTGAAGAAGCCCATAATTGGTGAGAGGATGAGGAGCTTGTTACTCCAGCTAGTAATGTTACTTGAGATCATTTCAGATAGGTTTTTTGTGATCGATATGTCGGAGCTGAGTATATAGCTAAGTGTAGAGATGATTTTATAAATCCTAGGCAGAATGATATGTCTGTTAATGATTATGAGATCGAGTTTATGAGATTGATTCAATATGTCCCTGGGTTAGTGACCACTGAGAAGAACAAGTGTGATTGGTTTCTGAAGGGATTGCATCCTACGATAAAGGCCGATGTTGCTCTACATATGGACCAAGAATACAAAGATATTACTCGACGAGCTAGGACAGTTGAACGTAATGAGGCAGAGTTGAGACAACTTGAGTCGCATGGATCTGATAGAGGAAAGAGACCAACGTCAGTTCAGCATAGTCAGGGGAATCAGTCTAGGAAGAGAGCCAGAGATGAGTCAGACTATTAGAGTTATTCGAGAGCTAGACCAATGACTTCTTCTATTCCGACTACTAGTGTTGGTGGTTCGACTGGTACTCGAGGGGTGCCACAGTGTCCTTTTTGTAAGAAGTGGCATTCGGAAGAGTGTAGGAGGCAGATTGGAGCTTGTTTCAGATGTGGTTCATTCGATCACCGTTTCGGAGATTGTCCGGTTCCACCACCCTCAGCTTTTAATAATGCTTAGTCTCATACATCAGTACAGACTCCCGCCAGAGGGAGAGGTCAAGTCATATATGTTACTTTAGGTTCTGCTAGTAGAGGTAGACCAGCTCCGAGTAGAGGATCAGCGGGATCAGAGGCCAGATAGCTGGGGTTAGTTTATTCTACTATGAGGCACGAGGATCATGATGAGCCAGATGTTATTGTCGGTTCATTCTCTATCCATTCTATTTCGTACTTTGCTATGCTTGATAATTGTTCGACTCATTCATATGTTGCGAGTTCTGTGTCTGGTGGTCTTGAGATTTCTGTTGAGGATATTGTTAGTGTTGTTACTGTACACAGTCTAGCGGGTAATCCTGTTGAGGTTACTAAAGTATACGGGAATTGTCCTCTTGAGATTCAAAGGGAGATCTTTCTAGTTGATTTGGTGGAGTTACCCTTTGGGGAGTTCGATCTTATTCTGGGTATGGATTGGTTGTCTGCACACCGTGTTACCTTAGATTGTGAAAAGAAATGGGTTACACTGAGAACTTCTGATGATCGTGAGGTGATTCTGACTGGTGAGCGCAGATGGTTCTTATCTAATATCATTTCAGCTCTCAAAGCTAAGAAAATGATCAAGAAAGGTTCTATTTCTTATCTTTCATATATCCTTGATCTGAGACGGTCTGATTCCGGATTAGATAAGATTCAAGTTGTGAAAAACTTTCCAGACATTTTTCCGAAGAATTACCTGGGTACCGCCGAAACGGGATGAGATTGAGTTTGGCATCAAGGTTTATCCGGGTACAGCTCCTATGTCTATGGCACCTTATTGGATGGCACCGAAAGAACTTAAAGAGTTGAAGATTCAGTTGCAAGGACTTTTGGATCAAGGTTTCATTCGACCTAGTGTTTCTCCTTGGAGAGCTCATGTTTTGTTTGTTAAGAAGAAGGATGGGACACTTCGACTCTGTATAGATCATCAGAAGCTGAACAAGCTGACGATCAAGAACAAATATCCTCTTCCTCGTATTGATGATTTGTTTGACCAGTTTTGGGGAGCTACGATATTCTCTAAGATAGACTTGAGATCTGGTTATTACCAACTCAAGGTTAAGGATTCTGATGTTTTCAAAACAGCTTTCCGGACACGATATGGTCACTATGAGTTTCTTGTGATGCCTTTTGGGTTGACTAACGGCCCTGTCACTTTTATGGATATGATGAATAGGGTGTTTCAACCCTATCTTAACTAGTTTGTTATGGTATTTATTGATGATATACTGGTATATTCTAGATCTGAGGCAGAGCATGAGGAACATCTTCGGATTGTGTTACAAACTCTGCGAGAGAAACATTTGTATGCAAAATTCAGTAAGTGTGAATTCTGGCTTTCTGAGGTTATGTTCCTGGGTCATATAGTTTTTGCTCAGGGTATTCAGGTTGATCCGAAGAAGGTCGAGGCTATTATGAGTTGCAAGAAGCCCAAGAATGTTCCAGAGATTCGAAGCTTCTTGGGTTTAGCTGGTTATAATCGGAGATTCGTTGAGGGTTTCTCTTCTATTGCAGCTCCGTTGACTAAGCTTCTGAGGAAGGATGTTTCCTTCGTTTGGACTGAGGCCCAACAGTCTAGTTTCGAGAAGCTTAAGTATATGTTGACTGAAGCACCAATTTTGATTCAGCTTGAGCCTGATAAGGCTTATACAGTTTACAGTGATGCTTCGTACACCGAATTGAGGTGTGTTCTGGTGCAGGACGGAAAGGTAGTGACTTACGCGTCTCAATAGTTGAAACCGCATGAGTGTAACTATCCTACCCACGATCTAGAGCTTGCTGCTATTATTTTTGCACTTAAGATCTGAAGACTCTATCTCTACGGATAGAAGTGTTATATCTATACAGACCATAAGAGTCTTACATACCTCCTCACTCAGAAAGAGCTTAATCTGAGACAGCGTCACTGGTTAGAGCTTCTCAAGGATTATGATTGTGAGATTGAGTATCATCCGTGTAAAGCTAATGTCGTTGTTGATGCATTGAGTCGTAACACCATTTTAGATTTGAGAGCTTTGTTTGCTCGAATGAGTTTGTACGACGATGGCAGTTTGTTGGCAAAGCTTCAGGTTATTCCTACATTGATTTTTGATATTTGGACTGAGCAGCCTAGTGATCCGTTTTGATGCGTCATATCAGAGAGGTGTATGAAGGTACATCTCGGGATTTCTCTATTAATCAGGATGGGGTATTATGTTTTCGTGGCCGGTATTGTATTCCGAGGAAATATGGGTTAAACAGGTTATTCTCCGTGAGGCCCATGACAGTCCTTATTCTATGCATCCCGGTGGTGACAAGATGTATAAGAATCTTCGTGAAAGGTACTGGTGGAAAGGTCTCAAGCAAGACGTCGTCGGATTTGTATCGAGATGTTTGACCTGTCAAAAAGTCAAAGCAGAACATCAACGTCCGTCTAGGTTACTACAACATATTGAGATTCCTCAGTGGAAGTGGGATCACGTAACTATGGAATTTTTTAGTGGACTTCCTTTGACTCCGCCGAATAAGGATTCCATCTAGGTTATTGTTGATCGTTTGTCGAAGTCTGCGCATTATATTTATGAGATTGTTCGACTTCACGGGTACCGTCATCTATTATTTCTGACAGAGATCCGAGCTTCACTTTAAAATTCTAAGGGTCTCTTCATTCTGCTTTGGGTACTCGATTGAACTTCAGTACATCTTATCATCCGAAGATAGATGGTCAGTCTGAGCGTGTGATCCAGATTTCTGAGGATACGCTAGAGGGCTGTATTCTTGAGTTCAAGAGCAGTTGAGAGGATTTCCTGCCGCTTGCAGAGTTTGCTTATAATATCTGTTATCAGACCAGTATTAAGATGACACCGTATGAGGCTCTATATGGGCGTAGGTTTCATTCACCTATTGGTTGGACTGAGTTGAATGAGCACATATTGTTGGGACCTAAGATTGTGCATGAGGCGGAGCAGACTGTCAGATTGATTCGGGATCGGCTTAAGGCTACTTTTGACAGAAAGAAGTCTTATGCCCATCTGAGACGTCGTGATCTTGAGTTTGAGGTGGGTGATGAGGTTTTCTTAAAAGTGTCTCCTTGGAGGAAGGTACTTCGGTTTGGTCGGAAAAGCAAGATGAGTCCTCGTTACATTGGCCCTTATTAGATTATTCGTCGAGTCAGACCAGTTGCCTATCAGCTTGAGCTACCACCAGAGCTTCAGCGTATTCACGATGTCTTTCATATTTTAGTGTTGAGACGCTATCATCCTGATCCGTCACATGTTATGCCTGTTGAGGATATTGAGGTACGTCCTGATTTGCGTTTTGAGGAGGAGCCTATTGAGATTCTTGCTCATGATAAAAAGGTTCTCAGAAGGAAGCCCAAGACTGTCGTCAGAGCTCAGTATCCGCATCTTTTTGCTCTAGGTAAATTTCTAGGCTGAAATTTCTTTTGACGAGGGGAGAGTTTTAACACCCCAAAAATTAAAATCGGAATTTCTTAAATTATTTTAGTGGCATAAATGAGAAATTTAGAACTTTTGGGGCCAATCTGTAAAACATGCTACTTTTGTGACCCTTGTTTTTTAATCTACCCATTTCGAATGGTTTAAAACCATCCATATCAGCCTAAACAAGCCTTTTTGGTTTCCTCTCCCTTGTTATACTCTCGAAAAAACTAAACCCCTACGTTTTCCGATCGAGCTCCGTTCAAGCTCAAGCCGGCGACTGTTCGTCGTGACAAGCCAATAAACGCCTACTCCCGACGTCGCGAGTAATACCCAAGGTACCGCGTGTTATTTCCAGCCACTGTTATCCTTAAACGGTGCGAAAACCATTAGTTTAAACAAACGAGTTTTGCGTCGTTTTGGCTGTATTTTCGAGCTGGTTCAGGGTTGAGAGGGTTGCGTGAGTGGTGTGCGTGTGTTGGGGTTTATTATTTCGCCGGAATATGGCGTGGGAGGTCGACAGTAGTGAGGAATCGGGGGTTGTTTGTGCCCTAATTTTGAAATGGGTGATAATTGGGGAAATTAGGGGTTTTGGCTTGGACCGGACCGAACCGGTACATCTTGGCTAAACTAGGTTAAGTCGGGTTTATTGGACTGAACCAGTGCTACAAACCTAACTAGCTGACGTGTGCGATGACGTCATTCGTTGACCGTTGACCTGTTGACCGTTGATCGTTGACCTTTTTAGAAAAGGCCTATTTCATGTTTTTTGACGTCCTAAATTCGATTATGCTACATGTTTTCCCAAATTCGAACCCGAAAGATCATTTTGACCTCTTTTATTCGATTATAATTAATATTTAGATATTTGAATATCGGGAAATTAGTTGGAATTAATCTTATTTGCAGACAACGTTGACTCGGATAATGAGATCCTTCCTCCTCCTCCACATGGACGACCTCCTATTACTCAGACATCGGGATCCGCTCGTGATTTAATTAATAATATATTTGATATTTATATTATCAGTGTCTTAGCATAGTAGTAGTATCTTTGATGGTGTATTTAATTGTTATAGGAGCTCACTCTGACCGACCTATAGATAGAGAGCTGAGCGTGGGAGGCGTCACCGTCGAAGTTGAGTGTTAGCTACCTGAGGTGTGTTCTCTTCTGTGATGTCTGTTTACAGTGCTCTGTATGTAAATGTGTTGATAGGCTGAAATGTATACATGATGTGGTCTGATGATGTATGATAATAATATTTTGTTGATCTATGATATTTAAATTGTTCATTATTCTGTTACATTATGCAATATTTATATATGCTATCAAACTCGGATTATTGTATATCAGATTATATGATTATGCATTTATGTTGATAAATAATGCATTCAAATTCAGAACTCGGATTTTCTGTCATCTCATCATGGTTGGGATTCTGTACGGGGAAGTTTAGTAGCTTCATCTTTCGGGTTGATGTCTACTTCAGATCAGTGGTTTTGCCCTACGGGTTGGATTCCACTTTGGATGGTGACGAGGTAGAGACTGGTTTTGGGGAACCTTACTCTTCGGATGGTGATGTAGTTGGGTGCATGTCATATTGTGTTGCATATTCATTCATACCTGTTTAAGTGTTGAATTGATTCTTGATGGAAAATTGTATTCTAATAATGTCTGGTTGACTCTGTTGATATGATGATTCTGTTAGTTCTGTTGCATTGTAGAGACACGCTGAGCGTTTCTGCTGACTCCCCCTTAGTTTCTATTTCAGATACTCAGGTCTAGGCTATGGTACTTGGAGGTATATGTTTTATCATATTGTATTTAATTTCAAATTTTGGATGTTTTATTGGGTTATTACGTTTTATCATGCATATACATTTTGGATATTTAATACTTTCAGAATGATTTTATAAATATGTATTATGCAATATTATTATTATCTATTTTGGAATTAAAGTTTTGAATCAGGTTACTTACTTGAGGTACAAGCTTTAAGCTTGACTTCCTATATTCGATCCAATTCTTCTGGGTCAGGTTTAGGGGGTTACAACTCTCATCCTATTGGTCGACCAAATATATCCGGTATTAAAATCTCATCAAGTGTCAATATACTCAACAAGGCCAACACTTACCCACTGTTTTGCAAGGCCATAAGCATAACATTTCTCATCCCATTTTCATACCCATTTCCATGCATAGCATGTACTCAACAACATATACCTCTTCAAACACAAATCAACATGGTTTTACATGATTTAACATCTTAACATATATGAAAACAACAAAATTCATCATTTGCAACAAGACATATTCAGGCTTAACAAAATCAAGGTAAAAAGTCGAAAACAAAGGCGAAAACAACCAAACTTACTCTCAAGCTTAGATTGGCTTTTCAAGCTTAATCTAAACCCCAAAATCTTGTCCTTAACCATGTTAAGGCTTTGTAAAACAGTTCCACTCACCGGCACTAAACAAATGTTAGTCGAACACCCAAATTAAGCTTCCGGATTGTCCGATATCGCGTCCAAAGTTCCCAAATCAGTTACCCCTGCTTCTAATCAATCCAAAACAGAGCATTAGAGTGATTTCAAGCCTCTAAACTTGCTACAACTCAAAAACCCAACATCTAGCAACAATCGCCCATCAATTCATATCCGAAAACAACCGAAAATATCAATAAACCAACTCTAAATGAACTCCGGCTAAAACCCAGCAAGACTATCATCAAAATCACATCTATTAACAACTAAAAACACCAACCCAAAGGCAAGAAACTATCAGCCACTGATTCTTCACAAAACAAAGCCAAAAACTCAAGAACTTCAACCTTAAACACTATCAACTCATCTAGTTTCGGGTTTTATATTATCAAACCATCATTTCAACATTATCTAACACTAAAACGCATATATTAACATCCACAAACCCATCAAAACAAAACCCATTCGAAAATCTCAAAAAACCACATTTAACTAGCTTGATTAAGCATATTTCCATCAAACCCAATATAAAAGCTTTACACAAACACTATAAAAGAATTAATAACGTGGGAATTTCAATAAAGAACTTACATTATAGGAGAAAATCGTAGCTCACCTCTAGTGATGGATTTCCCTTCTTTTACCCCAATGAAAAACCTTGAGAAAAGTAAAGGAAAATGATTGGGTTTTAAAGAGAAATCATTGGAAACAAGTTTGATGATGAAAAATCGATGTAAAAGAAGATTTAACTTTAAAATCTTAAGTGAAAATGGATGTTCGGATGAAAGCTCTTTGAAAAAGTGTGTTGAGAGGAATATAACATAAATTCTCTTATAAAGGAGATAACCTTTCAATTATCTTTATTATATTTAAAAAACATTTTTAAAACATTTTAGAAACCAAAATATTTAGGGGGGAAATCTGAAATTAGACTCGGCTAAATAACTCCTTAAAGATTCAACGTTTTGATTCTTTTACAAACTAGTCACCAAAACAATTTTGAAACTTTGCATTTTAGCCACTAGGCTAAAATGTCCATTTCCCAAAAACAATTTTCCAAAATTGTTTCCACCAAAAATCATATATATATATATATAACTACTTTTTCCATAATTCAAATCATTCAAAAACTTTTTATTTAAAATAAATCCCGAAACTAGTCTAAACCAATTAAACTAACTCGAACGAACCTTCAACTAAATCCGGCTAATTTCAGGACCCTAAACTTAGGGCGTTACGTAAAAGATTTAATTAAATTCAGATTAATGTTCGAAATGCCAAAATGCCACGTGAGATTAATGAGGTACCGATAACAGTCGTTGTAGGGGTGCTAACCCTTCCCTACACGTAACCAACTCTCAAACCCAAATTTTGTTAAAAGAATCTCGGGTCCACTTTTTATGGTGTTCGGTCTACGAAAGTGACCGGTGGTGACTACAAATCGATTTTATGAAAATAAAGGAAATTTGATTAAAAATAGAAAACCCCTAATTTCAAGAAATGTTAGGCCTAATTTGATTAAAAATACAAGTACATATGAGACTCCGAAGAATGTGACCATTACCTCACCTCAGACTGTAACGGGAAACTCACAGAATTAAAACAAGAAGGATTGTCGTGGGTCGAGAAATGACATAATGAATTTTACAACCATTCTAATGACATATGCCGAAATATATCCTCAGTTGCATGAAGCATATTTGGTGAGGCCATATTATTTGACGCTCTTGCAACCTCCTCACCCTCCACGGTACAAATCAGATGCCCATTGTAAATTTCATTCTAGGATACCGAGGTATTCGATGAGACATGCACGACATTCAAGAATGTGGTGCAGAATCTGATCAACACAGGATCTTAAAGTTTGACAAGCCAAACATTGATGCAAACCCTTTTCCAAGTCATGGTGGGAAATGGGTGAATGCTATTGAAGAAGATGATGAAGCAAGACGATTAAAGATTGATGTTTCAAAAATAAGATCTCCGCTGAAATGGGTGTTCGAACAGTTATATAATGCCATTATGATTGAAATGGGCATGCAAGTGGAAATGGAGAAACAACATGAGGTGTATTGTGAGTATCATCAAGAATGTGGTCACAAGATTCAATATTGTCAAGAGCTTAGGGACTTGATTCAGAAAATGATGGATAACAAAGAGATTGAATTCTTTGAGAAAGCAAGAATAAGGAAAGAAGTTGAGGTGTGCACCTCTGAGTGTTACGAAGTTAAATACGGGGTCCATAAGCCATTGGTTCTCTCTATTAAACCAAAGGCTGCAAGTGCAAAACCGACAATAATCTCGAAGGTTGTGATCTCGACTCCTGCACCATTTTCTTTCAAAAGTATCAGTGCAGTTCCCTAGAATTACACAGCTAATGTGATTGTACCAGGAAAAGAGAAGCCACAAGAAGAAACGAAGCCAAATGATGTAAATAAGGATGTGTTGGAGGAAAAAAGGATAAGCAGCCTGATATAGGGGCAGTAAGTGAAGTGGAACACTTTACCTAAAGTGGTAGATGTTATTCTTCTCCAGAAGCACTTAAAGAAGTGGAGAAGGTTAAAGGGATAGCTGCAATAACACCAGAAAAGATTTTTGGAGAGGATCCTACTCCAAAGATAAACGAGCTAGTAACATAAGAACATGCACAAAAGTTTTTGAGGTTTATGAAACACAGTGAATACAACATAGTTGAGTAATTAAAGAGACAACAAACGAGGATTTATGTCTTGGAGTTACTGTTGAGCTCCAAAGGGCACCGCAATGCTTTGATGAGGGTGCTAAACCAGACATTTGTACCAAATGATATATCTGTGGACAAATTAGACAGAACTATGAATCATATCATTGCTGATAACTATATCACATTCACTGATGATGAAATTCCCGAAGGAGGAATGGGGTCGATAAAGGCTTTGAACATTACCACACATTGAAAAAGGTATGTGTTACTAGGAGTCCTAATTGACAACGGATCGGTGTTGAATGTTATACCAATGGCAACTCTACAGAGGTTGCCCATTGATGACTCTCACATGAAAACATACCAGAATACTGTAAGGGCCTTTGATGGAACAACACGAGATGTGTTGGGGAGGATAGAAGTATCCTTGTTGATTGGGCTGACAATTTATAACATAGATTTTGTGGTAATGGACATTAAGCCTACATACAATTTTTTGTTGGAAAGACCCTGGATTCACTTAGCTGGAGCAGTCCCGTCGTCCTTACACCAGAAGCTCACATTTGTCATAGAAGGGAAGTTGGTTAGTGTCGGTGTAGTGGAAGTCATTATTGTCTCAATAACCACTGACGTCTCGTACATCCAAGCGGATGAAAATTCCCTTGAGTGCTCTTTTCAGGCTTTAGAATTTGTAAAAGCTACCTTTGTTGCTGAGGGCAAGCCATTCCCGCGACCAAGTTTATCAAATTGCACTAAGATGACTGTGCAGGAAACACTAGGAAGGGGCGCGAAGAGATGAAAAGGACTTGGGAAACACTTGCAAGGACACCTACGTTCGAGGCCCATTATCATAAAGAAGAACCGTTTTGGGCTAAGGTTCAGTCCAAACATGCAAGAATGGCTGAGAGAACTAAAGAAAAGAAAGGAATAGAGGAAAGCTCGTTTACTGGGGACTGAAACTTCTTCTAGACTGGTAACTTCCTTTGACATGACAAAGATTTTCAAGTCCCAAAGATTTGCAAATGTTGAGAAACATCTGGAAGAGGTTAATCAAGAGAGAGTAAAGCTACATGAGGAAGAGATTTTCAACAGTAACTTGGATGGGCTCGTCATTGGTGGAATTTTTTAGGGGGTTTGACATGGAGAATTTTTGGAACAGATTCGCCCCTGTCTCCTAGGCAAGGTGTTGAACAATTGGACTGCCGAAGACTTCCTTCTTGTATCTAAGAATAAAATAGAGTAAATGCTAGGAACCACCGTATACTTTTGCCCGCAAGTATAAGGGACTGTCTGTAAAGGGGCATTATACCTATCCATTTTAATAAAGATGCTTTTCATGTTGATTCACAAATGGAAAACGTGTTTCTTTATTTTTTCGCATCCTTTCCAAAATATATTACTATTTCCTTTGCAGGTCTCCAATTATCGACTGCATGAATGATCCTAAACCTAATCATGGAGTAGGTTCTGAACCGCTAGTGTGTTTAATGGAAGTCAATGAAGTCGAGGATGAAACAGAATGTGAACTCCCTGAAGAATTACTATGGTTTGTGGAAAAAGAAGATAAGTAGATCTTACCTCTTAAGGAAGAGTTGGAAGTTCTCAACTTGGGGACGGATGAAATCAGAAGAGAGGTAAAACTAGGAACAACATTCCTATTGTAGGAGAAGCAAAAGTTGATTGATATGCTACGAGAATTCAAAGATGTCTTCGCTTGGTCTTATCAAGACATGCGAAGATTGAATACTGACATAGTGGTACACAAGTTACCCATAAGGCCAGAATGTAAACCAGTTCAGTAGAAGCTTAGAAGATTAAGACCGAAAATTGTATTGAAAATAAAGGAAGAGGTACATAAGCATATTGATGTTGGTTTTCTTGCAGTACCACAGTATCCGGAGTGGGTGGCTAATATAGTCCCCGTGCCGAAAAAAGATGGAAAAGTACGCATGTGTGTGGACTACAGAGATCTGAATAAAGCGAGCCCGAAGGATGATTTTCATTTGCCACACATAGATATTCTCGTTGACAACACGTCAGGAAATTCATGGTTTTCTTTCATGGATGGTTTGTCGGGGTACAATAAGATAAGATGAATCCGGAGGACATGGTCAAAACAACATTCATAACTTTATGGGGCACATATTGCTACAAAGTGATTCCTTTCAGGTTGAAGAATGTTGGGTAAACGTATCAACGGGCAATGGTTACCTTATTCCACGACATGATGAACAAAGAAGTTAAGGTGCACATGGATGACATGATTTCTAAATCTTATACCGAGGAAGAGCATATTCAAAATTTGAGGAAATTGTTTTTGAGATTGAGAAAGTACCGGTTAAAACTCAATCCCAACAAGTGCACTTTTGGAGTAACATCTAGAAAACTCATGGGGTTTGTGGTCAGCAGAAAAGGAATCGAAATAGATCTAGATAAGTTGAAGGCTATTCAGAATTTGCCACCACCCAGTTCGCAAAAAGAAGTTTGTAGATTCCTTGGCAGGCTGAATTATATTTCTCGGTTCATTTCACAATTGACCTATAAATGTGATCCAATCTTTAAGTTGCTCAAAAAGAATAACCTCGAAAAATGGAATGAAGAATGCTAAGAAAAATTTGATAAAATCAAGAAATATTTGACAAATGCTCCAATATTGGTCGCACCAGTACCTGGAAGATCGATGATCCTGTACTTGATGGTCTATGAGAACTCAATGGGATGTGTGCTAGGGCAACATGATGATACAAGAAAGAAGGAAAGAGTTATCCATTATTTGAGCAAAAAGTTTACCGAGTTTGAAGTACGGTTCCCGCTAATCCAAAAGTTATGTTGTCCTTTGGTTTGGGTAACTCGTAGTCTCAGACAGTATATGTTGTACCACACTACATGGCTAATTTCCTGCCTTGATCCACTGAAATATATGATGGAAGTGCCGGAATTGACTAGAAGGCTGTCACGTTGGGAAATGTTGTTGTCAGAATTTGATATTGTGTATGTGAGCCAAAAGGCAATAAAAGGAAGTGACATAGCAGATTTCTTAGCCGGTTGTGTATCAGAAGATTATGAGCCCCTGAACATTGATTTCCCATATAAGGATGTGATGATTGTCTCTACAACGGAAACTGGAATCTCATGTAATGAAACTTGGAAGTTATATTTTGATGGAACGACTAATGCCCTTGGACGTAGAATTGGAGCAGTATTGATTTCTCCAAATAATATACATTACCCATTCACGAGTAAGCTAGAATTTGTTTGTACTAATAATATGGTCGAATACGAAGCTTGTGCCATGGGCCTGCGAGATGCTATTGAAAGGAAAATAGAAATCTTGAAAGTATATGGGGATTCAGCGTTGGTGATCTACCAACTTCGTGGAGAATGGGAAAAGAATGATATAAAATTGATCGGGTACCAAAAACTGATCCTGGAGCTAATGAAAGAATTTGAAGAAATTACCTTTACATATATCCCCAAGGAAGACAACTAATTGGTGGACGCCTTAGCTACACAAGCTTCGGTATTCCTAGCAAATAAACCAGAAGATGTGGTGTCGATTTGAATGCAAAGTAATGAAACATATGCCCACTGTTGCAGCATAGAAGAAGAAGTTGATAAGTATCCCTGGTATTATGACATTTTGCAGTACCTAAAATATCAGACTTATCCCTTAGGGGGAAAATGACAATGACAAGAAAACAATTAGAATGATGGCTTCATGATACGTTCTCGATGAAGAGATCCTTTATAAAGAGGAAAAGATTAGATTTTGTTAAGATGTGTCAATGCCAATGAAGGAAAGAACATCATGGCAGAAGTGCATGACAAAATATGTAGAACACATGCCAATGGATTCTCGATAGCTAGGAAAATCATGAGATATGACTACTATTGGAAAACCATGGAAGGGAATTGCATTGAATATGCCAAGAAGTGTCATAAGTGACAAATATATGCTGACAAGATTAATTCTCCACCAGTACCTCTTCATACAATGAATTCACCATGGCCTTTTGTTGTATGGGGTGTGGATGTTATCGGGCAGATCCACCCTAAAGCTTCTAATGGACATCGTTTCATTCTTGTGGCCATATACTATATTACTAAGTGGGTAGAAGCTGCCTCTTATGCCAACATCACAAGAACGACAGTTTGCAAGTTCTTGAAGAAAGAGATAATTTGTCGGTATTGTTTGCCAAAAAGAATCGTCACTGATAATGCTACCAATTTCAACAACAAAGTAATAATAGAAGCATGTGAGCAATTCAAAATGATTCATCACAATTCTATGACTTACCACCCTAAGATGAATGGGGCAGTGGAGGCAGTCAATAAGAATATCAAGAAGATCATATCAAAGACAACCAAAACTTACAACGATTGGCATGAGAAACTACCCTTCGCATTGTTTGCATATCGAACTTCAATACAAACCTCAACTGGGGCAACACCTTACTCTTTGGTCTACAAGAAAAAGCGGTACTTCCTATTGAGGTTGAAATCCCATCGCTTCGTGTTTTGTCCGAAGTGAAGTTAAATGATGCAGAATGGCTACGGGTTTGATTCGACCGGTTAAATTTTATTAAGGAAAAAAAGGTTGAAGGCAATCTACCATAGTCAAATGTACCAGAAAAGAATGATGCGTGCATATGTTAAAAAGGTGCACCCAAGAGAATTCTGAGATGGAGATCTTGTGTTGAAAAAGGTCTTGCAAATACATCGAGATGACTGTGGAAAATGGATGCCTAACTGGAAAGGACCTTATGTTGTCAAAAGGGCCTTCTCTAGAGAAGCGTTGATTTTGGCTGAAATGGACGGCAAGGAGTTGCATAAGCCAATGAACTCTGATTCAGTCAAGAAGTATTATGCTTGAAGAATTCAAAAAGAGAATGAAAAAAAGAAAAAAATGGAGTGAAAACCCGAAAGGGCACTTTCGCAAAATGAAAATATTTATTACTTAGAAAATGGCATTCATATAATTAATTTAAGTACAATAGAAAATAGGGTTAAACAACTAGTATCACTTAAATTAGGAATATTATTACTTTTGGGACCATTAATGGTAGTGTCCAAATTATTTGGATGTTACCATTGAAGTCCAAAAATTAATAATATTCATAGATTTTTAAATCAATTAAATCAATGGAGCCCAAATTAGGGTTTACTTAAAATGAACAACAAAATAATTGGATATGCATTAAACCTTTTCTGTTGCGATACATTTCGAATATAAATTGAAGTGTCCTAATGCAATTGGACGTTTCATGAATTATATTCGTGTAAAATGTATTTTCTTGCAAAAGGATATTCCCATTCGAAATGGAATCCGTATAACAATTAAAAGATTTAATTAAATTCAGATTAATGTTCGAAATGCCAAAATGCCACGTGGGATTAATGAGGTACCGATAACGGGCGTTGTGGGGGTGCTAACCCTTCCCTACACATAACCGACTCCCGAACCCAAATTTTATTAAAAGAATCTATGGTCCACTTTTTATGGTGTCTGGTCTACCAAAGTGACCAGTGGCGTCTCCAAATCAATTTTTATGAAAATAAAAGAAATTTGATTAAAAATGGAAAACCCTTAATTTCAAGTTCAAATTAAAATGAAAAACTATGATTTCCAAAACCATAATCGTCAGGCTATTTTTTTTCTACAAACGGGTCTAAAAACAGTTGTGACAATCTTATATGGAAGAAAAGAGTACCAACGATAATATTAGATAGTACAAGACACTAAGCAAGCCGATAGACAAACATTCCAAAAAGTAAAACACCAGTAATAACACGCCCAAGCAAAAACCCTACTGTAGCGTAATGCAATCAAGCTACATATCGGCAAAAAAATGCTGCAATCACCAAAAGTAAGAGTCATACAAACATTCATCCTCAAAACACAACCCAAGAAACATCCCCTGCTGCAACACAAAGCCCGCCATCAAAATAAATATCAGTAATACATTGCAATCACCAAGAACAAATACTCAAACAATCACGCAAAATCATGTTGTCTGATCCACGCCTCCTTTCACCATATCATCCATCATACCATTAGCTTCATGGAAAATAGAGCGAAACTCCACGGTAGGCAGCACACGAAACATTTCATCAATTTTATTAAACCACTACCACAAGGCAGCCTTCTTCTTTGCCGACGAGTCCAAACCTCGCACATTCCACAACAAGACCTCCATAATGCTGACATATCCTCGTGATCCCACCTGTCAATCAATTTCACAATAACTTTAACATTGCCTCCCCATTCTTTATTTTTTATGCTCTTAAAAATTTACCCAACTCTATAGTCGCACGAGCCTCCTTCAATAACGCATGTTGCATCAACATAAAATCTAAACTCACCTCGGCCACCTTTTATGTCGCCCATCACCTTTCTTATGCAAAGTTGTCGGTGTCCCTTGTTCGATAGGCAAGACTGACTTTAGGAGGAATTCTGACGCAGCTTTACCCTTAGCAGATTCCGCAACAATATGGTCTTCTATAGGTTCCACATGAACTTCATATCGGATATCAATGGGCACAATTTTTGTACTACCCCAGTTTTGGGCCTAGATGTTTGGCGAGTCAGGTTGGGCCGGTGGAACCGGTGTCGGTTGTTTGACCCGTTAAAAGGTAGTTTAGGGAAATCAATGTTCGGGATGAGATAAAACTATGATAAAAATTCCTAAAATCCTCTAAAATTATATTTGAGAGGTTGGTTGAAACAATTTTAGAAAATGGGTTTTCGAAAGTGTACATTTTGGGCAGTGACCAAAATGTAAAGATTTAAAAGTTGGGGAAAATAGTTTGTCAAGAAGGGTCAAAATATTAGAATCTTTAGGGAGCTACTTGGTAATTATGTCTTTTCCCTAATTTTGCATGTGTTTTAAATGTTTATTAAATAATTAAAAAGTTTTTAATTAATTAATTAATTAAGAGTTGGTTAAACGGTTAAAGGAAAATTTGACGAGCCTATTCATTTCTCTTCTTCATTCAACCAAACACTTTCCAATTTCTCTCAAATCTCTAGATTTTCTTCACTCTTAGACTCTTTCTTGATTTCCTACTTCATCGTTGTGATTTCTCTCAAAATTCTCCAAGTTTCTTTCAAGCTAATCTTGCCAAATTAGAGGAGAAGCAAGGATTAGAGGTAAATTTCATGCTAACCCTCTAATCTAGGTTCTTTAATGAAATTCCAAAGATATTTAACTCTTTATTAATGATTTTCATTGAGGTTTTGTTGTCAGTTTGGTAAACTATTGAAATCTTGATAGAAAAATGGATTTTAATGTGATTTTCGGAGTTTGATTGACTTGGCTAGTTTGAGATTGTTTCTAAATGAGTTTTGAAAGGTTTTTGGTGTTGAAGTAGAGTCTTAATCATAGAGATTCTGAAAAACTTGGGTTTCTTGATTTTTGAAGTGTTTTTGGTTGAGTTTTGGTGTGTTCTTGAGGAATCTGAGTTGCTGGGGGTATAAGGATGGTTTTAAGTTGTTTTTTATGATGATTAATGCCAAAAATGTGTTGGAGGTGTTGGGTAATGGCTGGGCTGAGGTTAGAGGTCAATCGATTGGGTTTTCGGTTGTTTCGGATGGGTGTTTTGGTGCTTTAGAGCAGGGCTACGGGAATTCTTTTGAATGTTGGTGTTTTGGATGCATTTTAATGCATTGAACCTCTATTTTGATGTGTTGGAAATAGGGGATAATATTCTGGAATCAAACGAAGTGATTTTGGAGGCTTTAGACGATCGATAGTCACGTCGACAAGTGTGTTTTCGCGAGTCGGTGAGTGAAACTTTATTTTCCAGTGTGGAAACGTTTTAGAAAAGGTTTTGGGAACTTAGTAAGAGCTTGAAATGCTTTACTAAGTTCGGAAGTAAGTTAAGTGAATTTCTTTCTCGGATTGTGCTAGTTTTGAACCTTTGATTGCACTTGGTTTTAATTGTATTAACCTACTGTTTTAAAGCATGTTTTGAATATGTGAAATGAGGTTGATGATGCCATGTGGTTTAAGGATGCACTAGGTAAGTGGTCCTTGTATTCATGTGTTGATGCATGAGGTTTGAAGCATGGTTTAATGCTTGATTTATGGCTTATCATGAATGCTTTGTAAAAACATTGAGGTTTGCATGTGTTATGGATTATATTGGCAAGTGATTTGTATAAAGTGTTTAATAAATGAAATCGGATATAGTTAGTCGGCTATAGGATTGAGTGCACTATAAACAAGTTGCCTTGGATGTTGAGGGGTTGTGATTGTACTGAATACTCCATCCAAGTACCCTAACAATTGAGGATTGTTTAAGGTTGCAACGGTTGAGGGTAGCTCCTGGGTGCGAACCTTGTGTGTGTCCCGTCTCTCGTTAGCGGGTTATACATCTACCGATGAGTGGTGTTGAGGGGTTGTGATTGTATCGAATACTCCACTATGGGTGTCACAACGATGGAGGGTTGCTCTCGTATGTGAACCTTGAGATGTCGGTAGAGTGTATGAAGGGTGTGGGACAACCCTTGGTAATCCGTGTATCTGATATATGTTTTTGAGAATGTTATTATCACTTGTGAGCCAATATAATGAAATGAAACATAGTGGAAAATGGTGTTAATACATAATTTGAAAGATGCATGTTTTGGGTTCAGCTTAGCATAAAGGTGGTTATGCTTGGGGGGCTTGTATTATGAGTAGCAATGGTTTAATTCTTGGATTTATATGTATCATGTTTCATGATGTTTATTGCAATGGTTTTGAGGATAAAGTGCATGTTTTGTCTAAGGAAGCTTGATGTTTTTGAAAAGAGTGAAAAATGGTTTGTGCATTATTGTTGTTTTTGGTTTGAGCAACCCTCACTAAGCTTGTATGCTTATGCTCTCTTTGTTCATCAATGCAGCCAAAGTAAGCTTGGGAGTCAACACTTGCAAGGGGATCGGTGGAAGACTTTGATTAAAAGTAAGCTTTGGTTTTGGACTAGTGTAATAAAGGCAATGGTGGTGTCCAATGTCATGCATGTGGTTTGTTTGGAATTTCCCGGTTTTGTGCAAGTTTGGGATGCATATTTGGACATGTAAATGGCCTCTAATTTTTTGTATATGCATTAAATTGGATTTTGGTCTTTTGGTGCTTTAAACTTTTAGGAAGCATGCCTTTAGTCTCTTTGCTATTGAGAATGATGCTATGATGTTGCTTATGCTTCGTATAAGTTGTCATTAAAGTATATTTGAGTTGCCAACATGGTTGGGCATGTGTAGGGATGGTTTCGGATGGATTAAATTGATTTAAAACAACATTTTTAAACATTGCAGGCCCAGGTGTTTCGAAACACCCTTTCTTGTTTCGAAACGGTGGCTCGAATTGGCCTTGGTGTTTTGAAACGGCGAGGACTGTTCCGGAACACTTTGCCTCTGTGAACTATCATTCCAAAACGAGCCTGAGGGGTTTCGAAACGAACCCGCACATCGAAACGGTCAACTGTGTTTCGAAATGGTCGTTTCGATACGGTGCTCTCTATTCCGAAACGTCGGACTATTAATACAGTTTTTTAATTAGTCTGAGTTTCTGTTTCTTACGTTTTGGTCCATGTTTGCCTTGTATGAAATTGGATGGATTCTAAAGGTCATTTTGAGCTGGAATTTCACTGAGAAGTAAGTAATGAACTTAATTAAAGGTTGGTAATCTTAATTTCGCGATAACCTTTATAAGTTTTCAAACTTACAAAATGGTCCCTAAACCTTAGTTTGGTTATATTCGAGGGGCGATTGTGTTGTTGTTCAACCCAAACTAAGATGCATCTAGACAAGTTAAAATAAAAAAGGGGTCGTTTATTGAGGTAAACTTTTTCGGTTTACTCCAATATTCCATGTGTGATCCGTTCGGTTCGGTCTATCAGCCAGGCTGGGTCGAGGGGGTTACATTTGGTGGTATCATAGCCATGTTACGAAAGGTTGGGATGGTGGTAAGTTGTTGGTAAGTGACTTTATTGTAATCATGTATGTTTTGGTGATGTTTGCTTTGATCGGTGAATGTTAAAGCATGTTAAGGTTAAATATGTGATAGTGATGTGATTTATATGATGATTGAATATGAATACAAGTTGTTATTGTGTTTGATTGGGCTGAATTTTGATGCTTGAGTTGCATGATGGTTTAGATATGCATGTAGTATGCTTTGTGCTATGCTGGGGGGGGGGGGGGGAAATTGGGATGCCCACTGCCTTATTACCTAGTGAAATGTTTTAAGTTGAAATCAAAGTCTTGGATCCTTGCTTGGAGATGGCCTGAGTAATTTGTTTTGTTTGCTTTCTAAGTGGTTATCATGTCTTAAAAATAATAGCACAACAAACCGAGGAGAGAGTAGTGATCTGGTATGATTGTTGTTGCCTTTGGGCAAGGAATAAAGGAGTGTGTAAAGTCTCATGGGGGCTAGACACCTCGATGTGCCTCGATGTTGGTACAACCTGTGTAGGTTGGGTAAGTGATGGATTGTATGGCGCCAGGTATGTAGGCGATGTTTAGAGCTTTGTGAAGCTGTTAATGATGTGGTGCATGTGACTGCACTAGTTGGTGGATGTTTGTGAGCTGCGGATAGTGCTTACGTAAATTAAGTAGAAGTTGAACTCGAGTATTGTCACTGGAGAAGTATCTGGGGGTTAGATACTTGGGTGATGAGAAATGTGAATTTATGGTTCGGGTTCGAAATCGTAAGCTGTAGTTGAGTAATGTGCATATTGTTTAGTTAAGCATGTGAGCTCCTAGATTGGAATTGGATATGAGACATCGATGTGTTGGCACTTTTATGGATTGGTGTATGATGTTAAACCATATCTGTTGATTTCTCCTGGCTACATTGTTTTCGACGTGTTGGTAACACGGGCGAGGTATTTTAGCAGAACTTGGGTTTAATAGCTCATGTGCGAGAGGTTCTAGTGCTAGGGAGTTAGTTGTGAACCTCAGTGTAGTGGTAACCAGTGTATGAGTGGTCATGCTTTAAGGGTATCGCCTGGGCTGAGGCGAGGTTTTTGTAACATTGGACAAGGAATGTAGGATCAGTGTGTCAAGGTTTGAGTAGCGTTGGATACCTATTAAGTAGGTGGATCGCATGACCATGTAAGGCGAGTTTGTCCACGTTTGATTGGTGGGGTATAGCTTTTTGTGCCTATTGTTGCAAGTTGCTTTGGAAGTTAGGGCTTGAACGTTTGTTCGGAAGTGTTAGATGTGGAAGTGTGAGCAGTTAGTTCTTTGGTGAAACTGTTGTTACAAGAAATGGTAAAGGAGGTGTCCATTATCTGTTAAGGGCCATGTGTTTTAGTTGAGGTGATGGAATTACTTTCTTATGGTTTTGATGTGAACCTTGGAATGGACTGGTTGGTTGAGCACCGAACTGTAGCATATTTTGATGTTAAGCGAGTTGCCTTGAAGCTTGCGGGTGATTACGAAGTAGTAATCGTAGGTGAATACGTGAAGTTCTTGTCTAACTCAATTTCGGCTCTTGAAGCGAGTCGGATTTTGGAGTTAGGATGTGAAGCTTTCTTAGCGTATATGATGAATTCGGGTACAAAAGAAGTGTGTGTGCAAGACATACGAACCGTATGCGAGTTTCCGGGTGTCTTTCCAAAAGAGTTGCCTGGATTGCCACCCAATTGAGAGGTTGAGTATGGTATAAAGTTCTACGAAAATACGACTCTGGTGTCCATTGCACATTATCGCATGGCACCTATGGAGTTGAAGGAGTGGAAGATGCAATTTCAGGACTAGCTTGATCGAGGGTCATAAAGTCAAGTGTTTCACATTGGGGTGCACCGATTCTAATTATAAAGAAGAAAGATGTTATGATGCGTATGTGCATAGATTACCGGCAAATGAACAAGTTGATGATTAAGAACAAGAATCTTTTGTTGGGGGGTCAATGATTTTTTTGACCAGTTTCGTGGTGCTTCGGTGTTTTTGAAGATGGATTTGAGGTCTGGGTACTATCAACTAAAGGTTAAGGATGTGAATGTACCTAAGATAGCTTTTCGGACTAGGTACGGCCATTATGAGTTTTTGGTGATGTCATTTGGATTGACGAACGCATCTGCTGCATTCATGGATGTGATGAATAGGGTGTTCCATGAGTTTCTGAATCAATTTGTGGTTGTGTTTATCGATGATATTCTCGTGTACTCGCGTACCGAGGAGGATCATGATAGACACTTATGAAATGTGTTGCAAGTGTTGTTGGAAGATCAGCTTTATGCTAAGCTGAGCAAGTGTGAGTCTTGGCTCAAAGAAATGGTTTTTCTTGGACATGTGGTGTCAACTGAAGGTATCCGGGTTGATCCACACAAGGTTGAGGCGGTGATGAGTTGGAAGACGCCTAAGTCAGTGACGGAAGTGTGTGGTTTCCTTGGGTTGGCTGGATACTACCGAAGGTTTGTCGAAGGTTTCTCTGAGATTGCTGCCCCTTTGACCAAGTGGTTGCAAAAGAATGTTCGCTTTGAGTGGAATGATGTTAGGCAACAAGCTTTCGAGAAGTTGAAGGAAGCTTTGACGCATGTTCCTGTTTTGATTCAACCAGAATCGGGTAAGGAGTTTATAGTTTATAGTGATGCCGCGTTTGATGGTTGGGTTGCGTGTTGATGCAAGGAGGGAAGGTTGTAGCTTATGCGTCTAGACAGTTGAAGGTGTATGAGCGCAACTATGATACGTGTGATCTTGAGCTCGCATCGGTGGTGTTTGCTTTGTAGTTTTGGAGACACTACCTTTATGGTGAGAGGTGTGTGGTTTATACCGAATATAAGAATTTGGAGTATCTTAAGTCGCAAAGGGAGTTGAATCTTAGGCAGCGAAGATGGTTGGAATTGCTTAAGGATTATGAACTGATCATTGAGTATCATCCGAAAAAGGCCAACGTTGTGGCCGATGCTTTGAGTAGGAAGGTAGTTGTTGAGCTGAGGGTTATGTTTGCTCATTTGAGTATATCGCGTGGTGGTGGCTTGATAGCCGAGTTGCAAGAGAAACCTTCATTGA
This sequence comes from Hibiscus tridactylites, assembly GCA_958450335.1. Classification (NCBI taxonomy): domain Eukaryota; kingdom Viridiplantae; phylum Streptophyta; class Magnoliopsida; order Malvales; family Malvaceae; genus Hibiscus; species Hibiscus tridactylites. The sequence goes on along the minus strand of OY288283.1, from coordinate 66,772,826 downwards.
CTCAATTGATTAAGGAGAAGAAGTTGTTGGATGATTCGTTGGTGCCTCATGTTCAGGATATAGCTGATGGTAAGACTATGGACTTTTGTTTTAATGATGATGGAGTTATATGTTTCAAAAGTCGGATAGTGGTGCCGGGAGATGTTGAGTTGAGGCACACTATTTTCACTGAGGCTCATAGTAGTCCTTTTCTTATGCACCCTGGTAATACTAAGATGTACCGTGACTTGAAGGATGAGTACTATTGGGTGGGGTTGAAAAAGGGTGTTGTTGATTTTGTGAGCAAGGGTATGGTTTTGCCAGCGTATGAAGGTTGAGCATCAGTTTCCTTCCGGTTTGTTACAGCCTTTGAGGATGCCGGAGTGGAAGTGGGAAAGGATTGTGATGGATTTTCTGTCTGGTCTGCCTTTGACACCATCAAAGAAAAGCTCTGTATGGGTTATTGTGGATCGTCTTACGAAGTGTGTGCATTTCTTGGCTGTGCATACTACATATACGTTGGATAAGTTAGCTTAGTTGTACATTGTTGAGATTATGCATTTGCACGGTGTGCCCAAGTCTATAGTGTCAGATAGGGATCTGAGGTTCACAACAAGGTTTTGGGGATGTTTGCATCAAGCGTTGGGTACGCGGTTGAATTTCAGCACTTCATATCATCCTCAGTCGGATGGGCAGTTGGAACGTGTAACCCCCTTAGCCCGGCTTAGACGGTTGACCCGAACTACAAGGATTACACGGGGAAAACCAAAGTCAACCCGAAAGTCAACCTTGATTCACAACCATTTTATTCTTTTTTAATCTTGTCTAGATGCACATTAACCCTAATGAGTACCCATAAAACATATTTGAGGAAGGCACAGCGATCGGATAACAAACAAGGACTCAATTCCACTTAATATAAGTTTAGGGACCAAAATGTAATTTCTGTAATTTAGAAGGTCTTTACTGATTTTAAGGTTACCAATATGAAATTAGTCTTGTTAAATGCTTCCCTGCCAAATTTCATCTTAAATGAACATCTTAAACTCAAGCAATTGCAACATCAACATTTGGGACTAAAATATAAAGCTTGCAAACTTCAGCACCATTCAAATCAGTGCCCAACGGTCATCTGTTTCGGAACTTCCACCTGATGTATCGAAAAGTGGATCGAAACGGCGTTGACCGTTCTGATACGCAGGTTGGTTCCGCGACTGGTTCCGAAACGAGGCATTCTAATAGCCAAATCATTTCGAAACATCCCTTAGCGTTTCGAAACACGAAGACCATTTCAGGCCCCCGTTTCGAAACACTCAGGGTGTTTCGATACGGTTTGCCCAAAAATAGCAGCAAATGCTGGTTTTTCATGCATAAACCCGTTCAAATACATCCTAATGACTCTCTAATCATGTCAACAGGTCCACATACATATATGGTACACATTTAGGTCACCCTGACACATTCATATCATCAAACATGAAATCTCACAAGTCTAGAGGCATGCTTCCTATTATCAAAACCAAATAGGCAAACAAACTTCAAATCAAGCATTTAAAGGCCATTTACAATTCAAACCAACCAAGGCAAACATGCCACAACCTTAGGGAGTTTAACACATCTCCCAAAACAAAACTTAGGTTCCCAATGCCAATTTATCAAAACTAATAGTGTATGAAAACTTCACCATTCGTGAGCTTGGACTTCCTTGGATGAACTTAGCTTCCTTGATGCCCTTAGACACCTCACTTATCTCCATTATTGGTAAAAGAGAGCATAAGCACAAATGCTTAGTGAGGCATGATCTGAAGAAAACCAACACAATAATGCATTATTTTAGAAAACACTTCCATCAAAGCTTTTAAACCACATGCTCATCTCTTTCTCATGCTTGGAAAACTTCAAAGCAAACTCATTGAAATCACATGTACCTTCATTCTATCTCATGCATTAAAACCAATGCAAAACTCATGGCAAGCCATTCACATGCTTGTATTGTCAAAGCATTTCTAAACAAGTACATATGCATACCTCTTAGCATAAAATATTTCATCAAAGGTACATGTATAACAAAATCATTTCATCAATTATATTGGCATTTAGCATCTCATCAATACTCGGATATGCGGACACATTTCTACACTAGACTCTTCCGGTGGAATCTCACATCACCGTACTCACTTGTCTAGCAACACAACTTCCGGTGGAATCTCTCATCACCGAACTCACATGGCGGAATCTCTCATCGCCACAAAGCTTGGATATTTCACCAAATCCTACCTGATGGAATGCCCATCATCAGAAATATCTCCCTTTGGCTTAACCAAAGAGCACGTACGAATTTTTAGTTTGTAGTGCACTCTCATCCTATTGATCGATCAATTATATCCGGTAAGTTTCTCAACATCTATGCCAATATAATGTGTTAAAATGTAACCACACCTACTGTTTTTCATGCAAAATAACTCAAGGTTTTTCTCATCAAATTTCAACCCATAAATCATACTTTGCTTCAAACCAAAAGCTCAAATCTATTCAATGCAACATGCCATCTCATGACATCTCTACAAGCATAATCTCATGCTTCAAACATGCATAAACATAGTAGGAATTTAACAATCTCAAACCATAAGCATGTAAAAGCATTTTAGGGGCAAACACCACTATTGAGAGATCAAATCAAGCCAAACTTACTTCCAAATTTAGGAAGGTGTTTCAAACCTCTCCTAAATCCCCAAACCTTGTATTTTTGTCCTCATTGACTTCAAACCAAATCGCACTCACTGATTTCGTTTCGCTTGCTTGCCGAAACGCCAATCAAGCTTCCGGATCAACTCCAAAAGTGTCCGAAGATGTCTCACATGTTTTAGACACGTCAAAGCAGAGGATTAATGCATCATCATGCATTGAAATCTTCAGCCAACACTCTTAAACTCGGTGCTCTACCTAAAACTAACATTTCGGCTACAAAACACAACCGAAATCACCTCCAAACTCTTCCAAAACTTAACCCAGCCAAGATCCTTCACTTCTAATCATTTCTAAACATCAATTAACATCAAAAACAACTCTAAACTCATCCTTATACCTCCAGCTATAACAGAACACCAAAAACACATAAAAAACACCACTTTCATAAGCAAAAACTTAGGAAACACAACCTATTCGGGATTGGATTGATAAAACCTCATTTCTAATATCATTAAACATCCAAAATACATTAGGGAACTATCTCAAAACAAAGCCCATTCAATTACAACGAAAATCTTCAAGATCTCTTCCAAAATCTTGAGTTTTAAGCCAAAATCATGTTTCTAACATTAAATTCATTTATAAAACTTTAATAAAGGATTGACAACTTGGGAATTTCAGTAAAGAACTAATTATTTAGAGGAGAAGAACATTCTTACCTCTAAATGATGATTTCTCCTTGATTTGGGCAAAATTCCATGAAAATGCAATGTGGAAATCAAAAGGATTTGTTGCAAGATTAATTAGAAACCAATAGATGATAGAAATCTCATCAATTGAAGTGAAGATCAATGTGAATTTTTATGGAGAAAATGTGTTTGGATGATGGGATTTTGAGAGAAAATTAGGAAAATGTAGTTATGAAAGTCAAAATTTAGTTTTCACCTTTCTTTTATTTAATTAAAACGTTAATTAAATCACCCAAATTAAGGAAAAATCTGGAGAAAAACATTTTGGGTAAATTAGCTCCTTAAAGATTCAAACTTTCAATCCTTTACAAAACAGTCACTACTAAACTTTGCAAAAATCACAATTTGGTCACTACACTAAAATGTAGTATTTCCAAATCTTATCTTGTAAAATTGATTTCACCACTCCCTTATATATATTAAATGAGGATTTTTAGATATTTTTCTATATTTTTAAAGCATCCCAAACTAGGCTTTCCCTAAAACCTTCTTTTATATTCGAATCGTTTATCAGACCGGTCCGGTTCAGACCCTAAACTTCTAAGCCCAAAATTGGGGTGTTACAACTCTCCCCCTCTTAAGAAATTTCATCCTCGAAATTTACCTAGAGGAAAAAGATAAGGAAATTGCTTCTTCATGTCATCTTTTATTTCCCACATGGCTTCCTCAACACCACGATGCCTCCACAACACCTTAATCAACTCAATGGTCTTTCCCCGAAGAACTTTACTGTCTGAATCCATAATTCCAACCGGCTCCTCATCATAGGTCAAATCTGGATTCAACTCCACTTCTTCCATAGGCATAACATGCGTAGGATCTGATCTATACCTCCGAAGCTTAGAGACATGAAACACATCATGTATCTTTTCCAACTCTTGTGGTAACCTCAGCTTATAAGAAACAGGACCCACACGTTCAATCACCTCGTATGGTCCAATATACCTAGGGCTGAACTTACCCTTCCGGCCAAACCTCATCACCTTCTTCCAAGGCAAAACCTTCAAAAACACACGGTCACCCACCACAAACTCAATCTCCTTACGCTTTAAATCCGCGTAAGACTTATGTCGATCAGAAGCTACCTTCAACCGCTCACAAATGAGCTTCACCTTCTTGGTGGTTCCTTTCAACAAAGCCGGCATCGAGACCAACATTTGACCTATTTCAGCCCAGCAAAGAGGAGTTCTGCACTTCCTCCCATACAAGGCTTCATAAGGTGTCATTTGAATATTTGCCTGGTAACTATTGTTATAAGCAAACTCCACCAAAGGCAAATGCTTCTCCCAAGAGCCTTGAAACTCAATCACATAGCACCTCAACATATCCTCAAGCACTTGGATAACACGCTCAGACTGTCCATCCAACTGTGGATGATAGGAAGTATTAAAATTCAACCGCGTACCTAAAGCTTGATGCAAACACTCCCAAAAATGCGATGTAAACCTCGGATCTCTATCCGACACTATAGACTTTGGCACACCATGCAGACGCACAATCTCAGCAATGTACAGTTCTGCAAGCTTATCCAAGGTATACGTGGTATGCACAGGTAAGAAATGCCCACACTTTGTAAGGCAATCCACAATCACCCACATCGAATTCTTCTTCGATGGCGACAAAGGCAAACCAGACAAAAAGTCCATGGTGATTATTTCCCACTTCCATTCAGGGATCTTCAACGGTTGCAATAGCCCTAAAGGAAATTGATGCTCAGCTTTAACCCGCTGACAAACCATACACTTACCCACATATTCTGCAACATCTTTCTTCAAACCCACCCAATAGTACTCATCCTTCAGATCACGATACATCTTTGTACTACCAGGGTGCATAGCAAAAGGACTACTATGAGCTTCAGTCAGAATAGTGCGCCTCAACTCCGCATCATATGGCACTACCATACGACTACCAAAACATAAAACTCCATCATCATTAAAACAAAAATCCGATGGTCTATCCTCAGCAATGTCCTGAACATGTGGCACCAACGAATCATCCAACAACTGCTTATCTTTTATCAACTGAACTAGAGATGGTCTCACTTGCAATTCAGCCACAAGACCTCCATCTTGCGAAATACTCAAACTGGCAAACATGACCCTTAACTCCACCGCCACCTTCCTGCTCAAAGCATCTGCCACAAAATTAGCTTTTCCCGGATGATACTCGATCATCAGATCGTAATCTTTAAGCAACTCCACCCAACATCGCTGCCTAAGATTCAACTCCTTCTGAGACATCAGATACTTAAAACTCTTGTGATCCGTGTACACAGTATACTTCTCACCATATAGATAATGTCTTCAAATCTTCAAAGCAAAAACCACCGCAACTAACTCAATATCATGCGTAGGATAATTGCGCTCATGCACATTCAACTGTCACGATGCATAAGCTACCACCTTACCCTCTTGCATTAGCACACACCCCAAACCAACGTAGGATGCGTCACTATACACCACAAACTCTTTTCCTGATTCAGGTTGAACCAAGATAAGAGCTTGTATCAAAGCTGCATTAAGCTTCTCAAAAGCTTGTTGTCTTGCTTTCGTCCACTCATACTTGACATCTTTTTGCAACAACTTAGTCAATGGGGCATCAATCTTCGAAAATCCATCCACAAACCTCCGGTAATATCCTGCCAACCCAAGGAAACGACGGACTTCATGAACAGACTTAGGAGGCTTCCAATTCATAACCACCTCAATCTTATGAGGATCAACACGAATCCCCTCAGCCGAAACCACATGACCAAGGAACACAACTTCCTTTAGCCAAAACTCACACTTGCTCAGCTTAGCATAAAGCTGATTTTCCAGAAGCGCTTGCAAGACAACCCTCAAATGATCTTCATGCTCTTCCTCAGTACGATAGTACACAAGGATATCGTCAATGAACACCACAACAAACTTGTCCAAATATTCATGGAACACTCTATTCATCATGTCCATGAAAGCCGCAGGAGCATTCGTCAAACCAAACGGTATTACAAGGAATTCATAATGCCCATACCTCGTTCTAAAGGCTGTTTTTGGCACATCCACATCTTTCACCTTAAGTTGGTAGTACCCTGACCTTAAGTCAATCTTGGAGAACACATCCGCTCCCTGAAACTGATCAAAAAGATCATCAATCATCGGCAAAGGATACCGATTTTTGATAGTCAACTTGTTCAGCTGACGATAATCAATTCACATTCTTATAGTGCCATCCGTCTTCTTCACAAACAAGATCGGTGCACCCCAAGGTGACACACTAGGTCGAATGAAACCACTGTCAAACAACTCCTGAAGTTGCGTCTTCAACTCCTTTAACTCCTTAGGTGCCATGAGATAGGGAGCAATGGACACTGGAGTTGTGTTTTCATACAGCTCAATTCCAAACTCCACATCTCGACTAGGCGGCAATCCGGTAACTCCTCCGGAAACACTCCAGGAAACTCACGTACAGTTCTTATATCTTGAACACGCAACTCCTTTGAACTAGGATTCATCACAAAAGCTAGGTAAGCCTCGCAACCTTGTCTCACCATTCGACTTGCTTCTAATGTCGACACCATATTGGCAAGAAACTTCACATTCTCACCAACCATCACCACTTCGTAATCATCCGCAAGTTTCAGTGAAACTCGCTTACTTTCAAAATCCACTACAGCTCGATGCTCAACAAGCCAATCCATACCAAGGATTACATCAAAACCATAAAATGGCAACTCCATGAGATCAACAAGAAAAACATGGTTTTGCACTTTCAAGCGACATCTTCTATACAACTTTCGTGTTACAACTGTCTCACCAAAGGAACTAGTCACACGCATACCAACATCCAAAGACTCAACAGGTAAACCAAGCATTTGAGCATGTTCACGCAATATGTATGAGTGTGTAGATCCAGAATCAATCAAAGAAAGTAATGACAACGATTGCAAAGTAAAGGTACCTGCGATCACATCCGTATCATTCCTTCCCTCACGCTGAGCATACACTCGAGTCTGGCCACCACCCGCAGGTTGAACAGCCACAACATGTGCTACATTCCTGCCACCATCATCTCTGCGCTGAAAGTTACCACGGCCGCACCCACGGCCTCTCTGTGGCTCAGCTGCTCTCATCGGAGCTTGTCCCTCCTTCAAAGGCTGAGGAGAATCCTTCTTCAAATGCCCACGGTTTCCATAATTCCAGCATGTACCAAGGTTACCCCAACACTCGCCACCATGACGTCTACCACAACGGTTACATTCAAGAATCCTCTGAACAGCATTAGGTCCTTGTTGACCTCTACCAGGGTTACCACCTCCATGCCTAGCATCAAAGTGCGACCTCCTATCCTTATGACTTTTGTTGCGATCTCTACCAAAATTGTGTTCAGTCGCTCTCTTCCCAGAGCTAGATCCACCCGCTCGGCTAGTCAAACTAAGATTCAACTCAATGTCCTTGGCTCTAGTGACCAAGACATCAAAATCTATATAGTCAGCTGCAAGCATAAAAGTCTTCACATCCGCTACCAACCCATAACGGAATCGTTCGCACCTCTCCCGCTCATCAGGGATCAATTCAGGTGCATACTGACTAAGGCGGACAAACTGAATCTCATACTCAGCTACCGTCATGCTACCCTGCACAAGAGACATAAATTCTCTTTGCTTCTCATCTAGGTATCGCACTCCCAGATACTTCCGCTTGAACGCATTCAGGAAGAACGTCCAAGTCACATCATTATCCTCCATCCCAGAAATAGGGGTCGTCCACCACGTGTAAGCATCACCATGTAGCAGAGATACAACACATCCCAGCTTCTGCACATTATTGCAGTATCCTCTTGGTACTTTCCAACCAAGACTCAGACCCTTCCGGAGATAAACCTCTGAACTCAGTCCCTCCCAGACTGCGAAGACGTTCCAAAGGCAATCTCACATTGGCATCCTTCTGATGCATAGCTCCGTTAGCTCCAACTACTGTTGCCTGAAAGGCTCCGGCAATAGCCTGAATCAACACAGTCATGTCAGGAGCAGCTTGCCCCTGCACACCTTCAGGTCCAGCGACCCCAGCACCTTCACCACCGGGTGGTCCACCACCAGGAGGAGGAGGTAAATCCACAACATTCTCACCATTCTCGTCATTCTCATTCTGAGCCATAGCTCTTGTATTCATTCTCATCTCTCTGCGTGGCCCCATTTACAAGAAAACAATGCACTGACACAAATGTAATAAACACAATTAGGCTCAATAAGGTAAGTAATCCAAGTACTCAAGCTCTTTTTCGAAAACAAATTCCTTCCAATAGTTTTGACTTGGCAATGGGATTCCCCTAACACACTCCAAAATAGCATAACATCACAATTGAAACCATGCATCACTATTCACACAACATTTTTTTATCCAAAAGGCACATCATGCAATTACACACACATCATCCACATTACAAACCCCAATTAGACGAGAACCAAGCTCTGATACCACCAAATGTAACCCCCTTAGCCCGGCTAGACGGTTGACCCGAACTACGAGGATTACACGTGGAAAACAAAAGTCAACCTGAAAGTCAACATTGATTCACAACCCTTTTTTTTCTTTTTAATCTTGTCTAGATGCACATTAACCCTAAGTAAGTACCCATAAAACTTATTTGAGGAAGGTACGGCGATCGGATAACAATCAAGGACTCAATTGCACTTAATATAAGTTCAGGGACCAAAATGTAATTTCTGTAATTTAGAAGGTCTTTACTGATTTTAAGGTTGCCAATATGAAATTAGTCTTGTTACATGCCTCCCTGCCCAATTTCATCTTAAATGAACATCTTAAACTCAAGAAATTGCAACATCAACATTTGGGACTAAAATATAAAGCTTGCAAACTTCATCACCATTCAAATCAGTGCCCAACGGTCATCTGTTTCGGAACTTCCACCTGCTGTATCGAAACGTGGATTGAAACGGTGTTGACCGTTCTGATACGCGGGTTGGTTTCGAGACTGGTTCTGAAACGAGGCATTCTAGTAGCCAAATCGTTTCGAAACATCCCTTAGCGTTTCGAAACACGAAGACCATTTCAGGCCCCGTTTCGAAACACTTGAGGGTGTTTCGATACGGTTTGCCCAGAAATAGCAGCAAATTCTAGTTTTTCATGCATAAACCCGTTCAAATACATCCTAATGACTCTCTAATCATGTCAATAGGTCCATATACATATATGGTACACATTTAGGTCACCCTGACACATTCATATCATCAAACATGAAATCTCACAAGTCTAGAGGCATGTTTCCTATTATCAAAACCAAATAGGCAAACAAACTTCAAATCAAGCATTTAAAGGCCATTTACAATTCAAACCAACCAAGGCAAACATGCCACAACCTTAGGGAGTATAACACATCTCCCAAAACAAAACTTAGGTTCCCAATGCCAATTTATCAAAACTAATAGTGTATGAAAACTTCACCAGACGTGAGCTTGGACTTCCTTGGATGAACTTAGCTTCCTTGATGCCCTTAGACACCTCACTTATCTGCATTATTGGTAAAACAGAGTGTAAGCACAAATGCTTAGTGCGACATGCTCTGAAGAAAACCAACACAATAATGCATTATTTTAGAAAACACTTCCATCAAAGCTTTTAAACCACATGGTCACCTCTTTGTCATGCTTGGAAAACTTCAAAGCAAACTCATTGAAATCACATGTACCTTCATTCTATCTCATGCATTAAAACCAATGCAAAACTCATGGCAAGCCATTCACATGCTTGTATTGTCAAAGCATTTCTAAACTAGTACATATGCATACCTCTTAGCATAAAATATTTCATCAAAGGTACATGTATAACAAAATGATTTCATCAATTGTATTGGCATTTAGCATCTCATCAATACTCGGATATACGGACACATTTATACACTAGACTCTTTCGGTGAAATCTCACATCACCGTACTCACTTGTCTAGCAACACAACTTCCGGTGGAATCTCTCATCACCGTACTTACATGGCGGAATCTCTCATCACTACAAAGCTTGGATATTTCACCAAGTCCTACCTGATGGAATGCCCATCATCGGAAATATCTCCCTTTGGCTTAACCAAAGAGCACGTACGAATTTTTAGTTTATAGTGCACTCTCATCCTATTGATCAATCAATTATATCTGGTAAGTTTCTCAACTTCTATGCCAATATAATGTGTTAAAATGTCACCACACCTACTATTTTTCATGCAAAATAACTCAAGGGTTTTCTCATCACATTTCAACCCATAAATCATACTTTGCTTCAAACCAAAAGCTCAAATCTATTCAATGCAACATGCCATCTCATGACATCTCTACAAGTATAATAAAAACAGTAGGAATTTAACAATCTAAAACTATAAGCATGTAAAAGCATTTTAGGGGCAAACACCACTATAGAGAGATCAAATCAAGCCATACTTACTTCCGGATTTAGGAAGGTGTTTCAAACCTCTCCTAAATCCCCAAACCTTGTATTTTTGTCCTCATGGACTTCAAACCAAATCGCACTCACCAATTTCGTTTCGTTTGCTTGCCGAAACGCCAATCAAGCTTCCGGATCAACTCCAAAAGTGTCCGAAGATGTCTCCCCTGTTTTAGACACATCAAAGCATAGGATTAAGGCATCATCATGCATTGAAATCTTCAGGCAACACTCCTAAACTCGCTGCTCTACCTAAAACCAACATTTCGGCTACCAAACACAACCGAAATCACCTCCAAACTCTTCCAAAACGTAACCCAGTCAAGATCCATCACTTCTAATCATTTCTAAACATCAATTAACATCAAAAACAACTCTAAACTCATCCTTATACCTCCAGCTATAACAGAATACCAAAAACACCTCAAAAACCACCACTTTCATAAGCAAAAACTTAGGAAACACAACCTATTCGGGATTGGATTGATAAAACCTCATTTCTAATATCATTAAACATCCAAAATACATTAGGGAACCATCTCAAAACAGAGCCCATTCAATTACAACGAAAATCTTCAAGATCTTTTCCAAAATCTTGAGTTTTAAGCCAAAACCATGTTTCTAACATTAAAAATCATTTATAAAACTTTAATAAAGGATTGACAACTTGGGAATTTCAGTAAAGAACTAAGTATTTAGAGGAGAAGAACATTCTTACCTCTAAATGATGATTTCTCCTTGATTTGGGCAAAATTCCATGAAAATGCAATGTGGAAATCAAAAGGATTTGTTGCAAGATTAATTAGAAACCAATAGGTGATGGAAATCTCATCAATTGAAGTGAAGATTGTTGAGTGTGTAAAAGTTCTATTATTTACACCCTTTTTACCCATATTTTTGCTGCATTCAAGCATCATTGCATTGCATTTAGGTTAGTTTTCAATAAAACATCACGGTTATATAAAAGGCACGGATTCTACTAAAAGATGGCTATTTTTGCAGGTATCTGTCATAGTAGACGATGAAGGCAGGCGCAGGGCAGAGAAGCAGGAGAGCGGAACTGGACAAGCAGCCGAAGAAGACGAACCTGTCATGGACCTGTCGTGACAGCATGGTGACAGCAACTTTATAAAGAGGAAAAGTCAAGTGGACCTCGATAGATAGAGAAAAATCTGCTCGTCTGTCGTGTGAAAGCCAAATATTTTTCCAAGCCCCGGAACAAAAGATATGTCAAGCCAAAGCTCGAAGAGAAGAAATTCCTAAAAGCAAGGATGCTGCTGGAAAGTAGGAGGTTTTAGAGATTTAGTCTTTATTAGAATCTTACTTTTAATTAAAGTTGTAATCCTTGTTACCTTAGATAACTTGAGCCCAAAGCTTATATAAGGGCATAGATTTAACCTAGGAGCACAACCGATTACCCCATAACCGAAACCAAACCCCTGCCGTCCACCCGTCACCGACATGTTCTAAATTCCCCCTAGGGCTACGAGTTGTTTTGTAAAGTAGTTGCAAGGGTTGCTTTGTTTTAGGATTTTTCAAGTTCAATAAAATAAACTTCAAGTTCTTTTATCTTGGTTTTAATATCTTGCAAGAGCATCGGGAGAGCATTGTGAGGTTATCCATTTACTTAGCATCGGGAGAGTTAAGTATACGAAAGAGATAAGAGCGCGTTCTCTAGTTTATAGTTGAACCATCTCGTGCCTAGGGATAGGGCGAGGTTAAGTGGCTAAGGAAGAATTCATACACAATGGTGTTCACCCTTCGATTCACGCCGGGAGGTATCATCAAAGACGTGTTCATCGACAGACTTGTGCCTAGGGATAGGGCAAGGCAGATCTGGGATTCTTGCCAAACTTGAAGTACGGAGTTGGTGTGTCTGCTGCCGCGACTGCCAACGGACAGACGCCGCGACAGGTGCTGTCGGCGACGGGAGCGACGACAGAACTGGAGATCCTAAGCAATTCAATACCTGCACTACCGAGCAATTCAATACCAGCCCATTCTCTCTATCTTGATTTCTCTACTTTTATTTTCCAGTATTCTTTATTATTTTCGTGACAATATCTTAATCTATTCTTTTCCCCTTGTGCAGATAGCGAAGGAAAGGGTTAGCCCAGTCCCTGTGGAGACGATATTCGATACTCTAGTATCACTTTATTACTTGCGACGTGTACACTTGCACTACCATTGCGATAGACTATTTTACACGCAACAAGTTTTTGGCGCCGTTGCCGGAGACTGGCAACACACTCTTACCCTAGCTTCTGCACTTTTCTTTTATTTTTATTTTTATTTTTATTTTTATTTTTATTTTTATTTTTATTTTATTATTTTTTTTAACAAAAAAAAAACTCAGGTGAAAATACAAGTTCAAGGGCATCAACATGCCAGGAAAAACCATTCGAGAGTTGATGTGGGAAAGTTCTTGCAACTACCGAACAGACATGCTGCCACGACAGCAACAGGGGCAGCAAATGCCGATGCCGCAGCAGCAAAATTTTTTATGGTACGATCAAAACCCACAAAATTTTTTATACCATAACAGTTTTGCTGCAGAACCCGACCTGCCCTGGCAATGTCATCATCCTCAAGAGCAGTCAAAATCCTTAGAAGACACACTGCAAGCCTTCATGGCAATCATTCAAAAAGTGTCGGCTTCTACGAACGCAAGTATCGCCAAGATGGATGAACTTTTGAGCAGACCTGTCCTCATTCATGCCACGACTGAACCTGAAATCCCGAGGCAAGATGATGAGGACGCACATGTGAAGGAATACCCAACATATGATGAGTCTGAGCAACAACTTGCCATGACAATGATCGAGGAGCCGGAATGGAGCAACACCGCGACAACGCTGAGTGAAATTCAAGAGAATGTCACGGCAGCAACAACTTTTGAGGCAGAAACTCCAGTAAAAGCGGAAACTGCCGCCTCGACAGCAACTGCTGCCTCGACAGAAACTGCCGCCTCGACAGAAACTGCCGCCTCGACAGCAACTGCCGCCTCGACAGCAACTGCCGCCTCAGCAGAAACTGCCGCCTCGACAGAACCTGCCGCCTTGACAGCAACTGCTGCCACGACAGCAACTGATGTTGAAGCAGCAACCACATCAGAGGCAAATTCTCAACCCACCACCTCGATTATGCTTGACCAAGATTGCACACATCCATCCCTGTCATGGCACTCGCACGACCACCTAGAAGAGCTACCCAATGACAATGCCTCACCGATGGAATATGAGCAGGTAATAAACGAACCTTTTGAATTATATGAAAACTCACCAATTCCATTGCAGGTATTTGAGGAACCAACGCCGGTGGACACAGAATCATCAAAGTCTCTACTGATGGAGATCTACGAGTGGTCAACAGAATTTGGTATAAAGAGTGATGGCACTTATCAATGTCCCATTGACCTGCAAAGTAACCTGATAAAAAACTGTCAAAATAATTGCCTGCCGCAGCAGCAGACACGACAGCAAGGGATACATTCAACCACAACAACATTCAACGAAAACAAGGTAAGTTTGTGGCCGAATGTCAATTTGATTATTTCTAATCATATATTCATGCCCTCAGAAACATTACCAAGAAGGGAGGACTTCATGGACTACAAAGGGAAGAGAAAGAAAGGAGCCCCCAACATGAGAATGATCACCAGATGGAGGGTACGGATGGACTTCAAGAAGTACCGGAAACGACGCCTCAAGCATTATCAGGGGACTGAAGCCCCATGAATTCAGGAAGTGGTTACTTTAGGAGATGCCCCACACGGCACCCCTAATTTAACCTAATTTTTATTTTTATTACTTATTTTTATTATTTATTATTTATTAGGAAATTAGGTTTATTTTATTCTAATAATGTTTTGATTTTCTAATTTTTGTTTTTAGGAAATAAAGGAGTCAAGAAGGAAAGAAGAAGTGGCCCAATCCCACCGCCCATCCACCAGCCCAATAAAGCCCATTTATGATAACCTGTCGTTTCGGCTGCCGGCGCAGACGGACTTGACAGGCTGTCAACAGACTGACACTGCAGACACAGAAGCGTGCGGCAGACGCACAGCAGACGCATAAATACGTGTCAGACACGTCAGACACGCTATATCCAATCTGCCGCCCCGTTATTCCCGCCTGTCGTTGCAACATTAAATGGGCAGATACCCAACAGTTATATAACCCCGTTCTCCCCTTTCATTTTTCATCACTTCTGATTTTGCTCTCTTGTTTTCTCTTCTAGTTTTATTTGTTTTCTCTTTTTCACAGCCCTTGCAACCAAAATGTCGTCGAGACAAACCCGTTGTAACGCTGCTGCCGCTTCTTCTTCAGCAGCAGCGTCACCCTTCGCCAACAAGGAACTATGGGAGGAGCGTGGCTTCATTTACAACAGAGATGCTCCCTATATGGGACTCCGGCCGTTCATCGTGAAGGCCATAACAGCACAGCTATGGGAGGACTTTGCCGAGCAGCCGGCAGAGCTTAATGATACTTTTGTCCGAGAATTTTATGAGGCCATAGACAGCAAAACGGCGACATCTGTCACCGTCCGAGGAGTGGCAGTACCCTTCACCGCCAACAGCATCAACCACACGTTCGGCCTCTTCTTTGGCCCCAATGATGATGCTCACCAACAATTTTGGGACACCCTCGACGCTGCTGCCCATGATGCTGTCATGATGGAGCTGACAGAGGCTGGGACGACATGGACCACCAGCAAGAAGAACCCCCACTCCGTTAATAGGGGGCAGCTACTCCCTGAAGCAAAACTATGGAACGCTTTCATCAAAAAGCGTATCCTGCCCTCGTCCCACCATACGACAGTCAACCGACAGCGGTTGGCCCTCATTCACTCTATCATGCATGACAGGCCCATCAATGTGGGCAGGTACATGCGGGACAGCATCCTCGATTGTGCCTTCCGCTCGGACTCACGACTCTGCCTGCCGTTCACTATCACCGCCCTCTGCCGCTGTGCTGCCGTACCAGAGGAACCCTCCGACAAAATCAAGACGGGCAGTAGCTGGACTGACAACAACATCTCTAGCCTCATGGAGGTCATAGTCGTATCACCCATCAACGCCTTCGACCCAAATGCCCCTCCTGCTGATTCCGATGATGAACCTGCCACCGAACCTGCCCCAGATGCTGTCGCCGACACCGCTCCGACAGATCAGTCTGCCCACATCCTTGCTGCCATCCTAAGGGTAGAGGAGCGCCAAATGGGTTTGATGACTTTTATCCGTGACTTCTCAGACGCAACGGTAAATTTCATTACTAATACTTTACATTATTCGGATGTCATCTTCCCCATCTTCCCCGCCCATTATTTCCATATCCCCTCCCCTACTCCCACACCACCTGTCTCTCCCCATACACATTCTGCCACTTCCACACCATCCCCTGCCCCGACGGCAGCTGGCAGCCCTCCGGCAGACACCTCCCCTCGAGGAACAAAGAGACCTGCCACTGATGACAGCCCTCTTATCCGGAGGAATTTGGCGAGCGACTTTACGCGGATCAAGCGAATTAAGCACGTGGCAGACAAGAAACGGTTGCCCAAAGCTAGCACCACCACTAGTAGCAGCTGGGATAGTGGCAGCAGTTCCGACGTCCGGCTAGTGGAGCAACCTGCCCCTCAACCTGCCGATGAACCTGCCCCTCCACCTGCCAATGATCCTGCTAATCAACCTGCTCTTCAACCTGCCCAGCCCCCTCCACAGCGCAGGCGCCACCATCAGATCCGCGTCAGCAGCAGCAGCGAGAGCAGCAATTGAAAATTTAAGTCTTTATTTTCCTCTTATTGCTGCCTGCTTTTATATTTTTGTGATGTACTTTTTCTTTCTTTTATTTTTCGTCTCATTTTGCATTGAGGGCAATGCAACCCTTGAGTTTGGGGGTGGCAACCCTCCATATTTAATGGAGTCTTTAGCACATCTTTTGATTATTTGTTGTGTCTTATTATTTACTTATTTTTCTTAAAAAAATCAAAAAATTAAAACTGTTGGCTTAAAACTGTGAAGTTAACTTACCTGTCATGACGGCTCTGTCGTGGCAGCATCTTTAGGACAGGTTAAGGAAAAGTTTAGAGCCTTTCTATAGTTCTGAAAACTTAAACACTTTTGTGACTTTTATATTGCTTAGATTTCTTTTAGCCAAACTAGAATAGGAAGCTTAGAACTTGGATAGCCCCTAGAGGTGCCTAACACTGGCTCTAGGAAAGAAGTTTAGCAAAAGAAAATTTAAAACCTAGAGGTGCCCGAAACCGGCTCTAGGAAGCTAACTAGAGGTGCCCAACACTGGCTCTAGAAAAATTTAGCTTGAAAATAGAAGAAAAAGAAGCATGAAAATGTGCCTTCTAAAAAAATAAACTTTGGCATAAAAATTCAAGTTAAGAAGTTGAATATTCTAGTGAAACTAAGAGAGTCTTAGCATATAATTGTTCACAAGCATGCACACACTGCACGAGAGCTATAGGGAGATTCCGGACAGATCCTAACCTTTCCGATAGGTTGCTGCCGCCATAGAGAATGAGCGACGGGTAAGGGACAGTTCACTGTTTGAAGGCCAACACAAAAATTTTCATTTTTCCTTTAAGTCTTGATTGCTTGAGGACAAGCAAAAACTTGAGTTTGGGGGTGTGTTGAGTGTGTAAAAAGTTCTATTATTTACACCCTTTTTACCCATATTTCTGCTGCATTCAAGCATCATTGCATTGCATTTAGGTTAGTTTTCAATAAAACATCACAGTTATATAAAAGGCACGGATTCTACTAAAAGATGGCTATTTTTGCAGGTATTTGTCATAGTAGACGATGAAGGCAGGCGCAGGGCAGAGAAGCAGGAGAGCGGAACTGGACAAGCAGCCGAAGAAGACGAACCTGTCATGGACCTGTCGTGACAGCATGGTGACAGCAACTTTATAAAGAGGAAAAGTCAAGTGGACCTCGATAGATAGAGAAAAATCTACTCGTCTGTCGTGTGAAAGCCAAATATTTTTCCAAGCCCCGGAACAAAAGATATGTCAAGCCAAAGCTCAAAGAGAAGAAATTCCTAAAAGCAAGGATGCTGCTGGAAAGTAGGAGATTTTAGAGATTTAGTCTTTATTAGAATCTTACTTTTAATTAAAGTTGTAATCCTTGTTACCTTAGATAACTTGAGCCCAAAGCTTATATAAGGGCATAGATTTAACCTAGGAGCACAACCGATTACCCCATAACCGAAACCAAACCCCTGCCGTCCACCCGTCACCGACATGTTCTAAATTCCCCCTAGGGCTACGGGTTGTTTTGTAAAGTAGTTGCAAGGGTTGCTTTGTTTTAGGATTTTTCAAGTTCAATAAAATAAACTTCAAGTTCTTTTATCTTGGTTTTAATATCTTGCAAGAGCATCGGGAGAGCATTGTGAGGTTATCCATTTACTTAGCATCGGGAGAGTTAAGTATACGAAAGAGATAAGAGCGCGTTCTCTAGTTTATAGTTGAACCATCTCGTGCCTAGGGATAGGGCGAGGTTAAGTGGCTAAGGAAGAATTCATACACATTGGTGTTCACCCTTCGATTCACGCCGGGAGGTATCATCAAAGACGTGTTCATCGACAGACTTGTGCCTAGGGATAGGGCAAGGCAGATCTGGGATTCTTGCCAAACTTGAAGTACGGAGTTGGTGTGTCTGCTGCCGCGACTGCCAACGGACAGACGCCGCGACAGGTGCTGTCGGCGACGGGAGCGATGACAGAACTGGAGATCCTAAGCAATTCAATACCTGCACTACCGAGCAATTCAATACCAGCCCATTCTCTCTATCTTGATTTCTCTACTTTTATTTTCCAGTATTCTTTATTATTTTCGTGACAATATCTTAATCTATTCTTTTCCCCTTGTGCAGATAGCGAAGGAAAGGGTTAGCCCAGTCCCTGTGGAGACGATATCCGATACTCTAGTATCACTTTATTACTTGCGACGTGTACACTTGCACTACCATTGCGATAGACTATTTTACAAAGATCAATGTTAATTTTGTCGGAGAAAATGTGTTTGGATGATGGGATTTTGAGAGAAAAAGGAATGAGAGAAAATTAGGAAAATGTAGTTATGAAAGTCAAAATTTAGTTTTCACCTTTCTTTTATTTAAATAAAACATTAATTAAATCACGCACGCACGCACCAAGGTCGTTCTTCAAGGCCATCACCAAGGTCGCTCCGATGAGCTTTTCGGTCATGCAAGACCGCTAACATGATCCCCAAATCCTTCTCTTCCTCTTGATCCGAGTAGATCTTACCGGAGATGGTCAGAAAGTCGCGAACGAGAGATGAAAGTCCTGACATTTTAAAGCCTTGGCTAGCCGCCGTCCACCGTCAGATCGAGCTGCGGCCAAGATATGTTGCTCCCCTCTTTGGACCGATCATTTACACCGTAGGAATTTACTGTCGAAGTCCCTCGTCGTCGAAAACCGTTGAACCGAAGGTAAAAAGTTTTCTATTATTCGAAATAAAAAATGAAAGCAAAAAAATGAAGATAACTCAATTTTTCTTCTTGTATTGATTTTTGGAATTGGTTACAACGTTTTTATTTCTGGGGCTTTTTTATAAAATTGAATCCCCTTTTTTTCTTTACAATTCTTGGTTTTGCCTTTATATTATGGAAGGTAAAAATGAGACAAAAATTTGAAAAATTCTTTTTCTAATTTCTGATATGTTGTCTAGTTGACTTGCACGCTCCCCTCTTTGCTTGGATGGTTTTTTGTCTCGGTTTTTATTTTCTGGGGTATTCTGACCGCTTCTCCCTCTATTGCATGTTGGGCATTCCCCAAAATGGCGAGGAAGGTTGGCGTGCAAACGGCAGACGCGTCAGAATGGCGGTACGAACCCACTCGTTGAGGCTGCGTGCGAGAGAAAGGCAGAAAGGCTCTCGTGAGCGCGTGACTTCTAGAAGTTTTTAGGCCTTGGATCTGAGCCGATGATTCAACCCTTAATCCGACAGCTGCGGCGCTGATCGTTGTAGAGGAAGGAAATTAGGGCTTCTCGGGTCTATGTTCCAGACCGTCAGATCTAAATAGATCTTACGACTGACATTTAGCTGTGCGGAAAGAAAAAGATCAGATTAGGGTTCCATGTAATCGGGCTTATCCGGCTTGGGCTTGTAGCTTTTATTATTTGGGCTTTGTAAACTTAAATTGGTTTTAAGGTAGATTAAGACCTTGGGCTTTATTAATCCCTTATAAACGGGCTTGTATTATGGACATTATTTCAACACAATTTGGGCTTTTTCATTTTCACTACTTGTTTATTTAATAATAATAATAATAATAATAATAATAATAATAATAATAACAATAATAATCATAAATGATAATAAAAACACTAACGTATGATAATAATAATAATAATAATAATAATAATAATAATAATAATAATAATAATAATACAATAGCAATAACAATATCAAAATAATAATAATAGTAACACACAATAATGATAATAAGTAATGATAATTAATAATAGAAAAAGATAATAATAATAATAATATAAATATAGGACGATAACATATGTATAATAATACTAATATTAATACTAATATAATGATAATAATAGTAACATGATATATATATCGATATATTTTTTCTTTTTTCTCCTTTTCTTCTTTTTTAAAAAAAAATTACTTAATAGCTCGATATAAGCCCTAGATTAACACGAACTAGAGAGGGTTTAAGGTCCGAACAAAATTAGTGCTTACAACTATCCCTCTTTGCTTATCCTTTTGGAACAAGGATACAGGAAATACCATAAGCACTAATTTTGTCCCACTTCCCTGTTGGTTGTGGGTGATCCGCTACGTCACCGACGAAGAGACAAGATCAGAAGATTGGATTGAATCAAGCTAAGACTCTGACGAAGAGACATGATTCGGTGATTAGATTGCGATCAAGCTACAACCCTAACGAAGAGACACGATCTGAAGAGCTGGTGGCGATCAAGCTACGACTTTGATGAAGAGGCATGATCTGATGATTAGTTTGGGGGATCAAGCTACGACTCTGACGAAGAAGCATTATAATGCCCTGATTTTGGGCCTAGATGTTTTAGACATCGTACCAAACCGGTCGAGAATGGTTCGAATCGCGTAAGGTGATTTAAGGAAATCAAGGTTCGTGATAGGATAAAAATGTGATAAAATTGCTAAAATCCTCTAAAAATATGTTTAAAAGTTTGTTCAAGTCAATTTTACAAAAAGAATTTCGGAAATGGGACATTTCGAGTAGTGACCAAATTGTAAAGTTTCAAAATTGTGGAAAATGTGATTTTTAAAGAAGAAGCCAAATTCTTAGAATCTATAGGGAGCTTTATGGAAATTTAGCCTTTCCTTAATATGACATGTGTTTAAAATGATTTTTAATTAAATAGCTTTAAATGATTTTGATTTAATTAATATAGGTGGTTAACTTGAGGTTTCTAATTACGTAACTACCAACTTCTCTTCATTTTTAGCCAAACACTATTTTCATCCAGTTTCTCCAGAATTCTTTTCTCCCAAACACTCATAATATTTCCTAAGCAATTTTCAAGAAAACCTATCTAGTTCTTCAAGATTTTGCAAGGAAAACTTGTCATCCATTGAGGAAAGCAAGGATTGGAGGTAAATCCCGTTCTCAACCTCTAATCAAAGTTATTTATTGAAATTCCCAAGATATTTGGCTTCTAATTAATGTTTCTGGTTGAGTTTTCATTATAGTTTTGATTGGAGATCAAAATCTTGTAAAAATATGGTTGAAATCTTAATTTTCGGACTTGTCGAGTTAAGCTCTATTTTGGACTGATTTTAATTGAGTTTTAAGTTCATTATTATGTTGAAATGGAGTTTTGATAACATAGATCCCGAAATCCTTGAGATCCTTGAGTTTCTTGTTAGTTTTAAGTGAGTTTTTGAGGTGAAATGGTGGAATCTTGCTTGCTGGAAGTATAAGGTTGTGTTAGGTTGTTTATTAGATGTGTTTTGATGTTTATAATGGTTTGGAAGTGATGTATGTTGGCTGGGCTTGGTTTAGGAAGCAATCGATTGAGTTTTCGGTTGTTTTGGATGGGTAATTTGGTGTAGCTTGGGTGAGCAACGAGTTTGTGAATTGTTGCTGCTATTGAAATGCATTTTAATGCTTTTAGATCTCTATTTTGATGATGTGAAAACAGTGGATATTGATCTGAAAGCAAACGAGGTGATGTTGGAGGCTCCGGAAGAGTAATTTTCGTGTCGTCGAGCAAGGCTTCACGTATCGGTGAGTGGAAATGGATTTTCCAGCTTTGTAACGCTTTGAGTGTGGTCTTGGGAGCTTAGTAAAAGTTTGATACACTTAGCTAAGCTCAAGAGTAAGTGGTTCGAAAGTCTCTCTTGGAAATGTGTTATGTTTTGATGAAAATGCACTTGAGTTAATGTGGTTTGTTACTATTTTTAAGCATGTTTAAGCATGGGTAAATGCTGGATTTTAATGTCATTATGTTAAGGATGCACTAGGTAAGTGATCCTTGGTTTTCATGTGATAATGCATATGATGATAAGCATGTTATGCTTGTGGAAATGGCATTGTGTTATGCTTGTAAAACAGTGGACTATTGATGTTAAATGATTATATTGGCAAGTGATGGAAATGGTTTTTGGTTACTAAAATCGGATATAGTTAGCCGGCTATAGGATTGGGTGCACCATGAATAAAGTCGCCTTGGATGTCGAGGGGTTGTGATTGTGTCGTAATCTCCATCCAAGTACCCTAACGATTGAGGTTAAGACCACAACGGTGAATGGTTTAATCCCGTTTGTGAGTCTTGTGTATGTGTCTCGTACTCTCGTTAGTGGAATTATACAACTACTGATGAGTGATGTTAAGGGATTGTGATTGTGCCATTAATCTCCATCACGGGTGTTGAGGGGTTGTGGTTGTGCCATTGATCTCCACCTTGTGTAGTCCGGTAGTATGTATGAAGTGTGTGGGACAATGCTTGTAATCCGCGTATCCGATTGTGTCTTATGCTGAAATGGTTTATGAATTATCACTTGCGAGCCAATATAATGTAAATGATTAATGCTAAGCATGAGATGCTTGTAAATGATGCTAGAATGCATGTGATGCTTGGTAAAGCATGAGCAAGGGTTTACTTGTTGTTTTAGAATGATGCATATGAGCATGTTTTTAGAAAGTGCATTAATGTCTTGAAAGGACATGTTTTGTATTAAGTCATATGTTGAAAAGTGGTGGTTTTGCAAATTATGTGTAATGCATTGATGAATGTTGTTTAGCGATCCTCACTAAGCTTTGTGCTTACGCTCATTTGTTTCATCAATGCAGAGAATTAGGCGTTCGAAGCAGCATACAAGCAAGGGAATCCAAGCATTTTGGTTTAGCAAAGTATGTGGCTTTACTTTGGTGTAATAAGAGGCAATGGGTGGGATTTATACTCTTGGATGGTTGAGGATGTTCCTTTCTACTTTGAACATGTTTGGTTGTTTACCTATGAGTTGTAAATGGCCTTTGAGGTTTGATTTTAGGTTTGAATGTTGATTTTAGCTTGTTATGACTTTGGTAACTAGGGAGCATGCCTATAGTTCCAATGATTGCATGATTGATGCCATGTCGTAGCTTATGCCTCATAATGATGATCTTTGGTGTTTAAACTGGTTGTATGCATGTTGTGGTGTGATTTGAAGTGCTTTTGAATATGAAAAGATGTGAAAAACCAGCAATATTTGTTGATGCAGAGCAAGGCGTATCGGAACGCCCTTACCTGTTTTGGAACAGAGGCCTGAAATGGCCATGAGGTTTCGGAACGGGTAGGACCGTTCTAGAACGTTTTGGCTACTAGAAAGGGGTGTTTCGATACGGGTCTCGGAACACACCCGAGTATCGAAACGGTCAACCTAGTTTCGAAACGATCAACCTGGTTTCGAAATGACCGTTTCGGTACAGGGCTTTGCGTTTCGAAACACCTGACCGTTGAGCATGATTTTGAATTGTTTCAAGTTTTTGTTTCTTACGTTTTGGTCCCTAAATCTTATGTGCTTAATTAAATGAGTTTGGTTGATCCGTTTAAGCTGAAATTTAACATGTTGGATTATTATAAGTTTAATTCTGGTTTGGTAACCTTAAATCTTGTTAAGTCCTCTAAATTCTGGAATTTTACAATTTAGTCCCTAAAAGTCATTTGTATGCAATTGAACCCCTAATTGAGTTCCGTTCGCTTTGTCGCTTCCGCTGAAACGTTTTGCTAATCATATAGGTGAATTAAAGTGCATCTAGATAAGATTAAAAAAAGGTCGTTAATCAAGGTTGACTTACGGGTTGACTTTGGTTTTCCCCGTGTAATCTTCATAGTTCGGGTCGGGCATCTAGGCCGGGCTAAGGGGGTTACAAGAATGATCCAGTGATTAGATTACGATCAAGCTACAACTCCGACGAAGAGACACGATCTGAAGAATATTTTGGCGACCAAGGTACGACTTTGATGAAGAGACATGATCTAAAGATTAGATGCGATCAAGCTACACCTATAATGAAGAAGCATGATCTGAAGAGTTAGTGGAGATCAAGCTACGACTTTGATGAAGAGGCATGATCTGAAGGATAGTTAGTGGAGATCAAGCTACGACTTTGATGAAGAGGCATTATCCAAAAGGGTTAGTAGAGATCAAGCTACAACTTTGATGAAGAGGCATGATTCGAAAGAATAGATTGGAGATCAAGCTACGAATTTGATGAATAGGCATGATCTAAAGAGAAAGGATGGTCAAGCTACGACTTTGATGAAGAGACATGACCGAAGATCCGCTACGCCATCAATGGTAAGACAAGATCCGAATAGAAGGGTTGATCAAGCTATGACTCCGACGAAGAGGCATGATCAAAGGTCCGCTACACCATCAATGGTAAACAAAACCTGAAGAGAAGGGGTGGTCAAGCTACGACTCCAACAAAGAGGCATGACCGAGGATCTGCTACACCATCAACGGCAAGACAAGATCCGAATAGAAGGGTTGATCAAGCTACGACTCCAACGAAGAGGCATGATCAAAGGCCCGCTACACCATCAATGGTAAGACAAAACCTGAAGAGAAGGGGTGGTCAAGCTACGACTCTGACAAAGAGGCAAGACCAAAGATCTGCTACGCCATCAACGAAAAGACAAGATCCAAATAGAAGGGTTGACCAAGCTATGACTCTGATGAAGAGGTGTGATCAAAGGTCTGCTACACCGTCAACGGTAAGACAAAACCTGAAGAGAAGGGGTGGTCAAGCTACGACTCCGACGAAGAGGCATGACCGAAGATCTGCTATGCCATCAACGTCAAGACAAGATCCAAATAGAAGGTTTGATCAAGCTACGACTCCGACGAAGAGGCATGATCAAAGGTCCGCTACACCATCAACGGTGAGATGAAACTTGAAGAGGAGAGGATCTGCTATACCATCAACGGCACAACAAGATCCAAATAGAAGAGATCCACTACCATCAACGGTGGAACGATATCTGATGCAAATAAGAGTTGGTGTGGTAATTGTCCCTCTTGGTGGGTTCAACTTCTTTATTAATCTAGTTTTTTGTTGGTTGAGGATTCGCCATTTTGCCATTGTTTTTTACATGTTTGTTTTTATGTATGAATAAGGTATGCGTGCTTAGTATGGATGCATGTACCTTGATGCATGTTGTAGATGCTTGATGTGAGTGCATGATGAATGCACTGATGCTGATGTGAATGATATGTAATGCAATTGATCCTGATGTTCACCTTCAAAGGGATGCCCCCTGATTTCATAGCTATATTGACAGCTTGGTCTAGTTTTTATTCTTGTAAACTGATCAAATGATAAGTGTCGTCTTGTATGATGATGCCCCCAACTTTTCGTGGGCTCGACCATCTTCTTGTGAAATGTCACCTCTTTAGGGGGAGGTTAACTCTTGTATGCTTTATTTAGTTAAAATTGTTTTTTTTTTGTGCAATCGGCTGGCAAGCTCGTTGTTGGTCCCTGTACTTTTGAAACCGTTTGTGAAGAAATGTAGAGAAATCTTTTGTATTGATATAGAGTGTGAGATGCTTATTGGAAAAGTAATCGTATTATGTACACGTATACATTTTGGAAAATTATGACAAGTGATATTTATGAAAATCTAATTGCGGGTTTTTGAAAAAGTATTGACTCAAATGGCATTTTTGTTTGAAAAGTCACCAATGTTATAAAGGGCATACATGTGAAAACCTTTCTGGGCTATCAAGCTTCCGAGATGAGAGACTCTCATACCTAGTTTCTACCCAATTTTAGGGTGGCTCTCTTTGACTCACTAACTCACCGTGCCCCATCCTTCTCTCGTTTTTTATCTCGATCAAGCATTAGAAGTGTGGCAATCCCCAAATTAAGGATTATCAAGTACTGACTGATGTGGATATGCTTGGATCACTTTAGACTGTCTATTTTTTGGGTGTTCACCTTTCATTAAGTGTAGTTTCGGATCGACTTGCACCTTTGCATTGTGTTAGTGTGTACTTCTGATTAATCTAAGTAGAGGTCCAATTGGATGAAGAATTCCCATAGCTCGCGCTTTTTGATTTAGCACCTTCACTTTTGGTTTCAACTTTGATAACTTTCAACTTGGTTTACGTTGGCTCTTTGAGCACAAACTTTCCTTTCGTCGTTTACGTTGCATTTGGATGAAGAGTTCTTATAGCCCTTTTTTCGATTCGGGATCACGCGTTGGTGACTTTGATCTTGGCTTGGGTCGGCTTCCTTGAGCATGAACTTTCCTTTTGTCATCCTTTGTATGTCTTTCTTGGTGAAGATTAGACCAAGTGTCTCCTTTATCGCACTTTTTCATCTTCATAGTATGGTTAAGACTGAAAGTTGCTCACTTGTCCACACACTTTCATCCTCTTGCCCCCTAGTGTGGAGGTGATCCTTGGCTTGGGTTCAAATGTCCTCTCATACTTGGATATCAAAATAGTCTTCAGGTGGTAGATGTTTTCGGGTTATCGCTTCATTCAAGGATCTTAGACAACAATGCTTGAGAGGAGAATTCATTCAATGGGAGTGGCTCATTACTTTCGATCACTCATTTTCATTCCTCCCTTGGCTTGAGTAGAACAGATAGTGTTTCCATTTGTAATGTCCTCAACATTCGGTTTTTTTGGAAAAAAATTCTTTTTGAATTGAATTAAAGTATATTTCTACAAAACAATCTATACATGTGTATTTGGAAAACAATAAAGAATTCATAAGAATGAAATGTTTAAAGAATCAAAGAATGCAACAAATGTTTTCAAAATGGAATTTTTAACAAAAAATAACCAAAAATCCACATCTTAGCTTGTTTCTTTTGCATTTTTCCCAAATGCACGGGGATTAACGGATTTGAATTACCTTTACCGGTAGTCGTTTGCTCCGAGCTAGTCGTACCATTCCCCTGGGTACAATCAGTTTACACCAAATGTGACGTTGGATTTTTCCAAAGGATTTATTTCCCTTTGACCATTCATGAAAATGGATTTTTCGATGGACATTTGAATTATCCATGAAATGAGACTTGCATTTTTCCCAAATGCACAGGGATTAACGGATTTGAATTGCCTTTACGGTAGTCGTTTGCCCCAGGCTAGCTGTACCATTCCCCTGGGTACAATCAGTTTTCACCAATCATGAAAATTGGATTTTTGCATACAATATTGCCTTCCTTTGATTCTAAACCAAGTGTCCTTGAAGTTGTTTGAGCTTAATTCGTTCATGTCTTTAGAGTTGTATTGGCTTGAAGTCATTCCCTTTTCATTTAGGCGAGAATTTTCCCCGATTAGCAATGAGCATGATGTGATGAATGCATCATGGATTTAAACTAAAATTTTAATACCCAATTAGCAATGGGTATGATGTAACGAATGTATGATTAGAAATTTAATGTTGTGAGTGATTATGTTATGAAATGAAGTATGAAACGCACAATGCAATAAAATGTTTGCAAATGCGTATGCGAATAAAGGTGTTGGTCGTATAGGTAACTCCCCTTAGGCCGAATTTCATTTAGACATAGAAGAGGTTCCTTGTTGCAAGGTAGTCATAGCAATTTCCCACATATCCCCTTTGTGTCTCCGAATTGCGTCCGAGAAAATGAAGGTTTTGGCTAAAACTATCGAGGCCGGATTTGCTTTCTTCTTCAACTGTCTAGAATTCGTCGGGGTGTGTCGGTGCCAAGTCCCGGATGAAAAAGCCAAATTGTCTCCCCGAAGTTGAATTAATCCCTTAGCTCAATCCTTACTCGTCCTGACCGCTTCCTTGAGCTTGACTGGATAGTTTTGCGACTTCGGACATTTGGAGTAGATCCGATCTTGCTTGAACTTCTTATGATGGAGAAATACTGTGTATTCTTCAATGGTGGGCATTGGATCTTCTATAAGTACGGTCTAGCACTATGCGTTTGCTCGGTAAATTGTCCCCTTGACCCTTCTGATTCATCTCTGACTCATGTCGAATTTGCAAATTGACATCTTTTTTAGCAACCTCCCGTCCATAATGAAAGCCCTTGAATTGGGTAAAACCACCTTGACTCAACACCATTATGTCATGGTATATATGCAAAATAAATGCACAAAGCAAAAAGAAATGAGGTAGTGCTTCATAGACATGATTAATAAGATACAAGCACAAAACAAGCAACCTTGTTTAGACCGTCTAGTTCACTTAGGTTATCCGCATGGCTTTAAAGGGGTAGGCTTTCTAGTTCGCTACATGCAATTTTGGTTCTAGGCGATACTCGAATTGTCCTTGTTATCCCCTTCTAAGGGTAGCAAGGCCCCCGGTCATCACCCATTATAGGCTCATTTCAACCGAGTTCAATTCGAGGGTACCCTTTAGCTATATTCGTACGGAGAAACGATATTCCCACAAAAATATAGGGTAGTCGAGCCCCGAAGGTACTTACTAGGCCCATACGGAGGAACGGTATCTTTGCGAAAGCACTAGCGTTTTCCCCTCTCTTAGACAAACGAGTGCATATGCCAAAAATTGAATGCGTCCGAAATGAACTCGCGTTTATAAACAAATATCGGTAAAATTTGTCACTTTAGTTCGCAACCTTTGATATTAATTAAGCGGTAAAGTTTTCTTGGCTTGACTCTCTTATTTTGTTTTTTTTAAATAAAAATTTTGTCCCCAGCGGAGTCGCCATCTGTAACGACCCTTTTTGGAAATACTTATAGGTATAGTGGTTTTAAAATAATTGGTCAAAGAAGGGTACGGTATTTTTGGAAAAATGGATTTAGAAAAAGATTTTTAGAAAAAAAAAAGGATTTTAAAATAAAGAGGGATTTGTGAAAATAAATTTAAAATTGGTGGAGTTTAAAAATTGGGAGTTTAGAAAAAATATTTGAAAATAGGGGAGTCAGCACCGAACTAATTGAAATGGTAGTCCGGACACCGGAAATAGAAACCAGAGATTCGAAAGGGTTCGGGAGTCGGTTACACGCGAGGAAGGGTTAGCACCCTCGACGTGCCTAAAATTGGTACCAAAACTTTACCGCTTAATAAATATCGAATTTTATGAATCAAAGTGACAAATTTAACCGAGACTTGGTTATACACGCGAGTAAACTTCGAAAATCCTAACATTCGAGAGCGAACGTCCGAACCACCATCACTACGACTGTATTGGCCTCGTCCATATCCGAATAAAAGGACATCGCATTTTTGAAGGAAATTTAATTTTTAAAAAAATCTAAATGCACGAGAATGTAGATATGCAATATTGATAACATGATTTGTAGTTCTCGATGCCAAAGGAGTCGATATTCGTGCATCCGGAGTATCGTTCCCACGCGATCACCGGAACCGAGAGCTAATAACGAATAAATTGGAAAACTTAAGCAAAAATCCGGAAATAGACCAGATCGAATGAAAACAAAAATTGAAGAACGATAATTACATAAATCATACACACACACACACACACACACATATATATATATATATGGTTAGGATCAACTTACACTGTGTAAAACTCAATTACTTTTACACTATTTTTGGACCGTTGGATGATGGTAATTAATGGCCCAGATTATTTCCTTATCTTTTTTTCCCAAGTGATAATCTTCACATTTTTTACTGTTAATCTCATCCATACATTTCACTCATCCAATGGTCCTAGATTAGTGTAAAACTAAATGAGTTTTACACCATGTAACTTGATCCCATCTCATATATATATATATATATATATATATATATATATATATATATATATGAATATATACGCACGTCAAAAGATATATAATAATACTGTACATACATGTAATATAAGGTATAATCTATATAAAACAATATATAACATATATAGATATATAACAAATACAAAAATAATTTGTAACTACCATAAGCACTTGATAAATACGTATATTATAAGAAATAATAATCTCATGACATTAGGTACATTTATTATATATATATATATATGAATATATATTAAATAACGCATACACACTACAAAATAGAAAACATATAATACTCATATATGTGCATATGGGTAACCAATTATATAATACTATAAGAATATATATATAAGGAAAGTAAAAATAAAAAAATGGCATTAATGGGGAATTGATAATTACGGTATTAAGGAAACAAAACCAGATTTCTAGGGATTTCAGAAACCAAACTTTACCCCCTCCCTTTCTAAAAGTTGTGGCCGTCAAATTTTCAGGCCGTCACCGGGGTCGCTTCGATGAGCTTTTCGACCATTCAAGACCGCTAACATGATCCCCAAGTCCTTCTCTTCCTCCTGATCCGAGTAGTTCTTACCGGAGATGGTCAGAAAGTCGCAAATGGGAGACGAAAGTTTCGACATTTCGAAGCCTTGGCTAGCCTCCGTCCACCGTAAGATCGAGCCGCGGCCATGATATGTTGCTCTCCTCTTGGACCGATCATTCTCACTGCAGCGATTTGCCGTCGAAGTCCCTCGTCGCCGGCAACCGTTGAACCGAAGGTAAAAAAAATTTGTATTCGAAATAAAAAATGAAAGCAAAAAAAATAAAGATAACTAAACTTTTCTTCTTGTATTGATTTTTGGAATTGGTTACAACGTTTTTGTTTCTGGGGCTTTTTTTCTAAAATCAATCCCCCATTTTTTCTTTACAATTCTTGAATTTGCCTTTATATTCGAATGGAAGATAAAAA
This sequence comes from Hibiscus tridactylites, assembly GCA_958450335.1. NCBI lineage: Eukaryota > Viridiplantae > Streptophyta > Magnoliopsida > Malvales > Malvaceae > Hibiscus > Hibiscus tridactylites. The sequence goes on along the minus strand of OY288283.1, from coordinate 66,741,794 downwards.
TGACACAAAATCTAAAAAATGCTTTTTCTGATTTCTTATATGTTGTCTAGTTGACTTGCGACACTCCCCTCTGCAACAACTTTGCCAAAAAATAGTTGTTGGCTTTTAAATATCAGTTGAAAGTAGTTGAGTTTTAAATTTTGTTTTGTAATCCGAATTAATGAAATGGTGCGTTTCGTGTGAGAGTCTAAGAGAGGAAAACGTTGTCGTTTGGTCCTCTAGGGTTTTAAGACCTGCCTGGAACATGTTTTGGTTTAGCTTGTTTTTCGGCTGAACTTTTGAAAGGATCTCGGCAGAGATATTCAGTCTTTTTTCCCCTTTCTATCTTTTGCTTTATTTCTTTCTTAATTTCGATTGCGATTGTTTGAGAAATCGATCTAGCGTTGTTGCAAGGGTATCAGAGCTTCAATCGGTCCGAGTTATAGTGGAGACGCGACAACAATCGAGTCAGGCAACTACCTGGCAACTGGAATCTGAATGACTTCAATCTGAGATTTTGAAGCTGGATGAAAAGATGGAGACTCGACTTGTGGAGTTCAAGGTGCAACTGATGGTGGATTTCAAGAAGCTGCTTGATGATTCCATCGGGAAGATCGTGGGTTCAATGAACACTGCTCCGACCAATCAGGGGGCCACTGAAACAGGCCCAAGTGCTTCGAATCCGACTGGGACAACAACGAATAACACGGGACCGGAAATGCCGGTGATAGATGTGGACACACCGAAGGAACCAGATGACAGTCAACACCACACTGGGAATCTGGCATATAAGTTGATGTGCCCTAGATTCAACGGTACCGATTTTCGGGGATGGCTTTGTAAGGTGGAACAGTTCTTTGAAGCTGAACGCACACCTGAAAATGTGAAAGTACGGACAGACATGCTTCATCTGGAGGGGAAGGCTCTGCAGTGGCATCACTTCGCAACTAAGAACAACACTGAGATGAACCAACTGTCGTGGGATCAGTACTTGTTGAGGATGAAAGAAAGATTCGCTCTAGGGGGTTTTGAGGATCCTTTCTCTTAGCTTGTGGGACTGAGGCAAACAGACTCGGTTGAGAGGTATTACGAGGATTTCATAAATCTGCTGAATCAGTTAAATCTCCCCGACGACTATGTGTTGAGTTTATTTAAAGCGCATCTGGGAATTGAAATTAGTCAGTATGTCCAATTATTACACCCTGCTTCTTTGTCCGAGGCTTTCCAACTGGCTAAGCACTTGGAAAATATGTTTTTTCCTGGGTTGAGAAGGGCGTACTCGAATTTTAGTCGAACAATCCCATCTGCCATTTTGATTCCTCCCCGACCTGCTATAGTTGGATTCAAGGGGTCTGTTAGTGGAGCAAATTCGTCGGCACCCTCAGTAGCTTCCAGGAACACAACTCCAAAGGTCCTGAGCCCAGTACATTCTAAAGGCCCTGGAAACAACACGTCTCGAGGCATAGGAAAGGCTTTGTCCTCAGCTGAAATAGAGGAGAGGCGCAGGAAAGGATTATGCTTATGGTGCGCAGCAAAGTACACTCTTGGCCACAAATGCCAAAAATCTCAGTTGTATCAGATTTTGGTGGAAGGGATCGAAGAGGAAGGGGACTAGGATGAGTTCCTTGATTGTGAGGATCCTGGGGATGTGCCTACAATGGAGGGACCTGTTTCAGATTCACCAGTCCTTTCTTTACATGCAATGTGGGGAGCTGATCAATGGGAAACAATGAAACTGAGAATTTGAATAGGTGGTATGGACTGTGTTGCCTTGCTGGATACAGGTAGCACCCACAATTTTATCAGTCTGGGCTTGGTAAAGAAATTGGGATTGTTAGTCAATAAGAAGACACAGATGAAAGTGGCAGTGGCAGATGAAAATTCAATGGAAACTCTGAGAGAATGTTCGATGGTGGAATAGGAATCACAGGGGCACAACTTCAAAACTGATTTCCTTGTTCTTACATTGAGGAATTGTGATGTGGTATTAGGTGTGTAGTGGTTTTCTCAGCTAGGTCCTATCAAATGGGATTTTAGCACCTTGAGGATGGAGTTTATGCAGAATGAGGGGAAGGTGGAACTGAGGGGGTGCAACATGAAATCTTTTCAATGTATGGGAGCTAAGGCTTGTGCAAAGATGATTAGAGGCACCAATAGTCCCTGTAATGTCTCTCTAATGGCCCTAAATACCAGATTAGAGATGAAAGGATTAAATGAGAAGGGGAATCAACATATACAACATCTGTTGAGAAAGTTTAAGGATGTTTTTGAAGAACCAAAGCTCCTACCCCCAGAGAGAGCCCAAGATCATAAGATACCTCTGTTAGATGAGAATGTTGTAATTAAGATTAAGCCCTATAGATATCCTAGTGCATAGAAAGATGTGATTGAGAAGATGATATCAGAAATGCTGCAAGCAGGGATAATTAGAGACAGCACAAGTGTTTTTTCTTCCCCAATAGTAATGGTCAGGAAGAAAGATGATACCTGGAGGATGTGCATTGACTACAGAAGGTTAAACCAGATCACAATCAAGGATAAATTTCCTATGCATGTCATTGAAGAGTTACTGGATGAATTAGGAAAGGCTACGATCTTCTCTAAACTGGACCTGAGGTCAGGATATCATCAGATCAGGATGTAGGGTCCTGATATCCATAAGACAGCATTCAGGACTCATGAGGGGCATTATGAGTTCCTTGTAATGCCATTTGGACTCACTAATGCCCCTGCAACCTTCCTAGGGCTTATGAACAAGGTTTTCAAATGGATGTTAAGGAAGTCAATGTTAGTTTTTTTGATGACATCCTTGTTTATTCTGAGAATTGGGCAACTCATTTGAGGGATTTGGAGGAAGTGTTGAGGGTTCTGAGAGAGCATAAATTGTTTGCCAAACAGAACAAATGTAGTTTTGGAGCTACTGAGATGGATTATTTGGGGTATGTGATCTCTAATGGAGTAATTTCCATGGATCAAATCAAGATTCAGTGCATTGTGGACTGGCCATCTCCCACTTCAATTAAAGAATTAAGAGGATTTCTGGGCCTCTCAGGATATTATAGGAAGTTTATCAAGCAGTATGGGTGGTTAGCTAGACCCCACACTAATCTGTTGAAGAAAGGTGGTCGGAAGTGGACTCAAGAGGAAGAAAAAACATTTCAGACACTTAAAGCAGATGTTTGTTCAGCTCCCACACTTGCCTTACCAGATTGGGAGAAAGAGTTCACTGTAGAGACTGATGCTTCAGACCTGGGCATTGGAGCTGTACTGACTCAAAATGGGAAGCCTCTAGCCTTCTTTAGCAGGGGACTTGGAGTGAGACATCAAGCCATGTCTGTATATGAAAAAGAGATGTTAGCTGCATTGGTGGCAGTTAAAAAATGGTCCAACTATCTCATTGGGAGGCATTTCAAGATAAAAACAAATCATCAGAGTTTGAGGTTTCTTGCTAAGAATCTAGCTGTGACCCCAGCACAACAGAAATGAGTTATTAAAATGATGGGGTATGATTTTGATGTTTGTTACAAGAAGGGGATCAACAATACTGTGGCAGATGCACTTTCTAGAAGACCAGTGGTGGTTCAATTACAAAATATGGCAGTGAGCAGCATTACAACTGATTTCCTTAGAAGGGTGGCCAAGTCTTGGGAAGAAGATGATAAACTCAGAAAGGTTATTGAAGAACTTCAAGGGGATACTGGGAGGCACTCTAAGTATACCTGAGATGGGAGAGAGTTAAGAAGGAGAGGGAAACTGGTAGTAGGGAAGGATCTAGAGTTGAGAAAGGATTTGATGGAGTTCTTTCATTCAAGCCCTACAGGAGGACATTCTGGAGCCCATTCTACAATTAAGAGAATTTCTGCATTGGTGTATTAGAAGGGAATGAGGAAGGAGGTGAAAGGAATGGCTAGAGAATGCCCTATTTGCCAGAGAAACAAGACTGATCTAATGCACCCCAGGGGCCTCCTACAACCTTTGCCAATTCCTGAGTCAGCTTGGTCCTCAATTAGTATGGATTTTATTGAAGGTTTGCCTTTGTCTAGGAAAAAAGATGTGATTTTGGTGGTTGTTGACAGATTGACAAAATATGGACACTTTATTGCTCTAACTCATCCCTTCACTGCAAAGGAAGTGGCCCATATTTTTATGGAGAATGTTTTCAAACTCCATGGATTACCAGGAAACATAATCTGTGATAGGGATAAAATCTTCATGAGTTCATTATGGCAAGAGTTGTTTGGGAAATTGGAAGTCAAGATCAATCCTTCCACAGCCTATCACCCTCAAACAGATGGGCAAACTAAAAAGGTGAATCAATGTTTGAAAACCTATTTGAGGTGCATGACTCGGGAGAAGCCTAAGGAGTGGGGAAATTGGTTGCACCTAGCTGAATGGTGGTATAACACCTCTTTTCATTCTGCCATTCAGACCACACCTTACCAAGCCTTATATGGTCAACCACCAGTGAATCATTTACCATACACTGCAGGAGAGTCCCTTGTGGCTTCAGTGGATAGGAGCCTACAACATAGGGAGGCTGCATTGAGGATGTTGAAATTCTACTTACAGAGGGCCCAGGTGAGGATGAAAAAACAATCTGATAAGAAAAGGACAGAGTGTGAATATGTGATTGGAGACTTAGTGTATCTGAAACTGCAACCTTATAGGCAACAGACTGTGAAGCATAGGGCCAATCAGAAATTATCTCCTAAATGGTTTGAGTCATTTCCCATCATTGATGAGGTTGGGACAGTTGCTTACAAGTTACAGTTACCCCGAGATTCGAAAGTCCATCATGTTTTCCATGTGTCTCAGCTGAAGAAGCACATTGGAGCTGCGAATTCTCAGTCTGAATTACCAATTATCAATCCTGATGGAGAGATCAGCAAGGAGCCTTTGCGAATCATAGACAGGAGAATTGGAAAGAGAGGAAGCCGAGCTATCACTGAAGTCTTAGTTGAGTGGACTAATGCCTTCCCAGAAGATGCCACTTGGGAATCTCTCCACCAGCTTCAACTACGTTTTCCCAGCTTCCATCCTTGAGGACAAGGATGTTTTTGAAGATGAGACATTTGCAACAGCTTTGCCCAGAAATAGCCGTTGGCTTTTAAATATCAGTTAAAAGTAGTTGAGTTTTAAATTTTGTTTTGTAATCCGAATTAATAAAACGGTGCGTTTCGTGTGAGAATCTAAGAGAGGAAAACGTTGTCGTTTGGTCCTCTAGGGTTTTAAGACCTGCCTGGAACATGTTTTGGTTTAGCTTGTTTTTCGGCTGAACTTTTGAAATGATCTCGGTAGAGATATTCAGTCTTTTTTCTCCTTTCTATCTTTTGCTTTATTTCTTTCTTAATTTTGATTGCGATTGTTTGAGAAATCGATCTAGCGTTGTTGCACCCTCTTTGCTTTGATGGTTTTTTATCTCGGTTTTTAGTTCCTAGGGTATTCTGGCCGCTTCTCCCTCTATTGCATGTTGGGAATTCCCAAAATGGTGAGGAAGGTTGGCGTGCAAACGGCAGACACGTCAAAATGGCGGTACGAACCCTCTTGTTGAGGCTGCACGCGAGAGGAAGGCATAAAGGCTCGCGTGAGGAAGGCAGAAAGGCTCGCGTGAGGGCGTGACTTCTGAAAGTTTTCACGCCTTGGATCTGAGCCGTTGATGCACCCCTTAATTCGACGGTTGCGGCGCTGATCAATGTAGAGGAGGGAAATTAGGGCTTCTCGGGTGCATGTTCCGGACCGTCAGATCTAAACAGATCTGACGGCTGGCATTTAGTTGCGCGAAAAGAAAAAGAGCATATTAGGGTTTCGTGTAATCGGGCTTATCCGGCTTGGGCTTGTAGCTTTTATTATTTGGGCTTTGTAAACTTAAATTGGTTTTAAGGTAGATTAAGACCTTGGGTTTTATTAATCCCTTATAAATGGGCTTGTATTATGGACACTATTTCAACAAAACTTAGACTTTTTCATTTTCACTACTTGTTTATTTAATAATAATGATAATAATAATAACAATAATAATAATAAATGATAATAAAAACACTAACGTGTAATAATAATAATAATAATAATAATAATAATAATAATAATAATAATAGCAATACCAAAATAATAATAATAATAGTAAATAATGATAATAAGTAATTATAATTAATAATAGCAAAAGATAATAATAATAGAAATATAGGAAGATAGCATACGTATTATAATAATAATAATAATAATAATAATAATAATAATAATAATAATAATAATAATGATAATAATAGTAACATGAAATATATATATATATATTCTTCTTTTTCTCTTTTTCTTCTTTTTTTTAAAAAAATTACTTAATATTTCGATATAAGCCCTAGATTAACACGAACTAGAGGGGGTTTAAGGTCCGGACAAAATTAGTGATTACAGATGTCAGTCGAGGAAATTGAGTGAAATCTGGATTTATCCTATGATGAGGAACTGGTGAGAATTCTAAATACGAGTAGCAAAGTTTTTCGTGGCAAGACGATTGAGCTTGTGAAGGTATTGTTGTGGCATTGAGGAGTTGTGGAGGTTGCGTGGGAAAGAAAGGTGGGTGGGTTGAATCAGTTTCGTGCCTTTCTTCTTCAGGTAAATTTTCGAGGACGAAATTTCCTAAGTGGGGGAGAGTTGTAACGCCCCAGTTTTGGGCCTAGATGTTTGACGAGTCGGGTTGGGCCGGTGGAACCGATGTTAGTTGTTCAATCCGTTAAAAGGTGGTTTAGGGAAATCAAGGTTCGGGATGGGATAAAAATATGATAAAAATTCCTATAATCCACTAAAATTATATTTGAGAGGTTGGTTGAAACAGTTTTAGAAAATGGGTTTTCGAAAGTGTACATTTTGGGCAGTGGCCAAAATATAAAGATTTAAAAGTTGGGAAAAATGAGTTTTTCAAGAAGGGTCAAAATCTTAGAATCTTTAGGGAGCTACTTGGCAATTATGCCTTTTCCCTAATTTGGCATGAGTTTTAAATGTTTATTAAATAATTAAAAAGGTTTTAATTATTTAAATAAGAGTTGGTTAAACGATTAAAGGAAAATTTGGCGAGCTTTTTCATTTCTCTTCTTCATTCAGCCAAACACTCTCCAATTTCTCTCAAATCTCTAAATTTTCTTCCCTCTTAAACTCTTTCTTGATTTCCTACTTCATCATTGTGATTTCTCTCAAAATTCTCCAATTTTCTGTCAAGCTAATCTTTCCAAATTAGAGGAGAAGCATGGATTGGAGGTAAATTTCGTGCTAACCCTCTAATCTAGGTTCTTTAATGAAATTCCAAAGATATTTTACTCTTTATTAATGATTTTGATTGAGGTTTTGTTGTTAGTTTGATAAACTATTGAAATCTTGATAGAAAAATGGATTTTAATGTGATTTTCGAAGTTTGATTGATTTGGCTAGTTTGAGATTGTTTCTAAATGAGTTTTGAAATGTTTTTGGTGTTGAAGTAGAGTCTTAATCATAGAGATCCCGAAATCCTTGAGTTTCTTGATTTTTGAAGTGTTTTTGGTTGAGTTTTGGGGTGTTCTTGAGGAATCCGAGTTGCTGGAGGTATAAGGATGGTTTTAGGTTTTTTTTGGATGATGATTAATGCCTAAAATGTGTTGGAGGTGTTGGGTAATGGCTGGGCTGAGGTTAGAGGTCAATCGATTGAGTTTTCGGTTGTTTCGGATGGGTGTTTTGGTGCTTTAGGGCAGGGCTACGGGAATTCTTTTGAATGCTGATGTTTTGGATGCAGTTTAATGCATTGAACCTCTGTTTTGATGTGTTGGAAATAGGGGATAATATTTAGAAATTAAACGAAGTGTTTTTGGAGGCTTCAGACAATCGATAGTCGCGTCGACAAGTGTGTTTTCGCGAGTCGGTGAATGGAACTTGGTTTTCCAGCATGAAAACATTTTAGAAAAGGTTTTGGGAACTTAGTAAGAGCTTGAAACGCTTTACTAAGTTCAGAAGTAAGTAAAGTGAATTTCTCTCTCGGATTGTGCTAGTTTTGAACATTTGATTGCACTTGGTTTTAATTGCATTAACCTACTATTTTAAAGCATGTTTTGAATATGTGAAATGAGGTTGATGATGCCATGTGGTTTAAGGATGCACTAGGTAAGTGATCCTTGTATGCATGTGTTGATGCATGAGGTTTGAAGCATGGTTTAATACTTGATTTATGGCTTATCATGAATGCTTTATAAAAACAGTGAGGTTTGCATGTGTTATGGATTATATTGGCAAGTGATGTTGTATAAAGTGTTTTATAAATGAAATCCAATATAGTTAGTCGGCTATAGGGTTGAGTGCACTATAAATAAGTCACCTTGGATGTTGAGGGGTTGTGATTGTACCAAATACTCCATCCATGTAACCTAACGATTGAGGATTGTTTAAAGTTGCAACGGTTGAGGGTAGCCCTCGAGTGCGAACCTTGTGTGTGTCCCGTCTCTCGTTAGTGGGTTATACATCTACTGGTGAGTGGTGTTGAGGGGTTGTAATTGTACCGAATACTCCACCACGGTTGTCACAACGATGGAGGGTTGCTCTCGTGTGTGAACCTTGAGATGGCGGTAGTGTGTATGAAAGGTGTGGGACAACCCTTGGAAATCTGTGTTTCCGATATTTGTTTTTGAGAATGTTATTATCATTTGTGAGCCAATATAATGAAATGAAACATTGTGGAAAATGTTGTTAATGCATAATTTGAAAGATGCATGTTTTGGTTTAAGCTTAGCATAAAGGTGGTTTTGCTTGGAAGGCTTGTATTATGAGTAGCAATGGTTTAATTGCTGGATTTATATGTATCATGTTTCATAATGTTTATTGCAATTGTTTTGAGGATAAAGTGCATGTTTTGTCAAAGGAAGATTGATGGTTTTGAAAAGAGTGAAAAATGATTTTTTGCATTGTTGATGTTTTTGGTTTGAGCAATCCTCACTAAGTTTGTATGCTTATGCTCTCTTTGTTCATCAATGCAGCCAATTTAAGCTTGGGAGGCAGCACTTGCAAGGGGATCGGTGGAAGACTTTGATTGAAGGTAAGCTTTGATTTTGGACTAGTGTAATAAAGGCAATGAGGGTATCCAATGTCATGCATGTGGTTTGTTTGGTATTTTTCGATTTTGTGCAAGTTTTGGATGCATATTTGGACATGTAAATGGCCTCTAAGTTTTAGTATATGCATTAAATTGAATTTTGGTCTTTTGGTGCTTTTAACTTTTGGGAAGCATGTCTTTAGTCTCTTTGCTATTGAGAATGATGTTATGATGTTGCTTATGCTTTGTATAAGTTGTCATTGAAGTATATTTGAGTTGCCAACATGGTTGGGCATGTGTAGGGATGGTTTCAGATGAATTAAATTGAGTTAAAACAGCATTTTCAAACATTGCAGGCCCAAGTGTTTCGAAACACCCTTGCATGTTTCGAAATGGTGGCTCGAATTGGCCTTGGTGTTTCAAAACGGTGAGGACTGTTCAAGAACACTTTGCCTCTGTGAACTATCGTTTCGAAATGAGCCTGAGGGGTTTCGAAACGAACCCACGTATCGAAAACGATCAGTTGTGTTTCGAAACGGTCGTTCCGATACGGTGCTCTTTGTTCCGAAACGTCCGACTGTTAATGCAGTTTTTGAATTAGTCTAAGTTTTTGTTTTTTACGTTTTGGTCCCTATTTGCCTTGTATCGAAACGGTCAACTATTATATTTTTTAATTGCTAGCCTTAAAATCAAAATCCCCGACTCCAGAAACACGTGAAAGAAAACTAAAATACTAAACCTTTTTAACTTCTATTTAACTCATTTTAATGTTGTATTAGAAGCTTATTTGTTAGCGAAATATAGAATTATATATTGTTCATACATCAAATATGTTCATAAAACCTTAAAACATAGATTATGTTGAATGATTTTTTTCTTATTCCTTTTTTTGTAAGACCATCGTACTTAAATTTTAGGGTAAACTATATCATATATTATTAAACTTTAAATTTAGTATTGATTATACCAATGAACAAAAAAACCGATACTATTTTAACACTGAACTTTAGTTTAGGCTTCAATTATACTATTTGGCCATTAAAATCCCTCCACGTCATCTCACGCAGACCGTTAAGATCCTTCCATGTCATTCATTTTAATGGCTTTGTGGTATTATTGAAGTCTAAATTAAAGTTCAGTGCTAAAATAGTATCGATTTTTAATTCAGTGGTATAATCGATATTACTTAAAGTTTAGTGATATCTGGTGTAGTTTATCTTAATTTATAAGTGATGTTCAACGCTATACATATAAATAATAAGATAGAGATAATTAAAAGAAGGGTCAACTACACGAAATACCACTAAACTTTAACTTTTCTATCAAAAAACCACTGAACTATAAAACGATACTATTATACGACTGAACTTTGTTTTTGGCTTCAATCCAAGCACTCCGTCATTAAACTGTAACGGCCCGTTAAATGCAAAACAGCGTCATTTTGCATTTAACGCTTTTGATGCCCAAGATAGGCTAAAGCAACGTCGTTTTGTTAGAAAAAAAATTAAGAAAACATTACATTTGAGGAGGCTAGAACCAAGAACCTTTAAGATGAAAGGTTTCCACCAAGCCAACTTAAAGACTTAATATAATTCCGACGCAAATAGTATATAAATAAAACTGTAGTTGAACTTAATTTCATTTATCCAATGATATAATTTTATAATATTTAAATATAATTTTATAAATATATTAACTTTATAAATAATTATTACTTCTAATTTATATTACAAAACTAAAATATTATTTATAATATATATATAACTAAACCTTAAACCACATATGTGACTAAACTCCGAAACCCAAACCCTAAATATATATAACTAAATCCTAAACCTCAAACCTAAAATTAAAATATTACTTATAATATATGTTAAGGTTTGTAATATAAATTATAAATAATATTTTAGTTTTAGGGTTTAAGGTTTACAATTTAAGATTTAGTTATATATATAAGGTTTGGGTTGAGTTACATATATGATTTAGTGTTTATGATTTATGATTTAGTTATATGTAGAGTTTAGGGTTTGGTTTTAGTTACATATATAGTTTAGGAATTGAGGTTTAGGATTTAGTTATATATATCATAAATAATATTATAGTTTTGCAATATAAATTATAAGTAATATTTATTTATAAAGTTAATTTATTTATAAAATTATATCATGAGATAAATAAAATTAAGCCCAACTGCAATATTATTTATATACTATTTGTGTTTGGATTGTATCTAGTCTTTAAGTTGGCTTGATGGTTTGGTGTAAACCTTTCATCCTAGTGGTTCTTGGTTTGAGCCTCTTCAAATGTAATATTTTTTTAATTTTTCTCTAACAAAATGATGTCGTTTTGGTCTATCTTAGACATCAAAGCAACTATACTAAAATGACGTCGTTTTGCATTTAACGATATAATAATGTCGTTTTATAATTTAATGATATTTTCGATAGAATTATTAAAGTTTAGTGATATTTCGTATAATTTACCACTAAAAATGAAAAAAAAAGGAATATCCCTTGAAAATATGGAGTAAGGCTTGATAATTATAAGAGTTGGAAAATATGATAAATAAAGTATGTTATTATTGCTTTCAGCACTATCCATTGCTTGGGGGTGAATAACACCAACAAAAGTATATACTTGATAAATAATCCTTAAAGAAGGCAGATATTTTAGTGGCCGTTTTCAATCAATTATGCATGCTTAACTTTTTGGAAAAAAGATAAAGGAAATAGGGAATGAGAGGATACATGAAAATCATTTAGAAAAATACGTTAAATAATATAAATTTTATTAAAATCGTCCTGAAATGAATACAATTTCGAAAAGGTAGACATATGTTAAAATTAAAAAAAAAATTGTTCTGAAAGTCGACAATTACAACGGTTTTATCAGAGTTATGTAGTTATCGATAAATTTAGAAAAATTAGAGATTAAATTAAATGAAAAATAAGTTGACATACAATAAGTTTGTGCCCAAAAAGAAACATGGCACCAACACGAATCATACCAGGCATCGACGGCAACACACATGTAAGAACATTAACGCTAATCACTAAATTAAGAACATTAATGCTAATCACTAAATGAAAATAAGTTTAAAATGTTTATATTTAAACAAATGAAAAGTCAAATATCCAACCAATGCATATTGTTCTGCACGCTGTCGCTCGACTCAAATCATGTAATTAGTTGATAAAATCGCTAACAATTCCAAGTAATAAAAAATAATTTATATATGATTATTACGTGGTATATTGGCAATGAAAAATTAAATTTTAATTGTCAACATTGTTAAATAAAAAAATTAATATTAAAACACCTCATATTTAAATTTAACGGAAACCCATTTACTAATGGGTTATTTCAAAAAAAAACAATAGGACTTCAATTTTGAATCACACAAATAAAATGGACTAAATTCTCAAAATTAAAAGTAGGAAGGCTACATTTCAAAAGTTCAAAAATTACATGAACTAAGGTAGAATTAAACCAACAATAGTGATAAAGAAGATGGGGGCAGAGAGAGTGTAAGGTATAGGGAAAACAATAGTAAGGTGGGCAGGCCTTTTGTGAAACCAAAGAGGGCCCATTAATAAAGCAAAGGTTTCTTATAATTCATCAAGAATTTGAGCTTTTTCACTCTCCTCGTAGAATAAAAACAATAACCAACGGGATTGGTCCAAGTAATGACTAACTTAACATTGCTTAACTAGTTCTCGAGTTCAAAAACTTGTGTATGTAAAAAAATTTCATTAAAAGCTCACCAATCAATGTCAGATGTGCGACGTAGGTCGGTCGAAAAAACCGGAAATATAAACAGAATAAAGACCAATAGATTACAATCAATCAAGTTTAGGGATGGCATCAAAATGCAAGCAACAAAGGGATAGAGGGCCAAATGAGACCCCACTTTGGGACTTGCCTCAAATCTTTAAAGTGTTCAAAGATAATGCTCAAGTAATATCATCATTTATAAGAAAGGAATTTCACATTGAATTCAACATGCTAAGGGATAAATGTTCGAATAAGGGTATACTATTTTAGGGATTGTTCATAAAAGGTTTAACATTTTAAAACGATCAATTAAGGACCTGGAGTATAAGAGTATAACCTTTTAAAATATACGGATGAGGGCCTAATTTGTTTGAATATGATCAAATAAAGGGCTCGTGTTTTCAAATTTGCTTAAATAATGGAAAAAAACATTTGTTGCTGAAAATTTTAGGTCTAGGTTTAAAAACATTAAACTCTTATTCAACTAATTTAAAATATTAGGGAGCGGACTAGAAAAAGTTAAACCCTTATTTGACCATTTTAAAATGTTATGTTTCTTATATTAAAAATTCCCTAAAAGATTGGGTCGTTATTCGATCATTTGGCATATATAAAGTTAATCAAAATTATATATATATATATATATATTATTTTTTTGAGATTTAAATTTAAAAATTGTAAAGTAAACAAATGATCACTAAACTATATTGAAATAATTTTTTGACCACTAAACTTTCAAATGTTACAAATATAATCATTAAACTTCTGGTTCGATTACAAAATAATTTTACTAGTGATAATTTTTCAATAAATTTTAATAAGTTTAAGGATCGCTTTGAGACAGTTCGATAAGTTTGAATGACCATTTTATAACATTAAAAAAATTGCTGACAATCTTGTAACTAAATAAAAAATTTAATGACTATTTTATAATTTTTGAAAGTTCAGCGACCAATAAAATTATTATAGCATAATTTAGTGATCATTTGTATACTTTACCCGAATTTATATCCTCTTTAATCTATAGTATTATACTATTATAATATCTTTGAAAAACTCAATAAAAAGTACCATTTTTTTCAACCAATTGAAAAGAATTCCTTGTGAAAGCAAAAGGGGTTGATAATTAAATAAGCTCATCCATTTTTATTTAAAGTCCTATCATTCTGCCTGTTTTCTAGTCGTTTGTTGAAATGCCCACAAGTCCCCCATCTCACGCGAACACTCAACCAACCCATTAAAAAAATCTCACTAAAATGAAGGTCTATTTATGATATTAGTCCTTCTATTATGTTGAAATTTATATTTAAGACTTTATTTTAATTTAAAATTATTCGATACTATCACTATGACTAAATTGATAACACAATTAGTTACGGCTATTAAAGTGATGATGTAGAATTTTACTCTTTATTGATATTAGATCACACAATCTGGTTCATATCAAAATCTAGCATCATGCTTTAATGCAGACAACAAATGGTGTTACATTTTAAACCTACAAATGATATATCAAATCACCTCCTATAAAATGGTAAAATTACATTTGAGTCCCTTCAAATTTGGAGTGATATAAGTTATTATAATGGTGAAATTACCTTTTGGGTCCTAAATTGTAAAATTTTCATTTAGACTTTTAAAAATTAAAATGTTATAAGTTAATGTAACGGTGAAATTTTATTTTAACTCCTCAAAAATTTATAATTCAATTTTGAACCCTCTAAAAGAACGTAGCTTAGCCCTGCAAATTAAAGTAAAAGGATTAAACCAATAACTAGTTTGTCTAGTGAGATGAGACACTAAATTCCTTAAGTAGGGTCAGGAGTTTAAAATTTGTCGTTGTAAACAGGGGCAAAGCCAAGATTTCAAAGTTAACGGGGCCGAAAATATTTAAAATAAAATTACGAATAATCAAAATTCACATAAAGGAAATAATATTACCGAGTCAAGTCTCAATCCAATTGTCAACCAAACATATACGATAATGTATTTAAATTGCACCCTACGTACTTTCATACTAGCAAAATCGTCAATTAAAGAGTCTAAATCGAATCATCAATTTAAAATTTTGACTACCAACTTTTTGATAAAAGAAATCTTAAGTTATTGTCTTCGTGATTTTACCCTAATATTACATGAAAAATATAAAAAAAATAAATTAACAATTAATTTATCAAACTATCAACAATTAATAATTATCAAGCAATCAACTAGTTAATGCTCTTGGTTCCATTGATTCAATTTCACATGATAAAATTTTTTCTTAATATATTTAATAAAAAATACACTCAAAGAAACAATAACTATATATTTAGAAATTGAGTGTTGAATTTAATGGAGAAATATACCTTTAAAAAATTAAGATCTTTAAATTTGTCATGGGATGAAACTGGGGAGGGTTTGCAGTTATATTTTAAAATGATAAATTAAAAAAAAGATAGAAGTGAAAAAAAATCAAAGCGTACGCAATATAAAGTTTTATGACTGGCAAGCAAGTAAGGAGAAGTTGAGTTTTGATAGGGTTATATTGTGTACGACAAAAAGAGGAAGAAATTTTAAAAGAATTATAAAGGCATAAAAAAGAATTTAAAAAGGAACGAAAACCGTGGCTAATTGGTTTGGACATTTCCTTTTGGGAATTTAATGGGATAAGTAACCCCTAAAGTTTGTTATTTAGAAAAAATCCCCTTTCATGCCATGTAGGACAAATTCGCGTCCTATAAAACGCATTACAACATCCTAGGATGTTTGAAAATTGATTAGGTAGCTATATTTGTGATCGAATAACGGGTTATCTGGGAACCCCATTACAATTTTTGAACTATAATAGTGTCGTACTGAAACATATCTTTAAGATGGTGTGAAGATACGAGCGTATACAACATCCTAAGATGTTTGAAAATGGCCTGCAAATGGGCAAGTATCAATGTTTTAGAAGGAAACATTATTGTATAGGCATGTTTAAATGCATTTTACGGTGTGTTTTGACCTTTTTTTTTGTTTTTCCTAAGTTTGGAGACAAAAACGTGCAACTTAATTTTACAGTGGTGCTAAAGTTCAGAGGAAGACGGTGTCCGAAAAAGTGAGAAAATTGTGTTAAAAATGCTATCAAAGTAACATTTTCGAAGCAAAAATGTGTCCATATGCATGTTTTTTTAAGTTAAAGGGCCTCGTTGAAAACCCCCTCTAAACCTATGTAGGGAGAAAAGAGTACCCATAAGATTTATTAAATTAGCAGATAATACAAGTTCACAAAGCAGAAAAGAGTACACATAAGTTGATCTAGTTAATTCGGGGGCAGGTCCTAAGAGGACATTTCCTAATATCATGTCTAGTGTTCCCACATTTACTGCACCGCTCAGGTTGTCCAGTCTTTTCTCGAGGAACCATATCCTCGGCACAATGAATCCTCGTTGATTTTGGCCGGCCTTTTTTTCTTTCGTCGCAGGGAGGGATCTATGTATATCTTTGGTTCGTTGTTGATTATACGACGGTCATGTGCATTTCCGATCGGAGGGAACTCGTTTCGGTAAACCTTGAAAACGGTTTCGAGCCTGTAGACCGAATCAATGAGTGTCGTTGCATCAAAATGAACCGATGCACATGTTGCGAAAGCATGCGAACACGGGAACTTGAACGTCTGGAACTCCCCACAATCGCACGTTCTTTTTTGCAAATCAACCACGTAGGTGTATTGTGTTATTCCTTGCAGCGGTTGGGAAAATTGCGTGACCTCAAACATGTGTTCCCGACGAGAGAAGCACAACGCACCCATCGAGTTTGCATGCGCAATGGACGCTTGGATTTTGTCGGTGAGATCTAGATGAAATATGTGGCCACCTGCCATCCAGTTCATTGCTTGTTTCCCGAGGGTTGCGAAAAGGGTTGCCAATCGGTAATACGTTGCTTTGACAACGGACGTGATAAGTAAATGACATGTTCCCTTAAGAGACGAATTGATCGCCTCAGCCAAGTTTGTTGTCATATGGCCGTATCGACGGCGCCCGTCATAACATCACAACCATTTCTCCCTCGAGATATTCATAAGATAGTTATACCCGTGTGGATTCCTTAATTGCAACTCCTCCAGTAGCTCTTCAACTTGACTAACCCGGTGTGCGTTGCCTGTTGAATAAGACATGAAATAGTTAATTTGTAATAATATGAAAATGGTGGACGTAGAATAACAAAATGGAATGATTGCATACCCATACGGAGAACCATTATACGTTCAACGTCGTTCTTGAACCTCTGATAGTAGTTTGCTGCTATATGTCGCAAACAGTACCGGTGATATATATATGAGGGTTTCAATGAATCTCCCAAACGTTGAATTGCTCCCCAAATCTCTGCGCCTCTATCTGAAATAACAGCGATGCCATTTTCACGTGTACGCAAAACCCGACGCAGGACATACTTGCGGAGGTTGTAAAGGAAAAACTCCCAAGAAGGGATATTTTCCTTTTCAACAATTGCAAAAGCAACTGGGATACATTTTCTGTTGCCATCCTGGGCAACTGCAATTAGTAAGATCTGCGTGTACCTGCCATATAAAAATGTTTCGTTGATCTGGAGCATAGGTTTGCAGTGACGGAAAGCCTTTATGCATTGGGGGAACGTCCAAAAAAGGCGATGAAATTCGACCTCCCCTGGTACAACACGATCATTTTAGTACTTTGGAACAGTTTCCAACTCCACAATTGTCCCTGGATTGTATTCCTGCATAACTTGAAGCCATGATCGCAGATCGTTGTATGATAGCTCCCATTGCCCGTACAGTGTTTCGATGGCTCGATATCTTGCATACCATGCCTTATCGTATTTGACGGTGTACTTGTAAATGGATTTGATGGCAGCTATACACACTGGAACAGATACACGTGGGTTTGCTTTCACAAGTGGAAGGATTGCGTTAGAAAGCACGTATATATCCAAGTTAGGATGGTCTTGGCTCAGGCTCCCAACGGAGCATGTATGAGACCCTGTATATCTCGTTATTTTCCACAGGCCATTCATCTTGTACGTGAACAGGTTCTGAAGTCATAACCCGATCGACAATAGCGCCTCATCAAACTGGAAAAGTTCCGTTTCATCATCAACTTGTACGTGAACAGGTTCTGAAGTCATAACCCGATCGACAATAGCGGCGGTTGAATGTCTCCCCACGGATAACATATCATCTACATTTCGGTGACTTGGGATGTATGTTGAGTGGCGCCCGGTAGAGAAAGCATCGAACGTGTTAAACTCTTCGTTGTACGTTGAAGATGCCGTGTATGGAATGTATGTTGAGTGGCGCCCGATAGAGAAATCATCGTTTCTTGGAACGTATGGATTGTATGACGACTCTTGGGTTGGTGGCAAGTTAAGGTCAAATTCGCGTCCTGCAGAACGCGTCCTGCAATTTATGTATAATAAATCGTTCTGGAGGGAGGGAATTCAAACCAAATTCGCGTCTTGCAGAACATGAATTCTGTATAATAAACCGAATTCGTGTAATGTAGAACGCGAATTCAGTTCCTCAACCGTCCGAATTTACTCCCAATTTACTGCGAGAATTTAGGGTTAATATCGTTGAATTCGTGTTATGCAGGACGCGAATTCTGTTTTGACTGACACGGCACAGGAATTCGCTTTTCCCAGGACGCGAACTTGTCTTACATGGCATGAAAGGGGGGTATTTTTCCGAATTACAAACTTTGGGGTACTTTTCCCATTAAATTCCCAAAAGAGAATATCCAAACCAAATAGCCGAAAACCGTAACCAATAATGAAAAGAAAATTAAAATAATATATATATTATAATATAAAATTTCTGAAGGGCCCACCTAAAAGAATATGAAGTTTAGTGGTATGCTATAGGGGCTTGACTTTTGCCAGCCCCTTATAGCTTAACCAATGAAGAAAATTAGGTTTAAGAATTATTCTCAAAATTAACCAATACAAAACTCGATTTAAATTAGTTAGTTAGCGAGTCGAAATTCGAAAATCAGTGGTAAAACCAAAAAAAAAAAAAGCTTAAATATTAAATTTTTAACATAACGGAGGGACTAATATCAAAATTAAACCTTCTTGTTGTAATGTATAAACCACCACCCACCCCCTCCCTTTTCACACTTCACCGTCCCGTTTCCATTTCTCCCTTTTTAGTTTACGATGAGCCGACAAATTCACAGAACCAAAGAACATCCACACTTTTAAAAGTAAAATAAAATAATTAAAAAATTGATTGTTTTTAAATTACAAAAATTCAAAAAATAATAAAATATCAAAAAACGAAACTCTCACACTAAAGTGTGTGATCCGCTGCCGTACTGTTTTCTAATTCCAAAAATCTCTTTCATTTTCTCTTCTTTACTTGGATTCCTCCCTATAGGAGCAGAGGCTAGGGAGTTTAGGGGTTGTTGGTCTAGCTTTTTCAAGTATAATGTGAAACCCTAGCTAAGCATTTTTAGTTAGGGTTTTTTTTTTGGATTTTTGCTGGTTCCACGAGATCCGGACAAGAGGATAAAGCTGCGTTTCTTTTGGCAGAAATGGGGAATTGTTGCAGATCTCCGGCGGCCGTCGCTAGAGAAGACGTTAAATCGAGCTTCTCCGGTCACGATCACGGCCGCAAGGATGCCGTTTCCAAGCAGAAGCAGCCGATCACCGTTCTCAGCGGAGTTCCTAAGGAGAACATCGAGGAGAAGTACCTAGTGGATCGCGAGCTCGGCCGGGGTGAGTTTGGTGTTACTTACCTCTGCATCGATCGAGGCACGCGCGAGCTGCTCGCGTGCAAGTCAATCTCGAAGAGGAAGCTCAGGACGGCTGTGGATGTCGACGATGTGAGGCGAGAAGTTGCGATTATGAAGCATTTGCCGAAGAATTCGAGCATCGTGAGCTTGAAAGAGCGTGCGAGGATGATAATGCGGTTCATTTGGTGATGGAGCTCTGCGAAGGTGGTGAGCTTTTTGATAGGATCGTCGCCAGAGGACATTACACGGAGAGAGCCGCCGCGGCTGTGACAAGGACGATCGTGGAAGTTGTTCAGCTTTGCCATAAGCATGGAGTGATTCATAGAGATTTGAAGCCTGAAAACTTTTTGTTCGCTAATAAGAAAGAGAATTCCCCGTTAAAAGCTATCGATTTTGGGTTATCAATATTTTTCAAGCCAGGTAAGTTGTTCCAAAGTTGAATGTATAAACAAATGAGTGTCTTTTCAAGAATGCAGCGTATTAGTCAGAATTATTAGTGATAATGCTAGATTACTACTTGAAATTATTTAATCATGCAGCAAGTATAGTATTTTGCCAACCTGGGTTTTTATATCGTCACACAACATTTGAATCCAAAGAAAAATGTACATAAAGAATGGTACAAGTTTCTCGGATTGGACATGCCTATGTGCTATTGCTATATTCTGCCTACATTTATTTGTTTATGGTCTTTGTAGTGGTGAAACAGGCACTTTGTAATTTTATTTGCCCATGCTTTAAAGGTAGCTTTTATGTGCCATTCCTTTGAATCAATGAGGTAATGCACGGTTTGGCCTTTGTTAAAGCAGTTTCCTCATTGTCTTTTGATTCTTTCCTCATTATGGAAGTTGGAAGCCTACTTTCCCCCCTTACAATTGTCGTAGATTTGTTTTTATTACATATTTACTCATCATCGATTCATTATCTGTGCCAATTGAGAACACTTTCGTCTTTCTTTAGTTACATCAAACTGAAGCATGAGACTGGATTGACTGGACACAAGCATTGAGAACACTTTTTCCCTCTTGGTTTAATTCTATAATATGTACTTTACTTACATCAAACTGAAGCATGAGACTGGACATTGATGGTCAGTATAAATTTTATTTTGGAAATTGCTGCAGAATGCGCTGAATTGACTTTTAGTTCCAATCTTTTTCTTCATACTGATCCATCCACCAATGGCCATTGAGTTGTCACTTGTCAGAATAATGGTTGTGTCCAGTCATGTTTGTTCGATTGATGCAAAATTGTCCATTTCATAAGGTGGGCTGTCACGGGCAAGAATTGGTTAGCCTTTCTTGCCAAATTGTCTCGAATTATGTAGATTTCTCTTCCAGCATATAAATGGTCTGATTGTTGGATGTTTTAGTATGCTATAAACCTGTCTGCTTTGGTTTTGTGAATATTTTCATGTTCTATTGCCAAAGATGTGGCTGAGTTTGATTTTATTAATTCTATTGCCGAAGATTTTCATGCTTTGGCAGGATGTGATGCGGGGATACTAGTGGGGGGTATGAAAGAGCAAATATTATGTTAAGTAGTATGAAGTTTCTGTACTTCTTGTTTGGCTACTTTTCCGTTTATTGTTGCTGGTTGTCGTTTTGATTATTTAACACCATGTCCTAAAGCCTACAATATGTAAATTTCAGGTGAACGATTCTCTGAGATTGTTGGAAGTCCATATTATATGGCTCCTGAGGTGCTCAAACGGAATTATGGGCCAGAAATTGATATATGGAGTGCAGGAGTCATTCTCTATATTTTGTTGTGTGGAGTTCCTCCTTTTTGGGCTGGTAAGTGTTTTTCTGTTGAAGTTTGCTCGTCTTCATGCAGATGTGTGCATATCAGAGAGAGTTTAGTTGTTATTCCTACCTGAAGAGTGTTTTCTATGCAGAGTCTGAACAAGGTGTTGCACAGGCAATTATTCGTGGGTTAATAGATTTCAAACGTGACCCGTGGCCAAATATTTCAGATAGTGCTAAGAGTCTAGTCCGACAAATGTTGGAACCAGACCCAAAGCTCCGGCTCACCGCAAAGCAAGTGCTTGGTACTAACATTTCCTTTGTGATACTCCTCTTGTGCATGTTTCAGGGAAGGCAGGTGGATGGAGGTGCATAGGCATTTAGGCTCAGCCTTTAATGATTCTATTGATCTTCTACTGCATCTTCAAACATAACATTAAAACCTTATTAATATGAGTTTTCTATGATTACTTTAAAATACCAAGATATATGTTCCTATTTTTCTCTACATCAAATGTCTTTATGATTACCTATAGTTTACCGAATCTCTGTGTTTCCTCTTCTCATAGAGCATCCTTGGCTCCAAAACGCTAAAAAAGCTCCCAATGTGCCTCTTGGCGATGTCGTTAAGTCAAGGCTTAAACAGTTTTCAATGATGAACAGATTCAAAAGAAAAGCCCTGCGGGTTGGTTCACTTATACTAAGAATTCTGATAGATCATTTATTGTTTTTCTTTCATAGCTAGGGAAATCTTAAAAGGTAACTTAAACCAGGTTATTGCGGAGTTCTTGTCTGTTGAAGAAGTTGAAGATATCAAAGTTATGTTCAATAAAATGGACACTGACAATGATGGCATTGTTTCCACCGAAGAGCTGAAAGCTGGATTTAAAAATTTTGGTTCACAGCTTGCTGAGTCGGAAGTGCAGATGCTTATTGAAGCTGTGAGTATGTTTTGGTTTGCATGCTGCCATAAATTAAGAAGTATTGTTAGTTGACCAAGACATATTATAAGTGGAACTTATTTGAGTTAGATTGGAGGCTGTCAATTTGGTATCTCCTGCTGTCTCTCATGCTAAGTTTGTTTATTACAATTTACATTATTGTCTGCATAGCTTTCTCTTCTTTTTCTCCCTCTGAAGTATTTTTTGAAGAAGTTGGATGTCCGATTATGTAACAATTTGGAGTGGATAGCCTTTGGGCACCAATGTCCTCGCCTCCTGCAATTTTATGCATTCACAGACAAAAACCATAATAAGTGGGAAGCTGAGGTTTCCTAGTAATCAGGTGATTGCATTTTCCAAGAAGATAAGCAAGAAGCCGGTTTAGATTTTGAAATAATAGACTAGTCTCTTTCTTTTTTGGATAAGTAAATAGACTAGTCGTTTGGACCATGGAATATTCAGTTGTTACTCTGTGAGCAGACTAGTTTTTCATGAAGGATTTCTACGGAAGTCGATGAGAGATTTTACTCTAGTTGTTTCTTTAGCTGTAATTTTCTGGACTTAATACTAGAGTGAGTAGAGTCCACTGGTAAGGCTACTTCCATTTTTTCTCTTTTCCTAAATTTTGGTCAACTTTGAATTTGATAGCCACCTTTAGCAGTTTTTCGTACTCGTGAAAATGTTTTCTCAATTTTTCTGTAAAACTCTGGCTGCATTCTGACATCTCATTTAACACAGATAGTGGCATCATAGCGGTCATGTTAATTTCAGTTTTCAATTAAAAAACGTGCATATTGACAACAGGTTGATGCTAATGGGAAAGGAACATTGGACTATGGGGAATTTCTTGCCGTTTCTCTCCATCTGCAAAGAATAGCCAATGATGAGCATCTTCGAAAAGCCTTTTCTTTCTTTGATAAAGATGGCAATGGTTTCATTGAGCCCGATGAGCTTCGGGATGCATTAATGGAGGATGGAGCTGATGATTGTACAAATGTTGCAAATGACATCTTCCAAGAAGTGGATACAGACAAGGTGACCCAATATTTCCTCACTTATAAATTCGTATGAGCATGTTCTAGTTCAACAGTTGAACTTCAACTGAATATTAATATTTTTATAAATGCAGGATGGGCGCATCAGCTATGATGAATTTGCAGCCATGATGAAAACAGGTACAGATTGGAGGAAGGCATCTCGACATTACTCGAGAGGGAGATTCAACAGTCTAAGCATAAAGCTGATGAAGGATGGTTCTCTGAACTTGGGGAACGAGTAGAATCATCCTAGCTGTCGGTTTAATTCAACCATGCAAGAAAAAGTAAGTAGTAGATCAAGTTCTTTCCTTGTATATCTTAGACTTTGCTTTCTCTTGTCACTCGTGATTGTGTGGGGAAGGGAGGGAGAGAGGGGACTCTGCATAAAATGGGGTTTGATGTTAGTGGATCACGATCTTGTTTGTCTCTCTCGCTCTGCGTATGTTGATTGTCTTGTGGCCATAATTTAGGAAGGCACTACCAACTTTTTGGTGTATTGTTTCTGGTTGACATTTGACA
Organism: Hibiscus tridactylites; assembly: GCA_958450335.1. Lineage (NCBI taxonomy): Eukaryota > Viridiplantae > Streptophyta > Magnoliopsida > Malvales > Malvaceae > Hibiscus > Hibiscus tridactylites. The sequence continues at coordinate 66,718,022 of OY288283.1, read as the reverse complement.
ACATGAACATGGGATTGGAATTGAATTGAGTAGTGCTTGGTATATTTATGACTTCCCGAGTTGAAGAAATTTGGTATCTACTAACAGTTTCTTGCATTGCATTTTGGGATCGAAATAGGTTATTTAGTAACATAAGGTCAAATTATGGTTTTTGGTCCATGTACTATACATCTTGGGGATTCAGTCTCTATTCTATTTCTTTTTTCTTTTTGGTCCATGTACTATACATCTTGGGGATTCAGTCTCTATACATTTGCTCCCAGCGGAGTAGTTTTCTTTTTTCTTCCTTTTGTATAGTTTGTATAGAGTGGTTATGGTAATTGTTTGTCCTACTCTACCCGCCCATTTTTATCTTTGTGCATATATAACTATTAAAAGTGTAAGTATAGCCTAGGATTAAGAAGAAAACAAACCTTAAACTGAAGGTTTAACGACAGATATTAATAAAGATAAATATTATATATATATATATATATATATAATTTTTATAAATATTCCAAGATAAGTCAATATAAATTATTTTAAATTTGACTCTAATTTAAACTGATATTTTAGAAAATATTTATATATTTGATATGATCAATCTCAAACTCAATTATATATATTGAACTTTTCAATATGAATTACCTTAAATTTGACTACGATTCAAAATGATATTATATTTTTAATAATATTTATAATAATATGTTAAAATATTTGTTGGGCAGGTGGAGATGATACGGGGCGGGTGGGGTGATGCGAGGCGGGTAGGGATGGGGAGGGTACAAAGGCATATTCACCTTTTCTCCACCATTCGTGACGAATTTAATTTTTATCTTTATTCCCGCACTACAACCGTAAAAAATATAACCATCCCTGCCCAATTGAATGTGAAGTGGGACGAATACCCACAAAATTTGTCCCACTAACATCCCTATATAAACCACTCAATTATGTGAATTTGGTTACAAATGATTCATTTTTTTCCATATTTAGCCTTGCAAGGTGATTCTTGCTGATTCACACGGGATTCACGTGCCCCATGCTATTCGGGTCAGAGCATAAGCTAGTAATGCTTTCGGCTACTGGACTATAGCCATCTATGGTTCAGTATTTTACCGATTCGCCTAGCAGCACGACGCTTTTATTGCTCTCCCACAACCCATTTTTCACGGTTTAGGTTGCTCTTATTTCGCTCGCCGCTACTACGGGAATCGCTTTTGCTTTCTTTTCCTCCGGCTACTAAGATGTTTCAGTTCGCCAGGTTATCTCTTGTCTGTCCATAGATTCAGCAGCAGTTTGAAAGGTTGACCTATTCGGGAATCTTCGAATCTACGCTTATTTTCAACTCCCTGAAGCATTTTGTCGCTTACTACGCCCTTCCTCGTCTCTGGGTGCCTAGGTATCCATCGTAAGCCTTTCCTCGTTTGAATCTCGCCCTTAACTTAACTTTACTTTAAGGCTATGCCATCCTAAGGTGCTGCTAAATGAAATTGAAGCTCAAATTAAAATTTTGTTACAGATAAATCATTGGACTGTTAAAATTGAAACATGATTAGGTATAAAAATGATTAGTCTCAAAACTTATATATTTTATGTACTTGGTCTTAATTTATAATAATTTAATGAATTTAATCCTTTATATTTATAATGTATTTTGGATTAAGACCAAGTTGATAGAATGTATAGGTTGTGAAAACTAAAACCGTTAGTATACTAAAGGCATGTTAGATGTACTTTCACAACGAAATGACATGTTTGTAATGAAATTTTATCTAATAAAAATTGGCAAGATCCATGAAGAAGACCATTCGAATGGTACCAACAACTAGTTGGTATTATAAGATGAGAGTTAAATCTCTTAAGCAAGATTTAGGGTTTGAAAGACGCTTTTATAACAGATTTTTAAAATGCAAGATCTGAATTAATTAGCCAATAAATTAAACATCAGGACTAAAAAACCACTGGAATGACAGGAAGAAAAGACAAAGGGTGTACCGTATCTCTGGAAATGTTATCCACAAATTAAAAAACATGAGTTGAAATGTAAACAACGGTATCACTTATCAGCAAGGAAATCAAACTTGCATCTATTATAACAGACATTTTGATGATATGTATAAACTTCATTACATTTTTTGCTATACTAGTTGGTGAGCTTACCATTTTTGGCCACCGCTCTTGGTGCTGCAAGACGGGCATTTGTACTGCTTAATGCTCTCGGCTTTAGTAGGTGTTATCTTAACACATTTCCCATGGAACCACCTCTCGCAAACATCGCACCCGATCCAAAACTCCACCGCAGCTGCCGCAGAGTGTTCATCTTCATCGTCCTCGTAATCCACACCAGGAGAGCTGGGATTGCTTTTCAAGTGTCCATCGGTTGATCTCTATAAAATGAAGGAACCCCAGTTAGAGACAAAACACCCTGCATCAAAAGAAAACTCAATCTTTTCCGCTATGCCTATGCACTGAGTTCAATCATTCCAAATTTGTGCATTAATCATTCCAAATTAAAGGAAGCTGTGTGTGATAAATTTGTATCTGAATTTAAAACTGAATGAGTTTCAATGACATTATAAGTGTGCATGTATTCTATGATTCCTTAAAAAACACAAAGGCCATACCGTTGGTTACGGTTAAGACGAGCAGCAAGATAGAAAGCCACAGAAATCAACCAAGAATCAGTATGAAGTGCAAGCAAGGACAGCCAATCTTTTCGGTTCATTCCATCCCTAGCAAAATTGATGCCAAGCGCTGGCTCGGGCAGCTCGGGTGGAACTAGGATAACAGAAATCAAACAGTAAAACTAGGAAAATTCAACATGCAAAACGAGATCTGAATTACCTGGAAAATTGATCCACATCTGAGAGAAAGGGAAGCGTTAAACGGGTAAAAAGGAGAGAGGAAAGCATATGAAAGATTTACCGAAAGTCAAAGCACGAAGGATGGATGTTCTTGGAGCAGAGTAATCTTTGTAGATTTCCTCAACTTCCAGGGAAACAAACAAGCCAAGCAAATTAGTAATTTTAGCTTCGTCACAATTGCTAATTGGTACTCCTTTCTTCGCCTTATTGCATCCCTCGTAACAAGTTAACAACTGCCAACTAGGCTCCCCCTTTGGATTCCCATTGCACCTATTCGAGTGAATATACTTATTCCAATTATTTATTAATCTCGTAACAAGTCACAAACCATGAGAAAAATATCTATCTTCATTATTTATTTTGTGCAGGAGTATGATAACATTTGCAGGGTCATTCCTCCGTCTTCAAATGCTGTCGCTTCTGGCGGTGAGGATTCCACCGTCACTGATACTCCTGCTGTTGGTAATTTGAACTGCAAAAAAGCTGTTAGTACTGACTGGAAACTATAAGCAAAACAGAACGTAAAATGTTGACCGTGTCGTGGTATGGTGGCCACTGCCTTAGAAACAAAACTGCCCCGAACAGTGTAGTCGCTTCACGGGCAGGTTGTCCCCCGAGGTGCACACGGACGCTCCTTGAATCGTACACTCGAATCTCGGAGTGAACAATAGTGGAACTGTTCGAACAAATGGAGAGAAAACAGAGAGAAGCTGGAATGTGTTTGTTGTGTTTCTTATTTCAAATGCTGCATGTAGCAGCTCCATTTATAGGCTGTAAAACATGTCTATAAATGACATTTCACATGCACAATAATTACAGAAATTAATCTGTATAACAACCATCTTAATTCTGCTGTAACAGATTATAATAAACACCATTTTAATTCTGTAATAATCATGCCATTACAGTGCTGTTACACTTTGAATTAGACTGGAAAACAGTCTAAATTCATCCGAATTAAATCAAATAAAATTCCGAACGTTCGAATCAATTCAAACAGTTTTATCAAGCCTATAAATAAGAGAAAATTCTTTCATAGATAGTCTTTTATTCATAAGAAAATTCCTACGAATTTTCTCCAAAAAGAATATTTACGCGCGCGTACGTGTTACCCGAACCCGAGCCCGAGCCCGAGCCCGAGCCGAGCCGGCCGGCCGGACGGCGGCGGCGGCGGTGCGCGAGGACTTCCCTTGTTCTTTCCCACTCAACAAGGGAGGGAGGAAGCATGGGTATAAATACCCTTCCCTAGCTATTTTCCCAACCAATGTGGGATATAGCTTTGCCTTTGGTAACTTCTTGAAGCATTACCAACACCTGCCAGTCCGATGTTCACTAATAAAAATATTAGCATTCGTCTCGATGATGAAAAATTCCTTTTGTGGAAGCAGCAAGTGCTTCTCATGGTTCGCGGCCACGACCTTGAGCACTATCTTGACGATTCCATCTCGATTCCGATGAAGTACATCGTCTCTGAATTTGGTGAGAAGTCTCTGAATCCGGCGTATGTGCGATTCCGAAAAAAAGATTGCTCATTGGCATCATGGTTACTCTCGACGATGAGTCCTGGCACCCTTCGTCAACTTGTTGGTGCCGAAACCTCTGCCGCTGTTTGGAGTGTCATCCTCAATTCGTATGCTCAACTATCAACCACCAAAGTTATGCATCTTCACTGCCATTTGCGATCACTCAAGAAAGTTTCTCTGTCGATGAGGGCTTACGTCACTCAGATTAAAGAGATCTGTGACATTCTTGCGGTGTGTGGTAGTAAGATCTCCGAAGTTGAACAGGTAGCAACCATCTTGAATGGCCTCTATGTGGAGTATGAGCCTTTCATCGCCGTTATTACTGGCAGTCGTGAGCCATACTCTCTCAAGGCATCAGTCTCATATCTCATTGATGCAGAGACTAGGGTTATGGATCCTCAACGTGTGCCTATTGACATCAATCTTACGCAACACTCTAGTAGTGCTTTGTCTTCCAATCAACCTGAGCCAGGTCTCTCACATGCGTCTCGACAAAAGTCTCAGCGATCTAATGACTCCAACAATCATGGTTACCATGGTTGATCCAACAATCAGGATACAAAGCTCAAGCACATAAGTTCCCCCTTCTGACTCTCAAGCACATTACTGCCACTACACACTTCCACCTGAGTCACATGTTACCACTTGCCATTGCAATTCTTAACACTATTATAATCATTTTGTTAATAAATCCACAGGTTCACCTGATGACACGAGCTCTGGAATGTCACCTACTACTTAAGTTAATGCAGTTTCAACTTACAATTACAATGTTGAGCATAAGTGGTACATCGACTCTGGTGCTACTCATCATATAACTCATGATTCTCAGTTCATGCCAACTACAAGACATTTCAATGGTAAGGGTAGAGTTCTCCTTGGTGATGGTACTCAGCTTGATATTTCGCATATTAGTGATGTTGAGTTTGATGTCTCCAAGAGAAAGTTACTTCTTAATAGTTTGTTGCGTGTTCCACAGATCACCAAGAATTTGCTATCTGTTTTCATTTTGCACATGGTAACTCAGTGTTTTTTGAGTTTCATTTTAATACTTGTGTTGAGTGAATCGAATGATCGAAATAAACCAAGAGGGGGAGGTGAATTGGTTTTTTTAAAGTTTTTGGTGGTGGAATTGGCAAATAAAAATGGTAGACAAGGAATTTTAGAGTGGTTCAAGTTCCAATCGAACTCTACATCCACTACCTTAGCTTCACTAAGGATTTTCAACAATTCGACTAATTGCTCTTCCCCTTTTCTAGGCTAAGGAGGTAACCGTTACAATTTCGGTCAAATTTTCTACCCAAAATTTGACCCAATCCTCACACAATAGAAACAAAGAAGTTGTTGGCTAAAACAAGTATCTCTCAATACACAATATAGCCCAATTACAAGCACTCAACCCAATTGAAATGATAAGAATGAAAAATACAATTGAGGTTACAAGACAATAATGGAATTTAGGCACAAATGCTTGGATTTGATGTTTGGATGTTTGCTTTTTGGATCAATAGTTGTTGCTGAAGCTTTTAAAGGTCCTTTTTATATCTTCTCATTGAATTATAGCCATTGTGGTTGATGCATTCATTAATAGAGCCGTTGGGGATGTTATCTTCCCTCCATAAATGCAGTCTGCAACCAACCATTTCGAAATGCCCAACCCTTTTTCGAAACAGACCAAAATAGAAAGAGCCGTTGGGGTGCATTAAAGAGCCCGTATCGAAACGGTTAAAATTGTTTTGATACGCTAAGAGCCGTTTCGAAACCCGTTTCGAAACATTTTTGCCACTGTCAAGGCATGTATCGAAAGAGCTTGAAATTGTTTCGATACACCTTAACGACTTGTTAAAAATCAGTTAAAAACTTTCAACGGTCATATTTTTAAATCTGACTTGAATACCGTTTCGAAACATTGTATGTCGTTTCGATACAGTGTCTCGATGTTCTTAAGCCGTTTCGAAACTCATTTCGAAACAAGGGTTCATAGTGTTGAAACCGTTTCGATACCCGTTCCGAAACATGAGTTCACATTTTCAAAAGTGTTTTGAAACGCCTGAGGCCGTTTCGAAACGGTGACTCGAAAAACACTGTTTTGGCTTCAAGAACACTTAGAACACTTTTGATAAAATTAGTTTTTAACTTTGGCATTTTCTTTTAAACATGTAGAGAGGTTTGAGGACATAAAAATCGTTTTCACATTTTCAATTTAGTCCTTAAATTCTTTAGTTATATCAAAATCAAATCATCGGTTTCACAACTTGTTTTGTAAAGGATGAGCGCACTGGAAAGGTGCTTCTTGAGGTCGTTCAACATGATGGCTTATACAGCTTTACTTAGCCTGCTTTGTTAGGTTCCTCAAGTTTTCTTCTTCATACAACTATAGATACATTCCCTAGCTCTAATAACTATTGGTTGTGGCATAGGAGGCTTGGTCATCCAGCCCCTAATATTGTTAGTCTTGCTTTGAATAAGACCATCCCCACTGACAATGCTCTTTTGTGTACAACTTGTTAGTTGGGAAAGAGTCACAAGTTACCCTTTTCTTCTTTACACACTATATATACCAAGCCCTTTGAATTGGTTGAAATTAATATTTGGGGGCCTTTCCATGTTGTGTCTTGTGGGTATAGATATTGCATTTCTTTTTTTTTTGACATGTACAACACAATTGTTGAGTGTACTTGTTGCGTAATAAATCTGAAGCCTCACAAGCGTTTGAGCAATTTCCTAATTTCAGTTTAACTCAGTTTCCATCAAACTTTTAGCTGTTCAGACTGACGGTGGAGGTGAGTTTCGGTTCCTTGATGCAACCCTTGCTCAGCTTGGTATTCAGCGTCGTGTCACATGCCCCTACACTTCTCCACAGAATGGTGTTGTCGAAAGGAAGAATCTCCATAGTACTGACATTGCGATCACGTTGATGGCTCAAGCATCAGTTTCGCACAAGTATTGGTCTTATGCCATTTTGAGTTCAGTTTATTTAATTAATAGACTTCATCAGTTTCTCTTCAGGGTCGCTCTCCTTATCAGATTTTGTATGGAAAAGCACCAGACTATGATTTTTTGAAATCTTCGGTTGTCAATGCTTCCACTGTCTTCGGCCTTAAAACAATCACAAGTTAACCTACAGGTCACAAGTTTGTACCTTCCTTGGTTATTCACCGCAACATCATGTCTACCAGTGCCTTGATGAATCAGGTCGTATATTTCTTTCTCGTCACGTACGTTTCAATAAGTCAAATTTTCCATTTGCCGAGTCATGTACTCGTTCATCTAATATGAAGGACATATCTGTTCCCCCAACTTTCCTTTGCCTGCTTAAGCAGATGTTGTGGCATCTGTGGGTGTGCAGTCTGATGACTCTGTTGGAAGGCATTCAGCTGCACTTGTTGTAACCCCCTTAGCCCGGCCTAGACGCTTGACCCGAACTGCGAAGATTATACGGGGAAAACCAAAGTCAACCTGAAAGTCAACGTTGATTAACGACCATTTTTTTCCTTTTTATCTTTTCTAGATGCAACATTAAGCCTGTGTGATTACTCAAGAATCATAGGAAGAATAAGCACAACGATCGGAATTCATTTAGGGTTTTAATTGCAAGAATTAGACTTTTAGGTACTGAAACGTAAATTTTACAAATTGCGAGGACCTTGCAGATTTTAAGTTTACCAATATGCAATTAGTCATTTTTCATGCGTCTCTGTCAAATTTAAGCTTAATTAGACATTCCAAACTCAACCAATTGCATCCACAATAATCAAGGACTAAAATATAAGAGACACGAACTTGAAACAATTCAAAATGCAGTCCAACTGTCGAGTGTATCGAAACGCTGTCCCTTGTATCGAAACAGAGTTGACCGTTTCGGTACTCGGGTAAGTTCCGAGACCCATATCGGAATATGGCTCTCCAGTAGCCAAAGTGTTCCGAAACACTCTTACCCGTTTCGAAACACTATGGCCATTTCAGGCCCCTGTTCCGAAACAGTTAAGGGTGTTTCGATACACCCTGCCCTTCAACTTTGTAATTTTCTAATTTTCACAACTTTACACATTCAAACACATCCCAAATCATACCATAACACACCCACAACAAGGTTAAACATCAAAGAACATACTTATGAAGCTTAAGCTAAAGCATGTCATCAAACACTTTAACATATGCTCCCTAGTCATATAACCCATATAACAGCCTCAAGTCTGAAACCAAACCATATAGGCCATTTACAAACTTCAAAAGCCATATTACACTTGCCACAAACACAGGGAGTTCAAAACACATCTCCCAAAACCAACCATAGGTCCCCATTGCCAAATATCACTACTAAAGTATATGAAAACATCACCATACATGAGCTTCTCACTTCCTTGGATGTCCTTAGCCTCCTTGCTGCCCAAAAACGTCTCAATTATCTGCATTGTTGGTAAAAGAGAGCGTAAGCACATTTTCTTAGTGAGGCAAGCTCTAATGGAAAACCAACACAACAATGCATCATTAAAATCCTTTCTCAAAAACTATTTTCAACAACATGCTCTTTCTATCTCATGCTTGAAAACCACTTCAAAGAAATTCTCCATTTGAAAACACATGTACCTTTATTCCATCTCATGCATTAAACCAATGCAAATCTCATGGCAAATCCAAACACATGCTTAATGGAAACAAAAGCATTTCATACCATAAATCTCATATGAATTTCTCATAGCATAAGTCATCTCAACATTTGGTACATGTGAACCAAATACAATTTCATATATTGGCATTTCATATTACATTTTTACTCAGATATGCATATTAGCTTGACTCAAAGTCAAGTCCTACCCCGATGGAATATCACATCACCAGACTCTCATGGCGATATCTCTCTTCGCCATAAAGCTTGGGTTTTTCACCAAGTCCTACCCCGATGCTATCTCTCATCACCGGATTCTCATTTTGGATCGGGATGTACCCCCATTGCCCGACTCCAAAGAGAACGTACGAATTTTTAGTTTATAGTGCACTCTCATCCTATTGGTCTACCAATTATAACCGGTAATTATCTCTTCATTTATGCCAATATATTATATAAAAAACATCATCTCACCTACTATCTTGATGCAACATTTCACAAATCTTTATCATCTCATTTCAAAACCATATCTTATGCTTTGCATTAAATCAAAATCCCAAAACTCTTTACTACATCATGCTAACTCATGAAATCACTACATAGCATCATCTCATGCTACAAATCATGCATAAAACAATAGGAATTTGTCTATCTCAAAACAAGAGCATGTAAAAGCATTTAGGGGCATCAACCGAATATTTGAGAGCAAATCTAGCCATACTTACTTCCGGACTTAGGTTGGTGTTTCAAACCAATCTTAAATCCCCAAACCTCGTTTCTTTGTCCCTTAAAAACTTCTAAAACCATTCACACTCACCGATTACGTTTCGCTTGTTTGCCGAAACGATATCTAGGCTTCCGACACTTCCGGATCAACACCAAAAGTGTTCAAAGATGTCTCCCCTATTTATTACACATAAGAGCAGAGGATTAATGCATCATCATGCATTGAAATCACCAGCCACTCAAACAAACTCGCCGCTCTACTCAAAAACACCATTTCGGCTACCCAAAACAACCGAAATCATCTACAAACCTTCCCAAAACAAAGCCCAGTCAAGATCCATCAATTCTAATCATTTCTAAACTTCAATCAACACCAAAAATCACCATAATGTCCTTATACCTCCAGCAACAACAGAACACCAAGAACACTCCAAAAACCACAATTCTAGCATGTAAAACTTAGGAATCCAAACCTATTCGGGATTTTTTTTTTGATAAAACCTCATTTATAACATCAATTATCATCCAAAATAAATTAGAAATCAACCTCAAAATAGAGCCTAATCAAGAGTTACGAAAATCATCAAGATCTCACCAAGAATCTTGAGTTTTACCACAATTTCATGTTTCTAACATTAAAGCAACTCAAAATTCATTAACAAAGGATTGATAACTTGGGATTTTCACTAAAGAACTGATCATTAGAGGAGAAGGACAAAGCTTACCTCTAATGGCTGATTTCTCCTCAATTTGGGCAAGATTTCTTGAATATCCAAAGTAAAAACAAAAGGTTTTGATGAGGTAAAGATTAGGAATCGTTAGGAGAATGAAATCTCAACAAAAGAGATGAAAATCAAAGTTTAATTGATAAAGGAAATGTGTTTGACTGAGTGGAAGTTGAGAGAAAATGAAATGAGAAAAAAAACCAAGTAAGGTAGTTACGAAAAAGTCAACTTAGATTTTCTTTTTAATTCTTCTTAATTCCTTAATTAAAACATTATTAAAAACTCCCAAATTAAAGGGAAATCCGATGAAAACACTTTGGTAAAATTAGCTCCTTAAAGATTCAAAATTTCAATCCTTTACAAAACAGTCACTAGTCAACTTTTGTAAAAATTGCAATTTGGTCACTACACCAAAATGTAGTATTTCCAAATCACATTTTGTAAAACAGTTTTCACTATAACCTTTAATATAATAAATGAGGATTTTTAGATATTTTCCATATTTTTAAAGCATCCCGAACTAGGTGTTCCATAAACCTCCCTTAAAGATTCGAACCGTTCTCGACCGGCCCGATTCCACCTCTAAAACATCTAGGCCCAAAACCAGGGCGTTACAACTCTTCCCCACTTAAGAAATTTTGTCCTCGAAATTTACCTAGAGGAAAAAGGTAAGGAAATTGCTTCTTCATGTCATCCTTCATTTCCCACGTGGCTTCCTCAACACCACGATGTCTCCACAAGACTATGACCAGCTCAATGGTCTTACCTCGAAGAACCTTACTATCCGAGTCCAGGATCTCAACGGGCTCTTCATCATACGTCATGTCTGGGTTCAACTCAACCTCCTCTACCGGCATAACATGCGACGAATTCAATCTATACCTTCAAAGCATGGATACATGAAACACATTATGTATCTTTTTTAACTCTTGAGGTAGTCTCAGCTTGTAGGCAACAAGACCCACACGTTCTATCACCTTGTATGGTTCAATGAACCTTGGACTCAATTTGCCCTTCCGGCAAAATCTCATCACCTTATTCCAAGGTGAAACTTTCAAAAACACACGCTCGCCCACAACAAATTCTATCTCCTTACGCTTCAAATCCGCGTAAGACTTTTGCTGGTCCGATGCTGCCTTCAAACGCTTAAAAATGAGCTTCACCTTCTCAGTGGTTCCTTTCAACAAAGCTGGCATCGACACTAACTTTTGTCCCGTTTCAGCCCAACAAAGAGGAGTTTTGCACCTTCTCTCGTATAATGCCTCATAAGGTGCTATTTGAATACTTGTCTGGTAACTGTTATTATAAGAAAACTTCACCAAAGGCAAGTGCTTCTCCCGAGAACCTTGAAACTCAATAACACATCACCTCAACATATCCTCAAGCACTTAGATAACACGCTCTGACTGTCCATCCGTCTCAGGATGATAAGAAGTACTGAAATTCAACCGTGTACCCAATGCATGATGTAAACATTCCCAAAACCTTGTGGTGAACCTCGGATCTCTATCCGATACTATAGATTTTGGCACTCCAAGCAATCGTACAATCTCAGCAATGTACAACTCTGCAAGCTTACCCAAGGTGTACGTAGTATGCACATGCAAGAAATGCGCACACTTCGTAAGACGATCCACAATCACCCAAACAGAATTCTTCTTTGATGGTGATAACTGTAAACCAGACACAAAGTCCATAGTGATCCTCTCCCATTTCCATTCTAGGATCCTCAACGGCTGCAACAACCCAGAAGGAAATTGATGTTCAGCCTTAACCCACTGACAAACCATGTATTTTCTAACATACTCAGCGACATATTTCTTAAATCCCACCCAATAGTACTCATCCCTCAAATCACGGTACATCTTTGTACTACCAGGGTGCATAGCAAAAGGACTACTATGAGCTTCAGTCAGAATAATGCGCCTCAACTCAACATCATTCGGCACCACTATCCGATTCTCAAAGCATAAAACACCATTATCATTGAAACAGAAATCTGAAGGCCTACCTTCTGCGATATCCTGAACATGTGGCACCAAAGAATCATCCAACAATTGTTTATCCTTTATCAATTGAATTGGAGATGGTTTCACTTGCAATTCAGTAACAAGACCACCATCTCGCGATATGCTCAAGCTAGAAAACATCGCCCTTAATTCCACCGCCACTTTCCTGCTCAAAGCATCGGTCACAACATTGGCCTTCCCCAAATGATACTCGATCGTTAGATCTTAATCCTTAAGCAACTCCATCCAACGTCGTTGCCTAAGATTTAACTCCTTCTAAGACATAAGGTACTTCAAACTTTTATGATCCATGTACACAGTACACTTCTCACCATAGAGATAATGTCTCCAAATCTTTAAAGCAAAAACCACCGTTGCCAGCTCAATATCATGCGTAGGGTAATTGCGCTCATGCACTTTCAACTACCGCGATGCATAAGCCACTAATCTACCCTTTTGCATCAACACACATCCCAAACCAACATAGGATGCGTCGCTATACACCACAAACTCTTTTTCTGACTCAGGCTGAACCAAGATAGGAGCTTGCGTCAAAGTTGCTTTTAACTTCTCAAAAGCTTGTTGTCTCGCTTCCATCCACTCAAACTTAACATCCTTTTGTAACAATTTCGTCAAAGGGGCAACAATCTTAGAAAATCCATCCACCAATCTCCGGTAATAACCTGCCAACACCAGGAAACTACGTACTTCATGAACAGACCTAGGAGGCTTCGAGTTCACCACCGCCTCAATCTTCTGAGGATCAGCACGAATCCCTGTTGAGTGGATCGAATGATCGAAATGAACCAAGAGGGGGGGGGGGTGAATTGGATTTTTGAGGTTCTAGGTGGGTGAAATTGCAAATTAAAAAGTAGACAAGGAATTTTAGAGTGGTTTAAGTTCCAAATGAACTCTACATCCACTACCTTAGCTTCACTAAGGATTTGCAACAATTCCACTAATTGCTCTTCCCCTTTTCTAGGCTAAGGAGGTAACCCTTACAATTTTCTACCCAAAATTTGACCCAATCCTCACACAAATAAAACAAAGAATTTGTTGGCTAAACAAGTATCTCTCAATACATAAACTAGCCCAATTACAAGTACTCAACCCAATTGAAATGATATGAATGAAAAATACAATTGAGGTTTCTAGACAATAATGGTATTTAGGCACAAATGCTTGGATTTGATGTTTGGATGTTTGCTTTAGGATCAATAGTTGTTGCTGAAGCTTTTAGAGGTCTTTTTTTTATACTTTCTCATTGATTTCTATCCGTTGTGGTTGTTGCATTCATCAATAGAGCCATTGGGGGGGTGTTATCTTCCCTCCATAAATGCAGTCTGCAACCAACCGTTTCGAAACTCCCGACCCTGTTTCGAAACAGACCAAAATAGAAAGAGCTGTTGGGGTGCATTAAAGAGCCCGTATCGAAACGGTCTAACCTGTTTCGATACGCTAAGAGCCGTTTCAAAACTTGTTTTGAAACATTTTGCCACTGTCAAGGGTCGTATCGAAACGGCTTGAAATCGTTTCGATACGCCTTAACAGTTTGTTAAAAATCAGTTAAAAACATTCAACGGTCATATTTTTCAAATCAATTTAAGAACCGTTTCGATACGGTTTCTCTATGTTCTAAAGTTGTTTTGATACTTGTTTCGAAACACGGGTTGGCAGTGTTGAAATTGTTTCGATACCCGTTTCAAAACATGGGTTGACAGTTTCAAAATTGTTTCGAAACGCCTTAGGCCGTTTCGAAATAGGGACTCGAAAATCATTATTTTGGCTTTAAGAACACTTAGAAAATATTTGATAAACTTAGTTTTTAACTTAGGCATATTCTTTAAATCTTATAGGGATGTTTGAGGACTTAAAAATTCATTTTCACATTTTCAATTTAGTCCTTAGGTTCTTTAGTTATATCAAAATTAAAATATCGGTTTCACAATCTCCCCCTTTTTGATATAACAAAACCAAAGTTAGAATTTTTAAGAGTTTTGAAAATTTTGAATACATTCTAACTCCCCCTCAATTTAAGATAGGTTTTTAAAGTTTTAAAAAGGATTTAAATTTTAAATTCAAGGTTTAAAAACTTAAAAAACACTTTAAACATTTAAAACGAATTTTTGGCTCTTAGATTACTTCTCCCCCTTTTTGTTAGATCAAAAATAATAAACGAGGCTCATAGAGAAGAAATAGAGTTAATAGCAATAATCATTAAGCAATAAGCAATAAGCAACAATAATATTAATTCATAAAATTAAAATATCCAAAACATGAATCTTCAATAATAAGTTCAAAGCATAATCCCAAATAAAATCAAAAGCATAGGTTCATAAAACATAATGGAAATAAAGATGCAAACTTAATCCTAAAATGCATAGCTAATATGATATGTCATGAATATCCTAGGCCTCGTCGTCACCATCATCATTCGAGGACTCATCATCGCTCTTGACTTGAGAATGACGAAACTTCATCCATTGGCCATAAAAGGTGGAGAAGGACATATCCATGGCCGAGTGTTGATTCTCAAGGGATTAGAGTCGATCTTCTACATTTTGCAAGCGTGTATTGATAGCACCAAAGCCCGAAGCCATGTTAGTGCCCATGACGTTGAACCGCTCGGTAAGGAGAGCCGTGAGAGCTTCATTATTCGCAACTTGAGCTTGTGGTTGAGGTTCAACGGGAGGAGGAGGTGGAGGTGCTTCCCTATCAACACGTTCCCAATGTCCATTGTTTACATAGGAAAAACCGGACTTACGGAGAGAGGACTCACCAATTTTTGACTTGCGGGGTTCCAGAGAGTCGTAGGTGCAATCAAGATTAAGCGTGCTAAAGATGTGACTTAAAACCGTTCCATAAGTGAAGGAATGTGAGAACCTTACGGAGAGAGGACTCACCAATTTTTGACTCACGAAGCTTAACATTGTTAACTATTTCGGCAAATATGATCTTAACTAGATTAGGGTGCTCACCACGACAGAAACACTTAAGCCAAAAATAGTCTACTTGACGAATGTGAGAACCTTGAGAGGGGAGAAGGAACCATGAGACCATCAAATGAAGGAATCTATTGTGCGCATCCAAGCTAAGCACCGAACCGGTGTGAGAACCAAAGTGACACTCATTCGCAATTCCTTCGTCCTTAAGTGAAAACGTAGACTCCAAGAGAGGGATGTTGATGACAATCCTCTTGCCCAAGATAGAGGACTCAAGGCCAACCACTTCAGTATTATCTTCATTATTAATAAATTGAGCATTAGAGTAAAAGAGAAGTACCATGTGTTTGTAGCAAATATTCGGGATACTCAATAGACCAAGGAATCCCTATTCTCTTAAACAGTCAAGATAATGAAAGAGAAATCGCTCGGAGTCAAGAAATGTGAGATCAATAACATGCTCACGACGAACTTCGTACTCCTTGACATATTGAAACGATCTATCATCTCTTGAGTTCGAAGAGTTTTTTGAAATAGCAGGGTGAGTTTTGGACGAATACTCGAGTCACCAGATTGAACAGACTTACACTTTTTGTTAACATTCTTCGTAGCCATCATAGAAACATTAAGCAAGCGAAAAAAAATTTAAGTGTATGCATGAGATTTCGTAATTCAATCCAATGATAAATCCCACTTAGGTTAAAAACAAGTTTTAAAAAAATATACAAAAACATTTAAGAGAAAAACAGTAAAAAAATACGAGTGAAAATTTATATATTCAAAACAAAAAACTGAAGATTTTGAATTTTTTTACAGGATTTGAAAAACCCAAGTATCAAAACATATAAACTATACAAAATTAAAATTTTCTAACCTAATATTCGAATACAAATTGAAAGAAAAAGAAAAAGAGGAAAAATACCTTAATTTGGGATTTTGGATGAATGGATGAAAATCCTTGCACAAGATTGTTGAAGCTTGCTTAGACTTGTGTTTAAGAGTAAAACCCCTCAAGATTTGGTGAAAAACAAAGAGGTTTAGAGGGTTTTTATAGGGAAAAATGATTCTAGGGTTTTTAGGGTTTGGGAGAGTTTTAATTAAAGCATAACTTTATCATTAAAATCCCTTTTTAAAGCAGTCCGCGAACTCGTTTCAGATCAGTGTCGACCATTTCGAAACGTGGGCATGAAAGTTTTACCAAATTTTCAACTCCAGCTGACCGTTTCGATACGTGTTTGACCGTATCGAATCTCCGTTGACTCGTATCGAAACTTGTTTCGATACACCCCTTGGCAGTAGCTAAAATGTTTCGAAACCCTTGGAAGGTGTTTCGAAACGCCCTTCTCTCAGATAGAAATTTAAAGCATCCGTATCTAAACAGGTGGACCCGTTTCGATACACCTGGGCCTAGAAGTGCAGATGAGGCTCTAAAAGTGCAGAAAAATGAAATTTTCTAAGGCCTAACTTGCATGAATGACATGAATGACCAGGAAAAACATATGTAAACATAAACATACTCCCCCTAGCTATAGGCATGGATGAAATTAGGAGTAAAAACACATAAACATGGCATTTCACAAGATCAAGCAATTTTTAGAACAAAAGAGGTCCTAAAAGGTCAAGATAGGCTAGCTAGACCTAACTCTCTCCTAAGAGACCAAAAACGCTCTTTGTCTAAAGGTTTTGTAAATATGTCCGCTAATTGATTTAAGGTGTCTACATACTCTATAACCACATTTTCTTTAAGGACATGATCTCTAATGAAATGATGCCTTATATCTATGTGTTTGGTTCTAGAGTGTTGGATGAGATTTTTTGTCAAACATATAGCACTAGTGTTATCACATTTAAGGGGTATGGTTTCAACTTTAATACCATAATCTAAGAGTTGTTGCTTCATCCAAAGGACTTGAGCACAACAACTCCCTAAGGATATGTACTCAGCTTCGGTGGTAGATAAGGCTACACTATTTTGTTTCTTAGAAAACCAAGATATAAGCATACTACCTAGGAATTGACAAGTTCCTGAAGTACTCTTCCTATCGATTTTGCATCCCCCATAATCCGCATCCGAATAAGCATGAAGGTTAAAGGTTGAGTCTCTAGGGTACCAAAGGCCTAAACAAGGAGTATCTCTAAGGTACCTAAAGATTCTCTTAACGGCTATAAGGTGAGACTCTCTAGGACTAGCTTGAAACCTAGCACACAAGCAAACACTAAACAAGATATTCGGTCTACTTGCGGTAAGGTAAAGCAATGATCCAATCATAGAACGGTAAAGATTAGAGTCGACACACTTAACTCCTTCATCTTTGTCAAGCTTTGTAGATGAGCTCATAGGCGTGGCTTGAGGCTCTGCATTCTCCAAGCCACTTGAGCATATCCTTTATGTCCTTCGCTTGGTTTATGAAGGTGCCATCCTTCTTTTTCTTGATTTGGAGTCCCAAAAAGAATGAGAGCTCCCCCATCATGCCCATCTCAAATTCACCTTGCATTAGCTTAACAAACTCTTTGTAATGACATTCGTTAGTAGAACCAAAAATAATATCATCAACATAAATTTGAACTACTAAGATGTCATTTTTATATCTTTTTACAAAAAGTGTAGTGTCCACCTTGCCTTTTTCAAAACCCTTTTCAATTAAAAAGTTTGAAAGCCTTTCATACCAAGCTATAGGAGCTTGTTTTAAACCATAAAGAGCTTTAGAGAGTTTGAAAACATGATTTGGAAATTTTGAGTCTTCAAAACCCGGTGGTTGTTTTACATACACTTCTTCGTTTATAAAACCATTTAAAAACTCGCTTTTAACATCCATTTGAAAAAGCTTGAAGTCATGATAACATGCATATGTAAGCAACATCCTAATGGCTTCCATTCTAGTTACGGGTGCATAGGTTTCATCAAAAATCTATTCCCTCTTCTTGAGTGTAACCTTGTGCTACTAGTCTAGCTTTATTTCTCACAATGTTACCACTCTCATCTAGCTTGTTCCTAAAGACCCGTTTAGTTCCTATGGTAGATTGATTACTAGGCCTATCAACTAATGTCCAAACGTTACTTCTCTCAAATTGATTTAACTCTTCTTGCATAGCCATAATCCAAAAATCATCTTTCAATGCTTCTTTTATATTCTTAGGCTCTATGCATGAGATAAATGCAACACGATTCATTAATCTAAGAGAAGATCGAGTGGTTACCCCCTTGGATGGATCACCCAAGAATTCACTATCTTTGACATAGTTGAACTCCCTTGGGTAGCTCAATTCCTTTTCCTCAAGAGCGAAATCATTCAAGGCTTCAAGAGGTGGATCTTGTGTGTCCTCTTTTTTGTTGGAATCTCATCCTCCTATGAAGTTTGTCCTCCATCAAAGGCATTTATGATTCCTACATCATCATCATCACAAGAATCCTTCCTTGGAAGGAGAATATCATCGAATACAACATGTATAGATTCTTCTACTACTAAAGTTCTTTTGTTAAATACTCGATAGGCTTTAGAGGTTAAAGAGTATCCTATGAAAATAGCTTCATCACTTTTTGCATCAAATTTACCTAGGTTGTCTTTTCTATTATTTTAAACAAAACTCTTGCAACCAAAAGGATGAAAATAGCTAATGTTAGGCTTTTTAGATTTTAAAATCTCATAAGGTGTTTTCTTTAAAATTGGCTTAATCATTACTCGGTTTACAAAGTAGCAAGCGGTGTTTGTGGCTTCTGCCCAAAAATATTTAGGTAAATTATTTTCACAAAGCATGGTTCTAGTCATTTCTTGCAAAGTTCTATTTTTCCTTTCAACTACCCCATTTTGTTGAGGAGTTCGAGGAGCCGAAAAATTGTGGCTAATACCATTTTCATTTAAAAAATCTTCAAACCCTAAAATTTGAAACTAGGTTTCATGATCACTTCTAATATGTGAAATTCTAAGCTCAAGATCATTTTGGGTTAGTTTTGAAAATGTGATGAATTTTTCTAAAGTCTCATCTTTAGTACTTAAAAATAGAACCCAAGTAAATTAGAAAAATCATCAACAAGTACAAATGCATAAGATTTACCACCCAAGCTCATAGTCCTAATTGGCCCAAATAAATCCATATGGATAAGTTGTAAACATCTACTTGTAGAAACATCATTAATGGATTTAAAGGAAGACCTATGTTGTTTACCATTAGAGCATGCATCACAAATTTTATCGTTTAAGAATTTAATCTTGGGTAAACCTCTAACTAGATCAAGGGAAACTAGTTTTTCTAAAACACTAATGCTAGCATGTCCTAGTTTCCTATGCCACAACCATGCATCATTTTCATTTTGTGCTACTAAGCATGCATGAGATGTATGTATGTTATCTAGATGCACCATGTATATGTTCCCTATGCGATGACCTATGAGCATAATATTATTAGATTTAATGTCAACAATTTTGCATCCATTTTTATCAAATAAAACATTAAATCCTTTATCACACAATTGACTTATGCTCAACAAGTTATGTTTAAGACCATCGACGTACAAGACATTTTCAATAAGAATAGTAGAGTGATTACCTATGGAGCCAATACCTTTAATGTGGCCTTTGGAGTTGTCACCAAATGTTACCACTCCTCCACTATTTGGCTTTAGATCCATGAATCTACTCCTGTCTCCGGTCATATGCCTTGAGCATCCACTATCAAGGTACCATGAGTTTTGACTTTGTGCTTTGGCCTTGTAGCAATGCTCCCCTTACAAACAAAGATATTAAGCTTTTGTTTTTGGTACCCAAATCATTTTGGTTCCATGAGTGTTAGATCCCAAAACCTTGGTTCCCTTACGAATCCAAGATGACATATCAACAATGTTATTAGATTTTACAAGTTCCTTAGGAACACATACACTTCTAATCCTTTTAGTTCTACTATGTCTAGGAAAGCTACCTTGTTTGTAGTAATTAGTCTTTTTCTTAGGTTGGTTTGTTTTTGAAGATTCACCTATTTTATGCTTGACACTACCAACATTTTTAAAAGACTCTTTGAGCTTATTTAGCTCATCTAAGACCTTTTGGTGTTCACTATTACATTGAGATAAAAGATTATTAAGATCAATATTTTCATCTTAAAATTTTTTTTAGGTCATCTTTCAACCCTAATATCTTTTTCTCAAATTTTAAATTAGCTTGAGAGAGGGAGTCATTTTTATCATTTAGTTCCGAAATGATTTTCTTATTCCTAATGACCGACTCCTTGTATTTCTCAACTAATTCATCATAGACCTCTTGCAACTCATCATATGCATCATTTAATTCATCATATGTAAAATCTAAAGATGATGAGTTAGAGGTTACCATGGAGGAATCTTCCTCAAGTGCCATGAGGCAAAGGTTGGCCACTTCTTGTTCGTCATCCTCGGATGACTCCTCATCACTCCAAGTAGCAAGCTTGGCTTTGAGCTTCTTCTTCTTCTTCTCAAAGCCCTTCTTCTTGAGTTGAGGGCACTCCGAATGTATGTGGCCGAGTTTATTGCACTCGAAGCAAATGTGTTGAGTGGATCGCAAGATCGATATTGACCAAGAGGGGGGGTGAATTGGAAATCTAAAGGTTTTGTGGTGGAAATTGCAAATTAGAAATAATAGACAAGGGATTTAGAGTGGTTCAAGTTCCAAATGAACTCTACATCCACTACCATAGCTTCACTAAGGATTTGCAACAATTCCACTAATTGCTCTTCCCCTTTTCTTGGACAAGGAGGCAACCCTTTACAATTTCGGTTGATTTTTCTACCCAAAAATCAACCCAATCCTCACACAAGTGAACAAAGAAATTTGTTGGCTAATAAGGTATCTCTCAATACAAATGATAGCCCAATTACAAGAACTCAACCCAATTGAATTAAATATAAATGAAGATTACAATTGGGATTTTTAGACAAATAGGAATTTTGGCACAATTGCTTGGATTTGATGAATGGGTGTTTTCTTGAAGATCAATAGTTGTTGCTGATGCTTTTGGATGTGTCTTTTATACCTCCTCATTGATTTCTAGCCGTTTGGGTGGTTGGGAACATAAATGGAACCGTTGGAACCCTCTCTTACCACCATAAATGCACTTTTGTAGCTACCAGTATCGGTACGCGGGAAGGTGTATCGGTACCTATCTCAGAAAAGAAAGACCCGTTATGTGCAATAAATGAGAGTATCGATACGCACGTAAGCGTATCGGTATGGGGTATCGAAACGGTAAGGGCCGTATCGATACCTTTTTCTAAACTTAGCTCACTGTCCAAATCCGTATCGGTACGGGGGTTAGGCATATCGATACGGGTCAACAACTTTTTAAATTTTGATTACCAACCAAATGACACCAACGATCATATTTTTAAACCGACTTAATATTTAAAAATTATAAACCCGTATCGATACGCGGGTTAGCCGTATCGGTACACTACTCAAACTCTTTGATTTTTAACACAGGAGTGTATCGATACTAGGGTTTGGGGTATCGATACTGGTTCCGACAGTAACCAAGTTTTGCAAAAAAGGTATCAATACGCCTTGTAGTGTATCGATACTCCTGGACGATTTTCAATGGTTTTGCCTTGGAACACTTAGAAAATATTTTGAGTTTGAGTTTTATAAATCAGTTTTAAAGTGTTGGTGTTTTAAAACTTATTAAGGGACTTATAAAAACAATTTTAAATTTTACAAATTGATCCTTAAAGATTTAATTATATCAAAATCAAACATAGGTTTTACAATCCCCTCCTTTTTGATATAACAAAACTAAAACTTAAATTTTTTGATATTTTTGAAAAACCTTTACAAAGTTAACTCCCCCTTAATATAAGCTTGGTAACCTTTGAATTAAAATCAAATTATTTGAAGTGTGAGCTAGTTTCTTCTCTCCCTTTTTGTTAGATCAAAAATTCTTTGAGACAATTAAGTGCATAAAGAAATCAAAGGTATAATAAGCAACATAGATTTTATTCATTATAGCAACATACTTAAATTCCAAACAAAGGCAAAAGAGAAATCAAAGCATAGGTTTTAATCCTAAAACAACCTTAATCCTAAGAACATAAAACATAGGTGCATAAAAAAAATCCTAAAAGATATGCATGACAAATAAGAAGAAACGTCTAAGCATCGTCTTCTTCGTCTTCATCATCATCTCCCAATGGCTCATTAGTACGCATACTATTACGCCACTCATCATGGAAAGCGGCAATGGAAATATTCAAGGAATTGTGCTCGCTTTCAAGAGATGTGAGGCGATTCTCCATACCCGTCATCCTAGTATCAAAGGTAGTTTCCATTGAAGTAAGACGAGTATTCATGTCCGTACGCAACCCAGTAAATTGCTCATTGAGATAGGTCATGAGAGCATCCATGTTGGGTTGTTGGACTTGAGGAGCTTGAGGAGGTTGAGCTTCTTCGAAAACGACAGCGGCTTCTGGTGGTAACTCGGCAAGACGTACCCATTCACCATTGAGATAATGAAATTTTGCCCGAGCAAGAGATCGCTCATCAATGGGATCGGTGAGAGGAGTAGGGTAGTCATAGGAGCAATCAATATATTTTTTAAGAAAGAAATAACTCAAAGTCGTACCGTATGTGAAGGAGGTGACTTGAGATGTGTTACGATTTTGCACGAGGTAGACGATCTCCGCGAACATAAGTCAAGCAAGATTTGGTCGCTTTCTCTCACGGAAACACTGAATCCAAAAATCATCCACTTGACAGATAGTGTAATACTTTCCTCCGGAGGGACGGAACCACCAAGACACAATCAAGTGTAAGATCCGGTCTTGAGCATTTAGGGTGGTGACGGATCCATGAAGAACATGCCTCAAAGCATGCTCATTGTCAAGGCCTTCATCATCTAACTTGAAAACCTCACAAATGGATGGGACATCAAGAATAATTTTCTTACCCATGAGGTAAGAGGTAATAGCAACAACTTTCCCATTACGACTAACACATTTAGCATTAGTATAAAAAATCAAAACCAAGAGGCGATAGAAATAACCGGGAATAGAGATAAAATCCATGAAGTTCCATCGACGAAATAGAGGTAGATATTCAAATTTAAAACGCTCGGAGTCGAGAAAAGGAACATAGATTACCCTTTCGATACGAATCTTATAATTTTCATATTGACGAAAGTGAGCGAGACCCGAATTGCCATTGAAGCATTGATCATAGATGATGGAATAGTTTGGACGAGCAATTTCTCTAATGGTGGAAGATTCACCGGCTTGGGTAACCCTTGAACGCTTCCTCGAAGGTTCTTTTGGTGCCATGATCTAAAAGAGATTAAGCAAAAGGATTTCTTCAAATTTAGTAAAAATCAAGGTAAAAAAAATTTTGAGAGAAATTTTAAGAAATTTTTTGAAGAAAACAAAGATTTTAAAAAAATAACAAAACAAAAAAAGAAAGAAAAAGAATTAAAAAAGAAAAGAGATTACCTTGAGAGAAACTTGGAAGATTGAAGAAAACTAGCACAAAGATGAGAGAGAGAGCACAAAGCCTTGCTTGATTCAAAAACTATTTTAGATTTGAGTTGAGATGTGAAAAATATGAAGGAGGAAGGGCCTTTTATAGGCAAAAACGGCTAGGGTTAATTAGGTTTTGAAGAGTTTGAAATTAGGTAAAAGTTGAACTCATTAAAAGCTAATTTAATGCCATCAACGCAGTCGAGTATAGATACGCCCGTTGGGGTATTGATACGGGGATAGAATAGACTTTTCCGCAAAAAATGCCCGTTGGAAAGTCGTATCGAAACGGAGGGGTCCGTATCGAAACGATCTGTATCGATACGAGATTAATCGTATCGATACCCGTGAAGCGAAGAAAATTCTAGGTAACTGAATGAAGAATATGTATCGATACACGTAGAGCAGTATCGATACTGGATGCCCAGAATTACATAATTGGTTCGAAGAACAACCAAAGGCTCGAACTTAACATCTCCTAAAGGTATGCAAATGATGTATGAGCAATTCTAAGCATATTTTAACAAAAACATACTCCCCCAGACTATAGGCATAGATGAAATTAGGAGTCTAAGCATAGAAACATGGCATTTCACAAGATCAAGCATTTTTAAGCACTAAAAGGTTCTAAAAGGTCAGATAGGCTAGCTAGACCTAACTCTCTCCTAAGGGACCAAAAACGCTCTTTGTCTAAGGGTTTTGTAAATATGTATGCTAATTGATTCAAGGTGTATACGTACTCTATAACCACATCTTCCTTAAGGACATGATCTCTAATGAAATGATGCCTTATTTCTATGTGTTTGGTTCTAGAGTGTTGGATGGGATTTTTGGTTAAACATATTGCACTAGTGTTGTCACATTTTAGGGGTATGGTTTCAACTTTAATTCCATAATCTAAGAGTTGTTGCTTCATCCAAAGGACTTGAGCACAACAACTCCCTAAGGATATGTACTCGGCTTCGGTGGTAGATAAGGCTACACTATTTTGTTTCTTAGAGAACCAAGATATGAGCATACTACCTAAGAATTGACAAGTTCCCGAAGTACTTTTCCTATCAATTTTGCAACCCCCATAATCCGCATCCGAGTAAGCATGAAGGTTGAAGGTAGAGTCTCTAGGATACCAAAGACCTAAACAAGGAGTATCTCTAAGGTACCTAAAGATTATCTTAACGACTATAAGGTGAGACTCTTTAGGACTAGCTTGAAACCTAGCACACAAGCAAACACTAAACAAGATATTCGGTCTACTTACGGTAAAGCAAAGATCCAATCATAGAACGATAAAGCTTAGAGTCAACACACTTACCTCCTTCATCTTTGTCAAGCTTTGTAGATGAGCTCATAGGAGTGGCTTGAGGCTTTGCATTCTCCAAGCCAAACTTCTTGAGCATATCCTTTATGTACTTTGCTTGGTTGATGAAGGTGCCATCCTTCTTTTGCTTGATTTGGAGTCCCAAAAAGAATGAGAGCTCCCCCATCATGCTCATCTCAAATTCACCTTGCATTAACTTAGCAAACTCTTGACAATGACATTAATTAGTAGAACCAAAAATAATATCATCAACGTAAATTTGAACTACTAAGATGTCATTTTTATACATTTTTATAAAAAGTGTAGTGTCCACCTTTCCTTTTTCAAATCCTTTTTCAATCAAAAAAATTGAAAGTCTTTCATACCAAGTTCTAGGAGCTTGTTTTAAACCATAAAGAGCTTTGGTAAGTTTGAAAACATGATTTGGAAATTTTGAATCTTCAAAACCCGGTGGTTGTTCCACAAACACTTCTTCATTTATAAAACCATTTAAAAATGCGCTTTTAACATCTTTTTGAAAATGCTTGAAATTATGATAACATGAATATGCAAGCAACATCCTAATAGCTTCCATTCTAGCTACGGGTGCATAGGTTTCATCAAAATCTATTCCCTCTTCTTGAGTGTAACCTTGTGCTACAAGTCTAGCTTAATTTCTCACAATGTTACCACTCTCATCTAGTTTGTTCCTAAAGACCCATTTAGTTCCTATTGTAGATTGATTACTAGGCCTATCAACTAATGTCCAAACATTACTTCTCTCAAATTGATTTAACTCGTCTTGCATTGCCATAATCCAAAAGTCATCTTTCAATGCTTCTTTAATATTTTTAGGCTCTATGCATGAGATAAATGCAACATGGTTCATTAATCTAAGAGAAGAACGAGTGGTTACCCCCTTGGATGGATCACCCAAGATTTCACCATCTTCGACATAGTTCAACTCCCTTGGGTAGCTCACTTCCTTTTCCTCAATAGCCAAGTCCTTCAAGGCTTCAAGAGGTGGATCTTGTGAGTCCTCTTCCTTTGTTGGAATCTCATCCTCCTTTGAAGTTTAACCTCCATCAAAGGCATTTATGATCCCTACATCATCATCATCGCAAGAATCCTTCCTAGGAAGGAGGTTATCATCGAATACAACATGAATAGATTCTACTACTACTAAAGTTCTTTTGTTAAATACTCGATAGGCTTTAGAGGTTAAAGAGTAACCTATAAAAATTGCTTCATCACTTTTTGCATCAAATTTACCTAAGTTGTCTTTTCCATTATTTAAAACAAAACACTTGCAACCAAAAGGGTGAAAATAGCTAATGTTAGGCTTTTTAGATTTTAAAATCTCATAAGGTGTTTTCTTTAAAATTGGCCTAATCATTACTCGATTTACAATATAGCAAGCGGTGTTTGTGGCTTCCGCCCAAAAAATATTTAGGTAAATTGTTTTCACAAAGTATAGTTCTAGCCATTTCTTGTAAAGTTCTTTTCCCCTCAACTACCCCATTTTGTTGAGGAGTTCGAGGAGCCGAAAAGTTATGGCTAATACCATTTTCATTTAAAAAATCTTCAAACCCTAAATTTTGAAACTCGGTTCCATGATCACTTCTAATATGTGAAATTCTAAGTTCAAGATCATTTTGGGTTAATTTTGAAAATGTGATGAATTTTTCCAAAGCCTCATCTTTAGTACTTAAAAAGAGAACCAAAGTAAATCTAGAAAAATCATCAACAAGCACAATAGCATAAGACTTACCATCCAAGCTCATAGTCCTAATTGACCCAAATAAATCCATGTAAATTAGTTGTAAGCATCTACTAGTAGAAACATCATTTATAGATTTAAAGGAAGACCTATGTTGTTTACCCTTTGAGCATGCATCACAAATATTATCATTTGAGAATTTTATCTTGGGTAAACCTCTAACTAGATTTAGGGAGACTAGTTTTTCCAAAACACTTATGCTAGCATGTCCTAGCTTCCTATGCCACAACCATGCATCATTTTCATTTTGAGCAACTAAGCATGCATGAGATGTATAGATGTCATCTAGATGCACCATGCATATGTTTCCTATGCGATGACCTATGAGCATAATACTATTAGATTTAATGTCTACAATTTTGCATCCATTTTTATCAAATAAAACATTAAATCCTTTATCACACAATTGACTTATGCTCAATAAATTGTGTTTAAGACCATCGACATATAATACATTTTCAATGAGAATAGTAGAGTGATTACCTATGGAGCCAATACCTTTAATGTGGCCTTTGGAGTTGTCACCAAATGTTACTCCTCCTCCACTTTTTGGCTTTAGATCCATGAATCTACTCTTGTCTCCGATCATGTGCCTCGAGCATCCACTATCAAGGTACCATGAGTTTTGACTTTGTGCTTTGGCCTTGTAGCAATGCTCCCCCTACAAACAAAGATATTAAACTTTGGTTTTTGGTACCCTAATCATTTTGGGTCCATGAATGTTAGCTCCCAAAACCTTGGTTCCCTTAGGAATCCAAGATGACATAGCAATAATATTATTAGATTTAACAAGTTCCTTAGGAACCCATACACTTCTAATTCTTTTAGCTCTACTATGTCTAGGGTAGCTACCTTGTTTGTAGTAGTTAGTCTTTTTCTTAGGTTGGTATGTTCTAGAGGATTCTCCTACTTCATGCTTGACACTACCAACATTTTTTAAAGACTTTTTGAGCTCATTTAGCTCACCCAACACCTTTTGGTGTTCACAATTACATTGAGATAAAAGATTATTAAGATCAACATTTTCATCTTAAAAGTATTTTAGTTCATCTTTTAATCCTAATATCTTTTTCTCAAATTTAGAATTAGCTTGAGTAAGAGAGTCATTTTTCTCATTTAACTCTAGAATAATCTTTTTATTCCTAATGACCGACTCCTTATATTTCTCAACTAATTCATCATATACCTCTTGCAACTCATCATATGCATCATTTAATTCTTCATAATCTAAAATAGATGAGTTAGAGGTTACCATGGAGGAATCTTCCTCAAGTGCCATGAGGCAAAGATTAGCCACTTCTTGTTCGTCATCCTCCGATGACTCCTCATCACTCCAAGTAGCAAGCTTGGCTTTGAGCTTCTACTTCTTCTCAAAGCCCTTCTTCTTGAGTTGAGGGCACTCAGAACGTATGTGGACGGGTTGTTTGCACTCAAAGCAAATGATAGGATCCCTTCCTTCATCTTTGTTCTTGCTCTTGAAGTCCATCTTCCTTTGGATTTTTCTTCCCCGGTTGGACCTCATTAAGCGTGAGAATCGTTTGGCTATCATAGCCAATTCTTCAAGTTCATCTTCCTCACTAGATGAGCTCTCATCATGTTGTGAAGCTTTAGCATTGAGAGCTATTCCCATCTTCTTCTTCTTCTCAACCTCAAGCTTCTCTACCCTTTTCTCTTCTTTCTTCTTCTTATCTTCCCTTCCTTGCTTCATGATCTCATGAGTAAGGAGAGAACCCACAAGCTCATCAAGCTTCAAAGTTTTCAAATTCTTTGCTTCAAAGATAGCGGTTCTCTTCCCATCCCAAGACTCGGGAAGTGAATATAGTAGCTTCCGGTCAAGCTTGTCTTCCGGTATGATCTCTCCAAAGCCTTTTAGCCCATTGACAATCGTGGAGAAACGATCAAACATCTTTGACACCGTCTCATCGGGCTCCATCTTGAAATTTTCATAACTAAGATTGAGAATTCCAATCTTAGTTTCTTTGACATCGTTGGTGCCTTCATAAGTAGTCTCAAGAGTGTCCCACACTTCTTTGGCACTTTCAATTGATGAGACCTTTGAATAGATGTCCGGACCGAAAGCACAAAATAGCATGTGGAGAGTTTTATCATTGACTTGAATCTTTTTCCTCTTCTCTTCACTCATCTCCACTTTCTTCTTCAACACCATCTTGCCTTCACCGTCTTGCTTCAATGGAATATATGGCCCATCCTCAATGACATCCCACACTAGGTAGTCATTTGACTTGATGAATAGACGCATTATATTCTTCCAAAAAGAGTAGTTATCACTGTTGAAGAAGGGAGGCTTTGTAGTGGATTGTGACTCGTACATGCCCGAACCGGAGGTTGAAGTCATCTCTTGATATTTTGATGATCACACTCTTCCAAGGAACTCCTCTTGTGGTTGTTAATCCTCAAAGAGTTAGGCTCTGATACCAATTATTGAGTGGATCGCAAGATCGATATTGACCAAGAGGGGGGGTGAATTGGAAATTTAAAGGTTTTGTGGTGGAAATTGCAAATTAAAAATAATAGACAAGGGATTTAGAGTGGTTCAAGTTCCAAATGAACTCTACATCCACTACCTTAGCTTCACTAAGGATTTGAAACAATTCCACTAATTGCTCTTCCCCTTTTCTAGGACAAGGAGGCAACCCTTTACAATTTCGGTTGATTTTTCTACCCAAAAATCAACCCAATCCTCACACAAGTGAACAAAGAAATTTGTTGGCTAATAAGGTATCTCTCAATACAAATGATAGTCCAATTACAAGCACTCAACCCAATTGAATAAAATATAAATGAAGATTATAATTGGGATTTTTAGACAAATAGGAATTTTGGCACAATTGCTTGGATTTAATGAATGGGTGTTTTCTTGAAGATCAATAGTTGTTGCTGATGCTTTTGGATGTGTCTTTTATACCTCCTCATTGATTTCTAGCCGTTTGGGTGGTTGGGAACATAAATGGAGCCGTTGGAACCCTCTCTTACCACCATAAATGCACTTCTACAGCTATCGGTATCGGTACGCGGGAAGGTGTATCGGTACCTGTCTCAGAAAAGAAAGAGTCATTGTGTGCAATAAATGAGGGTATCGATACGCACGTAAGCGTATCGGTACGGGGTATCGAAACGGTAAGGGTCGTATCGATACCTTTTTCTGAACTTAGCTCACTGTCCAAATCCGTATCGGTACGGGGGTTAGGCGTATCGATACGGGTCAACAACTTTTTAAAGTTTGGTTACCAACCAACTGACACCAACGGTCATATTTTTAAACCGACTTAATATTTAAAAATTATAAACCCGTATCGATACGCGGGGTTAGCCGTATCGGTACGCTATTCAAACTCTATGATTTTTAACACAGGAGTGTATCGATATTAGGGTTTGGGGTATCGATATTGGTTCTGACAGTAACCAAGTTTTGCAAAAAAGGTATCGATACGCCTTGTAGTGTATCGATACTCCTGGACGATTTTCAATGGTTTTGCCTTGGAACACTTAGAAAATATTTTGAGTTTGAGTTTCATAAATCAGTTTTAAAGTGTTGGTGTTTTAAAACTTATTAAGGGACTTATAAAAACAATTTTAAGTTTTACAAATTGATCCTTAAAGATTTAATTATATCAAAATCAAACATAGGTTTTACAAAATGATTTGATCCCTTGCTTCTTCTTTGTTTTTACCTTTGAAGTCCATCTTCCTTTGAATTTTTCTTCCCCGGTTGGACCTCATAAAGCGTGAGAATCGTTTGACTATCATAGCCAATTCTTCTAGCTCATCATCCTCACTAGAAGAGCTCTCCTCAAGTAATGAAGCTTTGAGAGCTATTCCCTTCTTCTTCTTCTTCTTTTCAACCTCTAGCTTTTCTACTCTCTTCTCTTCCTTCTTCTTCTCTTCTTCCCTTCCTTGCTTAATAATCTCATGAGTAAGGAGAGAACCCACTAGCTCATCAAGCTTTAAAGTCTTCAAATTTTTAGCTTCTATGATGGCGGTTCTCTTCCCATCCCATGATTCAGGAAGTGAGTAGAGTAGCTTCCGGACAAGCTTGTCTTCCGGTATTGTCTCTCCAAGTCTTTTGAGACCATTGACTATGGTGGAGAAACGATCAAATATCTTGGACACCGTCTCATCGGGCTCTATCTTGAAATTTTCATAACTAAGATTGAGAATTCCAATCTTAGTTTCATTGACATCATTGGTTCCCTCATGGGTAGTCTTAAGAGTGTCCCACACTTCTTTGGTACTCTCAATGGATGACACTTTGGAGTAGATGTCCGGACCAAATGAACAAAAGAGCATGTGTAGAGCTTTGTCATTTATTTGAATCTTTCTCCTTTCTTCTTCACTCATCTCCACCTTTTTCTTCAAAACCATCTTCCCTTTACTATCTTGCTTCAATGGAATGTAGGGGCCATCTTCAATTACATCCCAAACTAAGTAGTCATTGGACTTGATGAAGAGGCACATTCTATTCTTCCAAAACGGATAGTTGTCACCATTGAAGAATGGAGGTTTTGTACTGGATTGAGACTCGTACATGCTCGAACCGGAGGTAGAAGCCATCTCTTGATTTTTTTGATGATCACACTCTTCCTAGGAACTCCTCTTGTGGTTGTTAATCCTTAAAGAGGTAGGCTCTGATACCAATTGTTGAGTGGATCGAATGATCGAAATGAATCAATAGGGGTGAATTGGATTTTTAAGGTTCTAGGTGGTGGAAATTGCAAATTAAAAAGTAGACAAGGAATTTTAGAGTGGTTCAAGTTCCAAATGAACTCTACATCCACTACCTTAGCTTCACTAAGGATTTGCAACAATTCCACTAATTGCTCTTCCCCTTTTCTAGGCTAAGAAGGTAACCCTTAAAATTTTCGGTCAAATTTTCTACCCAAAATTTGACCCAATCCTCACACAAATAAAACAAAGAATTTGTTGCTGGAGCTTTTAGAGGTCCCTTTTATACCTTCTCATCGATTTATAGCCGTTGTGGTTGTTGCATTCATTAGTAGAGCCGTTGGGGGGTGTTATCTTCCCTCCATAAATGTAGTTTGAAACCAACCGTTTCGAAACGCCCGACCCTGTTTCGAAACAGACCAAAATAGAAAGAGCCGTTGGGGTGCATTAAAGAGCCTGTATCGAAACTGTCTAACCTGTTTCGATACGCTAAGAGCCGTTTCGAAATGTTTTGCCACTGTCAAGGGTCGTATCGAAACGGCTTGAAATCATTTCGATACGCCTTAACGGTTTGTTAAAAATTAGTTAAAAACATTCAACGGTCATATTTTTCAAATCAATTTAAGAACCGTTTCGAAACATTAAATTTCGTTTCGATACGGTTTCTCTATGTTCTAAAGCTGTTTCGATACTTGATTCGAAACACGGGTTGGCAGTGTTGAAATTGTTTCGATACCCGTTTCAAAACATGGGTTGACAGTTTCAAAACTGTTTC
Source organism: Hibiscus tridactylites (assembly GCA_958450335.1). Taxonomy (NCBI): domain Eukaryota; kingdom Viridiplantae; phylum Streptophyta; class Magnoliopsida; order Malvales; family Malvaceae; genus Hibiscus; species Hibiscus tridactylites. Next base: position 66,685,640 of record OY288283.1, on the reverse strand, counting down.
GAAATGCCTTAGGCCGTTTCGAAACAAGGACTAAAAAATCACTGTTTTGGCTCTAAGAACACTTAGAAAATATTTGATAAACTTAGTTTTTAACTTAGGCATATTCTTTAAATCATATATGGATGTTTAGGGACTTAAAAATTCGTTTTCACATTTTCAATTTAGTCCTTAGGTTCTTTAGTTATATCAAAATTAAAATATCGGTTTCACAATCCCTTCAGACGAAACCACATGGGCAAGAAAAACAACCTCCTTTAGCCAAAACTCACACTTACTCAGCTTAGCATAAAGCTGATTCTCCAACAGCGCTTGCAAACCGATTCTCAAATGTTCTTCATGCTCCTCCTCAGTACGAGAGTACACAAGGATATCATCGATGATCACCACAATGAACTTATCTAGGAATTCACGAAACACCCTATTCATCATATCCATGAAAGCAACAGGAGCATTCGTCAATTCGAACGACATCACTAGAAATTCATAATGCCCATATGATGTGAGCACGTTTATGCCACCCAATGAATGCAACTTCAAAATTTCAGGGAAGTTTTCTTTTTTACTTGTTACATACTGATGTGTAACATTTTTATGCTATACTATTTATATTGGTGTGTTTACTATGTTTATAGTATGTTTGGTGTGTTTTGAATAAGTTTGATATGCCTTATAATGTTTTTATATTTGTTTAAGTGTTACTGAATAAGTTTACAAAACTTTGATAGGCGTTTCATTGTTTTGTGATAGGTACGTAAGAGGACACTAATTCCAGTGAGCATATGTAGCTCAACCCCAGCTCAAGTGAGTGTATGCAGCTCGATCCTAGCTCAGAAGAGTGTAATCAGCTCACTTTCAGCTTATCACACTTTTCAGCTAGTTTGTTTCAGCTCAGCTCTTTTCCAGTCAGCTCAGCTTTAGCTCCACTAGCTCAACTACAGCTGACAAGTCACGTAGCAACTGAATAATTGTCCTACAAGTGTGTGGCAGCTAGTGCAACAAGTGTGGGCCGAATTGGCGTTGTCTCGAGTATGTGTGCATGTGACATGCACAATCAGTCCTTCACCATACGTGACCAGCATCAATTACACGTCCCATGCAATTTTGAGAAACAATGCTGCAAGGAGTAGCCGGGTGACTAGACATTGAATGCGCAGCACGTGGGTTTCACAATGCACAACACACTTCATTCTTCACAAAGTGCGGCATGAAAAGATAAAAACACTTAGTTTTCATTTTTGAAATTCAAAGGCCAAAGCACATTTAACATGTGCCAATTTCTTTTGAAATTCAAAGACAGCAAACTAACATGTGCGGCAAAGATGAGAACAAATGTTTGAAATTCTCATTTGGTTTTTATCACATGTTAAATGTGATATCCCAAATGCCGCCACTTTAAGAAGTTTTTTTTCTTTTCTTTTCATTTGAATTTTAATTTCAAACAAATTGTTATTAGCCATATGTTTAAAATGGCAGCCACCCTCATTTGTACTATTTATTTGACCGAACAATACTTGTAAAGGGTAGACATTTGATGAATAAAATTTTTTTGAGATTATTTTCTCAATTTCGGTTTTTCACCGAACTTTCTTTGGCATTTCAGACGTTGTTTGTTGTGTCAAATTTATTTGATACTTCGGGTTCCTAGATCGCTATCTATTGGGTCCAAGTCCTTCGACGTAAAGCATATTCGATTTGGGTTTGCTCAGTAGATTGTGCAGGTTCTTTCGAGCTTTCCGTCTTTGACGTTAGACAGATTCGATTCGGGTTCGTTCAGCAGATTGTTCGAGTTCTTTCGAGTTTAGCGTCTCCAACATCGGTCGTTTTTGAAGCCTTCTTCACCATCGTTTTGAAGTCTTTTCAAAACACCAAAATTATCATCTTACCCTATATTATTATTATTTTTATTTTTGTTCATCTTTAAGTCCATATTTAACATAAATATGTCGTATAATTTTTGTTGTTTCCTTGTTGTTTTTATTGCAGGAACGTGCCTACAACATTCCTAGATCCGTAACAAACGAGGATAGTCCGTTTCGGCAGACTGCCCCTTATTATGTGGTAATCAGAGCCTAGGTTGTTGGATTCGTTGTAAGTTTCTGCAAATTCGAGTCAAAAAAAAGAAGAAAAAAAAGCATTCGAATTAAACAAAAATTTTTTTCAGCATTCAAATATAAAAAAAACAAACAGATTCGAAAAAAAACAGATTCATAAAAAAATAGATTCGAAAAAAAAAACAGATTCGAACAAAAAAAACAGATTAAAAAAAAACAGATTCGAAAAAAAAACAGATTCGAACAAAAAAAAACAGATTCAAATAAAAAAACAGATTCGAATATAAAAAAAACATTTTAGATTTGAAAGTGTTTATATATGTATGTATTATTATTGTTGTGTTCCTATTGTAAATGATGAAATTTGTACGAGTTTGTTATGTAACTTTGATGTGCTCAGAAATCAACCGAAGTGAACTATGCTTGTTTGTTCGGTAATAGGAAGGTTGTAAGCACATCTTCGCAGTAAGGTTCTCTAAACTCTTCATTTTTCATCTTTTGGTTCCTTTTTTTTTCGTGTCATTATCTTTTTCATATTTTCTTTAATTTTTAGTCTTATTTCCTTTCTTTTTGTGCTACCTTTTTTTTTCTTTGTTTCCTTAACCGTTGTCCTTTATTTTTTTTATCAGCCTTTATTTCTTTTGTTTCATCACCAATTTCCAGCCTACTTATTATTATTTTTTTAGCCGTTTTTATTTTTTTTCACCTAACAGTCCCTATTTGTCCTTTAACCATTTGTTTGTTTACCTATTATATTATCTTGTAAGTTTGACACAGTTAACAAGTCCGAAAGATCGAGTTAGTTCCTTAAAGAACTGATTGCGAGAGATCGAGTGGAAAAAAGGCAATTGAGCGTGTGAGAACAGAAGGGGAGACAAAAAGAGTCATTCAAGTATTCTCCCGAGTGAAACACGAGCGTTTGAGTGCAATTGTTGAGTGATCTTTCCTTGGAGCGATCTGTGAGATTTTTGTTGAGTGTGCAGTGAGGTCCATTTTTTTTATTTCACTAACATATATATACATTGTGTGTTTTTGTTTGTTGTTTTGGTTTTTCAACATGGTAGGTTCTGATGATAATTCGGGTGCACAACAACCACTGAATCTCCAGATGCAAGCCTTAGAGCGTATGATGCAACGAGTGATTGCAAATGCATTGAAACCTATACATTCTCAATTGGATAGATTAGATGGGGGTGGTTCCCATTCTGTCCATAAAGAGATAAATGATGACAATGTGCAGACATTTGCTACTGGTGAAGCACTTGTTGACAAGAGAAGTCTGAATGATCAGCCAGCACAGGATGAACCGCAACGAAACAACCTCTTCCATACGAGATGCAACGTGAACGGCAAGGTATGTATTGTGATTATTGATAGTGGTAGTTGTGCTAACGTTGCTAGTACTCTCATGGTTGACAAGTTAGGACTGAAGACGACCACACATCCCAATCCGTACAAGTTACAATGGTTGAATGATGGTGTTGAAATCAAAGTTACCGAACAAGTTGTTATACCATTTTTCATTGGTAAATACAAGGATGAGGTAACTTGTGATGTTTGTTCTATGGATACTTGTCATTTGTTGTTAGGAAAACCGTGGCAGTATGATAAGAGAGTATTGCAGGATTGTTACACCAATCGATACTCTTTTACTCGTGAGGGCAAAAAGGTAACTTTGGCACCTATGACTCCAAGTGAAGTATATGAAGATGAAGTTCGTTTGAAAGCGAGTACTGCATCTTGGAAAGCCAGCAAAGAGAAGAATGGCTGTGACAAAGAAGAAGAGAACTCAAAGGTTTTATCTGATTCTACGTTTTCTTCTATTTCTTCTTCTAACTTGCAGGTTAATAAGGTGATGCCATGTGAAGTTCCCAAGGTTGCTACTGTTGGTATATCTAGTGCATCTATGTCCTTTCCAGAAATTCGGCAACCATCTATACCACGGTTTGACGTTCCTTTCCATTGTGCTATTGATTTTTCCTTTTTATATACTGATTTCTTTGGTTGTACATTGGATTGTGAACAACCTTGTGTTGTGATTCTGGATGATCTTCGAGTTTCTTGTTGTTCTTTGGAGTTGCCTTTGTATGTCATTTTTTTCAGGTTTAAGGATGCACGACGAGCATTGTCTGACTTTATGTTGTGCATTATTCGAAAAGGTACAAGAAAGAAGGCATTTCCATTTGTGTTCTTTGTAAAAGAACTTGGTTCGAAAGGATGGCATATGTGCCGAGCAAGACGACTGAAGAAGTTCCATGCCAAGCAAAAGTCGAAATTGTTCCCTTTTGTAATGAGGGTCGATTTGGGGACAAATCGCATTAAAGAAGGGGGGATGATGTGAGCACGTTTATGCCACCCAATGAATTCAACTTCAAAATTTCAGGGAAGTTTTCTTTTTTACTTGTTACATACTGATGTGTAACATTTTTATGCTATACTATTTATATTGGTGTGTTTACTATGTTTATAGTATGTTTGGTGTGTTTTGAATAAGTTTGATATGCCTTATAATGTTTTTATATTTGTTTAAGTGTTATTGAATAAGTTTACAAAACTTTGATAGGCGTTTCATTGTTTTGTGATAGGTACGTAAGAGGACACTAATTCCAGTGAGCATATGTAGCTCAACCCCAGCTCAAGTGAGTGTATGCAGCTCATCTCCAGCTCACCAGAGTATATGCAGCTCGATCCTAGCTCAGAAGAGTGTAATTAGCTCACTTTCAGCTTATCACACTTTTCAGCTAGTTTGTTTCAGCTCAGCTCTTTTCCAGTCAGCTCAGCTTTAGCTCCACTAGCTCAACTACAGCTGACAAGTCACGTAGAAACTGAACAATTGTCCTACAAGTGTGTGGCAGCTAGTGCAACAAGTGTGGGCCGAATTGGCGTTGTCTCGAGTATGTGTGCATGTGACATGCACAATCAGTCCTTCACCATACGTGACCAGCATCAATTACACGTCCCATGCAATTTTGAGAAACAATGCCGCAAGGAGTAGCCGGGTGACTAGACATTGAATGCGCAGCACGTGGGTTTCACAATGCACAGCACACTTCATTCTTCACAAAGTGCGGCATGAAAAGATAAAAACACTTAGTTTTCATTTTTGAAATTCAAAGGCCAAAGCACATTTAACATGTGCCAATTTCTTTTGAAATTCAAAGGCAGCAAACTAACATGTGCGGCAAAGATGAGAACAAATGTTTGAAATTCTCATTTGGTTTTTATCACATGTTAAATGTGATATCCCAAATGCTGCCACTTTAAGAAGTTTTTTTTTCTTTTCTTTTCATTTGAATTTTAATTTCAAACAGATTGTTATTAGCCATATGTTGAAAATGGCAGCCACCCTCATTTGTACTATTTATTTGACCGAACAATACTTGTAAAGGGTAGACATTTGATGAATACAAATTTGTGAGATTATTTTCTCAATTTCGGTTTTTCACCGAACTTTCTTTGGCATTTCAGACGTTGTTTGTTGTGTCAAATTTATTTGATACTTCGGGTTCCTAGATCGCTATCTAGTGGGTCCAAGTCCTTCGACGTAAAGCATATTCGATTTGGGTTTGCTTAGTAGATTGTGCAGGTTCTTTCGAGCTTTCCGCCTTTGACGTTAGACAGATTCGATTCGGGTTCGTTCAGCAGATTGTTCGAGTTCTTTCGAGTTTAGCGTCTCCAACATCGGTCGTTTTTGAAGCCTTCTTCACCATCGTTTTGAAGTCTTTTCAAAACACCAAAATTATCATCTTACCCTATATTATTATTTTTTTTATTTTTGTTCATCTTTAAGTCCATATTTAACATAAATATGTCGTATAATTTTTGTTGTTTCCTTGTTGTTTTTATTGCAGGAACGTGCCTACAACATTCCTAGATCCGTAACAAACGAGGATAGTCCGTTTCGGCAGAGTGCGCTTGCAAACCGATTCTCAAATGTTCTTCATGCTCCTCCTCAGTACGAGAGTACACAAGGATATCATAGATGATCACCACAACGAACTTATCTAGGAATTCACGAAACACCCTATTCATCATATCCATGAAAGCAACAGGAGCATTCGTCAAGTCGAACGGCATCACTAGAAATTCATAATGCCCATATCTTGTTCGAAAGGCTGTTTTCGGCACATCCACATTCTTCACCTTTAACTGATAATATCTTGACCGCAAATCTATCTTTGAAAACACTGCCGCTCCCCGAAACTGATCAAATAGATCATCAATCCTAGGCAACAGATACTTTTTCTTGATAGTCAACTTATTCAGCTGGCGATAATCAATGCACATCCTCATACAATAGGGAGCAATGGTCACCGAAGTTGTGTTCTCATACAACTCAATTCCGAATTCAACCTCTCGACTAGGCGACAAACCCGATAATTCCTCCAGAAACACTCTAGGGAATTCACACATGGTTCTTATATCCTGTACACGAGCCTCCTTTGTACTAGGATTCATGACAAAGGCCAGATAAGCCTCGCATCCCTGACGCAACATCTGGCTTGCTTCAAGCGTCGACACCACATTAGATAAGAATTTCACATTTTCTCCCACCACCACAACCTCATAATCGTCCGCAAGTTTCAGCGAAACATGCTTGCTTTCAAAATCCACCATGGCATTATGCTCATCAAGCCAATCCATACCAATGATTACATCGAATCCATAGAATGACAATTCCATAAGGTCAACTAGAAACACATGCTCTTGCGCCTTTAAGAGGCATCTCCTATACAATCTCCTTGTTACAATCGTCTCACAAAGGCACTAGTCATACGCATACCCACATCCAAAGACTCAACATGCAAACCAAGCATTTGAGTATGTTCACGCAATATGCACGAGTGTGTAGATCCAGAATAAGTCAAAGGAAGTAATGACAAGGATTGCAAAGTAAAAGTACCTATGATCACGTCCGTGTCATTCCTCCCTTCTTGATGAGCATACACTCTAGCCTTGCTACCACCTTCAGGCTGAACAGCTACCACACGTGCTACATTCCTTACACCTTCATCTCTGCGCTGGAAGTTGCCATGACCGCACCCACAGCCTCTCTGTGGCTCAGCTGCTCTCACCGGAGCCTGACCCTCTCTCATAGGCTGTGGACAATCCCTCTTCATGTGCCCACGATTGCCGCAATTCCAGTATGTACCAAGATTGCCCCAACATTCACCAGTGTCCTTCTACCACACCGGTTGCACTCAGGAGTCCGTATGAAAGCATTCTGTCCTTGCTGACCTCTTCCAGGGTTGCCACCCCCACGCCTATCATCCACATCTGACCTTCTATCTTTATGTCTCTTATACCGATCTCTACGAAGATCACGATCTGCAGGTCACTTCTCAGAGCTAGACCCTCATGCTCGACTCGCCAGACCAAGATTCAGCTCGATGTCCTTGGCACGGGTGACCAAGACATCAAAATCAGTATAGTCTACTGCGAGCATATAGGTTTTTACATCAGCTACCAACCCATATCAGAATTGTTCACATCTTTCCCGCTCGCTAGGAATCAGTTCGGGTGCATACTGGCTAAGGCGTACAAATTGCACCTCATACTCCGCCACTGTCATACTCCCTTGCACTAGGGACATGAACTCCCTCTTTTTCTCATCTAAGTAGCGGACTCGCAAATACTTTCTCTTGAACGCATTCAAGAAGAAGGTCCAAGTCACCTCATCATCATCCATCCCCGCTATTGTGGTTGTCCACCACGTATATGCATCACCATGCAACAGGGACACAATACATCCCAACTTCTAAACATTGTTGCAGTTCAGATGTCCGAGTATCCTCTTGGTAGTTTCTAACCAAGACTCAGAACCTTCTGAGGTCAGCCCCCTAAACTCAGTCCCTCCTAGACTGCGGAGTCGCTCCAACGACAACCTCACATTAGCACTATTCTGAGGTGCAGCTCCATGAGCTCCAGCTACTGCTGCTTGAAAAGCTCCAGCAATAGCTTGTATCAACACAAACATATCAGGAGCAGCTTGCCACTGAACTCTCTCGGGTCCAGCAACCCATGTACCAGCTCTCACAGCACCAGCTCCACCACCACCGGGTGGTCCACCAGGAGGAGGAGGCGGTAAATCCTCAGCCGTAGCACGAGTATTATTTCTAAGCTCTCTACGTGGCCCCATATGTAAACAATGCAACTAACAAAATACAATATAATAAATTCAATTAGGCAATATAAGACAAGTAATCCAAGTACTCGAGCTCATTTTTTTCCAAAACAATTCTTTCCAATAGTAATGATATGGCAATGGGATCCCTAACTATACCCTAAACATAGCTATTGAGTGGATCGAATGATCGAAATGAACCAAGAGGGGGGTGAATTGGATTTTTAAAGGTTTAGGTGGTGGAAATTGCAAATTAAAAAGATGGACAATGAATTTTAGAGTGGTTCAAGTTCCAAATGAACTCTACATCCACTACCTTAGCTTCACTAAGGATTTGCAACAATTCCACTAATTGCTCTTCCCCTTTTCTAGGCTAAAGAGGTAACTCTTACAATTTTCGGTTAAATTTTCTACCCAAAATTTAACCCAATCCTAACACAAAGAGAACAAAGATTTTGATGGCTAAGGAAGTATCTCTCAATACAAATTTTAGCCCAGTTACAAGCACTCAACCCAATTGAAAAAGATAAGAATGAAAATTACAATTGGGGTTTCTAGACAATATTGGGATTTAGGCACAAATGCTTGGATTTGATGTATGGATATTTGCTTTTGGATCAATAGTTGTTGCTGGAGCTTTTATAGGTCCCTTTTATACCTTCTCATTGATTTCTAGCCGTCGTGGTTGTTACATTCATCAATAGAGTCGTTGGGGGTGTTATCTCACCTCCATAAATGCAGTCTGCAACCACTCGTTTCGGAACACGAGACCCTGTTTCGAAACAGACCAAAATAGAAAGAGCCGATGGGGTGCATTTAAGAGCCCGTATCGAAACGATATTTACCCGTTTCGAAACACTTTTGCCACTGTCAAGGGTCATTTCGAAACAGCTTGAACTCGTTTCAAAACGCCTTAATGGTTTCTGAAAAATCAGTTAAAAACTTGCAACAGTCATATTTTTCAAATCAAATGAAGAACCGTTTCGAAACACTTGAAGTCGTTTCGATACGGGTTCTCTATGTTCTAAATCCGTTTCGATACTTGTTTCGAAACATGGGTTGGCAGTGTTGAAAACATTTCGATACCTGTTTCGGAACATGGGTTGACAGTTTCAAAACCGTTTCGAAATGCCTTAGGCCGTTTCAAAACAATGACTCGAAAAACACTGTTTCGGCTTTAAGAACACTTAGAAAATATTTGGAATTCTTAGTTTTTAACTTAGGCATATTCTTTAAATCATATGGGGATGTTTGAGGACTTAAAAATTCGTTTTGACATTTTCAATTTAGTCCTTAGGTTCTTTAGTTATATCAAAATTAAAATATCGGTTTCACAATCTCCCCTTTTTTACTATAACAAAACCAAAGTTAGAATTTTTAATAGTTTTGAAAATTTTGAACACATTCTAACTCTCCCTTAATTTAAGATAGGTTTTTAAAGTTTTAAAAAGATTTTAACTTTGAAATTCAAGTTTTAAAACTTAAAAATATTTTAGACATTTAAAACGAATTTTTAGCTCTTAAATTTCTTCTCCCCCTTTTTGTTAGATCAAAAATAATAAACAAGGCTAATAGAGAAGAGAAAGGGTTAGTACCAATAATAATTAAGCAATAAGCAACAATAATATTAATTCATAAAATTAAAATATCCAAAACATAAATCTTTCACAATAAGTTCAAGGCATAATCCCAAATAAACTAAAAGCATAGGTTCATAAAACATAATGAAAAAAAGATGCAAACTTAATCCTAAAATGCACAGATAATATGATATGGCATGAATGTCCTAGACCTCGTCCTCACCATCATCATCCTAAGTCTCATCATTACTCTTGACTTGAGAATGGCGAAACTTCATCCATTGGCCATAGAAGGTAGAGAAGGACATGTCCATGGCTGAGTGTGAGTTCTCAAGGGATAGGAGGCGATCCTCTACACTTTGCAAGCGAGTGTTGATGACACCAAAACCCAAAGCCATGTTAGTGTCCATGGCATTGAACCACTCGGTAATTAAAGCCGTAAGAGCTTAATTGTTTGCAACTTGAGCTTGTGGATGAGGTTCAACGGGAGGAGGAGGAGGAGGTGCTGCTCTATCAACACGTTCCCAAGCATCATTCACATAGTGAAAACCGGACTTACGAAGAGAGGACTCACCTATTTTTGATTTGCGGGGTTCCGGAGAGTCGTAGGTTCAATCGAGACCAATCGAGCTAAAGATGTGACTTAAGATCGTGCCATAAGTAAAGGATTTCAAAGCATCGGTGTCAATAAGCTTAACATTGTTAACCATCTCGGCAAATATGATCTTAGCAACATTAGGGCGCTCACCATGACGGAAACAATGAAGCCAAAAATAGTTAACTTGACGGATATGAGAATATTTACCTCCGGAGGGGCGAAGGAACCATGAGACCATCAAATGGAGGAAACGATCGTGCACATCCAAAGTAAGCACTTGACCGGTGTGAGAACCAAAGTGACTCTCATTCTCAAGTCCTATATTCTTAAGGGAAAATGCAGACTCCAAGAGAGGGACATTAACAACAAACTTTTTCCCTAAAATATAAGATTCAATCCCAACAACCTCGGTATTTGTTTCATCATTGAGAAGGTGAGCATTTGAGTTAAAGATAAGTACCATGTGTTTGTAGCAAATGTCTGGGATGCTCAACAAAACAAGAAGATCCCATTCTCTCAAACGCTCGAGGTAACGGAAAAGAAATCGCTCGGAGTTAAGGAAGTCGATATCAATCACACGCTCACGACGAACTTCGTACTCCTTGACATATTTAAAACGAGCTCTCATCTCTGGAGTTCGAAGATATTTTTGAAAGAGCTGAGCGAGATTCGGACGCATACTCGAGTCACCGGATTGAACGGACTTACGCTTTTTGCTAACATTTTCCGAAGCCATCCTAACAACATTAAGCAAGCAAGTTTTAAAAAAATTAAGTGTATGCATAGATTTCTAAATTCAATCCAATGATAAATCCCACTTAGGTTTAAATTTTTTTTAAAACAAAAACAAAATTTTTTTTAAAAGAAAAACAGTAATAGAAAAGACGAGTGAAAATTTTTATATTCGAATCAGAAAATTGAAGATTTTAAAAAAATATACAAGATATGAAAAACCCAAGCATAAAAACATATAAACTATACAAAAATAAAATTTTCTAACCTAAGATTCGAACATAAATTGAAGGAAAAAGAAAAAGAGGAAAAATACCTTAGTTTGGGATTTTGGATGAATGGATGAAAATCCTTGCACAATATTGATGAATCTCGCTTAGACTAGTGTTTTAGAGAAAAACCCCACAAGATTTGGTGAAAAACAAAGAGGTTTAGAGGGTTTTTATAGGGAAAAATTCGGGCGAGGATTTTTAGGGTTTGGGAGAGTTTAAATTAAAGTGAACTTTATCATTAAAAGCCCTACTTAAAGCTGTCCGCGAAACCGTTTCGGAACGGTCTTGACCGTTTCGAAACACGAGCACAAGAGTTTGACCATTTTTAGAACTCCAGCTGACCGTTTCGATACGGGGTTGACCATTTCGATACGGGGTTGATCGTATCGAAGCACTGTTGACTCGTATCAAAACTTGTTTCGATACACCCCTTGGCAGTAGCCAAAACATTTCGAAACCCTATTAAGGCGTTTCGAAACGCCCTTCTCTCAAACATGATTTTAAAGCATATGTATCGAAACAGGTTGACCCTTTTCGATACACCTGGGCCTGGAAGTGTAGATGAGGCTCTAAAAGTGCGGAAAATTGAATTTTTCTAAGGCCTAACTTGCATGAATGACATGAATGAGTAGGAAAAACATATGCAAACATAAACGTACTCCCCCTAGCTATAGGCATGAATGAAATTAGGAGTAAAAACACACAAACATGGCATTTCACAAGATCAAGCAATTTTAAGCACAAAAAAGGTCCTAAAAGGTCAAGATAGGATAGCTAGACCTAACTCTCTCCTAAGGGACCAAAAACGCTCTTTGTCTAAAGGTTTTGTAAATATGTCCACTAATTGATTTAAGGTGTCTACATACTCTATAACCGCATCTTCTTTAAGGACATGATCTCTAATGAAATGATGTCTTATTTCTATGTGTTTGGTTCTAGAGTGTCGGATGAGATTTTTTGTTAAACATATAGCACTAGTGTTGTCACATTTTAGGGGTATGGTTTCAACTTTAATTCCATAATCTAAGAGTTGTTGCTTCATCCAAAGGACTTGAGCACAACAACTCCCTAAGGATATGTACTCGGCTTCGGTGGTAGATAAGGCTACACTATTTTGTTTCTTAGAGAACCAAGATATGAGCATACTACCTAGGAATTGACAAGTTCCCGAAGTACTTTTCCTATCAATTTTGCAACCCCCATAATCCGCATCCGAATAAGCATAAAGGTTGAAGGTGGAGTCTCTAGGGTACCAAAGACCTAAACAAGTGGTATCTCTAAGGTACCTAAAGATTCTCTTAACGGCTATAAGGTGAGACTCTATAGGACTACCTTGAAACCTATCACACAAGCAAACACTAAACAAGATATCCGGTCTACTTGCGGTAAGGTAAAGCAATGATCCAACCATAGAACGGTAAAGCTTAGAGTCAACACATTTACCTCCTTCATCTTTGTCAAGCTTTGTAGATGAGCTCATAGGTGTGGCTTGAGGCTTTGCATTCTCGAAGCCAAACTTTTTGAGCATATCCTTTATGTACTTTTCTTGATTGATGAATGTGCCATCCTTCTTTTGCTTGACTTGGAGTCACAAAAAGAATGAGAGCTCCCCCATCATGCTCATCTCGAATTCACCTTGCATTAGCTTAGCAAACTCTTGACAATGACATTCGTTAGTAGAACCAAAAATAATATCATCAACATAAATTTGAACTACTAAGATGTCATTTTTATACATTTTTATAAAAAGTGTAGTGTCCACCTTACCTTTTTCAATTAAAAAGTTTGAAAGTCTTTCATACCAAGCTCTAGGAGTTTGTTTTAAACCATGAAGAGCTTTAGTGATTTTGAAAACATGATTTGGAAATTTTGAGTCTTCAAAACCCGGTGGTTGTTCCACATACACTTCCTCATTTATAAAACCATTTAAAAATGCGCTTTTAACATCCATTTGAAAAAGCTTGAAATTATGATAACATGCATATGCAAGCAACATCCTAATGGCTTCCATTCTAGCTACGGGTGCATAAGTTTCATCAAAATCTATTCCCTCTTCTTGAGTGTAACCTTGTGCTACTAGTCTAGCTTTATTTCTCACAATGTTACCACTCTCATCTAGCTTGTTCCTAAAGACCCATTTAGTTCCTATGGTAGATTGATTACTAGGCCTATCAACTAATGTCCAAACATTACTTCTCTCAAATTGATTTAACTCTTCTTGCATAGCCATAATCCAAAAATCATCTTTCAATGCTTCTTTTATATTCTTAGGCTCTATGCATGAGATAAATGCAACATGATTCATTAATCTAAGAGAAGATCGAGTGGTTACCCCCTTGGATGGATCACCCAAGATTTCACTATCTTTTGTTAAATACTCGATAGGCTTTAGAGGTTAAAGAATATCTTATGAAAATAACTTCATCACTTTTTGCATCAAATTTACCTAAGTTGTTTTTTCCATTATTTAAAACAAAACACTTGCAACCAAAAGGGTGAAAATAGCTAATGTTAGGATTTTTAGATTTTAAAATCTCATAAGGTGTTTTCTTTAAAATTAGCCTAATCATTACTCGATTAAAAATATAGGAAGCGGTGTTTGTGGCTTCCGCCCAAAAATAGTTAGGTAAATTATTTTCACAAAGTATAGTTCTAGCCATTTCTTGCAAAGTTCTATTTTTCCTCTCAACTACCCCATTTTGTTGAGGAGTTCGAGGAGCCAAAAAATTGTGGCTAATACCATTTTCATTCAAAAAATCTTCAAACCCTAAATTTTGAAACTCGGTTCCATGATCCTTTCTAATATGTGAAATTCTAAGTTCAAGATCATTTTGGGTTAGTTTTGAAAATGTGATGATTTTGTCCAAAGCCTCATCTTTAGTACTTAAAAATAGAACCTAAGTAAATCTAGAAAAATAATCAACAAGTACAAATGCATAAGACTTACCACCCAAGCTCATAGTCCTAATTGGCCCAAATAAATCCATATGGATTAGTTGTAAACATCTACTTGTAGAAACATCATTAATGGATTTAAAGGAAGACTTATGTTGTTTTCCCTTAGAGCATGCATCACAAATTTTATCATTTGAAATTTTAATCTTGGGTAAACCTCTAACTAGATCAAGGGAAACTAGTTTTTCTAAAACACTAATGCTAGCATGTCCTAGTTTCCTATGCCATAACCATGCATCATTTTCATTTTGTGCTACTAAGCATGCATGAGATGTATGAATGTAATCTAGATGCACCATGTATATGTTCCCTATGCGATGACCTATGAGCATAATATTATTAGATTTAATGTCAACAATTTTCATCCATTTTTATCAAATAAAACATTAAATCCTTTATCACACAATTGACTTATGCTCAATAAGTTGTGTTTAAGACCATCGACATACAAGACATTTTCAATGAGATTAGTAGAGTGATTACCTATGGAGCCAATACCTTTAATGTGGCCTTTGGAGTTGTCACCAAATGTCACTACTCCTCCACTTTTTGGCTTTAGATCCATGAATCTACTCTTGTCTCCGGTCATTTGCCTTGAGCATCCACTATCAAGGTACCATGAGTTTTGACTTTGTGCTTTGACCTTGTAGCAATGCTCCCCCTACAAACAAAGATATTAAGCTTTTATTTTTGGTACCCAAATCATTTTGGGTCCATGAGTGTTAGCTCCCAAAACCTTGGTTCCCTTCGGAATCCAAGATGACATAACAATAATGTTATTAGATTTTACAAGTTCCTTAGGAACCCATACACTTCTAATTCTTTTAGCTCTACTATGTCTAGGAAAGCTACCTTGTTTGTAGTAGTTAGTCTTTTTCTTAGGTTGGTTTGTTCTTGAAGATTCACCAATTTCATGCTTGACACTACCAACATTTTTAAAAGACTCTTTGGGCTTATTTAGCTCATCCAACACCTTTTGGTGTTCACTATTACATTGAGATAAAAGATTATTAAGGTCAACATTTTCATCTTGAAAAAATTTAAGTTCATCTTTCAACCCTAATATCTTTTTCTCAAATTTTGAATTAGCTTGAGAGAGTGAGTTATTTTTCTCATTTAGTTCCAAGATAATTTTCTTATTCATAATAACCGACTCTTTGTATTTCTCAACTAATTCATCATAGACCTCTTGTAACTCATCATATGCATCATTCAATTCATTATATGTAAAATCTAAAGTTGATGAGTTAGAGGTTACCATGGAGGAATCTTCCTCAAGTGCCATGAGGCAAAGGTTGACCACTTCTTGTTCGTCATCCTCCGATGACTCCTCATCACTCCAAGTAGCAAGCTTGGCTTTGAGCTTCTTCTACTTCTCAAAGCCCTTCTTCTTGAGTTGAGGGAACTCCGAACGTATGTGGCCGGGTTGTTTGCACTCGAAGCAAATGATTTGATTCCTTGCTTTTTCTTTGTTCTTGCCTTTGAAGTCTATTTTTCTTTGGATTTTTCTTCCCCGGTTGGACCTCATAAAGCGCGAGAATCGTTTGGCTATCATAGCAAATTCTTCTAGCTCATCCTCCTCACTAGAAGAGCTCTCCTCAAGTAGTGAAAGCTTTGAGAGCTATTACCATCTTCTTCTTCTTTTCAACCGCTAGCTTTTCTACTCTCTTCTCTTCTTTCTTCTTCTCTTCCTTGCTTCATAATCTCATGTGTAAGGAGAGAACCCACTAGCTCATCAAGCTTTAAAGTCTACTAATTTTTAGCATTATGATGGCGGTTCTCTTCCCATCCCAAGATTCGGGAAGCGAATAGAGTAGCTTCCGGAAAAGCTTATATTCCGGTATTGTCTCTCCAAATCATTTGAGGCCATTGACTATGGTGGAGAACCGATCAAACATCTTGGACACCGTCTCATCGGGCTCCATCTTGAAATTTTTAGCATCATTGGTTCCCTCATAGGTAGTCTCAAGAGTGTCCCACACTTCTTTGGCACTCTCAATGGATGACACTTTGGAATAGATGTCCGGGCCCAATGAACAAAAGAGCATGTGGAGAGCTTTGTCATTTATTTGAATCTTTCTCCTTTCTTCTTCACTCATCTCCACCTTCTTCTTCAAAACCATATTGCCTTCACTATCTTGCTTCAATGGAATGTAGGGGCCATCTTCAATGACATCCCAAACTAAGTAGTCATTGGACTTGATGAAGAGACGCATTCTATTCTTCCAAAAAGGATAGTTATCACAATTGAAGAAGGGAGGTTTTGTGGTGGATTGAGACTCATACATGCCCGAACCGGAGGTTGAAACCATCTCTTGATTTTTGATGATCACACTCTTCCTAGGAACTCCTCTTGTGGTTGTTAGTCCTCAAAGAGGTAGACTCTGATACCAATTGTTGAGTGGATCGAATGATCGAAATGAACCAAGAGGGGGTGAATTGAATTTTTAAAGGTTTAGGTGGTGGAAATTGCAAATTAAAAAGATGGACAAGGAATTTTAGAGTGGTTCAAGTTCCAAATGAACTCTACACCCACTACCTTAGCTTCACTAAGGATTTGCAATAATTCCACTAATTGCTCTTCCCCTTTTCTAGGCTAAGGAGGTAACCCTTACAATTTTTGGTTAAATATTTTACCCAAATTTAACCCAATCCTCACACAAAGAGAACAAATATTTTGATGGCTAAGGAAGTATCTCTCAATACAAATTGTAGCCCAATTACAAACACCCAACCCAATTGAAAAAGATAAGAATGAAAATTACAATTGGGGTTTCTAGACAATATTGGGATTTAGGCACAAATGCTTGGATTTGATGTATGGATATTTGCTTTTGGATCAATAGTTGTTGCTGGAGCTTTTAGAGGTCCCTTTTATACCTTCTCATTAATTTCTAGCCGTTGTGGTTGTTGCATTCATCAATAGAGTCGTTGGGGGTGTTATCTCACCTCCATAAATGCAGTCTGCAACCACCCGTTTTAGAACGCGAGACCCTGTTTCGAAACGGACCAAAATAGAAAGAGCCGTTGGGGTGCATTTAAGAGCTCGTATCGAAACGGTATTTACCCGTTTCGAAACACTTTTGCCACTGTCATGGGTCATTTTGAAATAGCTTGAACTCGTTTCGAAACGCCTTAACGGTTTCTGAAAAATCAGTTAAAAACTTGCAACGGTCATATTTTTCAAATCAAATGAAGAGCTGTTTCAAAACAGTGACTCGAAAAACACTGTTTCAGCTTTAAGAACACTTAGAAAATATTTGGAAATCTTAGTTTTTAACTTAGGCATATTCTTTAAATCATATGGGGATGTTTGAGGACTTAAAAATTCGTTTTGACATTTTCAATTTAGTCGTTAGGTTCTTTAGTTATATCAAAATAAAATATCAGTTTCACAATAGCATAGCATCGCAAATTCATCTCATTAGAACTAAAACATCAACAATCATACACCATGCTTTCACCAAAAATCTATAATCATACATACTCACACACATCAACCACTTACCAAGCCCAAAATATTCACTAACATGGCTCTGATACCAACAAATGCAACCCCCTTAGCCCGGCCTAGACGCTTGACCCGAATTATGAACATTACACGGGGAAAACCAAAGTCAACCCAAAAGTCAACCTTGATTAACGACCCTTTTTTCCTATTTATCTTTTCTAGATGCAACATTAAGCTTGTGTGATTACTCAAGAATCATAGGAGGAAGAGGCACATCGATCGAAATTCATTTAGGGATTTAATTGCAAGAATTAGACTTTTAGGGACCAAAACATAAATTTTTTCAAATTACGAGAACCTTGCAGATTTTAAGTTTACCAATATGTAATTAGTCATGTTTCATGCATCTCTATCAAAATTCAGCTTAATTAGACATTCCAAACTCAACCAATTGCATCCACAATAATCAAGGACTAAAATGTAAGAGACAAGAACTTGAAACAATTCAAAATGCAGTCCAACAACCGAGTGTTTCGAAACGCTGTCCCTTGTATCGAAACAGTCGTATCGGAACATGGATCTCTAGTAGCCAAAGTGTTCCGAAATACTCTAACCCGTTGCGAAACACTATGGGCATTTCAGGCCCCCTGTTCCAAAACAGTTAAGGGTGTTTCAATACACCCTGTCCTGCAACTATGTAATTTTCTGGTTGTTCACAACTTTACACATTCAAACACATCCCAAATCATACCATAACACACCCACATCAAGGTTAAACATCAGAGAACATACTTATGAAGCTTAAGCTAAAGCATGGCATCAAGCACATTAACATTGAGTCTATAGGCATGCTCCCTAGTCATATAACCCATATAATATCCTCAAGCCTCAAACCAAACCATATAGGCCATTTACAAACTTCAAAAGCCATATTAAACTTGCCACAAACATAGGGAGTTCAAAACATATCTCTCAAAACCAACCATAGGTCCCCATTGCCAAATATCACTACTAAAGTATATGAAAACATCACCATACATAAGCTTCTCACTTCCTTGGATGTCCTTAGCCTTCTTGTTGCCCAAAAATTCACAATAATCTGCATTGTTGGTAAAAGAGAGCGTAAGCACATTTGCTTAGTGAGGCAAGCTCTAAGGGAAAACCAACACAACAATGCATCATTAAAATCCTTTCTCAAAAACCATTTTCAACTACATGCTCTTTCGATCTCATGCTTGAAAACCACTTCAAAGAAATTCTCCATTTGAAAACACATGTACCTTTATTCTATCTCATGCATTAAACCAATGCAAATCTCATGGCAAAGCCAAACGCATGTTTAATGGAAACAAAAGCATTTCATACCATAAATCTCATATGCAATTCTCATAGCATAAGTCATCTCAACATTTGGTACATGTGAATCAAATACAATTTCATATATTGGCATTTCATATTACATCTTTACTCGGATACGCGGATTAGCTTGACTCAAAGTCAAGTCCTACCCCGGTGGAATCTCACATCACCGGACTCTCATGGCGGTATCTCTCTTCGCCATAAAGCTTGGGTTTTTCACCAAGTCCTACCCCGATGATATCTATCATCATCGAATTCTCACTTTGGATCGGGATGGTACTACCTACATTGCCCGACTCCAAAGCGCACGTACGAATTTTTAGTTTATAGTGCACTCTCATCCTATTGGTCGACCAATTATATCCGGTAATTATCTCATCATTTATGCCAATATATTATATCAAAAACATCATCTCACCTACTGTTTTGATGCAACATTTCACAAATCTCTCTCATCTCATTTCAAAACCATATCTCATGCTTTGCATTAAATCAAAATCCCAAAACTCTTTACTACATCATGCTAACTCATGAAATCACTACATAGCATCATCTCATGCTACAAATCATGCTTAAAACAATAGGAATTTGTCTATATCAAAACAAGAGCATGTAAAAGCATTTAGAGGCATCAACCACATATTTGAGAGCAAATCTAGCCATACTTACTTTCGGACTTAGGATGGTGTTTCAAACCAATCCTAAATCCTCAAACCTTGTTTCTTTGTCCCTCAAGGACTTCTAAAACCATTCACACTCACCGATTACGTTTCGCTTGCTTGCTGAAACGATATCTAGGCTTTCGGCACTTCCGAATCAACACCAAAAGCGTCCGAAGATGTCTCCCCTATTTATTACACATAAGAGCAGAGGATTAATGCATTATCATGCATTGAAATCACCAGCCACTCAAACAAACTCGCTGCTCTACTCACAAACACCATTTCGGCTACCCAAAACAACCGAAATCATCTCCAAACTTTCCCAAAACAAAGCCCAGCAAAGATCTATCAATTCTAATCATTTCTAAACCTCAATCAACACCAAAAATGACCATAAACACGTCCTTATACCTCCAGCAACAACAGAACACCAAGAACACTCCAAAAACCACAATTCTAGCATATAAAACTTAGGAATCAAAACCTATTCGGGATTTGTTTGATAAAACCTCATTTATAACATCAATTATCATCCAAAATACATTAGAAATCAACCTAAAAAAAGAGCCTAACCAAGAGTTACGAAAATCATCAAGATCTCACCAAGAATCTTGAGTTTTACCACAATTTCATGTTTCTAACATTAAAGCAACTCAAAAATCATTAACAAAGGATTGATAACTTGGGAATTTCAGTAAAGAACTGATCATTAAAGGAGAAGGACAAAGCTTACCTCTAATGGCTGATTTCTCCTCAATTTGGGCACGATTTCTTGAAAATCCAAAGTAAAAACAAAAGGTTTCGACGAGGTAAAGATTAGGAATCCTTAGGAGAATGAAATCTCAGCAAAAGAGATGAAAATCAAAGGTTAATTGATGAAGGAAATGTGTTTGGCTGAGTGGAAGTTGAGAGAAAATGAAATGAGAGAAAAAACCAACGTTAGGTAGTTATGAAAATGTCAACTTAGATTTTCCTTTTAATTCTCCTTAATTCCTTGATTAAAACATTATTAAAAATCCAAAATTAAAGAGAAATCTGATGAAAACATTTTGGTAAAATTAGCTCCTTAAAGATTCAAAGTTTCAATCCTTTACAAAACAGTCACTAGTCAACTTTTGTAAAAGTTGCAATTTGGTCACTACACCGAAATGTAGTATTTCCAAATCACATTTTGTAAAATTGTTTCACTATAACCTTTAATATAATAAATGATGATTTTTAGATATTTTCCATATTTTTAAAGCATCCCGAACTAGGTGTTCCCTAAACCTCCCTTAAAGATTCGAACCGTTCTCGACCGGCCCGATTCCACCTCTAAAACATCTAGGCCCAATACTAGGGCGTTACACTTGTGGCTTCCCAAAATGTTTTACCTGAAGGTGCCCCTTGTCCCGGCTCTGCTTCTCATGTTCATCACTCCACTTTTGTCATTGCACATGGTGCTACGCTAGTGGATGGTATTCTTAGAGGTAGTCCTGGTGTGCCCAATGCTTCTACTTCCAGTGGCAATCATCTTGCACCTTCCAATAATGTGCTAAGTTCTTCGTCCTCTCTTACTGGTTTAGTTCATCATTCTACTCAGTCTGACCACTCATTTCATCCACATGGGACTTCTAGTTCCCTACCCGACGATCCGTTTGATCAACAACAAGAGAGTGATACCACACCTTTGGATGATTGTGTGCAGTCCACCTCAGCTACTACCAACTGTCACTCCATGGTCACTAGGAGCAAGGCAAGTATTTTCAAACCCAAAGTGTTCCATACTTCTGTTTCTTATGATGTTACTCCTAATTCTATTTTTGAGGCTTTGAATCACCCTTAATGGCGAGAGGCTGTCCATGCTGAGTATCAGACGCTTATTGACAGTTCTACTTGGAGTCTTTTTTTTCGGTTCCTTCTGATAGGAGAATTGTAGGGTGCAAATGGTTGTTTAAGGTTAAGAAAAATGCTGATGGTACTCTAAATAAGTTGAAAGCCAGGCTTGTGGCTAAAGGTTATTCACAAACTGCCAGTTGCAATTATGTATAAACCTTTAGTCTTGTTGTTAGATTTTTTTACAGTAAATGTTTTATTGTCTTTGGTTGTTCATCGTAAGTGGCAGGTGCATCAACTCGGTGTTAATAATGCCTTTTTGAAAGGCGATCTTCATGAGGATGATTATATGGCGCAGCCGCTTAGGTTCGAGCAAGTAGCATATGATGGTTATCGGCTTGTATGCAAATTGTCCAAAGCTCTCTATGGCTTGAAGCAGGCACCTCGAAACTGGTTCTACAAATTAAGGGAGTTCCTGTGTCACTTAGGTTTTTGTAATTCTAATGCTGATAAGTTCTTGTTTATTTTTTGTTCTGATGATGTTGTTGTTTACACTGCTATCTATGTAGATGATATCTTGATGACTGGCAACTCGGAATCTCACATTGCAGGTTCATCCATCAACTCAATGATAAATTTTCTATCAAGGATTTGGGGCAAGTGCAATACTTTCTTGGTATGGAGGCTAATCGATCTGATGAGGGGTTATTCCTTTGCCAGCGCAAGTTCATTTCTGAACTCCTTGAGAAAGTCAACCTTAATAGCTCGAAGCTAGTTGACGCACCTATGGAAACAAATTATAAGCTCAACAAAATTGAAGGGCAATTCTTCAGAAATGTTCATTTATATCGCACCATAGTTGGTGCCTTGCTGTATGTGTGCCTCACAAGGCCAGACATCCCTTTTGATGTAGGGAAAGTGGCTCAGTTCATGCAAGATCCCACTGAGCTCCATCGGTCTGCCGTTAAGCGTATCCTACGATATTTAAAGGGTACACTCGATTATGGTGTATATTTTACCTCTAATTTGGACACTCCAGTGATCTGATATCCTTTGTAGATGCAGATTGGGGTAGTGATGCCAATGATAGACGTTCAATATCTGGATATTGTGTTTTTCATGGTTATCACCTGGTTTCGTGGTGTTCCAAGAAACAACGAGCGATCTAACGATCAATTGCCAAAGTAGATTATCAAAGTCTTGCCGATGCTATAGTTGAAGACATGTGGCTCAAGGTTGTTTTACAAGATATATGTGTTACTTCTTTGTTGGTTTCAACCATATAGTGTGATAACACAAGTGTTGTGTCCATGGCAGCAAATCTTGTACTGCATGAGAAGATTAAACATGTTGATCTCGATCTTCACTTCGTTCGGGAAAAAGTAATGGAACGCAAGGTAGAAGTCAACTATATTCCATCTGAACATCGGATTGCCGACGTTCTTTGTAGAGCGATTAGGTATACTCTATTTATGAGTGCAAGTGCACACTCAAGTTATAGTATATAAGATATCGTCTCCCACAAGGATTGGACAACTCGATTCGAGTTGTTGTTTATGCACAAGAAAAGTAAAAACACAAGTAAGATAGTTGTTGAGGAGAAAAGTAAATTAAAAACACAAGTAATTAATAAGGAAGTGATCATGTTGATAGAGAAGGCAGAGTTATGCTGTTGCTTAGTGTGAAACTGCGTTGAATAGGTCAAGTTGCTTTGCGTTGCCACGATCTGCTGCCTCGGTGGGTAATGGCGTATTGAGGCGGCGACAACTTTCGCTGCCACATCGGAACTTTGCTCTTGCAACTTTCACTGTCCCGGCAAGTGAGATGGAGAGAAGTCCCGACGGCAAGTCTGGCAGATACTCCAAGTTCGACGAAGCAATTATGAAGTGATCCTACCTATGTCTAGGCTAGGATTCTGTTGCCGCGTGATGTAGGCAATACCTAGCAATCTCAGCGTAAACCTAACACAGGCAGTCAAGTTTGGTTGCTCCTTTTAGCCGCTGAAATTGTAACTTACGTCTAAGCCGAATTAGTCAACACCTCGTAATTATGAGACCATGCTTAATTCTTTCGTGAATTTGACACTCTCGTGCCCGACAAATGGATTTCCTCAACTGGACTTTTGGAACTAATTGAAGGAAGTGAAGCACATGAATTAAGAAAACTAAGAGTATTTTATTGCAAAAACAAACTTGAAAACCTAAACAACCGTTCTCACAACTAATTACAACATAACCCAAACCCAAGAAAAATTTAGAACATGTCGGCGGCAAGAAAACCTAAACTATGCCTAAAGAAGACCTTCGTTGTCTTGAATTAGAATTACAATGAATATATAAAGGCATTAGCTAGGTCTAGTCCTTCTTGAAGTAGAAGTCTTCAAAGTAGCTTTCCACATTAAATGTGACTTTAAACTCTGACTTCTTTGAGTTGAATATGGACTTTATCACGTTGCCTTGTTCAGCAAGCAATCTTGAGATTTAGCTTCGGCGACTCTGCACGCTGCTACAGACGTCGGAAAATTGAGTGGACAATATTGATAGAATCAGGATTTTCTGCTCTACAAATCGCACTCCGATTCTCCAAGTCCATAGTCTGCTGTCTTGAGCGGCAAGGTGGGCGGCGGCTACTACTGTCTCTTTCTGGAACTACATCAATACATCTCTCTAGTTCGCTGCCTCAGCATCACATCCTCAGCTCATCTTTCCCTTTGTCAGCCTCTGGTACCTAAAACCAAAAGTACACTAAAACAATACCTTTTCTTTACCAAATAAAAGATAATCTATAAAAACATAGAAAAGTAAAGAAATACTGTAAAATGCAATGCATGGTCTTAATTATGCCTAAGATGTACTAAAAAATAGCAATATTATGAGATGGAATGTGCATGAAATATAGAACTTGTGGAAACTTTACACACCCCCAAACTCGAACTATTGTTTGTCCTCAAGCAATGCAACCTAAACATACTTGCCCTTATAATAACCAGAAAGAAAAACCTATTTTCATCTTGATTTCATACCTCAAGGCCATGACACCTATATTAGAATAGTGAAGGGAACTTAGCTAGAAAATAACTCAGAATTAATTTCTAATGCCAGTGCAGTGTGTGCAGAACTGTATACAGACTAAATATGCAGAATAACTAAATAAAAAAGATGTTGTTACGATATATAAGGTTGCTGCCGAGGCAACACCGTTAAGCACAATATTTTAATCATGGCAATGAGGGTTTCAGCTTATCACAACTACTCTTCTGGGTCTGAAATTAAGTTATGAGCAAACTACAAAACCCTGAACCCATGGAGTAGAGTTATCCCATGAAGACTTTCATTCACTCATGCTAATTTGTTTGTCACTTTAAAACTTTCAGATTCATGGACTTTTATAGTAGTAGAGTGTCCTCGCACATGATTCTTCCCAGAGCCTGTTGCGGGCACTTCTAGGGTAAAACAACAATGTTCTTTGTTTTTACTTCTATTGTCGTGGCAATGCTGTATTTTTTTTGTTTCTTTTTTCTGCCTCGGCGACTACCTACAATCATTGTTAGAACTTTGCACAGAATTCTAAAAACAAGTAGGCAATGTTCATTAGATATTCTAACAAATTCAACAAGTAACAGAGGTGTTTAACAGTTTTGGCAAAAAAAATTCTAAGTCTTTGCATGCTTTTCCCATATTAAGTTCAATTTATTAGTGGTGCGAAAATAAGTAGTCGGCTAACTATCATAGGCACAAATTATATAACAAAATTTTCTGTTTCGATTATTACTAAGGCATGTACAATGCAACCTATATGCTACTAAGTATGCCTAAACAAAAATATGAGAACTATACCCCAAAACTTGAGACGAGAATTGCCCTCAATGCACAAAATAAAACTAAAATTGAAAAATAAATATGAGAAAGGGAAAGAAAACTCAGGCTTAGTTGTTGTCAGATGGTGGAGAAGATGTGGAGGAGTTATTTGCTCTTCCGCCAGTTGCGGGTTGCGACATTGCTGCCCCTGTTGTGCTCGACGGCTCGATTCCTTAGGGTCTGAATCTGGGTAAGTAGTTGTGAGACGGGAATAAAACGCAAATAAAACCTGGTCCTAAGTAGGTCAAATCTACTCCTAAATAAAACAATAAAAATGTGGAAAAATAAAAACTTATACAAAATTTTCATTACTTTAGGAGTGCATTGATATGCATATCCTAAAGTAACTACTCCCTTATCGGTTTAGCTCAAGAGGGTTGTTTTCGATACTTCTTGTAATCCATCCGCACCCTCCATCTAGTGATTATCCTCATGGTGGAGGAGTCACTCTTCCTCGTTCCCTTATAATCCATGTGAACTTTCCTTCTTGTTCCTATTCCTGAAGGCATGAACATGTGATTAGGAAAAATTATATAACTACCTAACCATGTACTTACCTATTTTTTGTCGAAGTTCGTCATAGGAGAAAGTTTCTTTTGCTGTCGAGGCAGCTACTGAGGAAACCAACTATTGTGGTAGTCTTTTGTCATAGTGTTGTGCCGGTCAAGGGAAAACTCTTTAGGCTCCTCGAAAATCTCCATCAGTAGAGATTTTGACTGCTGTAAATCTGCCTGCATCAGCTCCTCTAGATATATATAATCCGTAGCTATCAAGGTGTCTGCCGAGGCGGGCGTCATTATGGAGGCTTCTGTCGCGGCGAGCCTTTTTGCTGAGGCATAACTTTGCTCAGGTGCTGTCAATTCGTCTTTAGGGCAGGGTTCTAGGTAGCTGCCGAAACAAATGTCAATCTTGCTGCCCGGGCAGTGTTATGCATCCTCTTGGCTTGGAGTTTCTAATTGCTTCTCACACATCGGAGATCTTTCCTCACATTTCTCTTTGTC
The DNA here is from genome assembly GCA_958450335.1 of Hibiscus tridactylites. Classification (NCBI taxonomy): domain Eukaryota; kingdom Viridiplantae; phylum Streptophyta; class Magnoliopsida; order Malvales; family Malvaceae; genus Hibiscus; species Hibiscus tridactylites. Next base: position 66,659,183 of record OY288283.1, on the reverse strand, counting down.
CTCTTGTCCTGGGACATCAGTATCCCTCAGACTTAATTGTTCCAGTTCATCTATGGCATTGATGAGGACTGAATTTGTTGAGATTTTAGGGGCTCGATTCGATCAACCGTTCTTGCTCGCCAAGTGTGGAGAAGTTGGATAATTGGGTGTTTTAGTGGGAGGTGAAAAATTGGCAATTTGACACAAGGATTTATAGTGGTTCAACCTTCTAACCAAGGTCTACATCCACTACCTTAGCTCCACACTAAGGATTTCCAACAAATTCACTAAGAATTTCGTCCCTTTTTCTAGGATTAGGAGGAAACCGTTACAACCCTCAAAGCTTTCTACCCAAAGCTTGAAGGAACACTCTCTTTACAAAGAAAGACTTAGAAAACTAGAAATCCCTCTAAAAGGTGTTTGTTTGCAATTCTAAGCACTCACCCAAAACCTAAACACTTGAGCAAATTTAACAATGTAAGCTCACAAGTGTTGTCTAAGCAAGAAATAAACAATTAAAGCTCTAGACAAATTTTGACATCATAATGTTGTAACAATTGAAGCATTGACCATTAATGGATGCTTCGAGGTCCCTTTTATACTCCCAATTGAGTTTGTAGCCGTTACTAGCCGTTGGGGATGATTTGGAGCCGTTGAGGACTTTATTTCCCTTCATAAATACTGTTCTGCAGCCATTCGTATCAGTACGCGTGGAATCATATCCGTACGACCTTCATCAGAAACTAGCCGTTGGGCTCTTGTCAGCCTGGGCGTATCGATACGCTTGAGGGCGTATCGGTACGAGTTCACTTTTAAAAGGCCGTTGGGAAATAGCCGTTGGGGTTGGTTGAAAGGGGATCGGTACGCTTACTTGGCGTATCGAAACGATCCCGATCCGTATCGAAATGGCCAATCCTGTTTTGATACGGGTTTTGGTAGTGACCAAACTTGGGCAAAAAGGTATCGGTACGGGTACAACCGTATCGATACAGGTACGTTGAAAATACAATTTTGGCTATTAAAAACATGAAAAATCTATGCGAAAAACCTCTTAAAATACCTCAAACATAAATTCAAGTTGTTTGGACTTAAAACCAAGTTTTAAATTCTTTTCAAATTAGTCCAAAACATTTTTCAATTATTATATCAAAACATTAGTTCTACAATCTCCCCCTTTTTGATATAATAAAACTAACTTGAAAAATTGTTTGGGATTCTCCCCCCTTTAACTTTAAACATGTGAATAAGAGATTAAAGATATGAAATCAATTAAAACTCCCCCTTATTCATTTGAAAATTCAATTTTTCAAACAATTTTCTCCCCCTTTTTGTTATATCAAAAAGAATTTAAAAACATTAAGTTTCAAAATAACAATAGAGGTAAAAGAATTTTGACACACTTAAAATTTTTGGTTTAAAATTGGCTCCCCCTTACTCCAAGCATCATAAGAATGTTAGTTCAACATATATGATTATCTAGTTGACTTAAATGAAAATTAATCAAATAAAAGCAAAAAGTAACTAGATTTTACCACACTTAAACTCAAGGGAGGATGTGAAGCCTTCCTTCTTCAAGTGTTCTTCCTATGTGTGCATTGAGCTCCCCCTCAAAGTTTGACTTGTTGATCACACTCCATCACACCTAGCAAAAGACAATCAAGTAATTTTTGGTATCCAAATTGCTTTGGATCCATAGACATTAGTAGCACAAAATTTAGTCCCCTTAGGAATCAATTTTTCAATTTCATCCTTTTTAGTTGAAGTGGTTAGTCCTTTTGGGACCCAAACACTTCTAAAACATTTTCCATTTACAAATCTAGGGGCACTAGATTGTCTTACATAAAAATTTGATTTTCCAAAATTGTTTTTCTTTTCAAGCTCTTTGGAAATCAAATCTTTTTCTTTTTGAACTTTAAGAAGCAAATTTTGAAAATCAAGACATTTTTGTTCAAAATCTTTCAATTTTGCTTCAAGTTCAAGATTTGTTTTGGAATGCAAATCATTTTCAATTTTTATTTTTGAAATCAACTTTTTGTTTTTGAAAAATGATGTCTTGAATTCCAAAAGCAAATCATCATAGGCATCTTGTAACTCATCAAATGTATAAGAGTTTGAAATAGATGAGTTAGAAGTTACCTCCCCCTCATTGAGGGCCATCAAGCATAGGTGGGCTACTTCATCATCGGTGGAGTCTTCATCACTCCATGTGGCCACATATGCTTGTTTTGAAGATGAACCCTTCTTTTTGGATTTGTGGGAGTCCTTCATCTTCTTCATTGATTCATGCTTGGATTTTTCAATTTTTCTCTTCATAAACTGGGCAAATTTGTTGAAGAGATAGGTCATCTCTTCATCTTCACTTTCCTCCTCACTTAAATCTACATGATGACATGTGGAGGATTTGAGAGCTATGGCACTAGCATTGATGCCTAGCTCCATGATCTTCTTCTTCCCCATCGCTCTAATCTCTTCCTTCTTCTTCTCATCTTCTTTGTTTTTCTTCATTATTTGGTGAGTGAGAAGAGACCCCATTAGTTCATCAAGCTTCAAGGTTTTGAGATTCTTTGCTTCGATGATGGCGGTCCTCTTTGATTCCCATGACTCGGGAATGGAGTAGATGAGCTTTCGAACAAGCTTCTCTTCCGGGATGGCTTCTCCATAACCTTTAAGACCATTGGTGATAGTGGATAACCTATCAAACATCTTCTCGATGTTCTCTTCCGGATCCATCTTGAAGTTCTCATACTCTAAGGTTAGGAGCCCAATCTTGGTCTCCTTGACTTCATCGGTTCCCTCGTATGTGACTTCAAGATTGTCCCATACTTCATTGGCACTCTCACAAGAAGACATCTTCTCATAGATGGTTGGGCCAAATGCACAAAAGAGCATGTGCAAGGCTTTGAAATTAAGCTCAATCTTCTTGCGATCATCGGCACTCCATTCCGTTTTGCTTCCTTGAGGCACGAACGAACCATCTTCAACTATGTCCCATAGCTTGTAATCTTTTGATTTCAAGAAGAATTTCATCTTTGTCTTCCAATGGGCATAGTGATTTCCATCGAAGAAAGGCGGTTTGTTGATTGATTGTGCCATTGAGCCGGTTGGTGAAAAAGTAATCGAGTTTGCCGGATCTTCTCAATAGGATGTTAATCCCCTTCGATTGAGCCAAACTCTGATACCAATTGTTCAGATTTTAGGGGCTCGATTCGATGAACCGTTCTTGCTCGCCAAGTGTGGAGAAGTTGGATAATTGGGTGTTTTAGTGGGAGGTGAAAAATTGGCAATTTGACACAAGGATTTATAGTGGTTCAACCTTCTAACAAAGGTCTACATCCATTACCTTAACTCCCCACTAAGGATTTCCAACAAATTCACTAAGAATTTTGTCCTTTTTTCTAGGATTAGGAGGAAACCGTTACAACCCTCAAAGCTTTCTACCCGAAGCTTGAAGGAACACTCTCTTTACAAAGAAAGACTTAGCAAACTAGAAATCCCTCTAAAAGGTGTTTGTTTGCAATTCTAAGCACTCACCCAAAACCTAAACACTTGAGCAAATTTAACAATGTAAGCTCACAAGTGTTGTCTAAGCAAGAAATAAACAATTAAAGCTCTAGACAAATTTTGACATCATAATGTTGTAACAATTGAAACATTGACCATTACAAGATGCTTCGAGGTCCCTTTTATACTCCCAATTGAGTTTGTAGCCGTTACTAGCCGTTGGGGATGATTTGGAGCCGTTGAGGACTTTATTTCCCTTCATAAATACTGTTCTGCAGCCATTCGTATCGGTATGCGTGGAACCGTATCGATACGGCCTTCATCAGAAACTAGCCGTTGGGCTCTTGTCAGCCTGGGCGTATCGATACGCTTGAGGGCGTATCGGTACGGGTTCACTTTTAAAAGGCAGTTGGGAAATAGCCGTTGAGGTTGGTTGAAAGGGGATCGGTACGCTTACTTGGCGTATCGAAACGATCCCGATCCGTATCGAAACGGCCAAGCCTGTTTTGATACGGGTTTTGGTAGTGACCAAACTTGGGCAAAAAGGTACGTGTACAACCGTATCGATACGGGTACGTTGAAAATACAAGTTTGGCTATTAAAAACATGAAAAATCTTTGCGAAAAACCTCTTAAAATACCTCAAACATAAATTCAAGTTGTTTGGACTTAAAACCAAGTTTTAAATTCTTTTCAAATTAGTCCAAAACATTATTTCTACAGAATTGTTCAGTCGTGCATCAATCTTAGTGATGTTGGCGTCCATAGCACCCGTCACTTTATCCTTGAGTGGAAGGAAGGTTCGAAGTGTGTCCTCCAAAGATTTTGGTTGTTCTTGCGGATAGCTATATTCCTACGGCATGTCGCTTTCTGCAACAAAACTGTTGTGGTATTTTTTTGAGATTTTTGATCATATAATGAAAAATCTTGCTACTGCGGCGCCAACTGCAGCATTGGCATCAGCTGTCCCTGTTGCTTCTACGACGGTATCTGCTGTTCATATTCAGACATCCATTCCCAAATGGTTTTTCTTGAGTTGTCTGCTGCAAAAAGATGATGGAAACTGTCGAACGCATGATTGCCATCACAAAATTCGCAAGAACTTTCCCAAATATTGCTACCCTTAACTCGTGGGGCACCTGAATAAGCACTTTCCCACATAATTTAATTTTGAATGAAAATAAGAATAATAAAAACTAAAATTAAATAAAAATAAAAGTGAAAAAATATAAATACGAATTTCGATGTTACCAATCCCCGGCAACGGCGCCAAAAACTTGTAGAGCGATTAGGTGTACTCTATTTATGAGTGCAAGTGCACACTCCTGTCAAGTTATAGTATATAAGATATCGTCTCCTACATGGATTGGATAGCTTGATTCGAGTTGTTGTTTCTGCACAAGAAAAGTAAAAACACAAGTAAGATAGTTGTTGAGGAGAAAAGTAATTTAAAAACACAAGTAATTAACAAGGAAGTGATCAAGTTGATAGAGAAGACATGGTTATGCTACTGCTTAGTGTGAAACTGCGTTGAATAGGTCAAGTTGCTTTGCGCTACCACGATCTGCTGCCTCAGCGGGTAATGGCAGATTGAGGCGGTGACAACTTTCGCTGCCATGACAGAACTCTACTCTTGCAACTTTTGCTGTCCCGGCAGGTGAGATGGAGAGAAGTCCCTGCGGCAAGTCTGGCAGATACTCCAAGTTCGGTGAAGCAATTCTGAAGTGATCCTACCGATGTCTAGGCTAGGATTCTTTTGCTGCGTGATGGAGGCAATACCTAACAATCTCAGCGTAAACCTAACACAGGCAGTCAACGTTTAGTTGCAACTTTTAGCCGCTAAAATTCTAACTTATGTCTAAGCCGAATTAGTCAACACCTCGTCATGATGAGACCGTGCTTAATTCTTTTGTGAGTTTGACACTCTCGTGCCCGACAAATGGATTTTCTCAACTGGACTTTTAGAACTAATTGAAGGAAATGAAGCACATGAATTAAGCAAACTTGAAAATCTAAACAACTATTCTCACAACTAATTACAACATAACCCAAACCCAAGAGAAATTTAGAACATGTCGGCTGCAAGAAAACCTAAACTATGCCTAAAGAAGACCTTCGTTGTCTTGAATTAGAATTACAATGAGTATATATAGGCATTAGCTAGGTCTAGTCCTTCTTGATGTAGAAGTATTCAAAGCAGCTTTTCACATTAAATGTGACTTTAAACTCTGACTTCTTTGAGTTGAATGTAGACTTTATAACGTTGCCTTGTTTAGCAAGCAATCTCAAGATTTAGCTTCGGCAACTCTGCACACTACTACAGACGTTGGAAAATTGAGTGGACAACATCGATAGAATCATGATTTTCTGCTCTACAAATTGCACTCTGGTTCTCCAAGTCCATAGTCTGCTGTCTTGGGCGGCAAGGTGGGTGGCGACAGCTACTCGACAGATGTTGTCTCTATGTGGAACTACATTAGTACAACTCCCTGGTTCGCTGCCTCAGTATCACATCCTCAGCTCCTCTTTCCCTCTGTCAGCCTCTGGTACCTAAAACCAAAAGTACACTAAAGCAGTACCTTTTCCTCACCAAATAAAAGATAATCTATAAAAACACGGTAAAGTAAAGAAATACTGTAAAATGCAATGCATGATCCTAATTAAGCCTAAGATATACTCAAAAACAATATTATTATGAGTTGAAATGTGCATGAAATATAGAACTTGTGGACATTTTACATTCTTACTAAACCTTTGGCTGCAAACAAGTTCTGTGAATTGCGAGCCTTGCTATGCATTCGTTCCAAGCAATCGGTTACAAGAAAGTAGTGAACCGGGTGAATGTTAAAGATAGTAATCTTGGCCCATTGGAAAATAGAAAAACTGTTTCTGTTGCAACAACTCGTCGGGCCTAACTACCTAGCCCATCTTTGCTGGCAGGTTGGTTAAGCCCTCCCTTGAGCTATATTAACCGATTTTCGGTACTCGCCCATTATTGTTTTTGAGTTGAAATAATATTGACCTACATAGTAAAAACCTAAAAACATTTTCTCTTCTTCTTTATGTTGTTTAACCTTTGTAGCCGCCTTGCTTCTCTCTCTGTTTTTTTTTTTGTAAACCCTAGATCCATTCTTGTTATTAGTAAGCTCCCCCAACATTGCAGATATAAGCGAGGTCTTTCCTTCACCAGCGCTACCAACTATTGCAACCGGGATATCTAATTATTATTAGACAATGTCGATCTCTCTGCCTAAAACAATTAATACGAATTTTATATTGTAAAAGACGTAAAAAGAAAGAAAGATAGTAATACTTTTGTCCCAGCATGACATAAAAGTATAAAGCTTTTGCCTTTTTCACACAAAATCAAGGATTCATTTCATATAAGAGGAAGAAATCAACAAGTAAAAAGATTTAATTTTTAACAACCATATTTAAGATTGGGTAATCTTCACCAGTGGCCCCTTTCATTTAGGATGTGTTCTATTTTGGTCACCAGAATTCAAAAAAGATTATTCTGGTCACTTACGTTTAGAATCGTTTCTATTTTGGTTCCTTTTCCGTTAGTCTCCGTTACTTAAAAAATAGTTTCTAATTTAACCCCAAAATTTTAAAATTTTATTTTTCACCATCTTCCCCAAAAATTATAAAACCCCACAAAATTAAACCAATTGCTATAACTCAACACTACAACCCATTTTCCCAAGATTAAAAGCGTCAGCTTCCATTGCAAATGGTGGGTACCGGTTTAACAAAAAAAGCACTACATATTGATGTTCATATGACTGCGCATATTATACAAATGATCCAACTGCTACTTGCCCTGGTTGCAGACATGCCATGAACACCACAGCTACATATGTAAACCCCCCAAATAAGGTTTCTACTACATCATCTGCTGCAAATGAGGGTGGTTACGTGAAAAGGGTTGTTATATATATGATTTTGAATGATTTGAAGGTCACCCTAATGTCATCTATTTCGAGCATAACTATGCTCAATAAGTTCAATGTTAAACAAGTCGATGATCTGCAAGAAAAAGTAGTTACTGTATGCATGAATGAGGTGAGCCTTATCCCAATTCATTTATAAAGCTACTGTAAAAAGCATAGGTTTCATTGCTTTTGTCTGGTTTTTGTTTCAAGGTGTAGAGTTGCTGAAGGCATCGCTGCAGTTCAAGATTGTGCTTACTGATGTATTTCTTGCCCAGAAGGTCGGGAAGAAGCCTTCTATGTGATCGAAATGTGAAAGACTTATGTTGCTGTTGATATGCTGCTGGTTTGTGAAAGACTTATCTTTTGTTGATTTCAATTTCGTATTTAAAGTTAAAACTATTATAAATTTTGGCAGTTATTATATATATTGATGTTACAAAAGAGTTTTAGACCAATGTTATAAAATAATTATTAAAAGCAGTAATCATTACCGCAAATTAAGCACTATAATATAAACTACAAGGTACAAGACCTTATCGGTCACGATTAAAAATCAGTGATTTAAAATGTATTGGCGGAAACATAAGTGGCCGGTTGCAATTTAGAGTCCATAGCTTTTGATAGACCCAAAATTTCTAAGACTTTTTTTTATGCAGAAGCTGGTGAAGATTTTGTTGTTTTTCCTCAGCATTATTATTTTGAGAGAATGAGTTGTAGTGTTGGGTTATAGTCATTGTTTTAATTTTTTGGGTTTTAGTTTTATAATTTTTGGGGAAGATGGTGAAAAATAAAAATTTGAAAGTTTGGGGGTTAAATCAGAAACTAATTTTTTTAAGTAACGGAGACTAACGGCCAAAGGACCAAAATAGAAACGATTCTAAACGTAAGTGACCAGAATAATCTTTTTTAAATTCTGGTGACCAAAATAGAACACACCATAAACGAAAGGGATCACTAGTGAAGATTACCCTTTAAGATTCAGAAATTTATGTTGCTTGATGTGATTATCCTATTCAGATTACAGAAAAAGAATCAATTATATAGGTCAACTTAAACATATGTGCAGTATATATTCACGTAAGTTACAGGCTAAAAAGAAAAAAGCTTGTCTATTGATTTTTAAAGTTTATACTCGCAGGTACAAGATTTTTGTACTTGATTTCAAACTCAATAAGTTGTGCTTACGTTTAAGTTAGAATGAGATTTTCCATTGGTAATTAAAAATATATACTATTAAAGATGATGGAGGAGAAAAGGGGTTAAATTTATTATTTTTTAATTAAGACTAAATTAATTGAATCTATAAATTTAGAGGACTAAATGTATTATTATCTAAAATTTTATAATTGCAACATTACCCCATTAACAGACTTTAACAACTGAGTTACCATTTTGTTACAAAACATAAAGTTTAATTGATATTTTGTAACATTTGAAAGTTTGGTTACCATTTTATTTTTTAACAAAGTTCAGTGACCATTTGTGAATTTTACCCTAAAAATTATGGTGGTTCAACCCACCGCATGTCTTCTTCGACAACAGCCTTGACATGCGGTGGTACCTCTTCGATCCACACCATATTGGCAGATAATGCTCCATAATCCTTAGCCAGAATATGAACGACACGGTTACCTTTTTGGTGGACATGCACAAAGAATAAAGCGATTTTTTTTTTCTTGCAGCTTGGACATTTTTATTGTGTCCAGTCTACCAAAGTGACAGATGACGACTTCAAATATTTTTTTCAAAGGTAAATAATAGGGTAAATTTGACTTTAAAATGAATTAGTTTAAAATTCTAATTTTCAAGGTTAAATAATAAATGATTTTTTTTTAAATTAATTTAAAGATTAAATTAAAATGAAAAACCTATTTTTTCTAACTCAATCGTAAAACCCAAGTTGATATGAAAAATAATAATTTTCAAGATTAAATGAATAAAAAGGTAAAATCCTAATTTTAAAGATAATTCGTTAAATTTGTGAAACAAATATTTTAATTTTGATATAACTAAAAACCTAAGGACTAAATTGAAAAAGTCAAAACGAATTTTAAGTCCTCAAAATATCCCTATATAAGTTTAAGATTATGCCCAAGTTAAAAACATGCTTTTCAAATATTTTTTTCTAAGTGTTTCAAGCCAAAAACAGTGATTTTCAAGATCCTGTTTCGAAACGGCCCTCATGCGTTTCGAAACGTTTTCATCACAGTCGACCACCGTTCCGAAACGTGTATCGAAACACTTGACCCCGTTTCGAAACGGTATCACTCGTTTCGAAACTGTTCTTCATATGTGATTTAAAAAGGGCTAACGGTTTCAAATATTTGCTGATTTTTAAAAGATTAAAAGGGTGTTTCGAAACGGATCATGCCCGTTCCGAAACGACCCTTGACAGTAGCAAATCTGTTTCGAAACGGATCCAAATCGTTTCGAAACAGGTCCTAGGTTTAATTTGAAAATATGACCGTTATGTGTTTTTAACTGAATTTCTGAAAGTCGTTAAGGCGTTCCGAAACGGGCTAAGACCGTTCCGAAACGACCCTTGACAGTGGCAAAAGCGTTTCGAAACGGCCCTAATGCGTTTCGGAACGGGCTCTTAAATGCACCCCAACGGCTCTTTCTATTTTAGTCCGTTCCGAAACAGGTACCCCGCGTTTCGAAACGGGTTGGTGCAGACTGCATTTATGGTGGTAAGAGAGGGTTCCAACGGCTCCATTTATGTTCCCAACCACTCAAACGGCTAGAAATCAATGAGAAGGTATAAAAGAGACATCCAAAAGCATCAGCAACAACTATTGATCCTAAAGTAAACATGCAAACATCAAAATCAAGCAAGTGTGCAAAAATCACATTTTGTGTAAAAATCTCAATTGTATTCTTCATTCATATTTTGTCAAATTGGGTTGAGTGCTTGTATTGGAGCTATCATTTGTATTGAGAGATACCTTATTAGCCTACAAATTTCTTTGTTCTCTTGTGTGAGGGTTGGGTTGATTTTTGGGTAGGAAAATCAACCGAAATTGTAAAGGGTTGCCTCCTTGTCCTAGAAAAGGGGAAGAACGATTTAGTGGAATTGTTGCAAATCCTTAGTGAAGCTAACGTAGTGGATGTAGAGTTCATTTGGAACTTGAACCACTCTAAATCTCTTGTCCATCAATTTTTAATTTGCAAATTTCCACCACAAATCTTTAAATTTCCAATTCACCCCCCCTCTTGGTCAATTTCGATCTTGCGATCCACTCAACAATTGGTATCAGAGCTTAACTCTTTGAGGATTAACAACCACAAGAGGAGATCCTTGGAAGAGTGTGATCATCAAAATATCAAGAGATGGCTTCAACCTCCGGTTTCGGCATGTACGAGTCACAATCGACCACAAAGCCTCCTTTCTTCAATGGTGACAACTATTCTTTTTGGAAGAATAAAATGCGTCTATTCATCAAGTCTAGTGACTATCTTGTGTGGGATGTCATTGAGGATGAGCCATACATTCCATTGAAGCAAGACGGTGAAGGCAAGATGGTGTTGAAGAAGAAAGCCGAAATGAGTGAAGAGGAGAGGAAAAAGATTCAAGTCAATGATAAAGCTCTCCACATGCTATTTTGTGCTTTCGGTCCGGACATCTACTCAAAGGTCTCATCAATTGAAAGTGCCAAGGAAGTGTGGGACACTCTTGAGACCACCTATGAAGGCACCAATGATGTTAAAGAAACTAAGATTGGAATTCTCAATCTTAGTTATGAAAATTTCAAGATGGACCCCGATGAGACGGTGTCAAAGATGTTTGATCGATTCTCCACGATTGTCAATGGTCTAAAGGGTTATGGAGAGATCATACCGGAAGACAAGCTTGTCCGGAAACTACTCTATCCACTTCCCGAGTCTTGGGATGGGAAGAGAACCGCTATCATCGAAGCAAAGAATTTGAAGACTTTGAAGCTTGATGAGCTTGTGGGTTCTCTCCTTACTCATGAGATCATGAAGCAAGGAAGGGAAGATGAGAAAAAGAAAGAAGAGAAAAGAGTAGAGAAGCTTGAGGTTGAGAAGAAGAAGAAGATGGGTATAACTCTCAAGGCTAAAGCTTCACAACTTGATAAGAGCTCATCTAGTGATGAGGATGAACTTGAAGAATTGGCTATGATAGCCAAACGGTTCTCACGCTTTATGAGGTCCAACCGGGGTAAAAAAAAAATCCAAAGAAAGATGGACTTCAAAGGGAAGAACAAAGAAGAAGGAAAGGATCTCATCATTTGCTATGAGTGCAAACAACTCGGCCACATCCGTTCGGAGTGCCCTCAACTCAAGAAGAAGGGCTTTGAGAAGAAGAAAAGACTCAAAGCCAAGCTTGCTACTTGGAGTGATGAGGAGTCATCGGAGGATGACGAACAAGAAGTGGCTAATCTTTGTCTCATGACACTTGAGGAAGATTCCTCCTTGGTAACCTCTAACTCATCTACTTTAGATTTTTCATATGAAGAGTTAAATGATGCATATGATGAGTTACAAGAGGTATATGATGAATTAGTTGAGAAGTTTAAAGAGTCGGTCATTAAAAACAAGAAAATCATTTTAGAACTAAATGAGAAAAATGACTCACTCACTCAAGCTAATTCAAAATTTGAGAAAAAGATATTAGGATTAAAAGATGAGCTAAAATTCTTTCAAGATGAAAATGTTGATCTTAATAACCTTTTATCTCAATGTAATAGTGAACACCAAAAGGTGTTGGGTGAGCTAAATGAGCTCAAAAAGTCTTTAAAAAATGTTGGTAGTGTCAAGCATGAAGTAGGAGAATCCTCCAGAACACACCAACCTAAGAAAAAGACTAATTACTACAAACAAGGTAGCTACCCTAGACATAGTAGAGCTAAAAGAATTAGAAGTGTATGGGTTCCTAAGGAACTTGTAAAATCTAATAATATTATTGCTATGTCATCTTGGATTCCTAAGGGAACCAAGGTTTTGAGAGCTAACACTCATGGACCCAAAATGATTTGGGTACCAAAAACCAAGGTTTAATATCTTTGTTTGTAGGGGGAGCATTGCTACAAGGCCAAGGCACAAAGTCAAAACTCATGGTACCTTGATAGTGGATGCTCGAGACACATGACTGGAGACAAGAGTCGATTCATGGATCTAAAGCCAAAAAGTGGAGGAGTAGTAACATTTGGTGACAACTCCAAAGGGCACATTAAAGGTATTGGCTCCATAGGTAATCACTCTACCATTCTTATTGAAAATGTCTTATATTTCGATGGTCTTAAACACAATTTATTGAGCATAAGTCAATTGTGTGATAAAGGATTTAATGTTTTATTTGATAAAAATGGTTGCAAAATTGATAGGAAAAGTACTTCGGGAACTTGCCAATTCTTAGGTAGTATGCTCATATCTTGGTTCTCTAAGAAACAAAATAGTGTAGCCTTATCTACCACCGAAGCCGAGTACATATCCTTAGGGAGTTGTTGTGCTCAAGTCCTTTGGATGAAGCAACAACTCTTAGATTATGGAATTAAAGTTGAAACCATACCCCTAAAATGTGACAACACTAGTGCAATATGTTTAACTAAAAATCCCATCCAACACTCTAGAACCAAACATATAGAAATAAGGCATCATTTCATTAGAGATCATGTCCTTAAGGAAGATGTGGTTATAGAGTACGTAGACACCTTGAATCAATTAGCGGACATATTTACAAAACCCTTAGACAAAGAGCGTTTTTGGTCCCTTAGGAGAGAGTTAGGTCTAGCTAGCCTATCTTGACCTTTTAGGACCTCTTTTGTGCTTAAATATGCTTGATCTTGTGAAATGCCATGTTTATGTGTTTAAACTCCTAATTTCATCCATGCTTATAGTTAGGGGGAGTATGTTTATGCTTAAATATGTTTTGCCTGCTCATTCATAACATTTATGCATGTTAGGCCTCCTAAAACTTCATTTTTCTGCACTTTTAGAGCCTCATCTGCACTTCCAGGCCCAGGTGTATCGAAAAGGGTGACCCTGTTTCGATACGGATACCTTAAATCCTGTTCTGAGAGAAGGGCGTTTCGAAACGCCTCAAAAGCGTTCCGAAACGTTTTTGCTACTGCCAAGGGGTGTATCGAAACGTGTTCCGATACGGTCAACACTGTATCGAAACGGTCAGCCTATGGTCTCAAAACGGTCAAAACCCTAGCCGCCCCATTTCGTAACGGTCAAGACCGTTACGAAACGGCATCGCGGATTGCTTTATTTAGGGCTTTTAATGATAAAGTTCACTTTTTATCAAACTCTTAAAACCCTAAACCGCCTCCCTGTCTATAAATACCCTCTCAAACTCTTTGTTTTTCACAAAATTGTGAGGGGTTTTACTCTAAAACTCAAGTCTAAGTAAGTTTCATCAACATTGTGCAAGGATTTTAATCAAATCATCCAAAATCCCAAACTAAGGTAATTTTTCCCTTTTTTCTTTTTCTTTCAATTTATGTTCGAATCTTAGGTTAGAAAATTTTATTTTTGTATAAATTATATGTTTTTCTTTGTGGGTTTTCCATAACATGTAAATTTTTTTCCAAATCTCAAAATTTTTGATTCGAATATAAAATTTTTCAGTCGTATTTTTCGTTACTGTTTTTTTTTATTTTAATTTTGTTTTCAAAAACCTAAGTGGGATTTATTATTGGATTGATTTTAAATATCAATGCATACACTTAATTTTAAATACACTTGTTTAATGTTTTTAGATGGCAGATCAAGCTAACAAAAAGCGCAAGGTCGTTCAAACCGGTGAGTCGAGCGTTCGTCCGAATCTTCCTCTGCTTTTTCAGAAAACCCTCAAAACTTCAGAGATGCGTGCTCGATTCGCTTATGTCAAGGATTTCGAGATTCGCAAGCAACGCATCATTGATCTTGATTTCCTCAATTCCGAGCGTTTCCTATTCCGTTATCTCGGCCGTTTGAGTGAGTGGAATCTCATCTATTTCTTGAGCATTTCGGATGTTCGCTACAAACACATGGTACTCCTTTTTTACTCGAATGCTCGTTTTATTTATGATGAGACCAAAACCGAGATTATAGGAATTGAATCATCCTTATTGGGCAAAAAGTTTGTTGTTAATGTTGCTCTTTTGGAGTCTGTTCTTAAACTTAAGGATGAGGGTATTGAGAATGAACGTCACTTTGGCACTTCCACCGGTAAGGCACTTACTTTGGATGTGCACGATCATGTTCTTCACTTGATGGTTTCTTGGTTCATTCGACCTTCCGGAGGTAAATACTCTCACATCCGTCAAACTGATCATTTTTGGCTAGAGTGTTTCCGTAAGGGTGAGCGCCCAAATGTGCCTAAGATAATTTTTGCCGAGATAGTCAATAATATCAAGCTTATTGACACAAATGAGTTGAAATCTTTTACTTATGGCATAGTCTTGAGCTACCTCTTTCATGATCTTGGCATTGATTGTTCCTACGACTCTCCGGAATCTCGCAAGACCAAGATTGGTGAGTCATCCCTTCGCAAGTCCGGGTTTACATATGCGAATGATGTTTGGAAAAGAATTGATAGAGAAGCCGTTCCTCCTTCTGTTGCTCCTCCACCGCAAGTTCAAGTTGCAAACAATGAAGCCCTCATGGCTTTCCTTACCGAGCGGTTCAATGCTTTGGACACTCGGTTCAATGCTTTGGACACTAGCATTGCTTCGGGCTTTGAATCTATGGGCAATCGTTTGAAGAATGTCGAGGATCGTCTTCATACTCTTGAAACTTCTCATTCCAACTTGGATCTATCCTTCTCTACGCTCTATGGGCAATGGACGAAGTTTCACCGTTCTCAAGCTAAGAGTGATGATGATACTTCGGATGATGATGACGAGGCCTAGGAACTCCATATCATACCATATCATATTATCTATGCATTTTAGGATTAAGATTGCATCTTTATGTTTTCTCATGTTTTAGGAACCTATGCTTATGGCTTTTTTATTTGGGATTTTATTTTGAACTTAATGTTTGATTTCTGTTTTGGATATTTCGATTATGAATTAATATTATGGTTGTTTATTATTGCTTATTGGTACTAATCCTTTATCTTCTCTATGAGCTTTTATTGTTCTTTTTGATCTAACAAAAAGGGGGAGAAGAAATTTAAGAGCCACACTAAAATTCGTTTTAAATTTTAAAAGGTTTTTAAAGGTTTACAACTTGGATTTCAAATCAAAAATTTCTTTTAACTTTAAAAACCTATCTTAAATTAAGGGGGAGTTAGAATATTTTCAAAACTTTCAAAATTCTCAAAAATTCTAACTTTGGTTTTGTTATATCAAAAAGGGGGAGATTGTGAAACAAATATTTTAATTTTGATATAACTAAAAACCTAAGGACTAATTTGAAAAAGTCAAAACGAATTTTAAGTCCTCAAAATATCCCTATATAAGTTTAAGATTATGCCCAAGTTAAAAACATGCTTTTCAAATATTTTTTTCTAAGTATTTCAAGCCAAAAACAGTGATTTTCAAGATCCTGTTTCGAAAGGCCCTCATGCGTTTCGAAACGTTTTCATCACTGTCGACCACTGTTCCGAAACGTGTATCGAAACACTTGACCCCGTTTCGAAACGGTATCACTCGTTTCGAAACTGTTCTTCATATGTGATTTAAAAAGGGCTAACGGTTTCAAATATTTGCTGATTTTTAAAAGATTAAAAGGGTGTTTCGAAACGGATCATGCCCGTTCCGAAACTACCCTTGACAGTAGCAAATCCGTTTCAAAACGGATCCAAATCGTTTCGAAACAGGTCCTAGGTTTAATTTGAAAATATGACCGTTATGTGTTTTTAACTGAATTTCTGAAAGTCGTTAAGGCGTTTCGAAACGAGCTAAGACCGTTCCGAAACGACCCTTGACAGTGGCAAAAGCGTTCCGAAACGGCCCTAAGGCGTTTCGGAACGGGCTCTTAAATGCACCCCAACGGCTCTTTCTATTTTAGTCCGTTCCGAAACAGGTACCCCGCGTTTCGAAACGGGTTGGTGCAGACTGCATTTATGGTGGTAAGAGAGGGTTCCAACGGCTCCATTTATGTTCCCAACCACTCAAACGGCTAGAAATCAATGAGAAGGTATAAAAGAGACATCCAAAAGCATCAACAACAACTATTGATCCTAAAGCAAACATCCAAACATCAAAATCAAGCAAGTGTGCAAAAATCCCATTTTGTGTAAAAATCCCAATTGTATTCTTCATTCATATTTTGTCAAATTGGGTTGAGTGCTTGTATTGGGGCTATCATTTGTATTGTGAGACACCTTATTAGCCTACAAATTTCTTTGTTCTCTTGTGTGAGGGTTGGGTTGATTTTTGGGTAGGAAAATCAACCGAAATTGTAAAGGGTTACCTCCTTGTCCTAGAAAAGGGGAAGAACGATTTAGTGGAATTGTTGCAAATCCTTAGTGAAGCTAAGGTAGTGGATGTAGAGTTCATTTGGAACTTGAACCACCCTAAATCTCTTGTCCATCAATTTTTAATTTGCAAATTTCCACCACAAATCTTTAAATTTCCAATTCACCCCCCCTCTTGGTCAATTTCGATCTTGCGATCCACTCAACAAAATTATTTTTACACCCGATTAAAAATGATATCGACAAATTTATAAGGAGTAATTACGTAAATTATGTAATATTTTTACATAATATGTGTATCAAAAAATATTCATTTAAAATTTAGGTATAATTAAAAGGTCCGATTTATATATGAGAATATTTCATGTAATGGTAGTGGACAATTTGATTTTCACGAGTAGATATAATTTAGGGTTTAGATATTTAATTTAGGGATTTAGTTTTGATAGTTTAGAATTAAGAAGTTATATATATATATATATATATTATCTTTTATCTTTTTATTTTTATATATTTTTTATTTTCATTTTTTTTATTTTGTTTGATTTTTTGTATACATTATATACAATACAAAAACAAAAAAGAAAGTATGGATATTGATCCAATTAATCTCATTAATATTTGTAGTACAATCCTTCAGTCGACTTAGCTTCATTTAGTTCAGTTTTAATTTCGGTTTATAAAATTTCAATAAAATTCAAATTAATAAGGAGTCCTTATGTCACGTTACCGAGGGCCTCGTTTCAAAAGGGTTATATTTAAACTTTAAAATTTTAAGAGTAGATATCTAAATTTTAATTTTTAAAATAAAATTGAACATATTTATGAAAAAAATTCAATGTCAAATAATAATCCTTATATATAAGCAACGATTATAGTCCCACTACTACAATATCCCATCTTATTCCAATCGTAATTAGATCCTTTTGTTGGCATAACAATCAACTTTGATGTTTATAGTACTATAAAAAACTTTGATGTCCATTAAAAAATCAACTTTGATGTTTATTTTTTGAAAAACTTTGATGTTAGATGTTAGTGGTTTATTTTTTAAAACACGTATAAATAAATAAAAATTTTAAATACATTAAATTCAAGTTGTCATTTGATATCAAAATTGAAGGAAAGGCTTAATTGGATAGATTCCATAATTTGAATGTTCAATTGATACATTTTGAGATTTAAGAATCTAACTTAAACATAGTTTTAAGAATATCTATTGCAATTAACTTCTATATATACATGTACATATATTAAAATAGTCACATGATCATGTAATGAACCGGGTTTTTTTTTTGACAAATCTAATTCTAAGCTTAATCTTACCTAGAGGAGAGGGAAAAAGGGGACTCTAGGGGGAAGAAAGGGGGTGTTCCTAGTAGGTCTAGAACCAATGACCTAAGTGTAACGCCCTAAACCCGACGTCACATTTGGGCCTCAAGTCCAACCCATTCATAAAATTTCATAAATTTGATCAAGCCCAAATTATAAGCATTTCCATAAATCCAACAACGTTTTGGAAAAGAGTCAATACAAAATAGTAAAATCGTTTGCATTAGGAGCTCCAATTAAAACAGAGTAATTAAAAGCATTAGACATGATTAATAAATCCAAATAGAGTTACAAACATAAATAAGGGTCCTATGAATACATTTCCCGACAAGCCTAAGCATTGTATTCTTGATCACATCGATGAACTAAAATCCTACTCCGATGGGGGTCATTTGAATGCAACGCGACAACCTAAAAACCTACGTAAGGAAACAAAGATTCCAAACGCTAAGATGATAAAGCTTAGTGGTTACACTTCTACTCTACCATGATTTAAGTGTAACACCCTTGACCTGGTCTAGACGCCAGACCGAACCGAGCGAGCTACATTGGGTCTGCCAAAACAAACCCGTAAATAGTTAACTCAAATTATGCCACTTTTTTTTTCTTTTTATCTTATCTAGATCAAACATTATAACCTAAGGTATGCATGCTGGCAGCAGGTGAAATATCAACTGAATCAACATAAAAATACATCCAATTGCACATAGTTATAGATTAGGGACCAAAATGCAAATTTGGAAAATTACAAGGACTTAATTAGGTTCAAAGTTATCAATACTCAATTAGTCAGGTTTCATGCTAACATACCAAATTTCAGCTCAAAATGATCATCCAAACGCAATTGCATTCATAAGAACTAGAGACTAAAATGAAAGGATCAGAAACTCACAAAGATCACATTAACTGAAATAACTGCAGTCTGTATCGATACTCGAGCAAGTGTATCGGTACACTTTTACATTTCTAAAATCCTAGATTCTAGTAGCTCAAAATCGCACCGAAACACCTCCCTGCGTATCGATACACCCTGCCAAAATACACATGTTCGTACCGATACAGATACCCTAAGTATCGAAACCCATCCTTAGATTACACTTACCCATATCAATACAGGGGCACGCGTATCGATATGCCCAAACCTGAAATGTCAAATTTTTCTGGTTTTACACACATTCATGGATTCAAACTTGCTTTAACATACCTTAAATTTGTACACCGTTAAACTAAAGATCAAACCATACCAGAATATCAAAGATACATGATCAAAATATTGCAACATATTTCAATCATAGATCTAAAGGCATGCTTCTTAAAAACCAATCGATCCAAAGCATGGAACGTAAATCAACATCAAAATCGAACATATAAATCCTCATACAACTCCACAACAACAATATAAACTTGCTCGAAATGGGAGTTTAGCAAATAACCCTCCAAAGCAACCCCATTACCTTTATTACTACTAGTCTAGTTCAAAAATCATATTGTTGAGTGGATCGTAGAATCGATTTAAGCCAAGACGGGGGGTGAATTGGATTTTTAGAAATTTTGGTGGTGGAGTGGAAAATAAAAAATTGCTAAACAAGAGATTTAGAGTGGTTCAAGTTCCAATTGAACTCTACATCCACTGCCTTAACTTCACTAAGGATTTTCCAACAAATCCACTAGCTGAACTTCCCTTTTTCTAGGCTTAGAAGGAAACCTTTACAAAGTGGTCAATTTCTCTACCCAAAAATTGACCCAATCCTCACTCAAAGATTACAAAGAAGTTTAAGGCTAATAGCTAGTATCTATCAATACAAATGTAACCCTTTTTACAAGCACTCAACCCAATTGAACAAATAAGGTTGGAATTACAAGATTCTACAATTGGGGTTTACAAGAAAATATGGGATTTTAGCAAAATAGCTTGAATTTGATGTTTGGATATTTCTTTTTGGATCAATAGTTGTTGCTGGTGCTTTTAGAAGTCCCTTTTATACCTTCTCATTGAATTCTAGCCGTTGGGGTTGTTGCCTTCATTATTATAGCCGTTGGGATGTTATCTTCCCTCCATAAATGATGTATGCAACTACCCGTTCCGAAACGCCCGAACCTGTTTTGAAACAGACCAAAATAGAAATAGTCGTTGTGGTGTAATAAATAGGCCGTATCGAAATGGACACAAACGTTTTGATACGCTGAGAGCCTGTTTCGAAACGTGCTGTAGCCTGTTTCGAAACAATTTGTCATTGTCAAAACCTGTATCGAAACAGTTTAGAAGTGTTTCGATACGCTTTAACTATATCTTAATAATTAGTTAAAAGTTCAACGGTCATATTTTGAAACCAAATTTGAAATCCGTTTCGAAACGTTTGAGGTCGTTTCGATACAGTCGTATCGAAATGGTTCAAACTGTTCCGTTGTTCTTCATCCGTTTCTAAACACAAATGACTGTTTCGATACACCCGTATCGAAACGGGAAAGCTAGTTCCGAAACAGAGGTTAACAGTTTCAAAACGTTCCGAAACGCCCAAAGGCCGTTTTGAAACGGTGACTCGAAAATCACCGTTTTGACTTGGTAAACACTTAGAAATTTTTTGATAAGTTCAAGTTTTGACTTGACAATTTTCTTTGAACACATAGAGTGGATTTGATGACTTAAAAAATCATTTTCTCCTTTTCAATTTAGTCCTTAAATCCTTTGTTATATCAAAATCAATCCATTAGTTTTACAATCTCCCCTTTTTGATATAACAAAACCAAGTTTGAGTTTTTAAGAATTTTGAAATCTTAAAAACGTTCTAACTCCCCCTTAATGTAAGATGGGTTTTAAAGTTTTAAATAGATTTAAAATTCAAGTGTTTGAAACTCAAAACCAACTAAAAAAAATGGCTCTTATATTACTATTATCCTTTTTTGTTAGATCAAAAAGAATAATAATCAAGGCTAATCATGAGAAGAAACAAGGTTAAGAGAAAGAAACCAAACATCATATTATAGATAGAATTAAGTTCAAGAAACAAATAACCAAACATAAATACTTAAAGCAATAGAGTTTATGTAACATCCCAATTTTGGGCTTAGAAGTTTAGGGTCTGAACCGGACCGGTCTGATTTTCGGTTCGAATATAAAAGGAGGTTTTAGGGAAAGCCTACTTCGGGATGCTTTAAAAATATGGAAAAATATCTAAAAATCCTCTTTTAATATATATAAGAGAGTGGTGAAATCAATTTTACAAAATAAGGTTTGGAAATACTACATTTTGGAGTAGTGACTAAAATGTAATTTTTGAAAAGTTTAGTGGTGACTGTTTTGTAAGGATTGAAACGTTGAATCTTTAAGGAGCTAATTTACCCAAAAATTATTTCTCCAGATTTTTCCTTAATTTGAGTGAATTAATTAATGTTTTAATTAATTAGAAGAGAAGAGAAACTACCTTTTGGAAAAATCATAACTACCTTTTCCTAAATTTTTCTCATTTATTTTTCTCTCAAAATTCCATCATCCAAACAATTTTCTCCAGCAACTTTTTCATTGATTTTCACTTCAATTGATGAGATTTCTATCATCAATTAGTTCCTAATCAATCTTGCATCAAATCCTTTTGATTTCCTCATTGAATTTTCAAGGAAATTGGCTCAAATCAAGGAGAAATCACCATTTAGAGGTAAGATTGTTCTTCTCCTCTAAATACTCAGTTCTTTACTGAAATTCCCAAGTTATCAATCCTTAATTTAAGTTTTATAAATGGTTTTAATGATAGGAACTTGATTTTGGCTTAAAACTCAAGATTTGGAAGAAATCTTGAAGAATTTCATTGTGATTGTTTGGGCTCTGTTTTGAGATGATTCTTAAATGTATTTTGGATGTAATGATGTGAAAATGAGGTTTTATCAATGCAATCCCGAGTAGGTTGTATTTCCTAAGTTTTTGCTTATGAAAATGGTGGTTTTTGAGGTGATCTTGGTGTTCTGTTATAGATGGAGGTATAAGGACGAGTTTAGGTTCATTTTGGATGTTAATTGATATTTAGAAATGGTTAGAAGTGATGGATCTTAGCTGGGTTAAGTTTTGGAAGAGTTTGGAGGTGATTTCGGTTGTGTTTGGTAGCCGAAATGTTGGTTTTAAGTTGAGGAGCGAGTTTAAGTGTGTTGGCTGAAGATTTCAATGCATGATGATGCATTAATCCTCTGCTTTGATGTGTTTAAAATAGGGGAGGCATCTTCGGACACCTTTGGAGTTGATCTGGAGGCTTGATCGGCGTTTCGGCAAGCTAGCGAAACGTAATTGGTGAGTGGAGTTGGGTTTCCAGCTTTGGAACAAATATTTGAAGGTTTTGGGAGCTTAGTTTAAGTCTAAACAACTTAACTAAGCTCAAGTGTAAGTTTTCGGAGAAACTCCCTTGAATGAGCCATGAGGTGGTTCGATGCATTGGTTATATTTTGCATGTTTAAATTCTATTTTGAAAGCATGTTTTAGCATGGTTAATGCTGGTTTTGAAAGCCATGTGTTGAGGGATGCTCAAGGTAAGAGATCCTTGGTTTGGCATATTGTAAATGTGGATCTGATGCATAGTGATGCATGATGTTAAATGGCTTTGTTTAATGCTTTAAAACAGTGAATTTTTAATGTTATATGATGTATATTGGCAAGTGATGTAATGGTTTTAAAGTACTTGAATCGGATATAGTTAGCCGGCTATAGGATTGAGTGCACCGTGAATAAAGTCGCCTTGGATGTTGAGGGGTTGTGATTGTACCGTAAACTCCATCCAAGTACCCTAACGAGTGAGGTAAGATCACAACGGTGGTTAAAAGTCCCTGTGTGGATCTTGTGTTATGTGTCCCTTGCACTCGTTAGTGGAATCATACAACTACCGATGGGTGATGTGGAGGGGTTGTGATTGTACCGTTAAGCTCCATCACGGGTGTTGAGGGGTTTTGATTGTACCGTTAAACTCCACCTTATGTTGTTCGGTAGTGTGTATGAAGCGTGTGGGACAACGCTTGTAATCCGCGTATCCAATTGTGTTTTGAGTTGAAAACGGTTATGAGTTATCACTTGAAAGCCAATATGATGTGATGGTTATAATGAAGCATGAGATGCTTGTTATGTATGCAAGGTTGCATGAAAAGAGTTGAGCATGTGTTTAGAAAGCTTTGTTGAAAGTGTTTTCTAAAATACATTATTGTGTTGTTTTCTTTAGAGCATGCCTCACTAAGCAATTGTGCTTACGCTCTCTCTCTTGAACCAATAATGCAGATAATTGAAGTTTTAAAGGGCAACAAGGAGGCAAGAGTGTCCAAGGGAACTAAGCTCATGTATGGTGATGTTTTCATACACTATTAGTTTTGGTAATTTAGCAATGGGAACCTAAGATGTGTTTTGGGAGGTGTGTTGAACTCCCTAGTTTGTGGCATGATGCTTATGATGTTTTGGATTTTTAATTGGCCTTTTGATGCTTGATTTTGAATTTGGTTGGTTGTTTGGTTTTGGATATTAGGATGCATGCCTATAGACATGTGAAGTTTCATGTTTGATGCCACGAATGTGTTTAGGAGTTGCAAACATGCTCTTTATATGTATGATGACTTGTTGGCATGGATAGGAAGTCTTTACGATGTGTTTGAGTGGTTTTATGTATGAAAAACTAGCAAAATCTGCAGCTTCTGGGCAAACCGTATCGGAACGGGCACTGGCGTTTCAAAATGGGGGCCTGTAATGGCCTTCGTGTTTCGTAACGGCTGGAGGCCGTTCCGAAACGATTTGGCCACTGGAAGGCCCTGTTTTGGAACTGATCTCGAAACGAACCCGTGTTTCAAAACGGTCAACACCGTTTCGAAACGGGTGACCGTTGGGCACTGATTGGAATGGTATTGAGGTTTGCAAGCTTTACGTTTTAGTCCCGAAAATTGTTTTTGCAATTGTATGAGTTCGAGAAGTCCAATTAAGATGAAATTTGACCAAGAAGCATGTAACATGACCAATTTAATATTGCTAACTTAAAAATCAATTTAGACCTTCTAATTTACAGAATTTACATTTTGGTCCCTAATATATGTATATTGTGCAATTGAGTCCCTTATTGAAATTCGATCGTTGTGCTTTACGCGTATATGATTCTCAAGTGTTCACCTAGGGTAACATGTATCTAGACAAGATGAAAAAAGAGGGTCGTTAATCAAGGTTGACTTTGATTTTCCCCGTGTAATCTCCGTAGTTCGGGTCAACCGTCTAGGCCCGGCTAAGGGGGTTACAATTTAAGCTCAATTGCAAACAAGATAAGCAAATCATAGGTCTTTAAAACATAAAAAGATAGAAGGGTGCAAACTTATTCCTAATACGATAGACTAGTATGATATGCAATGGAAATCCTAAGCCTCGTCATCATCGTCACCACCACCATCATCAAGAGAATCATCATTGTCTTTAGCTTGAGCACGACGATAGTTCCTCCAATCACCATAGAATGTGGAGAAGGATAAGTCCATAGATGATTGTTGATTCTCAAGAGCGGTAAGACGATTTTTGTTTCCAAGAACACGATCATCCAAGGATTGCAAACGAGTGTTGATAGCACAAAATCCCAAAGCCATGTTCGTATCAATCGAGTTGAACCGCTCGGTAAGGAAGGCCATAAGTGCCTCATTGTTAGGAGCCGGAGATTAAGGTGGAGGCTCAACTTGAGGTGCCGGAGCTCGCCTATCAACACGAACCCATTGGCCAAGAGTATAGTGAAACCCGAATTTGATAAGAGAAGATTCACCAATTTTTTGCTTGCGGGGTTCCGGAGAATCAAAAGAACAATCAAAATTGAGAGTACCAAAGACATAGCTTAAAACAACCCCATAAGTGAAGGATGTAAGTGCATCACTTTCGCGAATCTTCACTTGATGGACCATCTCGGCGAACATGATTTTGACCAAGTTTGGGCGTTGTGCTTTGTGAAAACACTCCAACCAAAAGTAATCAACTTGACAAATGTGGGAAAACTTACCTCCTGAAGTGCGGATGAACCAAAAGATCATCAAATGGTGGAACCGGTCATAAGCATCCAATGTGAGAATGGATCCGGTGTGAGCACCAAAGTGGTTCTCATCCTCAATGCCTTTATCTTTGAGCCAAAGAGCTTTCTCTAAAACGGATATATTAATAGTGAATTTTCTGCCCAAGAGGTACGAATCAATGCCAATCACTTCGGTATGATCTTCATTATCAATAAGAACGACATTGGAGTAGAATAGTTGGACCATATGCTTGTAGACAATGTTTGGAATGCTTAAGAAGGCCAAGAAGCTCCATTCTCGTAAGGGAGCTAGGTAGCAGAATTCAAAACGCTTGGAGTCAAGGAACGTGATATCCACAACACGCTCTCGGTGAACGGCTAAATCCTTGATAATTTTGAAACGGTCCTTAGTCTCTTGATTTCGAAGACTCTTTTGAAAGAGGAGGGTGAGGTTAGGACGGATGTTCGCTTGGGTTGAAGCTTCACCCGTTGGAGTCTTGCGTTTCTTGTTAATGTTTTCCATGAAATTCCTAAAAACATAAAGCAAGCGAATAAAGATTTAAATGTATGCATGTAAATCCTTAATTCAATCCAATGAAAAACCCATTAAGGTTTTAAAGAAAAACACTTTAAAAACGTATATACATATAACAAAATTTTTTTGAAGAAGAAAACAACTTTTGAAAAGCATAAAAAATACAAGTAAAAATAAGTATATTCGAATAAAAAACTTTGAGATTTTGATTTTTTTTACAAATTTTGAAAAACCCAAGTTGCAAAACATATAAACAATACAAAACAAATATTTTCTAACCTAAGATACAAATAAAATCAAAGGAAAAAAGAAAATGATGAAAAATACCTCAAAAAAGGAATTTTTGGATGAATGAATGGAAGAAATTGCACCAATTTGTTGAAGCTTTCTTAGACTTTAGTTTGTGAGTAAAAGCCCTCAAGATTTGATGAAAAACAATGAGGTTTAGAGGGTTTTTATAGGGAAAATTGGGTTTAGGGTTTTTAGGGTTTTAATGAAAAGCAAACTTTAGCAATTAAAGCCTTTAAACAGCTGTCTGGATACGCGTTTCGGAATAGGCACGATCGTTTCGAAACAAGCATACCGAAACGTTGACTAACGTTTCGAATCCCGTTGACCATTTTGATACAGCTTTGACAGTATCGAATCCCACATGGTAACCCGTATCGAAATGCTTTTGGGCCGTTTCGATACAATTCTTGGTAGAGGCAAAACGTTTCGAAACCCTTTTGGGCGTTTCGAAACACCCTTGTCATAAACCATTCTATTAAGGCACTCACATCGAAACAAATTGACCCATTTCGATACGCCTAGGCCTGGAGGTGCAGATGAGGCTCTAAATTGTAGAAAAAGTGAATTCTAATAAGTCATAGATGCATAAATGCTATGTATGAGCAAGATAGACATGTAAAAACATAAACATACTCCCCCTAACTCTAAGCATGGATGAAATTAGGATAAAAACACATTAGCATGACATTTTGCAATAATTCAAGCAATTTAAGCACAAAAAGGTCCTGAAAGGTCAAGATAAGCTAGTTAGACCTAACTCTCTCATAAGGGACCAAAACACTCCTTATCTAGAGGTTTTTTTAAAGATGTCCGCTAATTGATTTAAGGTGTCTACGAACTCTAAAACAACATCTTCCTTAAGGACATGATCTCTAATGAAATGATGCCTTATTTCTATGTGTTTGGTTCTAGAGTGTTGGATGAGATTTTTGGTTAGGCATATAGCACTAGTGTTATCACACTAATGAAAGGCTGCCTTATTTCTATATATTTGGTTCTAGAGTGTCAGATGAGATTTTTTTGTCAAACATATGGCACTAGTGTTATCACACTTAAGAGGTATGGTTTCAACTTTAACACCATAATCTAAGAGTTGTTGCTTCATCCAAAGGACTTGAGCACAACAACTCCCTAAGGATATGTACTCGGCTTCGGTGGTAGATAGAGCTACACTATTTTGTTTCTTAGAGAACCAAGATATGAGCATACTACCTAAGAATTGGAAAGTGCCGGAAGTACTTTTCCTATCAATTTTACATCCCCCATAATCCGCATCCGAATAAGCATGAAGGTTGATGGTTGAGTCTCTAGTGTACCAAAGACCTAGACAAGGAGTATCTCTAAGGTACCTAAAGGTCCTCTTTACAGCTATAAGGTGAGACTCTCTAGGACTAGCTTGAAACCTAGCACACAAGCAAACACTAAACAATATATCCGGTCTACTTGCGGTAAGGTAAAGCAATGGTCCAATCATAGAGCGATAAAGCTTAGAGTCAACACACTTACGTCCTTCATCTTTGTGAAGCTTTGTAGATAAGCTCATTGGTGTGGCTTGAGACTTTGCATTCTCCAACCCAAACTTCTTGAGCATGTCATTGATGTACTTAGTTTGATTGATAAAGATGCCATCCTTCATTTGTTTAATTTGGAGTCCCAAAAAGAATGAGAGCTTTCCCATCATGCTCATTTCAAATTTACCTTGCATCAACTTAGAAAAATCTTGACAAAGTAATTCATTAGTAGAGACAAATATAATATCATCAACATAAATTTTATCTACTAATATATCTTTGCCATTATTTTTAATAAAAAATGTTGTGTCCACCTTTCCTTTCTCAAAACCTTTTCTAACTAGAAAACTTGAAAGTCTTTCATACAAAGCTCTAAGAGCTTGTTTTAAACCATATAAAGCTTTTGACAATTTAAAAACATGGTTTGGAAAATTGGATCTTCAAAACCCGATGGTTGTTCCACATACATTTCTTCATTTATAAGGCCATTTAAAAATGCACTCTTGACATCCATTTGAAAAAGCTTGAAATCGTGATAACATGCATATGCAAGCAACATCCTAATGGCTTCCATTCTAGCTACGGGAGCATAGGTTTCATCAAAATCTATTCCCTCTTCTTGAGTGTAACCTTGAGCAACTAGCCTAGCTTTGTTTCTCACTATGTTACCACTCTCATATAGTTTATTCCTAAATACCCATTTAGTTCCTATAGTAGATTGATTTCTAGGCCTTTCAACTAATGTCCACACTTTACTTCTCTCAAATTGATTTAACTCATCTTGCATGGCCATAATCCAAAAATCATCTTTTAAAGCTTCTTTAATATTCTTAGGCTCAATGCATGAGATAAATGCAACATGATTAAGCATTTTAAGAGAAAAGCGAGTAGTTACCCCCTTGGATGGATCACCCAAGATTTCACCACCTTTGACATAGTTGCACTCCCTTGGGTAGCTCACTTCCTTTTCCTCAAAAGCCAAGTCCTTCAAGGCTTCAAGAGGTGGATCTTGTGCATCTTCTTCTTTAGTTGGAATCTCATCCTCCTTTGAAGTTTGTCCTCCATCAAAGGCATCGAGGATTCCTACATCATCATCATCACAAGATTCCTTCCTCGAAAGGAGGTTATCATCGAAAACCACATGAATAGATTCCTCAACAACAAAAGTTCTTTTGTTAAACACACATAGACTTTAGAGTTTAAAGAGTAACCTAGAAAAATAGCTTCATCACTTTTTGCATCAAATTTACCTAAATTGTCTTTTCCATTATTTAAAACAAAAACACTTGCAACCAAAAGAGTGAAAATAGCTAATGTTAGGCCTTTTAGATTTTAAAATCTCATAAGGAGTTTTCTTTAAAATAGGCCTAATCATTACTCGGTTAATAATATAGCAAGCGGTGTTAGTGGCTTCCGCCCAAAAATACTTAGGTAAATTGTTTTCACAAAGCATAGTCCTAGCCATTTCTTCTAAAGTTCTATTTTTCCTCTCAACTACCCCGTTTTGTTGAGGAGTTCGAGGAGCCGAAAAATTATGGCTAATCTCATTTTCATTACAAAATTCATTAAAAACCATATTTTGAAATTTCGTTCCATGATCACTTCTAATATGTGAAATTTTAAGTTCAAGATCATTTTGGGTTAATTTTGAAAATGTGATGAAGTTTTCTAAAGCATCATCCTTGGTGCTTAAAAAGAGAACTCAAGTATATCTAGAGTAATCATCAACAAGCACAAAAGCATATAATTTTCTACCCATGCTAGTTGTCCTAATTGGCCCAAATAGATCCGTATGAATTAATTGTAAACATCTACTAGTAGAGACATCATTAATGGATTTAAAGGATAATTTATGTTGTTTACCCTTAGAGCATGCATCACATATTTTATCATTTGAGAACTTAATCTTGGGTAAACCTCTAACTAAAACACTAATGCTAGCATGTCCTAGTTTCCTATGCCATAACCATGCATAATTTTCATTTTGAGCAACAAAACATGCATTGGATGAATGAATGTCATCTAGATGCACCATATATATGTTTCTTATGCGATGACCAATGAGCATTGTTCTATAGGATTTAATGTCAACAATTTTACATCCATTTTTATCAAATAAGACATTCAACCCTTTATTGCACAATTGACTAATGCTCAATAAATTATGCTTTAGACCATCGACATACAACACATTTTCAATGAGTATAGTAGAGTGATTACCTATGGAGCCAATACCTTCAATGTGGCCTTTGGAGTTGTCACCAAATGTCACTACTCCTCCACTTTTTGGCTTTAAATCCATGAATCGACTCTTGTCTCATGTCATGTGCGTCGAGCATCCACTATCAAGGTACCATGAGTTTTGGCTTTGTGCTTTGGCCTTGTAACAATGCTCCCCCTACAAAAAAGACTTAAGCTTTGATTTTTGGTACCCAAATCATTTTGGGTCCATGAGTGTTAGTTCCCAAATACTTGGTTCCCTTAGGAATCCAAGATGAAATGGCTACAATATTGTTAGAAACAACAAGTTCCTTAGGAACCCATACACTCCTAACTTTCTTGTTCTTATGATACTTATGAGAGCCTCTTTTTTTGCGGTCAACAAAGTTTCTCTTCACATGTTGGGATTTTGAAGAAGATGCTTTTTCAAAACCGTTTTTCCCAACATTTTTTAGAGAAGCTTTGAGTTACTCACCTCCTCTTGGTGGTAAACATGGTATTTTTCAAGAAGGTCATTTAAATCATTTGATTTCTTTTCAAACTCATTTGAGGAATTTTGTAAAACCAAGACCTTCTGTTCTAATTCCGAGTTGGTTTTAGAAAGGGAGTCACTTTGGGTCCTTAAAACCGAAATCATTTTCTTATTTTTTAAAATTGACTCCTTGTATTTCTCGACCAACTCATCATATACCTCTTGCAACTCATCATAAGCATCTAGAAGTTCATCATATGTAAAATCAAAAGTAGATGAGTTAGAGGTTACCATAGAAGAATCCTCCTCAAGAACTATGAGACAAAGGTTGGCCACTTCATGTTCCTCATCCTCGGATGTCTTCTCATCACTCCAAGTAGCAAGCTTGGCTTTGAGCTTCTTCTTCTTCTCAAAGCCTTTCTTCCTGAGTTGAGGGCAATCAGAACGTATGTAACTCGGCTTCTTGCACTTAAAGCAAATGATTTGATCACTCTCTTCTTCTTTGCTTTTGTTCTTGATGTCCATCTTTCTTTGAAATTTTCTCCCTCGGTTGGACTTCATGAACCGTGAGAATCGTTTGGCTATCATAACCAATTCCTCAAAGTCTTCCTCCTCACTAGAAGAGCTCTCCTCTTGTAGAGAGGCTTTGAGAGCAACTCCTAGCTTCTTCTTCTTCTTCTTCTTCTTCTTCTTCTCTACCTCATGCTTCTATCCTTCTCTCTTCCTTATTCTTCTCTTCCTCTCTTCCTTGCTTCATGATCTCGTGTGTAAGAAGAGACCCAACAAGCTCATCAAGCTTCAAAATTTTCAAATTCTTTACTTCAGTGATGGTCGTCCTCTTACCATCCCAAGACTCTAGGAGAGAGTATATAAGCTTCCTCACTAGCTTATCTTCGGGAATTACTTCACCGAATCCTTTAAGGCCATTGACGATGATCGAAAAATGATCAAACATTTTTGAGACACTCTCATCGGAGTCCATCTTAAAATTCTCATAGCTTAAGTTTATCAACCCAATCTTCGTCTCTTTCACATCGCTAGTGCCTTCATAAGTCGTCTCCAAAGTGTCTCACGCTTCCTTTGTGCTTTTGATAAATGAAACCTTTGAGTAGATATCCAGACCAAATGCACAAAATATGATATGTAGAGCTTTGTCATTGACTTGCATCTTTCGTCTATCTTCCTAGGTCATCTTCGACTTTACTTTCAGAACTAGTCTTCCTTCATCGGTTCTCTTAACCGGAATGTAGGGGCCTTCTTCAACTACATCACAAACCATGTAATTCGTTGACTTGATGTAGAGACGCATCTGATTCTTCCAATATGGGTAGTTGTCCCCATTGAAGAAGGGTGGTTCAGTGGTTGATTGTGACTCATAGAGGTTGGAGGTTGAAGTAGATGCCATGGCTTGTCTTTATAATAGATCACACTCTCCTAGGAACTTTTCTTGTGGTTGTTAATCCTTCAAAGAGGTAGGCTCTAATACCAATTTTTGAGTGGATCGTAGAATCGATTTAACCTAAGAGGGGGTGAATTGGATTTTTAGAAATTTTGGTGGTGGAGTGGAAAATAAAAAATTGCTAGACAAGAGATTTAGAGTGGTTCAAGTTCCAATTGAAGTCTACATCCACTACTTTAGCTTCACTAAGGATTTTCCAACAACTCCACTAAGGATTTTCCAACAACTCGACTAGTTGATCTTCCTCTTTTCTAGGCTTAGAAGGAAACCTTTACAAAGTGGTCAATTTTTCTACCCAAAAATTGACCCAATCCTCACTCAAAGATTACAAAGAAGTTTAAGGCTAATAGCTAGTATCTCACAATACAAATGTAGCCCTTTTTACAAGCACTCAACCCAATTGAACAAATAAGATTGGAATTACAAGATTCTACAATTGGGGTTTACAAGAAAATATGGGATTTTAGCACAATAGCTTGAATTTGATGTTTGGATATTTCTTTTTGGATCAATAGTTGTTGCCGGTGCTTTTAGAAGTCCCTTTTATACCTTCTCGTTGAATTCTAGCCGTTGGGGTTGTTTCCTTCATTGTTATAGCCGTTGGGATGTTATCTTCCCTCTATAAATGCAGTCTACAACAACCCGTTTCGAAACACCTGACCCTGTTTCGAAACATACCAAAATAGAAATAGCCGTTGAGGTGTAATAAATAGGCCGTACCGAAACAGACACACATGTTTCGATACGCTAAGATCCTGTTCCGAAACGTGTTGTAGCCCGTTTCAAAACAATTTGCCACTGTCAAAACCTGTATCGAAACGCACTTTAACTATATCTTAAAAAATTAGTTAAAAGTTCAACGGTTATATTTTGAAACCAAGTTTGAAATCCGTTTCGAAACGTTTGAGGTCGTTTCGATACACCCGTATCGAAATGGTTCAAACCGTTCTGTTGTTCTTCATCCGTTTCGAAACACAAATGGTTGTTTTGATACACCCGTATCGAAACGGGAAAGCTAGTTCCGAAACAGAGGTTAACAGTTTCAAAACGTTCTGAAACTCCCAAAGGCCGTTTCGAAACGGTGACTCGAAAATCACTGTTTTGACTTGGTAAACACTTAGAATTTTTTTTGATAAGTTCATGTTTTGACTTGACAATTTTCATTGAACACATAGAGAGGTTTTGAGGACTTAAAAAATTCATTTTCCCTTTTTCAATTTAGTCATTAAATCCTTTGTTATATCAAAATCAATTCATTAGTTTTACAAATACTTTCAAATTGTTCAAATCTGTGGATTTCCCTCCACTTGCTTGCTGCCTCCAACCTTTAATTCTCTGCATTGATGGACAAAGATAGCGTAAGCACACTAGGCTTGGTGAGGAGTGCTAAAAAACAAAACAATATCAATGCATTTAAAACCGGTTATCAAAACCACTTGAAAATCTCGTTTTAATCATCTTCCAAAACATCATGCCTTATAAACCATGCACTTAACATTTCCAAAAATGAGCATACTAAACCATATACAACATGTATCATGAATCCATATCAAAATCCCATTTACAATCCCTCAATTTAATCTTTCCCATACATAACAACCCATATGCAAGGCTTAAAGAGTAAACATGTATAATATACATAATCCATCAACATGATACATTATCAATTATATTGGCATTCAAGTGATCATAAACCAAGTTCTACTTCACAAAATATTACATCAGATACACGGATTCAACAAGTGTCCTCTCAACACTTCATACAATCTCAATCAGAATTAAGGTACGATCACAACCGGGTACCATCACACCGCAATCATCGGTTAGATGTATATTCCGCTCACATGAGTTTTCTGGTACCATATAACCCCTCGGCCGTTAGGGTACTCGTGGTGGAGTATTCAGTACACATAAACCCCTCAACACCCGATGTGACTTATTTATAGTGCACTATCAATCCTATAGTCGACCAACTATATCCAATAACATTTTAAACCACATCACTTTCCAATATAATTCATTATTAACCATGTATCTCACAGTTTTTATATGCAACATTTCAAAAGCATTTCCAATACATTAAGCCACACATTTACAAGTATTCCTCATACTTACATGGATCATTTACCTAATGATTCCATCATCAATATGTGATTAAAATCAGTATAAATCATACTTTAAATATGCTTAAACAGTAGGTACCATGTAATTCAAAAAATAAGTGCATAAAACCAATTTCGCCAAAATACAACTAAGGGAGAAATCTCGTCATACTTACTTCCTAGTTTAAACCAGCATTTCAAGCTTAATTTAAAATCCCAAAGTAACCTTCAAACCATTTCAAAGCTGAATTCCACGTGCTCACTCACCGATTACGCAAAACCTTGTTTGTCGATGCGAACTCCTCCTCCAAAGCTTCTGAAACGGTGCCACAAGCTTGAGGATCAACCTCCTTTGTTTTATCCACACAAAATTAGAGGATTCAATACATCTAAATGCATTCAAAGACTCAACAACATTAATCCACAACAACTTTAACCAAAAACCCCTCCACAGCAACCGAAATTAACATCAAACACCATCCAAATTTAACCCAACCAAAACCTAAAGATTTAATCCATCAATTACCTTCAATTAAAAACTTAAAACACCCTAACATCATCCTTATACCTTCAGAATTCACAAAACACCCATAACTCCTCAAAAACCATAACTAACAACTTAGAAAATTAGAGATTCACTTAGTTTCGGGATTGCAATGTTAAAACCAACTTATTAATATTATAAAACACCAAAATCATGTTCTAATCCAATCAAGAACCCAACAAAACAAGTCCAAAACAAAAATCACCTAATTCCATCAATTAACCCTTGATTTAACAAATTTTCCATAATTAAATCATTGAAATTAATTAGAAAACATTAAACAAGGATCAAATACTTGAGAATTTCAGTAAAGAACCATTCATTAGAGGAAAAGATCGAACCTTACCTCCAATGAGTGAATTTCCTCTCAATTAGATGTTTTACTCTTGAAAAACAAAAAGGAAACAATGAGATTTTGGAAAACAAGATTGAAGAGTCCATTAGAAACCAAAATTTTAAGAAATCAAGAACCTGAAATCTTTGATGAAAAAGAGAGTGTTTGGCTGAAGGAACTTTAAGAGAAAAGTTACATCAAAAGTGGTTTTAAGAAATAACTACTTCTCTTTTATTAAATCTTATTTAATTTACTAATTAAAACTCATTTAAAATAATCCAAATTGAGAGAAAAAACAGATTAAAAGATTTAGTAAATTATCTCCTTAAAGATTCTAATATTTGACCCTTTTACAAAACAATCACTAAAAATAGTTTTTCACTTTTTACATTTTGGTCACCAGCCAAAATGTCCAATTTCCAAATTCCACTTTTCAAAATTAACTTTAACAAAAATATCAATATATTAAATAATAATTTTAGGATATTTTCCCATATCTTTTCTAACACAAAAATATTTATTCCGATTTTTATCTTGAATCCGACTCAAATCTCTAGTCCCTGTCGACGAGGCCGTATAATCAACCTAGAAACCTCTAGGCCCAAAACCAGGGCGTTACATTAAGAAGATCATAAACATAGGCATGTAGGTAGACAAGATAAAAAGGCAGTTAAAATGATACATGGCACTAACGTTAGTCGCCTAAACACATTTTAATATCATCAAATCATCAAGGGGCACACAAGGCCCAAACATATCATACCATATCAACATAGAAGTGAGGCCTGAGTCACATAGCTTCAGGAACGCACACTCA
Organism: Hibiscus tridactylites; assembly: GCA_958450335.1. NCBI lineage: Eukaryota > Viridiplantae > Streptophyta > Magnoliopsida > Malvales > Malvaceae > Hibiscus > Hibiscus tridactylites. The sequence goes on along the minus strand of OY288283.1, from coordinate 66,623,787 downwards.
ATGGGTGAGGTCGGGTCACGTAGCATTGGAGCATACACTCGTACTCGGAATCCCTTATCTAGCACCTTCGGATGAGGTCCATGTAACGCCCCGGTTTTGGGCTCAGAAGTTTTGAGCTTGGACCGGTTCGGTCAGTGTGCGGTTCGAATATAAAAAGGTGAAATTAGGAAAGCATAGTTGGGGTTGCATTAAAAATATGGAAAAATGTCCTAAAATCCTCTTTTAATATATATAAGAGAACTGTGAAATCAATTTTACAAAATGAGGTTTGGAAGGGTGACATTTTGGCTAGTGACCAAAATGTAATTTTTGAAAACTGCGTGACTGTTTTAAAAAGGATTGAAACTTTGAATCTTTAAGGAGCTATTTACCCAATGGGAGTTTCTCCAGATTTTTCTAAGATATTAAATAATTTATTAATGGTTTAAAATAAAGTTAAAAAGGAGGGAAAGATATTTTAGCCTTTTAACTAATTTTTTTCCATTTTCCATTTTTCTCTCATCTTTTCTCTCAAACCAAACACCTTTTCTCCAGAGCTTTTCTCTCTGATTTTGTCACCTAAATATCTTCTTTCACTTCTCTTTTTATTCCTAATCATCTCCTCATCAAAACCTCACCAATTGCTAATTGGATTTTCAAGATTTTGGTTCCAGAAAGGGAGAAACTCAAGTTTGGAGGTAAGAACGTCCTTCTCCTCTAAACTCTCAGTTCTTTACTGAATTTCCTAAGTTCTCAATCCTTAATTTGTGTTTTATAAAAGGTTTTATAGATGTGATCTTGATTTTGGCTTTAAAATGCAAGAATTGCTTGTTTTTGGTGAAATTTCGTATGATCTGTTTGGGCAGTGTTTTGAGGTGTCAATTTGATGTTAAATGAATGTTAAATTGATGAGTAATTGAGGTTTGATCAATGCAATCCCGAATAGGTTGAATTTCCTAAGTTTTGCTTGAGTTTTTGGTTGTTTTTGGAGTGTTTTTGATGATCTGTTGTTGCTGGAGGTATAAGGACGTGTTTGGGATCATTTTGGATGTTAATTGATGTTTATAAATGGTTAGAGGTGATGGATCTTGGCTGGGTTAAGTTTTGGAAGTGTTTGGAGGTGTTTTCGGTTGTGTTTGGTAGCCGAAATGTTGGATTTGTGTAGAGCAGCGAGTTGAGTTGTGTTGCGGGTGCTTTTAATGCATAATGATGCATTAATCCTCTGTTGTTGTGTGCTTGAAACAGGGGAGATTGATCCGTGAGCTTTTGAGGTGGTGTGAAAGGCTTCGGATGCTTGGAAGGCTTGTTGGCTAGCCTTGTTTTGTGTATCGGTGAGTGAAGTTGGGTTTTCGGCTTTAAAATCAAGATTTGAAGGTTTTGGGAGCTTAGTTTAAGTCTAAACAACTTAGCTAAGCTCAAGAGTAAGTAAATGGAGTTTCTCTCTTGGTTTGTGTATGAATTGGTTTGTAAAGCACTTGTGATTGTTGGATGCAATGCATGTGATTTGCATTGTTTTAAATTCTGTTTTGAAAGCATATTTTAGCACGGTTTAATGCTGGTTTTGAAATCCATGTGTGATGGATGCTCGAGGTAAGAGATTCATGGTTTTGTACATTGGAATTGTGAAATTAATGCATGGTGTTGCATGTTGTTTAATGGCTTTGTCTAATGCTTTAAAACAGTGGATTGATGATGGTAAATGGTGGTTTATGCATTTTGGTTATGCTTGTAAATCATTGGATTAATGTGGTAAGATGGTTATATTGGCAAGTGATGTAAGTGGTTCTTGGTTACTTTAATCGGATATAGTTAGCCGGCTATAGGATTGGGTACACCGTGAATAAGTCGCCTTGGATGTGGAGTGGTTAAGAGTGAACCGGTAACTCCATCCAAGTATCCTAACGAGATGGTTAAGGTCATAATGGTGATTGGAATCCCATTCGAGGACCTTGGGTAAGCAAAGGTAATAATGGTGGTTAAAATTCCATTGGTGGACCTTGTGCTTGTTAAGATCACAATGGTGGTGTAAAGTCCATGTGTGGATCTTGTGTAGGGTGTCCCGGATCTCGTTAGTGATGTTATATAACTACCAATCGGTGAATGTTAAGGTTATATGGTGATTAAAAGTCCATATATGGGAACCTTGTGAATGTTAAGGTTATATGGTGATTAAAAGTCCATATATGGGAACCTTGTGAATGTTAAGGTTATATGGTGATTAAAAGTCCATATATGGGAACCTTGTGAATGGTAAGGTCAAATGGTGGTTAAAATTCCATTTGGGGACCTTGGATTGGTAGTGTGTATGAAGCGTAGGGACAACGCTTGTGATCCGCGTATCCGATTGGATGTTGAGTTGAAAAGTGGATTTGGTTTATCACTTGGAAGCCAATGTAATGTTCTTGATTATAATGAAGCATGAGATGCTTGAAATGATGCATGGTTGCATGAGAAGTGTGTAATGACCTATGAATGCATGTTTACTTGTTAGCTTGAACAAGTGTTGGTTATATATTGAGTATGGTGCATGTGTGCATGAATTCTCTTTAGTGCATTGAAGTCTTGCTAAGACTTGTTTTTGAAGGCATGTGATACAAATTGTGATGATGTGATTCATATGTTGCAATTTATTATTGAACATGTTAGATTGAATGAGTAAATGGTTTTAAAAGGTTTCTTGCCTAAAAGTGGTTTTCAAGTATGAGAAAGGTATGATGTGAAGTGGAAGTGATTTCCAAGGTTTTGAATTTAACTTTGCATATGCTGTTCTTGCATGGAATGGTTAAATTGATGGTATTGCAAGTTTATGTTTTGAAAAGGGGTTTACTTAGCTTTCTAAGCTAAGGGTTGGTTTTCAAGTATGAGCAATGCATGATTTTAAGCATGTTGTTGAAAAGGGTTTTCAAACAATGCTTTGGTTTATCGAATTGAGTTTGCTTTTAAAAGTGGTCTTATGATTCGCTGCATTGATGGTGTTTTGGTTTTGAGCATTCCTCACTAAGCATTATGTGCTTACGCTCCTTTTTGTCCATCAATGCAGATTCTTGAAGTTGGATCAGCGGGAAGCAAGGGATTCAAGGGAAGCCCCACTTGAGATGTATGTCTCGGTTAATAGCTATAGATAATAAAGGCAATGGGGGAAGAATCTCTTATGTTGATGGTTATGAGTTTGTGTATGTTTGGAAAAGAATGGTTTTATGTTGTTGATGATGTTGGAACATGTAATTGGCCATTATGTGGTTGATTTGGAGATTTAATGCTTGATTGGTTTGCTAAGTAGGAAGTATGCCTATAGATTTGGGGCTTTTCATATTTGATGCTATGATGTTGATTGGATGATGCATTTATATTCCTTACTTGTTGAATGTCTTGCTGGTAAAGTTTGGTAGCATTTGGAGCATGTATGGTTGATCAATTGTGTGTTTAAGCAAGCAATTTTCTGCATTCTGTGCAGGCCGTATCGGAACGGGAGCTACCGTTTCGGAACGGGTGCCCAGCAATAGCCCAGGCGTCCGAAACGGAAGACATCGTTCCGAAACGGAAAGTCCTCTGCCAGCCCTCGTTTCGGAACCCGTTGCGGAACGGTCCCGCGTTTCGAAACAGGTTCTCCCTGTTTCAGAACACCTGACCGTTGGGGGCTGACGTTGGCAGTTATATGTTTTGAAATGTATGCGTTTTGGTCCTGAATCTTGTTTGTGCAATTGTATGAGTTTGGGAAGTCCGTTTGAGCTGAAAATTTGCAGAGAAGCATGAAACTTGACTAATTACAAGCTGGTAATTCTAATTTGGGTTAAGACCTTATAATTTATAGAATTTACAATTTGGTCCCTAAAGTTGTAAATTGTTCAATTGGGTCCATGTTTGATCTCTGATGTTTATGATCCTTGAGCATGCTGATTGAATGATCATAACTATGGTTAATGTGCATCTAGACAAGTTTTAAAAGAAAAAAATGGGGTCGTTAATCAAGGTTGACTTTCGGGTTGACTTTGGTTTTCCCCGTGTGACTTTCTTAATTCGGGTCAACCGTCTAGGCCGGGTTAAGGGGGTTACATTTGGTGGTATCAGAGCTGTGTTGCGAATGCTTTGGGAAATGGTAAGTTGTTGTAATATGTGTATGATGTTTATGCTTATGTGTGGTTGAAAGCCGGTTGAAATGCGTGTTTTTGAGTAAACTATTGATGTTTTAGCATGCTTTTGATTATGAATCTTTGTTGAGTTCATGTGGGTTGTGCTGATGTTGTGTTGGTGTTATGAGCTGCTTACTATGAATGATGAGAGTGTAATGGGTATGTTATTAATGATGCTATATTGTACGAGTGGATGTTGTTCGATGAAAGCATGATCGAATATGTTGTTTGATATGCTTGATGTTGTGATATCCATGTTTTATTGACTGTTATGTCATGAGTAAGGGGAGGATTCGGGATACCCATTGCCTTATTATTATAGCTCTTGTGTTATTTTGGAGTGGGAGTTTGAATCCTTGCTTAAAGCTGGTCTAATCGATTTGTTTGTTTTGTTGTGATTGTTTGCTGTTAATAGCATGGTGAAATCGATGAAAGAATGGCAGTTAGGTGAGATGGTTGCTGCTTTAGAGCAGGTTGTTAAGGCGTGGAATTCACCTTTTAGTGGAGGTGTTTTGTCTCAGTCTTCTGTGCCTAGTGTTGAGGTAGTGAGGCGGGAGGAAGGAGTTGGTTCCGTGATGAAAGATTCATCATCTGTTGTTCAAGAGGTGTTGGGAACATCTCAGGCTGTGGTAATAGCAAGGCCTGTAGACGTGTTGGCTGTGGGATGTGTGGGTTTGCCGAAACAGCGTTTATTGGATTTGGGTGCTGTGGAGTATCATGGTTCGACACCTGAGACGTTTGAGGCCTGGTTGGCCAGTGTAATTCTGATTTTGGATCAGGAAGGTTGTGATTATGCTTGTAAGCTGGGAAGTGTTGTCTCATTGATGTTGGAGGACGCATGTGCCTGGTGGACATCTGTGGCAGTGGCATCGCACATCCATGATATTGATTGGGACTTCTTTGTGTCTGCCTTTTATGAAAGGTATCTTGGAGAGAAATTTCCAAGGGTTCAGCAATGTGAGGGTGTGGTTTCTGTTTGTGAAGGTGGTAGAGGTTTAAGCAAGGAAGTTGTGGGTGGAGTGGAAGCTCAGCTACCGGTGTGTGACCATTGTAAAAGGCGCCATGTGGGAGGTTGTTAGGGCGCAGGTGCGTGTTGGAACTGTGGTTCTAGGGGGCATGTGAAGCGAGATTGTCCTCATGTGGTAAAATCAGCTTCAATGGTAGCAGAAGGGTCTCTGAAGGGTCGTGGGCACGGCCGAGGCAAGGTTCGAAGGTGGCAGGAAGAGCAGAAAGTTGTGAAGAGTTTGGGAAATGGAATCTGTTGGAAATGTGGGTCTGCTAGACATTCGAGACGTAGTTGTTTGAAGTTGGCTCGGGATAGCCAGGGTTCTTTATTGCAAGGAGATGGTGGTGACCTTAGTGTGTTAGCTGATGCTGCAGTGGTGCGGCTGGAGGATGGTGGTTTTGCGAGGAAGAGAGCCCGTCTGTGGAAGCCCCGGGGCAGTGAGGTGTTTTCAGGTAACCTTGTTAAGTAACCTTTGCCTAGTTATCTTAGTTTGGTTTCTGTTGGCTTCCCTTGCGTAGTGAGTATGATCTTATTGCTAGCATGTTTGGGTAGTTGTTGTTGTTTTGAAACAACTTTATGGTGAAAAAGGCTTTAGTGAGTATCTTGTGGTTAATGGTTGTTAGAATGATGTAGTTAGACAAGTTAAAAGTGAGGTAGGAGGTTGTTCTTAGACGGATTCTGAGGATGTTATTGGTGGGTGTGAACTGACATACATGCACAGTTAAAATCATCTATTATATACTATATTATATATGTACTGGTCCATGCATACATGTGGCATGACATTAGAGATTTTGCATACATGTACATCAGGCATTGATAGGGCATATTGGAGACCATGCATACGGACGTTCACACTCGCTAATAACTAATCGAGTCTATTAGTGTTGTGATAGGGTTAGGTTGGATGATGGGTTTGTAGAGGTTGTTTTGGTGCTAGAGGAATGTTAGAGGTAATGGAGAGTTTTTAAGCGAGCTGTTGGTAATAGTGAGTGCGGTATAGCATGTTAGTGGTGTTAAGTGCTGTAGTAAGATAGTGGATGTGTGCCCTAGGTGCTGAGGTAACTTGGCATTGGTGTTGTGTTTAAGGTTGTAGAAAAAGGGTTAGTCTGGGAGAATAGAAGTTTTGTAATCTTAATAGGTATGGGTGTGTAGAATGGGCAGTGTCCTGGTAAGGCTAGTGTTGTAGTCAAAGCTTGAGGTGGAAGGGCAATGTATGATCAAGGGCCATTTTTGGTTGGATGGCGTCTTGTAAAAAGTGGTTGGCTGGTTGTGAATAAGTAAATTCCTTTTGAAGTCAGCTAGTGGTGTGTGGAACTGCTGGCGGAGCCAAGGTTGGGGTTTTGTGACGGGGTTATCAGGTGATGGGTGAGTATTTCGGGTGAGCTGTTGAAGTTATGATAGCGGTAGATGTGAAGGAGTGCCAGCGTTGTGTTGGGAAGTTTAAGTAAGCAGTTGATGCTTAAGGATTCTTGCTTGGTGTGGTAACCTTTGAAAGAGGTTGAGCTGTTGTGCAAGGAGTTTTAGAGGAAGTGAAGGTTGTGGGATACATGGTGGCTAAATTGGTTTGGTTGGCGTCACTGTGTGTGCGAGTTTTGGGAATTATGAGTTAAGGTGGTGTATGCTGTAAAAAGGTTGAAGGATTCTTCAGGTTGTTGTTGGGTCTATGTGCAGTTCAGAAGAATGAAAGGATAAGGTGTGGATAGTATCTGAGTGCTTTGGGAATTCTTGAACAGTATGTGGTGTGTTGGGTTCGGTGGAGTTTTGCTTGGAGAGTGTTCAGTGGTGGTTGAGGCTTTTGTGTTGCCTTGTGTGTTGATTTGAGAAGGTTGGTTGTTCTCATTTCGCCAGTTGAAATTTCGAGGACGAAATTTCCTAAGAGGGGGAGAGTTGTAACGCCCCGGTTTTGGGCTCAGAAGTTTTGGGCTTGGACCGGTTCGGTGAGTGTGCGGTTCGAATATAAAAAGGTGAAATTAGGAAAGCCTAGTTCGGGTTGCATTAAAAATATGGAAAAATGTCCTAAAATCCTCTTTTAATATATATAAGTGAACTGTGAAATCAATTTTACAAAATGAGGTTTGGAAGGGTGACATTTTGGCTAGTGACCAAAATGTAATTTTTGAAAACTGCGTGACTGTTTTAAAAAGGATTGAAACTTTGAATCTTTAAGGAGCTATTTACCCAATGGGAGTTTCTCCAGATTTTTCTAAGATATTAAATGATTTATTAATGGTTTAAAATAAAGTTAAAAAGGAGGGAAAGATATTTTAGCCTTTTAACTAATTTTTTTCCATTTTCCATTTTTCTCTCATCTTTTCTCTCAAACCAAACACCTTTTCTCCAGAGCTTTTCTCTCTGATTTTGTCACCTAAATATCTTCTTTCACTTCTCTTTTGATTCCTAATCATCTCCTCATCAAAACCTCACCAATTGTTAATTGGATTTTCAAGATTTTGGTTCCAAAAAGGGAGAAACTCAAGTTTGGAGGTAAGAACGTCCTTCTCCTCTAAACTCTCAGTTCTTTACTGAAATTCCTAAGTTCTCAATCCTTGATTTGTGTTTTATAAAAGGTTTTATAGATGTGATCTTGATTTTGGCTTTAAAATGCAAGATTTGCTTGTTTTTGGTGAAATTTCGTATGATCTGTTTGGGCAGTGTTTTGAGGTGTCAATTTGATGTTAAATGAATGTTAAATTGATGAGTAGTTGAGGTTTGATCAATGCAATCCCGAATAGGTTGAATTTCCTAAGTTTTGCTTGAGTTTTTGGTTGTTTTTGGAGTGTTTTTGATGATTTGTTGTTGCTGGAGGTATAAGGACGTGTTTGGGATCATTTTGGATGTTAATTGATGTTTATAAATGGTTAGAGGTGATGGATCTTGGCTGGGTTAAGTTTTGGAAGTGTTTGGAGGTGTTTTCGGTTGTGTTTGGTAGCCGAAATGTTGGATTTGTGTAGAGCAGCGAGTTGAGTTGTGTTGCTGGTGCTTTTAATGCATAATGATGCATTAATCCTCTGTTGTTGTGTGCTTGAAACAGGGGAGATTGATCCATGAGCTTTTGAGGTGGTGTGAAAGGCTTCGGATGCTTGGAAGGCTTGTTGGCTAGCCTTGTTTTGTGTATCGGTGAGTGAAGTTGGGTTTTCGGCTTTAAAATCAAGGTTTGAAGGTTTTGGGAGCTTAGTTTAAGTCTAAACAACTTAGCTAAGCTCAAGAGTAAGTAAATGGAGTTTCTCTCTTGGTTTGTGTATGAATTGGTTTGTAAAGCACTTGTGATTGTTGGATGCAATGCATGTGATTTGCATGTTTTAAATTCTGTTTTGAAAGCATATTTTAGCACGGTTTAATGCTGGTTTTGAAAGCCATGTGTGATGGATGCTCAAGGTAAGAGATTCATGGTTTTGTACATTGGAATTGTGAAATTAATGCATGGTGTTGCATGTTGTTTAATGGCTTTGTCTAATGCTTTAAAACAGTGGATTGATGATGGTAAATGGTGGTTTATGCATTTTGGTTATGCTTGTAAATCATTGGAGTAATGTGGTAAGATGGTTATATTGGCAAGTGATGTAAGTGGTTCTTGGTTACTTTAATCGGATATAGTTAGCCGGCTATAGGATTGGGTACACCGTGAATAAGTCGCCTTGGATGTGGAGTGGTTAAGAGTGAACCGGTAACTCCATCCAAGTATCCTAACGAGATGGTTAAGGTCATAATGGTGATTGGAATCCCATTCGAGGACCTTGGGTAAGCAAAGGTAATAATGGTGGTTAAAATTCCATTGGTGGACCTTGTGCTTGTTAAGATCACAATGGTGGTGTAAAGTCCATGTGTGGATCTTGTGTAGGGTGTCCCGGATCTCGTTAGTGATGTTATATAACTACCAATCGGTGAATGTTAAGGTTATATGGTGATTAAAAGTCCATATATGGGAACCTTGTGAATGTTAAGGTTATATGGTGATTAAAAGTCCATATATGGGAACCTTGTGAATGTTAAGGTTATATGGTGATTAAAAGTCTATATATGGGAACCTTGTGAATGTTAAGGTTATATGGTGATTAAAAGTCCATATATGGGAACCTTGTGAATGGTAAGGTCAAATGGTGGTTAAAATTCCATTTGGGGACCTTGGATTGGTAGTGTGTATGAAGCGTAGGGACAACGCTTGTGATCCGCGTATCCGATTGGATGTTGAGTTGAAAAGTGGATTTGGTTTATCACTTGGAAGCCAATGTAATGTTCTTGATTATAATGAAACATGAGATGCTTGAAATGATGCATGGTTGCATGAGAAGTGTGTAATGACCTATGAATGCATGTTTACTTGTTAGCTTGAACAAGTGTTGGTTATCTATTGAGTATGGTGCATGTGTGCATGAATTCTCTTTAGTGCATTGAAGTCTTGCTAAGACTTGTTTTTGAAGGCATGTGATACAAATTGTGATGATGTGATTCATATGTTGCAATTGTTTATTGAACATGTTAGATTGAATGAGTAAATGGTTTTAAAAGGTTTCTTTCCTAAAAGTGGTTTTCAAGTATGAGAAAGGTATGATGTGAAGTGGAAGTGATTTCCAAGGTTTTGAATTTAACTTTGCATATGTTGTTCTTGCATGGAATGGTTAAATTGATGGTATTGCAAGTTTATGTTTTGAAAAGGGGTTTACTTAGCTTTCTAAGCTAAGGGTTGGTTTTCAAGTATGAGCAATGCATGATTTTAAGCATGTTGTTGAAAAGGGTTTTCAAACAATGCTTTGGTTTATCGAATTGAGTTTGCTTTTAAAAGTGGTCTTATGATTCGCTGCATTGATGGTGTTTTGGTTTTGAGCATTCCTCACTAAGCATTATGTGCTTACGCTCCTTTTTGTCCATCAATGCAGATTCTTGAAGTTGGATCAGCGGGAAGCAAGGGATTCAAGGGAAGCCCCACTTGAGATGTATGTCTCGGTTAATAGCTATAGATAATAAAGGCAATGGGGGAAGAATCTCTTATGTTGATGGTTATGAGTTTGTGTATGTTTGGACAAGAATGGTTTTATGTTGTTGATGATGTTGGAACATGTAATTGGCCATTATGTGGTTGATTTGGAGATTTAATGCTTGATTGGTTTGCTAAGTAGGAAGTATGCCTATAGATTTGGGGCTTTTCATATTTGATGCTATGATGTTGATTGGATGATGCATTTATATTCCTTACTTGTTGAATGTCTTGCTGGTAAAGTTTGGTAGCATTTGGAGCATGTATGGTTGATCAATTGTGTGTTTAAGCAAGCAATTTTCTGCATTCTGTGCAGGCCGTATCGGAACGGGAGCTACCGTTTCGGAACGGGTGCCCAGCAATAGCCCAGGCGTCCGAAACGGAAGACATCGTTCCGAAACGGAAAGTCCTCTGCCAGCCCTCGTTTCGGAACCCGTTGCGGAACGGTCCCGCGTTTCGAAACAGGTTCTCCCTGTTTCGGAACACCTGACCGTTGGGGGCTGACATTGGCAGTTATATGTTTTGAAATGTATGCATTTTGGTCCTGGATCTTGTTTGTGCAATTGTATGAGTTTGGGAAGTCTGTTTGAGCTGAAAATTTGCAGAGAAGCATGAAACTTGACTAATTACAAGCTGGTAATTCTAATTTGGGTCAAGACCTTATAATTTACAGAATTTACAATTTGGTCCCTAAAGTTGTAAATTGTTCAATTGGGTCCCTGTTTGATCTCTGATGTTTATGATCCTTGAGCATGCTGTTTGAATGATCATAACTATGGTTAATGTGCATCTAGACAAGTTTTAAAAGAAAAAAAGGGGTCGTTAATCAAGGTTGACTTTCGAGTTGACTTTGGTTTTCCCCGTGTGACTTTCTTAATTCGGGTCAACCGTCTAGGCCGGGTTAAGGGGGTTACAGTCCAGGTCACACAACATCGGTAACCTCCATTTAGTAAACTATCTTACCATGGTGTTGCAACACGTCTTGTGTATCCGGATCCCATTGACCAAGGGTGACTCAATCACACAAGTGCCCCTACCTGGCATGTAACAACACACGATCCGCCAAGAATCCTTATTGTTGCTATTATAAACAAGTCACCAAACATTTACCATGGTGGGCCTTAGCTCTCGAATTATAGGTCTTTCGAACTCAAAACGTAAATTTCGGTCAGTTTGCCCAACGAGTACTCATACCGACTTAAAAGTAATGATACGCTCCAGAGTGTACCGATACCCACTTACGCGTATCGATACTCTATTTTCCTTCTAGAGGGTTTTAATCAAAACCTCATATCAAGACATGGGGAAGTGTACCGATACACCAACGGTACCGATACGCCCCCAAGCGTACCAATACCCAATTTTGCTACTAGAATTTGGATGGAACATGGGGTACCAATACCCTCCTTGGGCGTACTAACACGCCTTTTAAGAAAGGCTCGTTTTTAGCCATTACAACACATGGTACCGATACAAGTTCAACCCGTATTGGTACTCGAACCCATAATTCGTTTTCTGAAGGTCGGATTTTATCTCACAAGCCTCCTAAACCCAAAGTTAAAACTCCAAATCGAACCTACAATTTATGGAAGGTAGTTTAAGTAATTCCCTACCATTTTTACGCCATTTTAACACCAATTAAAGTCTCACCATTAACACCCATAACCAAGCGTTCAAGCACCCAAATAATCAACCAAGCACACAAGACCTCACATTTAGGATATGCAAGAAATAAGGGAATTGGAAGTGTACTAACCTTCTACCAAACACTAGAAAAGAATCTCCTTACACCAGCCTCAAGCCCTTCCTTTGCCTTGAGCTTTTGAGTGCTCTCTAACCTCTTTCACTACAAAGAGATGTTGCAAAATATGTTACAACATTTCTAGTGGGTCAAGAAACATAAAAGAAGAACCCTATAACAAAAAAATGTAGTTAAATCCTCAATTCTCATTCTTATTCTTTAACCCCCCACAAAACCCCATAATCTTCCTTTCTCTACCAAAACCTTCCATTCTTACCTCAATAGATAGATCACTTGATATAGATAAGACTACCCTCAACAACAATTCCCAGATTAACACTTGATTTGATAAAGATTTTACCTTTAATCTTGAACTCCAAGGAAAAAGAGTGAGGAAGAGGATGAAGGGGAGACAATAGTGACCTCACCACTCTTACAATCTGCATCAACAATAAAGCCTTCCCACTCTTCATATTCAAAAGTGGGGGAAATTACCCCTTTACCCTTCCAATGTCCTCCAAGCCTACATGGAAACCTAAAAGTTCAAGCCCAACACATAAGAAGTTCATATAGGTTCTCAAAGCTTCAGCCCAAACACTCAAGCCCACAGGCTCAGGTGAAACGACCCACAAATTCCAAAATCTGGGTCGTTACAACTTTCACCCCTTAAAGAAATTTTGTCCTTAAAATTTTACCTTTTGGAAATAAAATGCAGGTATAGCAGCTTCATGTCTTTTTCAACCTCCCACGTGACTTCCTTGACCCCATGGTTTTTCTATAACATCTTCACCAAGGGTATACACTTGTTACGAAGCTAATTGACTCCCCTATCAAGGACTCTTATTTGTTCTTCCTCATAGGTCAAGCTGGTGTTGATTTCAATTTCTTCTAATGGAATAACATGCGAAGGGTCAGAACAATAATGCCTCAACATGGACACGTGGAACACATTGTGGATGCGTGTTATCTTTGGGGGCAAAGCTAGCCGGTACGCAACGAGTTCAAAACTCTCAATAATCGTATAAGGCCCAATAAACCTCAGGCTCAACTTGCCATTCTGCCCAAAGAGGATTACTCTCTTCCACGGAGACACCTTGAGAAACACCTTGTCACCAACCTCATACTCGATGTGCTTACGTTTCCGATATGCATAAGCTTTCTGACGATCAAAGGCCAATTGCAATCTTTCCTTGATGATTTAAACTTTCTCCTCACTTTGCCTAATTAAATCTGATCCCAAAATCCTTCTCTCATTGAACTCGGTCCAACACAAGGTTGTTCTACACTTCCACCCACACAAATTCTCAAAAGCAGCCATCTTGATACTCGATTGGTAACTGTTGTTATAAGCAACTCAATAAGTGGTAGATGGTCTTCCCAAATCTTCTCAAAGTCGATGATACAACACCAAAGCATATCTTCCAGAATTTGAATGACTCGCTCAGACTGACAATCAGTTTGAGGATGAAAAGCAGTACTGGAATGCAACCTTGTTTCCAAGGCTTCATGAATCTTCTTCAACAATCTCACCGTGAACTATGGATCTCTATATGGTATGATCAATGATGGCACTACATACAACCTCACAATCTCTTGAATGTACAACCGTGCCAACCTCTCAAGAGTAAAATCCATACACACAAGTAAGAAATAAGCAAACATGGTCAAACGATCCACTATCACCCATATAGCATCATGCTTCCTTTGGGTCAATGGCAGACCAGTCACAAAATCTATGGTCACACGATCTCACTTCCATTGCGGAATCTGGATAGGCTGAAGCAAGCCCAAAGGAACATGTTGTCCCGCTTTATCTTGCTAGAAAGCAAGGCACCTGGTTACAAACTCTGACACGTCTCTCTTCATGCTAGGCCACTAATAAAAAAGGCAAAGGTCTAGGTACATCTTGTTGTTTCCTAGATGCACAACAAACAAACTATGGTGCGCCTCTCAAAAAATATGGTCTTACAAATCCATCAAAGCTGGAACACATAACTGTCCCTTGAAGTACAATATTCCCCCATCTCGTACTTCGAAATCGAACTCTTCTCCCTTTGAACCAGCTCAATCTTTTCCACTAGCTCTTCATCTAGCACTTGTGTTCTCTTAATCTCTTGCACTGAGGTAGGCTCCACATAAAGCTCGGCTAACAACCCACCATCCTCGGTCAACCTCAAACGGGAAACATTTCTATTAAATCTGACATAGACTTCCTACTCAATGCATCGGTAACCACATTTGCTTTACCAGTATAATGCAATCACAGTCCTTTAACAACTTGATCTATCGTCGTTGCCTTAAATTCAACTCCTTCTAGGTGAGTAGATACTTTAAACTCTTGTGGTCGGTGTAGATGTAACACTTTTACCCATACAAAAAATTCCTCCAAATCTTTAACGCAGAGATAACTGCAGCAAGCACCAAATCATGCGTAGGGTAATTTCGTTCATGAGGCTTAAGTTGTCTAGAGGCAAAAGTAACCACCTTACCCTCTTGTATGAGAATACAACCAAGCCCATTCAATAAAGCATCACTGAACACAACATAATCCATTCTTGATTCGTGTTGCGTTAAAACTAGGGCCTACCTAAGATAAGCCTTCAATTGTTCGAAACTTTGTTGTCTTATTTTGTTCCACGCAGACGAAACCCCATTTATGTAACAGTTTGGTCAATGGTGTCGCTATGATGGAAAAGCCTTTCACAAAACAATGGTAATATCCGACAAACCCAAGGAAACTACGGACATTCGTGATATTCCTAGGTGGTTTTCACTCCACCACAGCTTGAATCTTTTGAGGATCGACTCGGATCCCATGCGCTGCAATAATTGAACCAAAATGGCACCTCGGAGAGCCAAAACTCACATTTACTAAACTTAGAAAAAACCTGTCTTTCTCTCAAGGTCTAAAGAACAACACGTACATGATAGTTGTGCTCCTTCTTGAGCTTAAATAAACCAAAATATCATCTATGAAGACCATTAAAACTAATATAGGTATGGCTGAAAGATCTAGTTCATCAGGTCCATAAAAGTCGTGGGTGCGTTGGTAAGCCCAAAAGGCATTACTAAGAACTCGTAATGTCAATACCGCATCCTGAAAGCGGTTTTCTGAACATCCTCTTCTACTACCTTCAACTGGTAATAACCTGACCTCAAATCAATCTTTGAAAACACATGGGCACCTCTCAACTGGACAAACATGTCATCTATCCTTGTAAAGAGATAACGGTTCTTCAACATTATCTTATTGAGCTGACGATAATCAATGCACATCCTCATCGACCTATCTTTCTTCTTGACAAATAAGACTGGTGCACCCCAAGGTGAGATGCTTGGTCAGATAAAACCTCTTTCCAAAACCTCTTGAATCTAATTCTTTAACTCTCAATTCTATTTGTGCCATATGATACGGTGCGAAAGACACGAGTGTCATGCTAGACATCACTGTTAACTCCTCAAAAGTACTAATTTTCATGCATATATTATGATGCTTTTGCTTGCCTTTGAGTACATAATTGTGCATTTAGTTGTTAAAATCATGCATTTGCATTAAGAAGTTAGGACTTGTTTGATTTGCCACTGTGAATGATTATTTTACTGGTTTTGATGCAGGACACGGGCATGCAGATTCGGCAGAGCAGTGTGGGAGTAGAAAGCAAGAGGACCAGAAGAGAAATGCAAAGCACTCTTGGCATAAGTCGCCATAAGAGTTTTGCCAAGAACCCTTGGCAATACTAGACCGAGAAAATAGGACCATATCAGACTGAGAGAAAATAGCATTTGATCAAAATCCAAAAAAATAGTATCAGATAAGATGGCGATAAAAGAATGCCAAGCTTATTTGGCACATATGGACCAAAAATGCCAAGCTCAATTGGCAAAGGATCGAAGGTTGATGACGTTAGTGCTAGTCAAAACCTGATCAGCTCAAATTCAAATATGGATAAGATGATCAGACATCTTATCCCTTGCGCATTTAAAATTCAAACTCAAAGGCTTATCCTAGGGTTTTACGAATGCATATTTAAAGGATGAGAGGAGATCGATTAATAACGACTTGAAGAAGAAGAGGATGAATCGTGGTGAAGAGGGTGACTTGTGGTTCGACCAAGCTAGACCGAGGGGTTTCGAGCCATTGAAGGGTTGCGTCAATGGATCTCTTTCATCACCCATTTCTCCTTTAGTTTAATTTTGTTTTTATGGTGATGTTCTGTGAAAACGATTTGGTGTGGATGGAACCCCCAACCATGAATTAAGCTTTTACAGTTGGTTGGGGATATATGCGTTTGACGCTTTGTTTTTGTTTGGTTTTTAATAATTTAAATGCCTTGACATTGTTTTTCCTATCTGTCATGTACTTTAGTTTCTAAATTCGTTACCATGCGACAACTGACATTGTTTTCTTATTACATCTTAATATCTTAATAGACTTGAGGGGTAACAACTAATTGCTAGATACTAAAGAGAGATGCTTCGAAAGAGGATGTTCAAGTAGATGAGCTTACTTCTATAGTTAATCTACCCCTTAGGAGTATAGATTGGAACTTAATCAAATTAATTAATGAAAAAGTTCATTATATACATATAGGGGTTTAACATGGTTAATTTCGAGCATTGCCATCGACAGAGGTAATGCCATCCTCTAATATGCTCGACAATAATTCCAAGATAGGATGTTATTAAAGGTTGGCATGAATAGCGTGAAAACCAGGCATCCCTTGCCAATGCTCATCACCATTTGAATACACTTGTTTGCCAAATTGCCTGAACTTTTATCCTATTTTCCTTTCTCAAATTCTTAATCTTAAATCTAAATTTCATATTCACTCATTTGTTTCAATTTAAAAGTATTAATTGTGGCAATTAATTTCTAGCCAATCCCTGTGGAGACGATACTCAACTCACTATTGTATTACTTGCTGATTGTGTATAGTTACACGTAAAATACATATTCTTGGCATTGTTTCTAATTGCTTATTTACATTGAATACTTAATCTTTTACCATGAAATATTACGTCGACAAGTTTTTGGCGTCGTTGCCGAGGATTGCAACATAATTGATTGTTACTTATTTTCATTTTTTCTATTCAATTTATTTCGTTTTTGTATATGTATAGGAGAGGCATTGCGAAGGAAGATTCACAATATGACCCAACCCTACGCAAGTTAAGAAGAGAACATCATGAAAAGGCTCGTAACGATGTGTTCTAAATAATGCCAATAACCTGGAGATACCTACAATACCTGTAGTTATACCATCCACTCATGTTATTGCTGCTCAAATACCTGAAGAACAATCTATCAGAGAACACCTAGCACCCACCATAGATGATTTGTTGCCAAGACTGGTCATTCCAGAGGTAAATATGGTTAACTTTAAGCTTAAACTGATAATGATTCAAATGCTAATGAATGTAATTCAATTTGATGGATCACCTAATGGAGACCCAATGAAGCATTTGAAGCAATTCATGGAGGTTTGCTAACTATTCCACCAGCCTGGTGTGACTGAAGAGGCAATAAAGCTAAAGCTCTTTTCATTTGCCTTGCGAGATAGGGCAAAATTGTGGCTAAATTCATTGCTACCTGGTTCGGTTACTTCACGGGCAGACTTATGTTGTAACCCCCTTAGCCCGGCCTAGACGGTTGACCCGAACTACGAAGATTACACGGGGAAAACCAAAGTCAACCCGAAAGTCAACCTTGATTAACGACCTTTTTTTCTTTTTAATCTTATCTAGATGCACAGTAACCCTAAACGTACCCTTGAGAAGAGCATACATGGAAAGCACAGCGATCGGAAGCAATAAGGGACTCAATTGCACAACATACAAAAGTTAGGGACCAAAATGTAATTTCTGGAAAGATGAAGGACTTTACTGATTTTTAAGTTACCAAAGTCAAATTAATCATATTACATGCTTCCCTGTCAAACTTCACCTTAAACGGACATCTCAAACTCATGCAATTGCAAAAACGATTTTTAGGACTAAAACATAAAGTTTGCAAACCACAGAACCATTCAAATCAGTGCCCAACGGTCATCTGTTTCGGAACGGGGTAGACCGTTCCGAAACGCGGGTTTGTTTCAAGACCTGTATCGAAACAGGGCCTGACAGTGGCCAAAACGTTTCGGAAAGGCCTCTACCCATTTTGATACACGAAGGCCATTACATGCCCCCGTTTCGAAACGCTAGTGCCCGTTCCGATACGGATTGCCCAGAAAGTGCAGAATTTGCTGGTTTAACATACATTTAACCACTCATACACATCCTAATGACTTCCTAATCATGCCAACAAGTCATCATGCATATAAGGTACATGTTTGCAACATTAAAACACATTCATGGCATCAATTAAGGAAATCTACAAGTCTATAGGCATGCATCCTATTATCCAGAGCCAAACAACCATCAAAGTATCAAAGCAAGCACCAAAATGGCCATTTACATATCCAATTCATTTAAGGCATCATGCCACAACTAGGGAGTCCAAAATATCTCCCAAATCACATCCTAGGTTCTCATTGCCAAATATCAAAAACTAATAATGTTGTGAAAAAGTCACCATACATGAGCTTAGCTTTCCCTTGGATTCTTAACCTCCTTGATGCCCTCAAGCACCTCAATTATCTGCATTATTGGTTCAAGAGAGATAGCGTAAGCACAAATGCTTAGTGAGGCATGCTCTAAAGAAACAACACAATAACGCATTTTATAAAAACACTTTTCGCAAAGCCTTTTAACACATAAACATCATTTCTTATGCAACATTGCATACACATCAAGCATCTCATGCTTCATTAACAACAACATGTCATATTGGCTTCTAAGTGATAACCATAACCTTTTACAACATAAAACACAATCGGATACGCGGATTACAAGCGTTGTCCCTTACGCTTCATACACACTACCGAACACACAAGGTGGAGTTTACCGGTACAATCACAACCCCTCAACACCCGTGATGGAGTTTAGCGGTACAATCACAACCCCTCCACATCACTCATCGGTAGTTGTATAACATCACTAACGAGAACACGGGACACACAACACAAGATCCACACATGGACTTTTAACCACCATTGTGATCTTAACCATCTCGTTAGTGTACTTGGATGGAGTTTACGGTACAATTACAAACCCTCAACATCCAAGGCGACTTTATTCACGGTGCACCCAATCCTATAGCCGGCTAACTATATCCGATTCAAGTACTTTAAAACCAACACATCACTTGCCAATATACATCATTTATCAACAATCGTCCATTGTTTTAAAGCATTAATCAAAGCCATTAAACCATCATGCATCACCATGCATCAAAACCACATTTACTAATAAAAAACAAAGGATCTCTTACCTTGAGCATCCTTCAACACATGGCTTTCAAAACCAGCATTAATCATGCTAAAACATGCTTTCAAAACAGAATTTAAACATGCAAATTAAATACATTGCATCCAACCATCTCATGGTTCATCCAAGAGAGAGAGTTTTCCGAAAACTTACTCTTGAGCTTAGTTAAGTTGATTAGACTTAAACTAAGCTCCCACACCTTCAAACATTCATTACAAAGCTGGAAATCCCAACTTCACTCACCAATTCCGTTTCGCAAGCTTGCCGAAATGCCAATCAAGCCTCCGGATCAACACTACAAGAATCTGACGATGTCTCCCTTGTTTTAAACACATCAAAGCAGAGGATTAATGCATCATCATGCATTAAAATCTTCAGCCATTACACCTAAACTCGTTGCTCTCACCAAAACTAACATTTCGGCTACCAAATCCAACCGAAATCACCTCCAAACTCTTCCTCAACATTACCCAGCCAAGATCCATCACTTCTAAACATTCCTAAACATCAATTAACATAAAAAAAGAACCTAAATTCGTCCTTATACCTCATCTATAACAGAACACCAAGATCACCCCAAAAACCACCATTTTGACAAGCACAAACTTATGAAATTCAACCTATTCGGGATTACATTGATTAAACCTCAATTACACATCATTAAACATCCAAAATACATTTAAAATCCATCTCAAAATAGAGCCCAAGAAATCACCACGAATTTCTTCAAGATTTGTTCCAAATCTTGAGTTTTAAGCCAAAATCAAGATCACAACATTAAAACCTTTTATAAAACTTAATTTAAGGATTGAAAACTTGGGAATTTCAGTAAAGAACTGATATTTTGAGGAGAAGAACATCCTTACCTCTAAATGAAGATTTCTCCTTGATTAGAGACAATTTCCTTGAAAATCCAATAAGCAAAACAATAGAATTTGATGTAGAAAGGATTAGGAATCAATTGATGATTGAACCCTCATCATTTGGTGCGAAAATCAAAAGAAATGTTGCTGTAGAAATGTGTTTGGCTGAGGGAATTTTGAGAGAAAATGAGATGAGAAAGTTTTTAAGAAAGTTTGTTATGAAAAGCTAAAATATGATTTCCCTCTTTTCCTTTAATTAATTAAATATTAAATGAATCTTTAAAATCTAAGAAAAATCTGGAGAAATCCTTTCTTGGGTAAATTAGCTCCTTAAAGATTCAAAGTTTCAATCCTTACAAAACAGTCACCATTGAACTTTTCAAAAATTACATTTTAGTCACTATTACGAAATGTCACACTTCCAAACCTTATTTTGTAAAATTGATTTCACCACTCTTTTATATATATTAAAAGATGATTTTTAGATATTTTCCATATTTTTAAAGCATCCCGAACTAGGCTTTCCCTAAAACTACCTTTTATATTCAAACCAAAAAATTAGACTGGTCCGGTTCAGACCCTAAACTTCCAAGCCCAAATTTGGGGTGTTACAACTATCTCCCCTTAAGAAATTCCGTCCTCGAAATTTACCTGGAGGAAAGAGATACTTAAACTGCTTCTTCATGTCATCCTTTCGTTCCCACGTGGCTTCCTCAGCACCACGATGCTTCCACAACACCTTCACCAACTCAATGGTTTTACCTTGAAGAACTTTACTGTCTGAATCCAGAATTTCCACCGGCTCCTCATCATAGGTCAAGTCTGGATTCAAATCCACTTCCTCCACAGGCATAACATGTGAAGGATCCGATCTATACCTCCGAAGCATACAGACATGAAACACATCATGAATCTTTTCCAACTCTTGAGGCAACCTCAACTTGTACGCAACAGGACCCACACGCTCAATCACCTCGTATGGTCCAATGTACCTAGGGCTCAACTTACCCTTTCGACCAAAACTCATCACCTTTTTCCAAGGCGAAACTTTAAAAAACACACGGTCACCTACCGCATACTCAATCTCCTTACGCTTCAAATCTGCGCAAGACTTCTGTTGATCAGAAGCTGCCTTCAATCGCTCACAAATGAGCTTCACCTTCTCGGTGGTTCCTTTCAACAAAGCTAACATTGAAACCAACTTCTGACCCGTTTCAGCCCAACAAAGAGGAGTTCTGCATTTCCTCCCGTACAAGGCTTCATAAGGTGCCATTTGAATACTTGCCTGGTAGCTATTGTTATAAGCAAACTCCACCAAAGGAAAATGCTTCTCCCAAGAGCCTTGAAACTCAATCACACAGCACCTCAACATATCCTCCAGCACTTGGATAACACGCTCAGACTGTCCATCCGACTGTGGATGATAAGAAGTACTGAAATTCAGCCGTGTACCCAAAGTCTGATGTAAACATTCCCAGAAACACGATGTAAACCTCGGATCTCTATCCGACACGATCAACTTTGGCACACCATGCAGCCGCACAATCTCAGCAATGTACAGCTCTGCGAGCTTGTCCAAAGTGTACGTAGTATGCACAGGTAAGAAATGCGCACACTTCGTAAGGCGATCCACAATCACCCACACCGAATTCTTCTTCGATGGTGACAAAGGAAAACCAGACACAAAGTCCATGGTAATCCTTTCCCACTTCCACTCAGGAATCCTTAATGGCTGCAACAACCCAGAAAGAAACTAATGCTCAGCCTTAACTCGCTGACAAACCATGCAATTGCTCACATACTCTGCAACATCCTTCTTTAATCCCACCAAATAGTACTCATCTCTAAGATCACGATACATCTTAGTACTACCAGGGTGCATAGCAAAAGGACTACTATGAGCTTCAGTCAGAATAGCACGCCTCAACTCAGCATCATTGGGCACTACTATCCGACTCCCAAAACATAGAACTCCATCATCATTAAAGCAGAAATCCGATGGCCTATCCTCAGCAATATCCTGAACATGTGGCACCAAAGAATCATCCAACAGCTGCTTATCCTTTATCAACTGAACCAAGGAGGGTTTCACTTGCAATTCAGCCACAAGACCGTCATCTCGCGAAATGCTCAAGCTGGCAAACATAGCCCTCAACTCCACTGCCACTTTCCTACTCAAGGCATCCGCTACAACATTAGCTTTTCCCGGATGGTACTCGATCGTCAGATCGTAATCTTTAAGCAACTCCACCCAACGTCGTTGCATAAGATTCAACTCTTTCTGAGACATCAGATACTTCAAGCTTTTGTGATTCCTGTACACAGTACACTTCTCACCATACAGGTAATGTCTCCAAATTTTCAAAGCAAAAACAACCGCAGCTAACTCAATGTCATGCATAGGATAATTGCGCTCATGCACCTTCAACTGTCGCGATGCATAAGCCACCACTTTACCCTCTTGCATCAACACACAACCCAAACCAATGTAGGATGTGTCACTATACACCACAAACTCTTTCCCTGATTCAGGTTGAACCAAGATAGGAGCTTGCGTCAAAGCTGCCTTCAGCTTTTCAAAAGCATGTTGTCTCGCTTCCGTCCACTCATACTTGACATCCTTCTGCAACAACTTCGTCAAAGGTGCAGCAATTTTCGAAAATCCATCCACGAACCTCCGGTAGTATCCTGCCAAACCAAGGAAACTACGGACTTCATGAATAGACTTATGAGGCTTCCAATTCATCATTGCCTCAATCTTCTGAGGATCAACACAAATCCCTTCAACAGAAACCACATGAACAAGGAACACAACTTCCCTGAGCCATAACTCACACTTGCTTAGCTTAGCATAAAGCTGATTCTCCAACAAAGCCTGCAACACAATCCTCAAATGCCCCTCATGCTCCTCCTCGGTACGAGAGTACACGAGGATATCATCAATGAACACCACAACAAACTTGTCCAAATATTCATGGAACACTCTATTCATCATGTCCATAAAAGATGCAGGAGCATTCGTCAAACCAAACGACATAACAAGGAACTCATAATGCCCATACCTCGTTCTGAAGGCTATTTTTGGCACATCCACATCCTTCACCTTCAATTGGTAATACCCTGACCTTAAGTCAATCTTAGAGAACACAGTCGCTCCCTGAAATTGATCAAAAAGATCATCAATCCTCGGCAATGGATACCGATTCTTGATTGTCAACTTGTTCAGCTGATGGTAATCGATGCACATCCTCATAGTGCCATCCTTTTTCTTCACAAACAAGACCGGTGCACCCCAACGTGACACAATCGGCCGAATGAAACCACGATCAAGCAACTCCTGAAGTTGCGTCTTCAGCTCCTTCAACTCCTTAGGTGCCATTCGATAAGGAGTAATGGACACTGGAGTTGTGTTTTCATATATCTCAATCCCAAACTCCACTTCTTGATTAGGAGGCAATCCAGGTAACTCCTCCGGAAACACACCAGGAAACTCCCGCACAGTCCTGATATCTTGCACTCGCAACTCCTTAGAGCTAGGATTCATCACAAAGGCTAGGTAGGCTTCACAACCTTGCCTCAGCATCCGGCTCGCTTCCAATGTAGACACAACATTGGCAAGAAACTTCACATTCTCACCAACCACCACTACCTCATAATCATCCGCAAGCTTCAACGAAACTCGCTTGTTCTCAAAATCCACCACAACTCGATGTTCAACAAGCCAATCCATACCAAGGATTACATCAAAACCATAGAATGGCAATTCCATGAGATCAATATGAAAAACATGATTTTGCACAACCAAGGGACATCTTCTATATAACTTCCGTGTCACAACGGTCTCACCAAAGGAACTAGTTACACGCATACCAACATCCAAAGACTCAACAGGTAAACCAAGCAATTAAGCATGTTCACGCAATATGTATTAGTGTGTAGATCCAGAATCAATCAAGGAAAGTAATGACAAGTATTGCAAAGTGAAGGTACCTGCGATCACATCTGTGTCATTCCTCCCCTCTCGCTGAGCATACACTCGAGCCTGGCCACCACCCTCAGGTTGGACAGCCACCACATGTGCCAGATTCCTTCCACCATCATCTCTACACTAGAAGTTACCACGGCCGCACCCACGACCTCTTTGTTGTGCACCAACTCCAGGAGCACGTCCCTGACAACCACCGGCCAACAAAGGACACTCCCTCCTCATGTGGTCTGCCGAACCACAATTCCAGCACGAGTTATCGGTCACTGCCACAAGAGCATGCACCACTCTCGCTACTCGAGGACAATCATGCCTCAAATGACCACGCGATCCACACGCCCAACACGTGTTCTGATCAGCTCTCGCCATGTCTCCCTGAACAAGCGCACCATGCCCTCCACTACCACGCCTGGCAGAAGACTGTTACCTCCTATCTTGTCCTCTCTTGTTCCGTCCACCATCAGAACTATACTCAGCAGCTCTCTTGCCCGAGCCAGAACCAACACTTCTGGAAGACAAACCAGGTTCTTCTCAATGTCCTTCGCCCTAGTAACCAGCACATCAAAATCCGTGTACTCAGATGCAAGCATAAAGGTCTTTACATCCGTCACCAAACCATATTGGAAACTCTCACACCTCTCCCGCTCATCCGGGATAAGCTCAGGTGCATACTGACTGAAACGAGCAAACTGGATCTCGTACTCAGCCACCGTCATGCTCCCTTGTGTAAGAGACATGAATTCTCTTTTCTTTTCATCCAGGTATCGCACACCTAGATACTTTCGCTTGAAAGCGATCAGAAAAAACGACCAAGTCACATCAACTTCCTCCATTCCGGAGACAGTGGTCGTCCACCAGGTATACGCATCATCATGCAACAACGATACCACACACCCTAACTTCTGCACATCATTGCAGTTCATTTATCCCAATATCCTCTTGGTACTTTCCAACCGAGATTTGGAACCCTCAGCAGACAAACCTCTAAACTCAGTCCCTCCCAGACTGCGCAAACGTTCCAATGGTAATCTCGCACTGGCATCACCCTGATGCCCAGCTCCGTGAGCTCCAGCTACTGCCGCCTGAAAGGCTCCAGCAATAGCCTGTATCAAAACTGTCATGTCAGGAGCAGCTTGCCCCTGCCCAGCTTCAGGTCCAGCGACCCCAGCACCAGCTCCATCACCTGCAGTACCACCACCACCGGGCGGTCCACCACCAGGAGGAGGAGGTATATCCACAACATTATCAACATTGTTCTCACTCTCGTTCCGAGCCATAGCTCGTGTATTAATTCTCGTCTCTCTACGAGGTCCCGTTCACTAAAACAATGCACTAACTCAAATACAAGAAACATAATTAGGCTCAACAAGGTAAGTAACCCAAGCACTCAAGCTCATTTTTCAAAAACAATTCATTTCATTAGTTTTGATATGGCAATGGGTTCCTCTAACATGCTTCAACACATCATACATCACAATTGTAACATACTTTACAATTTACACATCATAGTTTCATTCAAAAAGGCGCATCATACAATCATACATACATCACCCACATAACCATTCCCGTTTACTCGATAACTCAGCTCTGATACCACCAAATGTAACCCCCTTAGCCCAGCCTAGACGGTTGACCCGAACTACGAAGATTACACAGGGAAAACCAAAGTCAACCTGAAAGTCAACCTTGATTAACGACCCCTTTTTTTCTTTTTAATCTTATCTAGATGCACATTAACCCTAAGCGTACCCTTGAGAAGAGCATACATGAAAAGCACAGCGATCAGAAAGCAATAAGGGACTCAATTGCAAAACATACAAAAGTTAGGGACCAAATTGTAATTTCTGGAAAGATGAAGGACTTAACTGATTTTTAAGTTACCAAAGTCAAATTAATCATATTACATGCTTCCCTGTCAAACTTCACCTTAAACGGACATCTCAAACTCATGCAATTGCAAAAACAATTTTCAAGACTAAAACGTAAAGTTTGCAAACCACACAACCATTCAAATCAGTGTCCAACGGTCATCTGTTTCGAAACGGGGTTGATCGTTCCGAAACGCAGGTTCGTTTCGAGACTTGTATTGAAACAGGGCCTGGCAGTGGCCAAAACATTTCGGAACGACCTCTACCCGTTTCGATACACGAAGGCCATTACAGGCCCCCGTTTCGAAACGCTAGTAGCCATTCCGATACGGATTGCCCAAAAAGTGCAGAATTTGCTGGTTTAACATACATTTAAGCACTCAAACACATCCTAATGACTTCCTAATCATGCCAACAAGTCATCATGCATATAAGGTACATGTTTGCAACATTAAAACACATTCATGGCAACAATTAGGGAAATCCACAAGTCTATAGGCATGCATCCTATTATCCAGAGCCAAACAACCATCAAAGCATCAAAGCAAGCACCAAAATGGCCATTTACATATCCAATTCATTTAAGGCATCATGCCAAAACTAGGGAGTCCAAAACATCTCCCAAAACACATCCTAGGTTCCCATTGCCAAATATCAAAAACTAATAATGTTGTGAAAAAGTCACCATACACGAGCTTAGCTTTCCCTTGGATTCTTAACCTCCTTGTTGCCCTCAAACACCTCAATTATCTGCATTATTGGATTAAGAGAGAGAGCGTAAGCACAAATGCTTAGTCAGGCATGCTCTAAAGAAACAACACAATAATGCATTTTATAAAAACACTTTTCGCAAAGCCTTTTAACACATAAACATCATTTCTCATGCAACATTGCATACACATCAAGCTACTCATGCTTCATTAACAACAACATGTCATATTGGCTTCCAAGTGATAACCAAAACCTTTTACAACATAAAACACAATCGGATACGTTGATTACAAGCGTTGACCCTTACGCTTCATACACACTACCGAACACACAAGGTGGAGTTTACCGGTACAATCACAACCCCTCAACACCCGTGATGGAGATTAACGGTACAATCACAACCCCTCCACATCACTCATCGGTAGTTGTATAACATCACTAACGAGAACACGTGACGCACAACAAAAGATCCGCACATGGACTTTTAACCACCATTGTGATCTTAACCATCTCGTTAGTGTACTTGGATGGAGTTTACGGTACAATTACAACCCCTCAACTTCCAAGGCGACTTTATTCACGGTGCACCCAATCCTATAGCCGGCTAACTATATCCGATTCAAGTACTTTAAAACCAACACATCACTTGCCAATATACATCATTTATCAACAATAGTCCATTATTTTAAAGCATTAATCAAAGCCATTAAACCATCATGCATCGACATGCATCAAAACCACATTTACTATTAACAAACCAAGGATCTCTTACCTTGAGCATCCTTCAACACATGGCTTTCAAAACCAGCATTAATCATGCTAAAGCATGCTTTCAAAACAGAATTTAAACATGCAAATTAAATACATTGCATCCAACCATCTCATGGTTCATCCAAGAGAGAGAGTTTTCCGAAAACTTACTCTTGAGCTTAGTTAATTTGATTAGACTTAAACTAAGCTACCACACCTTCAAAAATTCATTACAAAGCTGGAAATCCCAACTTCACTCAACAATTCCGTTTCGCAAGCTTGCCGAAACGCCAATCAAGCCTCCGGATCAACACCACAAGAATCCGAAGATGTCTCCCATGTTTTAAACACATCAAAGCAGAGGATTAATGCATCATCATGCATTAAAATCTTCAGTCATTACACCTAAACTCGTTGCTCTCACCAAAACTAACATTTCGGCTACCAAACACAACCGAAATCACCTCCAAACTCTTCCTCCACATTACCCAGCCAAGATGCATCACTTATAAACAGTCCTAAACATCAATTAACATCCAAAAAGAACCTAAACTCGTTTTTATACCTCCAGCTATAACAGAACACCAAGATCACCCCAAAAACCACCATTTTCACAAGCAAAAACTTAGGAAATTCAACCTATTCGGGAGTGCATTGATTAAACCTCAATTACACATCATTAAAAATCCAAAATATATTTAAAATCCATCTCAAAATAGAGCCCAAGCAATCACCACGAATTTCTTCAAGATTTGTTCCAAATCTTGAGTTTTAAGCCAAAATCAGGATAACAACATTAAAAGCTTTTATAAAACTTAATTTAAGGATTGAAAACTTGGGAATTTCAGTAAAGAACTGAGTATTTAGAGGAGAAGAACATTCTTACCTCTAAATGTTGATTTCTCCTTGATTAGAGACAATTTCCTTGAAAATCCAATAAGCAAAACAATAGAATTTGATGTAGAAAGGATTAGGAATCAATTGATAATTGAAACCTCATCATTTGGTGTGAAAATCAAAAGAAATGTTGCTGTAGAAATGTGTTTGGCTAAGGGAATTTTGAGAGAAAATGAGATGAGAAAGTTTTTAAGAAAGTTAGTTATGAAAAGCTAAAATATGGTTTCCCTCTTTTACTTTAATTAATTAAACATTAATTGAATCATTAAAATCTAAGAAAAATCTGGAGAAATCCTTTCTTGGGTAAATTATCTCCTTAAAGATTCAAAATTTCAATCCTTACGAAACAGTCACCACTAAACTTTTCAAAAATTACATTTTAGTCACTATTTCGAAATGTCACACTTCCAAACCTTATATTGTAAAATTGATTTCACCACTCTCTTATATATATTAAAAGAGAATTTTTAGATATTTTTCCATATTTTTAAAGCATCCCGAACTAAGCTTTCCCTAAAACCACCTTTTATATTCGAACCAAAAAATTAGACCGGTCCGGTTCAGACCCTAAACTTCCATACCCAAAATTGGGGTGTTACAACTCTCCCCCATTAAGAAATTTCGTCCTCGAAATTTACCTGGAGGAAAGAGATACGTAAACTGCTTCTTCATGTCATCCTTTAGTTCCCACGTGGCTTCCTCAGCACCACGATGCTTCCACAACACCTTCACCAACTCAATGGTTTTACCTTGAAGAACTTTACTGTCTGAATCCAGAATTTCCATCGGCTCTTCATCATAGGTCAAGTTTGGATTCAACTCCACTTCCTCCACAGGCATAACATGCGAAGGATCCGATCTATACCTCTGAAGCATAGAGACATGAAACACATCATGAATCTTTTCCAACTCTTGCGGCAACCTCAACTTGTACACAACAGGACCCACACGCTCAATCACCTCATATGGTCCAATGTACCTAGGGCTCAGCTTACCCTTTCGACCAAACCTCATCACCTTTTTCCAAGGCGAAACTTCCAAAAACACACGGTCACCTACCGCATACTCAATCTCCTTACGCTTCAAATCCGCGTAAGACTTCTATCGATTAGAAGCTGCCTTCAATCGCTCACAAATGAGCTTCACCTTCTCAGTGGTTCCTTTCAACAAAGCTGGCATTGAAACCGACTTCTGACCTGTTTTTGGGGGTGTTACATATGCCAGAAGTTCTTTATGAGATTCTAGCCACCTAAACTTAATGCCAAGCTGCCGATTGAAATCTCTACTTTTATACAAGCTGATGATGAGACTTTCTACAATACTTGGGAGCGTTTTAAGGGTCTGTTGAGAAGATGTCCCATGCATGGATTCTCTACTTGGACCTAGATGGAGATCTTTTACACCAGACTCAATGCTCATGACAGGACCATTGTAGATGCCTCGGGAAATGATCTCCAATATGACATCCTAAAAAGGATTGCCACCAATGATCTCTAATATCCTACGGCTAGATTGGGAACCAGAATGAATGTTGCTGGGAAATTAGAGCTTGATGCACTCTCATCTATCAATGCTCAAATGTCCAACCTTATAACATAGTGAAAACATTGCAAAAGCCTACTGAAGTCTGAGAAGTAAAGGCATTGAAACCATTCTACACCATTTGTGGAGAGGATCATCATGTGGATGAATGCCCATCCAATCCTGAATTAGTAAATTTTGTTGGTAATTTCAATCAAAATTTTAACATACACTCTAATACTTATAATGAAAGTTGGAAGCAACATCTTAATTTTTCGTGGGCAGACTAAGGTGGTAATCAATTTAATGCACAACGGTAGAATAGCAATGCACTGCCAGGTTTCAAGTCGAATGACATGCCACAGAGAACCTAGAACAATTCCCATCATGTATAAAGATCTTCTGATGAGAACACCCTAAAGAATTATATGGAGCATAACGATGCAAATATCCAGGGTCTGGTCGTATCCATGAGGAACTTACAAGTTCAAATAGGACAGATTGGCAGCGCACTTAATGCCAGACCTCCAGGGACTCTTCCAAGTGATACAGAGGATGCTCGATAAAAATGGAGAGAACACAACAAATTTGTCACTCTTCTAAGTGGTAAACAAGTCGAGATTTTAAGTGGAAAAGAGCCAATTGTTTGCCATGAGAATAAATCAGTGCCAACAAAAGAAACCAAGGAAGCTGAGAAAGGGGAAGCAAGCACCAGCAATGCCAGATTTCAATATGATGCTAATACCACCTCAGCAAAACCAGTGGAGCCATCTTTTGCCAACCCTACCTTGGTAAAACAATTAGGTGTTATTGTTGACATTTTCAAAGCTC
Source organism: Hibiscus tridactylites (assembly GCA_958450335.1). Lineage (NCBI taxonomy): Eukaryota > Viridiplantae > Streptophyta > Magnoliopsida > Malvales > Malvaceae > Hibiscus > Hibiscus tridactylites. The sequence continues at coordinate 66,593,165 of OY288283.1, read as the reverse complement.
TTAAGTGTGCAGATGAAATTGAAAAATGCCATGAAATTGAGCTAATGGAATCCATTTTGAATGAGAACCTGACATTGAATTGCCAAGGAATGGAAGTTGATGCCATAGAACAGGAGTGTGATGATCTGACTAGTAACACCTTTAAGGAATTGGAAGATTCGACCAAGCTAAAATAAATCACAAGCCACTACTACTGGAGATCTAAGTCACTTGAGTTGGCTGGCAGAGAGATCAGATCACCAAAGCCATTTAGTGAGGAGTCGCCGAACTTGGAACTGAAACAATTTCCATGTCACCTCAAACATGCCTCGACATCAAAGGAGAAAGGAGCAACAAAGCCTAAGCACTACTGGGGTGCTGAGTTCAATCAAAGGTTATTGAGATCTACAAAAAAAGAGATACTTCAGTTTTCTAAGGTGGTTGTTCAAAGCCACCATGGAAAAATGTTATATTTCATTGTGCAATCAATAGTTTGGCATACTCAAAGGAAATCAATTCTTTGGCTTTCTATGTTGGTTATTCAAATGAAAGATTGTCACAACCTACCATTCACCAACCAAAAAAAGACCACAAACTAAAGCACTACTGGGAAGGAAGTCAGAATAATGCCAAGGAGACCATTCTCCTTGCGAATATTCAGTAAATCTTGCCAACCCAGTCTAATCATTGTAAATAGTTTAAGAGAGTTATTTTCTTTTCAGTACTTAGTATATCTCAATTTTAAATCTTTAGTTTTTCGTTTTATTTCTTTTTCTATTTTGAAAGCTTTCGTTGATTTTTAGCACATAAAATAATGTCAAGAGACCATAACGAGTTCTACTACGAAGACTAGATTCAGAAAACACTACAAAATACAAAGGAACAATAACTCCTGCCCTGTGGAGGCAATTGACTGCCACGAAGTCAAAAGAGAATGGAAAACAAAAGGTTGTTGAGTTTGTGCCAAAAGACAAGGTGCCAAAAGCAGAGCTTGTGACTCCAATGCTAGCTAATATGGTGGCAATGCTTTCCCAGATCTACCAATGCTAGGAGATCATCGTCCAAAAAAATGGAGAAAGGTGAAGAGAAGAACTCTATGATTTGCCATTATGTTCATGCCATTTGAAGGCATAACCGCTCATACATTGCCAACATTCCCTGATTTTCTTGTCGACCTCCTTACCAAAGATGATATGCCAGCCAGTCCCCACTTTGTCCATACACCGACGCAATCTAATGCCACTATTCCAATCTCGCAAGTACAAGTTGAATTTGTCAGAACCGACACACCACCTGAATCCAAAGATGAAGGAATCCAGAGCTAAGTCAAGGCTCCTGCCAAGCCTGCAGCACCTGCCTCATTTGCTGCCACCGATGCACCTGCTGCCTTTGAGCCAATACAAATTGTCAAGAAAGTTCTCTGTGATCTTGGAGATTCCACAACCACATCAAAGCCCAGCCTTAAGCGTAAAAAGCATACAACTCTCAATCGATGTAGTTTAAAAAAGGGAAGGACTCGCGTTTCAAAACCAAAACCCTCCGAAGGGGAGTCCACCTCTTCCTAATCTATTTAACATTGCATACCATTGCATTCACAAGTTCATGCATTTTATTGTTTTCATTTGTATATATGTGTTGTTTTCATGTATTGAAAACAATGCACACCTTTGGTTTTGGAGGTGTGTATCCTCACATTCGTATGCTATGCATTCATGTTTAAATTTCAGTTTTCCATATAGAATACTTTGCCATATAGGATTAAAATTTTCATACCAAACCACTAATTTTTTTGCCTTGGTTAAGATTGGAAATTTTGTCAATAATATGCTAGCCTAGTTAAATTTATTTTAGATTATCTATCCGATGAAGAAACTGGTATTTTATGACTTGTATGCCAAAAGGGTAGCAATGCCAAGTAGCTTGGCAATTGAACTCTAGTTTAGGGAACTTTAGTTTCACTTTACATGAGGTATGCATCTAGTCTACGAAACAAATTTAGGTTCTCTTGAAACTGAACTCGGAATAATTGTTAAAAAGAAGAAGAAGAAATGATGTCAGGGTTAAAAGAAAAAATAAGGCAACAATATTTTGCCAAGGTAAGAAAATATGTAGAACTCTCATTTGCCTTAGAGATAATAAGTAACTTGGGGCTTCGTGGTTTGCGCCCTATTAGTTCTCAAGTCAAAAACTTTAGGGTATGAGTTGAAGAGTAAAACCTAGTAATGTCTAGATTAACCTAAGGGTTTGTGGTATGCTCCCTCTTATTTATCACACCAAACAATATTACAAAGCAAGCCTAAAAATATTGCCAGGAAAATAAACCTTGGCTAATAAAAAAATTATAATAATTCTTAGTTTGGGTAGTAAAGCTGACTAAGGGAGTTGAGTAAATTTGATGCATATTGCCCGCACTTCATGCACACTTGATGACCTTAGACTAGAGCTATATTGTTGCACTTGAATTTGTTTATCTGCTTGGCGTTGATATACTGAATATCCAAGGACAAACCTAGGATCATATTTTGCTAGTTGTTAGGTGTTGGAGATTATGACAATTTTGTTGAGGTACTTTCTTGTTCTTCTATTTTTATATTTTTAGTTGCATTACTCGAGGACAAGTTATGAGCTGGGTTTGGGGGTGTTAAATCCTCAAAATTATTAATTTTCATGCATATATTACGATTCTTTTGCTTGCTTTTGAGTACATAATTTTGCATTTAGTTGTTAAAATCATGCATTTACATTAAGGAGTTAGGAGTTGTTTGTTTTGCTAGTGTGAAGGGTTATTTTGCTGGTTTTGATGCAGGACACAGGAAGGTAGACATGGCAGAGTAGCACAGGAGCAGAAAGCAAGAGGACCAGAAGAGAAATTCAAGCACCCTTAGTAATAAGTCGCCAGAAAAGTTTTGCAAAGAACCCTTGGTAATATCAGCCCGAGAAAATAGGACCAAATCAGACTGCGAGAAAATAACATTTAATCAAACTCCTAAAAAATAGTATCAGATAAGATGGCGATAAAAGAATGCCAAGCTTGTTTGGCACAGATGGACCAAACAATGTCAAGCTCAACTAGAAAAGGATCGAAGGCCAATGACGCCAGCCCTAGTCAAAACATGATCAGCTCAAATTCCGATCTGGATAAGATGATCACGTATCTTATCCCTTGCGCATTCAAAATTCAAACTCAAAGGCTTATCCTAGGGTTTCCATGCATGTCTATTTAAAGGATGAGAGGAGATCTATTAACAACGACTTGAAGAAGAAGAGGCTGAATCGTGGTGAAGTGGGCAACATGTGGTTCGACCAGGCTAGACCGAGGGCTTTGGAGCTATTGAAGGGTTGGATCAACGGATCTCCTTCATTTCCCATTTCTCATTTGGTTTAATTTTTCTTTTATGGTGATGTTCTTTGAAAAATATTTGGTGTGGATGGAACCCTCAACCATGAACTAAGCTTTTATAGTTGGTTGGGGATGTTTGCATTTGACATGTTTGGTTTTTAATAATTTAAACGCCTTGGCATTGTTTTTTCTATCTAGTGTGTACTTCAGTTTTCTAAATATGTTGTCATGCGACCGCTGGCATTGTTTGCTTATTACACCTTAATATCATAGCAGACTTGAGGGGTAATGACTAATTGCCAGATACTAAAGAGAGAAGCTTCAAAAAAGGATGTTCAAGTAGATGAGCTTACTTCTAAAGTGAATCCACCCCTTATGAGTATAGATTGGAACTTAATCAAATTAATTAATGAAATACTTCACTATAAACATATAGGGGTTTAACATGGTTAATTTCAAGCATTGCCATCGATAAAGGTAATGCCATCCTTGAATCTGCTCGGAAATAATTCCAAGGTAGGACGTTATTAAAGGTTGTCATGAATAGCGTGAAAACCAGGCATCCCTTGCCAACACTCATCACCATTTGAATACACTTGTTTGCCAAATTTCCTAAACTTTTATCCTATTTTCCTTGGCCATGTTCTTAATCTAAAATCCAAATTTCATATCCACTCATTTATTTCAATTTACAAGTATTAATTGTGGCAATTAATTCATAGGCAAGCCCTGTGGAGACGATACTCAACTCACTATTGTTTTACTTGCTGACCGTGTATACTTGAACGTAAAAGGCATATGCTTGGCATTGTTTCTAAAACTCTAGTTCACGATCTAGAGGTAATCTGGGTAACTCCTCCGAGAACACATCAACAAACTCTCTAACAGTCCAAAGGCTCTCGAGCTTCAGACTCTCAACACTTGTGTCAACCACATGAGCCAAGAAGGCCTCGCAACCTTGTTGAATCATTTATTGTGCCACCAAGGTTGACACCACATTAGACACGCAGGGATTTCTTTCCCCCTTCACTACAAGCTTGGCCCCATCCGAACCACGAAGCTTAAGGCTCTTTGTTCTACATCCCAAAATTGCATCATGCTCAAACAATCGATCCACGTAACACCTCAAAATTTCCTCAATTTAGAAAACCCTAAAATTTAAAATCTCTAATTCAAAACCCTAGAATTTAGGGATTTTAGTTCAAGAACCTTAATTATGATAAGGGATTAAATTGAGTTAAATCATAATTTAGTGGCTTAATTTAGAAATATGAGGGCTAATTTGTAAAATGAGTAGAGTTTGGGAGCCCTTTCGCAAACCCTAATTTAGTCTAGTGACCTCTTATGTGATTAATCCATTAAAATGATTTTTCCATTTCACTTTCCGGTAATGATGAGGCTTTTATTATTATTCCATTTGATTTATGCAGCTGCTCCCCCTCTCTCACGTTTGCTCTCTCCCAATTTGAAAATAAACTCCCATCATCCCTTGCTCCGATCGAGCTCCGACCTAAGTCAAGTTGTCGTTTGATCTTTGTGGTTTGGCCATCAGAGATCTCCCCATCTCATTTCAGTCGAGCCAACCAGCAATACACTGCCAACGACCATCTCTGCTCGAAAATCGGCAAGAAACTATTCGGATACCTCCATTTGTGTCGTCATTCTCCACTGTCCGCAGCGTTGGTAAGCCCTTCTCATTGGTGATTTGTTTTAGATTATTGGAGGGGAAAATCTTGTTTGTTATGTTGGGTGTTGATTGTTGGTTATGTGTTTTTGGTTATGTAACGCCCTGGTTTTGGGCCTAGATGTTTTAGACATAGGATTGGACCGGTCGGAAACAATTCGAATCGTGTAAGGTGGGTTAAGGAAATCAAGGATCGGGAAAGGATAAAAATATGGTATAAATTGCTAAAATCCTTTAAAATCACGTTTAAAGGATTGGTCAAATCAATTTTACAAAAAGAGTTTCGGAAGTGGCACATTTTGGGTAGTGACTAAAATGTAACGTTTCAAAACTATGGAAATTGCAAAATTTCAAAAAGGAGTCAAAATATTAGAATCTTTAGGGAGAAATGGTGCAATTACACCTTCCTTAAATTGACATGTGTTTTAAAATGATTTTTAGTTAATTAAAATAGAAATGATTTTATTTAATTAAAATTGGTTAATTGGGAAATTCAGATTTCATTTCACGTAACTAACTTTCATTTGAACAAAACCATTTTCCTAACTCTTTTCTCCAAATTTCTTTTCTCCCAAACACTCTCTCTTTAATTTCTAAACCAATTTCAAGAGTTCTGTTCAAATTCTTCAAGCTTTGTGAGGGAAAAACTTGCTAATCACTAAGAAAGGCAAGGATTGGAGGGGATCTTGATCTGGAAGCAAACAAAGCAATTTTGAAGGCTTCGGAGGGGTGATCTTCGCGTCGCAAGTGAAGTTTCGTGTACCGGTGATGGAAATGGATTTTCTTGGGAGCTTAGTGTAAGTTTGAAACACTTAGCTAAGCTCAAGAGTAAGTGATTCGAAAGTCTCTCTCGGAATGTGCTATGTTTTTGATGGAAATGCACTTGAGTTGAATGTGGTTTTGGTTACTGTTTTAAAGCAAGTTTTAAGCATTGTTGATGCTGGTTTTTAATGCCATTTTGTTAAGGATGCACTTGGTAGGTGATCCTTGAATTTATAAGACATGTGCATTTGAGTTTAAGCATGTTTATGCTTGTGAAAATGGCATTGTGATTTATGCTTGTAAAACAGTGAAATAATGATGTTGAATGATTATATTGGCAAGTGATGGGAATGATTTTTGGTTACTTTAATCAGATATAGTTAGCCGGCTATAGGATTGGGTGCACCGTGAATAAAATCACCTTGGATGTCGAGGGGTTGGGATTGTGTCGTAATCTCCATCCAAGTACCCTAACGATTGAGGCTAAGATCACAATGGTGGATGGTTTAATCATGTGTGTGAGTCTTGTGGTATGTGTCATGTACTCTCATTAGTCGAATTATACAACTGTCGATGAGTGATGTTGAGGGGTTGTGATTGTGCCATTAGTCTCCACCTTGTGTAGTCCGGTAGTGTGTACGAAGCATGTGGGACAATGTTTGTAATTCATGTATCCGATTGTGTCAATTGTGTTGGTTTTGATATGGTTTGAGATTGATCACTTGCAAGCCAATATAATGCTGTTGAATAATGATTTAAGCATATACTAGAATGCATATGATGCTTGGTTTAAGCATGAGCAAAGGATTTTGTTGTTTTTAATGATGCTATGAGCATATGGTTTAAAAAGTGCATTGATGCTTTGAAGAGCATGTTTTAAAGGATGGCATGAGTTTACAAATGATGATATGTTGTTTTTTTAAAATACCTTATTCCCAAAAGTTGCTACTGTCAATTTGTGTATCGATACGGGAGGAAGCGTATCGATACGGGTTAGTTAATTCAGTTAATGGAATCTTTAAAGTTCTGAATTTCTACATTTTGGTCCCTAATTAATGTTTTCTCAATTAGTTGAGTTTGGGTGATCTGTTTGGGATGAAATTTGACATGCTAACATGTTACATGACAAATTTTGGATTGGTAACTTTAAAAATGAAAAAGTCCTAGTATTTTCTGTAAAATATAATTTGGTCCCTAAAAGTCAAAAGTATGCAATCGAACCCCTAAATGAACTTCGATCGATGTGTCGTTTTCTTCTAAGTTCCTTGCTAAACATATAGGATAATAATGTGCATCTAGAGAAGATAAAAAGTAAAAAAGGTCATTAATCGAGGTTGACTTTTATGAGTTGACTTTGGTTTTCCCCGTGTAATCTTCTTAGTTCGGGTTGGGCGTCTAGGCCGGGCTAAGGGGTTATATTTGTTGGTATCAGAGGCAGGTTACAAAAGAATTGGAGATGATGGTATGTGAAATTGGCATGTTTTGATGTATGTTGTTTGAAAAAGCATGATTTTGGTTGAATGTTGGAGCTTATACCATGCTAGATTGTTATGAATCGTATGTGAGTTTTATATGATTGTATGGTGATGATGTGATAAGGATTCATGATGTTTCGGATGATGTAAGCATGTTGATTATGATTCGCTATTGTATGCTATGATTGTGCTTGGGGAAAATTGGGGTGGCCATTGCCTTATTACACTAGTTAAATGTTTTTGTGAACTTGGATCCTTGCTTGAGGCTGGCCTAAATCATGGTTTGATTTATTTTGTTGTTATGCCTTGTTAAAAATAGTACTATGGGTCCGAGGAGAGAGCTTAGGTCGAACACGGTAGTGCCTACGGCTGAGTAGGGCGACCATGGTAACCAAGAGGGTGATGTTCCTCCTAGTGGAAACTTACCTCCTCTGCCACCACCTGGGGGTGGAGAGTCGGAGCAATAAGGACAAGCTGGTCCAGGATTGGGTGATCTAGCGCCACTAGTTGAGGCGATCACTGGAGCGTTTCAGGCTGTGGTAGCCGGAGCGCATGTTCAGGCCCCTGCAGCTGGGCAGGTGGGTTTGCCTTTGGAAAGGTTGAGGAGTTTAGGTCTTGTTGAGTACTATGGAATGTCTCCTAAGGCGTCAGAAGCCTGGTTATCTAGCACGATCCGTATCATGGATCAAATGGGATGTAATGATGTGCGAAAGCTGGGATGCGTTGTTTCTTTTCTCTAGGGTGATGTTTATAGTTGGTGGACGACCATCACGGCTAGAATGGAACCCAATGAGGTAGATTGGGAGTTTTTCATAGGTGTCGTTAAGAGGAAGTATCTGGGAGTGAGATACTTGGATGAAAAGAAGTGCGAGTTCATGTCGCTTGTTCAGGGCAGCCTCTCGGTGGCTGAGTATGAGGTTCAGTTCGTACGTTTGAGTCAGTACGCCCCTAAGTTGATGCCGAGTGAGAGGCATCGTTGTGATCGCTTCCGATATGGGCTGGTGCAGGAAGTGAAGACTTATATATTGGCTACAAATTATAGGGATTTTGATGTGCTTGTATGTCGAGCTAAGGACATTGAGCAGAACTTGGGTCTGGCATCCCGTGGCGTTGGCTCTAGCTCTTGGAAGAGAGCAGCTGAGTCTAGTTTCGGAGGTGGACGGAACAAAAGAGGTCGTGATAGGAGACATTAGCCTGAGGTGAGGCGGGGTGCTCCAGGACGGGGTGGTCAGGCTCAGGGAGGCCAAGTGAGGTCTGAGCAGCACACGTGCTAGACCTATGGATCGAAGGACCATCTTAGGTGAGATTGTACACGTGCAGCTAGAGAGGTACATGCTCCGGTTGTGGTAACAGAGAATTCTTGCTGGAACTATGGTTCAACGGATCATATGAGGCGCGAGTGTCCTCTGTTGGCTGGTGGAGGCTAGGGACATGCACCGGTTGTGGCTGCACCTTAGAGAGGCCGTGGGCGCGGCTGAGGGAATTTCCAAAGGAGAGATGAGGGTCAATGAGGCATTGCTCATGTTGTAACAGTTCGACCTCAGGGAGGCGATCCTGCGAGGGTTTATGCTCAGCGCGAGGAGCGCAATGATACCGATATCATTGCAGTTACGTTTGTTCTTCAGTCTTTATCATTGTTGGCTTTGATTGATTCTGGATCCACACATTCTTATATATTGAGTGAGCATGTGCATTTTCTTGATTTACCTGTTGAGTTGCTTGAAGTAGGAATGCAAGTGACTAGTTCTTTTGGTGAGAGTGTAGTCACTAGGAAGTTGTATCGGAGGTGTCCCTTATCTGTTCAGGGTTATGTTTTTCTTGTGGATTTGATGGAGTTACCCTTTTACGATTTTGATGCGATCCTTGGTATGTATTGGTTGTCTGAGCATAGAGCAGTGGTTGACTTTGATTTTAAGCGAGTCACTCTAAAGCTTGGTAATGATTATGAGGTGGTGATAGTAGGCGAGAATGTGAAATTCTTGTCTAACGTGATTTCAGCTTTAGAAGCAAGTCGTATGCTAAGGTTGGGTTGTGAGGCTTATCTTGCTTATGTGATGAATCCTGGTTCAAAGGATGTACGTGTGCAAGACATCATAACCGTTTGTGATTTTTCGGGTGTATTTCCGGAAGAGTTGTCTGGGTTGCCGCCAAATAGAGATGTTGAGTTTGGTATCAAATTGTATGAGAATACGACTCTGGTATCCATTGCTCCCTGTCGCATGGCACCTAAAGAGTTGAAAGAGTTGAAGATGCAACTTCAGGAATTGATCGATAGAGGGTTTATCAAGCCAAGTGTGTCCCTTTGGGGTGCAATTGTCTTGTTTGTAAAGAAGAAAGATGGGACAATACGAATGTGTATAGATTATCGGCAACTGAACAAGTTGACGATTAAGAACAAGTACCCTTTGCCAAGGATTAATGTTCTCTTTGATCAGTTCTGAGGAGCCTCGGTGTTTCCTAAGATAGACTTGAGGCCATGGTATTACCAGTTGAAGGTGAAGGATGTGGACGTACCTAAGACGACTTTTCGGACAAGGTACAGGCATTATGAGTTCTTGGTGATGCAGTTTGGTTTGACCATCGCATCTGCTACTTTCATGGACATGATGAATCGTGTGTTCCATGAGTTCTTGGATCAGTTTGTAGTGGTGTTCATCGACGATATCCTTATGTACTCACGTACCGAGGAGGATCATGATAGACACCTAAGGATAGTTTTGAAAGTGTTGTTGGAGAACCAATTGTATGCTAAGCTGAGCAAGCATGAGTTTTAGCTTAGAGAGGTGGTTTTCCTTGGGCATGTTTTATCGACGGAGGGTATTCGTGTTGATCCGTATAAGGTTGAGGCAGTAATGAGCTAGAAGGGGCCTAAGTCGGTGACTGAAGTGTGAAGTTTTCTTGGTTTAGCTGGGTATTACCGTAGGTTTTTCGAGGGTTTCTCGAAGATTGTTGAACCTTTGACCAAGTTATTACAGAAGAATGTTCACTTTGAGTGGACGGATGTGAGGCAGCAAGCTTTTGAGAAGCTGAAGGAAGCTTTGACGCAAGCTCTTGTCCTGATTCAACCTAAGTCTTGTAAGGAGTTTGTGGTTTATAGTGATGCATCCATTGTTGATTTGGGATGTGTGTTGATGTAGGAGGGTAAGGTAGTAGCCTATGCATCTAGGCAGTTGAAGATACATGAGCGTAGCTACCCTACTCACGATCTTGAGCTTGGGGCAGTTGTGTTTGCCTTGAAGATTTGGAGGCAGTATCCGTATGGCGAGAAGTGTGTGGTGTTCACGGATCATAAGAACTTGAAGTATCTTATGTCTCAGAAGGAGTTGAATCTTAGGCAACGACGATGGGTTGAGTTGCTTAAGGATTATGATCTGTCGATATAGTATCACCCGAGAAAGGCCAATGTTGTGGTCGATGCTTTGAGCAGGAAAGTGGTTGTCGAGTTTAGGGCGATGTTTTCTCGCTTGAGCATATCGCGAGATGGTGGCCTTGTAGCTGAATTGCAAGTGAAACCATCCCTGGTCCAGTTGATCAAGGACAAGTAGTTGCTTGATGATTTTCTTGTCCCTCATGTTCAGGATATTGCGGAGAGTAAGCCTTCGGATTTTAGTTTCAATGATGATGGTGTTATGAGTTTTGGGAGTCGGATAGTGGTGACGAATGATGTTGAGTTGAGGCGCACAATTCTGACTGAAGCTCATAGTAATCCTTTCGCTATGCACCCTGGTAGTACAAAGATGTATCGTAATTTGAAAGATGAGTACTATTGGGTGGGGTTGAAAAAGGATGTTGTTGAGTTCGTTAGTAAGTGCATGGTGTGTTGGCGAGTGAAGGCTGAACATCAGGTACCTTTTGGGTTGTTGCAACCTTTGAGAATCCCAGAATGGAACTGGGAAAGGATTACCATGGATTTTGTGGCTGGTTTGACTTTGTCACCATCGAAGAAGAATTCAGTTTAGGTGATAGTGGATCGCCTTACGAAGTGTGCGCATTTCTTGCATGTGCATACTACGTATACCTTGGATAAGCTGGCATAGATGTATATTGCTGATATTTTGCGGTTACACGGTGCACCAAAGTCCATAGTTTCGGATAGGGATCCGAAGTTTACATCGTGGTTTTGGGAATGTTTGAATCAAGCCTTTGGGTACACAATTGAATTTCGGTACTTCATATCATCCTCAGACGGATGGGCAGTCAGAAAGTGTGATCCAGGTGCTTGAGGATATGTTGAGATGCTGCGTCATAGATTTTCAGGGTTCTTGGGAGAAGCACTTGCCGTTGGTTGAGTTTGCTTACAAAAATAGTTATCAGGCAAGTATTCAAATGGCTCCATACGAGGCTTTGTATGGGAGAAAGTGTAGAATCCCTATTTGTTGGGCAAAAGCTGGGCAAAAGTTGATTTCGACGCCGAATATGCTAAAAGGAACCACCGAGAAGGTGAAGGTCATTTGTGAGTGTTTGAAGGCGGTATCGGAACGGCAAAAGTCTTACGCGGATCTGAAGCATAAGGAGATCGAGTTCGCAGTTGGTGAACCTATGTTATTGAAGGTATCGCCTTGGAATAAGGTGGATAGATTTGGGCGTAAGGGTAAGCTTAGCCCAAGGTTTATTGCACCATATGAGGTTGTGAAGCGTATTGGTCCTGTGGCATATCGCTTGAGGTTGCCTTCTAAGATGGAAAAGATTCATGATATGTTTCATGTCTCGATGTTGCGGAGGTATAGATCGGATCCTTTGCATGTAATGCTTGTTGAAGAGGTAGAGTTGAATCCGAGTCTGACTTATGATGAGGAACCGGTGAGGATCCTAGATGTGAGCCGCAAAGTTCTTTGTGGAAAGACGATAGAGCTTGTGAAGGTGTTGTGGCGACACCGAGGAGTTGAGGAGGCCACTTGGGAAAGCAAGGCGGACATGCTGAAGCAGTTTCCGCACCTTTTTCATTCAGGTAAAATTTCGAGGACAAAATTTCCTAAATGGGGGAGAGTTATAACACCCTGGTTTTGGACCTAAATGTTTTAGACATCGGATCGGACCGGTCGGAAACGGTTCGAATCGTGTTAGGTGGGTTAAGGAAATCAAGGATCGAGAAAGGATAAAAACATGGTAAAATTTGCTAAAATCCTATAAAATCATGTTTAAGGGATTGCTCAAATTAATTTTACAAAAAGAGTTTCGGAAGTGTCACATTTTGGGTAGTAACCAAAATGTAAAGTTTCAAAACTATGGAAAATTGCAAAATTTCAAAAAGGAGTCAAAATCATAGAATCTTTGGGGAGCTATGGTGCAATTACACGTTCCTTAAATTGACATGTGTTTTAAAGAGATTTTTAGTTAATTAAAATAGAAATGATTTTATTTAATTAAAATTGGTTAATTGGGAAATTGAGATTTCATTTCACGTAACTACCTTTCATTTCAACAAAACAATTTTCCCAACTCTTTTCTCTAGATTTCTTTTCTCCTAAAGACTCTCTCTTTAATTTCTAAACCAATTTCAAGAGTTCTCTTCAAATTCTTCAAGCTTTGTGAGGGAAAAACTTGTCAATCACTAAAGAAGGCAAGGATTTGAGGGGATATTGATCCAGAAGCAAACAAAGCATTTTTGAAGGCTTCGAAGGGGTGATCTTCGCGTCGACAAGCGAAGTTTTGTGTATCGATGAGTGGAAATGGATTTTCCAGCTTTGTAACGCTTTGAGCGTGGTCTTGGGAGCTTAGTGTAAGTTTGAAACACTTAGCTAAACTCAAGAGTAAGTGATTCGAAAGTCTCTCTCGGAATGTGCTATGTTTTGTTAGAAATGCACTTGAGCTGAATGTGGTTTTGATTACTGTTTTAAGCATTGTTGATGTTGGTTTTTAATGCCATTTTGTTAAGGATGCACTTGGTAGGTGATCCTTGGATTTGTGAAACATATGCATTTGAGTTTAAGCATGTTTATGCTTGTGAAAATGGCATTGTGATTTATGCTTGTAAAACAATGAAATGATGATGTTGAATGATTATATTGGCAAGTGATGGAAATAATTTTTGGTTACTTTAATCGTATATAGTTAGCCTGCTATAGGATTGGGTGCACCGTGAATAAAGTCACCTTGGATGTCGAGGGGTTGTGATTGTGCCGTAATCTCCATCCAAGTACCCTAACGATTGAGGCTAAGATCACAACTGTGGATGGTTTAATCTCGTGTGGGTCTTGTGGTATGTGTCTCGTACTCTCGTTTGTGGAATTATACAACTATCGGTGAGTTGTGTTGAGGGGTTGTGATTGTGACATTGATCTCCATCACGGGTGTTGAGGGTTGTGATTGTGCCATTAGTCTCCACCTTGTGTACTCCGGTAGTGTGTATGAAGCGTGTGGTACAACGCTTGTAAATTGCGTATCCGATTGTGTCAATTGTGTTGGTTTGGATATTGTTTGAGATTGATCACTTGCAAGCCAATATAATGTTGTTGAATAATGATTTAAGCATGAGATGCTTGTGAATTATGCTAGAATGCACGTGATGTTTGGTTTAAGCATGAGCAAAGGATTTTGTTGTTGTTTTTAATGATGCTATGAGCATATGGTTTAAAAAGTGCATTGATTCTTTAAAGAGAATGATTTAAAGGAAGGCATGAGTTTACAAATGATGTTATGTTGGTTTTATAAAATGCATTGATGAATGTTTGGTTTTAGCGATCCTCACTAAGCTTAATGCTTACGCTCATTTGTTTCATCAATGCAGAGAATTGAGCAATCAAGGCAGTTTAAGAGCAAGTGAAATCCAAGCATTTTGATTTGAGTAATGTATGTGGTTTACCTTAGTGTAATAAGAGGCAATGGGTGTGATTTCTACTCTTGGTTTTGCTGGTGATGTTTAACACCTTAAGCATGTTTTGGTTTCTGATTTTGGATTGTAAATGGCCTCTAATTGGTTTATGGTATTGCTAATAGTGTTTTGACAATGCTATGGCTTGTTTTCTTAAGCATGCTTGAGTAGCTAACGATTCACCATGGTTTGGTGTGCCTGATGAGTATGTTATATTGTTTGTTTATGCTTACATGTTTAGTAGGTTGATTATAGCTTGTATGTATGATCTAAGCTTGTTTAGATGTGGTTAAATGTCTTAAGATGACATTAGGAAATGCTTTTCTGGTATGCTTATCGATACACGGGTTCGAGTATCGATACGCTAAGGCCAAAACCAAGCCTTTCGACTTAGGAGTACTGATACAATTTGCCCGCGTATCGATACGTGTAGAACTAATGTTTTGATATAATAATTGAAAAATGTTTTGGACTAATTTGAAAAGAATTTAAAACTTGGTTTTAAGTCCAAACAACTTGAATTTATGTTTGAGGTATTTTAAGAGGTTTTTGGCAAAGATTTTTCATGTTTTTAATAGCCAAACATGTATTTTCAACGTACACGTATCGATACGTTTGTACCCGTACCGATACCTTTTTGCCCAAGTTTGGTCACTGCCAAAACCCGTATCGAAACAGGCTTGGCCGTTTCAATACGGATCGGGATCGTTTCGATACGCCAGGTAAGCGTACTGATCCCCTTTCAACCAACCCCAACGGCTATTTCCCAACGGCCTTTTAAAAGTGAACCCGTACCGATACGCCCTCAAGCGTTTCGATACGTGTTACGTGTAAAATAGTCTATCGGAATGGTAGTGCAAGTATACACGACGCAAGTAGTAAAGTGATACGAAGTATCGGATATCGTCTCCAGTATACTGCTCGTGGCAGCTGGTGGCTGGTGGTACTGCTGCTGCGGCGGCAGTTGCTATCGCGTCAGCAATCTAGGTCCTCCCTAATTCTGATTACTGTGTGCTTGTGGATTCAGGGCATTATTAGGATTACTCCAGGAAAACTTGGGATCTTTTCTCCAGTTGGGATTATAGTTGTTGGAATTGTAATTCGGCTTGTAGTTTCCAACATACTTTCCCTCTTCTAACTGTATAGGACACTCATCCGCACTATGATTTCCCTCACAGATTTCACATACCTCCTCAACAGCAAATCCATGTTGTGCATCATCATTCAATAGCCTTTTCATTGCTTTAGTAAGGAATGCTACATGTGATTTCATCGTGTTGTCGGCCTCATAATCCTTGACAGCTAGTACCCGTTTACCCCCTATTCTTGCTGTCAGAAACTGCTCCTCATTTTTAGCCAGATTTTTCAATACTTGCATTGCCTCGTCCGGGTCTTTATCCAATAATAGTCTGTTTGCTGTTGAATCAATTCGAATACGAGTTTGTAAGTTGGCAGCATTATAAAACTTTGTTACCTGATTCCAGACGGGGAATCCATGCATTGGGCAGTTCCGTAGAATAGTAGTAAATCTGTCCCAGGCCTCGTGCATCGGCTCGTCATCTTCCTGTTGAAAAGTAGCAATTTCATTACGTAATCGCTCAGATAAATGCGAAAGACTAAAATGAGATAAAAATTCACGAGATAGATTTGCCCAAGTTCTAATTGAACCCAGGGTAAGTTTATTCCACCAAGTTTTTGCTCTGTCCCTCAATAAATGGGGAAATAACCGAAGCCTCAGTATCTCCGGATTAACTTCTGGCAGTCTAAACGAACCACAGATTTCCTGGAACGTTTTTAGATGTTCCCTAGCATCCTCTATAACAGCACCACTGAATTGACCAGCATTGTTGATCATGCTAAACATGACAGGTTTCAGCTCGAAGTTGTCAACATCAATATCCGGCAGCGTGGTTTCCAGTTCTACATGGTCATTCAACATGTAGTCACGACAGGACCGTCGTCCGGCAGCGGCAGCAGGGTTGCCGGCAGGCGGTATAATATCGCTGACAGGCGGGTCGTTTCCGTTGTGGGCCATCTTCTCTAGTTCTTCCTCAAGGTACTCATTCCTGGCTAGTAAGTGACGAAGTTGTTTCTTGAGATTGAATGAACGTTCGATTTCCGTATCTAATTGATACTCGGGATCTTTACCTCGATTCGATCTGTGCATAAACAAGTAACCTTGTGAAAAGCAAGAGTTGAATGCACCAAAGAAAAACAAAAAAATAAAAATAAAAATAAAAACGAAAAGTGCAATAAAAGAAAAGGTAGAGTTATGTTGCCAATTCCCGGCAACGGCGCCAAAAACTTGTTGCGTGTAAAATAGTCTATAACAATGGTAGTGCAAGTATACACAACGCAAGTAGTAAAGTGATACGAAGTATCGGATATCGTCTCGACAGGGATTGGGCTAAAAGCTTCACCTTAATTCACTGCACGAAAGTAAAGAGAATAATTGAGAGAGTTGTCACGAGATTAATGAAGTAAACGTAAATAAAAGAGTAGAAATATCAAGATAGAGAGAATGGGCTGGTATTGAATTGCTCAGTAGTGCAGGTATTGCAGAGTTTAGGAAATCCAGTTCTGTCGTCGTCACCCGTCGCGGCAGCACCTATCGCGGCAGCAGTCCGTTGATTGTCGCGGCAGCAAACACTCCACTTAGTACTTCAAGTTTGGCAAGAATCCCAGATGTGCCTTGGCCTATCCCTAGGTCCAAGTCTGTCGATGATCACGTCTTTGATGATACCTCCCGGCGTGAATCGAAGGATGAACACCGATGTGTATGAATTCTTCTTTAGCCACTTAACCTCGTCCTATCCCTAGGCGCGAGATAGTTCAACTATAAACTAGAGAACTTGCTCTTATTTCTTTCGTGTACTTAAGTCTCTCGATGCTAAGTAAATAGATAACCTCACAATGCTCTCCTGATGCTCTTGCAAGATATTAATAACCAAAATAAGAGAACTTGAAGTTTATTTTATTGAACTAAAAATTCCTAAAACAAAACAACCCTTGCAACTACTTTACAAATCAACCTGGGGCCTTAGGAAGGATTTAGAACATGATGGGGGGAGGAAAACGACAAGAATTTTGGGAAGAAGCTAGGGTAATCGGTTATTCCCTCTAGGTTAAAATACATGCCCTTATATAAGCTTTGGGCTCATGTTATCTAAAATAGCAAGAATACAACTTTAATTGAAAGTATGATTCTAATAAAGACTAAATCTCCAAGGAATCTACTTTACAGTCGTCATCTTCTTGCTTGAGATTTTCTCTCCTTGAACTTTGGGCTTGACATATCTTTTGGTCTGGAGCTTGGAAAAATATATGGTTTTCACACGACAAACGGGCTGAATTTTCTCTATCTGTCGAGGTCCACTTTGCTTCTTCTCCTCAAAACTGTTGTCGTCCTCTGTTGTCATGGCAGCAACCATGGCAACATCGTCCTCTTTGACTGCTTGTCCAGTTCAGCTCTTCTGCTTCACTGCCCATCGCCTGCCCTTTCCATCTGCTACGACAGCAACCTGCAAAAACAGCCATTCTTAGTAGAATCTGTGCCTTTTAATATATTTGTGATGTTTTGCTTTAAACTAACCTAAATGTAATGAATAATGCTTGAATGTAGCAGAAATATGGATTAAAAAGGGTGTAAATAATAGAACTTTTACACACTCAACACACCCCCAAACTCAAGTTTTTGCTTGCCCTCAAGCAACTAAGACCTAAAAGAAAAATGAAATATTTTTGTTTTGGCTTTCAGACAGTGAACTTTCCCTTACCCGTCGTTCGTTCCTTGTGACGGCAGCAACCTGTCGGATAATTTAGGATCTGTCCGGAATCTCACTATAGTCCTCGTGTAGTGTGTGCATGCTTGTGAACAGTTATATGCCAAGACTCTCTTAGTTTCACTAGAATATTCAACTCTTAACTCAAATTTTTATGCCAAAGTTTATCTTTTGAAGGCACTTTTTCATGCTCTTTGATTTTTTTGTTTTGACTCGATTTCTCCATTTTTCAAGCTAAAGTTTTACTAGAGCTAGTTTTAGGCACCTCTAGTTAACTTCCTAGAGCCAGTTTCGGGCACCTATAGGGTTGTTGAGTCTCTTTTGCTAAACTTCTTTCCTATAGCCAGTGTTAGGCACCTCTAGGGGCTATTCAAGTGCTAAGTTTCCTATTCTAGTTTGGCTAAAAGAAGTCTAAGCAGTATAACAGTAACAATGGTGTTTAAGTTTTCAGAACTATAGAAAGGCTCTAAACTTCTCCTTAAACTATCCTAAAGTTATTGCTACAACAGAGCTATCACGACAAGCAAGTTCAGTTCACAGTTTTCAGCCAAAATTTTCAATATTTTCATCATTTTTTTAAGAGAACTTAACTAAGTAAAAGACACAAAATTTAACTAAGATGTACTCCATTAATATGGAGGGTTGCCACCCCCAAACTCGAGGGTTGCATTGCCCTCAATGCAAATGACAAAATAAAAATGAAAACATATGAAGGTAGTACATCACAAAATATATATGGCATGCAGCAATAAGAAGATAAGAAACTTAAATTTAGGCGTTGTCTTCGCTGCTGCTGCTGAGGCGGATCTGGCGGCGGATTCTGGCTCTCGGGGCGGGCTGGGGTGGTTGTTGTACAACCTGAACATCAGAGATGCTATCGCTGCTGTCACTGCTGCTGCTGGCCTTTGGCAGAGTGTTCTTATCTGACATTCGTTTCTGCCGCTTTACCGGTGAAAATTCCTTCAACAGATTCCTCTGAATAGAGGGTTCATCGTCACTATCTTCCCAAACAGAGGAGGAAGAGAACCCAACAACAAAGGCAGCAAGGTCATCCGATGGCACCGGTCGCTTTGTTCCTCGAGCAGATGGTTCGGCATGAGTGTTGTCGTCTGTTGTTGGGGCAGGCGATGGTATGGAGGCGACAGATGGTGTTTGTGGGGTAGCAGCATGTGTAGGTGTGTGGACAGGGGTGGTGACAGTGAAGTAATGGGCAGGGAAAGTGGGGAAAACAGCATCAGGGAAATTTAAAGTATTTTGAATAAAATTTACCGTAGAGGCGGTGAAGTCCCTGATGAATGTCATGAGGCCCAACTTTCTTTCCTTCATCTTTTGAATGGCAGCTAGGATCTGATTAGAGGAGTCTATCGAAGCAGCTGCTGCAGCGGTAGGTGCAGGATTTGGATGCTCTGATGATTTAGCTGTGGCGGCAGCGGGGTTGAATGATGATAAAGGGGTGGCTACGGTCAACTCCATGAGGCTGAGGATATTCTTTTCCGTCCAACCCTGTCCTTTGACTATTAAATCGGTGTGGGCTTCCGGCACGTTATGGCCGCGGCAGTGTGACGTAATGAGGTAGGGGAGGAAAAGGAGGCCCGTTGGTCGATGTGCACTTTCCAAAATACTCTCGAATATAACTACCTACATTAATGGGCCGTTCATTTAAAATAGAGTGTATTAAGGCTAACCTTTGCTGGTCAACGGTTGTATGGTGTGACGACGGCATGATCCTCTTTTTGATGAAGGCATTCCATAGTTTTGCCTCCGGCAGCAGCTGACCCGTCTTCACCGTGTGTGGATTTTTCCGGCTGGTATTCCATTCGGTTCCCTCTTCCGTCAGTTCTGCCATGACAACGTCATAGGCAGCATCGTCCAAGGTGTCAAGGAACTGCTGGTGTGCATCATCATTGTGGCCCATGTAAAGGCCATATAAGGAGTTGATGTGCTCGGCTGTAAACGGCACTTCTTTCCCTCTAACACTCACTGTTGTCGCCATTTTGCTGCTAATGGCAGCATAAAATTCTCTCACCAGCGTCTCGTTCATCTCCTCTGGTTGCTCCGTAAATGTTTGCCATAATAGAGCTCTAATCTTCCTGGCTATGAAAAGCTTAAAGCCCAGATTCCTTGCTTTTGGTGTATAGATGAAGCCTCGTTCTTCCCACATGTCTCTGGTCGTAAAGGACTGTAGGGGAGTTGCTGTCGGCGAGGAAGTAGAAGCAGCATTGCGCCGGGTTTTTCTGGAAGACATATTAGTGCAAGGGTTGTGAAAGGTAAATGAAAGAAAATGAAAACTAAATATGGAGAGGAAGTAAGAAAGGCAGAAGTGAGTGAAAATGAAAATGAAATGGGGTTTTATAGAAAAGGAATTGCTGCCCGTTGAAGCTGTAACGGCAGGCGCGAATAACAGGGCGACTGTTGAGCTTTAGCGTGTCTGACGCGTCTGACACACGTTTCTGCATCTGTTACGCGTCTGTGACGTGTTTCCACGTCTGTCATGACAGCATGGTGACAACCTGTATTTTTCGCGTCTGTCGCGGCAGGTGTAACGACATGCATCAAATATTGGGATTTGTTGTGTTGGTCGATGGATGGTGGGCAAAGGTCACTTCTCTTGTTCTTCTTGACTCCTTTATTTCCTAAAAAACAATAAACATAAAAACATTATTCAAATAAAATAAACCTTATTTCCTAATAATTAGTAAATAATAATAATAAAAATAAATAAAAATAAAATTTAGGTTAAATTTGGGTTGCCAGGTGGGGCATCTCCTAAGGTAACCACTTCCTGCATTCTTAGGGCTTCAGACCCCTGATAATGCTTGAGGCGCTGTCTGTTGACTTTGAATTGGTGCCCGTCTTTTAATGATCGGATTGTGACAGCACCATGGGGAAAAACTTGTACGACTTGGAATGAGCCAGACCATCTAGATTTGAGTTTCCTTGGGAAAAGTTTGAGTCTAGAGTTGAACAACAATACAAGCTGCCCTGGGCAGAACTGTCGTGGCAGCAACTTTTTGCCATGCCACTTCTTCGTTTTATCCTTGTAAATTCTTGCATTGTCGTAGGCCATTGTCCGTATTTCTTCAATCTCGTTCAGATCTAACAGCCTTTTCTGTCATGCCTTGTCCAAGTCCATATTTACTGCCTTGATTGCCCAGTATGCTCTGTACTCTATCTCGATAGGCATATGACATGTTTTCCCATAAATCAATCGGTACGGAGACATGCCCAATGGAGTCTTAAAAGCTGTCATATATGCCCATAACGCATCATTGAGGAGTAAAGACCAATCTTTCCTAGTTGGCTTAACCATCTTCTCAAGAATTTTCTTAACTTTCCTATTGGATATCTCAACTTGTCCATTGGTCTGTGGGTGATATGCTGTTGCGATCCGATGCTTGACACCATATTTCTTCAAGGCGGCAGCAATAACCCTATTGTCGAAATGTCTCCCTTCATCACTGATAATCGCCTTAGGGATGCCAAACCTAGAAAATATATTCTTGTGTAAAAACTTTTGGACTGTCTTGGCATCATTCTTTTGAGTGGCGATAGCTTCTACCCACTTAGAGACATAATCTACTGCCAGGAAGATGTATAGATTTCCACATGAAGATGGAAAAGGTCCCATAAAATCAATCCCCCAAACGTCGAAGATTTCGACTTCTAGAATGTTCTGTAGTGGCTTCTCGTTTCTCCTCGAGATGTTTTCTATCCTTTGGCACCTGTCACAGCTCTTGTAGAAGGTTTGTGCATCTTTATACAGTGACGGCCAGTAAAACCCTGGCTGCAGCACCTTGGCAGCAGTTTTGATGCCTCCTAAGTGACCTCCATACTGTGAAGCATGGCAGTGATGAAGAATGTCTTCTTTCTCTTCTTGTGGTACACACCTCCTTATAACCTGATCTACACAGATTTTGAAAAGAAGAGGTTCGTCCCAATAATAATGCTTAACATCATTTTGGAACCTCTTCCTGCTTGATAATTAAGATTAGAAGGAATTATTCCGCTAACTATAAAATTAACGAAATCAGCATACCAGGGGAGTTCATAAGACTTACCTGCCGCCATGGCTGTCGCGGCAGTGATTGCTGCAGCAAAGAGCTGCTCATCTGGGAACGTCTCCAGTATGTTTGTCTCATCTGTTGGTATACTCTGTTCCTTCTCCAACCTTGACAAGTGATCTGCCACCTGATTTTCTGTCCCTTTTTTGTCCTTGATTTCAAGGTCGAATTCTTGCAAAAGCAGGATCCACCGTATCAATCGAGGCTTTGCATCCTTTTTCGCGAACAAATACTTCAGGGTAGAATGGTCTGTGTGTACTATTACCTTCGTTCCAAGTATGTAAGAACAAAACTTGTCAATGGAGAACACCACAGCTAATAACTCCTTTTCTGTGGTGGTGTAGTTTACTTGGGCATCATTCAATGTCTTACTGGCATAATATATGACATGGAATAGCTTATCTCTCCGCTGCCCAAGTGCTGCCCCGACAGCATAGTCACTAGCATCACACATAATCTCAAATGGTTGTGTCCAGTCTGGTGGCTGTACTATTGGGGTTGTTACCAGTTTTTCTTTCAGAACCTTGAATGCTTCAGTACATTCATCATTGAAGTCAAAGGGTCGGTTCTGCTCCAAAAGATGGCATAAGGGCTTGGTGATTTTTGAGAAATTTGCAATGAATCTCCGATAAAAACCAGCATGTCCCAAGAAACTTCTAATACCCTTGACTGTGGTTGGCGGCGGCAGCTTTTCGATCACTTCTATTTTGGCCCTGTCGACTTCTATGCCACAGCAGCTAATTTTATGGCCAAGGACTATCCCTTCATCCACCATATCGGAGAATATGGCCACCATGCACCTTTGGAAGGTGGCGGGTGCATTGCATAATCCAAACGGCATCCTCCTAAAAGCATACGTTCCGTAGGGGCATGTGAAAGTCGTCTTTTCTTAATCTTCCGGTGCGATAGCAATTTGATTATACCTTTAATAACCATCAAGAAAACAATAGTAAGGTTTACCCGCTAATCTATCAAGCATTTGATCAATAAAGGGTAAATGAAAGTGGTCCTTTCGGGTAGCTTTAATAAGCTTCTGATAGTCCATACAAACCCTCCAACCGGTCATAGTCCTGGTTGGGGTTAACTCATTGTTTTCATTGGTTACCACGGTCATTCCTCCTTTCTTTGGAACGCATTGCACCGGGCTCACCCATTTGCTGTCGGAGATGGCGTAAATAATACTAGCATCTAACCATTTGATTATCTCTTTACGAACCACCTCTTTCATCGCATGGTTTAGCCGTCTTTGGGCATCTATAGTCGGCTTATGATCTTCTTCTAAAAGGATTTTGTGCATGCATAACGTCGGACTAATGCCTTGAATGTCAGCTATCGTCCATCCAGTTGCCTTTTTTGTGCTACCGCAACATCCATATTAGCTGTCATTCATGTTCCTGCGACAACTTAGAAGAGATGATTACGGGTTACGTATCATTTGAACCAAGAAAAGCATATTTTAGCTGCCCTGGAAGGGGCTTCAGTTCTAAAACAGGGGGCTCAACAGTAGATGGCTTTTGGATTGCATGGTTATCCAAAGTATAATTTAAAGGTTCGAATAACTTACCTGGATGATCGCCTATCCAGTTTACTTCCTCCTGATCTTCAGTATCAGATGTATCGGATTCAGAGGAGTTGCTGTCGTCGGTGCTGTCGTGACAGTTCTGTAGGTGGCTACCGCGGCAATGACCAATTTTGATGTTGTGACAGCCCGACCTGATGCAGGGTTGATCAAGGGTAACTTCAGTGATAGCCTTGCATTCATCATCTGCATCAGCATGCTTCATAGCTTAGAGAACATTCAACTTAATTTCTTGGTCATTCACTCTCATGGTGAGTTCTCCTTTCTCCACATCAATCAGTGATCTTCTCGTGGCTAAGAAGGGTTGCCCAAGGATGATTGGTGCGTTTTCGTCTGCCTCACAATCTAAAAAAAGAAAGTCAGCAGGAAATATAAATTTATCCACTCTTACCAGAATATCTTCGATTTTTCCTTTTGGATGAACATAAGAGCGGTCTGCCAGCTGCAGAATTACTGTCGTGGGTTGCGCCTTTCCAATACCTAATTTCTGAAAAATAGATTTTGGCATTAAATTAATATTAGCACCAAGATCACAAAGTGCCTTACCCACATATTTGTCTCCAATTACACAAGGTATGATGAAGCTCCCCGGATCCTTCTTTTTCTGAGGTGGTTGCCTATGAAGAATACTCATGCAACCTTCTGTCATCTTTACCGTTTCAAATTCCCCAAGTTTAGATTTCTTTGACATGACATCCTTGAGAAATTTAGCATAACCGGGCATCTCCCTAACGGGATCTAACAGCGGAATATTAATATGAACCTGCTTAAAAATATCATAAATCTTTTTGAGTTGAGATTCTTGCTTAGCTTGCTGTAACCGCTGAGGAAAAGGAGGTGGGGGACGATAGTCACCAATACGTCCTTCCCACTGCATACGAATCTGAGGAGGTTTGGGTTCATCATTTTTCTCCTCTGTCACTTCTACTGTCGTGACAGGCTCATCGGCAGCAATCTGTTTGTTACCTGTCGGGGCAGCTTCCTCGGTAGGTCTGTCCAAGGCTGTTTCCTTACTGTTTCAGCTTCCTTTTCCGGCCCTGGTAATTTCTTCCCACTCCTAGTAGTAATGGCCTTACACTGCTCATGTGTTGGTTGCCTAGCATTTTCAGTATTACTAGGAAATCCTCCAGTCTGCCTTAGTTTGATATGTTGGGAAACCTGACCCATTTGTGTCTCCAAAGATTTCAGAGTAGCTTCATGATTTGTCATCCACATCTCTGTTTTATCCATGAATGTCTCTGTTTTCTTAACAAACTGATTCATATTCTCAAAATAAGTACATGTCTGAGACATAAAAGTGGTCAGAGTCTGTTCCAGTATACTGCTCGTGGCAGCTGGTGGCTGGTGGTACTGCTGCTGCGGCGGCAGTTGCTATCGCGTCAGCAATCTAGGTCCTCCCTAATTCTGATTACTGTGTGCTTGTGGATTCAGGGCATTATTAGGATTACTCCAGGAAAACTTGGGATCTTTTCTCCAGTTGGGATTATAGTTGTTGGAATTGTAATTCGGCTTGTAGTTTCCAACATACTTTCCCTCTTCTAACTGTATAGGACACTCATCCGCACTATGATTTCCCTCACAGATTTCACATACCTCCTCAACAGCAAATCCATGTTGTGCATCATCATTCAATAGCCTTTTCATTGCTTTAGTAAGGAATGCTACATGTGATTTCATCGTGTTGTCGGCCTCATAATCCTTGACAGCTAGTACCCGTTTACCCCCTATTCTTGCTGTCAGAAACTGCTCCTCATTTTTAGCCAGATTTTTCAATACTTGCATTGCCTCGTCCGGGTCTTTATCCAATAATAGTCTGTTTGCTGTTGAATCAATTCGAATACGAGTTTGTAAGTTGGCAGCATTATAAAACTTTGTTACCTGATTCCAGACGGGGAATCCATGCATTGGGCAGTTCCGTAGAATAGTAGTAAATCTGTCCCAGGCCTCGTGCATCGGCTCGTCATCTTCCTGTTGAAAAGTAGCAATTTCATTACGTAATCGCTCAGATAAATGCGAAAGACTAAAATGAGATAAAAATTCACGAGATAGATTTGCCCAAGTTCTAATTGAACCCAGGGTAAGTTTATTCCACCAAGTTTTTGCTCTGTCCCTCAATAAATGGGGAAATAACCGAAGCCTCAGTATCTCCGGATTAACTTCTGGCAGTCTAAACGAACCACAGATTTCCTGGAACGTTTTTAGATGTTCCCTAGCATCCTCTATAACAGCACCACTGAATTGACCAGCATTGTTGATCATGCTAAACATGACAGGTTTCAGCTCGAAGTTGTCAACATCAATATCCGGCAGCGTGGTTTCCAGTTCTACATGGTCATTCAACATGTAGTCACGACAGGACCGTCGTCCAGCAGCGGCAGCAGGGTTGCCGGCAGGCGGTATAATATCGCTGACAGGCGGGTCGTTTCCGTTGTGGGCCATCTTCTCTAGTTCTTCCTCAAGGTACTCGTTCCTGGCTAGTAAGTGACGAAGTTGTTTCTTGAGATTGAATGAACGTTCGATTTCCGTATCTAATTGATACTCGGGATCTTTACCTCGATTCGATCTGTGCATAAACAAGTAACCTTGTGAAAAGCAAGAGTTGAATGCACCAAAGAAAAACAAAAAAATAAAAATAAAAATAAAAACGAAAAGTGCAATAAAAGAAAAGGTAGAGTTATGTTGCCAATTCCCGGCAACGGCGCCAAAAACTTGTTGCGTGTAAAATAGTCTATAACAATGGTAGTGCAAGTATACACAACGCAAGTAGTAAAGTGATACGAAGTATCGGATATCGTCTCGACAGGGATTGGGCTAAAAGCTTCACCTTAATTCACTGCACGAAAGTAAAGAGAATAATTGAGAGAGTTGTCACGAGATTAATGAAGTAAACGTAAATAAAAGAGTAGAAATATCAAGATAGAGAGAATGGGCTGGTATTGAATTGCTCAGTAGTGCAGGTATTGCAGAGTTTAGGAAATCCAGTTCTGTCGTCGTCACCCGTCGCGGCAGCACCTATCGCGGCAGCAGTCCGTTGATTGTCGCGGCAGCAAACACTCCACTTAGTACTTCAAGTTTGGCAAGAATCCCAGATGTGCCTTGGCCTATCCCTAGGTCCAAGTCTGTCGATGATCACGTCTTTGATGATACCTCCCGGCGTGAATCGAAGGATGAACACCGATGTGTATGAATTCTTCTTTAGCCACTTAACATCATCCTATCCCTAGGCCCGAGATAGTTCAACTATACACTAGAGAACTTGCTCTTATTTCTTTCGTATACTTAACTCTCCCGATGCTAAGTAAATAGATAACCTAACAGTGCTCTCCCGATGCTCTTGCAAGATATTAATAACCAAAATAAGAGAACTTGAAGTTTATTTTATTGAACTGAAAATTCCTAAAACAAAACAACCCTTGCAACTACTTTACAAATCAACTCGTGGCCCTAGGAAGGATTTAGAACATGATGGGGGAGGAAAACGACTAGAATTTTGGGAAGAAGCTAGGGTAATCGGTTATGCCCTCTAGGTTAAAATACATGCCCTTATATAAGCTTTGGGCTCAAGTTATCTACAATAGCAAGAATACAACTTTAATTGAAAGTATGATTCTAATAAGGACTAAATCTCCAAGGAATCTACTTTCCAGCCGTCATCTTCTTGCTTGAGATTTTCTCTCCTTGAACTTTGGGCTTGACATATCTTTTGGTCTAGGGCTTGGAAAAATATATGGTTTTCACACGACAAACAGGCTGAATTTTCTCTATCTGTCGAGGTCCACTTTGCTTCTTCTCCTCAAAACTGCTGTCGTCTTCTGTTGTCACGGCAGCAACCATGGTAGCATCGTCCTCTTTGACTGCTTGTCCAGTTCAGCTCTTCTGCTTCACTGCCCAGCGCCTACCCTTTCCGTCTGTTACGGCAGCAACCTGCAAAAACAGTCATTCTTAGTAGAATCTGTGCCTTTTAATATATTTGTGATGTTTTGCTATAAACTAACCTAAATGTAATGAATAATGCTTGAATGCAGCAGAAATATGGGTTAAAAAGGGTGTAAATAATAGAACTTTTACACACTCAACAATATGCCCAGGCTGACAAGAGCCCAACGGCTAGTTTTTGATGAAGGTCGTACGGATACGGTTCCACGCGTATCGATACGGATAGCTATAGAACAACATTTATGGAGGGAAATAAAGTCCTCAACGGCTCCAATTCATCCCCAACGGCTACAAACTCAATTGGGAGTATAAAAGGGACCTTCAAGCATCTTGTAATGGTTAATGCTTCAATTGTTACAACATTATGATGTCAAAATTTGTCTAGAGCTTAAATTGTTTGTTTCTTGCTTAGACAACACTTGTGAGCTTACATTGTTAAATTTGCTCAAGTGTTTAAGTTTTGGGTGAGTGCTTAGAATTGCAAACAAACACCTTTTAGAGGGATTTCAAGTTTGCTAAGTCTTTCTTTGTAAAGAGAGTGTTCCTTAAAGCTTTGAGGGTTGTAACGGTTTCCTCCTAATCCGAGAAAAGGGGACGAAATTCATAGTGAATTTGTTGGAAATCCTTAGTGGGGAGCTAAGGTAGTGGATGTAGACCTTGGTTAGAAGGTTGAACCACTATAAATCCTTGTGTCAAATTGCGTAATTTTCACCTCCCACTAAAACACCCAATTATCCAACTTCTCCACACTTGGCAAGCAAGAACGGTTGATCGAATCGAACCCCTAAAATCTCAACAATACGCATGTTTGAAGGTCGTTTCGATACGGGTTTAGAATTATCGATACCTTTTTCCCAAAAGTTGCTACTATTGATTTGCGTATTGATACGGGAGGAATTGTATCGATACAGGTTAGTTAATTCAATTAATGGAATCTTTAAAGTTCTGAATTTTTGCATTTTGGTCCCTAATTAATGTTTGTTCAATTAGTTGAGTTTGGGTAATCTGTTTGGGATAAAATTTGACATACTGGCATGTTACATGACTAATCATGGATTGGTAACTTTAAAAACGAAAAAGTCCTAGTATTTTCTGTAAATTTCAATTTGGTCCCTAAAAGTCAAAAGTAAGCAATCGAACCCATAAATGAACTCCGATCGTTGTGTCGTTTTCTTCTAACTGCCTTGTTGAACACATAGGATAATAATGTGCATCTAGAAAAGATAAAAAATAAAAAAGGTCGTTAATCGTGGTTGTCTTTTATGAGTTGACTTCGGTTTTCCCTGTGTAATCTTCTTAGTTCGGGTCAGGCGTCTAGGTCGGGCTAAGGGGGTTACATGTTAACCGTGGGTTTCATTTTGATCGAACGGAATGTCCATCAGAGTTTTTGTTTTGAGCTGCCAGTGAGCCGTCGTCCTCGTCTAGATCCTCTATCGTCGTTTTGGGTGTTGGAAACCCTAAAATCTAGTTGCAGTTTGTGCAATAGGGAAAATGGGTCTCAAGTTTATGTCCTTGGTTGAGCCCATCTTTGTGTTCTTATGAATGTGGCCCGGTTAGAAGTGAGCCCAAACCAAGTGAACTAAGTAACTTGATTTGGACCGAACCAAACTTTTGAATTGAACATGTGGTGGACGGGATCTAAAAAATTGACCAAACCGGACCTTTGAGCTGAACTGAGTGAGTTGAATTGAACAAGCTATATTGGACCTAATCGTTGACCTGTTTGACCGACATGTTAACTTTTGACCTTGGACATTTGTGTCGTTGACTTTGACCTTTGACTAGTTGACCATTGACTAGTCAAGTCAACTTTGCCTTTGCCTTTCTATTAAAGTTGACTTTGACTAGAGTTGACTTTGGATGTTGACCAAGAGTTGACTTTTTTAGACAACCTTCATCTTAACCTTTTTCGAGTTCCTGAGCTCGTATCCGTTGTCTATTTTGTCAAATTTGAACCTGAAAGGTCTGTTTTACTATTTACAATTAATTTGTACTTAGTAATTTTCAAATGAATTGAATATTGAATTGACCGAGTTATTCTCGTGTTCAGGTATCGACTCTAAGGATGACGAGTTACCTCATCTTGTTCAGATTGATCGTCTTTGTTCTTCGAGATCTTTACGTGAGTATGATTTCAGATTAGTTATTATGTTTTAACGGTGGCTTAATAATAGAAATAATTACTAATGTAGAGTTATCCTCGTAGGTTCTGATTCACCTAGATCTGAGCATGAGACTCGTCCTTCTCGGTGATAAAACTATTGGCTGCTTAAGGTGTGTCTCTTCCTGTGCTATAACTTGTGCATTTTTTCTATGCTATATACTTGTGTGAAATGAGATTTTTACATCTTGTGTGATTTATTCTGCATTGTAATTTGTGAAAGTTTTCGAATATTATGCATAGCATATTAGACTATGTTTTAACTAAAGATCGGATTTACCCAATTGTGAAATATCATATTTACAAAATTGTGAAACATCGGATTTATAGAATTGTGCTATTGAATTTTAAAATCAGTATCATATCATTGTGGGTACATTGATTGGGATTATTCGAGAAAGTTCAATGGTTTCACCCTTCGAGCTAAATTCTACTTCGGATCGGTGGTACCACCCTTCGGGCTGAGTTCCACTTCGAATGGTGACGGTGGAGAGAGTAGGTTTTGGGGAACCTTACTCTTTGGACGGTGTATCCGAGATTGGGTATTGAGTTTACATATGCATCGGACATCATATCATTATGATTTGGATTTATCAGATTTAATGTGTTTTTAAAAGAATTTATCAGAAAATAAAATACTATTTTGGTTTTGTGTTTGTTTGCACTTTAGAGACACACTAAGCTCTTTAGCTTACACCCTCATAGTCATTCTCTTTCAGATGTATACTTAGACTATTAGGTGACTTGGTACTTGGATCATCTCACTTTTACTCAGATATTATCATTATTCAGTAGGAACTCTTTTCAATTATTTCAGACTAATATTTTTGGGACATTTATGTAACTCGGACTTTAGAACTGTTTATAATTTGGATTTTATTGGATGCATGCATTTATAAGGTTATTTTTAGATATTTAATCAAACTATCGGAACAATGTTATACGGCTACGTTTTATAATAAATGAAATGTTATTGAGTCTATTTACCTTTAATAAAAAATTTATATTTTAAAATATTTAAACCAAAGATTTATAACTTGAGGGAAAAGTTTTCAATCGCTGATTTCTAGATTCGGCTTATTTCTTTTGGGTCGAGTTTAGGGGGTTGCAATCCATGCCCAAGATAACATCGAATTCTTGGAATGGCAAAACCATCAAATTAGCAAGGAATGTCGAACCTTGGACCTCAATCGGACACCTCTGATAAACCTTGTCTACCAACACATCATACCTCAAAGGGTTGGTTTTACGGACACCAACCTCAAGATCCTCGACTGGATACCCCACTGATTGGATATCCCATTACAAATATAAAATTGAGTAGACCCCGAGTCTACTAAAGCAACAAAATGAATAGAAAATAGGGTAAATGTACCTGAGATGACGTCGGTAGCCTCACAATCCTCTTGAGCCTTAACTGCATATTGTGTTACCGATGCCCTTGCAGTCGACTAGAAGGTGCCCCCACTCTGATGTCCCGATATGTGACTCGACCTTCCCCTAGCAAAGCCCCAGCCTCTTTGAGCTGTGAAGGAAGTCTTCTGATTCTGATCTAGGGTAACATCCATGGCCTCTGGGCAGTCTCTCACAAAATGGTCGGGTGATCCACAACCATACCATACTTAGCATTCACATAACACTCCACATGATGCCTACGCCCACACTAGGCACAAATTGGTGCATGCGATCCTCTAGATGAACCGCCAAAACTCATAGTCGAAGAGGAGGAATTAGGCATCCTATGACCGGAAGATGAATACCCACAATCTGATCTTACAAACTGATTCGATGCTCCTCTTCCTTAATTCCAATTCCCTTTATACCTCCTAGAGTGGGATTGAGAGTGATTGAAGTGGGAATGGCTCCCTCCACTCGAACCTTCATGACCTCTCGCATGGCCATAGGTCAACCCTTGTACTTGCTTAAGGGATTTGGCACTAATGGTCAAATCAAAAAACAATTTCGGTGGATCGACTATCAAGTACATCTGGATCTCCTTCCTCAAACCGTTTCAGAACCTCTTGCATCTCATCTTTTCCGTAGCAACCAACTCTAGGGCATACCTACTCAATTACAGGAACTCTAGATCGTACACAAAAACATGATGGTTCCCTTGAACCATGTATGTGAACCTATCTCTCAAGCTATCCGTATGGGCTTCCCCATGTACTTCTAAAACTCATCAAAGAAGTCATTTCAAATGGGTCGGTTAGGATACCATCCTAACTACACAGTCTCCCACCACTCACGAGCATCCTTCTTTAACAAAGAAATGATGCACTTCAACTTGTCTTCAGGTTCCAACCCCATCTAACGCAAGATCCAATGGGTATCTCTCAACCATTGGTCTGTCTTGATTGGATTATCTTATCCTGGCCCCATGAAATATGTTGCACCATGTCGGCGAAGCCTCTCACAAGGGGTAGCATAAGACCTAGGAATGGCCCCCACAATTTGATCAAGGACCCTATGCATGTGGGTGAAGTAGTTGGCCCCTTGTCGCCTCTCGTCCTCCGATCTTTCATCGACCTCATGAACATAATCCTCATCATAACTCTCCTTTCAAGAGCCCTAACTTTCTTTGCGGTTACACGCTTCTCTAGACATGATTCAAACTTTGCATAGATAAACAAGCAAGGTTACTCCATCAGGTATTAAGATTTAAACAAGTACAACTTTGAATTACGGGCACGTATTCACTAGACACTCATTTTTACGACTCTCTACCACCTCTGGTTTCCTAGAACCGGCTAAAGCTAGGCTTTGATATCACTAAATGTAACGCTCTAAACTCGACGTCACATTTGGGCCTCAAGCCAAACCCATTAACAGAATTTCATAAATTTGATCAAGCCTAAATCACAAGCATTTCCATAAATCCAACAACGTTTTGGAAAAGAGACAATACAAAATAGTAAAATATTTTGCATTAGGAGCTCCAATAAAAACAAAGTATAAAAGCATTCGACATGATTAATAAATCCAAATTGAGTTATAGACATAAAACAATGGTCCTATGAATACATTGCCAGACAAGCCTAAGTATTGTATTATTGATCACATCGATGAACTGAAATCATACTCTGATGGGGCTCCTTTGAATGCAATGTGGCAACCTAAAAACTTGCGTAAGGAAACAACGATTCCAAACGCTGAGCTAATAAAGCTCAGTGGATACACTTCTACTCTACCATACTTCAAGGAGATTATAAACATAGGCATGTAGCTAGATAAGATGAAAAGACGATTAAAATGATACATAACACTAACATTAGTCGCCTAAACTCAAGCTAATATCATCAAATTATCAAGGGGCACACAAGGCCCAAACATACCATGCCATATCAACATAGGAGTGACGCCTGGGTCACATAGCATCGGGAACGTACACTCAATGGGTGAGGTCCGGTCACGCAGTATCGGAACATACACCCATACTCGGAATCCCCCCTCAAGCACCATCGATTGAGGCTTAGGTCACATAGCATCAGTAACCTTCATTCGGTAACTATCTTACCATGGTGTTGCAACATGTCTTGGGTATCCGGATCCCACCGACCAAGGGTAACTCAATCACACAATTGTCCTTACCTGGCACATAACAACACACGATCCACCAAGAATCTCTATGGATGCTATTATAAACAAGTCACCAAACATTTACCAAGTTATTACCCATTATGTTCATATATGAGGTTCAACTCTCAATTTCTCAATTTTACTATTCATTTTACCACATTGGAGGCTCATTTGGGCCTTAGCCCTCGAATTATAGGTCATTCGAACAGAAAATGTAAATTTAGGACAGATTACCCAGCGAGTATCGATACCCACTTAAGAGTAATGATGCGCTCTAGTGGGTACCTATACCCACTTACACGTATCGATACTCAATTTTCCTTCTAGAGGGGTTTAACCAAAACCCTATACCGATACACGGGGAAGTGTACTAATACACAGTCAGTACTGACACACCCCCAAGCGTACTGCTACCAAATTTAGCTACTGGAATTTGGATGAAACAGGGGGTACCAATACCCTCAATGGGCGTACTGATACGTGTAATGCCCCGGTTTTGGGCTTAGATGTTTTGAAAATGTCGGGTTAGGCCGCTGGAACCGGTGTCGGTTATTCGAACCGTTAAAAGGTGGTTTAGGGAGATTGAGGTTCGAGATGGGATAAAAATATGATAAAATTTCCTAAAATCCTCTAAAATGATGTTTAAGAGGTTGGCCAAATCAATTTTACAAAACGGGTTTTCTAAAGCGTACATTTTGGGCAGTGGCCAAAATGTAAATATTTAAAAGTTTGTAAAATGCGTTTTTCAAGAAGAGTCAAAATCTTAGAATCCTTAGGGAGATACTTGGCAATTATGTCTTTTCCCTAATTTGGCATGTGTTTTAAATGTTAATAAAATAATTAAAAAGGTTTTACTTAATTAATTAAGGAATGTAGTTAATCAGTTAATGAAACTTTTGACGAGCTTTTCATTTCTCACTTTCACATCAGCCAAACACTTCTCATTTTCTCTTAATTTTCCAAAAAAATCTTTTGTCTCAAACCTTCTCTTGATTTCTATCCTTTCTCTATTGATTTCTTCCGTTTTCCTTCAAGTTTCTTCAAGCAAATCTTGCCAAATTAGAGAAGAAGCAAGGATTGGAGGTAATTTTCATACTATCCCTCTAATCTAAGTTCTTTCATGAAATTCCAAAGATATTTGACTCTTTAATATTGGTTTTGATTGAGGTTTTGTTGTTAGAATATTAAACTCTTGAAATCTTGATGAAAAATTGGTTTAAAATGTGATTTTCGGACTTTGATTGATTTAGATGGTTTGAGATTGCTTCTAAATGAGTTTTGAAAGGTTTTTGGTGTTGAAATGGAGTCTTGATCATATAGATCCCGAAATCCTTGAGATCCTTAGTTTTTGAAGTGTTTTGAGGTGTTTTTGAGGAATTCGAGTTGCTGGAGGTATAAGGTTGGTTTTAGGTTGTTTTTGGATGTTGATTGATGCTTAGAATGTGTTGGATGAGTTGGGTAATGGCTGGGCTGAGGTTTGAGGTCAATCGATTGAGTTTTCGGTTGTTTCATATAGGTGTTTTGATGCTTTAGAGCAGGGCTGCGGGATTTCTTGTGTCTTCTGGAGTTTTGGATGCATTTTTATGCATTGAACCTCTGTTTTGATGCGTTGAAAATAGGGGATAGTAATCCAGAAGCAAACGAAGTATTTTTGGAGGCTTCGGACGATCGGTAGTCGCGTCGGCAAGCGTAGTTTTGCGAGTCAGTGAGTGGAATTTGGTTTTCCAGCATGGAAACGTTTTAAAAAAGGTTTTGGGAACTTAATAAGAGCTTGAAACGCTTTATTAAGTTCAGAAGTAAGTAAATCGAAATTTCTCCCTCGGTTGTGTTAGTTATGAGCCTTTGGTTGCACTTGATTTTAAATGCATTTAAGTACTGTTTTAAAGCATGTTTTGAGAATATAAATTGTGTATAATGATGCCATGTGGTTTAAGGATGCACTAGGTAAATGGTATTTGTATGCATGTGTTGATGCATGAGGTTTTAAGCATGGTTTAATGCTTGTTGATGGCTTATCGTGAATGCTTTGTAAAAACAATGAGTTATGCATGAGTTATGGATTATATTGGCAAATGATGTTGAATAAAATGTTTTATAAGTGAAATCGGATATTGTTAGCCGGCTATAGGAATGAGTGCACTATAAACAAGTCGCCTTGGATGTTGAGGGGTTGTGATTGTACCGAATACTCCATCCAAGCACCCTAACGATTGATGATTGTTTAAGGTTGTGACGGTTGAAGGTAGCTCCCAGGTGCGAACCTTGTGTTTTGTTCCGCCTCTCGTTAGTGGATTATACATCTATCGATGAGTGGTGTTGAGAGGGTTGTGATTGTACCGAATACTCCACCACGGGTATCACAACGATGGAGGGTCGCTCTCGTGTGTGAACCTTGATATGCCGGTAGAGTGTATGAAGGGTGTGGGACAACCCTTGGTAATCCGTGTATCCGATACTTTGTTTATAAGATTGTTGTTGTCACTTGTGAGCCAATATAATGAATTTGTATAATGTGGAAAATGTTGCTAATGCTTGGTTTGAAAGATGCATGTTTTGGTTTAAGCTTAGCAGAATGGTGTTTATGCTCGGAAAGCTTGGAAAATGAGTGACAATGGTTTAGTTTGCTGATTTTGATTGGATCATGTCGCATGATGTTTAAATGAGTGAGTTTGGTGAGAAAGTGCATGGTTTATCAATAAAGGAATGTCGGTTTTGAAAAGAGCGAAAAATGATTTTGTGTATTGATGATGCCAGTGGTCTTGAGCAACCCTCACTAAGCTTGTATGCTTATTCTCTCTTTGTTTCATCAATGCAGATAATTAGACTTTTGGGGGCAGCATGATACAGGGGTGTTGTTGAAGAAAACAACATTCCTCGTTCATTCACGGATCTAGGATAATAGCAAGCAATTCTCTGCAATAGAAACAAACATGATGTTGAAGTTAGATATTTTAAATAGTAAAGTAAAAAAAAAAATCAGAATTGAGAGCGAAGAAAGTTGCATAAATTTTAATGATAGTTTGAACGACGAAGATGAAATTCTTCAAGCATTCAACAATGATAGCAACGTTCTTGGAATTTGACACGATGAACTCGAAAGAACCTGCATAATCTGTTATGCAAACCCGAATCGAAACTGTTCTTCGTAGTTGAAAAATGTGAACAAACTCCAAGGAAGAACTCGAACAATCTGTTGAACGAACCCGAACCTTATCTTGAATTTGCTCGAATACGGACTTGGACCCTTCAATTATCGAACAATTGAGAACCCGAAGTATCAAAGAAAAAGTTCTAAAAAGAACCAAATTTGAGAGAAAATCTCACAAAATAATTTTTTCATTCAAGTGTGTAACCTTTACAAACTGTTTTGGCTACATATATATAATACAAGGGAAACAACCCAAATGTGAAATGTGTGGCTGACATTCGGCCCCTTGAAATTAAAATTCAAAATAAATAAACTACCAAGGGCGGCAGCTTATTTTCTGGCCGTGTAATTGAATTGGCGGCTACAATGTGGATAAGGCCACGTGATAATTTGCATGGCTTCTTTATTGTTTTTTTTTTAATTTCAAGCCACAAATTGGATTTGAATTTCAAAGGAAATTCAGCACATGTGAAATGTGCTCTTTTTGTTTTTGTTTGAAATTTCCTCTCATACTTTTGCCGCACATTGTAGAGGATCCACCCTCCAAATTAATGCCTGCTACGTGATGTGTCTCATCCAAATCTGCTCTGCCCGCACATGCTGAAATTTGAAGCTTCACACTAATGTGTCGCGCTTTGTGACAATTAGGATGTCTCGGCTACATGTACTTTCCCACGTGCTTGCTCTCTCACTTAGCCGATTTGCATGAAACATGCAACGTCCTCCTATTTACCTATATGGAAACAAGGCAAACACATATCAAAAGCCTTCTAATTTATTTAACCACATAAACATATTTAAAACATAATGCAAACATACTGAACAATATATATACATAAGTAAACACACCTATAAATAAGTAAACACTATGTATGTCACATATCATCATGTAACACATTATAAACACAATTCTCTAAGGCATGAATGTTCTCAAATGAATCGGGAATGTTAGCACAAGTAAGAAAAAGGGCTTCCATGAATTTCTTTGCCTTAGAACGAGTGATGGGTCCCGTTGGTAAGACCTCCGAATCAGCTTGTTTGTTCTGTATTGATGTGCTCACATCATCCCCCCCTTCTTGAAAAGGATTTGACCTCAAATCTGTAGAATCACCATAAGGGGTTAAATCAGAAACATTAAATGTAGCACTCACATTGTAGTCTCCCGGTAAGTCTATCTTGTAGGCGTTGTCATTCACTTTTGCCAACACCTGAAAAGGACCATCTCCTCGCGGTAACAGCTTGGACCGCCTTTGGGCTGGAAATCGTTCCTTTCGGAAATGAACCCAAACCCAATCACCAACATCGAAGGTGACTCGCTTTCTTCCCTTGTTTGCTTGCTTTTTGTACTGTTGAGTCCTCTTCTCTAGGTTCTCCTTAACCTGTTGATGTAAACGCTTCACATAATCTGCTCTCGCTTTTCCGTCCTTGCTTATCACCTGTTCCTGTGGCAAAGGCAACAAATCTAGAGGCGTAATAGGATTAAAACCATAAACAACCTCAAACGGTGACATTTTCGTAGCAGAATGTATAGCATGATTATAAGCGAATTCAACATGTGGCAAACAATCTTCCCAAGTCTTAATATTCTTTTTAATGATGGAACGCAACAAAGTAGATAGGACACGATTAACAACCTCAGTCTGTCCATCAGTTTGGGGATGACAAGTAGTAGAAAACATGAGTTTTGTACCTATTTTGCTCCAAAGAGTCCTCCAGAAATGACTCAAAAACTTTACATCCCTGTCAGAAACAATCGACCTAGGAATACCATGCAAACGAACAACATCTCTAAAGAACAAGTTAGCCACATTAACAGCATCATCAGTCTTATGGCATGCAATGAAATGTGCCATCTTAGAGAACCTATCAACCACAACAAATACACTATCTCTACCATTTCTACTTCGAGGCAATCCCAAAACAAAATCCATGGAAATATCAGTCCAAGGGGAATCAGGAATAGGTAGAGGTAAGTACATACCATGTGGTGAAACCTTCGATTTTGCTTTCCTACATGTCACACAACGTTCACAATACCTTTCAACATCTCTGCGCATCTTTGGCCAAAACAGATGCTCCTTCAGTGTGTGTAACGTCTTAGTGACACCAAAATGACCCATCAATCCACCTTCATGTGCCTCACGAATCAGAATATCACGCATCGAACCTTGTGGAATGCAAATCCTGTTTTCCTTGAAAAGATAGCCATCATGCCTGTAAAACTTTCCATCTGCACCTTTCGAACAAGCATTAAACTTATCTCTAAAATCAGGATCATCAGGGTATAAATCACGAATATATGCAAAACCAATCAGATGTGAATCAAGATAACTCAAAAGTGCATACCTACGTGACAATGCATCAGCAACGACATTTTCTTTCCCTTTTTTGTAACGAATGACATAAGGAAAAGATTCTAAGAATTCAACCCACTTAGCATGTCATTTATTCAATTTATGCTGACCTGTGATGTAACGTAAAGCCTCGTGGTCGGTGTGGATCACAAACTCCTTAGGCAACAAATAGTGCTGCCATGTCTCCAATACCCGAATCAGTGCATACATCTCTTTATCATAAACCGGATAATTTAATGTAGCACCACTCAATTTCTCGCTAAAGTAAGCAACGGGCCTCTTTTCCTGCATCAAAACAGCACCTATACCAATTCCAGAAGCATCACATTCAATTTCAAACATTTTATCAAAATCAGGTAATGCTAACACAGGTGCTCTAGTCAAACAATCTTTAATTTTCAAAAAGGCATCTTCTTGTTCCTTACCCCAAAAGAAGCTAGAATTCTTCTTAATAATACCAGTTAAGGGAGCGGTAATGGAACTGAAATTAGGAACAAACCGTCGATAAAAACTCGCTAAACCATGAAACGATCTAACCTGAGTAATCGATGTCGGTCGTGGCCATTCCTGAATTGCCTTTATCTTCTCAGGATCAACTTCAACTCCCTGAGAACTAACAATGTAACCAAGAAATGTGAGTTTGTCAGTACAAAATACACACTTCTCCATGTTACCAAACAATCTTTCTTCTCGCAAAACCTGCAGAACAGCTTGCAAATGTCCTACGTGATCCTGTAAAGACTTGCTATAGATCAAGATATCATCAAAGTATACAACACAGAATTTACCAATGAAAGATCGCAGAACATGATTCATCAAACGCATAAAAGTACTAGGTGCATTAGTTAAACCAAAAGGCATTAATAACCATTCATACAAACCTAGTTTTGTCTTGAAGGCTGTTTTCCACTCATCGCCTTCTCGCATGCGAATCTGATGATAGCCGCTCCTTAAGTCAATTTTGGAGAAGATGACGGCTCCACAAAGCTCGTCCAACATGTCATCAAGTCTTGGAATGGGATGACGATACTTAA
The DNA here is from genome assembly GCA_958450335.1 of Hibiscus tridactylites. Lineage (NCBI taxonomy): Eukaryota > Viridiplantae > Streptophyta > Magnoliopsida > Malvales > Malvaceae > Hibiscus > Hibiscus tridactylites. The sequence continues at coordinate 66,553,480 of OY288283.1, read as the reverse complement.
TTGTGATCTGGTTCACAGCTCGACAATCTACGCACATCCTCCAAGAACCATCTTTCTTCGGCACTAACAGCACCGGAACAGCACACGGACTCAAGCTCTCTCGAATGTAACCCTTGTCCATCAACTCGGTAATTTGTCTTTGAAGCTCTTTCGTCTCTTCAGGGTTGGTTCGATAAGCTGGCCGGTTCGGAATAGTAGCACCTGGAATGAAATCAATCTGGTGCTCAATGCCACGAAGAGGTGGCAATCCCTTCGGTGTTTCAGCTGGAAACACGTCCTCAAATTCCTGTAAAAGTGTCAAAATCGGTGAAGGTAGATCAGTAGGAAAATCTGTCAATAAACAATAATCTTTAAACATCAAAATAAGAACAGATTTTTGAGAGGAAAGACATTTCCTGATTTCGCTACTGCTCGCATACACGGACATCTTCTTCTTCTCTTTTGCAGTCTCTTTACTCTTTTTCAAGCTTGCCTGATCTTCAAACACTTGACTCGGTGTCAAAGGAGCCAAAGTGATCTTCTTCCCTGCATGCATAAAAGAGTAACGATTTGTATAACCATCATGCATTACCTTCTTGTCATACTGCCAAGGGCGTCCCAAAAGAAGGTGAGTAGCATCCATCGTCACAACATCACAAAGGACCTCGTCCTTGTAGTTTCCAATTGAAAATGGTACAATAGCCTGTCTGGTCACTTTAAGCTCGCCACCATCATTCAACCATTGTAACTTATATGGATGAGGATGTTTTGTCGTTTTCAGACCTAACCTGTCAACCATCACTGAACTGGCAACATTAGTACAACTACCGCTATCAATAATCACAACACATACCTTGTCTTGCACCTTGCATCGTGTGTGAAAGATATTCTCACGTTGTAGATCATCCGGTACCTGTTGCACATTCAGACTTCTTTTAATAACCAAAAGTTCCATTACCTTACCAGATTCAGGAACCTCTAGGTCGGTCTCATCTTCCTCTTCAGTAGGGAGATCACGCACTTCCTCCTCGGAATCTGACTCTATCTCACCATCATCTCGCATCAACATAACCCTCCGGTTAGGACATTGACTAGCAACATGTCCTCTTCCAAGGCACTTGAAACAGTGGATATCTCGCGATCGTTCTTTTACCACCACTTGTTGTTTGTCACGCCCATTATCAGCAACATGAGGCTTTGTTGTGCTGGATTAGCCTTGCTCTCGAATCCGAAGTGGCGTTTGCGGTGCTTGTTTCCTGGAATTGTTAGGAGTATATAATGGATTTGAAAAAGATTTAAAGGAAGGGTTACCTTGATTTGAAAACTTCCTGCGCTGCTGTCGTTCAATCTTTATTGCCATCTGCACCATGTCATCAACCTCGACATAATGCTGTAACTCAACAGCGTTGGCAATCTCGGTGTTCAACCCTGCTAGAAAACGTGCCATGGTAGCTTCTCGATCTTCCTCGATATTCGCACGCATCATAGCCATTTCCATATCCTTGAAATAATCCTCAACGCTCCTATTTCCCTGTTTCAAATTTTGCAACTTTTGAAACAAATCACGATGATAGTGAATAGGAACAAACCTTTTACGCATTAGTCGCTTCATCTCGATCCATGTTGCAACTGGATCATCACCAGTACGTCTACGACTAAGCAATAACTGGTCCCACCATATCAAGGCATAATCAACAAACTCTGTTGCTGCTAATCGAACCTTCTTCTGTTCCGAGTAATTATAACACTCGAAAATGTGCTCCACTTTGCTTTCCCAAGCCAAGTATGCATCAGGATCTGAGCGTCCCTGAAAAGAAGGAATAGCAATCTTAATGTTAGTCAAATTATCGTCTACCTGTTGCACACGTCCTTGTCTAGGAATATGTTGCCTCGGTGACCGTTCGTCTTCATTTTCGTTCAACACATCATTAACAGAGTTGGATCCTCCATCAAACCTATCCATCCTTGACTGTAATGGCTCTAAGGCGGTAGCCACTACTCGTTGCATCATTCTCTCTAAGGCTTGCATTTGAGGAATCAGTGGATCCTGTTCAACCGTGTGATCATCGAAACCTGCCATAATCAACAACAAAAAAACAAACAAACAAACAAACAAACAAACGGGTTAAAGGTTAGAGAAAAAAAAGTAGTCCTCACCAATCACACAGCAAAAATCCTCACTAGTCACTCCAAAGAATTTGCACTCAAGAAAATAAGGAATTAACACTCAGCACTCGTGTTTCACTTAGGAGAATACTCGAATGGCTCTTTTTGTCTCCCCTTCTGTTCTCACACGCTCTGTTTGCCTTTTCCCTCAATCTCTCGTACTTAGTTCTTTAAAGGAACTGATTCCGATGTTCAGATTCTGCAAGTGTTGTCAAATTGAAAGAAAACAACGGGTGACGGGTGAATATTGTTAGAACAAAAATAAGGGTTAGGAGAAAAGAAAAAAAAATGAAAGTTGAGAATTGGGCTGAAAGAAAAAAAAGATAACAATATGAAATGAAAGAAAAGATGCTAAAAGAACAAGAATTTAGCAACTTACGCTGTAGAAATGCTTACCACCATCCTATCTCCGGAACAAACAAGAAAAGTTGATTTCGGGTGATTACAAAGCATTTCAAGGTAAGATAGACACATCCTTCATCATTTCACGTCCAAACAGCACATATTAACACAAAATACCCCAAATATTCGAAACTGATTTTTTTGAATATTTTTTTTATTTTTTTCGAATTTTTTTTTATTTTTTTTACTTTGACTTTTTTTGTCAAACTTTGAATTTTGACTTTTTTTTCCAGAATTTGTTTTTTGATTTTTTTTTGGCTTTTGTATATATATATATTTTTGATGTCCGGTAGTGCAGAAATTGCTAAAATCCGACCAAAGCTCTGATTACCATATGATACAGGGGTGTTGTTGAAGAAAACAACATTCCTCGTTCATTCACGGATCTAGGATAATAGCAAGCAATTCTCTGCAATAGAAACAAACATGATGTTGAAGTTAGATATTTTAAATAGTAAAGTAAAAAAAAAAATTCAGAATTGAGAGCGAAGAAAGTTGCATAAATTTTAATGATAGTTTGAACGACGAAGATGAAATTCTTCAAGCATTCAACAATGATAGCAACGTTCTTGGAATTTGACACGATGAACTCGAAAGAACCTGCATAATCTGTTATGCAAACCTGAATCGAAACTGTTCTTCGTAGTCGAAAAATGTGAACAAACTCCAAGGAAGAACTCGAACAATCTGTTGAACGAACCCGAACCTTATCTTGAATTTGCTCGAATACGGACTTGGACCCTTCAATTATCGAACAATTGAGAACCCGAAGTATCAAAGAAAAAGTTCTAAAAAGAACCAAATTTGAGAGAAAATCTCACAAAATAATTTTTTCATTCAAGTGTGTAACCTTTACAAACTGTTTTGGCTACATATATATAATACAAGGGAAACAACCCAAATGTGAAATGTGTGGCTGACATTCGGCCCCTTGAAATTAAAATTCAAAATAAATAAACTACCAAGGGCGGCAGCTTATTTTCTGGCCGTGTAATTGAATTGGCGGCTACAATGTGGATAAGGCCACGTGATAATTTGCATGGCTTCTTTATTGTTTTTTTTGAATTTCAAGCCACAAATTGGATTTAAATTTCAAAGGAAATTCAGCACATGTGAAATGTGCTCTTTTTGTTTTTGTTTGAAATTTCCTCTCATACTTTTGCCGCACATTGTAGAGGATCCACCCTCCAAATTAATGCCTGCTACGTGATGTGTCTCATCCAAATCTGCTCTGCCCGCACATGCTGAAATTTGAAGCTTCACACTAATGTGTCGCGCTTTGTGACAATTAGGATGTCTCGGCTACATGTACTTTCCCACGTGCTTGCTCTCTCACTTAGCCGATTTGCATGAAACATGCAACGTCCTCCTATTTACCTATATGGAAACAAGGCAAACACATATCAAAAGCCTTCTAATTTATTTAACCACATAAACATATTTAAAACATAATGCAAACATATTGAACAATATATATACATAAGTAAACACACCTATAAATAAGTAAACACTATGTATGTCACATATCATCATGTAACACATTATAAACACAATTCTCTAAGGCATGAATGTTCTCAAATGAATCGGGAATGTTAGCACAAGTAAGAAAAAGGGCTTCCCTGAATTTCTTTGCCTTAGAACGAGTGATGGGTCCCGTTGGTAAGACCTCCGGATCAGCTTGTTTGTTCTGTATTGATGTGCTCACATCACAGCATCTTCGAGGAGCCGCACCAAGATATTTTGCTAAAAGTATGTTGAGCTTTTGAACCAATGTAATAAGGGCAATGGGGGTGTCCAATGCTTGAATGTTGTAGTTTGTTGGTTTCTGGTTTTGAGCAAGTTTATAATGTGTATTTGATCTTGTAAATGGCCTTTGGGATTGGTTTTATGCTTGTCTTTGGCTTTTAGCCTTTTGGTGCTTTTGACATCTAGGAAGCATGCCTTTAGTTCCATAGCTTGAGTGAATGATGCTATGATTATGCTTGTGCTTTGTATATGTTGTCATTGATGTGTATTTAAGTTGTATGCATGTTAGGACATGTGTCGGGATGGTTTCGGAGGGCGAAAAGTGATTTAAACTAGATTTTTGGGAAGTTGCAGGCACAGACGTTTCGGAACGCCCTTCCTTGTTTCGGAACAATGGTCTGTAATGGCCTTGGAGTTTCGGAACGGTGAGGCTCGTTCCGAAACATTTTGCCTCTGTGAACCATCGTACTGAAACGTGTCTTGTGGGGTTTCGAAACGCACCCGCGTATCAAAACGGTCAACTATGTTTCGAAATAGTCGTTTCGATATGGGGCTTCCTATTCCAAAACACTCGACCGCTGGATCTATATTTGAATTGTCATGAGTTATGTTTATTGCATTTTGGTCCATGTTTTCCTTGCATGCAATTGAATGAGTTGAAGATTGGTAACTTGAATTTGGTGAAATCCCTCGTAATTTATCAAATTTACAAAATGGTCCTTAATCCTTAATCGATTTTAATTAATTGGCAATTGTGTTGATTTTGAATCCGCTGCTAGTGCACGTACACTTAGGAACCTAAGATGCATCTAGACAAGTTAAAATGAAAAAAAAAGGTTGTTTATTGTGGTAAACCTTCCCGGTTTACTTCAATATTCCCCGTGTGATCCGTTCGTTTCGGTCTATCGGCCAGGCCGGGTCGAAGGGGTTACAATACGCCTTTTAAAAAAGGCTTATTTTTAACAATTACAACACAGGGTACTGATATGCGTTCAACACGTATCGATACGCGAACCACAATCATTTTCTGGAGTTCGAATTTCATCTCACAAGCCTTCTAAACCTAAAGTTAAAACTCCAAATTGAGCCTACAATTTATGGAATGTAGTTTAAGTGATTTCCTGCCATTTTTACACCATTAAAAAGTCTCACCATTAACACCCATAACCAAGCGTTCAAGCACCCCAAATAATCAACCAAGCACACAAGACCTCACATTTAGGATATGCAAGAAATAATGGAGTTGGAACTATACTAACCTTCCTCCAAACAACAAAAAAGAATCTCCTTGCACCAGCCTCAAGCCCTTCCTTTGCCTTAAGCTTTTGAGTGCTCCCCAAACTCTTTCACTACAAGGAGATGTTGCAAATTTGGTTACAACATTTCTAGCGGGTAAAGAAACATAAAAGAAAGAACCCTATAACAAAAAAATGGAGTTAAATAATCCATTTCCGTTCTTATTCTTCAACCCTCACAAAACCCCGTAATCTTCATTCCTCCCATGAAACCTTTCATTCTTACCTCATTGGATGGATCACTTGATGTAGATAAGACTACCCTCAACAACAATTCTGAGATTAACACTTGATTTGATAAAGATTTTACCTTTAATCTTGAACTCCAAGAAAAAAGAGTGAGGAAAAAGATGAATGGGAGACAAGAGTGACCTCACCACTCTTTATCTTCAAAAGTGGGGGAAATTATCCCTTTACCCTTCCAATGTCCTTCATGCCCACATGGCAACCCAAAAGTTCAAGCCCAACACACAAGAAGTCCACATATGTTCTCAAGGCTTCGGCTGAAACACCCAATCCTACATGCTCGGGCGAAACGACCCTCAAATTTCAAAATCCGGGTCATTACACTAAGGAAATGTAAGGGAACAAAGATGAGCAGCTTGACCAACCAGACAAATGTGTTTGCTAAGTTTTATTTATTTTTGAATAGAAGCCGCTAATTTTATTAAACGAGAAAATACCCAAAATTACAATAACGGTTTACAATTATTATTGTAAACTAAATACATAATTTGGACATTTTTCTAAAACTAGTCACTTTAGATCATACAAGGATCATACATGAAAAGGTTAAAAACTCATCCAAAATACTCGATCGAAAAATAGACACGAATAAATCTGACTGCATCGGCAAACGAACCACAAAAGGGGATTAAGCTATTGAAAGACCACCGAGAACCGCAAATCAGAGCCGAACGTCATAAGAAACTATCCACGAGTGCAAACTGCATATCCGAATTCAATTCGAGAGCCCAGAGTAGGAAAGATCATCATGATTACGAATAAGCACCATCTTGATCAGTCGTGGCGTCGTCAGATCTAACCCTAATAAAAATTAAAACAAAAAAGAAAAGCGTGCCAAAAGGCAAAGAAAACGTACCAAAAGGTAGAATAGATCATGCCACAAGAGCAGAATAATTTATTAAAAACTAAAAAAATAAAACAAACGAAACTATAGATCTCGGCGGTCGGCGGTTAATATTAAAATCGGTGTCGCCGCCAGCGTTTAAAAGAAAAAAAAAAGAAGCAAGGGAGAGCAGCTCTATAGTTGAGAGAAAAATTTAAGGCAAGAGAGTCGCAATTCTTCTTATTTTTAAAAGGTAACATATAATTTTCTTCACATATATATGGACAACTATTCTATACACAAACGGGCGAAACAAAAAGTTTTCACAAACACCTCAGTTTTAGGATTTAATAATAAGATTTAGAGTTGAGGAATTTAGGTTTAAAGTTTAGAATGTAGGGTTTAGAGATGAAATTTGAGGTTTATAGGTGAAAACCTAAAACTCTATTTATATTATCCTAAAACATGAACCCTAGCCTTCAAACCCTAAATTCTACCCTTAAACCCTAACTTCTATCTACAACCCTTAAATTCTAAACCCCTAAACCTAAACATATAAAACCTAAACTAAAACTATAAAATCTAAAATTAAAATACTTGTAAAAACTTTTTGTTTCTAATATCAACATATTGAATATATATCCTATATATAACTCAATATCGAAAAAAATTATAATGAAAAGTTAAAGGTGAAAGAGATTATGATTTGAGTCTCACTTTTATACTAAAATTTGACTCGTATATGTTAACTCGATATATTTTGTTTTTATTTACTTTTGTAATGTTACTAATTAATTGAAATAAATGACATAGTTAACTGACGTTTTTTTTTCTTTTCTTTTCTGAAAACATTATTTCAACCCTTCATGTTAACATAGATTTTTTTTTGTTCATAATCCAAGTGATTCTCGTGTTCTTTGATGTGGACATTTTGCAAATTGCAGCAACGTGATATAGGACACCCCAAAGACCACTTGCATTGCATGCATTAGGAAAAGATTAATAGACTTTGAGATTCATTAATTGATCGAGTGAACAAACATGTTCAGATAAATTTATTTTGTATATTATTAAAAAAAATTATTTTGTATATGTTAACTTATTTTGTATGAATTTAAAAATGCTAATGTTAACTTATATGAATTCAAATCTTGACATTTGGTTCAAGAGAGATTATGTTAGAACTAGGAATTAAATTTATCTTCGGTTTTTATAGGATAAGTTTTCTCTTTAAAAATATCTTAATTACTTGTTATATAATAGATTAAAGGCGTAAGAAACCTTTAAACTTTTGAAAAAAATCAATTAAGTTTATGGTTGTTTTTTTTTCAATTAAGCCCTTTAACCAAAAAATTTAATCAATGAAGCCTCTGAGCCAGAAAAAATTTGAATCAATTAAATATTTTGATCAATTTTAACCTTGACAAGTTTTTTAAAAAAAAAACTAAAATTTACCACATGTCAATAATATCTAATAATAGTGTCCAAGGAAGCTGATACGGCCATGAATTCCCTGGTTCGAGTTGCTTGATATTAGATCCCTCTCTACATGAGAGAGGGAAAAATAAGGTTTAATTTGGCAAAGTAATAGAACATTTCATCAGCACATTCAATGGCATACATGCAAATTGAAGCAGCAACCAAAAAGAAGAATTGGCAAAGAGTCAGAGCCTTATTTCATAGAGCAATAGCAAGTAAAAGCTTCTATAGGAGCCTAATCAGTCTAGCAGAATTCAGAGACAAGCTGTTTTATTCCAAGCACTCTTAAAATATCAATTTTTAGATAAGGAAACAGGCAGTGAGTATGAGAGATGCTTGGTGGTCCAACAACCAAAGGACTCCTGCAAAGGCCATCAAACCTCTCCACGGTCAGTTCAATGCTTCAAAACAACACATACAATAACGAATTATGAATTATCACTGGGCAAAGAGCTAACAACAAAATCAACACTCTTAGGGCTCGATGAAGAGCACATAATTGACGGAATTAATAAATGACTAATCATTTACCAAGTTTTTAATTGCACTAAGAACATAACTTACAGGTTAACCGTCGTAGTATTTTATTTAACCATGAACACACCTAGCTGAATGTGATACTTACAGTTCATCCACTAAATGAGATTCAAACCTTAATGCCATTCACTAAATGAGATTGTTGACCACACTCAAAACCTTAATGTTTGTCAAGGTGCTACTGAATAGTTAACCAATTATACCAATATATATACACTCTGAACCAATCCGTAGCCAACCAACTAAACCAATCGGAAATCGACTTGAACCAAGCCAACCAACTAAACCAATCGGAAATCGACTTGAACCAAGCCATATTAAATTTTGAACCTTAATGTTTGTCAAGATGCTAAGGAGTAGTCAACCAAATAAACCAATATATATTGACTGGACTCTGAACCAACCTATATTGGTTCAACATTTAGAAGTTCAAAATATACTAAAATCACTACTTGAAACTTGAGGTATTTATCATATATGTCAAAATCCAAAGCAAACTACAAATGATGCCACGCATATCAATAGAAACTGCAATTATAATAGCACCTAAAGCCACGAATGCTTAAAAAAATACCCAAAAAGAAAAACAGGGAATCCCACTAACTATCAACAATTCACCACCAACCTTTTAATATTTCATTCATGTCACCAAGCTAATTAACATAACACTAAAATCAACTAAAACATCAAACACAAAGAGGAATTGAATGCTAATATAACGAAGAGGAATTGAAAATACAGTGAAATTTCTCACCTTCAATTACTAATCAGACCGAGCTGCGAACCTCTCCACCTTCTTATCAGTCAAATTAAGACCAACCATAGCCTCGCCAAGCCCACAGCTAACTTCAGCAAGCACGTTCGGGTCACTGTAATGGGTGACGGCCTGAACAATGGCCCGGGCACGCTTTGCCGGGTCACCGCTCTTGAAAACCCCAGACCCCACAAACACTCCATCACAGCCCAACTGCATCATCAACGCCGCATCGGCCGGTGTCGCCACTCCACCGGCGGCGAACTGCACCACCGGCAACCTCCCAAGCTGCTTCGTCTGCATAACCAAATCGTAGGGAGACTGGATTTTCTTAGCGAAGGTGAAAACCTCATCGTCATCCATGTTCCTAAGAACTCTAATATCCCCCATCACGGATCTGACGTGTCTAACGGCTTCGATAATATTCCCGGTCCCGGCTTCTCCTTTGGTTCGAATCATGGCAGCCCCTTCTCTGATCCTCCGAAGCGCCTCCCCCAAATTCCGGCACCCACAGACGAAAGGAATCCGGAAATTGTGTTTGTTAATGTGGTTTTCCTCGTCGGCCAGGGTGAGAACCTCGCTCTCGTCAACATAATCGATTCCAATGGCTTCCAGGATCTGGGCCTCGACGAAATGACCAATACGAGCCTTGGCCATGACGGGGATGGTAACAGCCTGCTTGATTTCCTTGATGAGTTGTGGGTCACTCATCCTCGCGACGCCGCCTTGGGCTCGGATGTCGGCGGGGACTCGTTCAAGAGCCATGACGGCGCAAGCCCCGGCTTCTTCAGCGATTCGAGCTTGTTCAGCGTTGACGACGTCCATAATGACCCCGCCCCGGAGCATTTGAGCCAGGCCGACCTTGACGGAGAAAGGAGATTTGTGGGTCTCAGTCATTGCACCGTTACCATAAACGGCAACCACCCCAGTCCCAGACATGGCAATAGAAAAGAGAGAGTGGAGATATTGAATGGAAATGGGATGGCGGAGAGTGAATGGGATTGGTTTAAATAAGGAGATAAAGCATAAAGGGATATGTGCAACCAAGGTCGGGCTGTGGTCTGTGGATACGTGGTGGTACTCAGGCAGCAGGCTTCCACTCATTTGTTGTCGTTGACCCAATTATGGATAGTGCCACTGCCACCCCTGCTTCCTGCTAATTAATTCCAATTCCCAATAGGGAGGGGCTGCGCCCAAGGAAAGTGATTCTGGTCTGCACATGCCTTTGGTTGGATTCGGATGTGTGCTCATGATCACTGTTTTTTTTTGTTCGCGATCGAGTAAGTTTAAAAATAATAATTTCATATTACAATTATATTATGATTAAACTATAATATACAATAAAATTTAAAAATAATCAGTGAAGAATTAGGTGAAGGGATATAGAATATCACATAACTAAAGTAACCAAGACCGTTGGTTGTCTTTGCATGAGAATAGAAATTTTTTTGTCCTTTTCGATTTTTTTTATATTTCTACACTAAAAACAGTTTGAGGTTAAGGTTAGAGAGTAAGTTTAGAGTGTAAGAAATTATAAACTTAATGTATTTTATGTATACTCTTATTTTTATAATTTAGTGATTAATTTGTTTTCTTTGATGGTTTTAGGAGGAATGATTGATTAATGTAATCAGTCTAGTTTAATTTTTGTAGGTTTTTCTTTGTCGATATTGTGATTTTGATATATTTTATTTTTAATTATTTGATCAAACTAATTAATTTTATTAGTTCAAAAACAATATTTTAAAAGTTCTTTTGAAATCAAATAAACTAAGTAAAGCTAAAGATAGTAATATTTTAAGTTAAAAAAATACTTTTCGATTTAACCCAACCCAAAGACTAAGATTTATAACCTTTGAAAATGTAATTTTCTAGTTAAATTACCATTTTTCATCATTATATTCATCAGCTTATTTTTTACTCTATAAAATCATGTTTAAAATAAGGATAAACTACATAAATGACCATCATACTATTAGAAAAGTCGCGATTTGACCACCTTACTTTTTTCGAAGCAATTAAACCATCATACTATTAAATTAGATGCAATGTGACCACCAGCCGTTAGAGGTTAACGGCAGAGCGACATGGCAGTTAAAAAAATAGGGGTATAATTACACATTTGGTCATCGTTACTTATACATTCTATCAATTTGGTCTTAATTTTAATTTAATTAAATAATTAAATTATTTAATTAGGTGGTGACATGTGTCGCCATCTAATTGGAGGACTTTAATTATTTTTAATTTATTTAATTAATTAATTTTCCACCTTCAATCAGGTGGTGACACGTGTCACCAGATTGGAGGAAGAAAATAAAACTAAGAAACATCTTGCTGCTTGTAGGATTCAAACTAGGGTTGCCTTGGATGAAGGCATGTAAGCTTACCACTAGGCCAAGTGGATCTTTGTGATGCATGGTACAAAAATTAAACTTTAACAGATAAAAGACTCCAATAGAAGAGATATGCAATTTGTCTCTTCCATTTTATTTTCAAGTTTTACAGAAAATTGTGCCACATTTTTGCTGCAACGTTGTCAGCTTAATCCTTTCATGCACATATTTTACTTCTTATATGAACAGAAAAGTAAAATTTAAGTACCAAGTAGAGTTTGTTGGATTCAGAACAGTGTTGAATTAGTAAATTGGCTTTATCCAGTGCTGATTGCAATGAGCATAATGCATGCACTCCTTGTGTGCTTCGTAGCCGAGCTGACTCAAGAGCTGAAAACATGTGTGAAATGTTATCAACCAGTTTCTTTAGATCCAAGCACATTAACTGGTGTACCTGCATCGATTGGCAACTGTGAAGTAAACAAACATGAAATTTTTTGGTGGCAAAATGAAACCTTATTGTACAATACCACTTTATCGAAGCAGAAGAAATGAAAATAACTCTAGAGCATGACAAGATTCTTAGTTAGTTTCAGGTGGTTACAGTAGTTAGATACACAGTTAGACCATTTAACTTCTATATAAACTCATGATGTATCAGTTATGTTTTTTAATGGAAAATATTCGGTATTTCCCGTAATTCTTCATTGTAATACAAAGAAACATGGTCCAAAATCTGGTTAAAGCGGTAACCATTTAGCTTAATGGTGCTATAACATGGAAGATCAACACTCTCAGCAGCACCAAGTTCCATATCATAACAGTATCCTCGCCCTACACATTGACCGAAACAATTAGAGCGTTCAAGTGGCTATATTTGCAGAACGCATGAATACTTCCACCAATTATTTACTAATATTACATAATCTGTAAGTAAAATATGATTGAAAATAACCGAAACCAAAGGATTGTTGATGGGGCAAGTGAAATAAACAGATAAATTGAATCAATCAGCTCAACATTGTATATATATGCAAACAAGCAAAAACAAGCTCTTTTGAGTCTTTTATCTGTTAAAGTTTAGGTTTTATACCATTCATCACAAAGATTCACTTGGCCTAGTGGTAAGCTTACATGTCTTCATCCAAGGTAACCCTGGTTTGAATCTTACCAGGAGCAAGATGTTTAAAGACCTACAATAAGACGATGACATGTATCACCACCTAATTAAAAAATTAATTTATTTTATTAAATTAAAATTAGGACCAAATTGATAGAATGTATAAGTAATGAGGACCAAATGTGTAATTATACCTCTATTTTTTTAACTTCCACGTCACCCTGTCGTTAACCTCTAACGGCTGGTGGTCACATTGCATCCAATTTAATAGTATGATGATTTAATTGCTTCGAAAAAAAGTAAGGTGGTCAAATCGCGACTTTTCTAATAGTATGGTGGTCATTTATGTAGTTTACCTTTAAAATAAATATTTTATTATTTTAAAAATATTTTTAAACAATAATACCAAACACCAAAAATCTCACAAGCTTTATACGAGATGCGAACTCCAAACCTTATCAATACTACCAAAACCTAATTAACCTTCCCTATTTTTTGTCAGCACGGATATTCGTCAGTAATAATAGCTCATTTTTTCATTATAAATATTTTTTGACATATTTTATTCTTACCTAGAAAAAATGAGAGGTGAAAAGAGGTGCTCTTATTAGGGGTGATTAAAAATACGTGATTCAGGTGACTCGCCGACCAAAATTTTAAAAAGTTGGATAATTTTAAGAAAAATAATCGATCGGGTCAGGTAGTTGAACTAGGTTTGGGCTAAAAATGTTTTGTGACCGGGTATCCGACCCAATACTTTTAATATATATATATATATATTAGGCTCTTACTATTTTTCTCGTAAAACTAAATTTAAATTTTTAATTCTTTTTATATTTTTATTCATGGTCGGAGCTGTATGGGAAGATTAGGGTGCATTTGACCCCACTTAAAAGTGCCTACTATATGGAAATATTATAATTGTATCAATGTCTTCAAAGAAAATATTAAAATTGATCACACTTAATTTGTTGAGATATGGGTTCAACAATACTTATTAGAACAATATAGAAATTCATATAACTCATACCTCACTCTGACCCCACTATATAAAAATTATGGCCCCACCAATGTTTGTATTATGTACATTTTAAAATTTTTAATATTTCTTGACTGAATCGGAATTCACTAGCTTATGTTACTCCTTTCCATCCATTTTAGTTAGAATCAACGCCCCTCTAGAGAAAGCCTTTTTAACAATATAGGGTCCTTCCCAGTTAGACATCCATTTTCCACGATCATCTCGATGTATTTGCAAGATCTTCTACAGCACAAGATCTCCCTCTTGGAACTCTCTGGGCCGCACAATCTTATCATATGTCCGCATCATTCTTTTCTAGTACATTTGACTATGGCAGATAGCCCTCAACCATTTTTCTTCAATAAGATTTAGTTGATCAAATCGAACTTGTACCCACTCCGCATCATCTAACTTTACTTCAGAAAAAACACGAAGAGATGGAATTTCAACATCAATAGGAAGTATTGCTTCTGTACCGTAGACCAAAGAATAGGGTGTTGCCCTAGTTCAGGTTCGTATCAAAGTTCGATATGCAAACAATGCGAATGGTAGTTTCTCATGCCAATCCTTGTAAGTTTCTTTCGTCTTTGATACGATTTTCTTAATGTTTTTTTTCGCCGCATCCACTACCTCATTCATCTTAGGGTGGTAAGTCACAGAATTGTGATGCATAATTTTGAACTGCTCACACGCTTCTGTTATTACCTTGTAATTGAAATTGGTCGTGTTATTAGTAACAATTCTTTCTAGAAACCCATACCAACAGAGTATCTACTTCTTTAGAAACTTGCAAACTATTGTTCTCGTGATATTAGCATAAGAAGCTACTTCTACCCATTTGGTGAAGTAATCAATGGCTACAAGGATAAAACGATGTCCATTAGAAGCCTTTGGGTGAATCTGCCCAATAACATCCATGCCCCAGACAGTAAAAGGTCGCGGTGAATTCATCGTATGAAGAGGTACTGGCGGGGAATTAATCTTGTTAACATATATCTGATATTTATGACATTTCTTGGCATATTCAATGCAATCTCCTTCCATGGTTGCCCAATAATAATCATATCTCATGATCTTCATGGCTATCAAGAATACATTTGCATGTGTACCACATACTTCATCATGCACTTCTGTCATAATGTTTCTAGCTTTATTAGCATTAACACATCTTAACAGGATCTGATCTTTGCTTCTTTTGTACATGATCTCTCCATCAAGCACGTATCTTGAAGCCATTCTTCTAATAGCTCTTTTGTCATTATCATTTGCCCCCAAGGGATAGGTCTGAAATTATAGGTATTGTAAGATATCAAAATACCAAGGATTTTTACCTGCTTCCTCTTCTATGCTACAACGATAAGCATGGGTCTCATAACTCCGCATTCGAAATGGCATCACGTCTTCCGGTTTATTTGCTAAGAATACCGAAGCCAATGTAGCTAAGGCATCCACCATTTGGTTGTCTTCCTTGGGGATGTATGTAAAGGTAATTTTCTCAAACTCTTTTATTAGCTCCAGGATCAATATTTGATACTCGATCAACTTTACATCCTTTGTTTCCCATTCTTCACGAAGCTGGTAGATAACCAAGGCTGAGAATCCCCGTATACTTTCAGAACCTCTATCTTTCTTTCAATAGCAACCTGCAAACCCATAACACAAGCCTCATATTCTACCATGTTATTAGTACAAAGAAACTCTAGCTTGCTTGTGAAAGGATAGTGTACATTGTTTGGAGAAATCAATATTGCTCCAATTTCACATCCTAGAGCATTGGATTCTCCACATCCTTTGTGGAGATATTCATCACATCCTCATCTGGGAAATCAAAGTCTAGGGGCTCATAACCTTCTAAAGCACGGCTTGCTAAGAAATCTGCTATAACACTTCCCTTTTATTGCTTTCTGGCTCACATATATAATGTCAAATTCTGACAACAACATTTGCCAACATGCCAATCTTCCGGTCAATGTTGGCACTTCCATCATAAACTTTAATGGGTTAAGGCAAGAAATTAACCAAGTAGTGTGGTATAACATGTATTGTCTGAGTCTACGAGTTACCCAAACCATAGCACAATAGAACTTTTGAATTGGTGGGTATCATACTTCACACTCTGTAAACTTTTTGCTCAAGTAGTAAATAGCTCTTTCTTTCTTTCTCGTGTCATCGTGATGCCCCAACACACATCCCATTAAGTTCTCATAAACCGTTAGATAAAGGGTGAGTTGTCTGTCAGGAACCGTCGCAACTAGTATCGAAGCATTCGTCAAATATTTTTTAATTTTGTCAAACAATTCTTGGCACTCTTCGTTTTATTCTCTTGGATTATTCTTTTTAAGCAATTTGAAGATTGGATTGCATTTATCGGTCAACTAAGAAATGAACCAAGAAACACAATTCAACCTCCCGAGGAATCCACGAACTTCTTTTTGTGAACTGGGTGGTGACAGGTTCTAAATTGCCTTCACCTTATTTGGATCTATTTCAATTCCTTTTCTACTGACAATAAATCCTATGAGTTTTGCTAATGTTACTCCAAAAGTACATTTATTGGGATTGAGTTTCAACTGGTATTTCCTTAAATTCAAAAACAACTTTCTCAGGTTCTGAATATGTTCCTCTTCAGTATAAGATTTAATGATCATGTCATCCATGTATACCTCAACTTTTTGTGCATCATGTCGTGGAATAAGGTAACAATTGCTCACTGATAAGTTGCCCCGACATTCTTTAATCCAAAAGACATCACTTTGTAACAATATGTGCCCCCATAAAGTTATGAATATTGTTTTCACCATATCCTCCAGGTTCATCTTTATCTGGTCATACCCCAAAAATCCATCCATGAAGGAGAACCACGAATGCCCTGGCGTATTATCAATCATAATGTCCATGTGTGGCAAGGGAAATTTATCCTTCAGGCTGGCTCTATTTAAATCTCTGTAATCCACGCACATGCGTACCTTCCCATCTTTCTTTGGTACATAGACTATATTGGCCATCCATTTCAGATATTGGGACACCCCGAGAGAACTAACATCAATCTATTTTTGCACCTCTTCTTTTATCTTTAATACCATCTCCGGCCCCAGTCTTCTAAGCTTCTGCTAAACCGGTTTACACTCTGGCCTTATGGGCAATTTCTGTACCACTATGTCAGTGTTCAATCCTGCCATGTCTTGATATGACTAGGCGAAAACATCTTTGAACTCCCGCAACAAATCAATCAACCAATTTTTTTTACTTTTGGCGAGAATGCAGTTCTTATTTTTACCTCTCTTCTAATTTCATTTGTTCCCAAGTTAAGAATCTCTAACTCCTCTTTATGAGGTAGGATCTGTTTGTCTTATTTTTCTACCAACCTTAGTCATTCTTCAGGGATTTCACATTCTGTTTCATTCTCGACCTCATTAACTTCCATTAGAAACACTTGCTGCTCAGAATCTACTCTAGGATTAGGTTTAGGATCATTCATGCAATTAATAATTGAAGACGTGCAAAGAAAATAATAATATATATTTTGGAAAGGATGAAAAAAACAAGAAACATGTTTGCCATTTGTGAATAAACATGAAAGTGTCTTTATTAAAATGAATTGATATGATGACCCTTTACAGATAACTCACTATACCCGCAAGCAAAGGTATGAAGCTGTTCATGGTATTTACTCTATTTTATTCTTAGACACTAGAGAAAGATCCTCGGTTGTCCAGTTGCCAAGCACTTCTCCAGGGAAGCACGGGCGGATTTTCTGTAGAAATCTCCCAGGCTGAGCCACCTCAAAGATTCCTCTGACAAAAAGCCCTTCCAGATCATTACCAAAAATCACCACCTCGTGTAACTCTTCAGTTTCACGGTTGACATCTTCAAGTTGCTCCTCAACATTCTCAAATCCTCGTGACTTGAAGATTTTAGCCAAATCAAATGAGGTCACGGGCTTGGAAAGAGCTTTAGTTCCTAAAAAATGGGCTCTCATTTGTTCCTCTCTCTTTTTTTCCAGATCTTTCAGTGTCTTCTGTATGCTAGGCTTGAAACCAAGTCCAAAGTGATCCTTTTTCATGATGATAGGTTTTAGACGTAGGCACCCCTGAAGATGCTTTCCCAGTCCCTCTCTTGTCTTTGCACCCCTTCCAAGCGTTTCACGTACAATCATCTTGGTGCAATTTGATAGCCTTGGTCGAGGTAATGGTTTACCTTCAGCGACAAAAGTTGTATTGACAAATTTCAAAGCTTTGAAAGAACATTCGAGGGATTTTCATTAGCTTCAATATATGGGGCATCAGTGGTTACCGAAGCGCTGATGTCTTCTTTTTCCCCAACGTTGAATAACTTCCTTTATATCACAAACTTTAATTTCTAATGCAGGGATGACGGGACTGGGCCGACTGAATGAATCCAGATTCTACCCAATAGGCAATTATACGTGGGTTTAATGTCCATCACCATGAAATCTACATTGTAAATTGTTGGCCCAATTAACAGTGGCACCTCATTTTTCCTCAGTACGTCCCAATTGGTACCATCGAAGGCCCTCACGGTGTTCTTATATGTATTCATGTGTGAATCATCAATTGGCAACCTTTGTAGAGATGCCATCGGCAGAACATTCAGAGCTGAACCATTGTCTATCATGAATCCTACCAACACATAGCCCTTGCAGTGCATGGTGATGTTTAAAGCCTTTACAGACCCTATTCCTCCTTCAGGAATCTCATCATCAGTGAATGTAATATAATTGTCAGCAGTAATATGATTAACTTTCCCGTCCAACTTGTTCACAAATATGTTGTTCGATACGAGCGTTTGATTGAGCACCTTTATTAGAGCATTGTGGTGCCCCTCAGAACTTAACAACAACTACAGGACATAAATTCTTGCCAGTTTCCTTTTCAACTACTCGATTATAATATACTCACTATGCTTCAAAAATTTCAGAAACTCTTGAGCTTTCTCCTTTATGACCAGCTCATTTATTTTTGGAGAAGGGTCTTCCCCAAAAAATTTCTTAGGTTCTGCCAAAGCCTTTCATTTAATCTTCGCTGCTTCCTTAGATACTTTAGACGAAGAATAAAATCTACCACTACGGGTAAAATGTCCCACCTCATTCACTATTT
The DNA here is from genome assembly GCA_958450335.1 of Hibiscus tridactylites. NCBI lineage: Eukaryota > Viridiplantae > Streptophyta > Magnoliopsida > Malvales > Malvaceae > Hibiscus > Hibiscus tridactylites. The sequence continues at coordinate 66,534,459 of OY288283.1, read as the reverse complement.
CTGTGTCAAGTTGTTCCTCTTTCTTTTCTTCTGGCACTGTCTTTATCTCCTCTTGTGGTTTTCCTTCCTCAGGCATAGTCACATTAGCTGCATAATTCCAGGGAACTTTGTGGGTGCTCTTGAAAGCATACGGTGCAGGACAAGAAATTACAACCTTTGGAGCCACTACCGGCTTTGCATCTATCAAGCTTCCAACCTTGGGTTTAACAGAAACAACCAAATGCTTGTGAATTTCGTATTTAACTCCAGAACACTTGGAAGTACATACCTCTACTTCCTTCTTCACTCTTATTTTCTCAAAGAACTCGATTTCTTTATTACCCGCCATCTTCTGTACCAAGCTTCTAAACTCTGAGCAGTGTTGAATCTCATGGTCACATTCATGGTGATACTCGCAGTACACATCAATTGCACCTCCATCTCTATTTTCATGCCTATTTCGATCATCCTGTCATTATACACCTGCTCAAATACTCATCTCAACGAAGATCTAATTTTTGAAACATCAGTCTTCAATCGCTTTGCTTCACCATCTTCCTCTATGACATTCACTCCTCGCCCATCGTGACTCGACAAGGGATTTGCTGCAATACTCAACTCATCAAACTTCAAAATCCCATTGTTGATCAGATTTTAAATCACCTTTTTGAATATAAAGCAGGACTCAATTGAATGCCCCGGTATTCAGGCATGGAATTTGCAATAAGAATCAGGTTTATACCATGAAGGGTAAGGATGCTGCAGAGGGGTTAGATAATATGGCCTTACCAAATATGTTTCGTACAACTGTGGGTACAGTTCAGCATACGACATTGGTATTAGTGTAAAATTCTTCTTGTCATTTCCTGAGCCACAAGAATCTTTCTTGTTCGAACCTTGTGAATTTCACAATGTTGTACTAGGTGAAGTGATGGTTGCATTCTTAGAAGCCTCATATACGCTTATATTGTTCACCTCATTATCTTTCCTATTGTAATTCCTTCGGGAGCTCTCCCCACTCTCAATACTACCACTTTTAATCATTTCTTCTATCATTTCCCCAGTCATTACTATGTCAGCAAAATTCAGCGTAGCATTACTGATTAATTTCTCGAAAAGTGGTCCTCTTAAAGTTTGAACAAACATGTGGGCAACCTCACTTTCCATCAACGGAGGCTGCACTTTGGCTGCTATATCCCTCCATCTCTGGGCATACTATCAGAGTGTCTCATCACTTCTCTGTTCTATGCCTTGCAACATAACCCGACTAGGAATCATTTCTGTCACGTGCTTGTAATGTTCTACGAAAGCTCCAGAGAGATCCTTCCATGATCGAATGTTCATACGGATCAATTGTGTATACCATCACGCCCCTGAACCAGTTAAACTAGCTAAAAGCAATGTATCAACTTCTTTTCGTCTTTCATGTGAGCAACCATCTTTCGGTTGTACATTGTGAGGTGAGCTTTTGGGCAAGTAGTCCCATCGTACTTCTCGAAATATGGGACCTTAAACTTCGGAGGAAGCACCAGATCATCCACTAAGCTCATTTCAACTGCACCTGATCATTAACGCCCTGGTTTTGGGCCTAGATGTTTTAGATGTTGAATTGGGCCGGTCGGGAACAGTTCGAACCCTTGAGGTGTGTTTAGGGAACACCAAGTTCAGGATGTTTTAAAAATATGGAAAATATCTAAAAATTCTCATTTATTATATAAATGATTATGGTAAAAATAATTTTACAAAATGAGATTTGGAAATATTACATTTTGGTATAGTGACCAAAATGCAGTTTTTGCAAAAGTTGACTAGTGACTGTTTTGTAAAGGATTGAAACTTTGAATCTTTAAGGAGATAATTTTACCATTTGTTTTCATCATATTTCTATTTAATTTGGGAGCTTTTAATAATGATTTTATTAAAGAAATAAAAGAGAATTAAAAGAAAATCAAAGGTTGACTTTCATATCCAACTTTACGATAGATTTTCTCTTTTCATTTTCTCTCAACTTCCAATCAGCCAAATACTTTTCTCTCATCAAAGAACCTCTGATTTTCATCTCGTTTACTGATATTTCATCTTCCAAAATATTTCTTATCTTTGTTTCATCAATTCTATTAATTTTTGCTTTGGATTTTCAAGAAAACTTGCCCAAATTGAAGAGAGATCAACCATTAGAGGTAAGTTTCATCCTTCTCCTCTAATGATCAGTTCTTTACTGAAATTCCCAAGTTATCAATCATTTGTTAATGGTTTTTGAGTTGTTTTGATGTTATAAACATGGAATAGTTGTTAAATTCAAGATTCTTGATGAGATCTTGAAGATTTTCGTATATTTATGATAATCTCTTAATTGAGGTTGATTTCTAACATAATTTTGATGTTATTTGATGTTAAGAATGAGGTTTTAACAAATAAATCCCGAATAAGTTTGGGTTCCTAAGTTTGAGATGCTAGATTTGTGGTTTTTGAGGTGTTTTTGGTGATATGTTATTGTTGAATGTATAAGGTTGTGTTAATGGTGATTTTTTATGTTGGTTGAGGTTTAGAAAATATTATAATTGATAGATATTGGATGGGCTTTGATTTGAGGAAGTTTGGAAGTGATTTCGGTTATTTCGGATAGCCGAAATGCTAGTTTTGAGTAGAGCAGCGAGTTAGAATGAGTAATTGGTGATTTTAATGCATGATGATGCATTAATCCTCTGCTCTTATGTGTAATGAATAGGGGAGACTTCATCGGACGCATTTGGTGTTGATCCGGAAGTGCCGAAAGCCTAGAAATTGTTTCGGCAAGCAAGCAAAACGTTTTCAGTGAGTGCAAATGGTTTTGGAAGTCCTTGAGGGACAAAGAAACAAGTTTTGGGGATTTAGGATTGGTTTGAAACATCATCCTAAGTCCGGAAGTAAGTATGTTTAGATTTTCTCTCGAAAAGTGATTGATGCCCCTAAATGCTTTTGACATGCTCTTGATTTGAGATAGACAAATTCCTACTATTTTATGCATGATTTATGACATGAAATGATATAACATATTGATCCCATGAGATAGAATGACATTGCAAAGAGTTTTGAGATTTTGATTAAATGCTATGCATGCATTATGATTTTGAAATAGGATGAGATTGATTTTAGAAATGTTGCATCAAAACAGTAGGTGAGATGGTGATTTTAACGTAATGTATAATGAGATGATTATCGGATATAATTGGTCGACCAATAGGATGTAAAGTGCACTATAAACTAAAAATTCGTACATGCTCTTTGGAGTCGAGCAATGGGGGTAGTGCCATCCCAATCCAAAGTGAGAGTCTGATGATGAGAGATACCATCGGGGTAGGTCTTGGTGAAACACCCAAGCTTTGTCGAAGATAGATACTGCCATGAGAGTCCGGTGGCGAGATCCCACCGGGGTTGGACTTGGCCTCGAGTCAAGCTATCCGCATATCCGAGTAAAGATAGAATATGAAATGCCAATATATGAGAATGAACTTTGATTCACATGTATCAATGATAGAAATGATTTTATGCAATGAGAAATGCATATGAGATTTTGAGATTTGAAATGCTTTTGTGTATCAAGCATGTGTAGCTTTGCCATGAGATTTGCATTGGTTAATGCATGAGATAGATAGATGGTACATGTGGTTTTCAAAAGGTGTTTTGCTTTGAAATGGATTTCAAGCATGAGATAGAAAGAGCATGGTTTTAGAAATGGATATCAAGATAGAGATTTAAAAGCTTGCATTGTTGTGTTGGTGTTTTTAGAGCATGCCTCACTAAGCTATTGTTCTTACGCTCTCTTTTACCAACAATGTAGATAATTGAGACATTTTGGGCAGCAAGGAGGCTTAAAGGAATTCAATGATTTTTAAGCTCAAGTATGGTGTTATACTCTTACTTTAATAATGATATATGGCAATAAGATTTAATGGTTTGTTTTGGGAGATAAGTTTTTGGACTCCCTGTTGTTGATGCAAGTTTTATATGGTTTATTTGGTTTGTAGAAGGCCTTTATATTGGTTTTGATGCTTTATCTTTCCTTTTGGTATGCTAATGGTTTGTGGTTTGAGCATGCTCCATTATATGCCTCGCTATGCTTGTGTTAATCAATCAAATGTTACCATGTGCTTAGAATTGCATGCTTATGGAATAGGGTGGCTACTATAAACATGTACATATGATTTGGTGTTGATTGCTTGAAGTTTAATATGAATTTGGGGCTGTTTTTGGGACACTTCTGGTATGCGTATCGATACTTGGGCTTGCGTATCGATACGCATAAGCCAAATTTGTGCCTTTTTGTACATGGGTTTCGGTACAGATGGAGAGTGTTTCAATACAGGTTTGAAGGGTGTATCGATACGCGAGAGAGCGTATTGATACCCTTTTTGCGATTACGGTCACTGCCTTCTCGCGTATCGATACAGTCCCCAGGCGTACCGATACGCGACCGTTAATTTTAGTTAGTAGCATCGTTTATAGCTTGAAAATGTTGCATTTTAGTCCTTGAACTTCAAGTTTGCAATTGGATGAGTATGGGAGGTCTGATTGTGATGAAAATTGACAGAGAAGCGTGAAATATGACTAATTGAATAAAGGTAACTTAAAAATAAGAGGAGTCCTTGTAATTTGCAGAAATTACTTTTTGGTCCCTAAATGTCCAATTTGTGCAATTAAACCCCTAAACGAAATCTGATCGTTGTGTTGTTTCTTCCTATGCTCTTTGATGACCACATAGGATGCAATCTGCATCTAGAAAAGGTAAAAAGAAAAAAAGGGTTGTCAATCGAAGTCGGCTTTAACGAGTTGACTTTAGGTTTCCCCGTGTAATCACCTCGATTCGGGTCAACCGTCTAGACCGGGCTAAAGGGGTTATACGATCCTATCTCTTTCACTTTCTGTATTTCTAGCAAGCGGTCCTCTAAGGCTTTGCAGCGTTCCTCGTACTTCTTTTCGATCTCGGTGTGAATTTTCTCTGTCCCATTTAGAGTACTCAGATCAGGAACATCTTCACCACTTTAAAAATTCGCTTCAACGTGCACTGGATGACTAGGCGTTGCTCATGCTAGATTGATGTGGACCGTCTTCATAGGAGGTCTTTCGGGATGTACCCTAATGTGAGATGTGGTTTCTGTCTGGTCATTCATTTCATTAGAAGCACCTTCAGGTACTTTGGACTTTCCAGACTCTTTTGGTTCCAACAGTGCAGTTAGCTGATTGATAATCTCTTTTTGAGTATGAGAAAAATAATCCTTGATAGATCTCTCCATTCTATCAAATCAATTTTTTGATTCCACTCAATCATTCTCCAAACTGGCAATACCATCCTCAATAGTCATGGCTTTAGAGCGCAAGCGGGTTCCGTATGAATGCGGAATGATTATGGCTTAAAAACAAACTGCCATAAAACCTTTCTTTATTAAAATCCTTCTTTTGTAGAATATAATATAATATTAATGTGCATGAATGTATGAATGCATGAATACAAGAAAAAAGCTTCGAATTCAAGAACTAGTCTTTTGGAAACATTCACTTGCCTGAAGGTCCAAATACAAGGAAAATATAATTTTTCTACAAAAAACTACTAGCTCTAACTCCTAGATTAACTAATTCGTGTAGTAGATGAGTGATGAATTCTTCGTGCTCCAACTCAGCATTCGATCGTTCCAACAGGCTCATAGACAATATCTGCACATATGAAACAACGCTCTTGACTTGTTTCCTTGAAGTTTACCAATTAGTCATTCTGGTTTTGGATTGTACGTTGTGCTGCTTCATACTTATCCTTCCATGCTCCACTTTCTTGGTATAGTGCTTCTTCGTATCTTGCGAGCTTCTCTTTCAAATCCCGCACCACATTTTCCAGTTATGATATCTTTTTCTGCAACCCTTCCTTCTCTTGTTCCATCTGGACCTTGTCTTCGTTGTGGTATTTCGTGATCAGCTGCTCTAACTGTGACACTTGGCTTGTTGGATCAAAGTTTCTGGCTTATTCTTCCTCTAGTTTCTTCTTTGTCTTGCTGCATGATTCCTTGCTTGCCTGAGACTTCTTCTCGTACATCCTTTTCTAGTCATCCCTTTCTTTTGTCATAGCGTCCAATTTCTCTTACAAGTTTTCACCACCTTACTTGTCCCTTCTTTTTTGCTTTGCCTTGTAACTACCATGAATCTCTTGCAGCTCCTTCAAATCCTGACTGATCTTTTTGTTTTGCTCCATTAACTTTGTTTCCTTTCCTTCGTGCATATTCACTTGCAGCTTTGCCATGGTCAGTTCTTCAGTAAGGTCACTAATTCCTTTTTCATATTTCTTCAAGTCCAACTCTCGATCATGCCATAGTTTTTCTAGTGCAGAAGGTGCTTCTCTAACGAATTGAGCAGACGAGCCGACATTCACCTGTCTTTCTTGAAATATATTATCATTAACCATTTTGTGTCCTTCATTCCTTATATCTTGCCATCACTTCTAAGTCCTGATATGGTTGAACCCTTCTCGGCCTTTCCTACGCTTTTGCAGTATGAGTTACTATCCCTTTGTAGTCATTTGTCTTGTGTGCATATTCGAATTTTTCCATACCCTCAAGGGCCGGTACAAACTGCCTCGAACTAAACTGTTTGGACACCAACAAGGGGCAATAAGTTGTTCCTCCCCAAATTCCAGGTAATAGAACCCAATCTTTGTCTCCACATCGATATAAAAAGGTTGTCCCCTTATTCAACTAGGGATCTTTCCACACAACATCGGTATCCTTCAACTTGAAATATTTTTCCCATTGTCTCTCGTTCCTTTTCTCTAACGGGCAACTGGTTCGATGTTCTTCTATCGGTGCGTATGTATCAAGATACATGATGCCTCTATAAGGAGTATTCTACCTATGACCTCTAAACCAAATCTCAAGCAACTGTGCACACCCCTAAAATCTTCCATCCCCTGATTTCTTGCACGCAATTAGTGATCTATAAGTTTCAAGTAAGATAGCATGCACTATATTTACCCCTTTCTCCTATCGCTCGAATAACCCCACTATTGACGGGTCTATGTGCTTCGTGTCCTTGGAAACAGAACCAACCCATATATGCATAAGACGAATAGGCTTCTCATCCTAGCTGGTTCGTCGTTACTTGCTAATATTAACTCTTTAAGAACTCTCCAATTGATACGCTCCTTATCCTCATTTTGGTCAGTACTATCACTATTGGCCATCTTCCCATCCAACCACTCTTTTGTCTTTTCGGTAATCTACACAAATTTCTTTTTGAAACCTGAGTTGTTGTTGGGTCTACTGTAGATCTTGTCACTTTGGATCCTAGGGCAATTAACCAGTACCTCATACTATTCGAGTATGGGTGTCATGTCTACTCGACCAAAGTTGAAACAATTATATGGAAGATTCCAGAATTGTGCCATTAACCTAAGCAATTAATGATCTATTCTTACACTCAACAATAAGTTATATCTCCAAATTCCTTTCTGAATAATTCTTTCATGTCATTTCCCCACTGATCTCATATGGCTTTAACTTTTGGTAGACAAACATTCTTATTAGTATTTATCTTGACTTGACTCTTCATCCGTGACACATCATCCAAGTTAACTCGGTCATTTGGCCATACCCTCTCTCTCAGAATTCTCTCAACCCAAACACTAAAAACCCAAAATTTCTATATAAAAACGAATCAAAACCTCAAATTTGAATCAAATTCATCTTGTGTTCTTCCATTTTTTTCTTAGTTTGATCCGAAGTCACATTACTCCGGTCGAGCAAACATGTTTTTCGGTCATCGACCACCGTCCCTACCACCATCGACCTCCGGCCAGTCGCCGCAAGGCAGTTTTTAGCTATTGGTTGGAACCCTGAATCCCAATTTGCCCATTTTTTATACCTAAAAACCCTAAATCTATTCTCGGTTCGTCAAAACCGCCCAACTCCGACCGGCCTACGCTAACTATCCGTCCCAGCTCTCTTCAACTCCACTATTGCCATTCTCCAGCCACCGTAACAAATCTCTGATATCGTTTTCTTCATAATTTTCGATTCTATTTTTAGTTTTTTTCTAATATTCAACTTTTTTAGGAAATAAAGAGATAAAGAAGGTTTTACCTCGATTTTAGCAATTCGGCGATAACTCTGGCAGCAGCGTGACTCTCCGGCGATGGTGCAGCTCACGACGATTTGATCTCCGGCGTCATTTGAGCTTCTTGAGGTAAAACTCTTTCTCTCTCTTATTTTATTTATTATTATTCTTATTAATTAGGTGTAATTATAGTGGTCATTATTTGATCTAACTTTTTTTTCTCTCTCTCCCTATTTATAGAGTGGTGCAAACGCTGATGTTAGCGAAGGCTTGATCCATGTGAATGGCAATGGACCAACCTAAGGCCGCCGCGTGTCCCTTTATAATCAAATTTTGGCAGGAAAAAGAGGATTTGGATCAGATTTGTGTTTCTTTGGGTGTTAAAATGAGAGGGAATTAATTGTGACTTGGGTTTATAGTTGAGCTTTTATTTCTTTGTATGTGGACTCATATATTGTAATGGACACTTTATTTATTTATTGGACTCTTTGGACACTTATTTTATTTATTTATTTACTACTATTAGTTTTTTTATTTATTTACTACAAATGTCTATATTTTCTTTAGGCTTAAGTTGTAAATAAGTGCCTAAAGTATACATTTTTATCATATAGGTGCATAAAATATTTTTTGGACCAAATACGTGCATAACGTTTTCAAAGTTACTCAAATAGGTGCCCGATGTGACTGTCCGTTAAAAAAAGTTCAGTTAACCAATAAAAGCATGACATGTGACAATATTAAACATTTTTTATTTTACTTTTTAACCAATAAATCAAAATTTTTAAAATATCCTAAAATTTTCAAATAGTCCCCAAATCCGACCACTACCATCGGTGTTGGTCACATTTCCGGCGACGGACTGAAGCACTTTCCCCTTGCCGAACGACCCACACACCGTTTATCGCCTGTTATGCCATCATTCGTCGCGAATTATTCAAATGAACCCTTTCACAATTTTGGCGTTTAGCACGACGTCGGTTGATTTCCGACGACGGGGTGATGGGGTAAATGCTCATGATGGTCAAGTGACGGATGTTGTGGGCGCCGGTGTGGCAATCGGCGACGAAATCAAGTCAAGTCGGGATTTGATTTTTGGGTGTTAGGGATTTCAAATTTTGGGGCTAATATGTGAAATAAAGAAAATATTTTGTTTTTATTAATTTTTAAATATAATTTTGGAATTTTAAGAAGCTGACACGTGTCATTTAACAGTCAAAATTAACGGACATTGACGGCGGACACCTATTTGAGTAACATTGAAAACGTTAGGCACCTATTTGGCCCGAAAAATACTTTAGGCACCTGTCTGGAAAAAAAAGTATAGTTTGGACACTTATTTGCCACTTAATCTTTCTCTTTATATCCAAATATTTTTCTTTTAAAACGAACTTTAAATCACTAATTTTTATGTTTAGATAATGAAATATGAACTTTTAAATTTTATGTATTTTCTATGTGTTTTTTTTTAAATTGGACTAAAATAAAAATTAAGAAAATGTAAATTGGGTTACCCGGGTTTTACAGGTAACTAACTAGCGGCTATCGGGTAATCATGGCAGTGGCAGAGCCACGTATTGTTTAGGGGGTCAATTGACCCCACTTGATTGGTTGTGGCATGAGATTTTTAATAGTCACTTGATTTATTTGGGTGTGAGATCAACAATATTTATATTGTAATTGTATGAAAATACTCGTACCTCGGAGTCTACTCTAATTTTATTATATGAAAATCCTGACTCTGTCATTAAATCACGGGCTGAGAATAAGCCGACAAATATACTACCCGAGACGGTTGCCTATGGCAAATTTATTTTAGTAATTTAATGATTCAGTTGGAAAACGGAAGAGAAAGTGTTGTCAAAATTGTGTTATTTGGATCGTCAAATATGTGAGATCTTTGTCAATCACTCAAATATACCATCGTCTTTCCCTTGCAAGAAGAAGCCAAGTCCTTGTTTGCCCCCTTTTATGTAAATTTGGTAAATGCTTTACATCATTACTCTCTTCTTTATCTCTTAATTTATTAATAACTTTTTTATCTTTCATTATGGCATTTCAGCACCCAGTTTTGACCAAACCAGAGCCCTTCTCTTTTAAATTATACTCCATTACTCAACTTTGATTATTTTTTTTAAGGCAAAATACAAAAAGATGCCCCAATATTTGTATGTTTTGTCATTTGGCCCTTTACTTTTTTTTAGAACAAACAACTCTTAACATTTTAATTTGGTCCAAATATGCCTCTAATGGATGAAAACTGCCAGTCAACGCTTGATTCTGACTGGACTTGTCACGTGTTAAGATCGGCTGCCGTGGTATATGCCACAACATATTTAAAAAAATTATTTTGTTATACACTTCTTTATGGTGACATGTGGCTGACTATCATGCTGACACATGACCGAATCGGATGGTGACGTGTGGCTGACTATCATGCTGACACATGACCGAATCGGACGGTGACATGTGGCGATTATGATGTTGGAAGTTGTTTGCTCCAAAAAAAAATAGATGACCAAATGAAAAAACATGCAAACGTCGAGGACATCATTAGTCATCTTGCCTATTTTTTAACTCAATTTTACTAATATTTCTTAATAATAAAAGTTTCACAATCTAAATGGATGAAACTAAAAGTTTATGATACACTCGTACACATGGAAAATATGCTAAATTTAGTGGCTTACAACGTAAATTACACAACCAAGATGTAGATGAAATGAAATATTTTATAAATGTATATTTTTAATATTTTATTTAGTATACGATTAGAGATGAATGTTGGATTAAAATCCGTAATTGTGGGCATATATGTAAAATGTATGTTGTTATCATAAAGTATGACACAAAATCAAGTGACCAATTATATTAGGTGTGCCATAGGTATTAAAGTGTCATGGAAATAAAAGTGTAAATATCGTAATTTATATTTATAATTCAATGAGGGACAGAATTATAAATATTTAATTGTTGATTTAATAATAAACTATATAAAGAGGTAGTGGTCCCCCAAGAAATAGGTTAACTTGTATTACTCTTGTCCACGTCAGAGAGTTTTTACGGCAAGGTAACATATCTTCTTGGAAGATCACAACCACCTTTTAGGCGATCTTCGTCAAAAGATTCAAAGTTTTCATCTATCGATTAATTCAAGTACGCTTCCGCATTCAATTTATTGTTCTTGATGGTTTAACATGATAGATCTTGGGTATTATGATTCATATTAATTTATGATTTGGTTCTAACAAGTGGCATCAGTGTCAGGATATGTTGAATCTTTAAAATCATATTTTTGGTTTTAATCTTTCATCTTTTTTGCCATTTTGAAATTATAATATGCATGTATATATATATATGTGGTGATTTGGGTTTTTTTTCGCTGATTGCAATAATAGGAAATTGGGTTTTAGTTTATTGCTATTAATCGACAATACGTATGAATTGCGTTTTTTTTTTTGATGCAGGACATTCCAATGTTTTTAGTCTATGTTAATTAGGGTTTGGTTATCATACGTTTTCGAATTCCGAATGTTAGTATATTATGTTTTGATTCATCATGTGCGATAAACCTTTACTGTTATAATTAAATTTAGGCTTTTTAACAATAATAAATATTTCGTATTCGTGCCCCTTTATGAATTCATTAGTTACCGTAAAACTTTCTTGATTATGGATTTACTTTTAGATTATAATATTGCTTTTACTTTCTTTTTTTTTTTGGCTAGTACAGTAAAGGAGCAGCAGAAGCTAACTTCTCCGCTCAGCTTCCACAATACCCTGTACCCCACACGGAGGTTCCAACATCCACGCATCACCACGTTGCTGGCCGGTAAACATCCGGGCAAGGAAGTCTGCCACCTTGTTCCCCTCACATCCAATATGTTGGATCCGCACCTCCCATTCCCGGCACAACAAGCCAAATATTAGATCAACCACCACATCCCCACGTAACGCCGAGGATTCATTCGTAAGAATCCGAATCACCTCCATATTCTCCGACTCAAGATACACCTTCTTGAACCCCAACCTCCATGCATGAAATAAAACATCATATATCGCTCATAATTCCGTCATTAACACCGAACAACTACTAATCTTACGAGCGCAACCAAACACCCATTTCCCCAATCAATCTCGGATAACTCCCCCTATCGCAGCGGCTCGCTGCTGGCCATGCACCGAGCCATCATCATTCACCTTCATCCACCCAATTGCAGGCCGCTGCCATTGATTCTTCACCTCAATCAGCCGGCGTGGTACATCAGCAGTGGGAGGCACGTTGTCGAACTCCACGGCTAGCTGCAGACATTGCGAAACAATGTCCCCTTGCGCAATATAAGACGCATCCAGAACCAAGCTGCATCTATGCTTCCAATTGCTTTTACTTCTTTAGTAATTGCATATAGTAAATTCAATTATAAAATATATATTTTATTTAAAATATATATTTAATTCAGTTAGATAAAAATTTTAGTTCTTATCGTTAGTGATTAAAATATTTTTGACTTGAACTTTGCCGTGGTAAATTTACGGTGACCTGGAAACTTTATTATCAAGTTAGCTCGAAGCTTTATATTTGGATTAGTCTAATAAACTATGGATGAATTTGTTGAATTTTGTTTAGTTTTGTACATAACCTTTGGCTTAAATTTGTTTAACATTATGCTTAATTATGCCATAAATGTTATCTACGAAATATACATTTGGTTTTGGTTTTGGAAAGCATGTCATTAATCTTATAAAATTCATATCCTATTAAGTTTGATTAAAAATTTCAATTTTGATCGTTAGGTTATTATGAATATATTAAAGTTTAATGTGATCATTTTAATCACTTGTATGATATATTTTTTTAATTTAAGTTAAAGATTGGTTGTTTGGAATTTAAGTTTTATTTTGGTAAATGCATGCTTAAAGAATTTTTTTAGAAATAGTCAAAGATTTTAGTTTTTTGATTTCTGATAGCCCTATTTAGACAATCTTATTTTGGGTTATTTTGGAAACTTAAGTGTTATCAAAATTTCAGCATTGACTATTATAAAATTTTAAATTTGAATATCGGTATATTTATATTATATATTTTGAGATAAATTAATCGAAGCATTAAGTCACCAAAGTTACCTTTATTGTGAAAATTATTTTATTTTAAAATATAGAAGGTTTTGTGCATGTAAGTCGAATTATGTTAGTATTAATCGGCCCAAAGGAATGTTAATAATTAACATTATTACATGTACAACTGTGGTTATAAACATGTGATAATTATTCAGTTTTATATGTGAGCAATAAATCGGCCCAAAAGAAGATTTTTGTTTGACATGTTCTTATTATTAATGTTTGATTATTGTACCAAGATATCACTTGCAAGTTAATGTTTTGTCCAAAGATGAAACATTAATGAAGTGTATGGTATCTTGATATGGGGTTTACCTTTATTCAAATTTATTATTATTTTAGTTATCTTTTAAGTTTATTGAAAGATAAAATTAAGACAAATATTTTAAAACAATTAAATTCATATTTTTGCTTCGGATGTCTAGTATTTTAATGGATTAATTGAAACATAATGTCACCAAAGTGACCGCTTTTGTGTAGATTAGTTTATTTAAAATATCAAGATGATTATGGGTTTTTGTAATTCATGCGTTTATTAATTGTCCCAAAGGAAAGTTATAATTTGGCAGAATTACAACGACAACTCACTACAAAAATGTACATATACCGACACCCGGTTATACCGACGGACAAATATCGTCGATATAGGTAATATATACCAACGGAAAACAACACTATCGGTAAAAGTTTTGATGTATACCGACGGATACAAAATTTGACGGTATAGATGTAATATATACCAGCGAGGAATAAGAATGCGTCAGTATAAATGTGATATATACCGACAATGTACTGAGACTGTCAGTACAGGTAAACCATAGGCCGACGAATTTTTGTGTTTGTTGGTATAGGTGTAGTTTATACCGACGGTTATTTTGACCGTCGGTATAGGTGAACCTATTTGTCGGTATAGGTAAACTTGTCTGACAGTATAGGTAAAATATTTATCGACGGTTTGCATTTTAATTATTTCCCCGATATAGGATTTCCCAAAAGTCCCAATCCCTAAATTAAAAATTCACCCAAATAGCTCTGCTCTTTCTCGCGCTCGTCGACGGCCGTGGCTTTGAACGCCGATCTGGGCTCCAAGCCTACGTCTTCTGCTCTCTCTCGCGCTCGTAGACGGTCATTTGTCTCTTTGCCAACTTTGATGAACCCCTGCTTCATTGTCGTTCCAGGTTTCGACTCTCTATCTTTTTATGTTTGCTACATACTTGCTTATTTCAGATTATCTTGCTCCTGTTTTTGTTTTGTTACTGATTTGATAAATTTATTGCGACTAGCTCTGTTTTTTCTTCTTTTTTGGGGTGATTAGCAAGAACCGATTTAAGCTTCATCCAAAACGCAGAGCTTATTTTGCCTATCTTTTATAATGACCAGAATTTTGAACATTCAATAATTATCATATTGGAAACTTAGGTACGCAATAATCCTTCTGGTTTGAGGATGATCCAAGTTATTGTAGTTTCCCTCTCAAGTGCTTAGATTTTATGGGATTAATTTTACTGCAAATATGTCTCGTTTTCTCTCCATGCTTAATTTGGATTTAAATTTGTATTATGATTATGAATAAGATATTCCAACACTGTTTCAGGGCAATCTTTTGAGTTGCAAGCTGTAGATTAAATTTGTTTCCTGAGAATATCAGAAATCTGTAAAATCAACATATGTTCTCTTTATATCCCTTCAATATAGTTTTGTTATGGTACAATCTCAAGGATAATATTGGTGACTTGTAAATATTATAGCGAATTGTTAGCATAAACTAACCAACATATGTTACTTGTGTTGTAACATTATAAGTTTACTTAGTATATTTCAAAGAATCTCATATCTCTCTTTTATATTATTTGTTTTGAGTTTAAATAGAGAGGCTTGGTATTGGGCTTGTAAGAGAAAAAGATAACGGTGGTTGCGCGCACATGAGGTTTGGTCAAGAAGTTCAGTCTAGTTGAAACCGACAAATTTTCCCATGTGCATGAACTAGAGGGCCGATCCAATTTTATTATTATTTAAAATTCATTTTGGACCATCCATTTTCTGATTAATTTTAACTATTCATTTCAAACAAAAGTATCTTTATTCTTAACCATTCATTTTATTTTTGACCGATTTGCCCTTATCCGATTACTTTTTAGATGCCCTTTTTAGGCATGCATGGTACTATAAATACCATGCACATATACCTTCATAATTCATCAAAAAAAAGTAGAATCATCTACTTACTTTCTTCTTCTTTCTCTCATTTTAAACACCTTTTAAAAGCTGAGTATTCATTGGTTCTTTGCTCTTTCTGTTGCATGCTTTAGCAGAAGTGCTTGTTGAATCCTGGAGGGTACACCTCACCGTGAAATATCCTTAAGGATGGTGTCTAGTGCACGCCTTAAGCAAGTCTTATTTTCAACCTTTTTCGGTTTAACCAAACATTTTCCTACAATCTTAAGGATATTTCTCCCATTTTCTATTTTAAACCGAAAACCTACGACCTCTTAACAAAGATTTTCGTTGGTATTGTTGTTGTTGTTACGTTGTTCGTGCAGTACTCTAGTGCGTCCCTTTATAGTCACAATGTTGTCTGTACATCATAATTTGAACTCCACTACTAAAATAGGTATGTATTGTCTATGAATTTATTAGGATGCTTTTAGATAATAATTTTATTTATCCATGCTATAATACTGAATTATTATTCTTATGCCTAATATCTATGCTTACAGAATTTTGTGAGTTGAGCTTTAAGCATGATTGAAGTTGGTTACAAACTTAAAATTATATTTAAAAAAAAGAAGGAAAAGAAAAATTATTTTATGTGTGGCAGACTCCATAATTGATTGTTGGTATAATGTGAAAGTGCATGTCTAGGATTGATCCTATCAAAGACTTGGTATTTAAGAGTGTCTTTTACACCACCTCTCTTTCATAGGAACCTACTTGGTGCATTATTCATTGACTATGCCCACGATTTTTATCTCCAATTATGATAACACGTTGAGCCACCATATAACTTAGTGAAGAAATTTCAATGAGAAATGATTATCTTGTTAAGCCAAATATTAATTTGGTTGAAATAGATGTCGTTGATCCTGTTGAGCCAAATTTTAATTTGGTTGAAGCAGATGAGATAATTTTTGTGTTCATTTCTCAAAGTTGATATATTTACGAATACAAAAGAGTGGATGATAGACAATGGTGCTACTAGGCACATATTTATGTCATACACTTTACGGAGGAAGGGGAAGAAATTGTCTATCTTAAACACCGTTTGAAACTGCACAAGTATTTGAAGAGGCAAGGTATTATTCAAAGTTAAAAAAAATCTTAGCCTAAATTTCCTTCAAATGTGACGAATCGAGAATATATTCCGTGAAAAAGGGTTTGTAACATGTTTATTCAAAATTATTAGACATGCTATTTATATTTCTTGTATGATTAAATGTTATGATAATTTATGGGATATGTTAATGTGAGAACTTATATTGTTATGATTGATTTGACATGCTAATATTAATATAATTTGTAAAATGTGTATGTTGGATTTTCTATGTGAAAATGATTAGAGACACCTTAAGTTTATAAAACTTATATGTTCTTAAAATATTTTTAAGTGTGGGGGTATTTTGCCAAATTTATGCTTCTAGTTCGCAAGGAAAAATAATTGTTTCTAAAATGTTAGATTGCATGTTCACAATGTTGCATATATGCTTTGGACAATAACATATTTGGTTGAAATGAAATTGTTAAACAAGCAATGACTATAATTTATGTCAATTTTAGTAGTATTTTTCGAGTTATATCATATTTTATTTCAAGAATAAAAGAATGGGTAAGATAAAGGAGATGCTTATTTTGCTTAATGACTATAATGAAAAAGAAATCATAATTTGTGATCTATCTCCTCTTATAAATTGGTGTATCATTAAAATTGCACGATTGTTTCTTCTAATTTATGAGCCAAACTTATTTGAAATATGATTGTGAACATAATGATTTGAGAAGATTTGAACGACCTAGAACTGTAAAATTCTTTGGAAGTATTATTTTTTATATTTATACTTGGCTGAAAATGATGTAATTTTTCTGAATTGATTTCTTCTTATGATCCTTTTCTTTTGAAAAGTGGTTAGCATTAAATGTAACTCATTTTTACAACGTTTGTAAATTAGTTTTCTACTTCTTAAAACAGAACTTATCGATTGCAAACAATTTTTTTTACAAAGAAATTTTAAGAATAATTATTCTATAAATATATATTGCAAAAGCTTTTACTTAAAACAATATAAATTGTTTTGAAATTTTTACTCCATTTACAAAAAATTTCATTGGAATTTTTTTCTCTAGTTTCAATACAATTTTTTTATCAGCCAAATGGACGTTAAAGTCATATTTTTTGTTACTTAAAAGTATATAGTGAACAACTCGAAGAATGCATCGTATCAGGTTGTGAAATCAAAGTTTGTAAATTTCTTAAATCATTGTATGTCTTGAAACAAACTCCCAAAATTGTGGAATGAGAAATTCAATCAAGGGATAAGTGAAAACATGAGTAATTATTTGTTTGTGTTGGTAGCATGTTTATCTTAATAATGTTTTTTGTTTATACCAAACTAATTGACGATGTTTGTGTGATTATTTATTTATGTATTGATTACATGCTTATCTTAGTAATTATTATGTGAGACTGAAATGTATCTTGCTTCAATGAAAGACATGAATGAAGCAAATGTCATATTGAGTATTTAAATCGTGAGGAAGCGTGGTAGCAAAATGCTACCACAAGAACATAACGTTAAATTTTTAAGATGTTTGGATATATTGATACCAAACCTCTGAATATTCATTATGATGCTAATATTCAAATGAGAAAAATATACATGTGATCATGTTGCTCAATCCAAGTATGCATAAAATTATTAAATTTTGATGCACTTGATGAATTTTACTAGACTTGAGATGACACATGTTATTTTTCAATTGAGCTGATATACACAACTCAAATCATTATTGTTGAGTTGATGTAGTAAAGTTAATAAGATATCAAAAAGATATCATGAGTTATGATATTCTACTTAGTGAAATACTCGTTGTATTAAAAGGATACAATGATGATAATTGAATATCTTATTCATGTAAGACTAGAGCTACTAGTGGTTATGTATTCACCCTTAGAGGTAGAACACTATCTTGAAAACTAGCCAAACAAACATTTATAGAAAATTTACTATGAAGTCTACATTTATTGCATTAGAGTTAGCTAATAATGAAGCTAAGTGGATTCTTCCATTTCTTAGCCTGTATAATAAAGCTAAGTGGTAGAAAAACTTCTTAGCATGTGTAATGAAGTTAAGTGGTAGAAATTTTTTATCCTGAACAATAAAGCTAAAGGATAGAAAAATCTCTTAGCATATATTTGATGTTAAGCGGTTGAAAAACCCCTTAGTCTGTATTTCATTAGGCACAGAAATGATAGATTTAGTGCCAATGCGTTATGATTGCCAAGTAGCAATAGACATTGCAAAGAATAAAAACTTTCAAAGGTCAAACTAGACATATTTGTCTAATGACATGAGGTAATAAAGCAGCTGCAAAAAGATGAAGTGATATCAATTGATTATGTGAAGTTAGAAATGATTTTGGCCAAATCATTCAGCTAAACCCCTGGGAAGAAAATTAATATGTGAAACATCGAGGGGAAAAAGGACATATGTCAATATAATAAATCAACAGTGATGATAACCCAACCTTTGTGATTGGCGATCCCATGAAGAAGGTTCATATGAGTAATAACAAGTCATTGATTGATCTTGTAGAGAAAGCACTACATTATTTTTTTACCCCTTCCTATGGTGTAAATAGTGCTAAAATTTGCAAGGATGGTGAGGGTGAGTAAAACTCTTAATCAAGTTCATAGCCTTTATAGGTGGTGTAAAACTCTTAATCAACTTCCTATGGTGAAGTGTGGCCACTTCTATGAGATATATGACAAAGTCTCTAGAGCACTTATGAAAACCAGGCACGCACATGGCCTATTAGCGCACAACCGCGATAAAGAGCAAGAATAGATATAATGTGATTAATGAGAATGTTAGCTTACAATAATGAGTTATTGGTTTCTTAGAAACGTGTTTCACCAATTATTTTGTAAGTTATGTCTCATTTTTCTAAGTTTTGGTTCATAGTCCAGAAAGACACCATAATGAATACGTTATGTCAGAATACTCAGCTAAACCTTTCTATTTATCATTCTTTGAAATATGTGGTGGATTGTTGTAAAATTATAAGTTTACTTAGTATATTTCAAAGAATCCCACATCTCTCTTTTATATTATTTGTTTTGAGTTTAAATAGAGAGACTTGATATTGGGCTTGTAAGAGAAAAATATAACGGTGGTTACGCGCACATGAGGTTTGGTTAAGAAGTCCAGTCCAGTTGAAACCGACAAATTTTCCCATGTGCATAAACTAGAGGCCCGATCCATTTTTATTATTTTTGTTTTTATTATTATTTAAAATTCATTTTGGACCATACATTTTCTGATTTAACCATTCATTTCAAACAAAAGTATCTTTATTCTTAACAATTCATTTTATTTTTAACTGATTTGCCCTTGTCTAATTACTATTTTTAGATGCTCTTTTTAGGCATGCATGGTACTAAAAATACCATGCACATATGCCTTCATAATTCATCAAAAAAGTAGAATCATCTACTTACTTTCTTCTTCTTTCTCTCATTTTAAACACCTTTTAAAAGCTGAGTATTCATTGGTTCTTTGCTCTTTCTATTGCCTGCTTTGGAAGAAGTGCTTGTTGAACCCTAGAGGGTACGCCTCACCACGAAATATCCTTAAGGACAGTGTCTAGTGCACGCCTCAAGCAAGTCTTATTTTCAACCTTTTTCAGTTTAACCAAACATTTTTCCTACAACTTGTATAATATTTACCATATTATCAGGAACATAATTTTAGCTAAAGACTGAATTTTATTCTTGGGACAAAATTAAAACACATCAATATGCATGTAATATTTTATACCCTAAACATTTAGCATATGCTCTGAATAGTGAATAATAGTGTCAGTGTTGTTTTTCCTGGTCTCAATGATAACTCTGAGCACATGAACTTGGTTAATGTTGTAAATGAGAGGTTTTGTGGAATTTCCATCAGTTGATGAGTTGTGCATAAATTATCACTATTTACATTGTTGCCTATTAATTGGTGTGGTACAGACAGTTCATTTTCATATCCCACCAATATTTTCTTTTCAAATCGCTATAATATTTACCATATGTTCCTGAGAATATCAGAATCATGTATATTGACAATAATTGTTATGCACACCAACTAAAATTGGATATACTGATTTTATTAGATCATTAATAGGCAATTGAATAATGACCGATTTCTTTGATTATTTTTCAGAGGTGCGTTGTTAAGTTGTCATCTCTTGTTGGATGCAAAAGCTATTAGAGTTTTGACTCATCTTCTTCTGATACGGGACGACAAGGTGAGTAAGTAGATCATTTTATTTATTTATTTTAAATTATTAACACGTGTTAATCTAAGTTTAAGCTATTAGAGTTGGATTCAAAAGCTATTAGAGTTTTGACCCATTTTATCGTTTACTTTAATATACTAGATTAAGTTATTAGAGGTACCTCAAATAATTTATTGTAAGACTAAGAACTGCACATGGTGGATAGTTGATAGTTTGAAATCACTGCAAAAATAAATCAAATTTAAAATGCCATTAGTTCATTGGTAATACATGTATCATTGATGGATATGACATGGATCAATCTCACATCAAGGGCAAGTGAAGAATACATTAGAGGGGTTACTAATTTTTTAAACTTTGCCTTTTAGAGAACCGAAGATGGAAAAATTTGGTGTCCTTGTGTGAATTGCGTAAACACTTATAGAGTATGTAGAAGAGATGCATTTGATCACTTAATATGTGATGGCTTTCTTAAGGGTTATGTTCGATGGATTTTTCATGGAGAGCGATGTGACGGATCTACGCCACCAATTTCAACTAATGTAGAAGAACATAATTTTGAACACGACATTCATAACCTCTTGCATGATATGATGGCAAAGCAAGTTATGAATAATGATGATCGTAACTATCAATCGGAAGATGCAAGCACAAGGCTTGGGGATCATAATCATAGACTTCAAGAAGACAAAATTTTTTATTTACTCAAAGATGCAGAGATGCCACTTTATCCAAATTGCAAAAACTTTTCAAAGTTATCCTTTATCATTTATTTGTTCCACATTAAATGTTTTAATGGGTGGACAAATAAGTCTTTCAATTCCTTTATCATAATTCGTGAATTTGGTTTAGGATATGAAAAGATTCATGCTTGCCCAAATGACTGCATGTTGTTTTGGAAGGAAAATGAAAAAAGAGAAATTTGTTTGAAATGTGGAGCATTCTGATGGAAAGGAACCTCAAATAGTGTCAAAGATGAGGATGTTGACACTTCAAAATAAAAGAAACAAGCCGCAAAGATTTTACGTTGGTTTCCCCTTATTCCAAGATTGCAAAGACTATTTATGTCTTCAAATGTTGCTCCTTTGATGACTTGGCATGAAGACAGTCGTAAGAACGATGGACGTATGAGGCATTCGGCAGATTCTTTGGCTTGGAAATCATTTAATTCTCGGTATCCTGAATTTTCTTCAGATCCTCGTAACATCCGCTTAGGATTGGCTTCTGATGGTTTTAATCCATTTAGAACTCTGAGTGCAACACACAATACTTGGCCTGTCATCGTGATACCTTATAATTTTCCCCCGTGGATATGTTTGAAGCAGTCCAATTTTATACTCTCTTTGTTCATTTCTGGTCCAAAAGGTCCATGAAATAATATAGATGTATACTTGCAACCTTTAGTTGTAGAATTACATGAGCTATGGGAAGTTGGTGTTGAAACTTTTGATGCCGCAACGAGTCAAACATTTCAATTGCGTGCAACATTGGTGTGGACTATTAATGACTTCCCAGCATATGCCAACTTATCTGGATGAAGTACTAGAGGAGAGTATGATTGTCCTTGTTGTGGGTATAATAAAACTTCTAAGTGGTTGAAGCATAGTCGAAAGTTTTGCTATATGTGTCATCGTAGGTGGGTAGATCCTACTCACAAGTCTCGAACCGACAAGCATTCTTTTGATGGCAGTGAAGAACATATAAGTGCTCCATCACCACCATCATGTAGCGATGTATTGAGGCAATTGGAAGCTTTAAATGGAACCGAAGATGGCCCTTGGAAGAAAAAATCCATTTTCTTTTCTTTACCATATTGGGAGCATCAACTATTGCGTCACAATCTTGATGTGATGCATATAGAGAAGAATATTTGTGATAATATTCTTGGAACATTGATTGGACAAGGAGGAAAGAATAAGGACACCTATAAATCACGACTAGACCTTGTCGAAATGGGTATAAGGAGTGTTCTTCATCCACAAACTCGAATTGGCCGTAGCACTTTGTACTTGCCTCAAGCTTCTTATCAAATGGTGTTGAGTGAGAAATATTCTTTCTTGAAAGTTCTCAAGGAAATGAAAACTCCTGATAAATATTCTTCCAATGTCTCACGTTGTGTGCACCTTAAACAACGAAAACTACTTGGGCTCAAAAGTTATGATTGTCATCTCTTAATGAAATAGTTTCTTCCTATAGCCATTTGGGGAAATTTGCCTGAAAAGGTTTGCATAGTTCTTATTGAAGTGTGCAATTTTTTAGAGATATTTTGCTCTAAGGTCCTTCAAGAAAGTGAACTTGATGGACTTGAGTTAAAGGCTGCATCAATTTTATGTGATCTTGAACAAATTTTTCCTCCATCCTTTTTCACAATCATGATGCACTTGCTAATTCATCTAGCGAATGAAGCTAAAATTGCAGGTCCAGTTACTTATCGGTGGATGTATCCAGTTAAAAGGTACAATTTAAATATATATTGTTGGGAGTGAAAATATAAAAATATTTAATAAGATGTTTACTAATATATAATATTTTTCTTCCAATGAAATAGGTTTTTATCGGTACTAAAGTATTTTGTACGCAATAGAGCTCATCCAGAAGGATCTATTGCGGAAGGTTACTTATCACATGAGTGTTTGACCTTTTGCTCTCGATATTTGGAGGAGGTTGAGACCATATTCAATCGACTTGGTCGTAATAATGATGGTGAAAATCCTTATATTGATTCCGAAATTACAATCTTTTCTACATCTGGAAGACCATTAGGAAGGAAGAAACAATCCGCTTTTCATGTCAAGAAGCGTAAAATGGTTTCAAGACTTGTGCTTGATGAACAAGAATTAGCGCAAGCACATCGATATGTGCTATTCAATTCAGATGAAGTATCTCCGTATATAAAGTAAGTTTCCTTCAATTGTTTTGTAGAACTAGTGTTTTGATATAATAATTGAAAAATGTTTTGGACTAATTTGAACTTGGTTTTAAGTCCAAACAATTAGAAATTATGTTTGAGATATTTTAGAGGGTTTCTGGCAATGTTTTTACTAATTTTAAAGAGCCAAACTTGACTTTTCAAGCTACCCGTATCGATACGGTTGTACTCGTACTGATACCTTTTTGCCCCAGTTTGGTCACTGCCAAAACCCGTATCGAAACAGGCTTGACCGTTTCGATACGGATCAGGATCGTTTTGATATGCCTAGTAAGCGTATCGATCCCCTTTCAACCACCCCAACGGCCATTTAAAAGTGAACCCGTACCGATACTCCCTTAAGCGTATCGATACGCCCAGGCTAGCAAGAGCCCAACAACTAGTTTCTGATGAAGCCTGTACCGATACGGATCCAAGCGTATCGATACGGATGGCTACAGAACATCATTTATGAAGGGAAATAAAGTCCTCAACGGCTCCAAATCATCCCCAACGGCTAGTAACAGCTACAAACTCAATTGGGAGTATAAAAGGGACCTCCAAGCATCTTGTAATGGTCAATGCTTCAATTGTTACAATATTATGATGTCAAAATTTGTCTAGAGCTTAAATTGTTTATTTCTTGCTTAGACAACACTTGTGAGCTTACATTGTTAAATTTGCTCAAGTTTTTAGGTTTTGGGTGAGTGCTTAGAATTGCAAACAAACACCTATTAGAGGGATTTCTAGTTTGCTAAGTCTTTCTTTGTACAATAGAGTGTTTCCTCAAGCTATGGGTAGAAAGCTTTGAGGGTTGTAAAGGTTGCCCCCTTAGCCTAGAAAAGGGGACGAAATTCTTAGTGAATTTGTTTGGAAATCCTTAGTGGGGGAGCTAAGGTAGTGGATGTATACCTTGGTTAGAAGGTTGAACCACTATAAATCCTTGTGTCAAATTTCCTATTTTTCACCTCCCACTAAAACACCCAATTATCCAACTTCTCCACACTTGGCGAGCAAGAACGGTTGATCGAATCGAGCCTCTAAAATCTCAACATGTTTATAGATTTGACTCCACGTGGATTATAATCATTTTGTTTTTCATTTAGGAAATAAGAACAAGAGATTAAGAGACGCAACCGAAAGAACCGATTTTCACCATTTGAGATGCAGAAGTTGCAAAGTGAAACTTTTCATACATGGTTTCATGATCATGTAAGTATAGAAAAATTAAGACGTGAAACTTATATGATATTATTTAAATAATTAGTATTGACACTTCAACTATTACATAGGTTGCACTTTTGGATCAACAAGTACATTCAAGTGTTGTCGATGTAGTTAAGTGGCTTGCTCGAGGTCCAACCGAAGTTGTTAATAGATACAGTGGCTACATAATAAATGACTTTTGGTTTCATACAACAAGAAGAGATAAAAACTTGAAAACTCAAAATAGTGGAGTTGTTGTCACAAGTAAGGCATGGAGTTATGCAACTACAAGAGACAAGCAACCAGTCGAAGGAGAAGTTAACTATTGTGGGACTTTGAAAGATATCGCTGAATTGAATTATTCAGGTCCATTTGTGTTAGCATCACAAGTTAAGAAAGTTTATTTTGTTAAGGATAAAAGACAACCTAGTTGGCAAATCATCAAACATGCTAAGCTTAGAGATGTGTTCGATATGGGTGATGTGCCATCCTTTAACAAAGATGGGGAACTTGAACAGTTGATTTTAGATGATTCTACCGAAAGTACTGTCTCAAGTTGGATCAGAAATGATGGTGGTACTAATGGATTAGATGTCACTCCAGAAATGGAAAATGAGAATATGGAGGAATATCCAATTAATGAAGAAAATGGAGAAGACATGTTTTAGAGTTATAAGTCATCTTTTGTACATGTTCTATTGTAATCATGGATTAATGGATTGGATGTTATCTTTTATTGATCCTTTTCTGCAATTACAATATGAGAACTTAGTAATTGAATGTGTTACTTCATTGTTATTTTTTTTTATAAATTTAGTTTCAGTAAGAAATATGAATATAAAAATGGTACTTTTGTGTTATTTAATACTACATTAAGTAAGTGAATGTGGTACTTTATTGTTAGTTTTTTCCTGCAATTGCAATATAAGTTTTTAATACTAGATTTGCTGACAATAAGATGTTGCTACAATATAAGTTTACTCATATTTTATATTTAATTTTGCAGTAGTTTGAACAATATGGCGAAACGAAAACGTCTTAACATTGTTTCAACAATCAGAAACTCTGAATCTCGTGCTCAAAGTGAAGAACAACGAGCCACATCTGCGCAGCATCATGAACAATCTCAAGCACAACAATCACAACAATCTGAAGAAGTTCAAGGAATAGTTGGAGAACAATCACAACCTTCATCAGGTATGATATTTTCACCTCAAAATCAACGGTTCAAATACAATTATTTTTTTGAGTTTCATTTGCACTTACTCATATTCATGTAGAGGATATTAATCATAAGAAAGTTCAAGGAGCAACACTTATGCCGGATATTTGGGAGCTGCCAGAGGGACAACACGTTAATGTCAAAATTAACAATTTATATCAACTTGTGGGTGAAGAATCGACTTGCTTATGTCGCTTTATTGGAACGATGGTGCGAAAGGATGAGTTTGCGCCAATTAGTTATTTGAATTGGCATGAGATGTCGAACAATAAGAAAGAAGAAATGTGGTCCACGATCGAGGTATGTGCACTAATTGAATACTTGTCAAAAGTAAATGTCTGTTGTTGTTATAGATCTTCCTACATGCATCTATGTCAAAAGTAAATGTCCAAAAAAACAAGTACTGCTTTTATAGAAACATTTGAAATTTAGTTATTTTAAACTGAAGTTAATTCTTAGAAACAAAGTTATACTTATACAGAAATAATATGCTTCTATTCTTTAAGTTCTCTCTTAGAATTACATGATTTGTTTTGAATTATCATTTGACTTTGAGAAAACAAGCACTACTTTTATAGAAACAATATTTCTTTTTTTATTCCCACTTTAGATTTAGGAATAGCATGAATATATATACATATGGTATAATAATTGCCCACCATGTGTCTGCAAATTAAAAAAAACACTAAAATCTTATCATTGCATTTGATTTTAATTTTGATTCTGATGACTGTTTCGGATTACACTCTAAAACTGTTACTTTTTGTATTTGTGGGCATCTTGCTTGCTTACCTTTGGATAATAAAACACTAACTTTATCTAAATAATAATTATTCTTGGATTGTGATACCCTCTTATTTTGTTAATGCAGTTAAAGTTTCAATTCCAATCATTTGATTCGGAGGAATGCGTTGATGATACAAAATGGAGGCAGTGGAAAAATGAATTAAAATCTCAAATATTTGATGAGAACCAAACTATAGAGCAGATCGTCAAAAATTGCAAGGATCCATAAGTGAATTTGGACTAATTGAAGACACTTGTCACTACAAAAAAATATACATATACCGACGCTTTGTTTTACCGACGGACAAAATTCGTCGGTATAAACAATATATACTGACGGAAAATAAAACTGTCGATAAAAGTTATACTTTTTACCGACGGATTTATTAATCGTCGGTATAGATATAATTTATACAGACGAAAAACAAAAAATCGCCAGTATAGATGTAATTTATGGCGACGATTTATAGTAACCGTCGGTATAGGTGAGCCATATACCAATGGTTGATTTTGTGTGTCGGTATAGATAAAAATTTTACCGACAGAAAATTTTATCTGTCGGTTTAGGTAAACTATACCAACAGATACTTTTAGCCATCAATATAAGTAGGTTTAAACTTTTCTCATGTTTGATTATTCTTAAATATTTATTATACATATTTAATTATTTATTGATTAAAATATACAAAAAAAAAAATCTTAAAAAAACCCCTTCCCTTTATGATATCAGTTCACCCAAAAATTGAAACCCCTAGCGTTCAAATACAGACTCTCTCAAGCTTCTTTATTTTTTTGATTTCTTTCTTCTCTTCTCTCGAGCGGAAGTGGCGATTGAAAATGGAAAAAAAAGAAGCCGACGCTAGAGTATTTCTTCTTCAAAGTTCAGACTCCATCTCTGCAAGTATTTTTTTTCTTCTTTCATGTTTCTTCTCTTCTATTCTCCCAATTGTTAGGTTTAGGTTTATCAATCAACGATAGATTTGAGTTTAGGTTTATCAATCTTCGGTAGATTTAGATTTAGATTTGTCAATCTTCTGTAGATTTAGGTTTAGGGTTATGGAACACCATGAAAATGTCTGTAAAAAATCTCGGTCTTACTACGCTGTTGCTCAAGTCGAGACAGTGGCATTGATAGGTGAATTCATGTCTGGATATGGATGATAATTTGTGTTTTGATTCCCTTTAGCAGAATACAAAAGCATATATATATATATATATATATCCCTATCTGCAACAATTGAAACGCCAAAAAGCAATGCCTGTGTATGAGTTGTGGCAATCTCAAATGCATATTTGATTTGAGGACAGTAATAGTTGAGTGAAATTCAGAGTTGACAATTGTTTTAATGTGCGGCATGCATGATTTGGTCAGGAACTATAAGTGAACTATGTTCAATCTAGAAATTTCTTAGGCTCCTAGTATTATTATTAATAGTTTGTTTGTCTTTTGTCGATACCAGGCAAGGTATTTGGAGTGTGTTAGATTTCTTTTTAGGGCCATGAAAGAGGTCGAGAAAGAACTATATCCTTACGTTAAGGGTGGGAAAGTTATTGACAATCCTAATTATGGCATTTATCAAACCTAATTAGATCTAGAAATTTTAATGGCGTTTTAATTGTTCATTCATTTGATTAAATTCTTAATTTAATTATGGCGTAATCTCGTTTATGTTATGTTTTTCGATATTAATGTGATTGCGATAGTGATGAACCTTTCTAGCTTAAATATCTTATATTCCAAGGTTAATTTTGTTACTGGAAATCTATCATTGAATGAGATCCATCTTATAATTTTCATATGGATCTGAACACTGTATTTTAATTATTTATTTTGTTGCAGGGATCGTTTCAACTTTCACTACACTCGCCAAAGATTAAGAATGGTAATTTGATATTTATTTTCCAGGATAGTTTCTTAGTGTTGTTTGTCGTTTTTTATTGTGAAGTTTTAGTTTCGTTTTCTTCTGTAAATATTTGGTGTCTTAGATCAGTAGTTTGCAGTGGGAATGAAATGAATGATAAACAACAGTTTCTTTTTTTTCCAGCTTATAACAACAACAAATTTTGTTTGGTTTTGATGCATATTGTCCCAATTATGTTATGCCATTTTTATAGCATTTTGGGTTGTTATGATTGTTAACTCTAGCTTTGGGTTTAACATTAATTGAAGCAGTTATCTCCTTCCAGTTAGGCATTGTGTGACCTTTGAAGCATCTTATTATCATTAAGTTCTAAAGATGCTGCGAACCAGATTTGCTTAGAACTTCATTGCTGGTGAGTGGTGATGTCTATCTTTATCTTCTTAATGCTTTCATTTTTTATGATGTGTAAAGACGATGATCTTTTCAGTTCGTAATATAAAAAAGGCGGTTCTTTAGAGATGCATACTCGGTTAAATTAATGTCGTGGTAGCTCACTGTTAAATTCAGAAATTTCAGCCCCAATGTAACATGGAAATTTTGGTGCCATTGTGTACCTTTTCGGGTTTAAAGATCTCTTGGTGTTTGGTAGTCACAACAACACCGGCTAAGTTCAGAGTCAAGCTGATCACATCTCGTTTCGTAGGTCAAGCTATCTTAGAACTATTTCTTTAATCCACAGTCTTACTTATGTTGAATGGGTTGGTTTAGATAATGTTAAAATTTTAGGACAAATCAATTAATGTTTAATAAGAGTGATACTCCATAATTTGTTTGTCTTTAACCCTTAATCAATTAATATGTATCCTTTTTTCCCTTTCTACATCAGTAGCAGTATCTGGAGAGGCTGTTTATTATTTCTGTCATTTTTAAAATACCCTCATGACATACATGTTTCATCAATGTTTAGTATTTTAGGATTTCTCGTTGATTGTGTAAACCCGTCGCATATATCTATATCATTTATATAGAGAACTTTTATATTGCAGAAGGTTTCATAAGAACTATTTTGTGTATATCAACTGCTTGCTTTATCTGATCATATTTTAACTTGCTTTTGTCCTAACAATGCAGGCAAAAAGGTCCCGAGGAAGAACATCAACCCCTGGCAGGTACCAAGGCTTGCGAGATAGAAGAGGTAGGTACTAGTATCATTATTTCTATCGTGTTTCCCGAGCTTGTTTTAAGTTTTAAATTTTGAACATTCTCATCTTTCTCATTTATTCTTATATGTTGATCAACTTGCCAAACATATGCAGGACAAGGCCATAGACGGTCTCGTAGCTACTCACCTCGACGAAATGATAGAAATCATCATTCAAGGGGTAGACAAGGGAGATTGCATTCTCGTTCTCCATATGGTAGGAGATGCTATGATTATGACTCATATAGGAAACACAAAGGGCACTCCTTGTACGGTGATGGCAGTGAATACGATAGATGAATGATTCAGTAGTTGATTAGATGACTGAATGTGGGATCATTATAAATGTCACCCTTTTATCTCGTCTATCTTGAATGTTTTTAAGAACCTCTTTGGTATTTTTAGGGATAACTTGTCAATTTTTCTCACATTGGTATCTAATTTTTTTGGTCCAAATTGATACCTGAAATTCCTTGGATCATTGTTGTTCTCTTCAACATTCTCATTATAACGGTTACACTGTAACCAAAGAATTGTTGTCTTGTATGTATTAGAATACAATGATAACTACTATATTTATCTTATACTTCTTTGGGACATTAAACCTTATATTTTTTCTTTAAAAAATAAATAATTATTGTTATAATTTTATCTAACATTACAATAGTAATAGTAATTTTAATATTTAAAATAAAAAATAATATTAAATAAAAATAATAATAGTATAAACAATTATTAATATTTAAAATGAAAAAATAATTGCCAATTAAACATATACCGACGGACAAAACCGTCGGTATATGTATCTTATATGACTCACCTTTGGTTAATACATTAACTTATACCAACGGCTTGGTCGTTGGTAAAGACACCCTTATATCGACAGAGGATGTCCGTCGGAATAGATACACTAATTTGTCGGAGTAGGCCATACATATGCCTACGGATATGTCCGTCGGTATAGGGTCTCAACATCTATACCGACGGTTATTTCCGTCGCTATAGATATATACCGACCAACATTTTACTGACGGCTATTTGTCTATCGGAATATCACTTTTCTCCGTTGGTATAGGGTTTTAGACTATATAGCGACGGATTTGAGGTGTTTTACCGACGATTTTTTGTCCGTTGGTATATGTCATTTTTTTTGTAGTGTGTTGAATATTGGTTGTCCTCAAAGGCGATGGTAAAATGCTACAATTTTATAATTTCTATAACTTTAATATTTAAACTTTTATTAACAATTTATTACTTATAATTCGAATAGGAACAAAGTGCCACAAATAGATCAAATAGGTCAAAGCTAAGTGAACCACATTGCACGGGAACAAGATCTTTCCCTAGGATTGTTGAAGACTTGGTGCGTATAATTTTCTTTATTATTACCATTTATTTGAAAAATTGTTTCTAATATCTCTAATTGTTTTCTTAATGTCAGATTGCAGAATCTAATAGAATCCCACCAACACGAGCTGATGTCTATGTTCGATCTCGTACACGCAAAGATGGAAGCATCGTGAATTTCAGGGCCACGGTTGTTGTGGTAATTTATTATTATTAAGTCTTGTATATGTGTTTGGTATAAATATAATATAGTTATTATATTATATGTTTAACTTGCTTATATTTTTAGGAACGTATTCAAGAGAAGAGAAATGAAAGCTCGTCTTCTGAGAATTTATCACAAAATTCATGGTCAAATGATGTGTTTGCTCAAGTTAAAGGACCAGAAAGAAGAGGACGTGTTCGTTGTGTAGGGGCGGTTCACACTCGTTCTTCTCAGGAATCTGGACCTTCACAATCAGTTCAAAATACTGAAGAAGTGGAAGGGTTGAAATCTAAGGTTGCGAAATTAGAAAAACTTTTTGAAACTTGCTTTCTACCCTACTTTCAACAACAACGTCCAGATCTACATGTGCCTGATATGAATGCTTTGCTTCGTATGGTTGATACAGAGGTATTCAAAATATTTTTCTTTCTTATTACTGCATTTATTTTTTATTTAAATTCATTATTTTAATTACTTTTACTAGGCAACATCTGATGCTGGTAGTGCTTCAGCACCAATCAATTGTACCAGTTCATCCTTGCCTTCAACAAATCAACAAAATACAAGTGGAAATGATGCTGGCAGACAATAGAGGGTGGTCTTCAATTATTTCTAGCTTTTATTATGTAAGTTATTAAGAAACAAAAATATTTCCTTGCATATTACTTTTGTCTATACTAAACTCGTAGGTACATGTTTTACTTATTATGTGTTACATACTTTTTTTATCCGAACATTAAATCTAATATTTTCCCTTTAAAATGAAATAATTTTAGTTATAGTAGTTTTAGTAATTTTAATATTTAAAATAAAAAATTATTAAATAAAAATAATGGAATATATTAATAATTATTTAATATTTATAAAACAAATAAATACCAATCACACCTATACCGACGGACAAAACTATCGGTATAAATATTTTATACTGATCATACATGATACATGTACTGACGAGCAAAACCGTCAGTAAACGATAACCGCTAGGAGCTATACCGATGGACAAACCGTCATTATAGATAATAGCTGTACCAACGGAAAAATCCGTTGGTATAGAGTCTGACCCTATACCAATGAACAAACCGTCATTATAGATACTGACGAACAAAATTGTTGGTATAGTTCTGAGCCTATACCGACTGACAAAATGCGTCGAAATATATACCCTAATTTGTCGGGGTAGTCCACACTTATGCATACGGTTGTGTCCGTCGGTATAGGCTCAGAACATCTATACCAACGGTTTTGTCTGTCGGTATAACTATATACCGACAAGCGTATTACCTACGGCCTTTTGTTTGTCGAAATTTCCCTTTTGTCCGTCAGTAAAAGGGTTTATGGTATATACCGACGGATATTTGATGTTTTATCGACATATTTGTGTCCGTCGGTATATGTTAGTTTTTTTGTAGTGACTATGGCGATAAATGTGTGACAATTATAAGGTATTTTATGTGAGCAATACGTTAGTCCAAAGATTAGCCTATTGTTTGACCTAGTTTATTGTCAATGTTTGATTGCTATAACAAGAGTACCGCTTATAGTTAATATTATTGTCCAAATACTTGATATTAATGTTGTGCTTGGTATCTTGAGGGGAACTAGCCATTATTTTGAATTTATTTGTTTACTTCTGAATATTTATGTGAGATTGTTTTAATTTTATTTATTTATTTTTGTTCTATATTTAGTTAATTTATCCTTTGTTGTCACAATATCTGTTAAATACATTCTACAGTCATGTTTAGTGAAACTAATTTTAAGGAATAAGAAAAGACACTTACATATAGTATTTGGTTGTATGAACATGGACTTTGCACTAAGGAAAGAACATTTTGTACCTCTCACAACGCTAAGCACCCATAAAAGGTATTTTGAGAGGTAAGGTCGTTCGAATTGTATGAGTCTAATGATCGTAAAGCACAACAGTCTAGATGTCTTCTGGAACACAAATCTAAAGAGATTATTCATACTAAGGGTTTCCTTGACAAAATTAAGAAATGTTTTACCCAAAACATTAAGGTTAAGATGACATCACTTATGTCTTCTTTGATGTCTATGAAGTATAAGGGTCAAGGAAATGTGAGGGAATACATTATGAAAATGTTTTATATTGCTTCAAATTTTAAGGCACATAAGATCGAACTTTCTAAGAATTATTTGTTCTTATGGGAGTACATAATATTGCTTCCTATACAATTTAACCAATTCAAGTTACAATTGTCAAAGGGAGAAATAGACACTATTTGGGCTCATTTCTCATTGTGTTCAAGAGGAAGAAAAAAAATAAAGCATTACAAGTGTACAAGTACTCATTTGGTTGGTGCTCATTTAGTTAGCGTCTCTAAGAATAAGGGCAATAAAAGAAAATATTAGAATAAAGTTGCTAAGGGTCCTACCCAAAATAAACGATAATAAGTTACAAAGTGTTGATTCTTTTGTATAAGTTAGGACAACGAGCAACTACTTCGGTTATTTTGAGTGATCCATGGGCTGTAAGTTTTATGATCCCGCAATTAAGATTATTTTAAGGAGATATTTATAACCTTTTTTAGGATGTTGAGTTTGTAGGGAGAAATAAGGTTAGATACATTGTTATTGATGAGGAATTGAATTATAATTTAATTCCTACTATTACTTTTGACAGTGTTTAGGTTTTCACACCTATCATTAATCAAGAAATGAATTGAGTACCTCAGTAAAACAATGTTGAACAACTTCCAAGATAAGATATTTTTTTTTCAAAAGAACAAACTCAACAACCTAAAATTAAAAATAGGTGTCATTAAAAAGGTCCACGGGGGAAAGGAGAAACACTATTCGAGATTATTCTATTGTATTTTCTCAAGAAAATAAGGACGACAATGGAACGATAGAAAGTGGCTCAATTATTTTTTATCAGACCATAAAAGTTCTAACTCTCAAAAGTGGATTGATGTCATTCAAGAAGAGTATAATTTTTGCAAGACAATAAAGTTAAGGAACTTGCCTTATTATCTTAAGGTGTTGTAAATGGATATTTAAAACCAATATGGATGGAAATGATAATGTGGATAAGTATAGAGTTCGTCTTGTATCTAAAGGATATACTCTAAAAGAAGACATTGTTTTTGTAGAGGCTTTCTCTCAAGTTTCATTGAAAGACTCTTTTAGGATAATCATGACGCTTGTTACTTATTTTAGTCTTGAACTACATAAGATGAATGTTAAGCTTGTGTTTTTCAATGACAACATTGAAGAAATTATTTATATGGTTCAATCATAGAGTTGTGTCTTATGATACAATATCAATGATTTGTAAATTAAAGAAATTCATCTATAAGCTTAAGTAAGACTCTCATTAATGAAATTATAAATTTCATATTGATTATTTCATTCGATTTTGAGATAAATTTGGTTGACAATTGTATTTACTACAAGTTCAGTGGGAGTAAACCAAGTAACACTCATATTGCTAAAGAAGACAAATATTGTCTTACTCAATGCCCTAAAGGTAACCTTAATATATATATATATATATAATGATTCTATATGCTTAAGATATTGAGAATCTAATTTATGCTCATGTATGTATGCGTTCGGATATTGCGTACATTGTTAGAATGTTAGACATATATTTAAGCAAATATAATATGAATCTATGATAATAGTTAATAGGGTTATGAGACATCTTTAGAGAACAAAAATATCATGCTCACATATTGGAGTTCTGGTAAGTTAGAGATCATCAAGTTTACAAACTTCGATTCTATTAGAATATTGATGCAAAAGAATTTTATCACATGAGCTACTAATTATAGATTGAGTAGAAAGACTGCTTCAATTATTTTGTTACAGTAAATATGCATTAATTTATTCTATAATCAATAGGAACATCACATAAATATTAAGTTCCTAGTTGTTAAAGAATATTCAGAGTGGATGTGTGTCTATAGAGCATGTTGGTACAAACTCCATAATTGCACGCCTATTAAGAAACTGTCACCCTAGGTCTTTCATGGGTACACTACTCATGTGGGTGTAATGTTATTTAAGGATATTCGGTTTTGGTGTGAGTTTGTAGGTTTAAAAAATGCTCATTCGGTTTAGACACAATTCCGGTTACTTCAGTTTAAGGATATTTTAAGATTATTTTCTGCAAAATAAAGTTCTTTTGGTTTATGCACACTCTGAATTCAATAAAGTTTAATCTCACTAAGGTTTAGGAGGACATGTTGGAAATAGGCATGTTCGGTTCACATTTCATGTAATTTTGCATGCTACGCATCCATGATTGATCTATGTCATTTGATTATGTTTGTATACGTGACCATTGATGGGTCCAATCATGATTGATATGGCGATGAGCGCTTTGATCCTATATGGATATAGTTGATGGACGGGATTGTTATAGAATACCTATTATATAATAGCAAAATTTTGAGCTCATAAGATTGTACATTTATCAGGAAACATAAGTTGTCCAAGTTGGAGATTGTTGGATTAAAATCCGTAATTGTGAGAACATATGTAAATTGTATGTTACTATTATAAAGTATGACACAAAATAAAGTGACCAATTATGTTAGGCGTGTCATAGGTATTAAGTGTCATGGAAATAAAAGTGTACATCCGTGAGATATATTTATAATTCAATGAGGGGCAGAGTTAGAAATATTTAATAGTTGATTTAATAATCAACTATATAAAGAGGTAGTGGTTCCCAAGAAATATGTTAACTTGTATTACTCTTGTCTCCGTCAGAGAGTTTTTACGGCAAGGGCTAACCTATCTTCTTGGAAGATCACAACCACCTTTTAAGCGATCTTCATCAAAGGATTCAAGATTTTCATATATCGATTAATTCAGGTACGCTTCCACATTCAGTTTATTGTTCTTAATGATTTGACATGATAGATCTTGGGTATTATGTTTCATATTAATTTATGATTTGGTTCTAACAATGAACCCAACAACTGGTCTCAATAGAAAGACGAATGATATTTATCATAATCTCATAGAAGAACCAAGTTTAATCGCTTTATTTACAATATATGTGTCTATTTGTCAAAAAAATTAAGATATCATAAAACATATACTATATTATAATCATTATAGATACACCTCATTGGATTCCTTAAGTACTGCTCTTACCTACTTTATTTAAAGATTATCCAAATACTAATGGACAAAAATATAATTATAATAATATTTATTATCATTTTGAAAGTCAGCTTTTCAGTCTTTTATTTTAATAGAATTAGTATATGATTAATTTGTAACAATAACTCAATTAAATATTTAATGTAATAATTTATTTTTCAAAATTTAAAAAACATATTTATAAGAGCAAGTATATTTGGTCGGTTATTCAAGTTATTCATCTTTGTTCCCTCATATATGCGGATAAAAATTGTTAGTCAATTAACGATAAATGACTTGAAATGACATGAAAAACTTACGTGATAGTGCACGTTGACATCGCATTGTCATATAGACAAAGATGTTAGCTTCAAAGAATGTCACATCAGCCAAAAATAATTTTATAAAATTATATAAAATATAAAATTATTTTTTCTGCAGACGTGTCATTCTGTCAAATCATTTCAAGTTATTTACGGTTAGTTGACTAATAATTTTCATCCGTAGAGACATTATTTTGATATAAAATAAAACGTTGAGAATTAAATTAATTAAAAAGAATAAAAGTCAAAAGAACTAGTTAATCAAATGTTAAAAATATATTTTGTAACACTATGATTTTAATTAGCATATAAAGTTTATAAAAAAAAGAAGAAAAAATAAAAGAAAAGAGAAAGTCCTATCAAAGGGATTTGAACCCTGGACCTTTAAAGTGAAATGCTAAAGCATTTACTGTCTGGCCCAAGACCATTTCTATCTAAGTTTGCCTTGAGCTACTTTTGAACTAAGTTTTTTTTTTGTATATGAATTTAATAAAATCGATTAAACCCCCCACCTATCACATTTAATACATATAAGAAATGGGCAAACCTTCCAGAACCATCTCCTTCACCAATCGACCCTACACTTCCCCAACACCCGATCACCGTCCGTTAGCCTCACCGCCGCGCCGTGTAGTTCACCGCCGGTGCCCTTAAAACCATCGTCGCACCCCGACCAAAACCCATAGGGCCACTCGCGCGTTTGTCGCACCGATAACCAACAATCGGGCGTTAAAGACTCGGCGAACCTAGGGTGAAACCCTATAAGTTTTTTGACTTTTTCTGACCGCCTCTAACATCGCCTCGTGCTTTGCTCGCTGCCAACGTCTCCCCGTTGTCGAGGCGAGCACAACGTCGGTCACCAACCGCCAGATCGACGCGTCTCAAGCCTCGTCGGAGACTTCCATCGTCCGTCCAAATTAGGGTAAGTTTGGTAAGTGTTTCGGCCTAAATCTTGAATTTTTGAGTTGTGGATGGAAAATGATGGCAATGGTGTGATCGGGGTGTTTTTCGACCCATTTCTGACAGGGAAAGGCCGCGCGTGGGCTTCACGCGCCGTCCAAGGCGATTCCCGGCCGCCTTGGACGGTGGATGTTGAACCGGCTGGCTCAGACCCCGTCTGACCTCAGACCGAGGCGCACAAACTGGTCCGCCCAAACCGACCCAAGTCCAGTGGTAAACCAAGCCCAATAACAGACTCGACCCGTTGACCGACCCGACCCGTTGACCGACCTGACTCATTGACCGAGTCAACTAGCTCGAGTCAACTCAGTG
Organism: Hibiscus tridactylites; assembly: GCA_958450335.1. Lineage (NCBI taxonomy): Eukaryota > Viridiplantae > Streptophyta > Magnoliopsida > Malvales > Malvaceae > Hibiscus > Hibiscus tridactylites. The sequence continues at coordinate 66,496,339 of OY288283.1, read as the reverse complement.
AGTCAACTTGCCCGAGTCAACTCGCTGAGTCAGCCATTAGACCAGTGACGTCAGTGTTGACTTTGATCGATGACGTCAGCATTGACTTTGACCCAAAAGTCAAAAAAATTCGAAAAGCTCTATTTTTTTTATGTCCCGAGTTCGTTTTTGAAGCCCGTTTCGTGAAATTCTAACCCGAAAGCCTTCGAATTGGACTTTGAACCCAAGAATGCATGTGTTCAATTTTATTTATTTATTTAAGAGTTATGTGATCAAATTAAGGATTGATTATGGATTATATTTAATTGAAGGTATTCATGTGTCTTCGTATCCGGGGAGTAAAGGACGTTGAATTCGGGTTCGAGTTTGATCGAATGGAGTACCATGGTCAACCTATATAGCAAAGACTCAAAGTAATACATTGCTACCTCTTGTATGCCTTGTGAACATGTTAGTATTCGGTTAATGCATGCACACATATGATGATGTGTACCGTTAATTCTGCTTAAGTCTAACCGGATATGAAAATGTACGACGTTATAGATAAGTTTGGAATAATCGAATGAGAAAGATGATAAATCAAAGAATCTGGAATCCAATAGATAATTAATGAGGCGGTCAATCTCCAAACCCAATTAATAATGTTAATTTGTCAAATGACAGAAATATTGGAGTATATAATTATGAAAATACCCTTGATGCGAAAATGATAGAAATACCCCTGATAATGAAAGTGGTGTTGAAACCTACACTAAATCCGGTAAAACAATTGATTCATCTAAAAGTCTCGAATTACTCAGAGAGATGCGATAATAAGACTTAATCATTCAAGAAAGATAAGCACTCGGATTTAGCGTAAATCTCGAATAAACCTCTGATGATAAATTTGTGGGGGAAACCATTTATATGTTCGGATCAATTAAACTATCAGAAGATACATAATTGCTATTAGTGGCTTAATCGAGTAAAATAATTGAAAATACCTATACAATCGAGTCATCAAGTTACCAAAATGTGCTTGGGCATTGGAATTTCTAAATTAACAGAGATGATGGGTCTATCCTCGTGTTTTGGAAATAATGGATGGTTGGAAAATAGTCGAAAGGACCGAAATAACCGAAAGAATTGAAAATACCGACATGCGTGAATTGGCTAAAAGAGACTAAGATGCCACCAGGCACCCAAACTACTGAATTAACCATATGACAAGATATAAACTAGTGATTATGATGATTAAGTGGTTCAAAAGGCCCGAAAGAACGTGAACGACTACACTTTAAATAATTGGGATGTCCTCTTGACTGAGATAAGTTAAAGCTTCGAAATCTTGAACTTTTAATCGCACGCAAGTGATTGCAATATTCTAATGGGTTGAATTTTGGGTTAAGTATGCCAATAACTTCTTAATACCCAAATTGGCATAAATGCATGTTCAACCTCTCGAGGTATGTTTCGAGATATTGTGACAGCGATTCTTACAAATGTATAACACAGTAAAAATTAAATAGTGAACACATGGAAAGTGCACCGATTAGAATGCATGGAAAGTAATGTATTGGTTAGATGAGTATAGTGGACTGGTCTTTGAAGCCTAGTAAACCGTTGAAAATCTTCAGCGCGATAAATCATTGACCTATCTCTTCGGGTTTAGATTATGGAACTGCCTCGGAGTGTTAAATGACCAAAATGCCCTTGTTAGCCAAATGATCAAAACAATCTTGACATATTTGAGATCCTAACTGATCGTATCGTATCAATTTTCGAATGCTTGGTCGGAGGCATTGATTACGAGGCCTCCTTGAGATAGGGACATCATTTCTGAAACCGGTTCAGAATTGTCAAAAGCTCGGTGTTTCATCTCTCCTTGTAAATGCCAAGTATCTCTGAGAAAGAAAGGGTTCCTTTTAGTGTATTCCAAGTGCACATAAATATTCTACCGTCCTGAACCCAATGTTTTCTTTCGATACGAAATATGACTTTTTATCAAACCGAAATATACTTTGTATCTGAACAAAAAAAAGAGAAAAATAAAATAAAATAAAAATTTATATGCTCGCTAGTTATCGTTTCATCGAAAACTAAAGTTTACTTTATATTCACTATTATTACTATTTAGCAATGATTGCTACTGAATATTGTTATTATCGATCATTACTAACTACTACCGATTACTATTATCACCACCTAGACCGTTACCGAGGGACTTGGGATAGAGTACGAAGTCACCGTAGGTTCAGCCCTTATCAGGCTGGAAATTCCTTACCGTTTCAGGTTCCTATGCTTCGGTTAGGGTAATTCCTAACCGTACCTAAGGTATTCCCTTAGGCTGGCACCTACGCCCAACGGGCCTAGGTTAATGCCCGTTATAGTTGCATTTCTGGGGAACTGCATACCGGAGTTTGGTTCGAGGGTAAATAGAAAATCTAAAATGAAACTTATCGTTAACAATTATATAACCGTGAAATAGCGTTCACCACACCGTTACTTTGTATATGTTGACTTTGCACTGTTGGAACACACACTAAGCCTCTGATTCAACTATCGCAATACATATCTTGTCCAACTCTTCGGTCTATATGTTCCTAGCAGGATACTCAATGATTGAATAAAGATCAACTCTATTATCTTCATGTATACCGCTTCTTTGAAATATTTGACTGTATTTTTTTAGCCTATTGTTCCCCGAAACATTATGACAATGTTATGCCTACCATATATCTACATGTTACTTATAACATCCATAGGTAGTTCTGTATTACTGAGCTTTTCGAAGCTCACGCTGTTTTTACCACCGCAGGTTAAAAGAAACCTATCATGTCTCGACGGCCGACATCAGTGTTGGAGTTCTCTCGGTGTTACTTTTGGAGTACGGTACCGACCTAGACAATGGGCATGCATGTTATGTATTATTTTATGATAGTGTCTGTAAAACGTTTTTTTAATCCTGTTATATGTTTAAATGATTTCAGGAAAGGGTATGTTATACAAAGGTTACCGTTACAATTTAATAAGTGCTTTTTTTTTAGAAAAAAATGTTTTTATGTGGATTGTTAGGGTGGGTCGCTCTTGTGACCCTAATGTAACCTCATGGGATTCGTGGTAACGCATAGGCGGGTCTAGGGGGTTACATTTAGTGGTATCAGAGCTTAGAGTTGCGTCATTCTAGGTAGATCGGCCGATCGTTTGCCATAGGGTCTCTGGTCAGCGCATGCCCCTAGATCAAAATCGTACTCCTACGAGCCGAAACTCTAATGTGAAGCCCCTTTTTTGAAATAAATGTATATAAGTGATCTGCCTCCCAAAGCTCGATCTGTATCCGCAAGAAATAACTATAACGTTCGTCTATGGTTTGGATTAAATTGATGGATTTGAATCTAGATAAAGAACCTAAGATGGTGTATGCATGTGGAATTGAAGATCTGAATCATTTAAAGAATAAATGTTTGAGCATATGTGGTAACCGATATAAGATCACATGTAAGGTAGCTCGATGATAATGATTGTGTTTGAGAATATTCTGATGAAAATTTGATAAAAGTATTATGAATTAAAAAGAAATTTGTCCGTGAGATTGGTGAAAGTATAGATTATACGGTGACTCTGTTATGCACGAAGTAAACGATTATCGGAGTATTACGCTGAAGGTATGTGACATCCGTTTAAAACTTTGGTTATGTTTGATCGTCTTGAAAAAGTGGCATAGTGTTCTGCTATATATCGATTCTAAATGAAATTTGAGGTTGACATCTTGATTTCGGAGGGCTCTTTTAAGGCCTTTGAGTACCTGTATGGATTCCAGATATAGTTCTTCATTCGTAAATCGATGGTCAATCTAGTAGAGTAATTTGGTTTTTGAGGAGATGTTGTCGGGTTGTATGATTAACTTTTATGGTACCGGGAGAAGTTTCTTATCCATGAAAGAGACCATTTATTATAAAGGTTATAAAACAAGTGTTTCTTTGGCACCACATGAAGTTCGTATGGGTTCAGTTGTTATATCATGATTAATTGGTCCGAAATGTATGATGAGATGATTATGGGTCCAAAGTCAATTTGAGTAACTAAGGAAACTGCCATATTGATCCGTGATTGTCTGCGAGTACCGAGAAACAATGATGCTATAATGGATAAGTTCAGTACAAGATTTGATTAAAAAAAATAGTTTCTGCAACTCTCTAACTAGTAAATTTCGAGGACGAAATTTCTTTTAGGGGGAGAGAATTGTAACACTATGATTTTAATTAGCATAAAGTTTATAAAAAAAGAAGAAGAAGAAAAGAAAAGAGAAAGTGCTATCAAAGGGATTTGAACCCTGGACCTTTGAAGTGAAATGCTGAAGCATTTACCGTCTGGCCCAAGACCATTTCTGGTCTAAGTTTGCCTTGAGCTACTTTTGAACTAAGCCTTTTTTTGTATCTGAATTTAATAAAATCAATTAAACCCCCCACCTGTCACATTTAATACATATAAAAAAGGGCAAACCATCCAGAACCATCTCCTTCACCCATCGACCCTACACCTCCCCAAAACCCGATCACCATCCGTTAGCCTCACTGGCGCGTTGTGTCGCTCACCGACGGTGCCCTTAAAACCGCCGTCGCACCCCGACCAAAACCCCTAGGGCCACTCGCGCGTTTGTCGCACTGATCACCGGCAATCTGGCGTTAAAGACTCAGCGAACCTAGGATGAAACCCTATCGGTGTTTTGACTTTTTCCGACCGCCTCTATCGTCGCCTCGTGCTTTGCTCGCTGCCAACGTCTTCCCGATGTCGAGGCGAGCACAACGTCGGTCACCAACCGCCAGATCGACGCGTCCGAAGCCTCGTCGGAGACTTCCCTCGTCTGTCCAAATTAGGGTAAGTTTGGTAAGTGTTTCGGCCTAAATATTGAATTTTTGAGTTGTGGGTGAGAAAATGATGGCAATTGTAACCCCCTAGACCGGCCTATGCAGAATGACCAAGTCTAGTAAGGCACATTAAAGTTTAAAACTCAAATGGAAAACATGTTTGCAAACTAAGCGTTAATTTCGGCAGCATAACGGCAGAACTTAGTGAAATCCATCAAGTTAACTAAACCTGTTTAATACGTCAAACATCAATATTTTCCCAAATTCATTCACCACATAAACATCATAAATATTATAGGCAGCCATGATTACTTAAATAAACCCATCATATGATAGTTACCAAAATAAGTATCAATTAGTATTTTAAAATACTCTTAGTTTAATACCATACATAACAAAATATAGGCACATGTCACCCTGAAAATACAAACGGGGGATAGAAACATTACAATCAAAAAGTATACCAAATGTGTCGATCCTCCAAGTGTCAGCTACGGGGTGGTCTATCAAAAATATCTGAAAGGGGAAAGAATTTGGGCGTGAGCTAGAAAGCTCAGTGTGTTCCAACAGTGCAAGTAAAACAGTTGCATCAATAAATAGTAAATCATGTTATGCAAACATGTCATGAGAATGCATCAAAGTTTTCATGCAACCTATCTACCCTCCAACCGAACACCATGATACAGTTCCCCAGAATAGTATCTTATACTGGCATTAACCCAAGCCCATTGGGCGGGGTACCATCCTAAGGTTATACCTTAGAATACGGGCGGCCCTAGTCGAAACTTAGGAACCGAAAACGGGCGGACCTGGCCGAAGCCTAGGATCCGAAAACGGGCGGACCTGGCCGAAGCCTAGGATCCGAATACGGGCGGTCTTACCAGCTGGATCAGGGCTGAGCCGATAATCTCCACATCATACCCTAAGTACCTCTACTAATTAGTCCAGGTAGTAACATAGTATGCAACAATAAAAGTCATGGCAATGCTCAACAACATATTTCTACACTGATAACCGTAAATCATAGGCATGCTTGTCATATCAAATGCTAGAGCATAATTCAACATATAGCACAATCGTATTTCTTTCATAAACAGAAAACATGCTAGCTTTTCACAAAATCAAGTTTAGCAATCATATACACATCGTATGTTTTATTAAATCATGTGAAGCATGTAAAACAGTAAATGTGCAACAGTCATATAGCACACAAGGAACACACCTCAAAAGATGAGATCGGTCAGTCAAAAGGTCTATCGAGCACCGGGATCACGCTCCGCTACAGTACTGGAACCTAAATAGACAAGAATTATGGTTATAATCAAATTTACACCTTGATTCGTATTAAAATACTAAGTATAGGGTCGTACGAGTGACGATATTATCACGAGGCGGTACGGATCGAGACGAGCTGGGCTGGGCGTAGGCACGATCGGGAGATCCACGAGTACCTATTAAATCATGAGATCAATATCAGTCCTTAATCATCAGTTTATCTTAATTGACATAACTTATACATATGCATATTCGGGTTCAACGTCCAATTTGGAGGTTTTCGGGTTAGAATTTCGCGAAACGAGCTTCAAAATCGGACTTAGGACGTCGAAAAACATTAAATAGGGATTTTCGGAAAAAGTTGACTTTTTGGTCAAAGTCAACGCTGACGTCAGCGGTCAAAGTCAACGCTGACGTCACTGGTCCAAGGCTGACTCGACGAGTCGACTCACTGAGTTGACTCGGACGAGTTGACTCACTAAGTTAACTCGGACGAGTTGACTCATTGAGTTGACTCGGACGAGTTGACTCACTGAGTTGACTCGGGTCAACGGGTCGGGTCGGGTCAACGGGTCGGGTCAACGGGTTGACCGAGTTGACCGGTCCAGCCGGTTCAGACCGGTTCAGACCGGTTCTTACCTTTAAACTTCGAAGATCGCCGGACGGTCACCGGGACCTCGCCGGAAAAGCGCGTTTCACGCCGTTTTCTACCGGAAAAAGTCACAAATCATCAGGCCACCATTTTATTACACTTTAACAAGCCGAAATAATATCGGAAACCAACCAAACTTACCGGATTTGTCCATAAAGGCTCGAATTCGTCGGAAAGTTTGCGTAGCTCCGATGACGGAGCAAAAGACGACGAACGGTCGAGTGGTGACCTGGGTTTTGACCAGCCTTCGATGGGGAGTCCAACGGCAGTGACGGCGTGGCTAACGGGCGTCGAACGGCACCGGAAAAACGAAGGTAAAAGCGGACCGATTTAGCCCTAGGTCGCGAATCTTCAACGACCAAATGACGGTGAAACGGACGGCGGTTGAGCGCGTGGATTGAGGGGTTTTGCTCGGCGTGCAATGGTGGTTTCAAGGGCACCGGCGGTGAGCGGCACGGCGCGGTGGTGAAGCCTGACGACGGTGATCGGGTTTGGTTCAAAGGAAAAAAAAACGTGAATGTCGATGGGGGAAGTGATTCTGGAAATATGGGGAAAAGTTCCCAATTTAATTTTCATTCAAGGTGGCAGGTAAGATATTTTATTATTTTATTATTTTAAGATCTTAAGTATTAGCTCTTGTTTCCCCTGGTGCAATTACTAACCAAGAGCTATATTAGCTCAATTGGTTAAACCATTGACCTATACAGCCAAGGGTCACGGGTTCAAAACCCCTTGGCTGCTTCTTTTTTTTTTTTTGAGTGTTACAGCAATGGTGTGATCAGGGTGTTTTCCGACCCATTTTTGACCGGGAAAGGCCGCACGTGGGCTTCACGCGCCGTCCAAGGCGATTCTCGGCCGCCTTGGGCGGTGGCTGTTGAACTGGCCGGCTCAGACCTGGTCTGACCTCGGACCGAGGCGCCCAAACCGGTCCGCCCAAACCAACCCAAATCTAGTGGTAAACCAAGCCCAATAACAGACCCGACCTGTTGACCGAGTCAACTCGTCCGAGTCAACTCGTCCGAGTCAACTCAGTGAGTCAACTCGCTGAGTCAGCCATTAGACCAGTGACATCAGTGTTGACTTTGACCGCTGACGTCAGCGTTGACTTTCACCCAAAAGTCAAAAATTTCGAAAAACCCTATTTTATATTTTTCGACGTCCCGAGTCCGTTTTTGAAGCCGTTTCGTTAAATTCTAACCCGAAAGCCTTCGAATTGGACTTTGAACCCGAGAATGCATGTGTTCAATTTTATTTATTTATTTAAGAGTTATGTGATCAAATTAAGGATTATATTTAATTGAAGGTATTCATGTGTCTTCGTATCCGGGGAGTAAAGGACGTTGAATTCGGGTTCGAGTTTGATCGAATGGAGTACCACGGTCGACCTATATAGCAAGGATTCAAGGTAATACATTGCTACCTCTTGTATGCCTTGTAAACGTGTTAGTATTCGGTTAATGCATGCACACATATGATGATGCGTACCGTTAATTCTGCTTAAGTCTAACCAGATATGAAAATGTACGACGTTATAGATAAGTTTGGAATAATTGAATGAGAAAGATGATAAATCAAAGAATCTGGAATCCAACAGATAATTAATGAGGCGATCAATCTCCAAACCCGATTAATAATGTTAATTTGTCAAATGACAGAAATATTGGAGTATATAATTACAAAAATACCCTCGATGTGAAAATGACAGAAATACCCTTGATAATGAAAGTGGTGTTGAAACCTACACTAAATCCGGTAAACAATTGATTCATCTAAAAGTCTCGAATTACTCAGAGAGATGCGATAATAAGACTTAATCATTCAAGAAAGATAAGCACTCGGATTTAGCGTAAATCCCGAATAAACCTCTGATGATAAATTTGTGGGGGAAACCCTTTATATGTTCGGTTCAATTAAACTATCAGAAGATACATAATTGCTATTAATGGCTTAATCGAGTAAAAGAATTGAAAATACCGATACAATCGAGTCATCAAGTGATGAAAATGTGCTTGGGCATTGGAATTTCTAAATTAACAGAGATGATGGGTCTATCCTCGTGTTTTGGAAATAATGGATGGTTGGAAAATAGTCGAAAGGACCGAAATAACCAAAAGAATTGAAAATACCAACATGCGCGAATTGGCTAAAAGAGACTAAGATGTCACCAGGCACCTAAACTACCGAATTAACCATATGATGAGATATAAACTAGTGATTATAATGATTAAGTGGTTCAAAAGGCCCGAAAGAACGTGAACGACTGCACTTTAAATAATTGAGATGCCCTCTTGACTGAGATAAGTTAAAGCTTCGAAATCTTGAACTTTTAATCGCACGCAAGTGATTGCAATATTCAAATGGGTTGAATTTTAGGTTAAGTATGCCAATAATTTATTAATACCCAAATTGGCATAAATGCATGTTTAACCTCTCGAGGCATGTTTCGAGATATTGTGACAACGATTCTTACAAATGTATAACACAATCAAAATTAAATAGTGAACACATGGAAAGTGCACCGATTAGAATGTATGGAAAGTAATGTATTGGTTAGATGAGTATAGTGGAATGCTCTTTGAAGCCTAGTAAACCGTTGAAAATCTTCAGCGCTACAAATCATTGACCTATCCCTTCAGGTTTAGATTATGGAACTGCCTCGGAGTGTTAAATAACCAAAATGCCCTTGTTAGCCAAATGATCAGAACAATCTTGACATATTTGAGATCCTAACCGATCGTATCGTATCAATTTTCGAATGCTTGGTCGGAGGCATTGATTACGAGGCCCCTTGAGATAGGGACATCATTTCTGAAACCGGTTCAGAATTGTCAAAAGCTCGGTGTTTCATATCTCCTTGTAAATACCAAGTATCTCTGAGAAATAAATGGTTCCTTTTAGTGTGTTCCAAGTGCACATAAATATTCTACCGTCCTGAACCCAAGGTTGTCTTTCGATACGAAATATGACTTTTATCAAACCGAAATATACTTATGTATCTGAACAAAAAAAAGAGAAAAAGAAAATAAAATAAAAATTTATATGCTCGCTAGTTATCGTTTCCTCGAAAACTAAAGTTTACTTTATATTCACTATTATTACTATTTAGCAATGATTGCTATTGATTATTGTTATTATCGATCATTATTGACTACTAATGATTACTATTATCACCACCTAGACCGTTACCGAGGGACTTGGGATAGAGTACGAAGTCACCGTAAGTTCAGCCCTGATCAGGCTGATAATTCCTTACCGTTTCAGGTTCCTATGCTTTGGCTAGGGTAATTCCTTACCATACCTAAGGTATTCCCTTAGGCTGGCACCTACGCCTAACGGGCCTAGGTTAATGCCCGTTATAGTTGCAGTTCTGGGGAACTGCATACCGGAGTTTGGTTGGAGGGTAAATAGAAAATCTAAAATGAACTTTATCGTTAAAAATTATATAACCGTGAAATAGCGTTCACCACACCGTTACTTTGTATGTGTTAACTTTGCACTATTGGAACACACACTAAGCCTCTGATTCAACTATCGCAATACATATCTTGTCCAACTCTTTGGTCTATATGTTCCTAGCGGGATACTCAATGATTGAATAAAGATCAACTCTATTATCTTCATGTATACCGCTTTTTTGAAATATCTGACCGTATTTTTTTTAGCCTATTGTTCCCGGAAACATTATGACAATGTTATGTCTACCATATATCTACATGTTACTTATAACATCCATAGGTAGTTCTGTATTACTGAGCTTTTTGAAGCTCACACTGTTTTTACCACCGCAGGTTAAAAGAAACCTATCATGGCTCGACGGCCGACATCAGTGTTGGAGTTCTCTCGGTGTTACTTTTGGAGTACGGTACCAACATAGACAATGGGCATGCATGTTGTGTATTATTTTATGATAGTGTCTGTAAAACGTTTTTTTAATCTTGTTATATGTTTAAATGATTTCAGGAAAGGGTATGTTATACAGAGGTTACCGTTACAATTTAATAAGTGATTTTTTTTAGTAAAAAATGTTTTTATGTGGATTGTTAGGGTGGGCCGCTCTTGTGACCCTAATGTGAACTCCTGGGATTCATGGTAACACATAGGCGGGTCTAGGGGGTTACATATTTTTTGACTTTATGCCCCACTAAAATCCTACTTTTCACTAACGAGGTTGATCCAAGTGGTAAGCAATTTGGTATCGCTTAAACAAGTCTCAAGTTCCAGGCGTTGTGTATGCAGAAAATTTCCGCTGATAGACTCACCCACCAAAACTAGGTGTGCGACTCGAGTCGGTCTGAATTAATCAGAGAAACATCTAAAAAAATCCTTTACCTGCCTTGTTTCATAATACGGCGGGGATTCAAAAGGGTTAAATCATTAGAAACAATAGATTTCGATGGCAAATATCATTGACTGAGCTAATATAAATAGAATTAGATGTAAATAATATTTGACTTGAAAAATTAAATTTTTTAGTCAAAAATTTAGTTTTTTGAATAATTTAAAAAATTGAGACTCAAATAACTTAAAATTTTTAGTAATTAATAGATCGATTTTCATGTTCAAGTCGAATCTTTCGACTCTATATGATATATGTATAACACATATGAAAAATATAAAGACATATATAAAGTATATGACTGTAGAAAACCGTTTAAATTAAAACCAATTACTACCTTACTATTATAAATATTTACAATTAAATTTGAACGGACACTCGAACAATCGGACCAAAAAAGTCAAATAAAGTTTGAGTTATAAAATATGACTCGTCAACTAAAATCACTGAAAATGTTTTGACTCGACTCGATTTAATCGAATGTTCACCTTAAATAAAACAGGAAAATTATCTAACATAACTCGTATGTATAGTTTTGAGATTATAAAATTCCATTGTTCCATAATTTTAGAATTTCAATTTTTTTAAAAAATATATTTAATTATTTAGTAGCAAAATGTATGCTTAAAATATTTTTATTAAAAATAATTATGTATTACTTATAAACTGTAATGAAAATATAAGTAATCTCCTTTTTTGGTGAAGAAGGTATGATTAGATTAAAAAATCATACACTGATAATTTTTCATGTGCCTTGTTAAAAACTTATCTAAACTTAAATGAAAGAAAAGAATACACACGATAATATTTAAAATGTCTAAATAAATATGAGAAAACAACAAAGAACTGTCAAATAATTAAAGTAACAAATACCTAAACAAAACTAGTCACCCATCGACATCCAACCATCGTCCATTAGCAAACCCCTTACCCCATCGGAAGGGCTATCAAGCACATGAATCTCGAAAGGCTAGCTAAATAATCCGCCATTTTATTCCCCGAGCGACGGACAAGCTGAAAATAAACCATACCCAATTGACTAATTAAATCACGTATATGCATGCTAATTGATAATTGGGCAAGCATCCTAATAGCCTCCAAACTATTAGATTCAGCCTCTAATGTCGAGCAAATTTCAATATACTTATAAAATTCAACTAGCCACTGACTTGAATGATCCTGTATCATTCCGCCACTTGTTGCATTGCCTTTCGAAGGGTCTCGACTTCCATTAGAATTGATCTTAAACCATCCCATTGAAGGATGTCGCGACCGAAGCTCTCAATTTTTTTTTTCTTTCAATTTGTACTTTTTATTTTGGGTAAACTACATAAATGACCACCATGCTATTAGTAAAGTCGCGATTTGACCACTTTACTTTTTTTGAAGCAATTAAACTACCAAATTATTTAATTGGTTGCAATGTGACCACCAACCGTTAAAAACTAACGGAAGGAGTGACGTGGCAGTTAATAAAATTGGTATAATTACACATTTGGTCCCCGCTATTTATACAAAAATATATAAATAAAGTCCTCCAATAATACGGTGACACGTGTCACCTGATTGGAAGAGCAAAATTAAATAAGAAGCACATTGCTTCCAGCAGGAATCGAACCCAAGTTGAATGGATTGAAAGTGAGCGTGCTAACCACCAGGCCAAAGCTATCCTTGTGATGCTTTGTACAAATTCTAGTATATATTTTAACTTGTTACTCATGCCAGGAAAAAAAACCAGTATCCGGATAAGGTTTCTTTCTTGCAGCGGACTAATTATCGGGAATTTGAGAGGGAGAGAGATGCAAGGCTTGCTCTACAGGCTTGGAGGAGACCGGAAATGCGGGAGGCAATGTGCAAAGCATCACAAGAATAGCTTTCAGTTTTCAGTTACATAAATTACCTCCACTAATTTCTCCAATAAGCTTGGAGAAAAATTCACTCGAAGCATTCGTTTCAGATTCAAAAGACATCACTGAATAATCCCTACACTCTCAACTTTCTATTGAAAATAGATTAATGTAGTGAAAATTTTAAAAGTTCTGATATCTAATATCATGAATCAACTACAAAAGCAGAATTTAATCTTGCTTCACTTTGGAGAATGGTAGCAGGCTTAAATCCTCCAAAAACAAGGTAAATGCTTACTTTAATCGCAATCAGTAATATAATTCCCATTCCTTAATTACACATTTCTCCAAAGCTGTCGATAATCTGCTGGCCTCTGTCTGTTTAGGGTATGCCCCATCTGGACTAACCAGCACTGCACCAGTATATGACTGTCCAGCCACTCGTGCCGCCCCATGGTAATGAAACAAACCCCAACTAAAATCTTCACACACGTCGACGATTGTCCAAAACTCATTTGAAACAACACCATTATCCAAGACGCTGAAGTAAAACGTCCCGGGAACGTTTGCTCTCTTTACCCGATATTTACGCCTCCTCCAAACCATCTCTCCTTCTAAACTTCTAACCTGAAAGACTGGCTCATACCAAAAAGATCCCTTTGCCTTTCCCTTTGCTCTACAGGCTTGCTCTACAGGCAGTGGTAAAATGTTTCTTGTTTTTTTCCTGGCATGAGTAACAAGTTAAAATATATATTAGAATTTGTACAAAGCATCACAAGAATAGCTTTGGCCTGGTGGTTAGCATGCTCGCTTTCAACAAATTCATCTTGGGTTTGAATCCTGCTAGAGGCAATGTGCTTCTTATTTAATTTTGCACTTCCAATCAGGTGACACGTGTCACCTCCTGATTGGAGGAGCAAAATAAAAATTATTAAATTAAAAATATATAAATAAAGTCCTCCAATAATACGGTGACACGTGTCGTAACCTAATTAAATAATAAAATTATTTTATTTATTAAAATTAGGACCAAATTAATAAAATGTATAAATAGCATGGACCAAATGTGTAATTATACCAATTTTATTAATTGCCACGTCACTCCTTCCGTTAGTTTTTAACGGTTGGTGGTCACATTGCAACCAATTAAATAATTTGGTGGTTTAATTGCTTCAAAAAAAAAGTAAAGTGGTCAAATCGCGACATTACCAATAGTATGGTGGTCATTTATGTAGTTTACCTTTTTATTTTACTCAAAATTCAAGGTTTAAAAATTAAAACAAACTTCTATATAGAATTATCTTTTTTTCAGTATGTAACCATCATCGCTTTAACACATGTTTTATTAAACCATTGAATCTCACAATTTCCACCTTCTCTATCTACAACTAAAACCTATGGCCATTGAATCAATTGATGTGTCCACCTTCAACAAACATATTTACGACATCAATTCTCTTCTAAACCAATAATTTGTTGATGCAACCTATATAAAAGTCAATTTCCCATTTTTTTTTAAAAAGTCAATTTTCCCCTCGATTCTCACCGTGTCGGCCACCGTCGCCTGTCATCAACGACGACTGATGAGTCTTAAAATTTCCCACTAAACTCGTTTCTTTACCCGGATTCCTTCGGTTTAATCCCCTTAATCCTTATGAATCTATCATCTTCAACCCAAAAACTACGACTTTACCCTCAAAACCCTAGATTTGATTTCAAATATTACATTTTTCAAAATGCTACTACGTTTAACCAAAGATAATGCATTTATGTATCCGTTGATTAACATATTGCCTTCATCGCAATGTCATCGTATTGTAATTGAGAAAACAAATGAGTGATAAAAAAATTCAATATTTAAAGTTCAACGATTAACATATTGGAAACTTTCATTATGCTTACTCCCACATGTTTTATACACACTACCGGACTATACAAGGCTCATACACGAGAGCAACCCTCTATCGTTGTGACACCCATGGTGGAGTATAACGGTACAATCACAACTCCTCAACACCACTCATCGGTAATTGTACAATTCCACTAACGAGAGCATGAGACACATACCACAAGATCCACACACGGGGTTAACCATCCACCGTTGTGATCTTAACCTCAATCGTTAGGGTACTTATATGGAGTACACGATACAATTACAACCCCTCGACATCCAAGGCGACTTTATTCACGGTGCACCCAATCCTATAGCCGGCTAACTATATCCAATTAAAGTAACCAAAAATCATTCCCATCACTTGCCAATATAATCAATTTACATCAATATTCCACTGTTTTACAAGCATAAATACAATGCCATGTTCACAAGCATAAACATGCTTAATCTCAAATACATACATTTCTCAAATCCAAGGATCATCTACCAAATGCATCCTTAACAACATGACATTAAACACCATCATTATCAACGCTCAAAACATGCTTTAAAACAGTAAATAAAACCACATCTACATCAAGTGCATTTTCCAACAAAAACATAGCACATTCCGAGAGAGACTTTCGATTCACTTACTCTTGAGCTTAGCTAAGTGTTTCAAACTTACACTAAGCTCCCAAGACCACGCTCAAAGCGTTACAAAGCTGGAAAATCCATTTCCACTCACTGGTACGCGAAGCCTTGCTCGCCGACACGAAAATCACTCTTCCGGAGCCTCCAAAATCGTCTCGTTTGCTCCCGGATCAAGATCCCTTATTTTTGATCACCAAACAAAGATCCAAATGCATTAAAATGCATTTCAACACCAGCAACTAAACACAAACTCGTTGCTCACCCAAACTACACCAATTTACCCATCCGAAACAACCGAAAACTCAATCGATTGCTTCCTAAACCAAGACCAGCCAACATACATCACTTTCAACCATTTATAAACATCAAAACACATCTAAAAACAACCTAAACCCATTCTTATACCTCCAGCAAGCATTACTACATCATTTCACCTAAAAAAACCCAACTAAAAGCATCAAGAAATTCAAGTATCTCAAGGATTTCAGGATCTATATCAACAAAACCTCTTTTCAACATATTAATCAACAAAAAACTCAATTAAAATCAATCCAAAACAGAGCCTATCAAAACAAATCCGAAAATCAAGATTTTAATCATATTTTTGTAATATTTTGATCTCAAATCAAAACTATAATGAAAACTCAACCAAAAACATTAATTAGAAGCCAAAGATATTGGGATTTTCAATAAAGAACCTAGATTGAAGGTTGAGAACAGAATTTACCTCCAATCCTTGCTTTCCTCAATGAATGACAAGTTTTAGATTCACAAAACTTAAAAATCTTGAAGAGAAATCTTGAAATTGATTTGAAAATTAATGAGAGAGTGTTTGAGATAAAAGAATTCTGGAGAAAATAAGTTAGAATGGTGTTTGGCTGAAAATAAGAAGAGAAAGGTAGTTACGTCAAATGAAATCTCACTTTTCTTATTTTATTAATTTTAATTAAATAAAATCTCTTTTATTTAATCACTTTAAAATCCTTTTAAAACACATGTCATATTAAGGAAAGGCTAAATTGTCATAAAGCTCCCTAAAGATTCTAAGATTTTGGCTCCTCTTTTAAAATTACATTTTTCACAGTTTTGAAACTTTACATTTTGGTCACTACCCAAAATGTACCACTTTCGAAACTCTTTTTTGTGAAATTGATTTGACCAACCCCTAAAACATGATTTTAGATGATTTTAGCAATTTTTAACATATTTTTATCCTATCCCGATCCTTGATTTCCTTAAATCACCAAACATGATTCGAACCGTTCTCGACCGATGTGATCCGATGTCTAAAACATCTAGGCCCAAAACCAAGGCGTTACACACGCAACCTGTTGACATCCTCAACAACCTGATCATCGAGGGAGTAAACAATTTGGATGTATCTAACAAGCTAAAGCGGAAAAGGGAAAACCACAAGAAGAATCATTCTTTGTGGCAAAAAGAAGAAAAATTTGGAGCTATATCAGTGATGAAAATTTTCAAATCTCCACCGGAAATTGGGGTACCAATAGCTTCGGAGCAGTAGCCAATGAGGAAGTCCTAAAGATTGCCTTGTTCCCTAATTCATTCTCTAATGCTTCGCCCATTATCAGCAATATTGAAAAACAGAAAAGAGGCTTCTCTTGTGGCTCAAATCACCTCACTCTGATAAAACAAGCAGCAAGGCGCAAACACGCAATGAAAAGAACGAGAGTAATGCTCGATCGTGTAGGCATCATTGAACTGGAGATTGACCCGTTTGAATTTTTTTTACAAATATAGCTTCTATGTTCGTTGACAGTGAGTCAACTCTCAAGGAAGAAATAGTTTTAAATGATGATGAGGCATCCACCACAAGAGATCAGGTCACTTCTGCAGAAGAGTTAAGCCACACATTTTCTTGAAAAGCAGGTAGCTCCCTAGGGGGCTATCCGCAGCTCCCATGAATTCGTCATGTTGCATCACTTTCACAAGGAAGGTGTGAAAGATGGTGACTTATGCTAAACCTTCCCCTAGGATCAGATGGTGCATGGATGTCGCTGTTGATCCAAGAATTTTCGGTAACAAGCTCAAGTCCTTCTGTTTTTCCAGTTTCAAGCTCAAGACTATGTCGTTTGCTGCAGTCTTTTGCCTTGCGTTTGGTTCCATGTGGTTTGATCGAAAAAAAATTTCGTCCCGGTTGACAAGACCCGCGTCGGACGATGAGGGACCCTGCCTCTGAATGGAGCTCTCACTAAAATTTTGGGTTAATGTCTACTTTCCACCTTTGGGGAATTCAAGTAGCTTTGTTTCATGTCTGTGTTTTTTCGTTGCTAGGGCGATGTTACTTTCTGTTAGTGTCATCACTGCCTCTTGGCTTGTTATTTCGAACCTTAAGCTCCCTGAGAGAGTGGTTTCAATTTATGTGGTTAGGTCTTTCGTCGATCGGATTTGTGGGCACAAGGGTTCGTGTTCCTTGTCGACGTCTGCATGTTTATTCATGTTTTTACATTTGACCTTGTTTTCCCTTCTATGGATGTACGGCCCTTGTTATTGAATCGAATCTATCTTTGAAAAAAAAAACCTCTCTACCTTTACTTTTGTCAACACAAGGAGAGTGAGATAAAAAAAAAAAAAAACCAAAAGAACCAAAAGCAGAAAACCTTAATCCCG
The DNA here is from genome assembly GCA_958450335.1 of Hibiscus tridactylites. Taxonomy (NCBI): domain Eukaryota; kingdom Viridiplantae; phylum Streptophyta; class Magnoliopsida; order Malvales; family Malvaceae; genus Hibiscus; species Hibiscus tridactylites. The sequence continues at coordinate 66,478,245 of OY288283.1, read as the reverse complement.
TCTTCTTCTCAGTCTCCTCGATTTGATTCGAATCGAGAGCTTAATTAATAACGATGAGCGATTTCAATCTCGCTCTGGTAATCGTCGCCATAGTTGTTTGTGTACTAGTGTTCCTTTTCAATGTCTACCTCCTCGTTAATTACCAGCATCCGGACGACGCTAACCAAGCCTATTTCCCCAAATTCGTCGTCGTTTTCGGTCTCTCCGTCGCCGCCATTTCCATACTCATGTTACCGGCTGATGTCGCCAATCGGCAGGCATGTAGGCACGCGATATACAACGGCTCCTGCAATCTCACCTTGCCTATGAAAGATCTCTGGCTCGCCATTTATATCGTCGATGCCGTGCTCGTTTTCTTCGTAATACCCTTTGCCATGTTCTATTACGAAGGGGACCAGGATAAGTACGTGTTTCTAGGACTTTGATAGTTAAAAATTATTTGATCAGATTCATGCATTGCTGTTTTTCGATTGCAGGAGTGTTGGCAAACGGATAAAGAGCGCGTTGCTATGGGTGGTGATAACTGCAATAGTTTGTGCTCTCCTGCTTGGCATACTATATGGTTGGGTTATACTTCTCCCCCTTTCTCTTTAATTTCATTAGCATTTCCCTTTAATCAAAAAGTTTGTGCTCTCCTGCTCTATGTTAATTTAGGAATAGGACAATGATATTGATCACTGGAATACTCGGTTAGTGTTTTGAATATAAATTTTGATTTAAGGTGTTTTTACAATTAGAACATCTTAACAAATATTTTGAGCGGATTTACATGCTGGAACTGGTGCTTGCATTGAGCGGATAACTAAGCAGTTCGTTTTACATTTCTTGAGAGTGTTCGTTTTTATTACTTTCTGGTTTTATTATAGTATTCATACCAATAATTTTATCATTTTGAATGGTATATCAGGGCTAGTTGGAAAGGTAGATTTTACTGTGAGACACCTATCTTCTGCCACTACTAATTTCCCAAGTAATTGGGATTTCACCAACAGTAAGCCATGTATTGGTGGAGCTGGCGCACGAGCGGTTAGTAATTCATTTGTCAATTTAAATTTTAATGGATCCTTTATTTTTCTGTAGAACATTCTTGTTTGTCTCATTATTTATCTTCTCTTTCATCATTTTCCCGTTTGTTACAGTGCTCTGCATATACTGCAAGTGCTTCATCAGAAAAAACATGGACTATGCGCACTACATTTCCAGAATATGTTGTTGCTCTTGCTACAATTGTTGGATCTGTTCTTTTCTCGGTAAATTTATTACCATTTTTAATATATATTATATGTTGTTTGGAGTTTAGATGGCAACTCTAGCTTGTAAATGTTGATCTTTGTTTTTGGTTGGAATATATTACTTACATCTTGAAATTTTTGGTTAGATATTTGGCGGTGTAGGTATTGCTTGTTTGCCTATTGGACTTATCGCTTCATTTATCCGTCGTCCAAAAGCTGTTATCACTCGCTCACAGTATATTAAGGTGGTTATTTATATTGCTTATGATGCTGCCATCCTGATATTGAAACCGTGCAATGCAGTAGGAAGATAGTATTGACATTTTGTATTGTACTGTAATTGCTCATAGTCAGAGTTGTAACTGGTATTGTAGGAAGCAACTGAACTTGGTAAAAAGGCAAGGGAACTGAAGAAAGCAGCTGATGCACTTCATCAGGAAGAAAGAAGCGGTTCTAAGGGTAGAAAGTGGCGTAAAAATGTTAAGGCTGTGGAAAAGGTCTATGCAAAGTCCTACATTTCCATTTTCCATTGAATTATATTTTGTGCCATTCTATATGATAATAATTATGTTGACCAAGCCAGCTTTAGTCATCAGCAGTAGAAGTTTTAATGTTATTTTTCTTTTTGAGTTTTCCTATTAAACTTAAAGAGCTGATTAATTCAACAATTTGGCTTGTGTTATAATAGTGGTTATTCTTAGATAAGTTATATTTTGACCATGATATTAACTTGTGGCAGTTCCTTTTGTTGTTTCTTAGTAAATAGTTGAAAACTAGTAAGCATTGTTTTTAGGGGATGTTAAAATACCCATCTAATGGCGTTTTCTCATATTATGGCATTGTTCAGTATCCGTTGCTACTGATACTGTTACGTTCGTGATTAAAATCTTCAGGAGTTGCTTCAGCTGGAAGAAGATGTAAAGCTACTGGAAGAGATGTACCCTCAAGGAGAAAAGGTATCTAATATGGCTTGCTGGACTTCTAGTATGCATGACACTTGGTTATGGTCTCATACCCCTTTTCCGCACCTTCCCCCCCTCTTCTGTTGTTAACTCCCTTGCAATGACATTTCAGGCTGAAACATCCTGGGCCTTGACTGTTCTTGGATACTTGGCAGAACTTATTTTGGGAATCCTAGGGTGAGTGCTTAGTTCTTTTTTTTTAATTTTTTTTAATTCCAGAGCTGTATTATTGTTGTAAATAAGGACGTCGGTTCTTAATGTAAATAAGGTATAATAACAGGATATTTTAAAGTGTTAGCTTTATATATGCACCAAATAAAAGTAAATTTCTGCTATCCTTAGAATAAACAAACCTGTTGAGGTATCTTTGCATCCATTAAACTGATGATGTTGGCCTCTGAGTTCTGACTTACTAAAAGGAGTTATCTAACTTGCAGCTTGCCCTGCACTGTGTTAGGTTAATTGTTTCAGTGGCTTGGGTTGCTCATATTGTCATATACCTTCTGATTGATCCACCACTTTCTCCCTTTCTGAATGAGGTTTTCATCAAGCTGGATGATATATGGGGTAGTTTGTAAACCATTTTGAAGTTCATTTCAATCTATTTTGCTTCTTTTAAAATTTAAAGAGATATATATTTTATATTTTATCAGGTCTTCTGGGTACTGCAGCATTTGCATTCTTTTGCTTCTATCTTCTGCTTGCTGTGATTGCTGGTGCAATGATGCTTGGCCTGAGATTAGTTTTCATTACGATTCATCCTATGAAGTAATGGGTTTTTGTGTTGATGCTATTTTGGTTAATTTCCTATCATTGGGTATATCACCAGCTGCCTGACATGTTTAATGGACTTTCGTAGGTGGGGAGCTACACTAATGAACTCTTTTCTGTTCAATGTGGCACTTATTCTTTTGTGCTCAATAAGGTTGGTGGCTGCTCATTTATTCAAATCTTGTTTGTGTTATCTCAAGGCGTCTGCTATTAGATCATTGTTGAAATTGTATCTCCGTGTTTTTATTTGGTTGTTGAGAATTGCATTAGGGAATTATGTGCTGTTATATAAAGGGAACTTGTTTTCAACATTATCTGTATTTGCAACTTCAGTGTCATACAGTTCTGTTCGACAGCATTTGGGTACTATGCTCAAGCAACCGCTGCCCAGGAAATATTCGGCCATACATTGCAGTCTCTTCGTGGAATAAAATATTTGTACAAGTGAGTATATGCTGTTTCCAAATCCCAGTTTTACCCTGACAGACATGTAAGTATTTTAATTGTATTCTACTGATGTTTGTATTGTTGTTACAGGTACAATGTATTTCAAATCGCATTCATCGTTCTAGCAGGGTTGACCTTTGTATATTATATTGCCTTTGTAAGTCTCAGCTACCTCTAATCTTGTCTCTTTTCTTTCCTTTTTATTTCTGAGTAATTGCCTGCGTGTGCTCGCTAGATTTCGCGGTCTGATTTCTGTGTGGACATTTCAGGGCTGGAGAAGAAAAAAGCCTAGTGGCAAGTTCCAACTTTCGTCTTAAGAATGTTTTCCCTTGATGATATCAAAATTCTGTGTTTATCATCCCTTTTGGAGTGTGTTTCATATGCTCGGACGGCCACAGCCTGATTTTGCCGTAATGTGGAAGGTTTAAAGAGATAGGCAAATCCGTCTGAGTTAAATTTGGTTGCCTGAAGTAGGAGCACGAGAGTGATGCTAGCCTGCTTTCCTCGCCTTTTGTATGTATGCAGTGCAGTGTACTATAATTGTGGAAGGTTTAAAGAGATAGGCAAATCCGTCTGAGTTAAATTTGGCTTGGGCATGTAATTGTGGAGAGTTAAGTTGACTCATGGGTAGGGTTGTAAAAACAAGTCAGGACCTGAAAACCTGCCTGAAACCTGCTCGAGTCAAAACCTGATTTGACCCGAAAATTTGATGATCCGAACCCGAATTGTAACTGATTGTTGCTAACCCGAACTCGAGTTGAACCTGTTACTGTAGCAACCGAACCCGATCTGCGTCCGACTGAAAACGACCCGAACCCGAGACCGACCTGGCAAATTACCTGATATTATCCGACTGAATCGACCTGTCCGATTTTACTCGACCTGTTTTGAATCGGCCTGTTAATGGACCCGACCTGTTTTGAACCTGAACTGTTGTTGACCTGAACTAATGTAGACCTGGCTAAAAATGTTAAATAATTTAAAGTGTAAACTGTTCATTATAAACTTAATAAATTTTTAGTTGATTATGTTAATTTCATTACTTAGAAAAAATTTATCTTCCATTATACTTAGAAATTTGTCTTAATTTGTAACTACATTATGTATAATAAAATTATATACTTAGAAATTTGTTTAAGTATAAAAATATATATTATGTATAGTAAAATTATATACTTAAAATATTTGTCATAATTTTTACTAAGTATATAATATATTAGTAATATATAGATAATATAATATATTAAACTTATTATGCTTTATTATATAATATATATTATGTTAACTTTATTATGTTCATAAATTTTATTATGTTTAACATAAAGTTAATGTTATTATACTTATATAACATGTGAAACAATTGTCTTTCAATTATATAATGTATTTTAGATGAGCCCCTAAAACCTATAATGTATAAATAATATATATATATATATATATATAAACTTATAAGTTATAAGTTATAAGTTATATAATGTATTTATAATATAATAAATAATAATTAGTAATAGTTTGGCCTTGGGCCTTTGAGCTCAAATCTCACCACCCATTTATTTGAGATGGGCCCCTAAAACCTATAATGTATAAATAATATATATATATATATAATGTATTTATAATATAACAAATAATAATTAGTAATAGTTTAGGCCTTGTGCCTTTGGGCTCATATCCTACCACCCATTTATTTGAGATGGCCCCTAAAACCTATAATGCATATATATATATATATATATATATATATATATATATATATATATATATATATTACATAAACTTATAATTTATATAATGCATTTATAATATAATAATTAATAATAAAAATAATTAGTAATAGTTTGGGCCTTGAGCCTTGGCCCTTTGGGCTCATATCCCACCACTCATTTATTTGAGATGGGCCCCTAAAACCTATAATGTATAAATATAATATATATATATAATGTATTTATATATATATATAAACTTATAAGTTATAAGTTATATAATATATTTATAATATAACAATTAATAATAAATAATAATTAGTAATAGTTTGGGCCTTGGGCCTTTGGGCTCATATCCCACCACCCATTTATTTGAGATGGGCCCCTAAAGCCTATAATGTATAAATATAATATATATACCATATATATATAAACTTATAACTTATAATTTATATAATGTATTTATAATATAATAATAAATAATAAATAGTAATAGTTTGGGCCTTGGGCCTTTGGGCTCATATCCCACCACCCATTTATTTGAGATGGGCCCCTAAAATCTATAATGTATAAATATATATATATGGAAAATACTTTGATGCACAAGCTGTGTAAACTTTAGTTTACACAAGCCCTTTAATTTTAGGGTTTAGGGTTTAGGGTTTTAGGTTAGGGTTTAGGGGTTTAGTATGTAGGGTATATAATTTAAGGTTTATGGTTAGAATTTAGAGTTTAGGGTTTAGGGCTTAGGGTTTAGGTTTTAGGTTGCTAGGGTTTGTGATTTAGATTTTAAATTTTATAGAAGGATTGTGTAAAAAAAATTTACACAGCTTGTGCATCAAAATAAAACCCTATATATATATATATATATATATATATATATATAAACTTATAACTTATAATTTATATAATGTATTTATAATATAATAATTAATAATAAATAATAATTAGTAATAGTTTGGGCCTTGGGCCTTTGGGCTCATATCCCACCACCCATTTATATTAGATGGGCCCCTAAAACCTATAATGTATAAATATAATATATATATATATATTATATAAACTTATAACTTATAATTTATATAATGTATTTATAATATAATAATTAATGATAAATAATAACTACTAATAGTTTGGGCCTTGGGCCTTTGGGCTCATATTCCACCACTCATTAATTTTAGATGGGCCTCTAAAACCTATAATGTATGAATATATATATATATATATATATAAACTTAGAACTTATAATTTTTATAATAATTAATAATAAATATTAATTAGTAATAGTTTGGGCCTTGGGCCTTTGGGCTCTTATCCCACCATCCATTTATTTTAGATGGGCCCCTAAAACCTATAATGTATAAATATATATATATATATATATATATATATATATATAAACTTAAACCTTGTAATTTATATAATGTATTTAAAATATAATAAATAATAATTAGTAATAGTTTGGGCCTTGGGCCTTTAAGCTCATATCTCACCACCCATTTATTTTAGATGGGCATATATATATATATATATATATATATATATATATATATATATATATATATAAACTTATAACTTATAAGTTATATAATGTATTTATAATATAATAATTAATAATAAATCATAATTAGTAATTGTTTGGGTCTTGGGCCTTTGGGCTCATATCCCAGCACCCATTTATTTGAGATAGGCCCCTAAAACCTATAATGTATAAATAATATATATATATATATATATAAACTTATAACTTATACGTTATATGTTATATAATGTATTTATAATATAATAATTAATAATAAAAAATAATTAGTAATAGTTTGGGCCTTTGGCTTTTGGGCTCATATCCCACCACCCATTTATTTTAGATGAGCCTTAAAACCTATAATGTATAAATAATATATATATATATATATATAAACTTATAACTTATAAGTTATATAATGTATTTATAATATAATAATTAATAATAAATAATAATTAATAATAGTTTGGGCCTTGAGCCTTTGTGCTCATATCACACCACTCATTTATTTGAGATGACCCCTAAAACCTATAATGTATAAATATAATATATATATATATATAAATAAACTTATAACTTATAAGTTATAAGTTATATAATGTATTTATAATATAATAATTAATAATAAATAATAATTATTAATAGTTTGGGCCTTAGGCCTTTGGGCTCATATCCCACCACCCATTTATTTTAGATGGGCCCTAAAACCTATAGTATATATATATAAACTTATAACTTATAGGTTATATAATGTATTTATAATATAATAATTAATAGTAAATAATAATTAGTAATAGTTTGGGCCTTGGGCCTTTGGGCTCATATCCCACCACCCATTTATAATGATTAATAATATCAATAATAAATAATAATTATTAATTGTTGGGCTTTGGACTAAATATTTTAGATGGGCTAAATATAATAATTAATAATAATTATTAATTGTTGGGCGGGAAAATTAATATATATGGGCGGAAAAATTTATTTTGAAACCGCCTAATTCACAAATTGAATTTCAATTTAGGGTAAATTATAAATAAAGCCCTTTATATTATATAAGTTTTTTATTCAAGTCCTTTAAGTTTTAATTCAATTCAATTGAGTTCTTAAAACTTTATTTTTACTTCAAATTAACTCTTATTTATTATTTTTTCACTATAGTCCATAAAACTCTGTTTTTATTTAAAATTGAGCCTATTATAGTCCATAAAACTTTATTTTAGTCCAAATTAGCTCTTATTTATTATTTTTTTTCACTATAGTCCATACAACTTTGTTTTTATTCAAAATTGTTCATTTCTGGTGAACCTGAATTAACCCGAACTGAAATGAACCCGACGACCTGAAATTATCCGACCTGAAATGAACCCGACCTGAAATGAACCCAAACTGAAATGAACCCGACCTGAAATGGACCCGACCTGCAATTTACCTGCCAATTAACTGATTTTACCCGACCTATTTTTACCCGATCTGCAACGAGTTTGACCTGAAATGGACCCGACCTGAAAATTGACCCGACTGCAATGGACCCGCACCCGACCCGAGTCGAGTCAATTTTTTTTTACCTAAAATGACCTGTATCCGATTTTATCCGACCTGACAGAACCCGACCTGAATCCTGTCCGATTACCTGTTTTTACATCCCTACTCATGGGAATTGGGTTTGTGGAACTTGTTTTCATGTACTATAATTGAGAACAAAACAATTAGTGAACGAATTTATTGTTTTGATGGAATCATTCGAAAATTCCCCAATAGTGCCTTAATGAATCTAGGCCTATATTTCATGCCCCTTCGTGGCTTTTTGTGGCTAATACCATCACCGGTGTATATAATTGGGGTGTCAGTTATATTTCAAAATTTTTTTAAAAAATATTTATATAAAAATATGAAAAATAAATATTAAAAGAATATATGTTTTTAATATTTAACCCTAATTTAAATGTGACATCACCATTTTAAAATTTGACATTAAATTTTTTTATTTCCTCACTAAATATGATAATTATATTTAGACTTAATTAAAAATAGATATCCAAACTTTAGGGGCTTAAAGTAATTTTTTAGCAAAAACATGTGTTTATCTTTTCTTTGTTATTATTTTAGATGTCCGTTTGTTAATAATTGTTTAAGAAAATCTGTTACTCAATTAATGTTTGACATGTGATACTAATTTTAAATTTTTTTCAAAAAAATTTAAAATTTAAAATTAAAAAATCCCTCCCCTAAAATCTCAAAACCCCAAATAACCATCATTGTCGTCGTCGAGTCCACCCTTTAATCGTCAGACCAAACCACCCATTTCTCTCAAACTATTGTTGTCGAAAATCGACGAATGATATGTCAACCGAATGACGATTTCACATTCTACGTTCAAGGTTTGGATGACACGTCGCTCGTCGATTTATAACGATAGTAGATTGGGGGAAATGGTTGATTTGGTCCAACAACTGAAGGAGTATGCTCGACGAAGGTTATCGGTGGTGGTGACTATTTGGGGTTTTAGAATTTCAGGGATTTGAAGAGTACTATAAATTTTTTTAGTTGTATTTACATTATATATATATAACTAATATATTGAGTTGTATTTGCATTATATATATAACTAATATACTAAAAGTTAGATTATAAATATATATTAAATTTTTTGAAAGACATTAATAGCTCAAAACAGTACACTACATATTGATACAAAGTACTTTTCTAAAGGACAAGTCTTTTATTATATTCGTTCTAAAACTTGTTTGGTAGGTAAAGGCACCATAGATATTTTAGAGCTAGTCATACTGTGTTAAAGGCATACTTTGTAGTAGAGTACAAGACAAGAGTATAAGATTGGAGAATGTATGAGAAATTCTGGCTGTCAGGGGCACGCATAAGTGATTTGTAGCAATTTTGTTACTTTTTAAAATAATAAAACAACACTTAATTCAAAAAATGTGTTTTTGGCACCACAAAAAATATGTAAAAAGAATAATTATAAGATAAAAATTACTAACAAATTTTAATTCTTTTGACATATTTGTTTGACAAAGTATAATTATACAAAATTCAACGAGATATTAATTTAAAATAAAAAATCTAAAAATGAATATGGCTAATAAGCGCGCAATTCTCCCAATTCTTAACCATGTAAGGATTGAAGAGTATAATTGGGGTGTTCCAATTATACCCAATTCAACAAAACTTACTGTCAAACATGTAATTATAAGCGTTTACACTCCAATCTAATCATCAAATGGTTTTCTAACCACACTTTTAATAATTTTTAACCATTTTTGGGTTTTTTCTTTTTCCAAAAATATAATTTTGAATCTACTTTTAATTCTGAAGTCGTATATAATTTACCTGAGCTATTTTCTATCCATTTATCAACATGGAAATTTGCAGAGCTTGAAGTAGCTTCATAATTAGGAATTTCACTACATTTCCCTCCAATTGAGCAGCTTGGGAGTCTCTTTATTTACATGGAATGTTCAATTGATTGGAAGAGGAATTAGGAAAACCTCTTTCTATTCACATTTTTCTGCAAAGTCAACAAATACCATACAAATAAAAATAAATCAAAAGGTATAATTGTCCTCGATCTTTGTATTCTTCAAAATTTTGAAATTTAAATTTATTATAATTTATTTCAGAAATTGAGATATGTTTGGTTCAAGAGAATATAAGCTATTTTTATTTTCATGGAAAATAAAAAATGTTGAAGAAAACAATTAAAAATTTAAAAATGATTTTTAGAAAATAAAAATAAAAATGAGTGAAAATTTGAAAACATAACAAAAATATTTTTACTATTTTTATTAAAAATGTTTTTAGAAAAGTGGAAAACATGAAAAAAAGAGTTTTTAGATTTTAACTCTATTTAACCCGAGATTGAATCCTTCTAATGACATTTTTAAAATTTTATTCATTTAATCATAGTTTATTTTTTATTATAATAATATTTCTCTAATAATGGTATTTTAATTTAATTATTTAATGGGTAACCATTTGTTTGTTTTTATTTCAAAAAATTAGAGAGCAAACATATTTCAACTATTTTCATTTTTAAAACAAAATTTCATTTTTATCAACCAAATATGTTTTTTAGTTTTTAGAAAACTGAAAATAAAAATCAAATTTTAAAAATAAAAATAAAATAAAATAAAAAATATTTTCTAAAACCAAACGGATTCGTTTGATTTAAAAATTACAGTGACTTTGATAACACCGTTAAGTATTTGGGTTTAAATTCGAATATATGTTATGTGTTTGGTTTTTGATACTTGGATAAAACAAATTAAGAATGTTGACTTACGTGATCATAAATAGAATCATCGCCGAATTCAATTGGCAAAGAGGTGGTGCATAAACTTGGTTCCCAATCTGCCTCTTCAATGGCTTTCAATATCTCTTTAGCCACCAACTTGCTCCCTTCGGAAGAGAAATGGATGCCATCCCTATTACATCAGGAACCGTTTTTTTTTTATCAACTTCCCATATTTCAAAGAAATCATTAAAAAAAATACAAATATGGAGATTTACTAATTGATTGAGTAGTCAAAGATACTAGTGTTGTTTACCCTTTGTGTGGGTTTAAGGTTTAGATTTTAGGGCAAAGGATTTAGATTTTAGATTTTATAGCTTAAATATGAAGAGCTGTGTAAATTTTTTTACACCTTTTGTGTATCAAAATATAACATTTTTAATAGTCTTAAAGGTAATTACGAGGTATTAGATGTTTATAGTTTTTTTAACTTCTTTGATAAGCCACACACCTTGCAGTTAAAGCTGCTCAAATTCGAATCTCTTAAGATAAGCATCATTTTTTTTATTGTGACCACCAGTGACGGAGCTATGCTGCTCCTGGGAGGGGCTGTGGCCCCCATACAGGGGATTTTTTTACCCTTTAACTTTTTATATTTTTTCTGAAAAAATTAGAATAATTGTGAATTTGCCTCCTAACCTTTCAAATTTTATATTTTGCCCCCCTAAACTTTAAATTTTGGCTCCGCCCCTGGTGACCACTCGTTAGGTTATGGTCTATATACCTTTTAAATAAAAAAACGATTATGTATAGCAGTAAAACAAGTAAAATGATTGTTTGAGTAGCGGTTGATTTAAATTATAAAAAAAACTTAATGAGCGATTTCGGTATAAAAAAAAAGAGAAGATAATGTTTATCTTAAGAGATTTAAGTTTAAGTAAGTTTGTTTGCAAGATGTGTATAATTTATTAAAGAATAAAAAAATATAAATATGTATTATCTTGCAATCAGCAAAATACTATTAATCTGATGTCACCTTTTAAATAAATTCACTACTTTTACCTTAAAATTGGAAATGCAAATCTTCAAATCTAAAGCAATAGAAGGAAATTGATTGGTGTGAAAGCAAACTTACGTAAAGCAAGTAGTGATCCAGTCATCTCTTTGCCGGATTGCAGTCCAAAGATGAACACATTTTATACCCAGTTCTTGGCATAGCTTTAAACAAGCTTCGGAATATACCCGGCTGCCTTCATTGGTTCGACCCGTAATACCAAGGACTTCATGTATTTGTTCCTCATTCACCGGTGGAGTACTAAGAAACATCACACGAGTCTTCTCCGATAGGCCCTGAAAAACTCAAGCCTAAAATGTGAATGACCCGAACCCAAATCGATCTCAGAATCGATAATATACCTTGAGATGGATAGCAATCTTCTTCATGTTGTCAACATATTCTGGAAGAGGGACATGGGGACCAAGGCCTGATGGGTGGGGTTCAATTGAGTCATTTCCACCAAAGTAAACTATCACCAATGAAGGTTGCACCACACCATCCTTCATTCAAACAAATAACATGTTATGAATTCGGCCATAAAATACATACGAATTCAGCCATACGATACCTGTGGAAATACTTTATGTAGAACCTCTAAAGCACGCCTCGAGTTCCACCCTGCGTATCCTCGTAGTATTATGTCTGCCTATGTCCGATTACACATGATTATGGTTACTATATAACTCCAAGAATTTCAACATATCAACAGATTCATATATACTTTCGAAATAACTTATTTATTTTTATAAGCTGACGTCACGGATTCTAGCATATTGATATATTATAGTTTTAACAATAAGTCATTTATTCCTTAATTGACGGGTCAAGGGTACTGGAGGGAGCAATCACACTTCCTAAAAATTTTAGACTCTCGGACAATTTATGTATTTTCTTTATATTTTCTATCTATAATTTATAATATAACTCCCTAACAGTTCCATGACATAAAATCCTAAAATCCTGTCAACTTTGCATCCACCAAATCCAATGCATTTTAAAGCTGATATGGAATCTGGGTATCAATGAAAATCGTATGGTAAATGCAAAGAACAAGAACTTATATACATATCATGAGAAAATATTTTATGCACTAATGGTCCACAAGCGGGTTTAATTTATGGTTTATATGTTTAGTTTAGGGTTTTAAGGTCGAATATATTATACCTTGCGAGCGTATGTATGAGCAAGAATGGAACCCCAACCTTCGTTGCTGAAACTAAACTGAACGATGGAAGATCCGAAGAGGACGAAGAGAGGTCTGCCTGGACCAACCATGTCTGAAGGCTCTTTCTGTTTCGGACGAAACGAAAGTTAAAATCAGTTGTGTTTGTCTTATGTTTTTCGTGGTTTGATTCTCGTTGGGTTTACATTTTTATAGTAAGACTGGAATTGAATTCAATGGATGGGAATTGAGGAATCTTTTGTTTGGAATTGGATGGTTCAGAGGCAGACAAAGGTGGAAAACCATTTACTACAATTTATGCTTCATTTACTTATTTATTATAGGCCTAAATGCTCTGTTTGAGACCTTAGTAATAACCTACAAAGGTGGAATACCATTTACTGTGTAATTTATGCTTCCTTTGCTTATTTAGAGGGCTTAAAGCAAGCCTTTTATTTCTTGCTATAATGATAAATATACTCCTAAATTTTTTATATTTCTATCAATTTAACCCTTAATTTTTTATAGCTAAGTTTGACCTTAAATTTTTTAGTCAAATTACTTAGGTTTTAACAAAAAAATATGATTAGATTGCTAATTTCTTTTATGATATTGATGTGATAATTTATATGATAGTCCATGTATGCTTCATTACTGATTAGGTTTTAACAAAAAATGATGATTAGATTGTTAACTTCTTTTATGATATTGACGTGACAATTTATATGATAGTCCATGTATGCTTCATTACTGATGTAACATTGTACCAAAAAATTATGTTTTTTTACTAAGTTACCCCTAAATATTTTTTGGGACAATTTGTACACTTAGTCTTGGGAAAAATTGATACAGAAGCTACATAAACTAAAATTACATAAGATTATTAAATTTAGAGTTTAAGGTGTTAGTTTAAGGTTTAAAAATTAGAGGTTTATATTGTAGGGATTATATTTTAGGATTTGAGATTTAAATTTCAAAATTTTAGAGGTTAAGAATTAGATTTTAAAGAAACTCCGCGTAATATTTTTAAGAATCGTATCGTCCAAACTAAATTTTCATAAACAATTTTATGAGGAGATTCAAACCTATTAAAATTATATTTTTTCATTATAATAACAGCCTTTGCCCGTTGTACACACAAATAGCAAATATTTTATAATTAAATTCAAATAAAAATATTTTTATTATTAATTATGAATTAAATTTGTATCAATTCGAACTTTTAAAATCTCTAAATAATAAATAACATCTTAAATTAATAACGAAGGAGATTTTAAGAGGAAAGATTTTAGGAGGAAATGAAGGAGATTTTAGGAGAAGATTCGAATTTTTTTCCTAAAAAACTAGAATATAATTCGAATAAATAATTGTTGGGGTCGATTTAATTTATCTAAAAAATATTAATTTACTATTGAAATATTTAATTTAATTTATTTTAATTAAATTTTAAAATTTAAATAAAATAATATTATTAATAGTAAGAAATATTGGACTAAATTATAAAATTTAGAAACAAATAAGAGTCAATTTAAGGTAAAAATCGAATATTCAATGACTAAATTGAACAAGAAACAAACTTGACAGACATGGCATTTACCCTTTAAATAAAACATGCGGGTTGACTTTGTCAAAGAGGAGATGGCACGACACGATGTCATTGGCTAAAATTTTTTTTAACGGCAAGAGTAATGGCATGTGTGAAATGGGTACGAGTGCAAACGTTAAGGGGCACATGAGCCTAAAAAATAGGTCATGTACCAAAATGAGAAAAGTGGTAAACTTTAGGGACAAATTGTGCATTAAGCCATATTAAGAAATGTGGTTTACTTTGATAAAAAAGGTGTGATCGGTGAAATAACGTCACACGAGATGTGCAAGCGTACACTACAGATGCAAGTATAGTTAACAGGTAGATCCTGTTAGATATCGATCCCACGAGGATAGGAATTTGGTTGTATTCTTATGTCGATGCAAGCAATTTTGAAAGTAAAGAGGATCGTAAGCGCAATTGCGACTGTAAAGAAAGATAAAAGGTTTGAATTAAAGATTTTTGTGGAAGGAATAAAAACAAACTAAAAAAAGATAAGATTATGGATTAAGGAATTGGATCCCCTCGGTTTAACTCGGCAGATTACTAAATGCAACAAGGAAACATCATATGATGATTCGGTTAACAAATAGTATTAAGCTTGCTTTCTAGCTTTCCTTCAACTTTTCAACGATGACTCAAATATGTAATTCTACCACAACTTCCATTGATGGTCGAAACTACACAATATCGAACAAGTGGATCAACTCTCGTTGTATCCTCATCCAACTCTCGTTGTAATGCTTGTTAATCTGAACTGTCACTACATCTTTCAATAACAATAGTTACGCTAGACATTTTCATGAAAACATCGCTCAAATCCAACAACTAAAATATAAAAGAAAGCTCATAAGATTATATTAAATTAAAAATCCAAACTAATTCAAGTTCATAAGAAAACTAAATAGTAAATCATCGTCATTTAAATACAAAGAAACATATAAACTCAAATGGAACCTCTACTCCTAGTAAGCTTCAAAGAGAATCTACACATTTTCCCTTGTTTCCACATTTAGATCTTCGTTTTCACAAAGAATTATGCCTCGTCTCATGTCAGTTCTCTAGAAAGTAAGCTCAAGCGGCCATGGGAGAAGCTTTAAATCGTTTAAAGATGATGAAGAATGATAATCTGGCTTTTTTTTTTCTTTCTATCTCCTTAAAAATGTCCCCTTTATAGGCCGTTGTGATGAGGACACATGTCCTTCATGTGAATTGTGTGAAGGACTACCGTACTCAATCTGGTATAAAAAATTATAAAATTTGTAACACCCCGAGTTTAGGGTCCGAAAGTTAGCCGGATTTGGTTGAAGGTTCATTCGGGTTAGTTTTACCGGTTTAGACTAGTTTCGGGATTTATTTTAAATAAAAGGTTTTTGAAGGATTTGAATTATGGAAAAATGGTTTTAAATCATTAGTTATGTATATATGATTTGTGGTGGAAACAATTTTGTAAAATTGTTTTTGGAGAATGGACATTTTAGTCTAGTGGCTAAAATGCAAAGTTTCAAAACTATTTTGGTTACTAGTTTGTAAAAGAATTAAAATGTTGAATCTTTAAGGAGCTATTTAGCCAAGTCTAATTTCAGATTTTTCCCTAAATATTTTGGTTTCTAAAATGTTTTAAAAAGGATTTTTAAATATAATAAAAGGATAATTTTAAAAGGTTATCATCTTTATGCTAAACTGGCGTTATATTTCTCTCAACCTTTCTTTCAAAGAACTCTCATCCAAACAACCATTTTCACTCAAGATTTCAAAGGTAAATCCTTATTTACATTGATTTTCCATCATCAAACTTGTTTCCATTGATTTCTCTCTAAAACCCAATCATTTTCCTTTAATTTTCTCAAGGATTTTCAATGAAAAAAGGGGAAAATTCATCATTAGAGGTGGGCTACATTTTTCTTCTCTAATGTAAGTTCTTTATTGAAATTTCCACGTTATTGATTATTTTATAGTGTTTATGCAAAGGTTTTATATTGGACTTGATGGAAATATGCTTAATCAAAATATTTAATGTGGTTTTGTGAGATTTTCCGTATGTGTTTTGTTTTGATGGGTTTGTGAATGTTAATAAATGTGTTTTTGATGTTAGATAATGTTGAAATGATAGTTTGATAATATAAAACTCGAAACTAGTTGAGTTGATAATGTTTAAGGTTGAAGTTCTTGAGTTTTTGGCTTGGTTTTGTGAAAAATCGGTGGCTGATGGTTTCTTGCCTTTGGGTTGATGTTTTTAGTTGTTATAAGATGTGATTTTGATGATAATCTTGCTGGGGTTTAACTAAAGTTTGTTTAGAGTTGGTTTATTGATGTTTTCGGTTGATTTCGAATATGAATTGATGGGCGATTGATGCTTGATTCCGGGTCATTGACTTGCAACAAGTTTAGAGGCCTGAAATCACTCTAATACTTTGTTTTGAATTGACTAGAAGTAGGGGAAACTGATTTGGGAACTTCAGAAGCGATATCAGACAATCTGGAAGATGTATTGATGTCGTTGTTGCTTTGAGCACCGCTCACTAAGCAATCTTGCTTACACTCTCTTTTCCAACAATGCAGATCTGTAGACCATTCGGGGCAGCAAGGAAGCAAGGAGGTGTCCAAGAGTCTATACTTTGCTCAAGTATGATTTTGGCATCAAATAATAGTATGTTAGCAATGAGATAAGATCTTTATGCTTTAAGAGGTTTTGTTTTGAGACTCCCTGTGTTGAGACATGTTTATGATGCCTTTTTAGTCTTGTTTATGACATTTAAATGTTGGATAATGGTTTTGTTTTAAGTTTGGCCTTTTATGTGGTTGCTTAAACATGTTGGATGCTTAAAGTTTTCCATATATACTTAAAGTTGCCTACTTATGATCTAATGCTTTGTGGTTGGTTGTGCTAGGATCCTTTGTCTATAGAATGTTTGTTTATAATGTTATCATGTTGTTCGGAGCATGTTTGAGTGTTTAATTTTGCTGCAACGAGTCTGTTTCTGGTATGTGTTTCAAAACAATTGCTACCGTTTCGATATGGTAAGCATATTTGGCCCAGATGTTCCAAAACACATAAGGGTCGTTTCGAGACCCCAAGGCCATTTTTAAGCCTGTATTGAAATGCATGGTCATTTCGATATGCCTATGTTGTATCTGAGGCAGGGGAACCGTCCCAGGCATACGGGTTTCGAAACAGGTGAGCCCTTTTTTGATACGTTTTGCTACTGAAATTGGTAGTTCCGCAACAGGCTTGGTCTGTTTCGAAACAGCTGTCTATTTTGTTAGTTATAGACTATTCTGAAGTTTCTTTTCTTTGCATTTTGGTCCCTAATCGCTATAAGGGCCAATTGGACTTTGAATTGATGTCCGATTGATGTGAGGTTTTAACCGCTGCTTGCATGAACATGTAGAATTAATGTGAAGCCTCTAGAAAAGATAAAATTGTTAATAAAATGTTGCTAAAGGGTTGCTAATTGAAGGGAAATCTTAGCGGGCTTTTCTTTGGTTTTCCCCATGTAGCTCACCTGGTTTGGTCTTGCGACTGGACCGAGCTAAGGGCTAAACCCTAAACCCTAAACATTTGTTAGTATCAGAGCCCATGTTTGCGAACATTGGGAAGGTAAGTGGGGAAAATTTTGTGATGTTTTGGTTGTTGATTGTGATGCATGGTGTTTGTGAGTATGTTCCTTGGTTTTGAGTTGTTTGGAGGGTAGTTAAAGGTACCATTGCTATAATACTATTAGTGAAAAACAGTTTTGATTAAAAGACTTGAACGTCATGGAAATCCTTGCTTTTTGCTGACCCAAATCATTTATGTTGTTTATATTTGTTGTTGTTAGATTGCATTTCTTATAAGTACGAGACCGAGACGAGGGCCTACAGTGGGTACTCTGAGGAACGCGAATGTTGGGCATGCGAATGAAGAGAACTTGCCTCTTCCTTCTTCTTTCCTCCCGAGGGTGGTGTTTGAGCCGGTGTCGGAGGTGCTGGTCCTCAGGTTGGCCAAGAACAGGCTGTGATAGATATGACTCCTCTGATTGAAGCTATAGCCGGGGCTTTTCAGACAACCTTAGCTGTTGTACATGTTGCAGCACCACCTCAGGGTGTAGGAACTGGTTTGCCTTTAGAGCGACTTCGTAGTTTGGGCGAAGTTGAATTCCGTGGGTTGTCTCTCGAGGGTTCAAAGGCACGGCTTGAGAGTACAATCCGTATTTTGGGACAAATGTCGTGTTAGGATGCATGTAAGTTGGGTTGCATTGTTTCCTTGCTTTAAGGAGATGCCTATGCTTGGCGGACTACTATTACGTCCGGTATGCCAGTACCTTAGGTTACTTGGGAGTTTTTTAGAATTGCCTTCCGTAAGAAGTACCTTGGTCCTCGATATCAGGATGAGAAGAAAAGAGAGTTTATGACCTTGGTTCACGGTAGTATGAAAGTATCCGAGTACGAGGTACAATTTGTACGTCTGAGTCAGTATGCTTCTGAGTTGGTTCCCACTGAGAGGGAACGATGTGAACATTTCCGATATGGCTTGGTTCAGGAGGTGAAGAACTTTATGTTGGCTTCATACTATGTGGACTTTGATGTCTTGGTCACTAGGGCCAAGGATATCGAACAGAGTTTGGGATTCGCTACTCGTAGCGGTGGATCTAGTTCAGGAAAAAGGCCTGCCGAATGGGATAGAGACCGTGCCAAGAGGCACAAGGATAATAAGTACCAACCTGACCATAGACGTGGAGGTGGTAACCCAGGACGTGGACATCAGGTTCAAGGAGTTGTTGTTCACACACCTGAGTGTGCTAAATGCGAAAGACGTCATTTCAGTGAGTGTTGGGGTAATTATGGCTCATGTTGGAATTGTGGGTCTCGAGCACATTTGAGACATGATTGTCCATATCTGACTAGAGATGAACAGGCTCCCACACGAGCCGTTGAGCATTAGAGAGGCCGTGGACGCGGTCGGGTAACTTTCAGCGTAGGGATAATGGTCACAGAAATGTATCTCATGTGGTTGTTGTACAGCCCGAGGGTAGTGGACCAGCTAAAGTGTATGCGCATCGCGAGGGCAGGAATGATACAAATGTGATTATAGATAATTTCTTATTATAGTATTTGACTTTGCTTTCTTTGATTGATTCTGGCTCTACACATTCGTACATTTTGCGTGAGCATGCGAAGTTGTTGGATATATCGTGTGAGATATTAGATGTGGGAATGAATGTTACAAGTTATTTTGGTGAAACTGTTGTGGTTTGGAAAGTATATAAAATATGTCCTTTGATGGTTTAGGGTCATGTGTTTCCAGTATATATGATGGAATTGCCGTTCTATGGTTTTGATGTGATTTTGGGTAAGGATTGACTTGTAGAACATAAGGCTAAAGTGGATTTTGAGACAAAGCGAGTTTCCTTGAGGCTTACAGATGATTATGAGGTAAGAGTAGTGGGCGAGAACATTAAGTTCTTTTCCAATGTTGTTTCAGCTTTAGAGGCTCAGAGGTTGATGGATGTTGGTTGTCAGGCATATTTAGCTTACATTATGAATCGAACATGAATGAGGCACGGCCGCAAGACATCAGAACTATTTGTGATTTTCCGGAGGTATTTCCGGAAGAGTTGCCTGGTTTGCCGCCTGATAGAGAGGTTGAGTTTGCAATAGAGATATATACCGATTCTGCTCCACTATCCATTGCTCCATGTCGTATGGCCCCTAAAGAGATGAAAGAGTTGAAGACACAATTTAAGGAACTGTTGGATCGAGGATTCATTTGTCCTAGTATCTCACCGTGGGATGCACCAATGTTGTTTGTGAAAAAGAAAGACGGTAGCTTGAGAATTTGTATAGATTACTGGCAGTTGAATAAGTTGACGGTGAAGAATAAGTATCCTTTGCCACGGATTAACGACCTATTCGATTAGTTGAGAGGTGCTTCCGTGTTTTCCAAGATAGATTTGAGATCCGGTTACTATCAGTTGAAGGTAAAAGGTAAAGATGTACCGAAGACAGCTTTTCACACTCGCTATGGACATTATGAGTTCTTGGTGATGCCCTTCGGTTTGACTAATGCACCGACTACATTTATGGATATGATGAATAGAGTATTTCATGAATATTTGGATCAATTCATAGTAGTTTTCATTGATGATATTTTGATCTATTCCCGTACCGAAGAGGATGACGATAAGCATTTGCGTTTGATGTTACAGACCTTGTTAGATAATCGACTATATGCTAAGCTAAGCAAGTGTGAATTTTGGATTAGGGAAGTAGTATTATTGGGGGCATATAGTATCTTTTAAGGGAATCAGAGTGGATCCCAAAAAGGTTGAGGCAGTTGTGAGTTGGAAACAACCAAAGTCAGTGACAGAGATTGGTAGTTTCTTGGGCTTGGCAGGTTACTACAGACATTTCGTAGATGGATTCTCTAAAGTTGCTGCTCCTTTGACAAAACTGTTGCAAAAGGATGTTCATTTCAACTGGACAGAAGCAAGACAACAAGCTTTTGAGAAATTGAAAGAAGCTTTAACGAAAGCTCCAGTTCTGGTTCAGTCTGGGACAGGGAATGAGTATGTAATATATAGTGACGCATCTTATGTTGGCCTAGGTTGTATGCTAATGCAAGAAAGAAGAGTAGTAGCCTATGCATCTAGGCAGTTGAAGGTTCATGAGCGCAATTAT
The DNA here is from genome assembly GCA_958450335.1 of Hibiscus tridactylites. Taxonomy (NCBI): domain Eukaryota; kingdom Viridiplantae; phylum Streptophyta; class Magnoliopsida; order Malvales; family Malvaceae; genus Hibiscus; species Hibiscus tridactylites. The sequence continues at coordinate 66,456,889 of OY288283.1, read as the reverse complement.
CCTACACATTACATAGAGTTGGCCGCAGTGGTGTTTGTTTTGAAGGTTTGGAGACATTATCTCTATAATGAGAAATGTACAGTATGTACGGATCATAAGAGTTTGAAATATTTGATGTCACAAAAGGAGTTGAATCTTAGGTACCGTAGATGGGTTGTAACGCCATGGTTTTGGGCCTAGATGTTTTAGACAGCAGATTGGACCGGTCGAGAACGGTTCGAATCGCGTAAGGTGATTTTAGGAAATCAAGGATTGGGATAGGATAAAAATATGGTAAAAATTTCTAAAATCCTCTAAATATATATTTAAGAGGTTGGTCAAGTCAATTTTACAAAAAGGGTGTTGGAAAATGAACATTTGGAGTAGTGACCAAATTGTAAGATTTCAAAACTGGGAAAAATGTGATTTTTAATGTGGAGGCAAAAATCTTAGAATCTTTAGGGGGCTTTAAGTCATTTTGACCTTTCTCAATATGACATGCGGTTTAAAAGAGTTTTTAATTAAATGATTTTTAATTGGGATTTATATTAAAATAATTAAAAGGTAGTTATTGTTTTTTTCAATTACGTAACTACCAAAATCCTTTCTTATTTCAGCCAAACACAATTTCACTCATCTTTTTTCAGAATTCTTTCTCCCAAAAACTCTCTCAACTTTTCCTAAATCATTTTCAAGAAAACTCTCTTAGTTCTTCAAGATTTCACTAAGGAAAACTTGTTATACATTAAGAGAAGCAAGGATTGGAGGTAAATCCCGTTCTCAACCTCTAATCTAAGTTCTTTATTGAAATTCCCAAGATATTTGGCTTCTAAATACTATTTTTGGTTGAGTTTTCATTATAGTTTTGATTAGAGATCAAAATCTTGTGAAATTGTGGTTGAAATCTTAATTTTCGAACTTGATGAGTTGGGCACTGTTTTGTGTTGATTTCAATTGATTTCAAAGTTGATTTATATGTTAAAATGAGGCGTTGATAATATAGATCCCGAAATCCTTGAGATCCTTGAGTTTCTTGATAGTTTTAAGTGAGATTTTGGGGTGAAATGGTGAAATCTTGCTTGCTAGAGGTATAAGGATGAGTTAGGTTGCTTTTTAGATGTGTTTTGATGTTGATAATTGTTTGGAAGTGATGTATGATGGCTGGGCTTGGTTTAAGAAGCAATCGATTGAGTTTTCGATTGTTTTGGAAGGGTACTTTGGTGTAGTTTGGGTAAGCAACGAGTTGTGTATTGTTGCTGGTGTTAGAATGCATTTTAATGCATTTAGATCTCTGTTTTGATGACGTGAAAACATGGGATCTTGATACGGAGGCAAACGAGGTGTTGTTGGATGCTCCGGAAGGCTAATTTTTGTGTTGGCGAGCAAGGCTTCGCGTATCGGTGAGTGGAAAAGCTATTTCCTGCTTTGTAACGCTTTGAGCGTGATCTTGGGAGCTTAGTGTAAGTTTGATACACTTAGCTAAGCTCAGGTGTAAGTGGTTCAGAAATCTCTCTTGGAAATGTGCTATGCTTTGATGAAAATGCACTTGATATAAATGTGGTTTTGTTTATTGTTTAAGCATGTTTAAGCATGATTTAAATGCTGGATTTTAATGCCATGATGTTAAGGATGCACTAGGTAAGTGATCCTTGGTTTTTCATATGACTATGCATATGATGTTAAGCATGTGTGCTTGAGGAAATGGCATTGTGGTTATGCTTGAAAAACAATGAGTTAGTGAGGTTAAATGATTATATTGGAAACTGATGAAAATGGTTTTTGTTACTTTAATTGGATATAGTTACCCGGCTATAGGATTGGGTGCACCGTGAATAAAGTCGCCTTAGATGTCGAGGGGTTGTGATTGTGCCGTAATCTCCATCCAAGTACCCTAACGATTGAGGTTAAGATCACAACGGTGAATGGTTAGTCCCGTGTGTGAGTCTTGTGTATGTGTCCCATACTCTCGTTAGTGAAATTATACAACTACCGGTGAGTGATGTTGAGGGGTTGTGATTGTGCCATTAATCTCCATCACAGGTGTTGAAGGGTTGTGATTCTGCCATTAATCTCCACCTTGTGTAGTCCGGTAGTTTGTATGAAGCGTGAGGGAGAACGCTTGTAATCCACGTATCCGATTGTGTCTTGTGTTGAAATGATTTATGGACTATCACTTGTGAGTCAATATAATGTAAATAAATAATGTGAAGCATGAGATTCTTGTATATGAGGCAAGGATACATGAGATATTTATGTATGATGCGAGAATGCATGTGATGCTTGTTAAAGCATGAGCCAAGGTTTATTTGTTGTTTTTAAATGATGCAAATGAGCATGTGATTAAGAAGTGCATTGAGGTCTTGAGAAGACATGTTTTATAAAATGGCATGAGATGTAAAGTGTTGATTTTGAAAAATATGAGACATGCATTGATGAATGTTATTTAGCGTCCCTCACTAAGCTCTATACTTACGCTCTTTTGTTTCATCAATGCAGAAAACTAGGCTTTGAAGGCAGCAAGTAGGCAAGAGGAATCCAAGCTTTTAATCTTGCAAAGTATGTGGCTCAGCTTCGGTGTAATAAAAGGAAATGGGTGGGGTTTATGCTATTGCATGGTTGAAAATGTTTTCCCTTTGCTTGAAGCATGTTTAATAGTTACTTTTGAGATGTAATTGGCCTTTTTGGTTTGATTTTGGTTATGGTTGATGGTTTTGGTTTGCTATTGCTTTAATTGACTAGGGGGCATGCCTTTAGTACATTTACTTGCATGTTGGTTGCTATGTTATAGCTAATGCTTCGATTTGATGATTGTTGATATGTATCAATGTTGTATGCATGATGTGGCATGTCTCGGGAATGATTTGAATGTGTTAAAGCATGAAAGACAAGCAAAATCTACTGTTGCAGGGCAAGGCATATCGGAACGCCCTTGCCTATTTCGGAACAGGGGTCTGAAATGGCTATAAGGTTTCGGAACGGGTGAAGGCGTATCGAAACGTTTTGGCTACTGTAAGGGGGTGTTTCGATACGGGTCTCGGAACGCACCCGAGTATCAAAACGGTCAACCATGTTTCGAAACAACCATTTCGGTACAGGGCCACCCGTATCGAAACGCCTGACCGTTGGATTTGAATTTTGAACTGTTTTGAGTTCCTTTTTCTTACATTTTGGTCCTTAAATGTTGGCTGCTTAAATTAATGAGTTTGAATAATTCGTTTGAGTTGAAATTTGACCTGATGGCATGTTATATGATTAATTTTGGAATGGTAACACTAAAACTCGTTTAATCCTTATAATTTTGGAAATTTACATTTTAGTCCCTAAAATACGTTTTTATTCAATTGAGTCCCTGTTTGAGGTCCGTTCGCTGTGTGGCTTCCGTTGAAATATTTTGTTAAACATATAGGTTAACATTGAGAATCTAGAAAAGAAAAAAGAAAAAAGGTCGTTAATCAAGGTTGACTTTCGGGTTAACTTTGGTTTTCCCCGTATAATCTTCATAGTTCGGGTCAAGCGTCTAGGCCGGGCTAAGGGGGTTACATTTGTTGGTATCAGAGTCAGGTTACGAAAGAATTTAGGGATGTTGGTATGTGAAATTGATATGTGTTGAAGTATGATGTTTGAAAAGCATGCTATTGGTTGAATTTTGAACCTTATACCATGCTTGTTTGATGCGAATTGTATGTGAAATGAATATGATTGTGTGATGATGATGCTATGTGGATATGTGCTGATTTTGGGATGATGAAAAGTATGCGAGCGTGATGTTTCATGTATGCTATGCTCTATGCGGGAAATTGGGTGCCCATTGCCTTATTACACCACTCGAAATGTTTTGTAAACTTGGATTCTTGCTTGCAGCTGGACTAAATGGTTTGACTTGTTTGTTGTTATGTCTTGTTAAATAGCACTATGGGTCCAAGAAGAGAGTTAAGATCGAACACGTTAGTGCCTACATCTAAGCAGGGTAACCAGGCTGAGCAAGGGGCTGATGTCCCTCATGGTGGAGATCTACCTCCTCTGCCACCACCTGGAGGTGGGGAGCAGGTGCAACAAGGACAAGATGGTCCTAGATTGGGTGATTTGGCGCCTCTGGTTCAGGCGATCACTGGAGCGTTTAAGTCTGCTGTTGCCGGAGCGCATGTACATGCCCCTGTAGCTGGGCAGGTGGGCTTACCTTCAAAGAGGTTGAGGAGCTTGGGAGCTGTACAGTTCTTTGGTATGTCACATGAGGCGTCTGAGGCCTGGTTAGCTAGCACGATCCGCATCATGGATCAGATGGGTTGTAATGATGTGCGCAAGCTGGGATACGCAGTTTCCTTGTTGCAAGGCGATGCTTACAGCTGGTGGATGACCACCACAGCTGGTATGGAACCCAATGAAGTTGATTGTGAGTTCTTCAGAGGTGCCTTCAGGAAGAAGTATCTAGGGTGAGATACTTAGATGAAAAGAAACGTGAGTTTATGTCGCTTATTCAGGGCAATCTCACCGTAGCTGAGTACGAGGTCCAGTTTGTACGCTTGAGCCAATATGCTCATGAGTTGGTACCTAGTGAGAGGCACCGATGTGATCGCTTCCAGTACGGGTTGGTGCAGGAAGTTAAGACATATATGCTGGCTGCAGACTATACCGACTTCGATGTGCTTGTATGTCGAGCTAAGGACATCGAGCAGAATTTGGGATTGTCATCTAGAGGTGTTGGTTCTAGCTCTGGGAAGAGAGCTGCTGAGTATAGTTCCGGTAGTGGACGGAACAAAAGAGGTTGTGATAGGAGACATCAGCCTGAGGGAAGGTGTGGTGTTCTAGGTCGAGGTGGTTAGGCTCAGGGAGGTCGTGTGAGATCTGAGGAACATACATGCTGGACATGTGGTTCGAGGGACCATTTGAGGCAAGATTGTCCTCGGACGGCTAGAGAGGTTCAAGATCCTGTTGTGGTGACAGGGAAATCTTGTTGGAATTGTGGTTCAGTGGATCATATGAGGAGGGAGTGTCCTTTGTTGGCTGTTGGTGGCCAAGGACGTGCTCTTGTGGTAGCTGCACCTCAGCGAGGCCGTGGGCGAGTTTGTGGTGATTTCCAGAGGAGAGAAGAGAGGCAGCGAGGTGTTGCTCATATGGTGGCCGTCTAGCATGAGGGAGGTGGACTAGCGAGGGTATATGCGCAGTGCAAGGAGCGCAATGATACCGATGTTATCGCAGGTACCTTTGCTTTCCACTCTTTATCTTTGTTGGCCTTGATTGATTCTGGATCTACGCATTCGTATATCTTGAGTGAGCATGCGCATTTGCTTGATATACTTGTTGAGATGCTTGAAATAGGAATGCAAGTGACTAGTTCTTTTGGTGAGACTATAGTCACTAGGAAGTTATATAGGAGATGCCCTTTTTCTATGCAAGGTCATGTTTTTCTTGTGGATTTGATGGAGTTACCTTTCTATGGATTTGATGTAATCCTTGGCATGGATTGGTTGACAGAGCACAGGGCAGTGGTTGACTTTGAGGTCAGACGGGTCACCTTAAAGTTGGCTGATGATTATGAGGTTGTAGTAATAGGCGAGAATGTGAAATTCTTGTCGAATGTGATTTATACTTTGGAAGCAAACCGTATGATGAGGTTGGGCTGTGAGGCTTATCTTGCCTATGTGATGAACCCTGGCACCAAGGATGTGTGTGTACAGGACATCCAAACTGTGCGCAATTTTCCAGGAGTCTTTTCGGAAGAATTGCATGGGTTGCCGTCAAACAGAGAAGTTGAGTTTGGTATAGAGTTGTACGAGAATACGACTCCGATGTCCATTGCCCCTTATCACATGGCACCTAAAGAGCTGAAAACCCAGTTGCAGGAGTTGTTGGATCGAGGCTTCATCCGGCCGAGTGTGTTACCTTGGGGTGCACCGGTTTTGTTTGTGAAGAAGAAAGATGGGATGATGAGAATGTGTATAGATTATCGACAACTGAACAAGTTGACGATCAAGAACAAGTATCCCTTACCTAGAATCGATGATCTCTTTGATCAGTTTCGATGAGCCTCAGTGTTTTCTAAGATAGACATGAGATCGGGGTACTATTAGCTGAAGGTGAAGGGTGTGGACGTACCTAAAACAACTTTTCGGATGAGGTACGAGCATTATGAATTTTTGGTGATGTTGTTTGGTCTGACCAACGCGCATGCTGCTTTCATGGATATGATGAATCGTGTATTCCATGAATTCTTGGATCAATTTGTGGTGGTGTTCATCGATGATATCCTTGTGTATTCGCGTACCGAGGAGGATCATGATAGACACTTGAGAATTGTTTTGCAAGTGTTGTTGGAAAATCAGTTGTATGCCAAACTAAGCAAGTGTGAGTTTTGGCTTAAGGAGGTAGTTTTCCTTAGGCATGTTGTATCAGCTGAGGATATTCGCGTTGATCCGCACAAGGTAGAAGTTGTGATGAGTTGGAAAGTACCTAAGTCAGCGACAGAGGTACAAGGTGTTTCCTTGGATTGGCTGGGTACTATCGTAGGTTTGTCGAGGGTTTCTCGAAGATAGCAGCGCCTTTGACCAAGTTGTTGCAAAAGAATGTTCGCTTTGAGTGGACTGATGTGAGACAACAAGCTTTTGAGAAGCTGAAAGAAGCTTTGACGCAAGCTCCTGTTCTAATTCAACCTGAGTCTGGCAAGGAGTTTGTGGTCTATAGTGATGCGTCCATTGTTGGGTTGGGTTGCGTGTTGATGCAGGAGGGTAAGGTAATGGCTTATGCATCTAGGCAGTTGAAGGTGCATGAGTGCAACTATCCTACTCATGATCTTGAGCTTGCAGATGTGGTGTTTGCCTTGAAGATTTGGAGGCATTACCTGTATGGGAAGAAGTGTGTTGTGTTCACGGATCATAAGAGTTTGAAGTACCTTATGTATCAGAAGGAGCTGAATCTTAGACAACGACGTTGGGTGGAGTTGCTTAAGGATTATGATCTGACGATTGAGTATCACCCGGGCAAGGCCAATGTTGTGGCCGAAGCTTTGAGCCAGAAAATGGCTGTAGAGTTGAGGGCAATGTTTACTCGCTTGAGTATTTCGCGTGATGGTGGTCTTATTGCAGAATTACAAGTGAAACCATCTCTGATTCAGTTGATCAAAGATAAGCAGTTGCTTGATGATTCCCTCTTTACGCATGTTCATGACATTGCAGAGGGTAGACCTTCAGATTTCAGCTTTGGTGATGATGGTGTTCTGTGCTTTGGGAGTCGAATAGTGGTGCCAGGTGATGCTGAGTTAAGGCACACTATTATGACCAAAGCTCATAGTAGTCCTTTTGCTATGCATCCTGGTAGTACAAAGATGTATCATGACCTGAAAGATGAGTACTACTGGGTAGGGTTGAAAAAGGATGTGGCTGAGGTTGTTAGTAAGTGCATGGTGTGTCAGTGAGTGAAAGGTAAGCATCAGGTTCCTTCTGGGTTGTTGCAGCCTTTGAGAATACAAGATTGGAAGTAGGAGAGAATCACCATGGATTTTGTGTCTGGTTTGCCTTTGTCACAGACAAAGAAGAATTCTATTTGGGTGATTATGGATCGGCTTACGAAGTGTGCGCATTTTCTGCCCGTGCATACTACGTATACCTTAGATAAGTTGGCTGAGCTGTACATAGCTGAGATTGTGCGATTGCACGGTGTGCCAAAGTCTATTGTGTCGGATAGGGATTCGAGGTTCACAACACGATTTTGGGAATGTTTGCATCAAGCTTTGGGTACAGAGTTGAATTTCAGTACTTCTTATCATCCGCAGACGGATGGGAGAAGATGTCGAACCCCTCTCTGTTGGGCAGAAGCTGGGCAAAAGTTTATTTCGATGCCAACTATGCTTAAGGGAACCACCGAGAAGGTGAAGCTCATTTGTGAGCGTTTAAAGGCAGCATCAGATAGGCAAAAGTCTTACGCGGACTTGAAGCGTAAGGAAATTGAGTTCGCGGTTGGTGAACGTGTGTTCTTGAAGGTATCGCCTTGGAAGAAGGTGATGAGATTTGGGCGTAAGGGTAAGCTTAGCCCAAGGTTCATTGGACCTTACTAAATTATGGCGCGTATTGGTCTTGTTGCATATCAGTTGAGATTGCCTGCGGAATTGGAGAAGATACATGTTGTGTTCCATGTCTCCATGTTATGGAAATACAGATCGAATCCTTCGCATGTGATGCCTATTGAGGAGATAGAGTTGAATCCGGATCTATCATATGATGAAGAACCAGTGAAGGTTCTGGATGTGAGTAGCAAAGTTCTTAGCAGCAAGACGATAGAACTTGTGAAGGTGTTGTGGCGACACCGAGGAGTTGAGGAGGCCACATGGGAAAGCAAAGCGGACATGCTGAAGCAGTTTCCGCATCTCTTTCCATCATGTAAGAATTTCGAGGATGAAATTTCCTAAGTGGGGGAGAGTTGTAACGCCCTGGTTTTGGGCCTAGATGTTTTAGATAGCAGATCAGATCGGTCGAGAACGGTTCGAATCACGTAAGGTTATTTTAGAAAGTCAAGGATTGAGATAGGATAAAAATATGGTAAAAATTGCTTAAATACTCTAAAAATATATTTAAGAGGTTGGTTAAGTCAATTTTACAAAAAAGGGTTTTGGAAAATAGACATTTGGAGTAGTGACCTAATTGTAAGATTTCAAAACTGGGAAAAATGTGATTTTTAATGTGGAGGCGAAAATCTTAGAATCTTTAGGGGGCTTTAAGTCAATTTGACCTTTTCTCAATATGACATGTGGTTTAAAAGAGTTTTTAATTAAATGATTTTTAATTGGGATTTATATTAAAATAATTAAAAGGTAGTTATTGTTTTTTTCAATTACGTAACTACCAAAATCCTTTCTCATTTCAGCCAAACACAATTTCAGTCATCTTTTTCCAGAATTCTTTCTCCCAAAAACTCTCTCAACTTTTCCTAAATCATTTTCAAGAAAACTCTCCTAGTTCTTCAAGATTTCACTAAGGAAAACTTGTCATACATTGAGACAAGCAAGGATTGGAGGTAAATCCCGTTTTCAACCTCTAATCTAAGTTCTTAATTGAAATTCCCAAGATATTTGGCTTTTAAATACTATTTTTGGTTGAGTTTTCATTATAGTTTTGATTAGAGATCAAAATCTTGTAAAATTGTGGTTGAAATCTTAATTTTCAGACTTGATGAGTTGGACACTGTTTTGTGTTGATTTTAATTGATTTCTAAGTTGATTTATATGTTAAAATTAGGTGTTGATAATATAGATCCCAAAATCCTTGAGATCCTTGAGTTTCTTGATAGTTTTAAGTGAGATTTTGGGGTGAAATGGTGGAATCTTGCTTGCTGGAGGTATAAGGATGAGTTAGGTTGCTTTTTAGATGTGTTTTGATGTTGATAATTGTTTGAAAGAGATGTACGATGGCCGAGCTTGGTTTAGGAAGCAATAGATTGAGTTTTCGGTTGTTTTGGAAGGGTATTTTGGTGTAGTTTGGGTAGGCAACGAGTTGTGTATTGTTGCTGGTGTTAGAATGCATATTAATGCATTTAGATCTCTATTTTGATGATGTGAAAACAGGGGATCTTGATCCGGAGGCAAATGAGGTGTTGTTGGAGGCTCCAGATGGGTAGTTTTCGTGTCGGCAAGCAAGGCTTCGCGTATCTATGAGTGGAAAAGCAATTTCCTGATTTGTAACGCTTTGAGCGTGATCTTGGGAGCTTAGTGTTAGTTTGATACACTTAGCTAAGCTCAAGTGTAAGTGGTTCGAAAATCTCTCTTGGAAATGTGCTATGTTTTGATGAAAATGCACTTGATATAAATGTTGTTTTGTTTATTGTTTTAAGCATGATTTAAATGCTGGATTTTAATGCCATGATGTTAAGGATGCACTAGGTAAGTGATCCTTGGTTTTTCTTATGACTATGCATATGATGTTAAGCATGTGTGCTTGAGGAAATGACATTATGGTTATGCTTGAAAAACAGTGAGTTCGTGAGGTTAAATGATTATATTGGCAACTGATGAAAATGGTTTTTGGTTTCTTTTATTGGATATAGTTAGCCGGCTATAGGATTGGGTGCACCGTGAATAAAGTCACCTTGGATGTCGAGGGGTTGTGATTGTGCCATAATCTCCATCCAAGTACCCTAACGATTGAGGTTAAGATCACAACGGTGAATGGTTAGTCCCGCGTGCGAGTCTTGTGTATGTGTCCCATACTCTCATTAGTGGAATTATACAACTACCGATGGGTGATGTTGAGGGGTTGTGATTGTGCCATTAATCTCCATCACGGGTGTTGAGGGGTTGTGATTCTGCCATTAATTTCCTCCTTGTGTAGTCCGGTAGTTTTTATGCAGCGTGAGGGACAACGTTTGTAATCTGCGTATCCGATTGTGTCTTGTGTTGAAATGGTTTATGGATTATCACTTGTGAGCCAATATAATGTAAATGAATAATGTGAAGCATGAGATTCTTGTATATGAAGCAAGGATGCATGAGATATTTGTGTATGATGCGAGAATGCATGTGATGCTTGTTAAAGCATGAGCAAAGGTTTATTTGCTGTTTTTAAATGATGCAAATGAGCATGTGATTAAGAAGTGCATTGAGGTCTTGAGAAGACATTTTTATAAAATGGCATGATATGTAAAGTGTTGATTTTGCAAAATATGAGACATGCATAGATGAATGTTATTTAACGTCCCTCACTAAGCTCTGTGCGTACGCTCTTTTGTTTCATCAATGCAGAAAACTAGGCTTTGAAGGCAGCAAGTAGGCAAGAGGAATCCAAGCTTTTAATCTTTCAAAGTATGTGGCTTTGCTTCGGTGTAATAAAAGGAAATGGGTGGGGTTTATGCTATTGCATGGTTGAGAATGTTTTCCCTTTGCTTGGAGCATGTTTAATAGTTACTTTTGAGATGTAATTGGCCTTTATGGTTTGCTTTTGGTTATGGTTGATGGTTTTGATTTGCTATTGCTTTAATGGACTAGGGAGCATGCTTTTAGCACCTTTACTTGCATGTTGGTTTGTAACCCCCTTAGCCCGGCCTAGACGGTTGACCCGAACTACGAAGATTACACGGGGAAAACCAAAGTCAACTCGAAAGTCAACCTTGATTAACGACCCTTTTTTTTCTTTTTAATCTTATCTAGATGCTCATTAACCCTAAGCGTACTCTTGAGAAAAGCATACTTGAAAAACACAGCGATCAGAAAGCAATAAGGGACTCAATTGCACAACATACAAAGTTGGGGACCAAAAAGTAAATTCTGGAAAGATGAGAGACTTAACCGATTTCAAGGTTACCAATATCAAATGAATCATATTACATGCTTCCCTGTCAAATTTCACCTTAAACGGACATCTCAAACTCAAGCAATTGCATATACAAAACTCAGGACTAAAGCGTAAAGCTTGCAAACTATAAACCATTCAAATCAGTGCCCAACGGTCAAGTGTTTCGGAACAGGGGTTGACCGTTCCGAAACGCGGGTTCGTTTTGAGACCAGTATCGAAACAGGGCCTGGCAGTGGCAAAAGTGTTTCGGAACGGTCCTATTCGTTTCGATACACGAAGGCCATTACAGGCACCCGTTTCGAAACGTTACTGCCCGTTCCGATACAGACTGCCCAGAAAGTGCAGATTTTGCTGGTTTAACATACATTTAAACACTCAAACACATCCTAATGACTTCCTAATCATGCCAACAAGTCATCATACATATTAGGTACATGTTTCCATCATCAAAACACGATCATGTCATCAATTAGGAGAATTCACAAGACTATAGGCGTGCATCCTTATGTCCAATGCAAACAATCATCAAATCATCAAAGCAAGCACCAAAATGGCCAATTACATATCCAAAACATTTAAGGCATCATGCCACAACTAGGGAGTCCAAAACATCTCCCAAAAACACAACCTAGGTTTCCATTGCCAAATATCAAAATCTAATAATGTTGTGAAATAGTCACCATACATGAGCTTAGCTTTCCCTTGGATTCTTAGCCTCCTTGCTGCCCACTAACACCTCAATTATCTGCATTATTGGTTCAAGAGAGAGAGCGTAAGCACAAATGCTTAGTGAGGCATGCTCTAAAGAAACAACACAATAATGCACTTTATTAAAACACTTTCTATAATGCCTTTAACACTTAAAACATCATTATTCATGCAACATTGCTTTCACATCAAGCATCTCATGCTTCAATATCATTAACATGTCATATTGGCTATCAAGTGATAATCCATTACTTTTTACAACATAAAACACAATCGGATACGTGGATTACAAGCGTTGTCCCATACGCTTCATACACATTACCGAACACACAAGGTGGAGTTTACCAGTACGATCACAACCCCTCAACACCCGTGATGGAGTTTAACGGTACAATCACAACCCCTCCACATCACTCATAGGTAGTTGTATAACATCACTAATGAGAACACGGGACACACAACACAAGATCCACTGTAACGCCCCGGTTTTGGGCTCAGAAGTTTTGGGCGTTGACCGGTTCGGTCAAAGTGCTGATCGAATATATAAGAGTGAATTTAGGAAAGCCTAGTTCGGGTTGCATTAAAAATATGGAAAAATGTTCTAAAATCATCTTTTAATATATAAAAGTGAACTGTGAAATCAATTTTGGAAAATGAGGTTCGGAAGGTTGACATTTTGGCTAGTGACCAAAATGTAATTTTTGAAAGTTGCGGGACAGTTTTATAAAGGATTGAAAGTTTGAATCTTTAAGGAGCTATTATTCCAAAAAGAGTTTCTCCAGATTTTTCTAAGATATTTTAAGGCTTTATTCTGATTTTAAAGATTATGAAATGTGGAGGGAAATCATTTTTACCATTTCTTAACTAACTTTCCATTTTCTCTCAATTTTGCTTTTCTCTCATTTTCTCTCAACCCAAACACACTTCTCCAGATTTTCTCTTCTGATTTTGTTGCCTAAATCTCTCATTTCAACTCTCTTTTGATTCCTAATCATTTCATCAACAAAACCTCTCAATTTGCAAGTTGTTTCATCAAGCATTTTGGCTCTAAAAAGGAGAAATTCAAGTTTGGAGGTAAGAACGTCCTTCTCCTCTAAACTATCAGTTCTTTACTGAAATTCCTAAGTTCTCAATCCTTGATTTGTGTTTTGTTAATGGCTTTTCAATTGAAATCTTGATTTTGGCTTAAAATGCAAGATTTGGTGATTTTGGTGAAATTTTCGTGTGATCTGTTTGGGCAGTGTTTTGAAGTGTCAAAATGATGTTAAATGAATGCTAAATTGATTAGAAGTTGAGGTTTAATCAATGCAATCCCGGATAGGTTGAATTTCCTAAGTTTGGCTTGAGTTTTTGGAGTGTTTTTGGTGATCTGTTATACCTGGAGGTATAAGGATGTGTTTGTGATCATTTTGGATGTTAATTGATGTTTAAAAATGGTTAGAAGTGATGGATCTTGGCTGGGTTAAGTTTTGGAAGTGTTTGGAGGTGATTTCGGTTGTGTTTGGTAGCCAAATTGTTGGATTTGGGATGAGCAGCGAGTTGAGTCTTGTTGCTGGTGTTTTTAATGCATAATGATGCATTAATTCTCTGTTGTTGTGTGCTTGAAACATGGGAGTTTGATCCGTGAGCTTTGAAGGTGTTGCGGAAGGTTTTCGGATGCTTGGAAGGCTTGTTGGCTAGCCTTGTTTTGTGTATCGGTGAGTGAAGTTGGGTTTTCTGCTTTTAAACCAAGGTTTGAAGGTTTTGGGAGCTTAGTGTAAGTCTAAACAACTTTGCTAAGCTCAAGAGTAAGTGATTGGATTTTCGCTCTTGAATTGTGTTGTGTTTGGTTTTAAAAGCAATTGTGGTTGATGATTGAGATGCATGTGTTTTGCATGGTTTAAATCTGTTTTGAAAGCATAATTTAAGCATGGTTTAATGCTGGTTTTGAAAGCCAATTGAGAAGGATGCTCAAGGTAAGAGATCCTTGGTTTTGTATATGGTAATTGTGGTTTTGATGCATGGTGTTGCATGTTGATCTATGGCTTTGTATGATGCTTTAAAACAGTGAATTGATGATGGTAAATGTTACTTTTTGCATATTGGTCATGCATGTGAATCATTGGGCTAATGAGGTAATGGTTTTGCATATTGGTTATGCATGTGAATCATTGGACTAATATAGTGATGGTTTTGCATTATGATTATGCATGTGAGACATTGGATTAATATGGTAAGATGGTTATGTTGGCAAGTGATGAAAGTGGTTCTTGGTTCGTTGATCGGATATAGTTAGCCGGCTATAGGATTGGGTGCACCGTGAATTAAGTCGCCTTGGAGGTGGAGTGGTCAAGAGTGGACCGGTAAACTCCCTTCAAGTATCCTAACGAGATGGTTAAGGTCATAATGGAGGTGTTGCCCATTCGAGGACCTTGGTTGAGCGAAGGTTATATGGTGTTTAAAAGTCCATATATGAGAACCTTGTGCTTGTTAAGATCACAATGGCGGTGTAAGACCATGTGTGGATCTTGTGTGGGGTGTCCCGGATCTCGTTAGTGATTTATACAACTACCAATCAGTTATGCAAAGGTTGTATGGTGTTTAAAAGTCCATACATGGAAACCTTGTGCATGTTGAGGTTGTATGGTGTTTAAAAGTCCATGCATGGGAACCTCGGGAAAAGCTAAGGTTGTATGGTGTTTAAAAGTCCATACATGGGAACTTTAGGCTTGTAAGGTCAAATGGTGTTTAAAAGTCCATTTGGGAGGCCTTGGATTGGTAGGGTGTATGGAGCGTAGGGACAACGCTCGGAATCCGCGTATCCGATCGGGTTGTTGAGTTGAAAAGTGGATGTGGTTGATCACTTGGAGGCCAATGTAATGTTCTTGATCATAGTGAAGCATGAGATGCTTGAAATGATACACGATTGCATGTGAAGCATGAGATGCTTGAAAAGATGCATGGTTGCATGAAAAGTGTATGATGCTAGTGAATGCATGTTTACTTGTTATGTTGAACAAGTGTTGATTATCATTTGATAAATGATGCATGTGTGCATGAAATCTCCTTAATGCATTGGAGTCTTGTTAAGACTTGTTTTAAAAGGCATGTGATAATAATGATGTTGTGGCTCATGAGTTGCCTATGGTTAATGCATGTGTTGGATTGCTTGGATAACGGTTTAAAAGGGGTTTCTTGCTTGAAGTGATGTTCAAGGTTATGAATGAGTAATTTGAAATGGAAGTGTTTTCCAAGGTTTTTAATTTAGCTTTGCATATGGTGTTTATGCATGAAATGGTTAAATGGATGTTCTTGCAAGTTGTACATTGAGATGGTTTTCTTAGCTTGCTAAGCTAAGGGTTGGTTTTCATGTATGTGCAATGCATGGTTTAAGCATGTTGAAAAGGGTTTTCAAACATGGTTTTGGTTTGTCAAATCGGGTTGTTTTAAAAGTGTTTCGTAACCCGCTGCATTGATGGTGTTTTGGTTTTGAGCATTCCTCACTAAGAATTATGTGCTTACGCTCCTTTTTGTCCATCAATGCAGATTCTTGAAGTTTGGACAGCAAGGAGCAAGGGATTCAAGGTGGACTCCAATTGAGATGTATGTCTCGGTGAATAGCTATAGTTAATAAAGGCAATGGGGGTAGAATCTCTCGGATTAATGTTTTTTTTTGTGTTCGTATATGTTCGGACAAGTATGTTTTAATGTTGTTGATGTTGCTGAAACATGAATTGGCTATAATGAGTTTGATTTGGAAAGTTTGTGTTTAAATGGTTGCTTGTGTAGGAAGCATGCCTATAGATTTTGGGCTTTTTGCATATGAAGTTAATTTGTTGAGTTGTTGATGCTTACAAGTTTTATATATGTTGAATTGCATGCTGGTAAAGTTTGGTGGCAATTGGAGCATGTTTGAATGATTAATTACATGTTTTGAAATGCCTTTTTGCTGCAATCTGTGCAGGCGTTTCGGAACAGTGTGCACCGTTTCGGAACGGGTGCCTTGAATGAACCCAGGCGTCCGAAACGGTATGCACCGTTTCGAAACGGTTTGGTCTCTGCCAGACCCCCGTTGCGGAACGCGTTGCGGAACGGCCCCGAGTTTCGAAACGGGCTCTGCCTGTTTCGGAACGGGTGACCGTTGGGGGCTGACATGGGCGGTTAAATGTTTTGAAATGTTTGCATTTTGGTCCTGAAACTTGTTTGTGCAATTGTATGAGTTCGGTATGTCCGTTTGAGCTGAAATTTGGCTGAGAAGCATGAAACCTGATTAATTTTAAGTTGGTAACTTAAAATCTGGTTAAGTCCTTAAAGTTTTCAGAATTTACAATTGGGTCCCTAAAGTTGTAAATTATTCAATTGGGTCCCTGTTTGATCTCTGATGTTTGTGATCTTTGAGTATGCTGTTGCATGATCACATCTAAGGTTAATGTGCATCTAGACAAGATTAAAAAAAAGGGTCGTTAATCAAGGTTGACTTTCGGGTTGACTTTGGTTTTCCCCGTGTGACTTTCTTAATTCGGGTCAACCGTCCGGGCCGGGTTAAGGGGGTTACATCCACACATGGACTTTTAACCACCATTGTGATCTTAACCATCTCGTTAGTGTACATGGATGGAGTTTACGGTACAATTACAACCCCTCAACATCCAAGGCGACTTTATTCACGGTGCACCCAATCCTATAGCCGACTAACTATATCCGATTCAAGTACTTTAAAACCAACACATCACTTGCCACTATACACCAATTATTATCAATAATCCACTATTTTAAAGCATCTAAATCAAAGCCATTTAACAACATGCATTACTATGCATCAATCCACATTTTTTAACAAATCAAACCAAGGATCTCTTACCTTGAGCATCCTTCAACAAATGGCTTACATAACCAACATTAACCATGCTAAACATGCTTTCAAAAACATAATTTAAACATGCAATTATCAACAAATGCATCGAACCAATCCATGGCTCATCCAAGAGAGTTTTTTTTTTCCCGAAAACTTACTCTTGAGCTTAGTTAAGTTGATTAGACTTAAACTAAGCTCCCAAACCTTCAAACACTCGATGCAAAGCTGGAAATCCAACTCCACTCACCAATTCTGTTTCGCAAGCTTGCCGAAACGCCGTTCAAGCCTCCGGATCAACACCACAAGGATCTGAAGATGCCTCCCCTGTTTTAAACACATCAAAGCAAAAGATTAATGCATCATCATGCATTAAAATCTTCAGCCATTACACCTAAACTTGCTGCTCTCACCAAATCTCACATTTCGGCTACCAAACAGAACCGAAATCACCTCCAAACTCTTTCACAACATTACCCAGCCAAGATCCATCACTTCTAAACATTCTTAGACATCAATTAACATCCAAAAAGAACCTAAACTCGTCCTTATACCTCTAGCTATAACAAAACACCAAGATCACCCCAAAAACCATCATTTTCATAAGCAAAAACTTAGGAAAATCAACCTATTCGGGATTGCATAGATTAAACCTCAATTACACATCATTAAAAATCCAAAATACATTAAAAAGCCATCTCAAAACAGAGCCCAAACAATCACCACGAATTTCCTTAAGATTTAATCCAAATCTTGAGTTTTAAGCCAAAATCAAGATCACAACATTAAAACCTTTAATAAAACTTAATTTAAGGATTGAGAACTTGAGAATTTCAGTAAAGAACTGAGTATTTAGAGGAGAAGAACATCCTTACCTCTAAATATAGATTTCTCCTTGATTAGAGCCAAAATCCTTGAAAATTCAATAAGAAATGAAGAGGATTTGATGTAGAAAGGATTAGGAATCAAATGATGATTGAAACCTCATCATCTAGTGTGAAAATAAAAAGAGAAGTTGCTGTAGAAATGTGTTTGGCTGAGAGAATTTTGAGAGAAAATGAGATGAGAAAGTTTTCAAGAAAGTTAGTTATGAAATCTCAAAATTAGTTTTTCCCATCTTCCTTTAATTAATGAAACATTAAATGAATCATTTAAAACTAAGAAAAATCTGGAGAAATCAATCTTGGGTAAATTAGCTTCTTCAAGATTCAAAGTTTCAATCCTTACAAAACAGTCACCACTGAACTTTTCAAAAATTACATTTTAGTCACTAATTCGAAATGTCACACTTCCAAACCTTATTTTGTAAAATTGATTTCACCACTCTCTTATATATATATATATATATATTAAAAGAGGATTTTTAGATATTTTTCCATATTTTTAATGCAACCCGAACTAGGCTTTCCCTAAAATAACCTTTTAAATTCGAACCAAAAATCAGACCGGTCCAAATCAGACCCTAAACTTCCAAGCCCAAAATTGGGGTGTTACATGGTTGCTATGTTATAGCTAATGCTTCGATTTGATGATTGTTGATATGTATCCATGTTGTATGCATGATGTGGCATTTCTCGGGAATGATTTGAATGTGTTAAATCATGAAAGACCAGCAAAATCTGCTGTTGCAGGGCAAGGCGTATCGGAACGCCCTTGCCTGATTCAGAACAGGGGCCTGAAATGGCCATAAGGTTTCGGAACGGTTGAAGGCGTATCGAAACATTTTGGCTACTAGAAGGGGGTGTTTCGATACGGGTCTCAGAACGCACCCGAGTATCGAAACGGTCAACCCTGTTTCGAAACGACCATTTTGGTACAGGGCCACCAGTATGGAAACGCCTGACCGTTGGATTTGAATTTTGAGCTGTTCTGAGTTCATGTTTCTTACATTTTGGTCCTTAAATGTTGGCTGCTTAAATTAATGAGTTTGAATGATCTGTTTGAGTTGAAATTTGACCTGATGGCTGTTATATGATTAATTTTGGAATGGTAACACTAAAACTCGTTTAATCCTTATAATTTTAGAAATTTACATTTTAGTCCTTAAAATACATTTTTTTTCAATTGAGTCCCTGTTTGAGGTCCTTTCGCTGTGTCGCTTCCGCTGAAATATTTTGTTAAACATATAGGTTAACATTGATCATTTAGAAAAGAAAAAAAGAAAAAAAGGGTCGTTAATCAAGGTTGACTTTCGGGTTGACTTTGGTTTTCCCCGTGTAATCTTCATAGTTCTGGTTAAGAGTCTAGGCTGGGCTAAGGGGGTTACATAGGTAGAATTGCTTAAAGATTATGATCTTTCGATTGAGTACGAACCGGGTAAAACCAATACAATGGCCGATGCTTTGAGTAGGAAAGTGGCAGTTGAGTTGCGAGTAATATTTGCTAGGCTAAGTTTGTCACATGATGGTGGTCTAGTGGTGGAATTGCAAATTAAATCTTCGTTGATTCAATTGATTAGAGAAAAGCTGTTGCAAGATGGAACATTGGTACCACATGTGCAAGACATAGCAGAAGGTAAACCGTCAGATTTCTGTTATAGTGATGATGGTGTTCTATGCTTCAAAGGTAAGATTGTTGTACCAAATGATGTTGATTTGAGGCGTACCATTCTGACCGAAGCTCATAATAGTCTGTTCGCCATGCATCCGAGGAGTACAAAGATGTATCGCGGTTTGAAGGATGAGTACTACTGAGTTGGCTTGAAGAAAGATGTTGCTGAATTTGTGAGCAAGTGAATGGTTTGCCAGCGTTTTAAGGTCCAGCATCAGTTTCCTTCTGGGTTGTTGTAACCGTTGAGAAATACCGAGTGGAAGTGGGAGAGAATTACTATGGATTTTGTATCAGGTTTGCCTTTGACACCTTCTAAGTAGAATTCTGTTTGGGTAATTGTTGATCGTCTTACAAAATGTGCACATTTCTTGACTGTTCATACGACATATACTTTAGATAAGTTGGCTGATTTGTACATCAGTGAGATTGTGAGATTGCACGGTGTCCCTAAATCGATTGTGTTAGATAGAGATCCGAGGTTCACAGCTAGATTTTAGGAGAGTTTGCATAGTGCCTTGGGTACTCGATTGCATTTCATGACTTCTTAACATCCTCAGACAGATGGTCAGTCAGAAAGAGTCATACAAGTTTTAGAAGACATGTTGAGATGTTGCATTATGGATTATCAGGGTTCATGGGAGAAACATCTACAGTTAGTAGAGTTTGCCTATAAAAATAGCTACTAAGCAAGTAATCAGATGGCACCTTATGAAGCTTTGTATGGAAGAAAATGTAGAACACTTGTTTGTTGGGCCGAAGCGGGACATAAGTTCTTATATTTGCCGGATATGCTTAAGGGTACTACCGAGAAAGTGAAGTTGATACGTGATCGTTTGAAGGCAGCTATGGATCGACAAAAGTCGTATGCAGATTTGAAACGTAGAGAAATAGAGTATGCAGTGGGTTACAAAGTGTTTCTAAAAGTTTCACCTTGGAAGAAGGTGATGAGATTTTGGAGGAAAGGTAAGTTGAGTCTGAGATTCATTGGACCTTATGAGATAACTGAACGAGTTGTTTCCGTTGCATATAGATTGAGATTCCCATCCGAATTTGGTTCGAAACACAAAAGGGTCATTCCGAGACCCCAAGGCCATTTTCAAGCTTATATCGAAATGCGAGGTCATTTCGATACGCCTCTGTTGTATATGAGGCAGGGGAACTGTCCCAGGCATAAGGGTTTTGAAACACGTGAGCCTTGTTTCGGTACGTTTTGCTACAAGAATTGGTAGTTCCGAAATAGGCTTGGTTTGTTCCGAAATAGGTGTCTGTTTTGCTAGTTATAGACTGTTATGAAGTTTCGTTTCTTTACGTTTTGGTCCCTAATCGCTATAAGGGCCAATTGGACTTCGAATTGATGTCCTATTGAGGCGAGGTTTTAACCGTTACTTGCATGAACATGTAGGATTTATGTGAAGCCTCTAGAAAAGATAAAATGTTAATGAAATGTTGCTAAAGGGTTGCTAATCGAAGGGAAATCTTAGCGGGCTTTTCTTTAGTTTTTCCTGTGGAGCTCACTTGGTTCGGCCTTGTGACTTGTAGAGTGTTTGGGAGTTCTCCAATTATGAGTGCAAGTGCAAACTCTTGTCAAGTTATAGTATAAAAGATATCATTTGCCACGAGGATTGGACAGCTAATTCGAATATAAATTCCTGCACCAAGAATATTAAATGCACAAGTCAATTTCAGTTTGTTTAAAAGAAAAGTAAATAAACACAAGTAATTTAAGAAAGAGATCAGGTTGATAGAATGGGCCAGGTTATGCTACTTCGCAGTGTGAAAATGCGTTGAACAAGTCAAGTTGTATTGCGCTGCAAGAGTCTGCTACCTCGACGGAAGATGGTAGATTGGTGCTTCAACAACTTTCACTGCCTCGGTAGGTGGAACGGATAATTGGCTCGGCGGCAAATTCGGTAGACCTTCAAGGCTCGACAGAATGCCTTTGAAGTGATTCTTCTTATGTCTAAGTCAAAATATTGCTGATGCCCACTGCAGATAATACCCGTCAGCTTGAATCTTGCAAAGAACAACAACCTTTGGTTCGTCCTCTTTTAGACGCTTTAAACCCTAACCTATGTCTAGGCTGGATTGATCAACACATGGTATGGATGAGATCATTCTTACTTCTTTTGTGAGTTTGACTCTCTCGATGTCAAACGAATGGATTGCTCACAATCGATCTTTCGAACTCAATTGAAAACAATGAAGAACATGAAATAAATAAACCTTGAATTTATTTCAATAACAAACTTGAACCTAAACAACCGTTGTCACAACTACTTTACAATACAACCCAAACCCTAGAGAATTTAGAACATAGCGACGACAATAAAACAAAAGAGAAACTAAATTATGCCGACTATGGTGATTCTCAGATCGTCTAAAATACAAAATATGATCAAGTATATATAGGGCATGGCATAGGTCAAGTCCTCATGGAGTAGAAGTCTTCCTCATGATAAAGTAGCTTTTTGCATTAAGTGGAATCTTTAAATCTGACTTCTTTGACTTAGTTGGACTCCTTGTGCCGCAAGTAAGTTTAGGCTGCCTTAGATATTTTTTCCTTTATCGGCTCTGTTCGCTATTTCCAGCTTCATTAAATTGAGTGGATGGGCTCAATGGACTCAGCAAGTTATGTTCTATCAATCGCACTCCAATTCACCAACTCCTTAAGTTGCTGCCCTGGGCGGCAGATATGGTGGCGACAGCTACTCGACATCATTTCTCTCTATTTTGAACTGCTTCAGTACAGCTCCTTGGTGTGCTACCTCAGCATCCGCTCCTCCGATTTCTCCTCCTTCTGACAGCTTCTAGCATCTGAAACTAAAACTAAACTAAAACAATATCTTTTCTTACCAAATCAAAGGTATTCAATAGAAACATGATAAAGTAAAGAATACTGTAAATAATGCATGCATGTACCTAAATATGCCTAAAATGAACTTACGAATAGTAATAATATGAGATGGAATACATACAAAATATAAGACTTATGAGCACTATACACACCCCCAAACTCGAACTATTGCTTGTCCTCAAGCAATGCAATCCTAAAGATACTTGCCCTTGCACTAATGAGAAAGAAAAACCTGTTTTAAACTTGATTCCACAACTTAAGGCCGTGGCACCTATCATTAGATTAGTGAAAGGAGAATAACATGAATTACCTCAGAAATAAACTATAATGCTAGTGTAGTATGTGTAGAAACTGTGTACAAGCTGAATCTAAAGAATATTCTAAGTAAACAAAGATGTTGTCAAGATAATATAAGGTTGCTGCAGAGGCAGCACAATTAAGCACAATTTTCAATCTTGGCTTTAAGGGCTTCAGCTCATCATAACTACTCTTTAGGTCTAAAATTAAGATAGGAGCAAACTACAAAACCCTGAACCCATTGAGTAAAGTCATCCCGTGAAGACTTTCATTCACTCATGCTAATTTGTCCGTCACTTCAAAAATTTTCAGATACATGGACTTTGATAGTAGCAGAGTGTCCTTGGCACATGATTCTTCATAGAGCCTGTTTCGAACACCTCTAGGGTAAAACAACATATCTTTCTTTGTTCATACCGTGGTAGTGCTTTTTTTCTTTTCTGTTTGTTGTCTGCCGCGGCAGCTACCTGCAACCATGTTAGAATTTTACCAATAATTCAAGCATGCAGTGTTTATCAGAAATTCACTCAAATTCAGCAAGTAACCGTAGTGTTTATGATTTTTGGAAATTATAAAAAAATTCTAAGTTTTCTTCTTGCTTTCCCCAAAATTAAGTTCTTTTTTATGGTGCGAAAAATTTAAAATCGGTTATCCTATCATAGGCACAAGTTCTAACAATTTTTTTATTAACTTAAAGGCAAGTACATATGCAACTATATGATCTAAGTATGCCTAAATAATAGATGAGCGCTAGCCCCCAAACTCGAGATGGGCATTTCCCTCAATGCACAAAATAAAAAAACAGAAAAACGAAATAAAAAAAACAGAAATAAGTAAAACAGAAAAAACAATAAATAAGATGGGAAAGGAAAACATAGTGCTAAAAGTTGTCTGATGGTGGAGATGATGCTGGAGTTTCTAAGGCAGCGGAGGAAGATGATGATTGGATGATCAGGCGACGACTGGCAGAGGTCATGGAAGTAGGCTTGGCGTGTGAATTCTTTGTTTTGCGCGGCGGCTGGACTCTCTTGGGCATAGGGCGAGGAGCTTCAATGTAGTCCGGTTTAGTTTTTAAGTCTTCATCCTCTGGCTCGGCCAAGATTATATGCTGCTTCCTTTTCCTGCTTGCTTCTACCATGGGCTATTGTTAGGAAACTTTTGCAAAAGATAGGCCACAAAGGCCTCTTGAACTTCCCCCACGTACTTCATGAAGGCCAGCTGTTGCTGCTCAATTCTCTTGTTGCTTTCAATCAATGTGTTGAGCAGCTGGATGACCTCAGGGTTTTGGGTAGCCTCAGTGCTTCCTCTTGTTGCCGGTGTGGCTGTGTGGGCATCAAATGGATGGGATGGTGTGATTGGCTCTGTTTCAGGCGCCTGCTTCTTCTGAAGCCTGACTTTTCTGCTCCAGCCCTCCCTTGATGGTGTCAACACATCCTTGGGGGCGTTGAAGTTCACGCACAATCCTGTGATGAGGGAGGGAAAATAGAGCTCACCCTTCGACTTTCTGTAGCACTTGTAGATTTCTTTGCAAGTTATATCTCCCATGTTGATCGGCCGGTTGTTCATAATCGAGTGGATCAGGGCGAGACGAGGTCGATCAACTGTTGAGTTGTGGGAGGTGGGTAGCAGGCGTCTTTTGATGAAGGTGTTCCACAACATTGCCTCCGGCAGCAGACGACGACGCTGCGCAGACCCACTGTGTTTCCCTGCTAGCCAAGGGGTGTTTGGTTCGCATAGCCGCTCCTTCATTCTGTTGTAGTCCCCTACTGTCAATGTCTGCTGCCATTCCTCATGGGGATTATCGCCCATCTTAGTATCATAGAGCACAGAACCTAGAGAAGTGGACAAAATAGGGCCCAAGCCAAATCAAGTAATGGCCCGTTGTCGATTGCCCAACAAAACATCCTTTGTTGACTTCCATTTTGGGAAGAATCTATAATCCCTTTTTTGCGGAGGGATTGACTCCAGAAGCTAAATTAGAGGTATTGAGATTTTCTTTGTCAGTCAATGAGCTAGAATTAAGGCAAGAAATATGAGATTTGCCCCCATCTTCCTCACGCAACCATGGACTCGTCGGAATACTTATGCGTTTTGCTGGAGCATGGAGGGAAGCGTCCCATTGGAAATGAATATTTTTTTTAACTTGTAACACTTGGAGAGGACAAAAACCTTCTTCACGACCCAACTTTCCACAGTGAAAACAAAAAAGCTTGAGTTTCTCATACTGAAAAGAAACATAAACATTACCTCTATTCGATTAAAGCTATTTTTCCTACGTTTGAGGGATTTGTGTAGCGAGACGCGAACACGGATGTGCATAAAACCTTTCAGACCCAACATAACAGCAATAGAATCATACTCTAGGAAAGTGCCAACAAAATACCAAGTTGCTTGGCAATAGTCTCCGATATAAAGCCATTCGACAAATCATTAATAAGGACCCAAAAGTCAACAGTTTGTAAAGGGATAAATAATGGTTCCTCACCATCCTATAATCTATGTAGAATCAAGAGATGGATATTAAAGTACCAAAGACCTTCAATTTCTATATGATCATCATCCACCAAATTGTAAAATCGAAAAAGAAATCTCTCTTCACCTAACTCAGAAATAGAAATGCCCCAATCGAGTCCCAAATGTTGGCCAACATCACCTTCATAGAATGGAAATTAATTAGACTAGAAGTGAGGAAAGATCTAACAAAACAAAACTCAAAAGAAATCGGTTCACTCACTGGTTCAGGATCCACCGCGAGTTCTTGTTCCTCCTCCTCCTCCTCATCGAGAGTCAGTTCCGCCAAGACATCCTCCACTGTGGCCATCAAAACTTCAGGGAGAAACAAAGCAAGAGATAAACTGCGCAAAAAGCAAATAGGTCAGAAAAACACAAAGAAAACAAAGATATGCACCGAAAAAGCCAAAAACTAGGAAATAGCCATAGAATTTCAAATTTTTTTATTGAAAAAAACTTCTTTTTTATTTCCTATCTAAATTCAGTCCAAGATCAAGGTATATTACATATCTTCTTATAAATCTACGGGCAAATCTCGAATCCAATACCCGTAGGGATAATCCATGTAACACCCCTCGCCCGGGTTAGGTGTAACCCAACCAAGGAGTGTTAGGACAAGCAAAACAAGCAAACAAAGACAAGGAAATTACAAACTGATTTAATTTTTTTTCCAACTCATCACTAGTAGATGAGTTTCTTAACTAGCAAGACATGCAACAATAACATACATGATATTCGAAAAGCAACAAGGACATGTAAAGTATGGAAACAATTCGATCATGCATGTATACTTAAGTTACATCCATTCGAAAATATACTTTTCATACAAGAAATCCAAGACACATTCGATCACATCATGGTATGCAATAATCAAACATCCTAAACATGATACTTCTTTGTTTCAATTAAGATTTGATCATACTATACAAGTAAGACATTTGAAGCATTCGAACATGTACATGAGCATGAACACATTCAATTCTAATCTAGTACATATATGCACAGCTTTTACCATTTCAAGATATAAGTCAAGCATGTTTATAATTTCATGAGGCATACTCAAGATAACTATGCTCAACATCCTAACTTCTTCTCGAATCCAAGGGGGACTTCTCATATTTAGATTCTTTCTGCGACGAGGAAGAAAGAAATGAATGAATGTTCTTTTGGGAAAATGTATAATAATACACCTACCGAGAAGAAAGCCAAAGGTGAGTCTCATAGGTGGACGTATCGAACTGAAATAAGATCTCAGATTGAGATCTTGATACACTGATTTACCATACACCCCCTGTCCCCCCATTCAGGGGGAGCACCCCCTATCCCCCTGACCTGAACGAGGTGTGAGAAAACACTCCAGGCTTACCTTAACCATATGACCCTAAAACAAAGTCAAAAACAAAAAAAAAACATCTATAGCGTATCCCGGTGGTGGATCAAAGCTGAGCTTTGACCCTCGTTGCCTTATGGGGGAGGGGGGTCTTCTGTGCATACAAGGTATTTAACAAACGACAATTAGCCAAAAGGCTATAGAAAAGGCTCTTCCCACACCCACGGCAGCTCATCCAAGGAAGAAAGAAAAGTCAGCATTTGCTTCTTTTTCTGGTACTACAACTAAAGCAAGAATCAAATGTTTTAGAGCATTCTTGACACACAAGAGTGAGTCACTTTATTCGAAAAAGAAGAAATAAGGGGGCGGTGGGTGGGGAAGGAATGTTGCCTTCGGATGGATTCATTTTTCATCCTATCTTAAATGACGGACAAGAGCAGACGCGTTGCTCCGGCTTAGTACGAGCCTTAGACATAGTAGAGCCCTACGTTTGCTACCGAGAAGAAGGGGCCGAGCCTTCTTTGAATGTCCGACATCCATCTTGGACCCGCTCACGGTCTACTAAAGGGGTAAATTCGGCTTGTAAAAATGACACGGGTTAAGAAAAAATGCCGAATAGTATTACAGAGCTGCGAGATTTCATTCTCAAGAATGTTCAAGATTTCCATCACAACGTGTCTCGTCCATCTTATCAGTATCGTAAACCCTATCCGGCTTGGATTGATAGTGTACCATTTCCGCCTGGGTATGTAATGTAATGCTTTAATTCTGTATGTTCAATGCTTTGGGCAAGCCAAAGCAATTATCCTCTCTTGACTTGCTAAGCTATCACTTCCGGAGATCCCGAGAAAGATTCTACTCACTTCCAGGTCGAAGAAAAAAGAATAGACAAACCTTCCTTCTTACCTGATTGGTAACGTGCTAGTCCTTATTAGCTTGCCTATATTAGATCGATCAAGTGATAACCCCAGACCAAATGAATTGGAAGCATTTCTTTTTGAACATCAGAAAAGCATTCGAACAATTACCTCCAATCCTTGCTTCTCCTCTAATTTGACAAGTTTTTCTTGAAGAAACTTGAAGGAAATGGGAGAAATCAACGAAGAAATGATAGGAATCAAAAGACGATTTGAGAGCAAAAGATTTCTGGAAAATTATGAGAAAAGAAGGGTGTTTGGCTGAAGCAAAAGTGAGAAAATGAAAGCTCGTGAAAAATCTTCATTAACCGTTTAACTATTTTCTTTAATTTAACCAAATTAAAAAACCTTTTAATTTTTAATAGAATTTAAATCACATGTCAAATTACGGAAAAGGCATAGTTTCCAAGTAGCTCCCTAAAGATTCTAAGATTTTGATTCTACTTGAAAAACCATTTTTATCAACTTTTAAATCTTGACATTTTGGTCACTACCCAAAATGTATACTTTCGAGAACTCGTTTTGTAAAATTGATTTGACCAACCTCTTAAACACCGTTTTAGAGGATTTTATGAATTTTTATCATATTTTTACCCTATCCCAAACCTCGATTTCCCTAAGCCACCTTTTAACAGTTCAAACAACCTACACCGATTCCATCGGTCCAACCTGACTCGCCAAAACGTCTAAGCACAAAGCCGGGGCATTACAACTCTCCCCCACTTAGGAAACTTTGTCCTCGAAATTTTGCCTGAAGAAGAAAGGCACGGAACTGACTCAACCCGCCCACCTCACTTTCGCACGCAACCTTCTCAACTCCTCAACGTCACAACAACACTTCACAAGCTCAATTGTCCTGCCATGCAAAACTTTGTTACTCGAATCCGAAATCTTCATCGGCTCCTCATCACAGGATAAATCTGGATTTAACTCAACTTCCTCATCTAGCATCACATGGAGAGGATTCGACCTATATTTCCGCAACTTATATACATGAAACACATCATTAATCTTTTCCAACTCGGTAGGCAACCTCAACCGATAAACCATAAGACCAACTCACTCCACAACCCCATAAGGTCCAATAAACCTCGGACTAAGATTTCCCTGACGTCCGAACCTTATCACCTTCCTCCAAGGAGATACCTTAAAGAGCATGCAATCACCAACCGCGAACTCAACCTCTTTACGCTTTAAATCCGCGTAAGAATTCAGACGATCCGATGCATCCTTTAACCGCTTACATATAAGCTTAACTTTATCAGTTGTTCCCTTTAGCATATCTAGAAAGGAAAGCATCTTTTGCCCCGCCTCATCCCAAAAAAGAGGCATTCTACACTTCCTCCCATACAAGGCCTCATACAGTGCCTTTTGTAAACTTTCTTGAAAACTGTTATTATAGGCAAACCCAACCAGCAGCAGATACTTTTCCTAAGAACCATGGATATCAATATCAGAGCATCGCAACATATCCTCAAGCACTTGGATAACTCATTCCGATTGCCCATCCAACTAAGGTTGATATGAAGGTAATGAAATTCAACCGCGTACCCAAAGCTTGATGCAAACATTCCCAAAATCTCGCTGTAAACTTCAGATATCTATTCGACACTATGGACTTGGGCACACCGTGCAGACGCACAATATCAACAATATACAACTCTGCCAACTTCTCCAATGTTTACATTGTATGCACAACCAAGAAATATGCACACTTCGTAAGACGATCCACAATCTCCCACACCGAGTTCTTCTTTGATGGTGTCAAAGGAAACCCGGACACGAAATCCATCGTAATCCTTTCCCATTTCCATTTTGGTATCCTCAAATGCTGTAACAAACCGGAAAGAATTGATGCTCAGCCTTCACCCGTTCGCAAACCTTACACTTGCTTACAAAAACAGCCACATCCTTTTTCATACCCACCCAATAGTACTCATCCTTCAAGCCACGATACATTTTAGTACTACCAAGGTGCATAGCAAAAGGACTACTATGAGCCTCAGTCAAAATAGTGTGCCTCAACTCAACATCTTCTGGCACCACTATTCGACTATTGAAACATAACACTCCATCATCATTAAAGCAGAAATCCGTAGCCTTACCATCAACTATATCCTGAACACGAGGCACCAACGAATCATCCAACAACTGCTTTTCCTTAGTCAATGAATTAAAGAAGTTTTCACTTGTAACTCAGCTATCAAGCCACCATCACGTGATATACTCTAACGAACAAACATAACTCTAAGCTCAACAACCACCTTCTACTCAAAGCATCGGCCACAACACTGGCCTTCCGAGAATGATACTCAATGGTCAGATCGTAAGCCTTAAGCAACTCCAACCATCTTCGTTTCCTAAGATTCAACTCCCTCTGAGACATAAGGCACTTCAACTCTTATGGTCGGTGTAAACTACACACCTTTCACCATAAAGGTAGTGTCTCCAAATCTTCAAAGCAAACACCACTGCTGCAAGCTCAAGATCATGCGTAGGGTAGTTACGCTCATGCACTTTTAGCTGTCTAGAAGCATAAGCCAAAACCTTCCCACCTTGCATCAACACGCAACCCAAACCAACGTATGACGCGTCATTATAAACTGCAAACTCCTTACCCAATTTTGGTTGAATAAAGACAAGAGCTTGCGTCAAGGCTTCCTTCAACCTCTCAAAAGCTTGCTGCCTAACATCCGTCCACTCGAAACGAACATTCTTTTGCAACAACTTGGTCAAAGGGGCAGCGTTCTTAGAGAAACCATCGACAAACCTTCGATAATAACCCACCAAGCTAAGGAAACTACGCACCTCCGTCACTGACTTAGGCGTCTTCCAACTTATCACCGCCTCAATCTTTTGTGGATCAACCCAAATACCTTCGGCCGACACCACATGTTCAAGAGAAACCACTTCCCTGAGCCAAAACTCACACTTGCTCAGCTTAGCATAGAGCTGATTCCCCAACAGCACTTGTAACATAATCCTTAAGTGCTTATCATGATCCTCCTCAGTACGTGAGAACATAAGAATATCATCGATAAACACAACCACAAAATGATATAGAAACTCATAGAAAACTCTATTTATCATGTCCATGAATGCAACCAGTGCATTTTCCAACCCAAACGGCATCACAAGAAACCCAAAATGACCGTACCTCGTCCGAAAAGCTATCTTAGGTAAATCCACATCCTTAACCTTAAGCTGATAGTACCTAGACCTCAAATCTATCTTTGAAAACACCAAAGTCCCACAAAACTGATCGAACAAATCATCGATCCTCGGCAAAGGATACTTGTTCTTAATCGTCAACTTGTTTAGTTGCCGATAATCAATGCACATACGCATGGTACCATCCTTCTTCTTCACGAACAAGACCGACACAGCCCAAGGTGAAATACTTGGCCAATGACCCTCCGTCAAGCAACTCCTGAAGTTGTGTCTTCAACTCCTTTCACTCCTTAGGCGCAACGCGATAAGGAGCAATGGACACTGGAGTCGTATTCTCATACAACTCTATTCCAAACTCAACCTCCCGATTAGGTGGCAACCCTGGCAACTCCTCCAGAAAGACACCCGGAAACTCACACACACTTCGTATGACTTGTGCACGCACTTCCTTCGTGCCAGGATTAATCACATACGCCAAGAAAGCTTCGCACCCCAACTCCATTATCCGACTCGCTTCCAGAGCCGTAATCGCGTTAGACAAGAACTTCACATTCTCACCTACGATTTCAACCTCGTAATCATCTGCAAGCTTCAGGGTAACTCGCTTAACATCAAAATCTACTACAGCTTGGTGCTTATCAAACCAATCAATCCCAAGAATCACATCAAAACCATAAAAAGGTAGTTACAACAATTCAACTGAAAACTCATGACCTTGATTAGATAATGGACATCTCCTATCTAGTTTTCTTGTACCAACAGTTTCGCCAATGAAACTAACCACTCTTACCCCCACATCTAACGCCTCCACAACAAACATTCGAGTCACAACTTCCAAAGCAACTTACAACAACAGGCGTGAAAAGCTATACCCTACCAATCAACCGTGAACAGGCTCGCCTAACATGGTCATACGATCCACCTATGTAACCCCCTTAACCCGGCCTAGACGGTTGACCCGGATTAAGAAAGTCACACGGGGAAAACCAAAGTGAACCCGAAAGTCAACCTTGATTAACGACCCTTTTTATTTTCCTTTTTAAACTTGTCTAGATGCACATTAACCCTAGATATGATCATACAATCAGCATACTCAAAGATCATAATCATCAGAGATTAAACAGGGACCCAATTGCACAAAATAGAACTTTAGGGACCAAATTGTAAATTCTGCAAATTATAAGGACTTAACTCAAATTAAAGTTACCAACTTATAACTAATCAGGTTTCATGCTTCACTGCCAAATTTCAGCTCAAACGGACATCCCAAACTCATACAATTGCAATAACAAGATCCAGGACCAAAATGCAAACATTTCAAAACATATAACCGCCCATGTCAGCCCCCAACGGTCAGGTGTTCCGAAACAGGGAGAACCTGTTTCGAAACGCGGGACCGTTCCGCAACGGGTTTCGAAACGAGGCCTGGCAGAGGCATTTTCGTTTCGGAACGGTACCTTCCGTTTTGAACGCCTGGGCCTCTACAGGGCCCCTGTTTCGAAACGGTAGCTCCCGTTCCGATACGGCCTGCACATAATGCAGAAGAAAGGCTGCTAAAACACACAATTGACTTACCAAACATGCTCCAAATGTAACCAAACTTTGCCAGCAAGACATACAACATGCAAGGAACATATTTGCATCAACCAATCATCATTATAGCATCAAATATGAAAAGCCCCAAATCTAAAGGCATGCTTCCTACTTAGCAAACCATTCAAGCATTAAATCTCCAAACCAACCACATAAAGGCTAATTACATGTTCCAGCATTATTAACAACATTAAACAAACTTAGGGAGTTTAGAACATCTCCCCAAAATATCCACGTAGGTCCCCCATTGCCAAATGCCAAAAGCTAAAAGTGTTTAAGAAACCTTCCCATACTTGAGCTTAGTTTCCACTTGATTGCTTGCCTTCCTTGCTGCCCTCAATGCATTTTAATGCTCTGCATTATTGGTTTAAGAAAAGAGAGAGAGCGTAAGCAAAAGCTTAGTGAGGAATGCTCATTTAAAACCATACAATAATGCATTTATAAAAACTCATTTATAAATCATTCTTCAAGCAACATCACACATGCTCTTAAACCTTTAAAACAAGCAATACATGCCTCCATTCCATTACATGACATATTGGCAACAAGTGATACCTTTCACATAAGATTCACACATCGACTTTTAAACACCATTGTGATCTTACAATAACCAAGGACCACACATGGACTTTTAAACACCATTGTGTCCTTAACCCCATGGACTTTTAAACACCATGGACCCATGGACTTTTAAACACCATGGCAAGGACCACACAAGGACTTTTAAACACCTTTGTGTCCTTAACAAGAATCATCCAAGGACTTTTAAACACCTTGATGATCTTAAGATATACAAGACTCATCCAAGGAATTTTAACCACCTTGATGATCTTAACCAAGAACCAACCATGGACTTTTAACCACCATGTTGTTCTTAAATAAACAAGGCTCACACAAGGACTTTTAAACACCTTTGTGACCTTAACCATCACTTGCCAATGTGCATCAATATCATCAATATCTCACTGTTTTAAAGCATTTTACAAAGCCATAACATCATGCATCTTTAAGCATCAAACCACATATAAACAATGTTCAAAAACAAGGAACTCTTACCTTGAGCTTCCTACAACACATGGCTTTTAATCTCAGCAAATAAACATGCTAGATATGCTTTCAAAACAGATTTAAAAACATGCAAACAACCACATTGCATACCACCAATTCCATGGTCATCACCAAGAGAGTTTATCCGAAAACTTACTCTTGAGCTTAGCTAAGTTGCTTAGACTTAAACTAAGCTCCCAAACCTCCAAAACACTGGTTTCAAAGCCAAAAACCAAAAGTCCACTCACCGATTCCGTTTCGCTTCTTGCCGAAACACCAATCAAGCTTCCGGATCACCACCACTTGGATCCAAAGATGACTCCCCTGTTTTAAACACATCAAAGCAGAGGATTAATGCATCATCATGCATTAATAGCTTCAATGAAAGCACCTAAACTCGCTGCTCTCATCCACACTCCATTTTCGGCTACCAAACACAACCGAAAATGCATCCAAACAACTCCTCAACAATGCCCAGCCAAGATCCATCAAAACAAAACATCCTTAAACATCATTTAACATCTAAAAAGGACCTAACAACATCCTTATATCTCCAGCAACAACAGATCCACAAGATCACTTCAAAACAACCAAGAATCACAAGCTAAACTTAGGAAATTCAACCTATCCGGGATTGCATTAATTAAAACTCAATTCCTTATCAATTTAACATTCATTTAACATCAAATTAACACCTTAAAACACAACCCAATCAGATCATACGAAAATCCATCAAAAATCACCAAATCTTGCATTTAAAGCCAAGATCCATTACACAACTTTAAAACCATTTATAAATCATCAATTAAGGATTGAGAACTTAGGAATTTCAATAAAGAACTGAGAGTTTAGAGGAGAAGGACGTTCTTACCTCCAAACTTGAGTTTCTCCCTTTTTAGAACCAAAAAGCTTGAAGATCCAATTAGCAAATGGTGAGGTTTTGTTGATGAGATGATTAGAAATCAAAAGAGAATTGAAAAGAGATATTTAGGTTACAAAATCAGAGGAAAAAGCTCTGGAGAAAGATGTTTGGGTTGAGAGAAAATGAGAGAAAAGGAAAATTGGAAAATATGGAAAGTTAGTTGAAAATAGGAAAATATCTTCCCTCCACTTTTCTTTTGTTTAAAAACTAGAATTAAATCATTAAATATCTTAGAAAAATCTGGAGAAACTCCCTTTGGGTAAATAGCTCCTTAAAGATTCTATGTTTCAATCCTTTCTAAAACAGTCACGCAGTTTTCAAAAATTACATTTTGGTCACTAGCCAAAATGTCACCCTTCCAAACCTCATTTTGTAAAATTGATTTCACAGTTCACTTATATATATTAAAAGAGGATTTTAGAACATTTTTCCATATTTTTAATGCAACCCGAACTAGGCTTTCCTAATTTCATCTTTTTATATTCGAACAACACTTTGACTGAACCGGTCCAAGCCCAAAACTTCTAAGCCCAAAACCGGGGCGTTACAACCTACTTAATAGGTATCAAACGTTACCCAAGCCTCATTTGGTCAACGGACCCACAGTTCCAACATGAATTAGTTCCAGGCGCAGGAGCCTGCTCCTCACGAGCTGTACGAGGGCAATCCCTCCTCAAGTGCTCTCGTGAACCACATGTTCAACAGTACTACAACCTCGCCTCAACCCAGGCGATATTCCTAAAACATGACCATTCGTACACCGACTACCACTACCTAGAGTTTACATTTCGCTTCCTAGCACTTGAACCTCTCGCATGAGCTATTAAACCCAAGTTCCGCTAAGATACCTCGCTCGTGTTACCAACACGTCGAAAAAAATGTAGCTAGTAAATAAACATCTATGGCTTATCAAAAGGCACCATTCCATAAAAGTGCCAACACATCGATGTCTCACATCCATTTCCAATCTAGGAGCATACATGCTCAACTAATCAATATGTACCTTAACTCTACCACAACTTACAATTTCGATCCCAAGCCACAGATTCACATTTCTTAACATCCAAGTATCTAACCCCCATATACTTCTCCTTTAAAACAGTTCAAAAGGACTCTCTCAGAACACAACATCAGGTTCTATGCCCACAACCACAATTGTCCACCAACTAAACACTTCTCTATATAACGGAAATGCAACTCATCTTTACACTATGAGTATCACTACACTCCATTTATTCCTCAATATTACTCATACAGGTCATCCACTCCCTAGATACCTCTGGTGCCAACATTCAAACTCAACTTCTACTCAACTTGTGTAAGCGCTGACCGCAGCTCACAAACACCTACCAGCTAGTGCAATCACATGCACCTTAGCATTAACAACTTCACAAGCTCTAAACATCGCCTATACACCTGGCGTCATACAATCCAACACTTACCCAACCAAAACAGGTTGTATTTACATCGAGGCGTCTAGCCCCCAGGAGACTTTACACACTCCTATATTCCTTGCCCAAAGGCAACAACAATTATACTAGATCGCTACTCTTTCCTCGGTCTATTGTGCTATTATTTAATGCATGATAACCACTTACAAAACAAACCAAACAAATTGCTCAAGCCAGCTTCAAGAAAGGATCCAAGAATTTGATTTCAACTTAAAATATTTCACTAGGTAATAAGGCAACGAGTATCCCAATCTCCCCCCAGCATAGCACAACGCATACTGCATGCATACATCAACCATCATATAACATCAAGCATCAAGATTCAACACATTCATCATCGTGGAATGATTCACATCCACATTCACTCATCAATTACAACATCACTATCACACAATCAACACAAACATACTTAAACATTCACCAGATAAAGCAAATATCACCAAAACACATATCCACATCGCAAAACACTAACCAACAACTTATCATCATCCTGACCTCTCGAAACATGGCTCTGATAACACCAAATGTAACCCCTCGACCCGGCCTAACCGATAGACCGAACCGAACAGATCACACGGGGATTATTAAAGTAAACCGGGAAAGTTTACCTCAATAAATGACCCTTTTTTTATCTTGTCTAGATGCATCATAGATTCCTATGTGTACGTACACAAGGAGCGGATAAAACATCAACACGTTCACCAATTAATTAAACCTGATTAAGGTTTAGGGACCATTTAGTAAATTTGGAAAATTTTAAGGACTTTGGTCATATTCAAGTTACCAACCTTTAATTAAGTTTGTTACATGCTTAACGGTGAAAACTCTGCTCAAAAAGACATTTAAAACTCATCCAATTGTAAACAAGACAAACATGGACCAAATTGTAAGAAACAAAAACTCAAAACAATTCAAAATCTGCATCCAACGGTCTATTGTTTCGGAACAAGAAGCCTCATTTCGGTACAGCAGTTTCGAAACATAAATGCTCGTTCCAAAATGCGGGACCGTTCCGAAACCCCTCTAAACATATTCCAGTACAAAGGTTCACAGTGACAAAATGTTCCAGAACGTGCCTCATCGTTTTGAAACACCATGGCCATTACAGGCCACCCTTCCGAAACAGGTAAGGGCGTTTCAAAACGTCTGGACCTGCAACTTTTCAAAAAGCTGGTTTTACTCAGTTTTTACCCTCTGAGATCATCCCGACACATGCCTCAACACACATACAACTTGTAAACACATCGAAGACCACACATACGAAGCACAAGCATCATCAAAGCATCATTCCCACAAACCATGATACTAAAGGCATGCTTCCTAGATGTCAAAAGCACAAAAGGCTAAAAACCAATTGCAAGCATAAACCAATACTCAAAGGCCATTTACAAGTCCAAAAATGCATCAGAGACTTGCTCAAAACCGGGAATCAACAAATCACTAGCAATCAATGCATCGGACACCCCCATTGCCTTTATTACACTAGTCAGAACCAAAACTTACCTTCAATCAAAGTCTTCCACCGATCCCGTTGCAAGTGCTGCCTCCAAAGATTAAATTGGCTGCATTGACGAATAAAGAGAGCATAAGCATACAAGCTTAGTGATGATTGCTCAAACAAAAAAAAAACATTATCAATGCACAAAACCATTTTTCCATTTTTTTCAAAACCATCAAACTTCCTTTGATAAAACATGCACTTTAGCCCCAAAATCATCTAAATAAACATCATGTAATATGATACATATAAGTTCAGCAGTTAGACCATTGCTACTCATAACACAAGCCTTCCAAGCATAATCACTTTTATGCTAAGCTTAACCAAAACATGCATCTTTCAAACTATGCATTAACAACATTTCCACAATGTTTCATTTCATTATATTGGCTCACAAGTGATAAACAACAATCCCAAATCATATATCGAATACACGAATTAGAAAAGGTTGTCTCATACACTTCATACACTCTACCGGCATTACAAGGCTCACACACGAGAGCAACCCTCCATCGTTGTGACACTCGTGGTGGAGTATTCGGTACAATCACAACCCCTCAACACCACTCATCGGTAGATGTATAACCCTCTAACGAGAGACGAGATACATACAAGGTTCGCACATGGGAGCTACCCTCAACCGTTACAACCTTGAACAATCCTTAATCGTTAGAGTACTTGGATGGAGTATTCGGTACAATCACAACCCCTCAACATCCAAGGCGACTTGTTTATAGTGCACTCAATCCTATAGCCGACTAACTATATCCTATTTTACTTATAAAACATTTTATACAACATCACTTGCCAATATAATCCATATCACATGGATACCTCTTTGTTTTTACAAAGCATTCACGATAAGCCATAAATCAAGCATTAAACCATGCTTCAAACCTCATGCATCAACACATGCATACAAGGATCACTTACCTAGTGCATCCTTAAACCACATGGCATCATCAACCTCATTTTGTAACCCCCTTAACCCGGCCTAGACGGTTGACCCGAATTAAGAAAGTCACACGGGGAAAACCAAAGTCAACCTTGATTAACGACCCTTTTTTTTTTCTTTTTAAACTCGTCTAGATGCACATTAATCCTAATTGTGATCACACAAACATCATACTCAAAGATCACAAACATCAGAGATCAAACAGGGATCCAATTGAACAAATTACAACTTTAGGGACCAAATTGTAATTTCTGATAATTAAAAGGACTTAACCCAAATTAAAGTTATCATCTTGAAATTAATCAGGTTTCATGCTTCTCTGTGAAATTTCAGCTCAAAAGGACTTCCCAAGCTTACACAATTGAACAAACAAGATTCAGGACCAAAACGTAAACAATTCAAAACATATAACTGCCAATGTCAGCCCCTAACGGTCGGCCGTTCCGAAACCGATCAACCCCGTTCCGAAACACGGGCCGTTCCGGAACCGATCGACACCGTTCCGAAACACGGCCTAGGCAGAGACCAAACCGTTTCGAAACGGTGCACACCGTTTCGGACGCCTGGGTTCGTGTAGGGCACCCGTTCCGAAACGGTGCATACTGTTCCGAAACGCCTGCACAGATTGCAGCAAATAAGCATACCAAATCATGCAATTGATCATTCAAACATGCTCCAAAAGTCACCAAACTTTACCAGCATGCAATTAAACATATTTAAGACTTATAGGAACCATCATAACATCAGTCTAACATCATACGCAAAAAGCCCCAATTCTATAGGCATGCTTCCTACACAAGCTAGCTATTCAAACTCTAAACTTCCAAAACAAGCATTTAAGGTTCCAATTCAAAAACCAGCATTCTCAACAACATTCAACATACTTAGGGAGTCTCAAACACCTCCCAAAACATACACATTGGTCCCCCATTGCCAAATCACACAAAAGCTAAATGTTTAACAAAACCTTCCATACTTTGAGCTTCACTTGAACTTGATTGCTTGCCCTTTCTTGCTGCCCCTCAAGGTACTCTAATGCTCTGCATTATTGAATTAAGAAAACGTAGAGAGCGTAAGCAAAAGCTTAGTGAGGCATGCTCATTTAAAACAATTCAATAATGCAATTAAAACCATTTATATACATGCTTGAAATCAATCTTTGCACATGCTCAAAAGCATACTTTAAACAAGCAATCCCATGCTTCAACATAAACATTAAAACAAGCATCTCATGCTCCATAATATACTTAACATGTCATATTGGCTCAAGTGATACATTTCATTTCTTAAAACAAGTTCAACAACTTTCCCAAGGACTTTTAAACACCTTGGCCATGGACTTTTAAACACCATGAATAAGGACCACACAAGGACTTTTAACCACCTTTGTGTCCAATGCTTGAATCACCCCAAGGACTTTTAAACACCTTGGCCCCAAGGACTTTAAACACCTTGGCCCCATGGACTTTTAAACACCATGGAATGGATCACCTAAGGACTTTTAACCACCTTAGTGTCCGCAACAAGACTCATCCAAGGACTTTTAACCACCTTGATGATCTTAAGTAACAAGGCTCACTCAAGGACTTTTAACCACCTTAGTGACCTTAATCTTTTCAAAACATCACTTGCCAATATGTACCATATTCATCATTTAATCCACTGTTTTAAAGCATTTAACCAAGCCATTTTCATCATGCATTTTAAAGCATCAATCCACATTTAAACAATGTACAAAAGCAAGGTACTCCTACCTAGAGTTACCTTCAACATATGGCTTATATCATCAGCAAAATCCATGCTAAAATATGCTTTCAAAACAGTAATTAAAAACATGCAAATCATCATTTTGCAACACATCAAAGTCATGGCCACCACTAGAGAGAAAATCCGAAAACTTACACTTGAGCTTAGCAAAGTTGTTTAGACTTAAACTAAGCTCCCAAAACCTTCAAACCTTGGTTTTAAAGCTGAAAATCCAATTTTCACAAATCCACTCACCGATTTCCACTTTGCTTCAAGCCAAAGCACCAAATCAAGCTTCCGGATCAACCAATCTTGGATCCAAAGATGCCTCCCATGTTTCAACACATCAAAGCAGAGGATTAATGCATCATCATGCATTAATTGCTTCAATGAAAGCACCTAAACTCGCTGCTCTCATCCAACCTCCATTTTCGGCCACCAAACACAACCGAAAATGCATCCAAACCACTTCTAAACAAAGCCCAGCCATAAACCAGCACAACCTCACTTCCATTAACATCATATAACATCTAAAAACAACCTATTAACAACCTTATACCTCCAGCAACCTCAGATCACCAAGATCACCTCAAAAACTACCTTAAAACACAAGCTAAACTTAGGAAACTCAACCTATCCGGGATTGCATCAATCAAAACTCAATTCCACATCATTTTAGAGATCATTTAACAACAAAAACACCTCTTAGATCACAGATTACTCAGATCTAACGAAAATCATCAAAAATCATCAAAATCTTGCATAATAAGCCAAGATCCATAAATCAACTTAAAAGCCTTTAATTAAACATCAATTTAGGATTGAAAACTTAGGAATTTCAGTAAAGAACTGATAGTTTAGAGGAGAAGGACGTTCTTACCTCCAAACTTGTGTTTCTCCACTTTTTGGAATGAAAACCTTGATGAAACTTGAAGCAATTGAAAAGGTTTTGAAGATATGTTGATTTGGAATCAAATGAGAGTTGAAAGGAGGAAATTAGGTGAGAAAATCAGAAACAAAACTCTGGAAATGTAGTGTTTGGTTTGAGAGAAAATGAGAGAAGGAAAATGAGAAGTTAGTTGAGAAAATTGCCAAATGAGTTTTTCCCTCCTTTTTGTTATCTTTAAAATCAGAAAATAGCTTATAAAATCTTAGAAAAATCTGGAGAAATCACTTTTGGATTAATAGCTCCTTAAAGATTCAAAGTTCCAACCCTTTATAAAATAGCCACCAAACTTGCGAAAATTACATTTTGGTCACTAGCCAAAATGTCACACTTCCAAAACTCATTTTCCAAAATTGATTTCACAGTTCACCTAATTATATTAAAAGATGATTTTAGAACATTTTTCCATATTTTTAATGCAACCCGAACTAGGCTTTCCTAATTTAACCTCTTAAGATTCGAACAGCACTTTGACCAACCGGTCAATGCCCAAAACTCCTAAGCCCAAAACCGGGGCGTTACAACTCTCCCCCCTAAAGAAATTTCGTCCTCGAAGTTTACCTGAAGGAAAGAGATAAGGAAACTGCTTCAGCATGTCTTCCTTCCGCTCCCACGTGGCTTCCTCAACACCTCGATGCTTCCACAGCACCTTCACCAACTCAATGGTCTTGCCACGAAGAACCTTGCAATCCGAATCCAGAACCTTCACCGGTTCCTCATCATAGGTCAAATCCGGATTGAAAACCACATCCTCTACAGGCATCACATGCGAAGGATCAGATCTATACTTCCGGAGCATAGAAACATGGAACACATCATGAATCTTCTCCAACTCCTGAGGTAACCTCAACCGATACGCAACAGGACCCACTCGCTCAACCACCTCATATGGTCCAATGTACCGAGGGCTCAACTTACCCTTCCGGCCAAACCTCATCACCTTCTTCCAAGGCGAAACCTTCAAGAACACACGGTCACCAACCGCATACTCTATCTCCTTACGCTTCAAATCCGCGTAAGACTTTTGCCGATCAGAGGCAGCCTTCAACCTCTCACAAATGAGCTTCACCTTCTCGGTGGTCCCTTTCAACAAAGCAGGCATCGAAACCAACTTTTGACCAGTTTCAGCCCAACAGAGAGGAGTCCTACACTTCCTCCCATACAGAGCCTCATAAGGTGCCATCTGTATACTCGCCTGATAACTGTTGTTATAAGCGAACTCAACCAAAGGCAGATGCTTCTCCCAAGAACCTTGGAACTCAATCACGCAGCATCTCAACATATCCTCCAAAATCTGAATAACCCGTTCAGACTGACCATCCGACTGAGGATGATAGGATGTACTGAAATGCAACCTTGTACCCAGAGCTTGATGCAAACACTGCTAGAAACGCGATGTGAACCTCGGATCCCTATCCGACACAATCGACTTAGGCACACCATGCAACCTCACTATCTCAGCAATGTACAGCTCTGCCAGCTTATCCAAAGAAAACGTAGTATGCACAAGCAAGAAATGCGCACACTTCGTCAAGCGGTCCACAATCACCCAAACAGAATTCTTCTTTGATGGAGACAAAGGCAAACCAGATACAAAATCCATGGTAACCCTCTCCCACTTCCATTCAGGGATTTTCAACGGTTGCAACAAACCAGAAGGAACCTGATGTTCAGCCTTAACTCGCTGACACACCAAACACTTGCTCACAAACTCTGCAACATCCTTCTTCAAACCTACCCAATAGTACTCATCACGCAGATCATGATACATCTTAGTACTACCAGGGTGCATAGCAAAAGGACTACTATGACCTTCAGTCAGAATAGCACGCCTCAACTCAACATCAGCAGGCACTACTATCCAACTACCAAAACACAACACCCCATCCTCATTAAAGCAGAAATCCGAAGGTCTACCCTCCGCGATATCCTGAACATGAGACACCAAGGAATCATCCAGCAACTGCTTTTCCTTGATCAACTGAACCAACGATGGTTTCACTTGCAACTCAGCAACAAGACCACCATCTCGCGATATGCTCAAGCTAGCAAACATCGCCCTCAGCTCAACAGCTACCTTCCTACTCAAAGCATCCGCAACAACATTAGCTTTACCAGGATGATACTCAATCGTCAGATCATAATCCTTGAGCAACTCCAACCAACGTCGCTGCCTGAGATTCAACTCCTTCTGAGACATCAGATACCTTAAACTCTTGTGATCCGTGTACACAGTACACTTCTCACCATACATATAATGTCTCCAGATCTTCAGAGCAAAAACCACTGCAGCCAGCTCAATATCATGCGTAGGATAGTTGCGCTCATGCACCTTCAACTGCCGCGACGCATAAGCCACAACCTTACCCTCTTGCATCAGCACACACCCCAAACCAACATAGGATGCATCACTATAGACCACAAACTCTTTCCCTGATTCAGGCTGAATCAAGAAAGGAGCTTGAGTCAAAGCCGCCTTCAGCTTCTCAAAAGCTTGCTGTCTCGCTTCCGTCCACTCATACTTAACATCCTTTTGCAACAGCTTCGTCAAAGGAGCAGCAATCTTGGAAAAACCATCCACAAACCTCCGGTAGTATCCCGCCAAACCAAGGAAACTACGGACTTCATGAACAGACTTAGGAACTTTCCAGTTCATCACCGATTCAATCTTCTGAGGATCAACACGAATCCCCTCAGCTGAGACCACATGCCCAAGAAACACCACCTCCCTAAGCCAGAACTCACACTTGCTCAACTTAGCATAAAGCTGATTCTCCAACAAGGCTTGCAGCACAATCCTCAAATGCTCTTCGTGCTCCTCCCCGTACGCGAGTACACGAGGATATCATCAATGAACACCACAACGAACTTGTCCAGGTATTCATGAAAAACACGATTCATCATGTCCATGAAAGCAGCAGGAGCATTTGTCAAACCAAACGGCATCACAAGGAACTCATAATGCCCATACCTTGTCCTGAAAGCTGTCTTAGGCACATCCACATCCTTCACCTTCAACTGATAATACCCTGACCTCAAGTCAATCTTAGAGAACACAGCAGCTCCCCGAAATTGATCAAAGAGATCATCAATCCTCGGAAAAGGATACCGATTCTTGATAGTCAACTTGTTCAGCTGACGGTAATCAATGCACATCCTCATAGTGCCATCTTTCTTCTTTACAAACAAGACAGGAGCACCCCAAGGCGACACACTCGGCCGGATGAAACCACGATCTAGCAGCTCTTGCAACTGCGTCTTCAGCTCCTTCAGCTCCTTAGGTGCCATTCTATAGGGAGTAATGGACACAGGAGTTGTATTCTCATACAGCTCAATTCCAAACTCCACCTCGTGATCAGGAGGTAAACCAGGCAACTCTTCAGGAAAAACACCAGGAAACTCCTTCACAACCTTGATATCTTGCACCCTCAACTCCTTAGAGCTAGGATTCATCACAAAAGCTAGGTAAGCCTCGCAACCTTGCCTCAGCATCCTACTCGCCTCCAAGGTAGACACAACATTAGCAAGAAACTTCACATTCTCGCCAACAACAACAACTTCATAATCATTCGCAAGCTTAAGCGAAACCCGCTTATTCTCACAATCCACAACAGCACGATGCTCAGCAAGCCAATCCATACCAAGGATCACATCAAAACCATAGAAAGGCAACTCCATAAGATCAACATGAAAGACATGTTCTTGAACAACCAAGGGACACCTTCTATAAAGCTTTCGAGTCACAATAGTTTCACCAAAAGAACTAGTGACACGAACACCAACATCCAAAGACTCAACAGGCAAACCAAGCAATTCAGCATGCTCACGCAAAATGTATGAATGCGTAGATCCAGAATCAATCAAAGAAAGCAATGACAAGGATTGCAAAGTAAAGGTACCTGCAATCACATCAGCATCATTCCTTCCCTCGCGCTGAGCATACACCCTCGCTTGGCCACCACCCTCGGGCTGAATAGCCACAACATGAGCTACTCCGCGACCACCTTCCTCTCTCCTCTGAAAAATACCACGGCCGCGCCCACGACCTCTCTACTGTGCAGCTACAACAGGAGCACGTTCTTGGCCACCAGCCAACCTCGGACAATCTCGCCTCAAATGATCAACAGAACCACAGTTCCAACATCCATTCCCAGCTGCTGCAACGGGAGCTTGCACCTCCCTCACAACTCGAGGACAGTCACGCTTCATGTGACCACGCGAACCACAGATCCAACAAGCACTTGGTTCAGCTCTAGAAAAACCACCCCTAGCAGGTGCACCACCACCTCTCTTGGCTGAGGACTGATACTTCTGATCACGTCCCCTCTTGTTCCGTCCACCTCCGGAACTATACTCAGCAGCTCTCTTGCCAGAACTTGCTCCAGCACCTTTCGCAGCTAAACCCAAGTTCATC
The DNA here is from genome assembly GCA_958450335.1 of Hibiscus tridactylites. Lineage (NCBI taxonomy): Eukaryota > Viridiplantae > Streptophyta > Magnoliopsida > Malvales > Malvaceae > Hibiscus > Hibiscus tridactylites. The sequence continues at coordinate 66,411,896 of OY288283.1, read as the reverse complement.
TCAATGTCCTTGGATCGACTAACCAACACATCAAAATCATTGTACTCAGCAGCCAACATGTAGGTCTTTACCTCCGTCACCAAGCCATAACGGAACCTTTCGCACCTCTCTCGCTCATCAGGTATCAGCTCCGGTGCATACTGACTGAGGCGTACAAACTGCACTTCATACTCAGCCACACTCATGCTCCCTTGGGTAAGAGACATGAATTCACGCTTTTTCTCATCCAGATATCTCACTCCAAGATATCTCCTCTTGAACGCATTCTGAAAGAATGTCCAAGTAACATCAACTTCAGCCATCCCAGCTATGGTGGTCGTCCACCACGTATATGCATCGTCCTGCAGCAAGGACACAACACAGCCCAACTTTTGCACATCCGTGCAGCTCATCTGACCCAAGATACGCTTGGTACTCTCTAGCCAAGCTTCCGAACTCTCAGCAGACATACCTCTGAACTCAGTCCCTTCAAGACTGCGCAAACGCTCCAAAGGTAATCTGACTCCAGCATCTCCCTGATGCCCAGCTCCTTGAGCTCCAGCTACTGCTGCTCGAAAAGCACCCGCAATAGCTTGTACCAGCATAGACATATCAGGCATAGCTTGCCCCTGACCAACCTCTGGTCCAGCAGCTCCAGCACCAGCTGCAGCTTCAGCTCGCTCACCTCCAGCACCACCACCAGGCGGAGGAGGGGGTAACACAGCACTACCCGTATTCTCTTCATTCTCATTCTCGTTAGGAGCCGTAGCTCGCACACTACCCCTTAACTCTCTACGTGGTGCCATACTTTTACCATGCAATCACAATGCAAAAATAAAACAAGTCAGGCCCAGCAAGGTAAGCAATCCAAGTATTCAAGCTCAATTTCATTCAAAATCAACTTCATTTCATTAGCTTTTGTTTGGCAATGGGTACCCTCAACATGCAACATCATAGCATACATCTCAATTGCATCAGCATCACAAGCCACTGATCATGCTTTCAAACAACAAGCATACAAGACAAACATACTTCAATCATGCATACATTCATTCCCAATTACTCGCAAACTCGGCTCTGATACCACCAAATGTAACCCCCTTAACCCGGCCTAGAAGGTTGACCCGAATTAAGAAAGTCACACGGGGAAAACCAAAGTCAACCCGAAGGTCAACCTTGATTAACGGCCCTTTTTTTTCTTTTTAAACTTGTCTAGATGCACATTAATCATAATTGTGATCACACAAACATCATACTCAAAGATCACAAACATCAGAGATCAAACAGGGATCAAATTGAACAAATTACAACTTTAGGGACCAAATTGTAATTTCTGATAATTAAAAGGACTTAACCCAAATTAAAGTTACCATCTTGAAATTAATCATGTTTCATGCTTCTCTGTGAAATTTCAGCTCAAAAGGACTTCCCAAGCTTACACAATTGAACAAACAAGATTCAGGACCAAAACGTAAACAATTCAAAACATATAACTGCCAATGTCAGCCCCTAACGGTCGGCCGTTCCGAAACCGATCAACCCCGTTCCGAAACACGGGCCGTTCCGGAACCGATCGACACCGTTCCGAAACACGGCCTTGGCAGAGACCAAACCGTTTCGAAACGGTGCACACCGTTTCGGACGCCTGGGTTCGTGTAGGGCACCCGTTCCGAAACGGTGCATACTGTTCCGAAACGCCTGCACAGATTGCAGCAAACAAGCATACCAAATCATGCAATTGATCATTCAAACATGCTCCAAAAGTCACCAAACTTTACCAGCATGCAATTAAACATATTTAAGACTTATAGGAACCATCATAACATCAGTCTAACATCATACGCAAAAAGCCCCAATTCTATAGGCATGCTTCCTACACAAGCTAGCTATTCAAACTCTAAACTTCCAAAACAAGCATTTAAGGTTCCAATTCAAAAACCAGCATTCTCAACAACATTCAACATACTTAGGGAGTCTCAAGCACCTCCCAAAACATACACATTGGTTCCCCATTGCCAAATCACACAAAAGCTAAATGTTTAACAAAACCTTCCATACTTTGAGCTTCACTTGAACTTGATTGCTTGCCCTTTCTTGCTGCCCCTCAAGGTACTCTAATGCTCTGCATTATTGAATTAAGAAAACGTAGAGAGCGTAAGCAAAAGCTTAGTGAGGCATGCTCATTTAAAACAATTCAATAATGTAATTAAAACCATTTATAAACATGCTTGAAATCAATCTTTGCACATGCTCAAAAGCATACTTTAAACAAGCAATCCCATGCTTCAACATAAACATTAAAACAAGCATCTCATGCTCCATAATATACTTAACATGTCATATTGGCTCAAGTGATACATTTCATTTCTTAAAACAAGTTCAACAACTTTCCCAAGGACTTTTAAACACCTTGGCCCCAAGGACTTTTAAACACCTTGGCCATGGACTTTTAAACACCATGAATAAGGACCACACAAGGACTTTTAACCACCTTTGTGTCCAATGCTTGAATCACCCCAAGGACTTTTAAACACCTTGGCCCCAAGGACTTTAAACACCTTGGCCCCATGGACTTTTAAACACCATGGAATGGATCACCTAAGGACTTTTAACCACCTTAGTGTCCGCAACAAGACTCATCCAAGGACTTTTAACCACCTTGATGATCTTAAGTAACAAGGCTCACTCAAGGACTTTTAACCACCTTAGTGACCTTAATCTTTTCAAAACATCACTTGCCAATATGTACCATATTCATCATTTAATCCACTGTTTTAAAGCATTTAACCAAGCCATTTTCATCATGCATTTTAAAGCATCAATCCACATTTAAACAATGTACAAAAGCAAGGTACTCCTACCTAGAGTTACCTTCAACATATGGCTTATATCATCAGCAAAATCCATGCTAAAATATGCTTTCAAAACAGTAATTAAAAACATGCAAATCATCATTTTGCAACACATCAAAGTCATGGCCACCACTAGAGAGAAAATCCGAAAACTTACACTTGAGCTTAGCAAAGTTGTTTAGACTTAAACTAAGCTCCCAAAACCTTCAAACCTTGGTTTTAAAGCTGAAAATCCAATTTCCACAAATCCACTCACCGATTTCCACTTTGCTTCAAGCCAAAGCACCAAATCAAGCTTCCGGATCAACCAATCTTGGATCCAAAGATGCCTCCCCTGTTTCAACACATCAAAGCAGAGGATTAATGCATCATCATGCATTAATTTCTTCAATGAAAGCACCTAAACTCGCTGCTCTCATCCAACCTCCATTTTCGGCCACCAAACACAACCGAAAATGCATCCAAACCACTTCTAAACAAAGCCCAGCCATAAACCAGCACAACCTCACTTCCATTAACATCATATAACATCTAAAAACAACCTATTAACAACCTTATACCTCCAGCAACCTCAGATCACCAAGATCACCTCAAAAACTACCTTAAAACACAAGCTAAACTTAGGAAACTCAACCTATCCGGGATTGCATCAATCAAAACTCAATTCCACATCATTTTAGAGATCATTTAACAACAAAACACCTCTTAGATCACAGATTACTCAGATCTAACGAAAATCATCAAAAATCATCAAAATCTTGCATAATAAGCCAAGATCCATAAATCAACTTAAAAGCCTTTAATTAAACATCAATTTAGGATTGAAAACTTAGGAATTTCAGTAAAGAACTGATAGTTTAGAGGAGAAGGACGTTCTTACCTCCAAACTTGTGTTTCTCCACTTTTTGGAATGAAAACCTTGATGAAACTTGAAACAATTGAAAAGGTTTTGAAGATATGTTGATTTGGAATCAAATGAGAGTTGAAAGGAGGAAATTAGGTGAGAAAATCAGAAACAAAACTCTGGAAATGTAGTGTTTGGTTTGAGAGAAAATGAGAGAAGGAAAATGAGAAGTTAGTTGAGAAAATTGCCAAATGAGTTTTTCCCTCCTTTTTGTTATCTTTAAAATCAGAAAATAGCTTATAAAATCTTAGAAAAATCTGGAGAAATCACTTTTGGATTAATAGCTCCTTAAAGATTCAAAGTTCCAACCCTTTATAAAATAGCCACCAAACTTGCGAAAATTACATTTTGGTCACTAGCCAAAATGTCACACTTCCAAAACTCATTTTCCAAAATTGATTTCACAGTTCACCTAATTATATTAAAAGATGATTTTAGAACATTTTTCCATATTTTTAATGCAACCCGAACTAGGCTTTCCTAATTTAACCTCTTAAGATTCGAACAGCACTTTGACCAACCGGTCAATGCCCAAAACTCCTAAGCCCAAAACCGGGGCGTTACACATTTCACATATTCAAAACATGCCTCAAAATAGTAGGTAAATGCAATTAATACCAAGTGCAATCAAAGGTTCAAAACTAGCACAATTTGAGAGAGAAATTCACTTTACTTACTTCCGAACTTAATAAAGTGTTTTAAGCTCTTATTAAGTTCCCATAACCTTTTCTAAAACATTTCCATGCTGGAAAACCAAATTCCACTCACCGACTCGCGAAACCTCGTTTGTCGACATGACTACTGATCTTCTGAAGCCTCCAAAAACACTTCATTTGCTTCCGAAATATTATCCCTTATTTTCAACACATCAAAACAGAGGTTCAATGCATTAAAATGCATCCAAAACTCCAACACACACAAGAAATCCCGCAGCCCTGCTCTAAAGCATCAAAACACCCATCCGAAACAACCGAAAACTCAATCGATTGACCTCAAATCTCAGCCCAGCCATTACCCAACTCATCCAATATATTCTAAGAATTAATCAACATCCAAAAACAACCTAAAACCCACCTTATACCTCCAGCAACTCAAATTCCTCAAGAACACCTCAAAAACTCACCCAAAACACCTCAAAAGCTAAAGATCTCAAGGAATTCAGGATCTATATGATTAAGACTCCAGTTCAACACCAAAAACCTTTCAAAACTCATTTAGAAACAACCTCAAAACAACCAAATCAATTAAAGCCCGAAAATCACATTTTTAACCAATTTTCCACCAAGATTTCAAAAGTTTAATATTCTAACAACAAAACTTCAATCAAAATCAGTATTAAATAGTCAAATATCTTTGGAATTTCATTAAAAAACTTATATTAGAGGGATAGCACGAAAATTACCTCAAATCCTTGCTTTTCCTCTAATTTGGCAAGTTTTTCTTGAAGAATCTTGAAGGAAAATGGGAGAAATCAATGGAGAAATGATAGGAATCAAAAGAGGATTTGGGAGCAAAAGATTTCTGGAAAATTGAAGAAAAGAAGGGTGTTTGGCTAAAGCAAAAATGAGAAAATGAAAGCTCGTGAAAAATCTTCATTAACCGTTTAACTACTTTCTTTAATTAACCAAATTAAAAAGCCTTTTAATTTTTAATAGCATTTAAATCACATGCCAAATTAGGGAAAATGTATAATTGCCATGTAGCTCACTAAAGATTCTAAGATTTTGACTCTTCTTGAAAAACCATTTTATCAACTTTTAAATCTTTACATTTTGGTCACTACCCAAAATGTATACTTTCGAGAACTCGTGTTGTAAAATTTATTTGACCAACCTCTTAAACATCATTTTAGAGGATTTTAGGAATTTTTATCATATTTTTACCCTATCCAGAACCTTGATCTCCCTAAACCACATTCTAACGGTTCGAACGACCGAGACTGGTTCCACCGGTCCAACCTGACTCGCCAAAATGTTTATGCCCCAAATCGGGGCGTTACATTGGTTCAGTTTCGTTATGGGTCTTAATTCTTGTGGTCTTGATTGGGTTAGATCACATTTGAAGAATATTTTTAATATGGTGTAATGAGATTTAGAAAAGAAATCCCGAAACTAATGGAATTGCTAATTTTCTAGGTTGTTAATTGTTAGTTTTTGAGGTGTTTGTGGTGTTATGATGTTGCTGGAGGTATAAGGAAGGTTTGGAAGTGTTTTCAGATGTTATTTGATGTCGAAAATATGTTAGAATCGTTAGGTTGTGGCTGGAGGTCTTGTGGAAGTTGTTTCAAGTGGTTTCCGATATTTTTAAATGGGTTTTTCGATGCATTTTTGTAGAGGTTGCAGGGGTAATTGTAGGCTTTTAATGAAGTGCATTTTTAATGCATTTTCCTCTGGGTTTGTGTTGCCAAATCAGGGATACTCAGGCCTAGCTTGTTTGGTGGATATCGACTCATTTTAGAGGCTTGGGATGCAACGACAAGCAAGGCATTGCGCATTGGTGAGTGTAATTGTGTTTCGGACACTCGTAAAGGTTTGAGTAAGAAATTGGGAGCTTAGTGTAAGCTTAGAAAGCTTAACCAAGCTCAGGAGTAAGCTCTTCCTAAACTCGCCTTTGAATATCGATTGATATGTGATTTGTTGACATGTTTTGGGCTAAAAGCATGGCTTGAAGTTACTTACTTTTTTATGCATCAATTAAATATATGCAATGATTTATTAATTGAGGGAATGCTTTAGTGCATTGAAAAAATGATTCCTAATCGGAATACATTTGCCTTGGGCAATGAGTTTTGCATATGCAATATGGTTTGGTAAATGCATATGGAATAACAGTAAATAAATGTGGTTTAAATGTGTATATTGATATTGACAATGAAACAAAGTATCAGATATATTTGGCATGCCATAGGGTTTAAAGTGCACTATAATATGTAAAGTTGATCGCACCACGGTCTTTGAGGAAAATCATTTTAACTGGGCTACTCGGATTGTTGGGTTATCACATGGGCTTGCAGTTTAACTAGGCAACCCATGTTAATGGTATCTTGCGGTTTAACTAGGCAAGCAATGAGTTGGTGGAGGTAAGACCATAGGAAATCCGTGTATCCGATGAGATTTTTGATGAAACAATGATTTATCTAAAGGTCACATTAATTGCCAATATATGAGAACAAATGAATTTGTATTTGCATATGATTGTTATGCATATCATGTTTTGAAATGTGATTTTCAAGGATAGTGGTTTTATACTCATGTTTACGCATTGATGAATTTGGAAGAGTGACACCACTAAGCATATGTTTGCTTACACTCTCATTCTTCTTTGTAGAGAATTGAGGCTTGAGGAAGCATTTGGAGCGAGGAGATCCCAAGACTTTATCAGATTTTGAGTACGATTCTAAATTTAAAGCAATTTGGTAATAAGGCAATGTGTTGACCATAATTGGGGATTTGTATTTTGTTGCTTTTGCTTCTTAATGTTGCATCACTTTATTTGATGGATTGTGGCTTAGATTTGATATGTAGTTTGATGATTCTATGTTTCATTTCAATTTTGGATATGTTGGTTGATTTGCATAGGAAGCATGCCTATAAGTTATGTTCCAATGTTGAAAGTGCAATGTGTTGGTTCTTTTGTGTCATGGATGTACCCTTTTATGTAGAGAATCTTTAGTAAGCATGCTAGGATGTTTGGGACATGTATGAGTGGTTTTGGAAGTCAAAAATCAGATAAAAATGGCATTACAGACCTCTTGGTATCGATAGGGTTCCTTTAGTATCAATACACAAGGTCTGTATCAGGTATGGAAGGTGAAAATTCGGCCTGGGTATCGGATCAAGGTGAAGCGTATTGATATGAGTTTTAGCTACTGAAATTTGGAATTTGGCCAAAATGGCCTGGGTATCGATAGTCGAGGAAGGAGTATCGATACAAGCCTCTTGTAAAATTGTATGCATTTCGATACACATTTTACGGTGTCGGTACAATCGTGTAATAGTAAGCCAGGTATCGATACAGGTACCCTCGTATTGATACAAAATGTGTTGGGTTTTAGCTTCTTTCATGTTGGTCCATGTTTTCGCATGTATGCAATTGGATGTGTTTTAATTGTCCATTTTAGCTGAAATTTAAGTAAGCGCTCGTAATTTAAGTAAGCGCTCGTAATTTTCTAGATTTGCAATTTGGTCCCTAAATTGAAAATACGTGTAATTGGATGTCGATTTAGCGCCCGATTTTGTTGAAAATTTGTCCGCTAACATTAGGTTATAATGATGCCTCTATAAAAGATAACTAGACCTAATTCAAGATATTCGGTTCAGGTTTGCTACGACAAACCTAATGTAGCTCGCTCAGTTCGGTCTAACGCCTAGGCTAGGTCAAAGGGTTACATTTGTTGGTACCAGAGCTAGGTTACGAAAAGTTGGGATGTTTTGGTGAATGTATTGAGTTGTTTTGTGATGTTAGGTATGTTAAACATGCTTTTTGAGTGTTTTGAAGACAATTCACTTAAATATGGGTTATGGGGACACATTGTCAATTACCATTATTTTCAAATGATTTTGATTCGCAGATTGTATTGGTTCCTTCTCCGAATGCAAGCATAATTGAGTTGTTTTTGTATGTTTTAATTTTTAGCAATGAGTATGGATCCAAGATGTGAGACTCGGTTTAACACGAGCAACGCGCAGAAAGACCAAAATAACATATACCAAAAACCAAGTTACCTCACTGTTTTTTCATATGCATCCAATCTAACCAAATCTCAATACATTAAACATGTATTTTAGCTTTCTCAAAAACATTTCACAAGTCAATTTCCATAATCAAGTATCATATACAAAATATTATTTGCAAACTCTTTCAGAGCTAATTGTGCATATAACAATAAGTAAATAACATCAAAACATATGCATGAGATTTATGTTTATAAAACTGAAAATCAGAGCGAGAGAACTCTTTACTTACTTCCGAGCTTAGTTAAGCGTTTCAAGCTTAAACTAAACCCCAATAAACACTTTCAAACCTTTGTACACCTTTAAAACTCGTTTCCACTCACCGACTACGTAATGTGTCCACGCCAATGCGAGAATCAAGCGTCCGATGCTTCTGAAACTTCACCACATGCGAGAATAAAGCCTCAATATGCATCCAAAAATGCCAAAAACAACAATCTTCAACTTTGCTTCACTAAACCTCATCAAACTCCTCCCGAAACAACCGAAAACACCAACAAATATCACTCTAGTCAAACCCAGCCATAACCAAACGATTCAAACAACACATCAACATAAATTTAGACTTGAAAACACCTAATATCATCCTTATACCTCTAGCATTCAATAATCACCCACAACACCTAAAAAACACAATTCTAGCAACCTAAGAAATTAGAGATTCACCTAGTTTCAGGATTCCAATGTTATAACCAACTGATTAACATATTAAAACATCAATAACATGTTATAATATGATAAAGAACCCAGCAAAACAGATCCAAATAGAATCTCAATCAGTTTCACCAATTAAATCTTAATTAAACTAAATTTCCACAATTAAATCACGAAAACCCATTAGAAAACATATATAAAGGATAGGATCATGTTGAAACCTCCGATCCTTATGCTTCTTGTAACGATCCTTACAACCATCAAACTCAGTCACCCTCTGTCTAGAGCTAGAACCATCCAAATGAGCAATTATGGCCAAATTCTACTCGATGTCCTTAGCTCAAGTGACTAAGACATCAAAATTGGTGTAATCTGAAGCCAACATATATGTCTTGACATCCTTCACAAGCCCGTAGCTAAAACAATCGCACCTCACACGTTCATCAGGAACCAGCTCATGAGCATACTGGCTCAACCGAACAAACTGAACTTCATATTCGGAAATAGACATGTTTCGTTGCACCAAATACATAAACTCTCGCTTCTTCTCATCAAGATAGCGAACACCCAAATACATTCTCTTGAAAGAATTTCGAAACAACTCCCAATTAAAATCAGCAAGTTCCATACCCGCAATGATGGTCATCCACCACGTATAAGCATCTCCATGTAGCAAAGAGACTACACAACCCAACTTTTGCACATCATTGCAACTCATTTGACCCAGAATCCTTCGTGTGCTCTAAAACCAAGCCTCAGAACCCTCAAGAGATAGACCTCAGAACTCAGTTCCACCCAAATTGCACAAACGCTCCAAAGGTAATCCTGCATTAGAACCGGGCTGAGGTGCGGCCACATGCATACCCGCTATCGCTGCCTAAAAAGCCCCAACTATGGCCTAAATCAATGGTGTCATATCAGCAGCAGCTTGCCCTTGCGCTACTTGAGGTCCAACCCCTCCAACACTAGCTCCCGCTCCAGCTCCAGCTCCAGCTCCATCACCACAAGGAGGAGGAGGCGACGGAAAATTCTCAACATTCTCATGAATATCATTCTCAACCACGTTACACACATTGCCTCTAAGATCTCGCCTCGATCCCATTATCAAAACAATATAGCTAAAAATAATGCAACAATAAAAACAATCAGGCTAGCCAAAGCAAGATTCCAAGGTGCTCAAGTTTTACTTTTCAAAACCAAATTTCTCTTTACATTAGTAATAATATGGTAATGGGTACCCTTTACCTCTCCCCCAACAGCATATAAAAATCACAATTCATGTTATCAAACACCGTGCATCTCACATAAATCAAACAATGATCAAAACATGGCATAATCACTCACCGTGCATAGCATTCATCATGAAATCAACCAATCAACAATATCACATCAACCTTACCTCCCAATTCTTTCGAAAACATGGCTATGATACCACCAAATGTAACCCCCTCGACCCGGTCTGGGTGAAAGACCGAACCGAACGTATCACACGAGAAATATTGAAGTAAATTTCCCGGTTTACCTCAATAAATGACCTTATTTTTTCATTTTATCTTGTCTAGATGCTCATTATGCTCCTGAGTGTTTAACATCGTAACAGAACATTTTACAAATCGATTAGACCTCAATTCGGGACTCAATTGCATTCAATTACATTTAAGGGACCATTTTTTAATTTCACCACACCGTAGGAACTTCTTCACTTTTAAATTTACCAACCTTTATTTAGTCACATTACATGCGTGTCTGTCAAATCGCAGCTCAAAATAATTATTCATGCTCATTTAATTGCATCCACAACATTTAGGGACTAAAATGTAATCAAAGCAAACAAAGATACTTTTAACTACCTTAACAACCAACAGTATCGATACCTTAGAGACAGTATCGATACTCTATAAGCCCGTACCAATATCCCCAAAACCAGTAGCATAAAATTGTATCGATATGCCCCCGTGTATCGATATGCCCCTTCAATTTTGCTTGGTCCGTATCGGTACCCATTCTACCGCATTGTTACTTATGGACCTGTAATGTCATATTTTGCTAGTTTTTCACACTTTAATCTACTCTAAAGCATTATAACAAACTTCAAACATGCATACATAATACTTTAATAACAAACCTCTATCATATATGGCAATTTCATCATCAACACATAAAAGTAAGAATCAATCAATTCTATAGGCATGCTTCCTAAACAAAATGACCACTCAAGACCCAAAATGCAAACCAAAGTGTAAACCAATAAGTAATGGCCATTTATAAGTCATTAATGTCATTTTAAACTTGCCACAAACCAGGGAGTTTCAAAAACACATCTCCTAAGACAACAAGGTATCATCCTATTGCCAACTATTATAACTAATAAGCAAATGTAAAACCATACTTGAGCTTAACAACACTTCTTGGGATCCTTCTTGCCTCTTTGCTGTCCAAATGTGCTAATTCTCTGCATTCTTGGAAAAAGAGAGCGTAAGCACAATTGCTTAGTGAGGGATGCTCAAAACCAACCAACAACAATAATTCATTTTAAAAACATTTCTCAATTAGAAATCTCTATCACATCATGCTCTTTCTATCTCATGCTTGAAATCATTTCCAAAGCAAAACCACATCATTTAAACCACATGTACCATCTATATCATGCATTCTTCAAAATGCAAAACCTCAAGGCAAAGCCTTACATGCTTAAATCTCATAAAGCGTTTCTCAAATCATAATCTCATATGCAAGAAACAATGTATAAATCATTTATAATCAAGGTACACGTGAATCTCATACATTGGCATTTTAGCAACATTACTCAGATATGCGAATAGCTTGACTAAAAAGTCAAGTCCTACCCCAGAGGAATCTCACATCACCGGACTCTCATGGCGGCATCTCTCATCGGCACAAAGCTTGGGTGTTTCACCAAGACCTACCCTGGTGGAATCTCTCATCACCACATTCTCAGTTTGGAACGGGATGGCACTACCTCCATTGCCTGAACCAAAGAGCACGTACGAATTTTATATATTATAATGCACTTCTCATCCTATTGGTCGACCAATTATATCCGGTAACAATAATCTCATCTCACGCCAATATACTCATTTTAAACATCATTACCTACTGTTTCTCAATGCATAAACACATATTTAACTCATTCCATTTCAAAAACATAAACAATGCATAGCAATTTCTCAAATATTTTTATCTCCTTGAAATAACTATTCTATCTAATGGGATCATGCAAATCATCATATCTTTTCTCAAAACATGCATGAAATAGTAGGTGTAATTCTATCTTCAAAACAAGAGCATGATCATAAAACCAAAGGGATAAAAACAAAGAAAATGAGAGCAGAACAACTCAAACTTATTTTCGGGTTTAGATTAGTGTTTCAAACTCAATCTAAACCCCCAAACCTTGCTTTCAAGTCCTTGACAACACTTTAAAACCAATTCCACTCACTCACTACACCTCGCTTGCTTTGCCGCAGCAAAATCAAGCTTCCGAAACCTCACCAATTGTGTCTGATACAAACTCCCATGTTTATACCACACAAAAACAGAGGATTAATGCATCTCAATGCATTAAAATCACCAGCAACGAATGTTATCTTGTTGCACGGCCCAAAAATTTAACGCCCCGATTTTGGGCCTAGGTGTTTTAGGCATCGGTTTGGGTTAGTCCAACCTAAAGTTGGAGATTCGAGTCTTTAAGGACGGTTCAAGGAAATCATGATTCGAGATAACGTAAAAATATGGGAAAATTTTATAAAATCATCTAAAATGATATAGATGGGTTTGGTAAAATCAATTTTATAAAATGAATTTTGGAACATGTACATTTTGGGTAGTGACCAAATTGTAAAGATTTAAAACTATGGAAAAGTGTGATTTTTAAAGAAGAGTCAAATTCTTAGAATCTTTAGAGAGCTTTATGGCAATTGAGCCTTCTCTCTACTTTGGCATGTGTTTTAAATGTTTAATTAAAAATTAAAGAGTGGATTTATTAATTAAAAGAGAGGTGGTTATTTTGTTAAACAAAATTGGACGTAACTCTTTCATTTCTCATTTTATCTTCAGCCAATCACTCCCTTTTCTCTCAATTTCTAGATTTCTTTCTCTATCGTTTTCTCACTTAATTTCCAACTCTTTCCTTAAAATCTCTCTTGATTATCCTCAAGTTTCTTGAAGTGAAAACATGCCAAATTGGAAGAAAAGCAAGGACCGGAGGGGAGAATTCTTCGGAAGCTTTGGGTGAAGTTTCGGGAGCTTCAGACGCTTGATTTTCGCGTCGAGAATTGAGGTTTTGCATTTCAGTGAGTGAAATAGGTTTAAAAGCTTTTCAAAGGTTTGAAAGTGAGGTTTGAGGGTTTAAATTAATCTTGAAAAACTAATCTAAGCTCGAAAGTAAGCTTGAGATGTTTTGCCCTCGTTTCTCGATTTTATCCCATTGGTTTTATGATCATGATCTTGTTTTGAAGATAGAAATGCACCTAATGTTTTATGCATGTTTTGAGAAATGATTTGATGATTTATGTGATCCCAGGAGATAGATTTATGCTTACAAAGAGATAGAACTTGTTGAGAAAATTCTATGCATTGTTTATGCTTGTGAAATGAGATGAGAAATGGTTTATATTTATGCATTGAAAAACAGTAGGTAAATGATCTTTAAAATGAGTATATTGGCATTAGATGAGATTATTGTTACCGGATATAATTGGTCGACCAATAGGATGAGAAATGCACTATAAAATACAAAATTTGTACGTGCTCTTTGGTTCAGGCAATGTGGGTAGTGCCATCCTGTTCCAAAGTGAGAGACCGATGATGTGAGATTCCCTTGAGGTAGGTCTTGGTGAAACACCCAAGCTTTGTGGCGATGAGAGATGCTGCCATGAGAGTCCGATGATGTGAGATTCCACCGGGGTAGGACTTGACATTTAGTCAAGCTATTTGCATATCAGAGTAATATTGTTAAAATATCAATTGATGAGATTGATTATGAGATTCACCTGTACCTTGTTATAACTGCTTTTACGCATAATGCTTTGCATTGGAGAATATGATTTGAGAAATGCTTTTTGAGATTTAAGCATGTAAGGCCACGCCTTAAAACTTTGCATTTGTTTAATGCATAAGATAGATGGTACATGTGACGTAAATGATGTGGTTTTGCTATGAAAATGATTTCATGCATGAGATAGAAAGAACATGATGAGATTGAGATTTCTAATTGAAAGATTTCTTATAAAAACTGCATTGTTGTTGTTTAAAATGAGCTTTCCCTCACTAAGCAAATATGCTTACGCTCTCTTTTTCCAACAATGAAGAGAATTAGCTTGTGAGGACAACTTAGAGGCAAGAAGGTTTCGAATGAATTTGACTAAGCTCAAGTATTATTTTATATTTGCTTATTAGTAATAATAATTGGCAATGGGTGGATGCTATAGGTTGGGAGATTGTATTTTGGAACTCCCTGTTTTGAGGCACGATTGTAATGCCCTTAATGGTTTGTAAAAGGCCTTTAATTGGTGTTTGAAGTTTTGGGTTAAGTTTTTTCTCTTGAGTGGCTTTCTTGCTAGGATGCATACCTTTAATTTTCCTTGATGCAATTATCCATACTTGAATGCTAAAATTGTTGCTTATGTTTGAGGAACAATGTTTATGTATGATGTATGCATGTTAGAAACATGTTGGATTGGTTTAAGCTTGAATTTGGGGTGAAAAACCAGCAAAATTTGTCATTACAGGCCCATGTGTTTCGAAACACTCGAACCTGTATTGAAACGGGGTACCTAAAATGGCCTTGCGTATCGAAACAAGTAAGGTTCGTCCCGGTACGATTTGCTACTGAACACCATGGTTTTGAACCACTTCAAAGGCGTTTCGGTACGAGCTCGTGTTTTGAAACATGGTTTAGTGTTTCGGAACAAGTGACAGTTATGTGAGTTAATGGAACGCTCTGTGTTTCAGAATAGGGCCTAGTGTTCCAAAACGGGTGGTAGTTAAGTTGGTTAATGACATGTTCTGAAGTTCTGATTCTTTGTGTTTTAGTCCCTAAATGTTGTGGATGCAATTCAATGAGCATGAATGATTATTTTGAGCTGTGATTCGACTGAGATGCATGCAATGAGACTAATTAAAGGTTGGTAAAACGAATTTGCTTTAAGTCCTTGCGAATCAGGAGAATTACAAATTAGTCCCTAAAAATCAAATTGGATGAAATTGATGAACGTTTGAATGTGATTGATCCGCTGCAATGTTGAACTCATAGGAACCTAATTCACATCTAGATAAGATAAAAAGAAAAAAAATAGGGTTGTTTATTGAGGTAAATCTTCCTGGTTTACTTTAATATTCCCAGTGTGACATATTCCGTTTGGTCTATCACCTAGGCCGAGTTGAGTGGGTTACATTTGGTGGTATCAGAGTCAGGTTTGCGATAATTGGGAGGTGTAATGATTGTTGTACTGATGTTTTAGATTGATTCTTGATGTTTGTTATATCCACGTTGAGTGCTTTATGCGTGGTTTCGAAAGAATTAGGAGGTAATATTAATGTGATATTGTTGTCTGGTTAAATTCTTGATGAATGCTAAACACGATGATTGATTATGCAATATTTTAAGCATTGTTTGACTTGTGTTAGATGCACAGTGTTTGATATCATGAAATATGATTGTTGTATGCTGTTGGGAAAGGAATTAAGGATACCCATTGCCATATTATTACTAATGTAAAGAAAATTTTGGTTTGAAAAGTAAAAACTTGAGCACCTTGGATTCTTGCTTTGGCTAGCCTGACTGTTTTTAATGTTGCATATTTTAGCTATAGCGGGATGTGGATGAGAAGGTTGTCGAGAATGAGATGGATGAGAACGTTGAGAATTTTCCGCCGCCTCCTTCTCCTGGGGTGGTGGAGCTAGAGCGGGAGCTGGTGTTGGAAGTGTTGCACCTCATGCAGCACAAGGGCAAGTTGCTGCTGATATGACACCTTTGATTCAGGCAATTGTTGGAGCCTTTCAGACAGCAATGGAAGGCATGCACGCGGCTGCACCTCAGCTTGGTGCCAATGCTGGTTTACCCTTAGAGCATTTGCGTAACCTGGGCGAGACGAAATTTAGAGGTTTATCTCCTAAGAGCTCCGAGGCTTGGTTTGAGAGTACCAAGAGGATTCTGGGTTAGATGTGTTGCAATGATGCGCAAAAGTTGGGTTGTGTTGTCTCTTTTCTTCACGAAGATGCTTACACATGGTGGATGACTATCACTGATGGAATGGTTCCTGTCGAGGTTTCTTGGGCATTCTTTATAAATGCCTTCAAGAAGAAGAATTTGGGTGTTCGTTATCTGGACGAGAAGAAGAGAGAATTCATGTCCTTGGTGTAAGGAAACATGACTGTTTCTGAGTATGAGTCAGTATGCTCCTGAACTGGTTCTTGATGAATAGAAGAGATGCGATCGTTTTCGTTATGGGCTGGTGAAAGATGTTAAGCCTTACATGTTGGCTTCATATTACACCGATTTTGATGTTTTAGTCACACTAGCTAAGGACATCGAACATAATTTAAGTCTAGCTACTCGTTCAAGTGGTTCTAGCTCTGAAAAGAAGGGTGCTGAGTATGATGGAGGAAAGGATCGTTATAAGAGGCTTACGGATCGGAGGTATCCACCGGATCTTAGGAGGGGTGGTGGTAACCCTAGACGAGGTCACCAAGGCCAGAACGCTTTCATTCATACTCCAGATTGTAACTGGTGCGATAAGTGGCACACAAGAGAGTGTTGGGGTAATTTGGGTACATGCTGTTACTGTGGATCGCGAGGACACCTAAAGCGTGATTGTCCACAGCCCGTTAGAGATGGACAATGTTCGATGCGAGCTGTTGAGCCACAGAGAGGCTGTGGGCGCGGTCGTGGCAATTTTCAGGGTTGGGATGATGGTCAGAGGAATGTTGCACATGTGGTTGCTCTTTAGCTTGAGGGAGGTGGACAGGCTCGGGTGTATGCACACCTTGAGGGAAGGAATGACACGAATGTGATCGCAAGTACCTTTACTTTGCTATCCTTGTCATTACTTTCTTTGATTGATTCTATTTCAACTCATTCATATATTTTGCGTGCGCATGCACAATTGCTTGGTTTTCTTGTTGAGTTATTAGATGTTGGTATGCATGTAACGAGTTCTTTTGGTGAAACCATTGTTACAAGAAAGTTGTATAAAATATGTCCTTTGATGGTTCAAGGTCATGTGTTTGAAGTTAATCTAATGGAGCTACCTTTCTATGGTTCCAATGTAATTCTCTGTATATGCATTGGTTAACTGAGCATAAGGCTGTGGTTCATTTTGAGACCAAGCGAGTTTCGCTGAAGCTTGCCGCTGATTATGAGGTGGTGGTTGTAGGTGAGAATGTGAAATTCTTGTCCAATGTGATTTCGGCTCTTGAAGTGAGTCGGATGATGGAGTTGGGTTGCGAAGCTTTCCTAGCTTATGTGATGAACCCTAGTACAAAGGAGGCGCGAGTACAAGGCATATGGACGATATGTGAGATTACGAGTGTTTTTTCGGAAGAATATCTTGGTTTGCCGTCGAACAGAGAAGTTGAGTTTGGCATTGAGTTGTATGAAAAAACGACTCCAGTGTCTATTGCTCCTTATCGGATGACACCTAAGGAACTGAAGGAGTTGAAAACGCAACTTCAGGAGTTGCTTGATCGAGGGTTAATAAGGCCAAGTGTTTCACCTTGGGGTGCACCTGTCTTGTTTGTAAAGAAGAAGTATGGCATGATGCATATGTGTATAGATTATCGACAACTGAACAAGTTGGCGATTAAGAACAATTACCCTTTTCCAAGGATTGACGATTTGTTTGATCAAATTCGAGGTGCTTCAGTGTTTTCAAAAGTTGATTTGAGGTCCGAATATTACCAACTGTAGGTTAAGGACGTGGATGTACCTAAGACAACTTTTCTTTAACGCCCCAATTTTTGGGCCTAGATGTTTTGACGAGTCGGGTTGGACCGGTTGAACCGATTTCGATTGTTTGAATCGTTAAAAGGTGGTTTAGGGAAATCAAGGTTCAGGATGGGATAAAAATATAATAAAAATTCCTAAAATCCTCTAAAATGATGTTTGAGAGGTTGGTCAAATCAATTTTACAAAACATGTTTTCTAAAGTGTACATTTTGCGTAGTGACCAAAATGTGAAGATTTAAAAGTTGGAAAAATGAGTTTTTCAAGAAGAGTCAAAAATCTTAGAATCTTTATGGAGCTACTTTGCAATTATAACTTTTTCCCTAATTTGGTATGTGTTTTAGATGTTTCTTACGTAATTAAAAAGGTTTTATTTAATTAATTAAGGAAAGTTAGTTAATCGGTTAATGAAATTTTTGACGAGCTTTTCAATTCTGACTTTCACCTCAGCTAAACACTCTCCCTTTTATCTCAATTTTCCTGAAATCCTTTTCTCTGAAATCCTCTTTTGATTCCTATCTTTTCCTTATTGATTTCTTCCATTTTCCTTCAAGTTTCTTCAAGCAAATCTTGCCAAATTAGAGGAGAAGCAAGGATTGGAGGTAAATTTCGTGCTAACCCTCTAATATAGATTCTTTAATGAATTTCCAAATATATTTGACCCTTTAATACTGATTTTTGATTGAGGTTTTGTTCTTAGATTGCTAAACTCTTGAAATCTTGATTGAAAACTAGATTGTAAGGTGATTTTCGGAGTTTGATTTAAATAGCTGGTTTGATATTGTTTCTAAATGAGTTTAGAAAGGTTTTTGATGTTGAAGTGGAGTCTTAATCATATAGATCCCGAAATCCTTGAGATCTATAGTTTTGAAGTGCTTTTGGGTGAGTTTTTGAGGTGTTCTTGTGGAATTTGTGTTGCTGGAGGTATAAGGATGGTTTTAGGTTTTTTTGGATGTTGATTAATGCCTAAATTGTGTTGGATAAATTGGGTAATGGCTGGGTTGAGGTTAGAGGTCAATCGATTGAGTTTTCGGTTGTTTCAGATGAGTGTTTTGGTGCTTTAAAGCAAGGGTGCGAGATTTCTTGTGTGTGCTGGAGTTTTGGATGCATTTTAATGCATTGAACCTCTGTTTTGATGAGTTGAGATCATGGGATAATATTCCAAAAGCAAACAAAGTGTTTTTGGAGGCTTCGAACGATCGATAGTTGCGTCGGCAAGCGTGGTTTCGCGAGTCGGTGAGTGGAACTTGATTTTCCAACGTGGAAATGTTTTAGAAAAGGTTTTGGGAACTTAGTAAGAGTTTGAAATGCTTTACTAAGTTGGAGAGTAAGTAAAGTGAATTTTACTCTCGGATTGTGCTAGTTTTGGACCAATGGTTGCACTTGATTTTACTTCCATTAATCTACTGTTTTAAAGCATGTTTTGAATGTATAAATGTGTATGGTGATGCCATGCGGTTTAAGGATGCACTAGGTTAGTGATCTTTGTATGCATGAGTTGATGCATGAGATTTGAAGCATGATTTAATGCTTGATTTATGGCTTATCATGAACGCTTTGTAAAAACAGTGATGTTGAATAAAATGTTTTATAAGTGAAATCGGATATAGTTAGCCAGCTATAGGATTGAGTGCTCTATAAATAAGTCGTCTTGGATGCTAAGGGTTGTGATTATACCGAATACTCCATCAAAGTACCCTAACGGTTGAGGATTGTTTAAGGCTGCAACGATTGAGGGTAGCTCCTAGGTGCGAACCTTGTATTTTCCCGTCTCTTGTTAGTGGATTATACATCTACCGATGAGTGGTGTTAAAGGGTTGTGATTGAACCGAATACTCCACCATGGGTGTCACAACGATGGAGGGTCGTTCTCGTGTGTGAGCCTTGTAATGCCGATAGAGTGTATGAAGGGTGTGGGACAACCCTTGGTAATCCGTGTATTCGATATATGTTTTTTAGATTGTTTTTTATCACTTGTGAGCCAATATAATGTGATGAATTATTGTGTAAAATGATGTTAATGCATATGTTGAAAGATGCATGTTTTGGTTTAAGCTTAGCATAATGGTGTTTAAGCTTGGAATATGAGTAACAATGGTTTAATTGCTAAATCTATATGAATCATGATGCATGATGTTTAATACAATGATATTGATGAAAAATGGTTTTGAGCATTGATGATGTGTGTGGTTTTGAGCAATCCTCACTAAGCTTGCATGCTTATGCTCTCTTTGTTCTTCGATGCAGATAATTAGGCTTTTGGAGGCAGCATCTTTGAGGAATCACACCAAGACATTTTGCTAAAATTATGTCGTGCTTTTTGAACTAGTGTAATAAGGGCAATGGGGGTATCCAATGCTGTGAATATTGTTGATTTGTTAATTTCTGGTTTTGTGCAAGTTTGAGATGCATATTTGGACTTGTAAATGGCCTTTGAGGTTGGTTTTATGCTTGTATGTGGATTTTAGTCTTTTGGTGTTTTTAAGTTTTAGAAAGCATGCATTTAGTTCCATTTCTTTCGAGAATGAGGCTATGATGTTGCTTATGTATTGTATTAAGTTGTCTTTGATGTGTATTCAAGTTGCCTATAAGTTAGGGCATTTGTCGGGATGGTTTCGGAGGGTAAAACTTGGCTTATACCAGCTCTTTAGAACATTGTGGGCTCAAGTGTTTTGAAACACCCATTCCTGTTTCGAAACGGTGTCCTGTAATGGCCTTGGTGTTTTGGAACAGTGAGGCCTGTTTCTAAACATTTTGCCTCTGTGAACCATTGCACCAAAACGTGTCTTGAGAAGTTTTGAAACGAACCCGCGTATCGAAACGTTCAGCTGTGTTTTGAAACGGCCGTTCCGATACTGGGCATTCTGTTCCAAAATGTTTGACTGTTGGACCTATTTTTAAATTGTTTTGAGTTTCTGTTTCTTACGTTTTGGTCCCTATTTGCCTTGTATGAAATTTGATGAGTTCTAAATGTTATTTTGAGCTAAGATTTCACCGAGAAGAATGTAATGAATCTAATTAAAGGTTGGTAACTCGAATTTGCTGATAACCCTTATAATTTATGAAAATTACAAAATGTTCCCTAAACCTTAGTCGGCTTTAATCGAAGGGCAATTATGTTGGTGTTTATATCCACTGCTTGTGTACGTACACATAGGAACCTAAGATGCATCGAGAAAAGATAAAAAGAAAAAGGGTCGTTTATTGAGGTAAACTTTCCCAGTTTACTTCAATTGTAACCCCCTTAGCCCGGCCTAGACGCTGGACCCGAATTACGAAGATTACACGTGGAAAACCAAAGTCAACCCGAAAGTCAACCTTGATTAACGCCCCTTTTTCTTTTTTCTTTTCTAAATGCACATTAAGCTTATGTGATTACTCAAGAATCATAGGATAGATAGGCACATCGATTAGAATTCATTTAGGGATTTAATTGTAAGAAATACACTTTTAGGGACCAAAATGTAAATTTTGTATAATATAAAAACTTTACAGATTTTAAGCTTACCAATATGTAATTAGTTATTTTACATGCATCTCTATCAAATATTAGCTTAAAAGGACATCCAAGCTCAATCAATTGCATCCACAACATTCATGACTAAAAAGTAAGAAAGGAGAACTTAGAACAATTCAATATGTAGTCCAACGCTCAAGTGTTTCGAAACGCCGACCTTCGTATCGAAACGCCCGTTTCAAAATTGGGCTGGTCGTTTCGGTACTCGGGCCCGTTCCGAAACTCGTATCGGAACAGGGTCTTCCAGTAGCCAAAGTGTTCCAAAACACTATGGCCATTTCGGGCCCCTGTTTCAAAACAGATAAGGGTGTTTCGATATACCCTACCCCGCAACTATAGAATTTGATGGTTTTTCACATCTTTTCACATCCAAACATATCCCAAATCATACCAAAACATACCAGCAACATGATGAGACACTAAAGAGCATATTTAAGAAACATAAGCTAAAGCTTGACATCCAACACATGAACATTTAATCTATTGGCATGCTTCCTAACCACATGAACCAAATATGGACCTCAAACGTCCAACCAAACCATATAAGACCATTTACAAACTTCAAAAGCCATAACAAACTTGTTACAACATAGGGAGTTCCAAATACATCTCCCAAAAACAACCTTGAAACCACATTGCCAAATATCAATAATAAAGTATGTAAAACATCACCATACATGAGCTTTTCATTTCCTTGGATGTTCTTAACCTTCTTGCTGCCCAAGTTCGCCTCAATTATCTGCATATTTGGTAAAAGAGAGCGTAAGCATATTTGCTTAGTGAGGCAAGCTCTAAAGAAAACCAACACAACAATGAATTATTCAAAGCACTTTCTCAAAAGCCATTTCCAACAACATGCTCTTTCTATCTCATGCTTGAAAAACATTTCAAAGCAAATCTCCATTTGAAAACACATGTACCTCTATTCTATCTCATGCATTTAAAACAATGAAAATCTCATGGAAAAGCCATACACATGCTTGCGAAAACTAAAGCATTTCATATACAAATATCATATGCATTTCTCATAGCATAAATCATCTCAATATTTGGTACATGTGAATCAAATACATTTTCATATATTATATTGGCATTTCACATTTCATCTTTACTCGGATATGCGGATTAGCTTGACTCAAGGTCAAGTCCTACCTCGGCGGAATCTCTCATCACCGGACTCTCATGGCGGTATCTCTCATCGCCATAAAGCTTGGGTATTTCACCAAGTCCTACCCTGATGGTATCTCTCATCATCGAATTCTCACTTTGGATCGGGATGGCACTACCCCCATTGCCCGACTCCATAGAGCACGTACGAATTTTAGTTTATAGTGCACTCTCATCCTATTGATCGATCAATTATATCCGATAAGTATCTCATCTTCTATGACAATATATTATGTCAAAAACATCATCTCACCTACTGTTTTTATGCAACATTTCTCAAGTCTTTCTCATTTCATTTCAAAATCATATCTCATGCTTTGCATTAAGTCAAAATCTCAAAACTCTTCAATGCAGCATGCTATCTCATGAAATCTCTACAAAGCATCATCTTATGCTACAAATCATGCATAAAACAGTAGGAATTTGTCTATCTCAAAACAAGAGCATGTAAAAGCATTTTAAGGGCAACCACCACATATTAGAGAGCAAATCTAGCCATACTTACTTCCAGACTTAGGATGGTGTTTCAAACAAATCCTAAATCCCCAAACCTTATTTCTTTATCTCTCAAGGACTTCTAAAACCATTCGCACTCACCGATTACATTTCGCGTGCTTGCCAAAACGATATCTAAGCTCCCGGCACTTCCAGATCAACACCAAAAGCGTCCGAAGATGTCTCCCCTGTTCATTACACATAAGAGTAGAGGATTAATGCATCATC
This sequence comes from Hibiscus tridactylites, assembly GCA_958450335.1. NCBI lineage: Eukaryota > Viridiplantae > Streptophyta > Magnoliopsida > Malvales > Malvaceae > Hibiscus > Hibiscus tridactylites. Next base: position 66,388,402 of record OY288283.1, on the reverse strand, counting down.
ATGCATTGAAATCATTAGCCAACTAAACAAACTCCCTGCTCTACTCAAGAGCACCATTTCGGCTACCCAAAACAACCAAAATCATCTCCAAACTCTTCCAAAAACAAAGCGCAGCCAAGATCTATCACTTCTAATCATTTATAAACCTCAATATACACCAAAAATCACCATAAACTCGTCGTTATACCTCCAGCTACAACAAAACACCAAAACCACCCCAAAAACCACCAATCTAGCATGCAAAATTAGGAATCCAAACCTATTCAGGATTTGTTTGATAAAACCACATTTATAACATCAATTACCATCCAAAATACATAAGAAATCAACCTCAAAACAAAGCCTAACCAATTGTTACGAAAATCATCAAGATCTCTCCAAGAATCTTGAGTTTTAACACAATTTTATGTTTCTAACATTAAAGCAACTCAAAAATCATTAACAAAGGATTGATAACTTGAGAATTTCAGTAAAGAACTGATCATTAGAGGAGAAGAACGAAGCTTACCTCTAATGGCTGATTTCTCCTTAATTTGGGCAAGTTTTCTTAAAAATCCAAAGTGAAAACAAGAGGATTTGATGAGGAAAAGATTAGGAATCCATAGGAGATTGAAATCTCATCAAAAGGGATGAAAATCAGATGTTAATTGATGAAGGAAATGTGTTTGGCTGAGTGGAAGTTGAGAGAAAATGAAAAGAGGGAAAAAGATCGTAAAGTAGTTATAAAAGTCAAAATAGGATTTTCTCTTTTAATTCCATTTATTAAATCATTAGTAAAACACCCAAAATAAAGAGAAATATGATGAAAAACTTTTTGGTAAAATTAGCTCCTTAAAGATTCAAAGTTTCAATCCTTTACAAAACAATCACTAATCAACTTTTGCAAAAACTGCGATTTGGTCACCACACCGAAATGTAGCATTTCCAAACCATATTTTTTAAAATTGTTTTCACCATAATCATTCATATAATAAATGAGGATTTTTAGATATTTTTAAATCATCCCGAACTAGGTGTTCCTTAAATCTCCCTTAAAGATTCGAACCGTTCTCGATCGGTTCGATTCAAACTCTAAAACTTCTAGGCCCAAAATCAGGGCGTTACATCAATATTCCCTGTGTGATCCGTTCAGTTCGGTCTATCGGCTAGGCAGGGTCGAGGGGGTTACATTTGGTGTTATCAGAGCTAGGTTACGAAAGGTTGGGATGAGGGTAAGTTGTTGGTAAGTGATTTGCGATGCAGATATGTATTTTGGTTATAATTGCTTTGTTTGGTGAAAGTTTAAGCATGCTTATGTTGAATGTGTGATAGTGATGTTATACATGATGAATTAATGTGGATGTGAGCGATTCTACGATGATGGTTGGGCTGAATCTTGATGCTTGAGTCATATGTTGGTTGAAGTATGGATGTAGTATGCTTTATGCTATGTTGGGGGGGGGGGAATTGAGATGCCCATTTCCTTATTACCTAGTGAAATGTTTTAAATTGGTTTTGAAAGTCTTGGGATCCTTGTTAAGAACTGGCCTGATTATTTGTTTGTTTTAAGTTCATGTTTAAATGTTAACTAGCACAATGTGACCGAAACATGAGTTACGTTCTGGAGGGATAACTCATGCTGAGGGAAACTTAATTTAAGGATTGAGAACTTTGGAATTTTAGTAAAGAACTGAGTATTTAGAGGAGAAGAACATCCTTACCTCTAAATGTAGATTTCCCCTTGATTAGAGCCAAAATCCTTGAAAATTCAATAAGCAAATGAAAAGGATTTGATGTAGAAAGGATTTGGAATCATTTGAGGATTGAAATCTCATCATTTGGTGTGAAAATCAAAAAGGAAAGTTGCTGTAGAAATGTGTTTGGCTGAGAGAATTTTGAGAGAAAATGAGATGAGAAAATTTTAAAGAAAGTTAGTTATGAAATCTCAAAATTAGTTTTTCCCATCTTCCTTTAATTAATTAAACATTAAATGAATCATTTAAAACTAAGAAAAATCTGGAGAAATCAATCTTGGGTAAATTAGCTCCTTAAAGATTCAAAGTTTCAATCCTTACAAAACAGTCACCACTGAACTTTTCAAAAATTACATTTTAGTCACTAATTTGAAATGTCACACTTCCAAACCTTATTTTGTAAAATTGATTTCACCACTCTCTTATATATATTAAAAGAGGATTTTTAGATATTTTTCCATATTTTTAATGCAACCCGAACTAGGCTTTCCCTAAAACCACCTTTTTTATTCGAACCGAAAATCAGATTGGTCCGGTTCAGACCCTAAACTTCCAAGCCCAAAATTGGGGTGTTACAGGGGCAGCGTGGCCAGGAGAACGAGGTTCTGCCTGGTGCGAATTTACCTCCTCCTCCGTCGCCACCACCTGGGGGTGGGGAGCAGGAGCAGCAAAGCCAGGGTGGTCCGGGCATTGAATATTGGACACCTTTGGTACATGCGGTGACGAGAGCATTTCAGCCTGTTGTTGCTGGAGTGCATGTTCATGCTCCTGCTGCTGGGCAAGTGGGATTGCCATTGGAGCGATTGAGGAGTTTGGGAGGAGTAGAGTTTCGCGAGTTATCTCCCGAGGCGTCTAAGGCATGGCTGGCCAGTATGATCCATATATTGGATCAGAAGGGGTGCAATGATGCATGGAAGCTGAGCTGCGCAGTATCGCCGTTGCATGGTGATGCATATACATGGTGAATGACTGCGACCATAACATTGGAGCCGAATGAGGTAGATTGGACATTCTTCTGGTATTCTTTTTAGAGAAAGTACCTTGGAGTTAGGTATTCGGATGATAAGAAGAGAGAGTTTATGTCTCTCATTCAAGGGAATATGAACGTAGCTGAGTACGAGGTCCAGTTCGTACGGTTGAGCCAGTATGCTCCGGAGTTGGTGTCGAGTGATAGGCATCAATTTGATCATTTTCGGTATTGCCTAGTATAAGACGTGAAGACGTACATGCTGGCCACTGATTATACGGATTTTGATGTGCTCGTGACTCGAGCAAAAGATATAGAGCAGAGTTTGGATCTGACCTCGCGTAGAGGTGGTTCTAGTTTGGGTAAGAGAGCTATTGATGTTGGCCCTAGTGGTGGGCAGAATAAGAGGAATTGAGACCATAGATATCAGCCTGCGGCTCGGCATGGCAACTTTGGGCGAGGTGCACCGGCTCAGGGCAACAGGCAGAGGTTTGAGCATGGTACATGTTGGATGTGTGGTTCACGGGAGCACTTGAAAAGGGAATGCCCTCTTACGGCTCATGAGGTGCAGGCTCCTATGGCTGGAGCTAATTCATGTTGGCACCGTGGATCCGTTGACCACATGAGGCGTTAGTGTCCCATGTTAGCGGGAGGTGTTCAGGGTCGTGCACCAGTTGTTGCTCAGTAGAGAGGATGCGGATGCGGCTGTGGTAACTTTCAGAGGAGAGAGGATGGTCAACGAGGTGTGGAACATGTGGTTGCTGTTCACCCAGATGGAGGTGGTCCTGCGAGGGTGTATGCACATCGCGAGGGACGTAACAACACCGATGTGATTGCAGGTACCTTCACCTTGCAATCCCTATCTTTGTTAGCATTGATTGATTCTGAATCTACACATTCATACATCTTGAGCAAGCATGCACATTTGCTTGATATTCCTGTGGAGGTTCTAGATGTAGGAATGCAAGTAACAAGTTCTTTTGGTGAGACTGTTGTTACAAGGAAATTGTATAGAAGGTGCCCATTGTCTGTTCATGGTCATGTATTCTCTGTTGATTTGATGGAATTACCTTTTTATGGTTTTGATGTGATTCTTGGGATGGATTGGTTGGTGGAGCACCGAGCTGTGGTGGATTTTGATGTTAAGCGGGTTACCTTGAAGCTTGCGGCTGATTACGAAGTTGTAATCGTAGGTTAGAACATAAAGTTCTTGTCTAACGCAATTTCGGCTCTTATAGTGAGTCAGATGATGGAGTTGGGGTGCGAAGCTTTTTTGGCGTATGTGATGAATCCTGGTATGAAGGAAGTGTGTGTGCAAGACATTCGAACCATATGCGAGTTTCCGGGTGTCTTTTTGGAAGAGTTGCCTTGATTGCCACCCAATCGAGAGGTTGAGTTTGGTATCGAGTTGTATGAGAATACGACTCCGGTGTCCATTGCTCCTTATCGCATGGCACCTAAGGAGTTGAATACAAAGCTTCAGGAGCTGCTTGACCGAGGGTTCATAAGGCTGAGTATTTCACCTTGGGGTGCGCCGGTCTTGTTTGTGAAGAAAAAGGATGGTACCATGCATATGTACATTGATTATCGACAACTGAACAAGTTGACGATTAAGAACAAGTACCCTTTGTCCAGGATCAATGATTTGTTCGATCAATTTTGTGGTGCTTTGGTATTTCCGAAGATAGATTTGAGGTTTGGGTACTATCAGCTTAAGGTTAAGGATGTGGACGGAACCTAAGACAACTTTTCAGACTAGTTCCGGTCATTATGAGTTCTTGGTGGTGCCATTTAGCTTGACAAATGCACATGTTGCTTTCATGGACATAATGAATAGGGTGTTCCACGAGTTTCTGGATCAATTCGTGGTAGTGTTTATTGATGATATTCGCGTGTATTCGCGTACCGAGGAGGATCAATTGTGTTGCAAGTGTTGTTGGAAAATCAGCTTTATGCTAAGCTGAGCAAGTGTGAGTTTTGGCTCAAAGAAGTGGTTTTTCTTTGACATGTAGTGTCGGTCGAAGGTATCCGAGTTGATCTACACAAGGTTGAGACGATGATGAGTTGGAAGACGCCTAAGTCAGTGACGGATGTGCGTAGTTTCCTTGGGTTAGCTGGTTACTACCGATGGTTTGTCAAAGGTTTCTCTAAAATTGTTGCTTCTTTGACCAAGTTGTTGCAAAATAATGTTCGCTTCGAGTGGATGGATGTTAGGCAGCAAGCGTTCGAGAAGTTGAAGGAAGCTTTGACGCAAGCTCCTGTCTTGATTCAACTAGAATCAAGTAAGGAGTTTGTAGTCTATAACGATGCATCATATGTTGGTTTGGGTTGCGTTTTGATGCAAGGTGGGAAGGTTGTTGCTTATGCATCTAGACAGTTGAAAGTGCATGGGCGCAACTACCCTACACATGATCTTCATCTCGCAGCGGTTGTTTTTGCCTTGAAGATTTGGAGACACTACCTTTATGGTGAAAAGTGTGTGGTTTATACCGACCATAAAAGTTTAAAGCATCTTATGTCGCAAAAGGAGTTGAATCTTAGGCAACGAAGATGGTTGGAGTTTCTTAAGGATTACGATCTGACCATTGAGTATCATCCGGGAAAAGCCAGTGTTGTGGCTGATGCTTTGAGTAGGAATGTGGGTGTTGAGCTTAGAGCTATGTTTGCTCGTTTGAGTATATCGCGTGATGATGACTTGATAGCCGAGTTGCAGGCGAAACCTTCCTTGATTCAGTTGATTAAGGAGAAGCAGTTGTTAGACGATTCTTTGGTGCCTCATGTTTAGGACATAGCTGATGGTAAGGCTACGAATTTCAGTTTTAATAATGATGGAGTTCTATGTTTCAAAAGTCGAATAGTGGTGCCGGAAGATGTTGAGTTGAGGTGCACTATTTTGACTGTGGCTCATAGTAGTCCTTTTGCTATGCACCATGGTAGTACTAAGATGTATCGTGGCTTGAAAGATGAGTACTATTGTGTGGGATTGAAAAAGGATGTGGCAGATTTTGTAAGCAAGTGTATGGTTTGCCGATTGGTGAAGGTTGAGCATCAGTTTCCTTCCGATTTGTTACAGCCTTTGAAGATACCAGAGTAGAAGTGGGAATGGATTACGATGGATTTTGTATCCGGGTTGCCTTTAACATCATCAAAGAAGAACTCTATATGGGTGATTGCGGATCGCCTTACGATGTGTGCACATTTCTTAGTTGTGCATACTACGTATGCGTTGGACAAGTTGGCAGAGCTGTATGTTGCTGAGATTGTGGGTTTGCACGGTGTGCCCAAGTCCATAGTGTCGGATAGAGATCCAAGGTTCAAAGCGAGGTTTTGGGAATGTTTACATCAGGCGTTGGGTACGCGGTTGAATTTCAGTACATCATATCATCTTCAGTCGGATGGGAAGTCAGAGCGAGTTATCTAGGTGCTGGACGATATGTTGCGATGTTGTGTGATTGATTTCCAAGGTTCTTGGGAGAAGCATCTGTCGTTGGTTGAATTTGCTTATAATAACATTTTTCAGGCAAGTATTCAAATGGCACCGTGTAAGGCCTTGTATGGGAGGAAGTGCAGAACGCCTCTTTTTTGAGTTGAGGCGGGGCAAAAGTTACTTTCCTTATTGGATATGCTAAATGGAACAACTAAAAAATTGAAGCTCATACGTGAGTGGTTGAAGGCTGCATCAGATCGTCAGAAGTCTTACGCGGATTTAAAGCGTAAAGAGGTTGAGTTTGCGGTTGGAGATCGCGTGTTTCTTAAGGTATCGCCTTGGAAGAAGGAGATGAGGTTCGGACGTAAGGGAAAGCTTAGTCCGAGGTTTATTGGACTCTATGAGGTTGTGGAGCGAGTTGGTCATGCGGCTTATCGATTGAGGTTGCCTTTCGAGTTGGAAAAGATCCATTATGTGTTTCATGTATCTATGTTGGGGAGATATAGATCATATCCTTCGTATGTGATGTCGGTTGAGGAAATTGAGTTGAACCCGGATTTGTCCTATGATGAGGAGCCGGTGAGAATTCTGGATTCGAGTATCAAGGTTCTTCGTGGCAAGACGATTGAGCTTGTGAAGGTGTTGTGGTGACACCGATGAGTTGAGGAGGCCATGTGGGAAAGCAAGGCGGATATGTTAAGGCAATTCCCGCATATTTTTCTTTCAGGTAAAATTTCGAGGACAAAATTTCTCAAGTGGGGGAGAGTTGTAACGCCCCGGTTTTTGGGCCTAGATGTTTTGACGAGTCGGGTTGGACCGATAGAACCGATGTCGGTTATTCGAACCGTTAGAAGGTGGCTTATGGAAATCAAAGTTCGGGATGGAAAAAATATGATAAAAATTCCTAGAATCACCTATAATGATTTTTGAGAGGTTGGTCATATCAATTTTACAAAACGAGTTTTCTAAAGCGCACATTTTGTGTAGTGACCAAAATGTAAAGATTTAAAAGTTGGAAATATGAGTTTTTCAAGAAGAGTAAAAAACTTATATCGTTAGGGAGCTACTTGGTAATTATGCCTTTTCCCTAATTTGGCATGTGTTTTAAATGTTTATTAAATAATTTAAAAGTTTTATTTAATTAATTAAGGAAACTTAGTTAATCGGTTAATGAAATTTTTGACGAGCTTTACATTTTACACTTTCACCTCAGCCAAACACTCTCCCTTTTCTCTCAATTTTCCAGAAATCCTTTTTCTCTCAAATCCTCTTTTGATTCCTACCTTTTCTTTTTTGATTTCTTCCATTTTAATTCAAGTTTCTTCAAGCAAATCTTGCCAAATTAGAGGAGAAGCAAGTAATTGAGGTAAATTTCGTGCTAACCCTGTAATATAGGTTCTTTAATGAAATTCCAAATATATTTGACTCTTTAATACTGATTTTGATTGAGGTTTTGTTGTAAGATTGTTAAACTCTTGAAATCTTGATTGAAAAATAGATTTTAAGGTGATTTTCGGAGTTTGATTTAAATGGATGGTTTGAGAATGTTTCTAAATGAGTTTTGAAAGGTTTTTGGTTTCGAAGTGGAGTCTTAATCATATAAATCCCGAAATCCTTGAGATCCTTAGTTTTTGAAATGCTTTTGGGTGAGTTTTTGAGGTGTTCTTGAGGAATTTGTGTTGCTGGAGGTATAAGGATGATTTTAGGTTGTTTTTGGATGTTGATTAATGCCTAAGATGTGTTGGATAAGTTGGGTATGGCTGGGCTGAGGTTAGAGGTCAATCGATTGAGTTTTCGGTTGTTTCGGATGGGTGTTTTGGTGCTTTAGAGCAGGGCTGTGGAATTTCTTGTGTGTGATGGAGTTTTGGATGCATTTTAATGCATTGAATCTCTGTTTTGGTGTGTTGAAAACATGGGATAATATTCTGGAAGAAAACAAACTGTTTTTGGAGGCTTCGGACGATCGATAGTTGCGTCGGGAAGCATGGTTTGGCTAGTCGGTGAGTGTACCGAATACTCCATCCAAGTACCCTATCAATTGAGGATTGCTTAAGGTTGCAACGGTTGAGGGTAGCTTCTGGGTGCGAACCTTGTGTTTGTCTCGTCTCTCGTTAGTGCATTATACATCCATCGAAGAGTAGTTTTGAGGGGTTGTGTAACGCCCCGGTTTTGGGCTCAGAAGTTTTGGGCGTTGACCGGTTCGGTCAAAGTGCTGATCGAATATATAAGAGTGAATTTAGGAAAGCCTAGTTCAGGTTGCATTAAAAATATGGAAAAATGTTCTAAAATCATCTTTTAATATAATTAAGTGAACTGTGAAATCAATTTTGGAAAAAGAGTTTCGGAAGGGTGACATTTTGGCTAGTGACCAAAATGCAATTTTTGAAAGTTCGGTGACAGTTTTACAAAGGATTGAAACTTTGAATCTTTAAGGAGCTATTATTCCAAAAAGAGTTTCTCCAGATTTTTCTAAGATATTTTGAGGTATTATTCTGATTTTTAAACATAAAGAAAGAGGAGGGAAAGTCATTTTGACTATTTCATAACTAACTTTCCATTTTCCTTTTCTCTCATTTTCTCTCAACCCAAACACATTTCTCCAGATTTTCTCATCAGATTTTGTCACTCAAATCACTCATTTCAACTCTCTTTTGATTCCTAAACATCACATCAACAAAACCTCTCAATTTGCTAGTTGATTCTTCAAGCTTTTAGGTTCCAAAAAGGGAGAAACTCAAGTTTGGAGGTAAGAACGTCCTTCTCCTCTAAACTCTCAGTTCTTTACTGAAATTCCTAAGTTCTCAATCCTTGATTTGTGATTTGTTAAAGGCTTTTCAATTGAAATCTTGATTTTGGCTTAAAATGCAAGATTTGGTGATTTTGGTGGAATTTTCGTGTGATCTGTTTGGGCAGTGTTTTGAAGTGTCAAATTGATGTTAAATGAATGCTAAATTGATTAGAAGTTGAGGTTTAATTAATGCAATCCCGGATAGGTTGAATTTCCTAAGTTTGGCTTGAGTTTTTGGTTGTTTTTGGAGTGTTTTTGGTGATCTGTTATACCTGGAGGTATAAGGACGTGTTTGTGATCATTTTGGATGTTAATTGATGTTTAAAAATGTTTAGAAGTGATGGATCTTGGCTGGGTTAAGTTTTGGGAGTGTTTGGAGGTGATTTCGGTTGTGTTTGGTAGCCGAAATGTTGATTTTGTGATGAGCAGCGAGTTTGGTTGTGTTGTTGCTGTTCTTAATGCATAATGATGCATTAATCCTCTGTTGTTATGTGCTTGAAACAGGGGAGTTTGATCCGCGAGCTTTAGAGGTGGTGCGGAAGGTTTCGGATGCTTGGAAGGCTTGTTGGCTAGGCTTGTTTTGTGTATCGGTGAGTGAAGTGGGTTTTCAGCTTTTAAACCAAGATGTGAAGGTTTCAGGAGCTTAGTTTAAGTCTAAACAACTTTGCTAAGCTCAAGAGTAAGTAAATGGATTTCTTTCTTGGTTTGTGTTATGAATTTGCTTTTTAGGCAATTGTGGTTGATGTTTGAAATGCAAGGGTTTTGCATGATTTAAATTCTGTTTTGAAAGAATGTTTTAGCATGGTTTAATGCTGGTTTTGAAAGCCATATGTGAAGGATGCTCAAGGTAAGAGATTCTTGGTTTTATACATTGAAAATGTGGTTTTGATGCATGGTGTTGCATGATGTTTAATGGCTATGTGTAATGCTTTAAAACAGTGAATTAATGAAGGTAGATGATGGTTTTTGCATTATGGTTATGCATGTGAATCATTGGACTAATGTGGTAAGGTGGTTATATTGGCAAGTGATGTAAGTGGTTCTTGGTTCTTTGATCGGATATAGTTAGCCGGCTATAGGATTGGGTGCACCGTGAATAAAGTCGCCTTGGAGGTGGAGTGGTTAAGAGTGAACCGGTAAACTCCCTTCAAGTATCCTAACGAGATGGTTAAGGTCATAATGGAGGTTGAATGCCCATTCGAGGACCTTGGTTAAGCAAAGGTTATATGGTGGTTAAAAGTCCATATATGGGAACCTTGTGCTTGTTAAGATCACAATGGTGGTGTAAAGCCCATGTGTGGATCTTGTGTCGGTTGTCCCGGATCTCGTTAGTGATGTTATACAACTACCAATTGGTGAATGCAAAGGTTGTATGGTGGTTAAAAGTCCATACATGGGAACCTTGTGCATGTCAAGGTTGTATGGTGTTTGAAAGTCCATACATGGGAACCTTGGGAAAAGTCAAGGTTGTATGGTGTTTAAAAGTCCATACATGGGAACCTTGGGAAAAGTGGAGGTTGTATGGTGTTTGGAAAGTCCATACATGGGAACCTCGGGAAAGCTAAGGTTGTATGGTGTTTAAAAGTCCATACATCGGAACCTTAGGATGGTGAGGTCAAATGGTGTTTAAAAGTCCATTGGAGACCTTGGATTGGTAGTGTGTATGAAGCGTGGGGGACAACGCTTGTGATCCGCGTATCCGATTGGATGTTGAGTTGAAAAGTGAATGTTGTTGATCACTTGAAAGCCAATATGATGTTCTTGATTATAAAGAAGCATGTAATGCTTGAAATGATGCATAATTGCATGAGAAGCATGAGATGCTTGAAAAGATGCATGGTTGCATGGAATGTGTATAATGCTTGTGAATGCATGTTACTTGTTAAGTTGAACAAGTGTTGATTATCATTTGGTAAATGATACATGTGTGCATGAAATCTCTTAAATGCATTGGAGTCTTGTAAGACTTGTTTTAAAAGGCATGTCATGATGATGTTGTGGTTCATATATTGCCTTGGTTTAATGCATGTGTTGGATTACTTGAGTAAATGGTTTTAAAGGGTTTCTTGCTTGGAATGTTTTCAAGTATAAGAAAGGTATGTTGTGAAATGGAAATGTTTTCCAAGATTTTGAATTTAACTTTGCATATGGTGTTTATGCATGGAATGGTCAAATGGTTGAAATTGCAATTTGTGCTTTGAAAAGGGTTTTCTTAGCTTGCTAAGCTAAGGGTTGGTTTTCTTGTATGTGCCATGCATGGTTTTAGCATGATGTTCAAAAGGGGTTTTCAAACTTTGCTTGGTAAAAAAATCGAGTTGCTTTTCAAAAAGGTTTTATGACTCGCTGCATTGATGGTGTTTTGGTTTTGAGCATTCCTCACTAAGCATTATGTGCTTACGCTCCTTTTCGTCCATCAATGCAGATACTTGAAGTTTGGACAGCGAGAAGCAAGGGATTCAAGGGGGACTCCACTTGAGATGTATGTCTCGGTTAATAGCTATAGTTAATAAAGGCAATGGGGTAGAATCTCTCGGATTGATGTTTATGAGTTCGTATATGTTCGGACAAGTATGGTTTTATGTTGTTGATGTTATTGGTACATGTTTTGGCTTTTATGAGATTGAATTGGAAGTATGGTGTTTAAATGGTTGCTTGTGTAGGAAGCATAACCTTTGAATTGGGGCTTTTTATGAATGTTGGTATATTGTTGAATTGTTGATGTAAGTATGTCTCTTATATGTTGATTTGTATGTTGGTAAAGTTTGGTGGCTTTTGGAGCATGTTTGGATGGTCAATTGCATGTTTAAGTATGCATTTGGAGGTTTTCTGTGCAGGGTGTTTTGGAACAGTTCATACCGTTTCGGAACGAGTGCCTCAAACAAACCCAGGCGTCCGAAACGGGTGAGACCGTTCCGAAACGGTTTGGCTACTGCCAGTCCCCCGTTGCGGTACGTGTTGCGGAACGGCCCCGCGTTTCGAAACGGGCTCTGCCTGTTTCGGAACGGGTGACCGTTGGGGGCTGACATTGGCAGTTAAATGTTTTGAAAAGTTTGCATTTTGGTCCTGAAACTTGTTTGTGCAATTGTTTGAGTTTGGGATGTCCGTTTGAGCTGAAATTTGGCAGAGAAGCATGAAACTTGATTAATTTTAAGTTGGTAACTTAAAATCTGGTTAAGTCCTTAAAGTTTTCAGAATTTACGTTTTGGTCCCTAAGGTTGTAAATTGTTCAATTGGGTCCCTGTTTGATCTCTGATGTTTATGATCTTTGAGTATGCTGATTGCATGATCACATCTAAGGTTAATGTGCATCTAGACAAGAGTAAAAAGAAAAAAAAGGGTCGTTAATCAAGGTTGACTTTCGGGTTGACTTTGGTTTTCCCCGTGTGACTTCCTTAATTCGGGTCAACCGTCTGGGCCGGGTTAAGGGGGTTACATTTGGTGGTATCAGAGCTGAGTTGCGAATGCTTGGGGAAAACGGTAAGATGTTGTGATGCGTGTTTGATGTTTACTTTGTTGTGTGGTTGAAAGCTGGTTAAAACACGTGTTTCTGAGCAAGTTAATGATGTTTGTAAGCATGCTTTATGGTTATGAATCTTGGTTGAGCTTATGTGGAATTGTGCAAATGTTGAGAGCTGGTTTATGCATGATTAAAGTGTAATGAGTATGTTATGCTAATAATATGCTGTTGCAAGTGGATGCTGTTTGGTGTAAGCATGATCGAATATGTTGTTTGATATGCTTGATGTTGTGATATCCATGTTGTGATGACTGTTATGACATGTAAAGGGGAGGATTCGGGATACCCATTGCCTTATTATTATAGCTATTGTGTTATTTTGGAGTTGGAGTTTGAATCCTTGCTTAAAGCTGGTCTAACTGGTTTGTTTGTTTTGTTGTGAATGTTTGTTGTTGTTAGTAGTATGGCAAAGTCGATGAAAGAATGGCAGTTGGGTGAGATGGCTGCTGCCTTGGGGCAGGTTGTTAAGGCATGGAATTCACCCTTTTGTAGAGGTGTTCCGTCTCAGTCTTCTGTGCCTGGAGTTGGGGTGGTAAGGCAAGGGAAAGAAGCTGGTTCTGTGGTGAAGAGTTCATCACCTGTTGTTCAAGAGGTGTTGGGAACATCTCAGGCTGTGGTAACGGTAAAGTCAGTGGATGTGCTGGCTATGGGATGTGTGGGTTTGCCGAAGCAGCGTTTGTTGGATTTGGGTGCTGTGGAGTATCATAGTTCTACACCGGGGATGTTTGAGGCCTGGTTGGCCAGTGTGATTCTGATCTTGGATCAGGAAGGCTGTGATCATGCCTGTAAGTTGGGGAGTGTTGTTTCTCTGATGTTGGAGGATGCGTGTGCCTGGTGGACATCTGTGGCGGTGGCGTCACATATCCATGATATTGACTGGGATTTCTTTGTATCTGCCTTTTATGAAAGGTATCTTGGAGAGAAGTTTCCAAGGGTTAAGCAATGTGACGGTAGTGCTGTTATGGAGCAAGTGTTGCTTGAGCAAGGAGTGGAAGTTCAGCTACCTGTGTGTGACCGTTGTGAAAGGCGCCATGTTGGAGGTTGTTGGGGCGCGGGTGCTTGTTGGAATTGTGGTTCCAAAGTGCATGTGAAGTGTGATTGTCCTCTTGGGGTGAGATCAGCTTCAGTGTTAGCCAAAGGGTCTCTAAAAGTTCGTGGGCGCGGCCGAGGCAAGGTTCAGAGGTGGCAGAAAGAGCATAAGGTTGTGAAGAATTTGGGAAATGAGAATTGCTGGAAATGTGGGTCTGCTGGTCACATGAGGCGTGATTGTTTGATGTTGGCTCGGAATAGCCAAGGTTCTTTACCGCAAGAAGTTGATGGTGACCCTAGTGTGCTAGCTGGTGCTGCAGTGGTGTGGCAGGAGGATGATGATGCCTCGAGGAAGAGAGCTCGTCTGATGAAGCTTCAGGGAGGTGTTGTGTTTTCAGGTAACCTTGTTAAGTAATCTTTGCTCTAGTTACCTTAGTTTGGTTTCTATTGGTTTTTCCTTGCGTGGTAGGTTTAGTCTTGTTGCTAGCATGTTTGGGGTAATGGTAGTTGTTTGGGAACATCTTGGGTGTGAAGAAGGCTTAGTGAGAATCTTGTGGTTAATGGTTGTTGGTATGATGGAGTTAGATAAGTTAGGAGTGAGTTGGGAGGTTGTTTTTAGACGGATTTTGAGGATGTTATTGGAGGGTGTGAACTGGCATTCATGCACAGTTAAAATCATTGTTATACGCTATATTATATATGTGTTGGTCCATGCATACATGTGGCATGACATTAGAGGTTTTGCATACATGTACATCAGGCATGATAGGGCATGTTGGTGATCATGCATACGACGTTCACACTCGCTAATAACTAATCGAATCTGCTAGTGTGGTGGTTGGGTTAGGTTGGATGATGAGTTTTTAGAGGTTGTTTTGGTGCTGAGTGAGAGTTAGAAGTAATATTAAGCTAGTTGCTAGAATAGCGAGGGTGGTATAGCATGTTGGTGGAAGGATAGTGCTTGATGCTTAAAGAGTTTAGTGGTTTGGTGGTGAGGAGTACCGGTTGAAGTAGAATCTGTTAAGCGGTGTGAATAGTTAAAAGGAAGTGGTAGTTCCTTGGTGCTAGTGATGATTGCAGTTTTGTGGTTGTGTTTCCAAGTGCTGAGGTAGCTTAGCATTTAAGTTGTTGTGGAAGGGTTGTGTTGGTAAGTGTTGGTTCTTAGCAACCTTTGAGGAGTTGAGGAGTTGTTATGTATGTTTAGGTTGAGCGATGTTCTGGTGAGGCAAGTGTTGTAGTCAAGCTTGTGGTGGTTAAGCAATGAAAGATCTAAGGCCAGTGTTGTTGGAAAAGATTCTTGTGAGAAGTGGTTAGCTGGTTGTGAGTATGTGAACTTCTTTTGAAGTCAGCTGGTGGTGTGTGGAACAGCTAGCGGAGTCAAGTTGGGGTTGTGATGTAAATTTTGGATTGTGGGTGAGTAGTTCTGGTGAGTCGTTATGGTAATGATAGCGGCAGATGTGAAGGATTGTCAGCTTTCGTTGAGGAGTTTGAGTAAACAGTTGATGCTTAAGAATTCTGCTTGTTGAAAAAATTCCTGAAGAAGGTTTGGGAGTTTGCAAGAATTTTAGAAGCAGAGAAGTGTGCAAAGTGGCTTAATTGGATTGGTTGGTGTCATTGTGTAAATAAGTCTTGGGAGTTGTGTGTTGAAGTGTTGTTTGCTGTAAAAGTTGAAGTTCTTCAGGTTGATGTTGGGGCTGTGTACAGTCCGGAAATGTGAAAGGGCAAGTTGTGGTTATCTTTGTGTGTGCTGGAGTTTTGTGAACATCATGCGGTGGTGTTGGGTTCGGTGGAGTTTTGTGTGGAAAGTGTTCAGTGGTGGTTGAGGCTTTTGTGTTACCTTGTGTGTTGCTTTGAGAAGGTTGTGATTCTCTTTTCGCCGGTTGAAATTTCGAGGACGAAATTTCCTAAGGGGGGGGGAGAGTTGTAATGCCCCGGTTTTGGGCTCAGAAGTTTTGGGCGTTGACCGGTTCGGTCAAAGTGCTGATCGAATATATAAGAGTGAATTTAGGAAAGCCTAGTTCGGGTTGCATTAAAAATATGGAAAAATGTTCTAAAATCATCTTTTAATATAAATAAGTGAACTGTGAAATCAATTTTGGAAAAAGAGTTTCGGAAGGGTGACATTTTGGCTAGTGACCAAAATGTAATTTTTGAAAGTTCGGTGACAGTTTTACAAAGGATTGAAACTTTGAATCTTTAAGGAGCTATTATTCCAAAAAGAGTTTCTCCAGATTTTTCTAAGATATTTTGAGGTATTATTCTGATTTTTAAACATAAAGAAAGAGGAGGGAAAGTCATTTTGACTATTTCATAACTAACTTTCCATTTTCTCTCAATTTTCCTTTTCTCTCATTTTCTCTCATTTTCTCTCAACCCAAACACATTTCTCCAGATTTTCTCATCAGATTTTGTCACTCAAATCACTCATTTCAACTCTCTTTTGATTCCTAAACATCACATCAACAAAACCTCTCAATTTGCTAGTTGATTCTTCAAGCTTTTTGGTTCCAAAAAGGGAGAAACTCAAGTTTGGAGGTAAGAACGTCCTTCTCCTCTAAACTCTCAGTTCTTTACTGAAATTCCTAAGTTCTCAATCCTTGATTTGTGATTTGTTAAAGGCTTTTCAATTGAAATCTTGATTTTGGCTTAAAATGCAAGATTTGGTGATTTTGGTGGAATTTTCGTGTGATCTGTTTGGGCAGTGTTTTGAAGTGTCAAATTGATGTTAAATGAATGCTAAATTGATTAGAAGTTGAGGTTTAATTAATGCAATCCCGGATAGGTTGAATTTCCTAAGTTTGGCTTGAGTTTTCGGTTGTTTTTGGAGTGTTTTTGGTGATCTGTTATACCTGGAGGTATAAGGACGTGTTTGTGATCATTTTGGATGTTAATTGATGTTTAAAAATGTTTAGAAGTGATGGATCTTGGCTGGGTTAAGTTTTGGGAGTGTTTGGAGGTGATTTCGGTTGTGTTTGGTAGCCGAAATGTTGATTTTGTGATGAGCAACGAGTTTGGTTGTGTTGCTGCTGTTCTTAATGCATAATGATGCATTAATCCTCTGTTGTTATGTGCTTGAAACAGGGGAGTTTGATCCGCGAGCTTTAGAGGTGGTGCGGAAGGTTTCGGATGCTTGGAAGGCTTGTTGGCTAGCCTTGTTTTGTGTATCGGTGAGTGAAGTGGGTTTTCAGCTTTTAAACCAAGATTTGAAGGTTTCGGGAGCTTAGTTTAAGTCTAAACAACTTTGCTAAGCTTAAGAGTAAGTAAATGGATTTCTTTCTTTGTTTGGGTTATGAATTGGCTTTTTAGGCAATTGTGGTTGATGTTTGAAATGCAAGGGTTTTGCATGATTTAAATTCTGTTTTGAAAGCATATTTTAGCATGGTTTAATGCTGGTTTTGAAAGCCATATGTGAAGGATACTCAAGGTAAGAGATCCTTGGTTTTATACATTGAAAATGTGGTTTTGATGCATGGTGTTGCATGATGTTTAATGGCTATGTGTAATGCTTTAAAACAGTGAATTAATGAAGGTAGATGATGGTTTTTGCATTATGGTTATGCATGTGAATCATTGGACTAATGTGGTAAGGTGGTTATATTGGCAAGTGATGTAAGTGGTTCTTGGTTCTTTGATCGGATATAGTTAGCCGGCTATAGGATTGGGTGCACCGTGAATAAAGTCGCCTTGGAGGTGGAGTGGTTAAGAGTGAACCGGTAAACTCCCTTCAAGTATCCTAACGAGATGGTTAAGGTCATAATGGAGGTTGAATGCCCATTCGAGGACCTTGGTTAAGCAAAGGTTATATGGTGGTTAAAAGTCCATATATGGGAACCTTGTGCTTGTTAAGATCACAATGGTGGTGTAAAGCCCATGTGTGGATCTTGTGTAGGGTGTCCCGGATCTCGTTAGTGATGTTATACAACTACCAATTGGTGAATGCAAAGGTTGTATGGTGGTTAAAAGTCCATACATGGGAACCTTGTGCATGTCAAGGTTGTATGGTGTTTGAAAGTCCATACATGGGAACCTTGGGAAAAGTCAAGGTTGTATGGTGTTTAAAAGTCCATACATGGGAACCTTGGGAAAAGTGGAGGTTGTATGGTGTTTGGAAAGTCCATACATGGGAACCTCGGGAAAGCTAAGGTTGTATGGTGTTTAAAAGTCCATACATGGGAACCTTAGGATGGTGAGGTCAAATGGTGTTTAAAAGTCCATTGGAGACCTTGGATTGGTAGTGTGTATGAAGCGTGGGGGACAACGCTTGTGATCCGTGTATCCGATTGGATGTTGAGTTGAAAAGTGAATGTGGTTGATCACTTGAAAGCCAATATGATGTTCTTGATTCTAAAGAAGCATGTAATGCTTGAAATGATGCATAATTGCATGAGAAGCATGAGATGCTTGAAAAGATGCATGGTTGCATGGAATGTGTATAATGCTTGTGAATGCATGTTACTTGTTAAGTTGAACAAGTGTTGATTATCATTTGGTAAATGATGCATGTGTGCATGAAATCTCTTAAATGCATTGGAGTCTTGTAAGACTTGTTTTAAAAGGCATGTGATGATGATGTTGTGGTTCATATATTGCCTTGGTTTAATGCATGTGTTGGATTACTTGAGTAAATGGTTTTAAAGGGTTTCTTGCTTGGAATGTTTTCAAGTATAAGAAAGGTATGTTGTGAAATGGAAATGTTTTCCAAGATTTTGAATTTAACTTTGCATATGGTGTTTATGCATGGAATGGTCAAATGGTTGAAATTGCAATTTGTGCTTTGAAAAGGGTTTTCTTAGCTTGCTAAGCTAAGGGTTGGTTTTCTTGTATGTGCCATGCATGGTTTTAGCATGATGTTAAAAAGGGGTTTTCAAGCTTTGCTTGGTAAACAAATCGAGTTGCTTTTCAAAGAGGTTTTATGACTCGCTGCATTGATGGTGTTTTGGTTTTGAGCATTCCTCACTAAGCATTATGTGCTTACGCTCCTTTTCGTCCATCAATGCAGATACTTGAAGTTTGGACAGCGAGAAGCAAGAGATTCAAGGGGGACTCCACTTGAGATGTATGTCTCGGTTAATAGCTATAGTTAATAAAGGCAATGGGGTAGAATCTCTCGGATTGATGTTTATGAGTTCGTATATGTTCGGACAAGTATGGTTTTATGTTGTTGATGTTATTGGTACATGTTTTGGCTTTTATGAGATTGAATTGGAAGTATGGTGTTTAAATGGTTGCTTGTGTAGGAAGCATAACCTTTGAATTGGGGCTTTTCATGAATGTTGGTATATTGTTGAATTGTTGATGTAAGTATGTCTCTTATATGTTTATTTCTATGTTGGTAAAGTTTGGTGGCTTTTGGAGCATGTTTGGATGGTCAATTGCATGTTTAAGTATGCATTTGGAGGTTTTCTGTGCAGGGTGTTTTGGAACAGTTCATACCGTTTCGGAACGAGTGCCTCAAACAAACCCAGGCGTCCGAAACGGGTGAGACCGTTCCGAAACGGTTTGGCTACTGCCAGTCCCCCGTTGCGGTACGTGTTGCGGAACGGCCCCGCGTTTCGAAACGGGCTCTGCCTGTTTCGGAACGGGTGACCGTTGGGGGCTGACATTGGCAGTTAAATGTTTTGAAAAGTTTGCATTTTGGTCCTGAAACTTGTTTGTGCAATTGTTTGAGTTTGGGATGTCCGTTTGAGCTGAAATTTGGCAGAGAAGCATGAAACTTGATTAATTTTAAGTTGGTAACTTAAAATCTGGTTAAGTCCTTAAAGTTTTCAGAATTTACGTTTTGGTCCCTAAGGTTGTAAATTGTTCAATTGGGTCCCTGTTTGATCTCTGATGTTTATGATCTTTGAGTATGTTGATTGCATGATCACATCTAAGGTTAATGTGCATCTAGACAAGAGTAAAAAGAAAAAAAAGGGTCGTTAATCAAGGTTGACTTTTGGGTTGACTTTGGTTTTCCCCGTGTGACTTCCTTAATTCGGGTCAACCGTCTGGGCCGGGTTAAGGGGGTTACAGGTTGTGATTGTACCGAATACTCCACCACGGGTGTCACAACTATGGAGGGTCACTCTCGTGTGTGAGCCTTGTAATGTCGGTAGAGTGTATGAGGGATGTGGGACAATCCTTGGTAATCCGTGTATCTGATATATGTTTTTGAGATTGTTGTTTTTCACCTGTGAGCCAATTTAATGAGATGAATTATAGTGGAAAATTATGTTAATGCGTATGTTTAAAGATGCATATTTTGGTTTAAGCTTAGCATATTGGTGTTTATGCTTGTAATATGAGTAGCAAAGGTTTAAGTGCTGAATCTATATGAATCATGATGCATGATGTTTAATACCATGAGATTCATGAAAAAGTGCATTTTTTTTCTTTAGGAAAGGCATAATAGTTTCGAAAGAATGAAAAATGGTTTTGAGCATTGATGATGTGTGTGGTTTTGAGCAATCCTCACTAAGCTTGCATGCTTATGCTCCCTTTGTTCATCAATGCAGATAATTGGGCTTTTGGAGGCATCGTCTTTGAGGAATCACACCAAGACATTTTGCTAAAAGTATGTCATGCTTTTTGAACTAGTGTAATAAGGGAAATGTGGGTGTCCAATTCTTTGAATGTTGTTGATTTGTTAATTTCTGGTTTTGTGCAAGTTTGAGATGCATATTTGGACTTGTAAATGGCCTTTGAGGTTGGTTTATGCTTGCATATGGATTTTAGTCTTTTGATGTTTTTAAATTTTAGGAAACATGCCTTTAGTTCCATTTCTTTCGAGAATTCGGCTATGATGTTGCTTATGCATTGTATAAGTTGTCTTTGATGTGTATTAAAGTTGCCTATAAGTTAGGGCATGTGTCGGGGTGGTTTCGGAGGGTAAAAATTGACTTAAACTGGCTTTTTAGAACATTGCAGACCCAAGTGTTTCGAAATACCCTTGCCTGTTTCGAAATGATAGCCTGAAATGGCCTTGGTGTTTTGGAACAGTTAGGCCTGTTTCGAAACATTTTGCCTCTTTGAACCATCGCACCGAAACGTGTCTTGAGGAGTATCAAAACGAACCCGCGTATCGAAACAGTCAGCTGTGTTTTAAAACGACCGTTCCGATATTGGGCATTCTGTCTCTAAAGATTCAAGGTTTCAATCCTTTACAAAACAGTCACTATTTAACTTTTGTAAAAATTGCGATTTGGTCACTACACCGAAATGTAGTATTTCCAAACCTTATTTTGTAAAATTGATTTCACCATAAACATTCATATAATAAAGGATGTTTTTTAGATATTTTTCCATATTTTTAAAGCATCTCGAACTAGGTGTTCCCTAAATCTTCCTTTAAGATTCGAACCGTTCTCGACCGGTCCGATTCGGACTCTAAAACATCTAGGCCCAAATTTGGGGCGTTACATATTGCGTGAGGTTGAAAAAGGATGTTGTTGATTTTGTGAGCAAGTGTATGGTCTTAGCACGGAGAACCTTACTATCCGAATCCAGAATCTCAATAGGTTCCTCATCATAAGTCAAATCCGGATTCAACTCAACTTCCTCCACAGACATAACATGCGAAGGATCCGATCTATACCTCCGAAGCATGCATACATGAAACACGTTGTGTATCTTTTCTAACTCTTGAGGTAGCCTCAGCTTATAAGCAACAGGACCCACACGTTCTATCATCCCGTATGGTATAATGTACCTAGGGCTCAACTTGCCCTTCCGACCAAATCTCATCACCTTCTTCCAAGGTGAAACTTTCAAGAACACACGGTCACCCACTGCAAATTCTATCTCCTTACGCTTCAAAATCGCGTAAGACTTTTTCCTATCCGATGCTGCCTTCAATCACTCACAAATGAGCTTCACCTTTTCGGTGGTTCCTTTCAACAAAGCCGGCATCGAGACCAACTTTTGTCCCGTTTCAGCCCAGCAAAGAGGAGTTCCACACTTCCTCCCGTACAAAGCTTCATAAGGTTCCATTTGAATACTCGCCTGATAAAAATTATTATAAGAAAACTCCACCAAAGGCAAGTGCTTCTCCGAAGAGCCCTGAAACTCAATGACACAACACCTCAACATATCCTCAAGCACTTGGATAACACGCTCCAACTGTCCATCCGTTTGCGGATGATAAGAAGTACTGAAATTCAGCCGTGTACCCAATGCTTGATGCAAACACTCTTAAAACCTTGCAGTGAACCTCAGATCCCTATCCGACACTATAGATCTTGGTACACCATGCAAACGTACAATCTCAACAATGTACAACTCTACAAGCTTATTCAAGGTATACATAGTATGCACAGGCAATAAATGCGCACACTTCATAAGGCGATCCACAATCACCCAAACAGAATTCTTCTTTGATGGCGATAAAGGCAACCCAGACACAAAGTCCATGGTGATCCTCTCCCATTTACATTCAGGGATTCTTAACAGCTGTAACAACCCTGAAAGAAACTGATGTTCAGCCCTACCCGCTGACAAACCATACATTTGCTCACATACTCAGCGACATCTTTCTTCAAACCCACCCAATAGTACTCATCCTTCATATCACGATACATCTTTGTACTACCAGGGTGCATAGCAAACGGACTACTCTGAGCTTCGGCAAGAATAGTGCGCCTCAACTCAACATCATTCGGCACCACTATCCGACTACTAAAACATAAAACACCATAATCATTAAAACATAAATCAGATGGCCTATCATCAGCAATATCATGAACATGTGGCACCAAGGAATCATCCAACAGTTGTTTATCCTTTATCAACTGGATTAGAGATGGTTTCACTTGCAATTCCGCAACAAGACCACTATCCCGCGATATGCTCAAGCTAGCAATCATCACTCTTAACTCCAACGCCACTTTCCTGCTCAAAGCATCAGCCAAACCATTGGCCTTCTCCGGATGATACTCGATCGTTAGATCGTAATCCTTAAGCAATTCCACCCATTGTCATTGCTTAAGATTCAACTCTTTCAGAGACATCAGATACTTCAAACTCTTGTGATCCGTGTACATAGTACACTTCTCACCATAGAGATAATGTCTCCAGATCTTTAGGGCGAAAACCACTGCGACCTGCTTAATATCATGCGTAGGATAATTGCGCTCATTCAGTTTCAACTGTCGCGATGCATAAGCCACCATCTTACCCTCTTACATTAACACACACCCCAAACCAACATAGGATGCGTCACTATACACCACAAACTCTTTCCCTGATTCAGGTTGAACCAAGATAGGAGCTTGTGCCAAAGCTGCTTTTAGCTTCTCAAAAGCTTGCTGTCTCGCTTCCGTCCACTCATATTGAACATCCTTTTGTAAAAACTTCGTCAAAGGGGCAACAGTCTTAGAAAATCCATACACAAACCTTTGGTAGTATCCTGCCAACCCAAGGAAACTACGAACTTCATGAACGGACTTAGGAGGCTTCCAATTCATCACTGCCTCAACCTTTTGAGGATCAACTCGAATCCCAAGCTAGATCCACCTGCTCGGCTCGTCAAACCAAGATTGAATTCAATGTCCTTGGCTATAGTGACCAAGACATCAAAATCAGAGTAATCAGTTGCAAGCATATAGGTTTTTACATCCACCACCAGCCCGTAACGGAAATGTTCACACCTTTCTCTCTCGCAAGGAATCAGCTCAGGTGCATATTGGCTATGGCGAATAAACTAAATCTCATATTCAGCCACAGACATGCTCCCTTGCACTAGGGACATAAACTCCATCTTCTTCTCGTCGAGATAGCAAACTCCCAGATATTTCCGCTTGAATGCTTTCAAAAAGAATGTCCAAGTCACTCCATCATCCTCCAATCCAAAGATAGTGGTCGTCCACCACGTATATGCATCACCATGCAGTAGTGACACAATGCAACCCAGCTTCTGAACATTATTGCAGTTCAGCTATCCAAGTATCCTCTTGGTGCTCTCCTACCAAGACTGAGAACCTTCCGGTGTCAAACCTCTAAACTCAGTCCCTCCTAGACTGCGGAGACGCTCAAACGACAATCTCACATTAGCACAATCCTGAGGTACAGCTCCATGAACTCTAGCTACTGCTGTCTAGAAAGCTCCAGCAATAACATGTATCAACACTGTCATATCAGGAGCAGCTTGCCCCTGGTCTCCCTCGGGTCCAGCAACCCCAGCACCAACTCCAGCAGCATCAACCCCAGCTCCACCACCACCAGGTGGTCCACTAGGGAGATGAGGAGGTAAATCCTCAGCATTCTCTACGTTCTCATTCTCAGCCATAGACCGAGTATTGATTCTCAGCTCTCTACGTGGCCCATAACAAAAACAATCCACTGACAAAAATGCAACAAACACAATTAGGCATAATAAGGTAAGTAATCCAAGTACTCAAGCTCATTTTTGAAAACAACTCTTCTCATTAGTAATGATATGGCAATGGGATCCCCAACAACACTCCAAACATAGCATAGCATCACAATTTCATCTCAATTGAATAATACATCAATATTCATACATCATACTTTCACCGAAAAGTCACGATCACGCATAACCACATACAATAACCACATACCAAGCCCCAATTATTTGATAACCTAGCTCTGATACCAACAAATGTAACCCCCTTATCCCCGGCCTAGACGTTTGACCCGAACTACAAAAATTACACGGGGAAAACCAAAGTCAACCTTGATTAACGACCCTTTTTTTCTTTTTAATCTTTTCTAGATGCACATTAAGCCTATGTGAACACTCAAGAATCATAGGAGAGAAAGGCACATCGATCGGAAACCATTTAGGGACTCAATTGCATAAATTATACTTTTAGGGACCAAAATGTAATTTTTAGAAATTATAAGGACTTTGCTGATTTTAGGTTTACCAATATGTAATTAGTCATATTACATGCTCCTCTATCAAATTTCAACTAAAAGAGACATTCCAAGCGCAAGAAATTGCATCCACAACATTCAGGACTAAAACGTAAAGCATGAAAACTTAAGACAATTCAAATCAACATCCAACAGTCATCCGTTTCAGAACACCCACCCTTCGTACCAAAACACCCGTATCAAAACGGTGTTTACCATTTCGGTACTCGGGTGCGTTCTGAGACCAGTATCGAAACAGTCCTCTCCAGTATCCAAACTGTTCCGAAACACCTTCAGTTGTTCCGAAATGCTATGGCCATTAGAGGCCCCTGTTCCGAAACAGTTAAGGGTGTTTCGATACACCCTGCACTGTGACAACATAAACTGTTGGTTTTTCACCTTAAAACCCACACAAACATGCTTCAAAAAGTACCACAGCATACCAACAACCCATTTAGACACCAAAGACCATATTCAAGACCCTTAAGCTAGAGCATGGCATGAAACACAAAAACATTCAATCTAAAGGCATGCTTCTTAGTCACAAATATAAATATGAGCTCTCAAACCTCAAACCAACCAATTTGACAATTTACAACTCATAAAAGCCATCACAAACATGCCACAAACTTAGGGAGTTCAAAACACATCTCCCAAATACAACATTGGTATCCCATTGCCAAATATCAAAACTAAAGTGTATAAAAACATCACCATACATGAGCTTTGCACTTCCTTGGATTTTCTTAACCTTCTTGCTGCCCAAAAACACCTCAACTATCTGCATTATTGGTAAAAGAGAGTGTAAGCACATTTGCTTAGTGAGGAATGCTCTAAAGGAAACCAACACAATAATGCATTCTTTAAAACACTTTCTCAAAAGCTTTTTCTACAACATGCTCAATCTATCTCATGCTTGAAAACCGTTCCAAAGCAACTCTTCATTGAAAACACATGTACCTCAATTCTATCTCATGCATTTACACAATGCAAAACTCATGGCAAGGTCATACACATGCTTGTAAAAACGAAATCATTTCATATACAAATCTAAAATGCATTTCTCGTAGCATAAATCATCTCAACAATATGTTCATGTGAATCAAAAACATTTTCATATATTATATTGGCATTTCACATCTCATTATTACTCGGATATACAGACAACATTCTCAAACCACTAGACGCTTCTGGTGTAATCGCACATACCGTACTCACTTGTCTAGTAACATAATTTCCGGTGGAATCTCACATCACCGTCCTCACATGGCGGAATCTCTCATCGCCATAAAGCTTGGGTATTTCACCAAGTCCTACCCAATGGAATGCCCATCATCGGTTCGCTCCCTTTGGATTAACCAAAGAGCACGTACGAATTTTTAGTTTATAGTGCACTCTCATCCTATTGATCAATCAATTATATCCGGTAAGTATCTCATCTTCCATGCCGATATACTATGTCAAATCATCATCTCACCTACTATTTTTCATGCAACATTTCCCAAATCTTTCTCATCTTATTTCAGAATCATAACATTTTCCGTACTTTAAAACAAAAGCTCAAGACTCAACAATGCAACATGTTATTTCATGAAATCATTTCAAGCATCATCTCATGGTACAAATCATGCATAAAAATAGTAGGAAGTTATCTATCTCAAACCATGAGCATGTAAAAGCATTTTAGGGGCAACCACCACATATGAGAGAGTAATCTAGCCAATACTTACTTCCGAACTTAGGAAGGTATTTCAAACCTTTCCTAAATCCCCAAACCTTGTTTCTTTGTCCCTCAAGGACTTCTAAAATCATTCGCACTCACCGATTACGTTTCGCTTGCTTGCCGAAACGCTATCTAAACTCCCGGATCAACAACAAAGGCGTCTAAAGATGTCTCCCCTATTTATAACACATAAGAGCAGAGGATTAATGCATCATCATGCATTGAAATCATCAACCACACACCTAAACTCGCTGCTCTACTCAAGAACCTCATCTCGGCTACCAAACACAACCGAAATCATCTCCAAAATCTTTCAAAACAAAGCCCAGTCAAGATCTACCACTTCTAATCATTTATAAACATCAACCAACATAAATAATCACCACAAACTCGTCCTTATACCTCCAGCTGTAACAGAACACCAAAATCACCCCAAAACCACCATTCTAGCATACAAAACTTAGGAATCCAAGCCTATTCGGGATTTATTTGATAAAATCTCATTTATAACATCAATCAACATCCAAAATACATTAGAAAACAACCTAAAAAAGAGCCTAACCATCAACCACGAAAATCATCAAGATCACTCCAAAAACCTTGAGTTTTAATACAATTAATTGTTTCTAACATTAAAGCAACTCAAAAATCATTAACAAAGGATTGATAACTTGGGAATCTCAGTAAAGAACTGATCATTAGAGGAGAAGGACGAAGCTTACCTTTAATGGATGATTTCTCCTTGAATTGGGCATGTTTTCTTGAAAATTCAATGTGAAAACAAAATGATTTGGTGAGGAAAAGATTAGGAATCAAAAGGGATGAAAATCATAGGCTAATTGATGGAGGAAATGTGTTTGGCTGAAAGGAAATTAAGAGAAAATGAAATGAGAGAAAATTGACGTAAGTTAGTTACGAAAAGTCAAAGATAGTTTTCCTTTTAATTATCTTTATTTTCCTTAATTAAAACATTATTAAAATCACCCAAATTAAGGAGAAACCTGATTAAAAACATTTTGGTAAAATTAGCTCCTTAAAGATTCAAAGTTTCAATCCTTTAGAAAACAATCACTATTTAACTTTTGCAAAAACTACGATTTGGTCACTACACCGAAATGTAGTATTTCCAAACCTTATTTTGTAAAATTGATTTCACCATAAACATTCATATAATAAATGAGGATTTTTAGATATTTTCCATAGTTTTAAAGCATCCCGAACTAGGTGTTCCCTAAATCTCCCTTTAAGATTCGAACTGTTCTCGACCGGTCTGATTCGGACTCTAAAACATCTAGGCCCAAATTTGGGGCGTTACATATTGCGTGGGGTTGAAAAAGTATGTTGCTGATTTTGTGAGCAAGTGTATGGTTTGCCAGCGTGTGAAGGCTGAGCATCAGTTTCCGTCTGGGGTTGTTGCAACCTTTGAAGATACCAGAATGGAAGTGGGAAAGTATTACGATGGATTTTGTGTCCGGTTTGCCTTTGAACCCATTAAAGAAGAACTCCATTTGGGTTATTGTGGATCGTCTTACAAAGTGTGTTGCATTTCTTGGCTGTTCATACTACGTATACTTTGGATAAGTTAGCGGAGCTGTATATTGTTTAGATTGTGCGTTTGCATGGTGTTCCTTAGTCTATAGTGTAGGATAGAGATCCGAGGTTTACAACGATATTTTGGGAGTGTTTACATCAAGTGTTGGGTTCGCGCTTGAACTTCAGCACCTCATATCATCCTCAGACGGATGGACAATCAAAGCGAGTTATCCAGGTGCTAGAGGATATGTTGAGATGTTGTTTGATATATTTCCATGGTTCTTGGGAAAAATAGTTGCCCTTGGTGGAATTTTCTTATAATAATAGTTTCCAGGTGAGTATACAAATAGCTCTGTATGAAGTTTTGTATGGAAGAAAGTGTAGAACGCCTCTTTGGTGGGCGGTGGCGGGGCAAAAGTTGGTTTCCTTGCCTTATTTGCTTAAGGGAACAAATGAGAAGGTGAAACTCATATCTGAGCAATTGAAGGCTGCTTTGGATCGTCAAAAGTCTTATGCATATTTAAAACCTAAGGAGATTGAGTTTGCAGTTGAAGATTGCGTATTCTTGAAAGTATCACCTTGGAAGAAGGTGATGAGATTTGGACATAAGGGTAAGCTTAGTCCATGGTTTATTGGACCTTATGAGGTTGTGGAGTGAGTTGGTCCTGTTACATAACTGTTGAGGTTGCCTCCCGAGTTGGAGAAAATTCATGATGTGTTTCATGTTTCAATGTTGCGAAGGTATAGATCGGATCCGTCTCATTTGATGCCTGTTGAGGACATTGAGTTGGATCCGAATTTGTTCTATGATGAGGAACGAGTGGGGATCCTTGATTCTAGTAGCAAAGTTCTTCGTGGTAAGACGATTGAACTTGTGAAGGTGTTGTGGCGACATCGGGGAGTTGAAAAGGCCACATGAGAAAGCAAAGCAGACATGTTGAAGCAGTTTCCGCATCCTTTTCCATCAGGTAAAAGTTTGAAGCCAAAATTTCCTAAGTGAGAGAGAGTTGTAACACCCCAGTTTTAGGCCTAGGTGTTTTAGGCATCGGTTTGGGTTAGTCGAACCTAGAGTTAGAGATTCGAGTCTTTAAGGACGGTTCAAGGAAATTATGATTCTGGATAAGGTAAAAATATGATAAAATTTTATAAAATCATCTAAAATGATATAGATGGGTTTGGTAAAATCAATTTTATAAAATGAATTTTGGAACGTGTACATTTTGGGCAGTGACAAAATTGTAAAGATTTAAAATTGTGGAAAAGTGTGATTTTTAAAGAAGAGTCAAATTCTTAGAATCTTTAGGGAGCTTTATGGGAATTGAGCCTTTTCTCTACTTTGGCATGCGTTTTAAATTTTTAATTAAAAATTAAAGACTTGATTTATTAATTAAAAGAGAGGTAGTTATTTTGTTAAACAAAATTGGACGTAACTCTTTCATTTCTCATTTTCTCTTCAGCCAATCACTATCTCTTTTCTCCGAATTTCCAGATTTCTTCCTCTTTCTTTTTCTCACTTAATTTCCAACTCTTTCCTTAAGATCTCTCTTGATTTTCCTCAAGTTTCTTGAAGTGAAAACTTGCCAAATTGGAAGAAAAGCAAGGATTGGAGGGGAGAATTCTTCGGAAGCTTTGGGCAATGTTCTGGGAGCTTCGGACGCTTGATTTTCGTGTCGGCAATTGAGGTTTCGTTTTTCGGTGAGTGGAATTGGTTTAAAAGCTTTTCAAAGGTTTAAAACCAAGTTTGGGGGTTTAAATTACGCTTGAAATGTTAATCTAAGCTCAGAAGTAAGTTTGAGATGTTTCGCTCTCGTTTCTCTATTTTATCCCATTGGTTTTATGATCATGCTCTTGTTTTGAAGATATAAATGCACCTACTGTTTTATGCATATTTTGAGAAATGATTTGATGATTTATGTGATCCCAAGAGATAAATTTATGCTTTCAAAGAGATAAAACTTGTTGAAAAAATTCTATGCATTGTTTATGCTTTTGAAATGGGATGAGAAACGGTTTTTGTTTATGAATTGAAAAACAATAGGTAAATGATGTTGAAAATGAGTTTATTGGCATGAGATGAGATTATTGTTAGTGGATATAATTGGTCGACCAATAGGATGAGAAGTGCACTATAAAATACAAAATTCGTACGTGCTCTTTGGTTTGGGCAATGGGGGTAGTGCCATCCTGTTCCAAAGTGAGAGTCCAATGATGTGAGATTCCATCGGGGTAGGTCTTCATGAAACACCCAAGCTTTTGTGGCGATGAGAGATGCCACCATGAGAGTCCGATGATGTGAGATTCCACCGGGGTAGGACTTGACATTTAGTCAAGCTATTCGCATATCCGACTAATGTTGTTAAAATGCCAATTTATGAGATTGATTATGAGATTCACATGTACCTTGTTATAATTGATTTTACGCATAATGCTTTGCATTGGAGAATATGATTTGAGAAATGCTTTTTGAGATTTAAGCATGTAAGGCTATGCCTTGAGACTTTTCATTTGTTTAATGCATGAGATAGATGGTACATGTGACGAAAATGATGTGGTTTTGCTATGAAAATGATTCCATGCATGAGATAGAAAGAACATGATGAGATTGTGATTTCTAATTGAAAGATTGTTTTGAAAAACTGCATTTTTATTGTTTAAAATGAGCATTCCCTCACTAAGAAAATATGCTTACGCTCTCTTTTTTCAACAATGCAGAGAATTAGCTTGTGGGGACAACTTAGAGGCAAGAAGGTTTCCAATAAATTTGACTAAGCTCAAGTATGATTTTATATTTGCTTATTAGTAATAATAATTAGCAATGGGTGGATTTTATATGATGGGAGATTGTATTTTGGAACTCCCTCATTTGAGGCATGTTTGTAATGCTCTTAATGGTTTGTAAAAGGCCTTTAATTGGTGTTTAAAGTTTTGGGTTGAGTTTTGACTCTTGAGTGGCTTTCTTGCTAGGATGCATGCCTTTAGATTTTCCTTGATGCAATTAGCCATGCTTGAATGCTAAAATTGCTGCTTATGTTTGAGGAACAATGTTTATGTATGATGTATGCATGTTAAAAACATGTTGGATTGGTTTAAGCTGGAATATGGGGTGAAAAGCCAACAAAATCTGTTATTACAGGCCCAGGTGTTTCGAAACACTCGAGCCTATATCAAAACGGGGTGCCTGAAATGGCCTTGGTGTATCGAAACGAGTAAGCTTTGTTCCAGTACGGTTTGCTACTGGAAACCATGGTTTCGAAACACTTCAAATGCATTTCGGTACGAGCTCGTGTTTCAAAACAGGGTTTAGTGTTTTGAAACAAGTGAAAGTTATGTTAGTTAATGGAACGCTCTGTGTTTCGGAACAGGGCCTTGTGTTCTGAAACGGGTGGTAGTTAAGTTTGTTAATGGCATGTTCTGATGTTCTGATTCTTTGTGTTTTAATCCATGAATGTTTTGGATGCAATTCAATGAGCATGAGTGATTATTTTGAGCTTTGATTTGACAGATATGCATGCAATGAGACTGATTAAAGGTTGGTAACACGAATTTTCTTTAAGTCCTTGTGAGTCGGGAAAATTACAAATTAGTCCCTACAAATCGAATTAGACGAAATTGATGAACGTTTGAGTGTTTTTGATCCGCTTCAATGTTTAACTAATAAGAACCTAATTCGCATCTAGATGAGATAAAAAGAAAAAATTAGGGTTGTTTATTGAGGCAAATCTTCATGCTTTACTTTAATATTCCCCGTGTGACATGTTCGGTTCGGTCTATCGCCTAGGCCGGGTTGAGGGGGTTACAAAAACACCAAAACGCCTTTTTGAACAACAAAAATCACCTTCAATTACTCTCTAAACTCAGCCCAACCAAAATCTAACACTTCCATCTAATTATAATCATCAATTAACATCCAAAAACACCCTAATTGCATCCGTAAACCTCCAGCAACACCAAAACCACTTGATCAAGCCAAAAAACCAAAATATAACAACCTAAAAAACTAGAGATCCAATCTATTTCAGGATTGTTATGATAAAACCTTATTTCAACATCATTTAACATCTAATTCTTGATTAAAATCAATCTCAAATCACCCAAAATAGTACACATTCTAAAATCTTGAGAAATTATCATTTAAAGCTAGATTTACCAATTTTCATCAATTAAATCATAAAACATTGTCAACAACCATATTTAGAGAGCCAGAGACTTGGGAATTTCATTAAAGAACCTTGATTAGAGGAGTTGAATGAAATTTACCTCTAACCTTTGCCATTTCCTTCAAATGACAAGATTTTGTAGATTTTCTTCAAGATTGCACCAAGATCAATGGAAGGAAAACCAAGGAAATCATTTGGAAACCAGCAAGAGGTAGAAAGATGGATATCTCTAAAGTTTTGAAGAGAAAAATGAGTGTTTAGCTATTTGGAAAAAAGAGAGAAATGAAAGTTACGTCAAAACAGTCCTTAAAAACATATTTTGCATTTATTAAAAAATAGTCACTAATCCGAAATCTCAATCTTCCAAAATCTATTTTCTAAAATTGACTTTACCAAACCTTTATCCAAATTTTTAGAAGATTTAAGAAAATATTCCAAGAATTTTCTCATATTCCGAACCACGTTATCCCTGAACCACTCCTGAAATAACCCTAATCTCTAATCAACCTCCATTACTTCTAGGCCCGAAATCAGGGCGTTACAACAAGACTCAATATAGTCATGTTGCAGCTTGCAGACAGATCTTATGCGCATATAGAGGTAAAAATCAAAGACATTTTGGTATGACGGATAAATTTATTTTTCCCGCTAACTTTATTGTTTTGGATTGTGAAGAAGATGAGTTCGCACCTATTATTCTTGGGAGTCTGTTCTTAGCGACGGGAAGGACCTTGATTGATGTTGAGAGAGGAGAGGTCACTATGCTGGTAAATGAGCAGGAAGTCGCGTTCAATGTTTTCAAAACCTTAAAGTGTGATGATGCTTCAAAAGAATGCCAAGTCATTCAGGCCACCACTGAATTTAATTTCTATGTGGAGGAGTATTTCCATGGTAATTCTCTTCTCGAGTCAGAAGAACCTAAAGTGTCGGAATGTGAGGCATACCAAGAGGCGAATTGGGTTGTAAATCGACCGTGTAAAAGTTTCAAATCCCTTGATTACTCAAGTAAGGAACATAAACCTGAAAAACCTTCCATTGAGCAACCCTATGTCTTAGAATTAAAACCATTGCCATGGCAATTGAAATATGTTTATTTGGGAAACAATAAAACTTTTCACGTAATCATTTCTTCTAAGTTGCAGCCTAAACATGGAAAGAGGTTGATTGACATGTTGGTGCTGCACTAAAAGGCAATAGGTTGGACAATCGCAGACCTGAAGGGAATCAGTCTGGCAGTGTGTATGCACAGGATCTTGTTAGAGGATGGCCATAAGAAATCCATTGAGGCTAAGAGAAGACTTAATCCTACCATGAAGGAAGTCGTGATGAAGGAAATCATCAAGTAGCTTGACGCCAGTATCATATATCCTATTTTTGATAGTTCATGGGTAAGTTCGGTACAATGTGTATCGAAAAAGGAAGGTATAATTGTGGTAAGTAATGAAAACAAGTCAACTCATTCCAACTAGGACTGCCAGTGGTTGGAGAGTTTGTATGGATTACCGTAAGTTAAATAAGGGTACTTGGAAAGATCATTTTCCTTTACCCTTTATTGACCAAAATGCTTGACCATTTTGTAGGAAAATCCTTTTATTGTTTTCTTGATGGATACCCAGGTCATAACCAAATTGCCATAACATCGGATGACCAAGAAAAGATTACCTCCATGTGCCCTTATGTTACATATGCATTTTAGAAGATGTCGTTCGGATTATGTAATGCTCTAGAAACCATCAAGAGGTGTATGATTGCGATTTTCTCCGATATGATGGAAGATTTTATCGAAATCTTCATGGACAACTTCTCGGTATTTGGAGACAATTTTGATGATTACCTCAACAATTTGGAGAAGGTGTTAACACGCTGTGAAGAATCTGACCTAGTTTTAAACTAGGAGAAGTGCCACTTTATGGTGGATAAAGGTATCGTGCTAGGACACAAAATCTCATCTAAGGGAATCGAGGTAGACAAGGCCAGTGTAGATATGATTGAGAAATTGCCGCCACCAAATTCATTCAAAGCGATACGAAGCTTTCTCAAAAATCCAAGTTTTTAATTTTGATGATTCTTGTGTAATTTGCTTGAATATGACAAGGTTTTTAATTTGATGATCCTTGTGCCACGACATTTGAAGCCCATAAAAAGCAACTTTCCATGGAACCCATTGTCATTCCCCTTAATTGGACCCTACCTGTCGAGCTCATGTGCGATGCGAGCGATTTCGCGGTATGAGACGTTTTAGGCTAGTAGAAAGGTACAATTTTCCATGTGATATATTACGCTAGTAAAATCCTTAATGGCGATCAATTGAATTACACCACGACTGACAAGGAATTACTAGTTGTAGTTTTCGCATTTGACAAATTTCGTTCCTACTTGATTTGTAAAAAAGGTAATTGTCCACACCGACCGTTCAGAAATTAAGAATTTGATTGCTAAAAAAGATGTCAAACCTCGTTTAATTCGTTCAATATTACTTTTACAAGAATTTGACATCAAAATTAATGACAAGAAGGGCACAGAGAACCAAGTTGGCGATCATTTGTCAAGACTGGAAGGGGGCAATAAAGATGATGATCCTTTGGAGATCCACGATGTATTCCTAGATGATCAGTTGCTAGTTGCTACTGCAACACCCTGGTATGCAGATCTAGTAAATTTTTTGGTTAGCAGTATTTTACCTTATGACCTTACTCGCGAAGGAAAGAAACGGTTTTGACATGATGTTAAGCATTATTATTGGGACGAGCCTCTGTTGTTTAAACAATGTGCAGATCAGGTCATACGACGATGTGTTCCCAAGGAGGAGCAGCAAAATGTGCTTCGATAATGCCATTCGTCACCCTATGGAGGCCATTTTGGAGGAACTCGCACAGCGGACAAATCTTACAGTTTGGCTTATATTGGCTCACTCTCTACAAAGATGCCCATGAATTTAATAAGGGGTGTGACCGTTGTCAACGGACGGGGAATATATCAAGGTAGCACGAGATGTCATTGCAAAACATCCTTTGAGGTCGAGTTGTTCGGCGTGTGGGGCATTGATTTCATGGGGCCTTTCCCATCACCTTTCGGTAACCTCTACATCTCACTTGACATGGACTATGTGTCCAAATGGGTGGATGTAGCTGCAGTTCCCAAGAATGATTCTAAGACTGTGCATCGATTCTTGCAGAAGAATATCTTCAGACGGTTTGGGACCCCATGGGCAATTATTAGTGATGAAGGCAAATAATTGTACAATAGACTTATTGCCAAGATGTTACAATGCTTTGGAGTGACTCAGAAAGTTGCCACGACATATCACCCGCAGATTAACTAGCAGGCTGAAATTTCCAACCGTAAGTTGAAGGTTATCCTCGAGAAGGTTGTCAATCCGTCTCGAAAGGATTTGTCTGTGAGAATTGATGATGCACTTTGGGCATACCGAACAACATTCAAGACGCCCTTAGGTATGTTTCCTTAAAGACTTGTCTACGGCAAGACTTGCTACCCGCCAGTAGAGATCAAGCCTAGGGCCTATTGGGCTATCAAGACCATGATAATGGATTGGGAGAGTGTAGGGTAGAAGCGTTTATTATATTTAAACGAGATAGAAAAATTACGTGCCTTAGCTTACGACAATGCCAAGATATATAAAGAGAAAACAAAGTGTTGGCATGGCAAGAAGCTATTGCCGCGAGAATTCTTGCCAGGGCAATTGATGCTCCTCTTTAACACTTGACTTAAACTCTTTCTGGGAAAACTGAAGTCGAGATGGTCCAGGTCTTTTGAGGTCGTAAAACCTTTTTCTCATGGGGCTGTTGTGATCAAGTCAACTGTGGATGGACATGAGTTTAAGGTTAATGGACAACGATTGAAGTACTATGTTGGTGCTCATATTACGTGCGATAAGGAGGTTGTATCGTTACAAGATGCATGAAAATGCTCTTTCTAAGAGTCTTTAATTTTCAAGACTTCTTATTTTTTTTATTTTTTTAATTTTGAATTGGATTTTTATTATTTTCTTTTATTTTGATTTAGTTGGTATCCTTATTTTTATTTTGATATTTATCCTTTTGTTTTTGTGATTGAATTTTATGACAAGAGCTCAAAGGAGAAGAACTTGGGCTTAGGATAAAACTTCATTTGAATTAAAATCTATCCCTTGGAAGATGGATAATCGGCTAGTTTTTAGGGGATTTAATCATCCTTTTCAAATTTTCAGCTATTTCTTAGGGGATTTAATCACCCATTTGAAAATTTTCACCCAAAAATCTTTACCCTCATTTTCTAAACCTAGCCGCACACTTAACCTCTCACCATCATTGTTCTTTTCTTTTCCCCCATTGATAACACATCCATCCATCACATCCACCAACTCTTTACTCTACCATTAAAGCTCATTATCACCCATCTACTTCATCTTCTTCCTTTACTTTCTTTCCATCTTCTGAAATCTTTAGATTTTCTTTCTTAGTTTCTTTGTTTTTTCCGATCAAGAACCCACAAACTATGGCGAAGAACTTAAAGACCATGCTTGGAGCAAGCTCACTGTAACCCCCTTAACCCGGCCCAGACGGTTGAACCGAATTAAGAAGCTTACACGGGGAAAACCAAAGTCAACCCGAAAGTCAACATTGATTAACGACCCTTTTTTTTCCTTTTTAATCTTATCTAAATGCATAATAACCCTAGATATGTTTAATAGATCAGCATACCCAAAGATCACCTCAACCAGAAAACATTTAGGGACTCGATTGCACAAATTATGAATTTAGGGACCAAAATGCAAATTCTGAAAATTATAAGGACTTAACCCAATTAAAAGTTACCAATATGAAATTAATCATCTTTCATGCTTCTCTGCCAAATTTCAGCTCAAACGAACATCTCAAACTCATTCAATTGCATATACAAAGATTTGGGACCAAAACGTAACATTTACAAACTCTGCAAAGATGCCGTTAACTGAATTAACGGTCGGGTATCGGTACGCCAAGAGTAGTATCGATACGCGGGAAAGGCAGTGACCAAACTCACAGGGAAGGTATCGATACGCTCTCCCGCGTATCGGTACAACATTTATATTTGGCCTACCGTATCGAAACACCTCGCAACCGTACCGATACCCCTGTGCAAAAAAGCACATATTTGGTTTATGCGTATCGATACGCGAGCCCGAGTATCGATACACACACCAGAACTGTCCCAAATTCAGCCCCTAAAATGCATCAAACAACAACATAATGTCATCAAATCATACCAACAAGTCATTGTATGCTTAAGGAACATAAAAGCATCAACCATACTCAAGCATGGCATCAATTTAGCAAATCCCCAATTCTAAAGGCATGCATCTTATGTAGAAAACCATTCAAGCACCATAATACCAAACCAACTTCACAAAGGCCAATTACATGTTCCATCATCAACAACAACATAAAACCAACTTAGGGAGTCCAAAACATCTCTCAAAACAACAACATAGGTTCCCCATTGCCAAATGCCAAAAGCTAATTGTGTTAAGAAACTTTCACCATACATGAGCTTAGTTCTTCACTTGGATTCTTGACCTCTTGCTGCCCTTATAAGCACTTCAATGCTCTGCATTATTGGTTTAAGAAAAGAGAGAGCGTAAGCAAATAGCTTAGTGAGGTATGCTCATTTAAAACAACTCAATAATGCATTTATAAAACACCTTTATAAACCTTAGTTCAAAACATCATTTGTACATGCACATAAGCATTTAAAACAAGCATTTCATGCTTCAAGTTTAAAATATGTCATAATGGCCACAAGTGATACAAACAATACATGATCCACACATGGACTTTTAACCACCATTGTGATCTTACAATTCACAAGGACCACACATGGACTTTTAACCACCATTGTGTCCTTAGCACAAGAATCATCCATGGACTTTTAACCACCATGATGTTCTTATAATTCACAAGGACCACACAAGGACTTTTAACAACCTTTGTGTCCTTAACAAGAACCAACCATGGAGTTTTAACCACCATGTTGTTCTTAACACAAGAACCACC
This sequence comes from Hibiscus tridactylites, assembly GCA_958450335.1. Lineage (NCBI taxonomy): Eukaryota > Viridiplantae > Streptophyta > Magnoliopsida > Malvales > Malvaceae > Hibiscus > Hibiscus tridactylites. The sequence continues at coordinate 66,350,645 of OY288283.1, read as the reverse complement.
TATGGACTTTTAACCACCATAGTGTTCTTAACCTTTCTCAAAACATCACTTGCCAATATGCATCATTTAACAACAATAATCCACTGTTTTAAAGCATTTCACAAAGCCATTAATCATCATGCAACATTATGCATTAAAACCACATTTTATCAAATGTTCAAAATAAAGATCTCTTACCTTGAGCATCCTTCAACACATGGCTTATAAAATCAGCAATGAAACATGCTAAAATATGCTTTCAAAACAGAATTTAAAACATGCAACAAATCACATTGCATACAACCATTCCATGGTTCAACATAAAGTTTGTACTTCCGAAAACTTACTCTTGAGCTTAGCTAAGATGCTTAGACTTAAACTAAGCTCCCAAACCTTCAAAACATTGGTTTCAAGGCCGAAAACCAAAATCCACTCACCGATTCCGTTTCGCCACTCGCTGAAACACCAATCAAGCTTCCGGATCACCACCACAAAGATCCAAAGATGACTCCCCTGTTTTAAACACATCAAAGCAGAGGATTAATGCATCATCATGCATTAATATCTTCAATGAAAGCACCTAAACTCGCTGCTCTCATCCACACTCCATTTTCGGCTACCAAACACAACCGAAAACACATCCAAACAACTCCACAACACTACCCAGCTAAGATCCATCAATTCCAAACATTCTTAAACCTCAATTAACATCCAAAAAGGATCTAAACACATCCTTATACCTCCAGCTATAGCAGAACACCAAGATCACCCCCAAAACAACCAAAAACTCAAGCAAAACTTAGGAAAATTAACCTATCCAGGATTGCATTGATTAAACCTCCATTTCTCATCAACTAAACATTCATTTAACATCAAAATGACACCTCAAAACAATGCCCAATCAGATCATACGAATTTCATCAAAATTAAAGCAAATCTTGCATTTAAAAGCCAAGATCAAGAATACAATTGCAAAACCTTTAATAAAACACAAATCAAGGATTGAGAACTTGGGAATTTCAATAAAGAACTAAGAATTTAGAGGAGAAGGACGTTCATACCTCTAAACTTGAGTTTCTCCCTTTTTGGAACCAAAATTCTTGAAAATCCAATAAGCAAATGCTAAGGTTTTGTTGTAGGATTGATTAGAGATCAAATGAGGATTGAAATCTAATCTTTGGAGATCAAAATCAGAGAAAATTTTGCTGGAGAAATGTGTTTGGGTTGAGAGAAAAGTTGAGAGAAAAGAAAATGGAAATTTTGGGAAAAGTTTGTTAAAATGCCAAAATATCTTTCCCTCTCTTTTACCTTTATTTTAAAACCTTTAATTAATTGATAAATATTCAGAAAAATTTGGAGAAACTCTTTTGGGTAAATAGCTCCTTAAAGATTCAAAGTTTCAATCCTTTTTAAAACAGTCACACAGTTTTCAAAAATTACATTTTGTAAAATTGATTTCACATTTCTCTTATATATAATAAAAGAGGATTTTAAGACATTTTTCCATATTTTTAATGCAACCCGAACTAGGCTTTCCTAAATTCACCCTTTTATATTCGAAACGCGATCCGACTGGACCGGTCCAAACCCAAAACTTTTAAGCCCAAAATTGGGGCGTTACAACTCTCCCCCCCTTAAGAAATTTCGTCCTCGAAATTTACCTGAAGGAAAGAGGTACGGAAACTGCTTCAGCATGTCATCCTTCTATTCCCACGTGGCTTCCTCAACACCACGATGTTTCCACAACACCTTTACCAACTCAATGGTCTTGCCCCGAAGAACTTTACTATCCGAATCCAGAATCTTCATCGGTTCCTCATCATAGGTCAAATCCGGATTCAATTCCACTTCTTCCACAGGCATCACATGTGAAGGATCCGATCTATACTTCCGAAGCATAGAAACATGAAACACATCATGAATCTTTTCAACCTCTTGCGGTAACCTCAACTTGTACGCAACAGGACCCACACGTTCAACCACCTCGTATGGTCCAATGTACGTAGGGCTCAACTTACCCTTTCGACCAAACCTCATCACCTTTTTCCAAGGCGAAACCTTCAAAAACACACGGTCACCCACCGCATACTCAATCTCCTTACGCTTTAGATCCGCGTAAGACTTTTGCCGATCGGAAGCCGCCTTCAAACGCTCACAAATGAGCTTCACCTTCTTGGTGGTTCCTTTCAACAAAGCTGGCATCGAAACCAACTTCTGCCATGTTTCAGCCCAACACAGAGGAGTCCTACACTTCCTCCCGTACAACGCTTCATAAGGTGCCATTTGAATACTTGCCTGATAACTGTTATTATAGGCAAACTCCACCAAAGGCAAATGTTTCTCCCAAGAGCCCTGAAATTCAATCACGCAGCACCTCAACATATCTTCCAAAACCTGGATAACACGCTCGGACTGACCATCCGACTAGGGATAATAAGATGTACTGAAACTCAACCGTGTACCCAAAGCTTGATGCAAACACTGCCAAAAACGCGATGTAAACCTCGGATCCCTATCCGACACAATCGAATTAGGCACACCATGCAGCTGCACAATCTCAGCAATGTACAGCTCTGCAAGCTTATCCAAGGAGTACGTAGTATGCACATGCAAGAAATGCGCACATTTCGTCAAGCGATCCACAATCACCCACACCGAATTCTTCTTCGATGGTGACAAAGGCAAACCAGATACAAAATCCATGGTAATCCTTTCCCACTTCCATTCAGGAATCTTCAACGGTTGCAACAAACCTGACGGAAACTGATGCTCAGCCTTAACTCGCTGACACACCATGCACTTGCTTACAAACTCAGCAACATACTTCTTTAAACCCACCCAATAGTACTCATCACGAAGATCACGATACATTGTGGTACTACCAGGGTGCATAGCAAAAGGACTACTATGACCTTCAGTCAGAATAGCACGCCTCAACTCAACATCACAAGGCACTACTATCCGACTCCCAAAAAACAACACTCCATCATCATTAAAACAAAAATCCGAAGGCTTACCCTCCGAAATATCCTGAATATGCGGTACCAAGGAATCATCCAACAACTGCTTTTCCTTGATCAACTGAACCAATGATGGTTTCACTTGTAACTCAGCCACAAGACCACCATCACGCGAAATACTCAAACTAGAAAACATAGCCCTCAACTCAACAGCCACCTTTCTACTCAAGGCATCCGCTACAACATTAGCTTTTCCAGGGTGATACTCAATCGTCAAATCATAATCCTTGAGCAACTCCAACCAACGTCGCTGCCTAAGATTCAACTCCTTCTGAGACATCAGATACTTCAAACTCTTGTGATCCGTGTACACAGTACACTTCTCACCATACAGGTAATGTCTCCAAATCTTCAAGGCAAAAACCACTGCAGTCAACTCAATGTCATGCGTAGGATAATTGCGCTCATGCACCTTCAACTGTCGTGACGCATAAGCCACCACCTTACCCTCTTGCATTAACACACATCCCAAACCAACATAGGACGCATCGCTATACACCACAAACTCTTTCCCTGATTCAGGTTGAACCAAGATAGGAGCTTGCGTCAAAGCTGCCTTAAGCTTCTCAAAAGCCTGCTGCCTTGCTTCTGTCCACTCATACTTAACATCCTTCTGCAACAACTTTGTCAAAGGTGCAGCAATCTTTGAAAATCCATCCACGAACCTTTTGTAGTATCCCGCCAAACCAAGGAAACTACGAACTTCATGAACAGACTTAGGAACCTTCCAATTCATCACCGCCTCAATCTTCTGAGGATCAACACGAATCCCCTCAGCAGAAACCACATGACCTAGAAACACCACTTCCCTAAGCCAGAACTCGCACTTGCTCAGCTTGGCATAAAGCTGATTCTCCAACAAAGCTTGCAACACAATCCTCAGATGCTCTTCATGCTCCTCCTCAGTACGCGAGTACACGAGGATATCATCGATGAACACCACAACAAACTTATCCAAGTATTCATGAAACACTCGGTTCATCATATCCATGAAAGCTGCAGGAGCATTTGTCAAACCAAACGGCATCACAAGGAACTTATAATGCCCATACCTCGTCCTGAAAGCTGTCTTTGGCACATCCACATCTTTAACCTTCAACTGGTAATACCCTGACCTTAAGTCAATCTTAGAGAACACAGCTGCTCCCCAAAATTGATCAAAAAGATCATCAATTCTCGGCAATGGATACCGATTCTTGATAGTCAACTTGTTCAGCTGACGGTAATCAATGCACATTCTCATAGTGCCATCCTTCTTCTTCACGAACAAGATCGGTGCACCCCAAGGCGACACACTCGGCTGAATGAAACCACGATCCAGCAACTCTTGCAATTGCGTCTTCAACTCCTTCAACTCCTTAGGTGCCATTCTATACGGAGTAATGGACACTAGAGTTGTGTTCTCATACAACTCAATCCCAAACTCCACTTCACGATTAGGAGGCAATCCAGGCAACTCCTCAGGAAACACTCCAGGAAACTCTCGCACAGTCCTGATATCTTGCACACGCAACTCCTTAGTACTAGGATTCATCACAAAAGCTAGATAGGCCTCACAACCTTGCCTCAGCATCCGGCTCGCCTCCAACGTAGACACCACATTGGCAAGAAACTTCAAATTCTCGCCAACCACAACAACCTCATAATCATCCGCAAGCTTCAACGAAACTCGCTTATTCTCACAATCCACTACAGCTCGATGCTCAACAAGCCAATCCATACCAAGGATTACATCAAAACCATAGAAAGGCAACTCCATAAAATCAACAGGAAAAACATGATCTTGCACAACCAAAGGACTTCTTCTATAAAGCTTTCGAGTCACAACAGTCTCACCAAAAGAACTAGTGACACGCATACCAACATCCAAAGATTCAACAGGCAAACCAAGCAATTCAACATGCTCACGCAATATGTATGAGTGTGTAGAGCCAGAATCAATCAAGGAAAGTATTGACAAGGATTGCAAAGTGAAAGTACCTGTGATCACATCCGTGTCATTTCTCCCCTCCCTCTGAGCGTACACCTTCACCTGGCCACCACCCTTAGGCTGAACAGCTACAACATGAGCCACGTTTCGACCACCTTCCTCTCTACGTTGGAAGTTACCACGGCCACGCCCACGACCTCTCTGTGGTGCAACAACTACAGGAGCACGCCCTTGGCCACCAGCCAACATAGGACACTCTCTTCTCAAGTGATCCGTAGATCCACAGTTCCAGCACGAATTACCAGCCGCCACAACAGGAGCTTGCACCTCCCTCACAGCTCGAGGACAATCACGCTTCATATGGCCACGTGATCCACATGTCCAACATGCGTTCGGTTCAGCTCTTGCCTTGCCTCCCTGAGAAGGCACACCACAACCTCGTTTAGCCGAAGACTGATACCTCTGATCACGTCCCCTCTTGTTCCGTCCACCACCGGAACTACACTCAGCAACCCGCTAACCAGCACCAGAACCAGCACTTCTAGAAGATAAACCCAAATTCATCTCAATGTCCTTTGCTCTCCCAACCAGCACATCAAAATCATTATACTCAGCAGCTAACATATACGTCTTTACTTCCGTCACCAATCGATAACGGAACCTTTCACACCTCTCCCGCTCATCCAGAACAAGCTCAGGTGCATACTGACTGAGTCGGACAAACTGAACTTAGTACTCACCCACAGACATATTCCCTTGGATAAGAGACATGAAATCTCTTTTCTTTTCATCTAGGTACCTCACACCCAGATATCTTCTCTTGAACGCGTTCTAAAAGAACGTCCAGGTCACATCAGCATCCGCCATCCCAGAGATAGTGGTTTTCCACCAAGTGTATGCATCGTTTTGCAACAATGATACCACACATCCCAGCTTCTGCACATCAGTGCAATTCATTTGACCCAAGATTCTCTTGGTACTTTCCAACCAAGACTCCGAACCTTCAGCAGGCAACCCTCTGAACTCAGTCCCTCCTAGACTGCGCAAACGTTCCAAAGGTAGTCTAGCTCCAGCATCTCCCTGATGCCCAGCTCCTTGAGCTCCAGCTACTGCTGCTCGAAAAGCACCAGCAATAGCTTGTACCAGCATTGTCATGTCAGGAACAGCTTGCCCCTGACCAGCTTCAGGTCCAGCGACTCCAGCACCAGCACCAGCTGCAGCTCCTTCACCCCCAGCACCACCACCACCAGGCGGAGGAGGTAAATCCACCACATTTTTAGCATTCTCTTCACTTTCATTCTGAGCCATAGCTCTCGTATTAACCCTCAACTCTCTACGAGGTGCCATACTCTAACAATGCAATCACAATGCAAATAGACAAAGTCAGGCCCATCAAGGTAAGCAATCCAAGTACTCAAGCTCATTTTCCATTTAAAAACAACATCATTACATCAGCTTTGATTTGGCAATGGGTCCCACTAACATGCTTTCACCACAGCATACACCACAATTGTAACATGCTTACAATTCACACATCACGCTTTCACTCAACAAGCATACAAAGCATACATACAAAATCAACCACATATTCATTTCCAATTACACGAGAACCTGGCTCCGATACCACCAAATGTAACCCCCTTAACCCGGCCCAAACCGTTGAACCGAATTAAGAAGCTTACACGGGGAAAGCCAAAGTCAACCCGAAAGTCAACCTTGATTAACGACCCTTTTTTTTAATCTTATCTAAATGCATAATAACCCAAGATATGTTCAAGAGATCAGCATACCCAAAGATCACCTCAACCAGAAAACATTTAGGGACTCGATTGCACAAATTGTGAATTTAGGGACTAAAATGCAAATTCTGAAAATTATAAGGGCTTAACCCAATTAAAAGTTACCAATATGAAATTAATCATCTTTCATGATTCTCTGCCAAATTTCAGCTCAAACGAACATCTCAAACTTATTCAATTGCATATACAAAGATTTGGGACCAAAACGTAACATTTACAAACTCTGCAAAGATGCCATTAACTGAATTAACAGTCGCGTATCGGTACGCCAAGAGTAGTATCGATACGCGGGGAAGGAAGTGACAAAACTCAGAGGGAAGGTATCGATACGCTCTCCCGCGTATCGGTACAGCATTCATATTTGGCCTACCGTATCGAAACACCTCGCAACCGTACCGATACCCCTGTGCAGAAAAGCACATATTTGGTTTATGTGTATCGATACGCGAGCCCGAGTATCGATACACACACCAGAACTGTCCCAAATTCAGCCCCAAAAATGCATCAAACAACAACATAATGTCATCAAATCATACCAACAAGTCATTGTATGCTTAAGGAACATAAAAGCATCAACCATACTCAAGCATGACATCAATTTAGCAAATCCCCAATTCTAAAGGCATGCATCTTATGTAGAAAACCATTCAAGCACCATAATACCAAACCAACTTCACAAAGGCCAATTACATGTTCCATCATCAACAACAACATAAAACCAACTTAGGGAGTCCAAAACATCTCTCAAAACAACAACATAGGTTCCCCATTGCCAAATGCCAAAAGCTAATTGTGTTAAGAAACTTTCACCATACATGAGCTTAGTTCTTCACTTGGATTCTTGACCTCTTGCTGCCCTTATAAGCACTTCAATGCTCTGCATTATTGGTTTAAGAAAAGAGATAGCGTAAGCAAATAGCTTAGTGAGGTATGCTCATTTAAAATAACTCAATAATGCATTTATAAAACACCTTTATAAACCTTAGTTCAAAACATCATTTGTACATGCACATAAGCATTTAAAACAAGCATTTCATGCTTCAAGTTTATAATATGTCATAATGGCCACAAGTGATACAAACAATACAAGATCCACACATGGACTTTTAACCACCATTGTGATCTTACAATTCACAAGGACCACACATGGACTTTTAACCACCATTGTGTCCTTAGCACAAGAATCACCCATGGACTTTTAACCACCATGGTGTTCTTACAATTCACAAGGACCACACAAGGACTTTTAACCACCTTTGTGTCCTTAACAAGAACCAACCATGGACTTTTAACCACCATGTTGTTCTTAACACAAATACCACCTATGGACTTTTAACCACCATAGTGTTCTTAACCTTTCTCAAAACATCACTTGCCAATATGCATCATTTAACAACAATAATCCACTATTTTAAAGCATTTCACAAAGCCATTAATCATCATGCAACATTATGCATTAAAACCACATTTTATCAAATGTTCTAAACAAGGATCTCTTACCTTGAGCATCCTTCAACACATGGCTTATAAAATCAGCAATTAAACATGCTAAAATATGCTTTCAAAACAGAATTTAAAACATGCAACAAATCACATTGCATACAACCATTCCATGGTTCAACATAAAGTGTGTACTTCCAAAAACTTACTCTTGAGCTTAGCTAAGTTGCTTAGACTTAAACTAAGCTCCCAAACCTTCAAAACATTGGTTTCAAGGCCGAAAACCAAAATCCACTCACCGATTCCGTTTCGCCACTCGCCGAAACACCAATCAAGCTTCCGGATCACCACCACAAAGATCCAAAGATGACTCCCCTGTTTTAAACACATCAAAGCAGAGGATTAATGCATCATCATGCATTAATATCTTCAATGAAAGCACCTAAACTCGCTGCTCTCATCCACACTCCATTTTCGGCTACCAAACACAACCGAAAACACATCCAAACAACTCCACAACACTACCCAGCCACGATCCATCAATTCCAAACATTCTTAAACCTCAATTAACATCCAAAAAGGATCTAAACACATCCTTATACCTCCAGCTATAGCAGAACACCAAGATCACCCCAAAAACAACCAAAAACTCAAGCAAAACTTAGGAAAATTAACCTATCCGGGATTGCGTTGATTAAACCTCCATTTCTCATCAATTAAACATTCATTTAACATCAAAATGACACCTCAAAACAATGCCCAATCAGATCATACGAATTTCATCAAACTTAAAGCAAATCTTGCATTTAAAAGCCAAGATCAAGAATACAATTGTAAAACCTTTAATAAAACACAAATCAAGGATTGAGAACTTGGGAATTTCAATAAAGAACTGAGAATTTAGAGGAGAAGGACGTTCATACCTCTAAACTTGAGTTTCTCCCTTTTTAGAACCAAAATTCTTGAAAATCCAATAAGCAAATGCTAAGGTTTTGTTGTAGGATTGATTGGAGATCAAATGAGGATTGAAATCTAATATTTGGAGATCAAAATCAGAGAAACTTTTGCTGGAGAAATGTGTTTGGGTTGAGAGAAAAGTTGAGAGAAAAGAAAATGGAAATTTTGGGAAAAGTTTATTAAAATGCCAAAATAACTTTCCCTCCCTTTTACCTTTATTTTAAAACCTTTAATTAATTGATAAATATTCAGAAAAATCTGGAGAAACTCTTTTGGGTAAATAGCTCCTTAAAGATTCAAAGTTTCAATCCTTTTTAAAATAGTCACACAGTTTTCAAAAATTACATTTTGGTCATTAACCCAAAATGTCACTCTTCCAAACCTCATTTTGTAAAATTGATTTCACATTTCTCTTATATATAATAAAAGAGGATTTTAAGACATTTTTCCATATTTTTAATGCAACTCGAACTAGGCTTTCCTAAATTCACCCTTTTATATTCGAACCGCGATCCGACCGGTCCGGTCCAAACCCAAAACTTCTAAGCCCAAAATTGGGGCGTTACAACTCTCCCCCCCCCCCCTTAAGAAATTTCGTCCTCCAAATTTACCTAAAGGAAAGAGGTACGGAAACTGCTTCAGCATGTCATCCTTCCGTTCCCACGTGGCTTCCTCAACACCACGATGTTTCCACAACACCTTTACCAACTCAATGGTCTTGCCCCGAAGAACTTTACTATCCGAATCCAGAATCTTCATCGGTTCCTCATCATAGGTCAAATCCGAATTTAATTCCACTTCTTCCACAGGCATCACATGTGAAGGATCCGATCTATACTTCCGAAGCATAGAAACATGAAACACATCATGAATCTTTTCCAACTCTTGCGGTAACCTCAACTTGTACGCAATAGGACCCACAAGTTCAACCACCTCGTTTGGTCCAATGTACCTAGGGCTCAACTTACCCTTTCGACCAAACCTCATCACCTTTTTCCAAGGCGAAACCTTCAAAAACACACGGTCACCCACCGCATACTCAATCTCCTTACGCTTTAGATCCGCGTAAGACTTTTGCCGATCGGAAGCCGCCTTCAAACGCTCACAAATGAGCTTCACCTTCTCGGTGGTTCCTTTCAACAAAGCTGGCATCGAAACCAACTTCTGCACTGTTTCAGCCCAACACAGAGGAGTCCTACACTTCCTCCCGTACAACGCTTCATAAGGTGCCATTTGAATACTTGCCTGATAACTGTTATTATAGGCAAACTCCACCAAAGGCAAATGTTTCTCCCAAGATCCCTGAAACTCAATCACGCAGCACCTCAACATATCTTCCAAAACCTGGATAACACGCTCGGACTGACCATCCGACTGAGGATGATAAGCTGTACTGAAATTCAACCATGTACCCAAAGCTTGATGCAAACACTGCCAAAAACGCGATGTAAACCTCGGATCCCTATCCGACACAATCGACTTAGGCACACCATGCAGCCGCACAATCTCAGCAATGTACAGCTCTGCAAGCTTATCCAAAGAGTACGTAGTATGCGCAGGCAAGAAATGCGCACATTTCGTCAAGCGATCCACAATCACCCACACCGAATTCTTCTTCGATGGTGACAAAGGCAAACCAGATACAAAATCCATGGTAATCCTTTCCCACTTCCATTAAGGAATCTTCAACGGTTGCAACAAACCTGACGGAAACTGATGCTCAGCCTTAACTCGCTGACACACCATGCACTTGCTTACAAACTCAGCAACATCCTTCTATAAACCCACCCAATAGTACTCATCACGAAGATCACGATACATTTTGGTACTACTAGGGTGCATAGCAAAAGGACTACTATGACCTTCAGTCAGAATAGCACGCCTCAACTCAGCATCACTAGGCACTACTATCCGACTCCCAAAACACAACACTCCATCATCATTAAAACAGAAATCCGAAGGCTTACCCTCCGCAATATCCTGAACATGCAGTACCAAGGAATCATCCAACAACTGGTTTTCCTTGATCAACTGAACCAATGATGGTTTCACTTGTAACTCAGCCACAAGACCACCATCACGCGAAATACTCAAACTGGCAAACATAGCCCTCAACTCAACAACCACCTTTCTACTCAAGGCATCCGCTACAACATTAGCTTTTCCAGGGTGATACTCAATCGTCAAATCATAATCCTTGTGCAACTCCAACCAACGTCGCTGCCTAAGATTCAAATCCTTCTGAGACATCAGATACTTCAAACTCTTGTGATCCGTGTACACAGTACACTTCTCACCATACAGGTAATGTCTCCAAATCTTTAAGGCAAAAACCACCGCAACCAACTCAATGTCATGCGTAGGATAATTGCGCTCATGCACCTTCAACTGCCGTGACGCATAAGCCACCACCTTACCCTCTTGCATTAACACACATCCCAAACCAACATAGGACGCATCGCTACACACCACAAACTCTTTCCCTGATTCAGGTTGAACCAAGATAGGAGCTTGCGTCAAAGCTGCCTTAAGCTTCTCAAAAGCCTACTGCCTTGCTTCCGTCCACTCATACTTAACATCCTTCTGCAACAACTTTGTCAAAGGTGCAACAATCTTTGAAAATCCATCCACGAACCTTCTTTAGTATCCCGCCAAACCAAGGAAACTACGAACTTCATGAACAGACTTAGCAACCTTCCAATTCATCACCGCCTCAATCTTCTGAGGATCAACACGAATCCCCTCAGTAGAAACGACATGACCAAGAAACTCCACTTCCCTAAGCCAGAACTCACACTTGCTCAGCTTGGCATAAAGCTGATTCTCCAACAAAGCTTCCAACACAATCCTCATATGCTCTTCATGCCCCTCTTCAGTACGCGAGTACACGAGGATATCATCGATGAACACCACAACAAACTTATCCAAGTATTCATGAAACACTCGGTTCATCATATCCATGAAAGCTGCAGGAGCATTTGTCAAACCAAACGGCATCACAAGGAACTCATAATGCCCATACCTTGTCCTGAAAGCTGTCTTTGGCACATCCACATCTTTAACCTTCAACTGGTATTACCCTGACCTTAAGTCAATCTTAGAGAACACAGCTGCTCCCCAAAATTGAACAAAAAGATCATCAATTCTCGGCAGTGGATACCGATTCTTGATAGTCAACTTGTTCAGCTGACGGTAATCAATGCACATTCTCATAGTGCCATCCTTCTTCTTCACAAACAAGACCGGTGCACCCCAAGGCGACACACTCGGCCGAATGAAACCACGATCCAGCAACTCTTGCAATTGCGTCTTCAGCTCCTTCAACTCCTTAGGTGCCATTCTATACGGAGTAATGGACACTGGAGTTGTGTTCTCATACAACTCAATCCCAAACTCCACTTCACGATTAGGAGGCAATCCAGGCAACTCCTCAAGAAACACTCCAGGAAACTCTCGCACAGTCCTGATATCTTGCACACGCAACTCCTTAGAACTAGGATTCATCACAAAAGCTAGATAGGCCTCACAACCTTGCCTCAGCATCCGGCTCGCCTCCAACGTAGACACCACATTGGCAAGAAACTTCATATTCTCACCAACCACAACTACCTCATAATCATCCGCAAGCTTCAACGAAACTCGCTTATTCTCACAATCCACTACAGCTCGATGCTCAACAAGCCAATCCATACCAAGGATTACATCAAAACCATAGAAAGGCAACTCCATAAAATCAACAGGAAAAACATGATCTTGCACAACCAAAGGACATCTTCTATAAAGCTTTCGAGTCACAACAGTCTCACCAAAAGAACTAGTGACACGCATACCAACATCCAAAGATTCAACAGGCAAACCAAGCAATTCAGCATGCTCACGCAATATGTATGAGTGTGTAGAGCCAGAATCAATCAAGGAAAGTAATGACAAGGATTGCAAAGTAAAAGTACCTGCGATCACATCCGTGTCATTTCTCCCCTCCCTCTGAGCGTACACCCTCGCCTGGCCACCACCCTTAGGCTGAACAGCTACAACATGAGCCACATTCCGACCACCTTCCTCTCTACGCTGGAAGTTACCACGGCCGCGCCCACGACCTCTCTGTGGTGCAACAACTACAGGAGCACGCCCTTGGCCACCAGCCAACATAAGACACTCTCTCCTCAAGTGATCCGTAGATCCACAGTTCCAACACGAATTAAGAAGCAGATCAAAACAAAGTTTTCAAATCGGAGGGTGTGGGAGGAGCAAGGGTTTGCGTATGATGTTTCTCGGTAGAAATTTGATCTTGAAGATTTTGTCTACAAGATTACTGAAGACCATAAGTGGCCAATTTTTTATGAACAACTGAATCCGGGAAACATCTCGTGGGTAAGAAAATTTTATTCGCATGTTTTGAATCTTATAATCCTTGTGTTTTTGTGTGTGGTAGGGACATTCTTGTTGATGGCGCTGCCATCAACATATATTTTGGGTTGTACATTGAGAAAGATGAGCGTACCGAGTTTGTCGAAAATATCACCGCCGAAGAAGTGGATGAAGGTTTCCAAGATCTCACCGTCAAGGGAGCCGTATGGAATGGAGGTGTAACGCCCCAATTTTGGGCTTAGAAGTTTTGGGTTCTGACCGGTTCGGTCGGAGTGCGGTTCGAATATATAAAAGGGTGAATTTAGGAAAGCCTTGTTCGGGTTGCATTAAAAATATGGAAAATGTCTTAAAATCCTCTTTTATTGTGTATAAGAGAATGGTGAAATCAATTTTAAAAAATAAGGTTTGGAAGAGTGACATTTTGAGATAGTGACTAAAATGTAATTTTCGAAAACTGGGTGACTGTTTTAAAAAGGATTGAAACTTTGAATCTTTAAGGAGCTATTTACCCAATAAGAGTTTCTCCAGATTTTTCTTAAATATTAAAGGATTAATTAATGGTTTAAAAATAAAAGTAAAAGGGAGGGAAAGATATTTTGGGCATTTTAACTAACTTTTCCCAAATTTCCATTTTCCTTTTCTCTCAACTTTTCTCTAAACCCAAACCCATTCTCCAGCACATTTTCCCTCTGATTTTGACATCCAAATATGAGATTTCAATCCTCTTTTGATCTCTAATCATCTCTTCAACAAAACCTTAGCATTTGCTATTTGGATTTTCAAGAATCTTGGTTCCAAAAAGGGAGAAACTCAAGTTCAGAGGTATGAACATCCTTCTCCTCTAAATTCTCAGTTCTTTACTGAAATTCCCAAGTTCTCAATCCTTGATTTGTGTTTTATAAAAGGTTTTACAATTGTGTTCTTGATCTTGGGTTTAAAATGCAAGATTTGCTTTAATTTTGATGAAATTCGTATGATCTGATTGGGCATTGTTTTGAGATGTCATTTTGATGTAAAATGGATGTTTATTTGATGAGAAATTGAGGTTTAATCAATGCAATCCCGAATAGGTTGATTTTCCTAAGTTTTGCTTGAGTTTTTGGTTGTTTTTGGAGTGATCTTGATGATCTGTTATAGCTGGAGGTATAAGGACGTGGTTAGATCCTTTTTGGATGTTAATTGATGTTTAAGGATGTTTAGAATTGATGGATCTTGGCTGGGTAGTGTTGTGGAGTTGTTTGGATGTGTTTTCGGTTGTGTTTGGTAGCCGAAAATGGAGTGTGGATGAGAGCAGCGAGTTTAGGTGCTTTCATTGAAGATATTAATGCATGATGATGCATTAATCCTCTGATTTGATGTGTTTAAAACAGGGGAGACATCTTCGGATCTTTGTGGTGGTGATCCAGAAGCTTGATTGGTGTTTCGGCAAGTGGCGAAACGGAATCGGTGAGTGGATTTTGGTTTTCAGCTTTGAAACCAATGTTTTGAAGGTTTGGGAGCTTAGTTTAAGTCTAAGCAACTTAGCTAAGCTCAAGAGTAAGTTTTCGGAAAAACTCTCTTGATGATGAACCATGAGTTGGTTGAATGCAATGAGATTTGTTTGCATGTTTTAAATTCTGTTTTGAAAGCATATTTTAGCATGATTATTTGCTGATTTTATAAGCCATGTGTTGAAGGATGCTCAAGGTAAGAGATCATTGTTTTTGAACATTGCTAAATGTGGTTTTGATGCTTAATGATGCATGATGATTCTAGCTTTGTTTAATGCTTTAAAACAGTGGAATATTGTTATTAATGATGCATATTGGCAAGTGATGTTTTGAGAATGGTTAAGAACACTATGGTGGTTAAAAGTCCATGGTTGGTTATTGGTTAAGATCACAAAGGTGGTTAAAAGTCCTTGTGTGAATCTTGGGTATTTTAAGAACAACATGGTGGTTAAAAGTCCATGGTTGGTTCTTGATTAAGGTCACAAAGGTGGTTAAAAGTCCTTGTGTGAGCCTTGTGTATTTAAGAACACCATGGTGGTTAAAAGTCCATGGGTGATTCTTTCTAAGGACACAAAGGTGGTTAAAAGTCCTTGTGTGGTCCTTGTGAATTGTAAGAACATCATGGTGGTTAAAAGTCCATGGATGATTCTTGTGCTGAGGACACAATGGTGGTTAAAAGTCCATGTGTGGATCTTGTATTGATTGTATCACTTGTGGCCAATATGACATGTTATAAACTTGAAGCATGAAATGCTTGTTTGAAATGCTTATGTGCATGTGTAAATGTTGTTTTGAACTAAGATTTATAAAGGTGTTTTATAAATGCATTATTGAGTTGTTTTAAATGAGCATTCCTCACTAAGCTTTTTGCTTACGCTCTCTCTTTTCTTAAACCAATAATGCAGAGCATTGAAGTGCATTAGGGGCAACAAGGAAGCCTAGAATCCAAGTGAAGGTTTAAGCTCATGTATGGTGAATGTTTTCTAACACTATTAGCTTTTGGGCATTTGGCAATGGGGAACCTATGTTGTTGTTTTGGGAGATGTTTTGGACTCCCTAAGTTGGTTTTATGTTGTTGTTGTTGATGGAACATGTATTTGGTCTTTGTGAAGTTGGTTTGGTATTTTGATGCTTGAATGGTTTTCTAAATAGGTTGCATGCCTACACTACAAAAAAATGTACATACACTGACGCTCGGTTATACCGACGGACAAATATCGTTGCTATAGATAATATATACCGACGGAAAATAACACCATCGCTAAAAGTTCTGATGTATACCGACGGATACAGAATTTGACGGTATAGATGTAATATATACCGATGGAAAATAAGAATGCGTCGGTATAGATCATATATATACCGACGGCGTACTGAAACCGTCGGTATAGGTGAACCATAGACCGACGATTTTTTGTGTTTGTTAGTATAGGTGTAGTTTATACCGACGGTTATTGTGACCGTCGGTATAGGTGACTTAGTTTGTCGGTATAGATAAACTTTTGTGACGATATAAATAAAATATTTACCGACGGTATTTACCACCGTCGGTATAGGGAGGTTAAATTTTAATAGATTTTAATTATTTTCCCGATATAGGATTCCCCAAAAGTCCAAATCCCTAAATTAAAATTTCACCCAAATAACTCTGCTCTCTCTCGCGCTCGTCGACGGCCGTGGCTTTGAACGCCGGTCTTGGCTCCAAGCCTACGTCTTCTGCTCTCTCTCGCGCTCGTCGACGGCCGTGGCTTTGAACGCCGATCTTGGCTTCAAGCCCGCGTCTTCTGCTCTCTCTGTTTGATTCCAGGTATGCTACAAAACCTTTTCTTATAAATTCATTTTCGATTTGTTGAATGTTTGGTAGGAGTTGATTTCTCTAGTAGAATAAAGGGGTCTTGAATGTAAGATGGTAGTTAAAATTATTTCGTTTAATGGACGTAGGGATTCATGGTTACCACGATAGTCAGCTTCTTTGCAGAGTCAAACTTGGAACTTGCAGAGTCAAACATGTTGGAGATAATTTACTGTCTATTTGTTTTCTACTCTATTTAGTAAACTTGTTTTTCTCTGCATCTTTTTACATTTGAGTTGTTTTCTATTCTGTTTTCTTCAAGATTCTATTGAATTTTTTGCTAGTATTTTTTTCTACTAATGTCAATTCCAATTTGTCTAACCTGCTAGTGTTTTCTTTGCCTTTAACGTTGTCCCCTCTCTCCATTTGTGGGGCAAGACAATTCTTCTGCTGAACATTGACAGATCCAGATTAACCATTTGATTAGTAAATTTGTCTATTTGTTCACAACAGATAACTGTCTGATATAGATAATTTAGTGACCAAATTCTTCTGTTGTAACCTTTCTTTGTCCATTAGTATTTCTCTCGAAGGCTACTTCCATTGCTTAAAACAAACTTATTTATTATAGATTCATAAATCCAATCCAACACTGTAAGTTTACAAATAAAAGATTTTATAGTTAAAAATCGAATAAAATCGAATCGAGTATATCTAATACTTTAGTCCTTAACTCTGACTCAACAGTGAAGATTTTTTCAACATGAAACTAAACCAAATATAAATATATATAATAAAAAGGATTTATATCCAATACTTTGGTTGTCGTTTCGAAAGGTTAGAAATTATAAACATATTGAGTTGGTTTTCAGTTCAGTGATCAGTGAAAGTTGAGCACGAGGTTCATGGTAGTTCATAATGTTCGATGATTCACACATAATTGAAAGTTGCAGGGTTCTTGGCTCTCAATAACTGCATTTGCCTTAATACTCAAACATTTCCTTTTAGCTCAAATTTGTTCCTGCCTGAATATTTGATTTAAGACACTTCCCACCTTTACTTTTATTTTTGAAGCGTTGTTGATTTGTAAAAGAGCTTGACAAATTTTTGTCCTAGGTTAAAGAAAATTGGTGATTTGGTAAAACAATGATAATATTAGATGGATATGAAGACCGAAGACAAAGACAAAATGGTGATTAATAATTTTAAATTTGATACTATTAAATTACCAAACATTGTCATAGTCCTTTTTAACGGAGAATATCCTATCTTGAACTTTTCTTTTTATTTTTGGTGTTGTTGATTATTGTGTAAATGAATTCGTGTTAATACCTTGAGAAGAAAGAGCTGTGGCTAGATAGAGCTAGATATGATATAATATGATGGATGTTTAGCCTCAATTGTTGTTAATAATTTTAGATCTTATTTAATTAAATAATCTAAACATGGTTGTAGTCTTCTTAACATAGAATGTACAATCTGAAACTTTATTTTTTTAAGTAATAAATGTAGAGAAGTTTCTTTGAATAAAGATGAAGGTGATAGAGTACATGAGGGACTAATACTCGATTTTAGCCTCAATGCTTTCTTGGTGCAAGCCTGTATAGGTTATTTAGTTAGAATCTCCTTTCTTGGTTAATTAGAACTGCCTAGTTAGTGCAGTAGAGCATGAGATTCATTGTTTTTTATAATGTTTATACTTAAAAGTTCACAAGACAGTTTATCAAAATCATGAGATAGATAGAAGGAAAGCCCTCAGCCTCCAAATTTTTCTAGTTATGTCTCAGTTAAAATGCTATATTGTTGTTCCATTGGTTTGATATTACTTTTTATGCCTGTCTAAGTAACGGTTGAATGTTTAATTATTTTATTAGTTTCAAAGCAACACGCCTGTCTAAGTAACGTCACTACCATGAACATTATGTGTGAATCATCGAAAGGTTGGAAATTGTAAACATATTGAGTTGGATTCATATCCAATACTTCTCTGCAACATTTTGTGTTTAAATGAGTGGCCATGACAGCTCTTAGTTATTAATTATTAATGCTAAAAACAAACGTCACTTCCATCCCTTTTTTTGTTATGTAAGAACATTCCATGTAAGTCTAGTCTTCTAAAAAGGATAACCATCGGCCCGATTGCTGGAGGGTTAATTATATATATTTTTGAGGGACTATTGATCAAATTAAAAGCATGAAAAATATGTCAATTCTCTTGATGACTATGTAACCACTATTGAGAAATTGAGCTGTAAAAAATTACTAGAAGACAGGGTGATCTTTTCTCTGTCACTTTTTAGTTGAGCTGTCTGATTTCTTTGATTTTTTTGAGATTATTAATAGACAATTGAATATGACCGATTTCCTTGATTAATTTTCAGAGGTGCGTTGTTGAGTTGTCATCTCTTGTTGGATGCAAAAGCTATTAGAGTTTTGACTCATCTTCTTCTGATACGGGACGACAAGGTGAGTAAATAGACCATTTTATTTATTTATTTTATTTTAAATTATTAACATATGTTAATCTAAGTTTAAGCTATTAGAGTTGGATGCAGAAGCTATTAGAGTTTTGACCCATTTTGTCGTTTACTTTAATATACTAGATTAAGCTATTAGAGGTACCTCAAATAATTTATTGTAAGACTAAGAACTGCACATGATGGACAATAGTTAGTTTGAAATCACTGCAAAAATAAATCAAATTTAAAATGTTATTAGTTCATTGGTAATACAGGTATCATTGATGGATAAGACATGGATCAATCTCACATCAAGGGCAAGTGAAGAATACATTAGAGGGGTTACTAATTTTTTAAACTTTGCCTTTGAGAGAACCGAAGATGGAAAAATTTGGTGTCGTTGTGTGAATTGTGTTACCACTTATAGAGTATGTAGAAGAGATGCATTTGATCACTTAATATGTGATGGCTTTCTTAAGGGTTATGTTCGATGGATTTTTCATGGGGAGCGGTGTGACGGATCTACACCACCAATTTCAACTAATGTAGAAGAACGGGATTTTGAACACGACATTCATAACCTCTTGCAAGATATGATGGCAGAGCGAGTTATGAATAATGATGATCGTAACTATCATTCGGAAGATACAAGTACAAGGCTTGGGGATCATAATCATAGACTTCAAGGAGACAAATTTTTTAATTTACTCAAAGATGCACAGGTGCCACTTTATCCAAATTGCAAAAACTTTTCAAAGTTATCCTTTATTATTTATTTGTTCCACATTAAATGTTTTAATGGGTGGACAAATAAGTCTTTCAATTCCTTATTGTAGGTGTTAAAACTTGCATTGCCGAATGATAATACTTTGCCAAGGTCTTATCATGAAATGAAAAAGATAATCCGTGAATTGGGTTTAGGATATGAAAAGATTCATGCTTGCCCAAATGACTGCATGTTGTTTTGGAAGGAAAATGAAAAAAGAGAAATTTGTTTGAAATGTGGAGCGTCCCGATGGAAAGGAACCTCAAATAGTGTCAAAGATGAGGATGTTGGCACTTCTTCAAAAAAAAAAAGAAACAAGCCGCAAAGATTTTACGTTGGTTTCCCTTCATTCCAAGATTGCAAAGACTATTTATGTCTTCAAATGTTGCTCCTTTGATGACTTGGCATGAAGACAGTCGTAAGAACGATGGACGTATGAGGCATCCGACAGATTCTTTGGCTTGGAAATCATTTAATTCTCGGTATCCTGAATTTTCTTCAGATCCTCGCAACATCCGCTTAGGATTGGCTTCTGATGGTTTTAATCCATTCAGAACTCTGAGTGTGACACACAGTACTTGGCCTGTTATCGTGATACCTTATAATTTGCCACCGTGGATATGTATGAAGCAGTCCAATTTTATACTCTCTTTGCTCATTTCTGGTCCAAAAGGTCCAAGAAATAATATAGATGTATACTTGCAACATTTAGTTGCAGAATTACATGAGCTATGGGAAGTTGGTGTTGAAACTTTTGATGCTGCAACGAGTCAAACATTTCAACTGCGTGCAGCATTGATGTAGACTATTAATGACTTCCCAGCATATGCCAACTTATTTGGATGGAGTACTAGAGGAGAGTATGCTTGTCCTTGTTGTGGGTATAATACCGCTTCTATGTGGTTGAAGCATAGTCGAAAGTTTTGCTATATGTGTCATCGTAGGTGGTTAGATCCTACTCACAAGTCTCGAACCGACAAGCAATCTTTTGATGGCAGTGAAGAACATAGAAGTGCTCCTTCACCACCATCAGGTAGCGATGTATTGAGGCAATTGGAAGCTTTAAATGGAACTGAAAATGGCCCTTGGAAGAAAAAATCCATTTTCTTTTCTTTACCATATTGGGAGCATCAACTATTGCGTCACAATCTTGATGTGATGCATATAGAGAAGAATATTTGTGATAATATTCTTGGAACATTGATTGGACAAGAAGGGAAGAATAAGGACACGTATAAATCACGACTAGACCTTGTCGAAATGGGTATAAGGAGTGTTCTTCATCCACAAACTCGAATTGGTCGTAGCACTTTATACTTGCCTCAAGCTTCTTATCAAATGACGTTGAGTGAGAAAATTTCTTTCTTGAAAGTTCTCAAGGAAATGAAAACTCCTGATGAATATTCTTCCAATGTCTCACGTTGTGTGCACCTTAAACAACGGAAACTACTTGGGCTCAAAAGTTATGATTGTCATCTCCTAATGCAAGAGTTTCTTCCTATAGCCATTCGGGGAAATTTGCCTGAAAAGGTTTGCATAGTTCTTATTGAAGTGTGCAATTTTTTTAGAGATATTTGCTCTAAGGTCCTTCAAGAAAGTGAACTTGATGGACTTGAGTTAAAGGCTGCATCAATTTTATGTGATCTTGAAAAGATTTTTCCTCCATCCTTTTTCACAATCATGATGCACTTGCTAATTCATCTAGCGAATGAAGCTAAATTTGCTGCTCCAGTTACTTATCGGTGGATGTATCCAATTGAAAGGTACAGTTTAAATATATATTGTTAGGAGTGAAAATATAAAAATATTTAATAAAATGTTTACTAATATGTAATATTTTTCTTCCAATGAAATAGGTATTTTTCGGTACTAAAGTCTTTTGTACGCAATAGAGCTCATCTAGAAGGATCTATTGCGGAAGGTTACTTATCACATGAGTGTTTAACCTTTTGCTCTCGATATTTGGAGGGGGTTGAGACTATATTCAATCGACTTGGTCGTAATAATGATGGTGAAAATCCTTATCCTGATTCTGAAAGTACAATCTTTTCTACATCTGGAAGACCATTAGGAAGGAAGAAACAATCCGCTTTTCATGTCAAGAAGCGTAAAAGGGTTTCAAGACTTGTGCTTGATGAACAAGGATTAGCGCAAGCACATCGATATGTGTTATTCAATTCAGATGAAGTATCTCCGTATATAAAGTAAGTTTCCTTCAATTGTTTATAGATTTGACTCCACGCGAATTATAATTGTTTTGTTTTTTCATTTAGGAAACAAGAACAAGAGATTAAGAGACGCAACCGAAAGAAACGATTTTCACCATTTGAGATGCAGAAGTTGCAAAGTGAAACTTTTCATACATGGTTTCGTGATCATGAAAGTATAGAAAAATTAAGACGTGAAACTTATATGATATTATTTAAACAATTAGTATTGACACTTCAACTATTACATAGGTTGCACTTTTGGATCAACAAGTACATTCAAGTGTTGTCGATGTAGTTAAGTGGCTTGCTCGAGGTCCAACCGAAGTTGTTAAGAGATACAGTGGTTACATGATAAATGGCTTTAGATTTCATACAACAAGAAGAGATAAGAACTTGAAAACTCAAAATAGTGGAGTTGTTGTCACAAGTAAGACATGGAGTTATGCAACTACAAGAGACAAGCAACCAGTCGAACGAGAAGTTAACTATTATGGGGCTTTGAAAGATATCGTTGAATTGAATTATTCAGGTCGATTTAAAGTTGTATTGTTTAAATGTGATTGGGTTGATATCAATAGAGGTTGCAAGAAAGATAAATTTGGTTTCACGCTTGTGAATTTCTCGCATTTGGCGCACAGAGGGAACAATTTAATTGATGATCCATTTGTGTTAGCATCACAAGTTAAGAAAGTTTACTTTGTTAAGGATGAAAGACAACCCGGTTGGCAAATCGTCAAACATGCTAAGCTTAGAGATGTGTTCGATATGGGTGATGCAACATCCTTTAACAAAGATGGGGAACTTCAACAATTGATTTCAGATAATTCTACCGACACTAGTGTCTCAAGTTGGATCAGAAATGATGATGGTGCTAATGGATTGGATGTCACTCCAGATATGGAAAATGAAAATATAGAGGAATATCCCATTAATGAAGAAAATGGAGAAGACGTGTTTTAGAGTTATATGTCATCTTTTGTACATGTTTTATTGTAATCATGGGATAATGGATTGGATGTTATCTTTTATTGATCCTTTTATGCAATTACAATATGAGAACTTCTTAGTAATTGAATGTGTGCTACAATTTAATGAGATTAAAAGATAACATGTTTAGAAGGCAAACCAAAGGGTTCAGTTATCCCTTTAGTTCGGGGAAAATGGCTTAGATTGGATGAATTAATGGACTGTTATGTGTGTATACAAAGTATTTGGGACTGATTTGGTGCATATATGAATATAAAATGGACTGTTTGATCATCTATACAGATTCATATGAAGTTTTGGAATGTTTTGAAAAGTATGTTGATTGCTTTGAGTGTATAACTGTATATATGTAAAATCTAGACTGTTTTTGCATGAATATGAACTCTAGTGGACTGTTTTGGTTTGTGTAATTGTGAACATGAGTATGATGGACTATTTTGCTTAATTAAGAAGCTATAGGACTGTTTTGATGATGAATATATGTGTGTATACAAAGTATTTGGGACTGATTTGGTGCATACATGAATATAAAATGGACTGTTTGATCATCTATACAGATTCATATGAATTTTTGGAATGTTTCGAAAAGTATGTTGATTGCTTTGAGTGTACAAATGTATATATGTAAAATCTAGACTGTTTTTGCATGAATATGAACTCTAGTGGACTGTTTTGGTTTGTGTAATTGTGAACATGAGTATGCTGGACTATTTTGCTTAATTAAGAAGCTATAGGACTGTTTTGATGATGAATATATGTGTATCCATGAATGTTGGACTGTTATGCTTAAATTAGAAGCTATAGAGACTGTTTTTGATGTGTATAGACGTGAATATAAGGACTGATTTAGTATGAAATTGAATATGTGTATATTTTGGATTGTTTTGTATGACATGGTTGGTAATGTCTGGTTAATTGTTTGAGGTACACATATTGATAAGGATGGCTAGGGATGGAAAGTGAATTATAATTGTGGATCAGGTATTTCATAACTTTGGAATATGGGGTGAGTGTAGTCACATATTGATAAGGATGGCTAGGTATTCCATAACTTTGAATTTTGCAGTACTTTAAACAATATGACGAAACGAAAACATCTTAACATTGTTTCAACAATCAGAAATTCTGAATCCCGTGCTCAAAGTGAAGAACAACAAGCAGCATCTGTGCAACATCATGAACAATCTCAAGCACAACAATCACAACAATCTGAAGAAATTCAAGGAGTAGGTGGAGAACAATCCTGCGAAGAACAATCACAACCTTCATCAGGTATGATATGTTCACCTCAAATCAACGGTCCAAATACAATTATTTGTTTGAGTTTCATTTGTACTTAATCATATTCATGTAGGGAACATTAATTGTAAGAAAGTTCGAGGAGCAACACTTATGTCGGATATTTGGGAGCTACCAGAGGGACAACGCGTTAATGTTAAAATTAACAATTTATATCAACCTGTGGGTGGAGAATCAACTTGCTTATGTCGCTTCATTGGAACGATGGTACGAAAGGCTGAGTTTGCGCCAATTAGTTATTTGAATTGGCATGAGATGCCGAACAATAAGAAGGAAGAAATGTGGTCCACGATCGAGGTATGTGCACTAATACATAAACAATATGCTTTTATTCTTTAAGTTCTCTTTTAAAATTACATGATTGTTTGAAATGATAATGATTGTTTGTGGCATACTGAAAGCAGTATGTGTATTCTTCAAAATTATGCGTTCAATCCTATACATTTTAAAATAGATTCAAATAATAATTGTTCTTAGATTGTGATACCCTCTTATTTTGTTAACGCAGTTAAAATTTCAATTTCAACTATTTGATTCGGAGGAAGGCGTTGATAAAGCCACATTAAAGCATGTTAAGAAATGGGTTCTCTCATATATGAATACCAAATGGAGGCAGTGGAAAAATGAATTAAAATCTCAAATATTTGATGAGAACCAAACTGTAGAGCATATCGTCGAAAATTGCAAGGATCCACGAGTGAATTTGGACCAATTGAAGACACTTGTTGAATATTGGTTGTCCTCAAAGGCGATGGTAAAATACTACAGTTTTATAATTTCTAAACTTTAATATTTAAACTTTTGTTAACATTTTTTACCTATAATTTGAATAGGAACAAAGTGCCACAAATAGATCAAATAGGTCAGAGCTAAGTGAACCACATTGCACAGGAACAAGATCTTTCCCTAGGATTGTTGAAGATTTGGTGCGTATAATTTTTTATTATTATTATCATTGATTTGAAAATTTGTTTCTAATATCTCTCGATGTTTTCTTAATGTCAGACTGCAGAATCTAATGGAATCCCACGAACACGAGTTGATGTCTATGTTCGATCTCGTACACGCAAAGATGGAAGCATCGTGAATTCTAGGGCCGCAGTTGTTGTGGTAATTTATTATTATTATTAAGTTTTGTATATGTGTTCAGTATAAATATAATATAAGTATTATATTATATGTTTAACTTGCTTATATTTTTAGGAACGCATTCAAGAGAAGAGAAATGAAAGCTCGTCTTCTGAGAATTTATCACAAACTTCATGGTCAAATGATGTGTTTGCTCAAGTTAAGGGACCGGAAAGAAGAGGACGTGTTCGTTGTGTAGGGGCGGTTCACACCCGTTCTTCTCAAGAATCTGGACCTTCACAATCAGTTCAAAATACTGAAGAAGTGGAATGGTTGAAATCTAAGGTTGCGAAATTAGAAAAACTTTTTGAAACTTGCTTTCTACCCTACTTTCAACAACAGCGTCCAGATCTACATGTGCTCGATATGGATGCTTTGCTTCGTATGGTTGATACAGAGGTATTCAAAATATTTTTCTTTTTTATTACTCTATTCATTTTTTATTTAAATTCATTATTTTAATTACTTTTAATAGGCAACACCTGATGCTGGTAGTGCTTCAGCACCAGTCAATTGTATCAGTCCATCATTGCCTTCAACAAATCAACAAAATACAAGTGGAAATGATGCTGGTAGACAATAGAGGGTGATTGTACTAAACTCGTAGGTATTTGTTTGCATATTACTTTTGTTTGTACTAAACTCGTAGGTACTTGTTTGCATATTACTTTTGTTTGTACTAAACTCGTAGGTACTTGTTTTATTGATTATGTATTACATACTTTTTTATTCGAACATTAAATCTAATATTTTCCCTTTAAAATGAAATTATTTTTGTTATAGTAGTTTTAGTAATTTTAATATTTAAAATAAAAAATATTAAATAAAAAAATGAAATATATTAATAATGATTTAATATTTAATAAAATAAAAAAAATACCAATTAAACCTATACCGACGGACAAAACTGTCAGTAAAAGATAACTGCTAAGAGCTATACCGACGGAAAAACCGTCATTATAGATTACAGCTATACCAACGGACACAACCGTTGGTATAGATCTATACCCCTATACCGACGAACGAACCGTCATTATAGATAAGAGCTATACCGACGGACACAACCGTTGGTATAGATCTATACACCTATACCGACGGACAGACCGTCATTATAGATAACAACTATACCGACGGACAAAACCGTTGGTATAGCTATTCTGAGCCTATACCGACGAACCGAATGCGTCGGAATATGTACCCTAATCTGTCGGGGTAGTCCACACCTATACCTACGGCTGTGTCCGTCGGTATAGGTTCAGAATCCCTATACCGACAGTTTTGTCCGTCGGTAAAACTTTATACCGACAAGCGTATTACCGACGGCGTTTTGTCTGTCGGAATTTCCCTTTTGTCCGTCGGTAAAAGTGTTTAGGGTATATACCGACGGATATTTGGTGTTTTACCGACAAATTTTTGTCCGTCGGTATATGTCACTTTTTTTGTAGTGCTATAGAATTGGGGATTTGTTTAATTGATGCCATGTTTGAGTATGGTTGATGCAATTACGTTCCTTATGCATGTAATGACTTGCTGGTATAATTTGGTTGCCTTTGGAGCATGTTTGGTGTGTAAATTGTGTGATAAACAAGCAAAAATTCTACAATCTCGGCAGGCCGTATCGGAACGGGTGCTACCGTTTCGGAACAGGGGCCTGAAATGGCCTAGGCCTTTCGAAACGGAAGGAACCGTTCTGGAACGGAAATGCTACTGCCGAGCCCTGTTTCGATACTCGTTTCGGAACGGTCCCGCGTTTCGGAACAGGTCCTCCCTGTTTCGGAACACTCGACCATTGGTCACTGAAATTGACGGTTATATGTTTTGAAATCTTTGCGTTTTAGTCCTGAACCTTGTTTATGCAATTGAATGAGTTTGAGATGTCCGTTTGAGCTGAAATTTGGCAGAGAAGCATGAAAGATGACTAATTTCATATTGGTAACTTTTAATTGGGTTAAGTTCTTATAATTCTCAGAATTTGCAAATTGGTCCCTAATTTCTTATTTTGTGCAATCAAGTCCCTGAATGTTCTTTGATTGTTATGATCTTTGAGTATGTTGTTCTTGTGAACATATCTAGGGTTAATGTGCATTTAGATAAGACTTAAAACAAAAAAAGGGTCGTTAATCAAGGTTGACTTTCGAGTTGACTTTGGTTTTCCCCGTGTAAACTTCTTAATTCGGTTCAACCGTCTAGGCCGGGTTAAGGGGGTTACATTTGGTGGTATCAGAGCTGAGTTCTCGTGTAATTGGGAATGATTATGTGGGTGATTAAAGTATGTATGCTTGTTGAGTGAAAGCATGATGTGTGAAGTGTAAATATGTTACATTTGTGAATTATGCTGTGGTGAAGCATGATAGGGGGACGCATTGCCAAATTAAAACTAATGAAATGATATTGTTTTTAATTGGAAATGAGCTTGAGTACATGGATTGCTTACCTTGCTGAGCCTGACTTTTTTTTATTGCATTGTGATTGCATTGTTGGTGTATGGCACCTCGTAGAGAGTTGAGAGTTAATACGCGAGCTATGGCTCAAAATGAAAATAAAGAGAATGCTGAAAATGCTGTGGATTTACCTCCTCCGCCTGGTGGTGGTGGTGCTGGGGGTGAAGGAGCGGATGTAGCAGCTGGTGCTGGGGTCGCAGGACCTGAAGTTGGTCAGTGGCAAGCTGTTCCTGATATGACAATGTTGGTTCAAGCTATTGCTGGTGCTTTTCGAGCAGCGGTAGCTGGAGCTCAAGGAGCTGGGCATCAGGGAGATGCAGGAGTTAGACTACCCTTGGAATGTTTGTGCAGTCTGGGAGGGACTGAGTTCAGGGGTTTGTCTGCTGAAGGTTCAGAGTCTTGGTTAGAAAGTACCAAGAGAATCTTGGGGCAAATGAGTTGCAGTGATGTGCAGAAGCTTGGCTGTGTGGTATCTTTGTTGCAAGATGATGCGTATACTTGGTGGACAACCACTATCTCTGGGAAGGCGGATGCTGATGTGACGTGGACGTTCTTTCAGAATGTGTTCAAGAGAAGGTATCTGGGTGTGAGGTACCTAGATGAAAAGAAAAGGGAATTCATGTCTCTGACCCAAGGGAGCATGTCTGTAGCTGAGTACGAGGTTAAGTTTGTCCGACTCAGTCAGTACGCACCTGAGCTTGTTCCGGATGAGCGGGAGAGGTGTGAAAGGTTCCGTTATGGTTTGGTGACGGAAGTAAAGACGTATATGCTGGCTGCTGAGTATAATGATTTTGATGTGCTGGTGGGCCGAGCAAAGGACATTGAGATGAACTTGGGTTTATCTTCTAGAAGTGTTGGTTCTGGTGCTGGTAAGCGAGCTGCTGAGTATAGCTCCGGTGGTGGACAGAATAAGAGGGGACGTGATCAGAAGTATCAGTCTTCAGCTAAGCGAGGTGGTGGTGCGCCTGCTCAGAGAGGCAAGGCTAGAGTTGATCCGAGCGCGTGTTTGACATGTGGATCGCGTGGCCATATGAAGCGTGATTGTCCTCGAGCTATGAGAGAGGTGCAAGCTCCTGTTGTGGCGGCTGGTAATGCATGCTGGAACTGTGGATCTACGGATCACATGAGGAGGGAGTGTCCTATGTTGGTCG
The DNA here is from genome assembly GCA_958450335.1 of Hibiscus tridactylites. Taxonomy (NCBI): domain Eukaryota; kingdom Viridiplantae; phylum Streptophyta; class Magnoliopsida; order Malvales; family Malvaceae; genus Hibiscus; species Hibiscus tridactylites. The sequence goes on along the minus strand of OY288283.1, from coordinate 66,321,429 downwards.
GTGGTGGCCAAGGACGTGCTCTTGTTGTTGCTGCACCACAGAGAGGTCGTGGGCGCGGTCGTGGTAACTTCCAGCGTAGAGAGGAAGGTGTTCGGAATGTGGCCCATGTTGTAACTGTTCAGCCTGAGGGTGGCGGCCAGGTTAGAGTGTATGCTCAGAGGGAGGGAAGGAATGAGATGGATGTGATCGCAGGTACTTTTACTTTGTAATCCTTGTCATTACTTTCCTTGATTGATTCTGGATCTACGCACTCATACATTTTGCGTGAGCATGCTGAATTGCTTGGTTTGCCTGTTGAGTCTTTAGATGTTGGTATGCGTGTCACTAGTTCTTTTGGTGAGACTGTTGTGACTCGAAAGCTATATAGAAGATGTCCTTTGGTTGTGCAAGATATCAAGACTGTGCGAGATTTTCCTGGTGTGTTTCCTGAGGAGTTGCCTGGATTACCTCCTAATCGTGAAGTGGAGTTTGGGATTGAGCTGTATGAAAACGCAAATCCAGTGTCCATTACCCCTTATAGAATGGCACCTAAAGAGTTGAAAGAGCTGATGATGCAATTGCAAGAGTTGCTTGATCGTGGTTTCATTCGGCCGAGTGTGTCACCTTGGGGTGCACCGATCTTGTTTGTGAAGAAGAAGGATGGCACTATGAGAATGTGCATTGATTATCGTCAGCTTAACAAGTTAACTATCAAGAATCGGTATCCTTTGCCGAGAATCGATGATCTTTTTGATCAATTTCGGGGAGCAGCTGTGTTCTCTAAGATTGACTTGAGGTCAGGGTATTACCAGTTGAAGGTAAAGGATGTGGATGTGCCAAAGATAGCTTTCAGGACGAGGTATGGGCATTATGAGTTCCTTGTGATGCCGTTTGGTTTGACAAATGCTCCTACAGCTTTCATGGACATGATGAACCGAGTATTTCATGAATACTTGGATAAGTTTGTGGTGGTGTTCATTGATGATATCCTCGTGTACTCGCGTACTGAGGAGGAGCATGAAGGGCATTTGAGGATTGTGCTGCAAGCTTTGTTGGAGAATCAGCTTTATGCTAAGCTGAGTAAGTGTGAGTTCTGGCTTATAGAAGTGGTGTTTCTTGGTCATGTGGTTTCTGCTGAGGGGATTCGTGTGGATCCTCAGAAGATTGAGGCGGTGATGAATTGGAAGGTCCCTAAGTCTGTTCATGAGGTTCGTAGTTTCCTCGGTTTGGCGGGATACTACCGGAGGTTTGTGGATGGGTTTTCAAAGATTGCTGCACCTTTGACGAAGTTGTTGCAGAAGGATGTTAAGTATGAGTGGACGGAAGCGAGGCAACATGCTTTTGATAAGCTTAAGGCAGCTTTGACGCAAGCACCGATCTTGGTTCAACCTGAATCGGGGAAAGAGTTTGTGGTGTATAGTGATGCGTCCTATGTTGGTTTGGGATGTGTGTTGATGCAAGAGGGTAAGGTGGTGGCTTATGCTTCACGGCGGTTGAAGGTGCATGAGCGCAATTATCCTACGCATGACATTGAGTTGGCTGCGGTGGTTTTTGCTTTGAAGATCTGGAGACATTATCTGTATGGTGAGAAGTGTACTGTGTACACTGATCACAAGAGTTTGAAGTATCTGATGTCTCAGAAGGAGATGAATCTTAGACAGCGACGTTGGGTGGAGTTGCTCAAATATTATGTTTTGACGATTGAGTATCACCCTGGAAAAGCTAATGTTGTAGCGGATGCCTTGAGCAGAAAGGTAGTTGTTGAGTTGAGGGCTATGTTTGCCAGTATGAGTATTTCGCGCGATGGTGGTCTTGTGGCTGAGTTGCAAGTGAAACCATCTTTGGTTCAGTTGATCAAGGAAAACAAGTTGTTGGATGATTCCTTGGCACCGCATGTGCAGGATATCGCGGAGGACAGGCCTTCGGATTTCTGTTTTAATGATGATGGAGTGTTGTGTTTTGGGAGTCGGATAGTAGTGCCCAATGATGCTGAGTTGAGGCGTGCTATTCTGACTGAAGGTCATAGTAGTCCTTTTGTTATGCACCCTGGTAGTACTAAGATGTATCGTGATCTTCGTGATGAGTACTATTGGGTGGGTTTGAAGAAGGATGTTGCTGAGTTTGTGAGCAAGTGCATGGTGTGTCAGCGAGTTAAGGCTGAGCATCAGTTTCCTTCAGGGTTGTTGCAACCGCTGAGAATTCCTGAATGGAAGTGGGAAAGGATTACGATGGATTTCGTATCTGGTTTGCCTTTGTCACCATCGAAGAAGAATTCGGTGTGGGTGATTGTGGATCGCTTGACGAAGTGTGCACATTTCTTGCCTGTGCATACTACGTACTCTTTGGATAAGCTTGCGGAGCTTTACATTGCTGAGATTGTGCGGCTGCATGGTGTGCCTAAGTCGGTTGTGCCGGATAGGGATTCGAGGTTTACATCGCGTTTCTGGCAGTGTTTGCATCAGGCTTTGGGTACACAGTTGAATTTCAGTACATCTTATCATCCTCAGTCGGATGGTCAGTCCGAGCGTGTTATCCAGGTTTTGGAGGATATGTTGAGGTGCTGCGTGATTGAATTTCAGGGCTCTTGGGAGAAACATTTGCCTTTGGTGGAGTTTGCCTATAATAACAGTTATCAGGCAAGTATTCAAATGGCACCTTATGAGGCTTTGTACGAGAGGAAGTGTAGAACTCCACTTTGTTGGGCTGAACCGGGTCAGAAGTTGGTTTCGATGCCAGCTTTGTTGAAAGGAACCACCGAGAAGGTGAAGCTCATTTGTGAGCGTTTGAAGGCAGCTTCTGATCGGCAAAAGTCTTACGCGGATCTGAAGCGTAAGGAGATTGAGTATGCGGTGGGTGATCGTGTGTTTTTGAAGGTTTCGCCTTGGAAAAAGGTGATGAGGTTTGGCCGAAATGGTAAGTTGAGCCCTAGGTACATTGGACCATACGAGGTGATTGAACGTGTGGGTCCTGTTGCGTACAAGTTGAGGTTACCTCAAGAGTTGGAAAAGATTCATGATGTGTTTCATGTTTCTATGCTTCGGAAGTATAGATCGGATCCTTCACATGTGATGCCTGTGGAAGAAGTGGAATTGAATCCGGATTTGACCTATGATGAGGAACCGATGAAGATTCTAGATTCGGATAGTAAGGTTCTTCGAGGCAAGACCATTGAGTTGGTAAAGGTGTTGTGGAAACATCGTGGTGTTGAAGAAGACACGTGGGAATGGAAGGATGACATGCTGAAGCAGTTTCCGTACCTCTTTCCTTCAGGTAAATTTCGAGGACGAAATTTCTTAAGGGGGGGAGAGTTGTAACGCCCCAATTTTGGGCTTAGAAGTTTTGGGTTTGGGCCGGTTCGGTCGGAGTGCGGTTCGAATATATAAAAGGGTGAATTTAGGAAAGCCTAGTTCGGGTTGCATTAAAAATATGGAAAAATGTCTTAAAATCCTCTTTTATTATGTATAAGAGAATGGTGAAATCAATTTTACAAAATGAGGTTTGGAAGAGTGACATTTTGAGATAGTGACTAAAATGTAATTTTCGAAAACTGGGTGACAGTTTTAAAAAGGATTGAAACTTTGAATCTTTAAGGAGCTATTTACCCAATAGGAGTTTCTCCAGATTTTTCTTAAATATTAAAGGATTAATTAATGGTTTAAAAATAAAAGTAAAAGGGAGGGAAAGATATTTTGGGCATTTTAACTAACTTTTCCCAAATTTCCATTTTCCTTTTCTCTCAACTTTTCTCTCATCCCAAACACATTCTCCAGCACATTTTCCCTCTGATTTTGACATCCAAATATGAGATTTCAATCCTCTTTTGATCTCTAATCATCTCTTCAACAAAACCTTAGCATTTGCTATTTGGATTTTCAAGAATCTTGGTTCCAAAAAGGGAGAAACTCAAGTTTAGAGGTATGAACGTCCTTCTCCTCTAAATTCTCAGTTCTTTACTGAAATTCCCAAGTTCTCAATCCTTGATTTGTGTTTTATAAAAGGTTTTACAATTGTGTTCTTGATCTTGGCTTTAAAATGCAAGATTTGCTTTAATTTTGATGAAATTCGTATGATCTGATTGGGCATTGTTTTGAGATGTTATTTTGATGTAAAATGGATGTTTATTTGATGAGAAATTGAGGTTTAATCAATGCAATCCCGAATAGGTTGATTTTCCTAAGTTTTCCTTGAGTTTTTGGTTGTTTTTGGAGTGATCTTGATGATCTGTTATAGCTGGAGGTATAAGGACGTGGTTAGATCCTTTTTGGATGTTAATTGATGTTTAAGGATGTTTAGAATTGATGGATCTTGGCTGGGTAGTGTTGTGGAGTTGTTTGGATGTGTTTTCGGTTGTTTTAAATGAGCATTCCTCACTAAGCTTTTTGCTTACGCTCTCTCTTTTCTTAAACCAATAATGCAGAGCATTGAAGTGCATCAGGAGCAGCAAGGAAGCCAAGAATCCAAGTGAAGGTTTAAGCTCATGTATGGTGAATGTTTTCTAACACTATTAGCTTTTGGGCATTTGGCAATGAGGAACCTATGTTGTTGTTTTGGGAGATGTTTTGGACTCCCTAAGTTGGTTTTATGTTGTTGTTGTTAATGGAACATGTATTTGGTCTTTGTGAAGTTGGTTTGGTATTTTGATGCTTGAATGGTTTTCTAAATAGGTTACATGCCTATAGAATTGGGGATTTGTTTAATTGATGCCATGTTTGAGTATGGTTGATGCAATTACGTTCCTTATGCATGTAATGACTTGCTGGTATAATTTGGTTGCCTTTGGAGCATGTTTGGTGGGTCAATTGTGTGATAAACCAGGAAAAATTCTGCAATCTGGGCAGGATGTATCGGAACGGGTGCTACAGTTTCGGAACAGGGGCCTGAAATGGCCTAAGCGTTTCGAAACGGAAGGAACCGATCCGGAACGGAAATGCTACTGCCGAGCCCTATTTCGATACTCGTTTCGGAACGGTCCCGCATTTCTGAACAGATCCTCCCTGTTTCGGAACACTCGACCGTTGGGCACTGAAATTGACGGTTATATGTTTTGAAATCTTTGCGTTTTAGTCCTGAACCTTGTTTATGCAATTGAATGAGTTTGAAATGTTCGTTTGAGCTAAAATTTGGCAGAGAAGCATGAAAGATGACTAATTTCATATTGGTAACTTTTAATTTGGTTAAGTCCTTATAATTCTCAGAATTTGCAAATTGGTCCCTAATTTCTTATTTTGTGCAATCAAGTCCCTGAATGTTCTTTGATTGTTATGATCTTTGAGTATGCTGTTCTTGTGAACATATCTAGGGTTAATGTGCATTTAGATAAGACTTAAAACAAAAAAAGGGTCGTTAATCAAGGTTGACTTTCGGGTTGACTTTTGTTTTCCCCATGTAAACTTCTTAATTCGGTTCAACCGTCTGGGCTGGGTTAAGGGGGTTACAGGAGGAGCTTTGAATGGAAAAATAAACCAAATCTTGTTGAAGCCAATGGCCAAACTATGAAACAACTTCCTAAAAACTCGTTTGATGCCTACAACCCATAAGACTAGTGTCTCCTATTCTCGTTTATTACTGCTTCATTCTATTTTTCACAAGCATAGTACTGATATTGGAAAAATAATTCATGATGAAATCTATGCTTGTAGCAAGAAGGATGTGGGGGCACTCTATTTTCCCGATTTAATTTCCATATTATGTGAGCAGGGGCACGTGTCGGCCAATGCTATGGACGAGAAGCTTCTTGAGATATGTGGTTGGACACGAAGTTAGTATATGCGTATAATGCAAGAGAAGCTACCAAAGGACCAACAATTGTAAAAAAGTCCCATGTTCCAAACACATCCATGGCAACTAATCATGCAACGACAAATGTACATGCCCAATTTTGTTTCGTTTATTTATTTTTGCATGCATTGAGGATAATGCCTCTCTCAAGTTTGGGGGTTTGTTTTATTTAGTTTCATAGTTAGTTTCATTCATTTTGTTATCTCATATTAGTTTATATATGCTACTTTCCATGTATTTTACCAAATTAAACTACCTAAACCTATTGTGATATCCTATGATGTATTTTTGCCACTACACTTACATGATAAAACCTTAGATTTTAGGATTAGCATGGAGAGTACTTGGGATTTTGCTATGATGCTGCATATTTTGACTCTTTTGTGACTTGTTGATTAAGGGAGACCTAGTGAACTTTAGGTTATCTAAAAATGGGTAAATTGTGCTTGAGGTGCGTAACTGGCTCTAGCCTAAAATAAAAATTGAATTAAGATAATTTCTTACTAGAGGTGCCCATCTGGCTCTAGTTGTCACGCATTAAGAATCACTAGAGGTGCCTATTCGGCTCTATTTGATTAATTTTTAAAAGAAATTGCTTTGCTAGAGGTGCCTAAAACTGGCTCTAGAGGACCTAATTGCCCTGAAAAAATAAATCAATAAAACCTATTGTTTGCATGGAATCCCATTAGTTGACTTGTACACAACTTCACACACACATTTTCACTTGCATTGTAGTTTGATTTTGAGTAATTCTCTGTGTTGTCTGAAGATCGAAAGGTAATCAACTTTTTTGTGCCACGGTTTTGAGGATTGAAGTCAGGTAAGAAGCTTTTTTTGGGTGGTAAAGGCCTTACATGTAATTGTTAGTGTTTTGTATTGTTTGAGGACAAGCAATAGTTCGAGTTTGGGGGTGTGTTAAGTGTGTAAAAGTAATTTATTTTCTACCGTTTTTACTCATATTATTGTTAGACATAGGCTCATTTTAGTTGCATTATTATGCATTCATGCATAGTTTCCTTGGTTATCGAGCTTGGTGTCACATTTTGTTAATTTTTATGGAGAAATCGATGTTGGTTTACCTTATTCTGTGCAAGATAGATTGTCATGGCTAAAAGGGACAAAAAATTGAAGGAATTGTCGAAGCTGATTGTCGCGACATATATGGATAAATATAACATTATTCGCAGAATTATCCAGAATGCAAAGGATAAATCCTAGATTCAAAATTCAAATATCAAATCAGTTAGAGATCATATCCCTACGGATTTTATGCGCATTCAAACTCTTGAGGGATTAATTTCTTTGTAATTTCTTTTTACCCAGCCATGAACTAAATTAAATTGGCTAGGTTTACTGGGTTTTGTGGTGTGATAAACGATTGGATGGTTTTAAGTTTTTCATTTCAATAAATTTCAAAGTTTGCTCATTCTTGGATGTTTAATTTTTTATCTTGAGGGAATTGGGAAAAGATCTTGAGACTTATGCATTTATATAAGCTTGGAAGAGTTAGATTCATGAACGAGTGAACACGGTTCTCAATTGAATAAATCGTTGGTGGGAACTAATCTGCCTTAGGAATAAGGATTGAATTTCAACAGCTACGAGAAGTGTAAGATCAGTAGTTGCTCACCCAAGGTTAACGCAGGGATGTATCACCAAGGCATGTGCAATCTATCAGTTCTTCTGTTAGGGATAAAAAGAAGACATTGAAGTAGACTTCGTCAAACATTGAAGAAGGAAACCCAGTTGCCACGACAATCATCCAGACCCAGTTGCAACGGCATATATATATTGTGATCTAGTTGCCACGACAATTAATTTGGACTCAGTAGCCACAACAATTGAATTTATTCAACAATCAATTGCCACAACTGTAACACCCTAAAATTTAGACTAGAAGAATGTCTTGTTACAATTCTTAAAGTAATTGAAATATGTGACCACTTGTGATTAGTTGGGCCGAATTGAAAGATTGAGAATTAGAGGAACTAGATCGAAGTGACCACAAAGTTTAACATACAATTTTGAGTGTTGCATGCTAAATTGTAAACTAAAGAGAGCTTGATTATGTGGAATGTTTTTTTAGAAGGACACATGTAGAGGATTAATCCTTAGTGGGAAGACAAACAAATAATCACCATATATTTCATTTGTTTCCTTAGCCGAAAGGAGAGAGAGTGAGGGAGAAAATGCTTAATTGAGATCATTTTGCTTGGGTTCGGTCTTTCTTGGAGTCCATGATTTTTGCATGCTTAAAGAATGTAAGCTCTTTATGTTTTGTTTCTTGTTTTATTGCATTGTTTGCCACAAATGAATTGAACCGATGCATGTTTGGTGAAATATAGAAATTAGATAGAATTTTTTATTGAAAGAATGCTCGTAGACATGAATAGAATCATAATTTAACACCTTGTATAATAACAAAATGAAATAAAGATCCATATGATGGTTTAACTTGCTGGAAATTACACAAATTGATAACATAGGACATTGTTCAAGGATTATATCTAGAAATTGAGAATTGCCCTGCTCGATCACGAGCCTTAATGAAATTGTTTTGAAGAGTTGATATCGTATGTATGTTTTGATCTATCAAATGGTGATGATCACTAGATTTAATGAATTACAATACCATGAGGATACTAATAGATAAAGGCAATTGGTTCAAAATAGAACATGATAATCGAATATATGATTTTGATTGGAAATGAATTTGCTACATGTTGGACAATACTTTACTGCACTGATGAGTTTAGAAATTATTGTTGATTGGTGATTCAATGAATTTCAATGGGATGTCAAACTAATTTAGGGGCAGGGGAGATATCTAGAGTATAATTAGAAACAAATTAGGTAAATTATATTAAGTACGAAACTGCCTTGTATCGAACAGATAAGTAGGACATTGTTTTGGAGGAAATGAGATAAGTGCTAAATTGATCATTATGTTGAAGTATGATTAGTTAATGAAATTTTAGAATTTGAATGCTTGTTTAAAAGATAGTTTAATGAAACAAAGAGCATTGTTATGAAGGAAGGGCAATTTCGAATTAAAAGAAATAATAGGAAACGGTTGGATTGTTATAATGATGTATGGAATTTTTTGTCAATAGATTGATTCTAATACACTACCATTGCTCTATTATTTAGACAAGAAAGAGTTTGATCAAGGAGGGGATAGGCAAAAAGGCATAGTCATACAAGATCAAGAATAGCTTAGAATATCTGTGATTGTAATCAATGTTTTCGAATGAGTTATATATGTCTTGAGATTTTAAATATATAATTGCGCTTGAGGTTTTAATGCCATCTTGCTTGTGCTTGCTTGAAGTTTGGAAAAGTAAATACCAAGGTAAGTTGTATGTAGTTTGTTAGAATCAAGCATGTTTGAAGTGGATTATGTAAATGCCTTAAGTAGCATCTTGCATATTGGTTATGTGCTCGAATTATGTACAAGGGATTGATTAAACTCCTAAAAGGTTGTAGTGAGCCTTGATTAGGGATTAGTTCTAGCCAGTTGGCATGCCAATATAAAGTCCTAAGCTCAACCTGAAAATTTGGATGATGGTCCCCTAAAAGGTACTAAGTACCCCTGAATAAGTTGCAAGATATCCATATGATTCGATGGTATTTGATGCCATTGCTAGATATTGTTGATGTTGAAGTTGAAACTATAGACTAATAACTAGTCAAGGTTGTGTTTATCAACTAAGGTTGCTTGTGAATGTTAATCCTTAAATTGAATGAATACTCATTTGAATGGCTTTAATTGTTTGTTTGTATAGCATGATACTTCTTTGGAAGCCTGATGATTCGTGTAATTAGAATAAGCTTGGTATAAGCTTCTTGATGTTTGTATTGTGAGTAAGTAACCAAGGTGATAAATGCTAAACTAATATGGAGTAGTCTCGATGATGATATTTATATATATGAATAAATTGAATATTGAACCTATTAAGCATGATGTTTACACTCCTTAATTGGTTATAGTGCGAGACTACCATTCTAATTGCTCATTCTGTTACTTGCAGGAAAGGTCGATTGCTAGATCTAGTTAGGGAGTCAGAGAAAGGTCACTAAAAGCATAAATGTATGTCTTTTTGTTATAGTTTATTCTGCTAGAAGGTGGCACTAATTTGAACATTAGGCGTGTGATCTTTTGAGTACTATGGGGTTTGTAAATATTAGTTATCAAGGCTTGTATATAATGTGTTTGGTCTAATGCTTCATATTGGATTGATTTCCTTGAATTGTTATGGTTGGTGGTTTCGAATGGCATAGATGGCGTTAGAAGCTTGTTAACGATTGCTTGAATGATAGTAAAACATAAATGCTTGTAGTGTATGTGTACTTTTGGTATGCCTTGCTTGTGATGTGTTGTATAGGCGATCTTAAAGGCATTGTTATGAAGGAAGGGTAGTTTTGAAATAAAAGAAATAATAGGAAACTGTTGGATTGTTATAATGATGTATGAAATGTTTTGTCAATAGATTGATTCTTATACACTACCATTGCTATATTATTTTAGACAGGAAAGAGTTTGATCAAGGAGGGTATAGGCAAAAAGGCATAGTGATACAAGATCAAGAATAACTTTGAATATATGTGAGTGTAATCCTTGTTTTCGAATAGGTTATAATTGTCTTGAGATTTTAACTATATAATTGCACTTGAGGGTTGAATGCCATCTTGCTTGTGCTTGCTTGAAGTTTGGAAAAGTAAATACCAAGGTAAGTTGTATGTAGTTTGTTCGAATCAAGCATGTTTGAAGTGGATTATGTAAATGCCTTAAGTAGAATCTTACATACTGGTTATGTAACATCCTAAACAGTGACCTAGAAGAATTCAAATTGAGAATTTAATTGAAGACTTGTATTTATATATGAGTAAGAGAATTTATGAGGACCAAAATGAAATAATGCTCTAACCGAGTAATCACTTGTGAGAGGGCCATATTGTACCTTTAATTACTCCATGAACTTGCACGTATATAGCAAGGAAAATTTGGAACTTTGCGTACGTGTCTCCTTGAGAGAATCAGTTAAAGAGTTAGACCATCTTCACCACTCATTCCTTTCCACCGAAAATGCTAGTGAGAGATAGGGGAGAAATTATTGCTTTTAGGGTGGATTCAACAATCGGTTAGAAGGAAAAAATGAATGCTAGCTTGAGATTTTTATGTTAAGAAGGTAATTTTTCTTCCTTTCTTCTTGTATATGTAATGGTTGGATGAATGTTCATTGTGGTTTGGTTAAATTGAGGATCTCATGTAGTTGGTTTTGGAACGAATTTATATTAGATAATTGCTTGCTAGTAGGTAAATCGAATGGAAGTTTGAAAGTGTGAATTACTCAATGAATGTATATAGGCTTAATTCGATGAGTTATGATTGAATTCGATATAAAGCACCAAAATTGTCTTGATTCCTTAAATGAAATTTGTGATTTTAGAAACATGTAAATGTTCTTAGTGGATCGAATTATAATTCCTTATTGATATGTATAAGAACATGTAAACATCAATGTGTAAACAAGTTAGTATGATAAGAAAATTGGGTTGTTTACCGGAATTGTATTTGCTTGTGGAATTGTTATGTTGCTTTAAAATTGGGCAGTATTGGAGCTAATTTGGTTAGTTAATTTAACTTAAATGCATGCATTAGTTATTCATTAACTGCTCTGTTATTTAGAGTGAAAATCGGGACTGTTTTAGTGTTCTTAATCGAATGAACATTTCTAGATTGATTATTTGAAGCTATGGTAACTCTTAGGACTATTTTGATTCAAGAAAAATTACTTTAGTAATGCTACCATGTTTTGGCATCCATGGAATATGCTAAATTTTCAAGAACAAGAGTAAGTTAACTAGAGGGTTGTTAAACCAAAAGTTTATTGAAATCCTTGTCTTGTTTCGAGTATGCATGTGTGAGAATTCTCTTGATAAAAAGAGCTAGTTATTAACTTTGAGATTGAATAGAAATAGAAATGGATAGGTTGTATGTTATTACTAATCAATTCTATAATGGTACAGGTTAAGAAGATCAATAAAATATTGAAGGGGAGAGGGCTGTTGTAGATCACAACAACAATAGAAAAAAAGGAATCATATTTCAGGAGCAACTATAGCTGGAAATCACTGTAAGTTTAACCTAGATTCACTATATGAATGTGAATATTTAATCCAAGTTAATTGTTGAAATCCTACTAAGAAATATTTTGCACATTGGCTTGATTAGAGTTTAAATTGAATATCAATTGGGGTTCGCGTTTTGAGGTAAGTCAATTTAGTTAAACTTACTTGATCTTGCTACACTTTGCAAATTAGTATTGAGCTAATCTTGAACGAGAATCTCATGAGCTGCATATATGACACAAAGCACTTGAAGCCTCTTTATTTAATCGAAATTAAACCTATATAAATAAGCCTTGATTCGTGTTTCTATAGACACAATCGTCATGCCATAGAGCCCGTCGAGCTCGCTAGTTTGGAATATGGTCCCTTGTTGTTAGGTCAAGTAACCAATTGGTACGTTTCGTACCCTTTTTCAGTGATGATAGGAATTAAGTACCTTGAGTACTCTTGTTTAGTACTACATGTACTCTTGTTATTGTTACACTTAATATGGATAAATGTGTCTAATAACTTGTAAATAAAGGCTCAAGTTAAAAGAAATGTTCTTAATAAAGGATCTCGATGTTTTAGTTTGAGCAAATTAGATTAGTTCCCTTGATATATGAATTGGAATATTCAATCCCTTGAAATAAAGAGGACCAAGGTCCCTAGAAGCCTTTTATCAACACTATAAAAATGAAGTAATTGTATAAGCTTATAGAGTAACTTGTTAATTACCTAAATTGTCATTTGATGAGTTTGATAAAATCAAGGAAGATTGATCCGTGTTAGACTGTTTGCTTGTTAGAACTTCTTAGAGTCAATTAATAGGACTGGTGGACTAAATTGATAACTAATATATATATATATATATATGTATATATATATATATATTCATTGGTTAAACTAGATGTAAGTTTTCAGATAACACAAAAAGGGAATATTTGGTTTAGAATTCACTATAAACTTATTGCCTTGAGAAATATTCGCTAAAATCTTATATTGTCTCCTATTAGTGTTTCAAGTTGATTTTGTGTTAGTAGACCAAGTCCACGAGGGCCTAACCAGATCAAATTGAGATTTAATGTATGTGTTGGTCGTGGCACTTGTTTATTTTGTAAATCTTTTGTTGAATACTTAGCATGTAACTAGTGCAGATTGTATTTGATTTGTGTAAATATGTCTAACTTTATCTATGGTTTAACTGCTCGTTGATGACTCATTTTGGTCGATAATAAGATGAATGAAAATGGTTAGCTAACTGTGTGAATTCTAGTAGATGATGGTCATGTTTCGATTGGCATGTATAATATGATTGATGACATAGTAAAATTATGTAAATTTCAAGGTACCATGTTTTATATAGGTCTCTACTTGATAGACATGGATTATATGAATTCTTAATCTCATTCCTATGTTATGTTCTTCTTGTGCTAAATTGACCATACTTTCGAATAATTGCTTCACTAGAGATTTAAAAGCTAAAGAGTACATTGTTAGGGATAGGATGGTAGTTACCAAATAAGCAATAGTTATATAAATCTTAAATCTAATAATATATCTTTGAAAATAATCCAAAATGCATGATCTCAACATTCCTTACATGTTTCGAATGACTTAGGGACAATGCCTCTAGTACTAAATGTTTTTTACTCATAATGTGATTTAGGAATTCAAATGATGTGATTGATGCCTAGCTAGGTTATTTGATATTAATCCTTCTTGTTTTCTTCAAATTGGTTTAGGATTCAAAGTATATTGTATTGTTTTTTAAGCCTGTAACTTGAGAAACAAGTTACTTGTTTATTTGTTTATTCTCAACCCCTTAGATTTAGTTTAATTCTAAATCAGGTTTGAGGTGTTATAAATTGGTATCATAGCTAAGGTTTAGTCATTCCTAAAATAAAATCTATTGAATGAAGTGTTAGATAATGCCACCTAGGAGTCAAATTCAATTTATACATGTGGTCTTGCTTAATAAAGTCTCCTTCGAATCTTGATAATCTTTTCAGATGTTTGAGACGCATATGGAAAAGGAAAATGAAAATCCTACTGGCTCAACATCGGGCCTATACTTTCTCGGGAACTGATGATGAAAATCCTGAAGTGACGAAATACTGGCTTGAGACTACAATCAGAATCCTAACGAAGCAACTGCAATGCTCAGATGAGCATAAACTTGAATGTGCTCTATCTTTGCTAGTAGATGAAGCCCTGAGGTGGTGGGAAACCACAATTTTAACTTCTCCATCACATGCCATTAATTGGGAATTCTTTCTTAAAGTATTCCGTAAGAAGTATGTTAGTGAACAATACTTAGCCGAGCGAAGAAAGCGTTTCTTGTATCTCAAGCAAGGGAACAAGCCTATAGAACAATACATGGGTGAGTTCTGCAAGTACTGAAAGTATGGCTCGGAGTATATAAAGAAGGAAGAAGATAAATGTCGTATGTTCATAGACGAGTTGAATGATGAGTTGAGCCCAATGTTTACGGCTATTGAAAACACTGATTTTCAAGAACTGGTGAATCGAGAAATTGTCATGGAAGCAAAGATGAAGGCGTCTGAGAAAAGGAAGGAAAGCTTCTCCGTAAATGATAAAAAACAAAGAAGTGATAACAAGTCTTCTTGGTCATGCCAGAAACCAAAATATCATGGGGGGAAACTCTTCAAGCCGTTCTTCTCCTCTAAGAGGAAATTTCATACCTATACCCCAAACTGTAATTAAGACTTCTTCACCTACTGTCTCGGTGAAGAGCTCAAGGAACTCTGGCAGAGAATATCGGTCCTTGCTTTACAAATTTTGTCAAATGTGAGTTCTAGCTATCATACGTCTCCTTTTTAGGTCACGTAATTTCGGCTGATGGAGTTAAAGTAGAGTCGAAATAGAGTCAAGCTATCATAGACTGGTTAGCTCAAAAAATGTTTGGGAAGTTAGAAGTTTCCTCAGTTTGTTCGGGTACTATTGAAGATTCGTGAATGGGTTTTTAACCTTGGACCTATACTTAACAAAATTACTTAAGAAAGAAGAAAACTTTGTTTCGACAGAAACACAACAAAGAAGTTTTGACCAACTCAAGCAAGCCCTTACTCCTGCCACGGTTTTGATCCAACCTGAATCGGGAAAAGAGTATAGAATCCATAGTGATGCCTCTCATATCGGGCTCAGTTGTGTCCTTATGCTAGACGACAAGGTTGTAGCATATTCATCCTAACAATTTAAACCTCATGAATTAAACTATCCCACCCATGACCTTGAACTTGCTGGAGTCGTGTTCGCTCTCAAAATTTGGAAACACTATTTATTTGGGGAAAGATGCTACGTATTTACTGTTCACAAGAGCCTTAAGTACATCTTGAAACAAAATGATTTAAACCTCCAACAAAAAAGATGGCTAGAATTGCTAAAAGACTATGATTTAATCATAGACTACCATCCCATGAAGGCAAATGTTGTAGCTGATGCACTCAACCGCAAACATTCAAGTGGTAATTGCTCCTATTTAAACTCCATAACTCACCCTTGTCTCAAATAAAATCTGAATCAAGTCCTACTTACTTATTGATAATCATCTTGATAATTTTCCTTGTAGACCCGAGGGCCATCAATGCCCATTTTAGACTTGCAACAGTTAGATCCTGAACTCCAGAAGATCCTGGATAGCTTAAAAGTCGAATCCCACTCCGATTTTTCTTTAAGGCCGAACGGGTTGTTATATTTCAAGAATCGGGTTTGTGTACCAAACGAAGATAACTTGAGACGAGAAATGCTAGCTGAAGCTCATCAAAGTCCCTTTTCAATTCATCTAGGGTCAGTTAAGATCTACAAGGATTTGAAGGATTTGTATTGGTGGCGATGCATGAAGAAGACCATAGTTGATTTTTTTTCCTGATGTCTTACTTGCCAAAGAATCAAGGCTGAACATCAAGTCTCCACTGGACTCTTGCAACCTATTTAATTCCTTAAATGGAAATGGGAACAAATGACTATGGAATTTGTCAGCGGATTACCTTTAACACCAAGGAAGAACGATGATGTGTGGGTGATAGTTGATAGGCTAACCAAATCAGCCCACTTCTTGCCTATTCGAATGACCTTAGGCTTGGAACAGTTGGCCAAAATTTATATTAAAGAGATAATCAAATTGCATGGAGTTTCAGTCTCCATTATATCTCATAGAGACTCCCGCTTCATTTCTAAATTCTAGAAAGCTCTTTAAAGAGCATTGGGATAAAAAATTAATCTAAGCACTACTTTCCATCCTCAAACTGATGGACAATCAGAACGGGTGATTCAAATTCTCGAAGATACGTTACGGGCTTGCATAGTTGATTTCGGGAAGGACTGGGAGAAAACCTTACCCCTTGCAGAATTTGTGTACAACAACAACTATCAAAACTCCATCCAAATGGCTTCGTTTGAAGCTCTTTATGGTATAAAAGCTAGGATGCCACTTTGCTGGTCAAAATTGGGTGAAAACAAAATTTTGGGACCCGACTTACTAAATGAAACCGAAGCACAAATTCGAGTTATACATAACCGGCTCAAGAATGCTTTTGATAGGAAAAAAGCCTATGCCGTTAAAAGAAGGGAAGTTCATTATGAAGTGGGAGACTGGGTATTCTTGATAGTCTTTCTATGGAAGAAAATCTTAAGATTTGCGAAGAAAGGGAAACTTAGTCCCCATTTCATTAGACCATTTGAAGTAATTGAACGAGTTGATATTGTGGCATACAAGTTAGCTCTTCCAAATGACTTTAATAAGATTCATAATTTATTCCACGTGTCTATGCTTCGTAGATACATGTCATACCCTTCTCATATTTTTGAGCCCGAAGACATGGAACTACACCCTAACCTAACATATGAACAAGAACCCATCCAGATACTTGATTGTGAGAGTAAAAGACTCCGAAACAAATTTGTATCCCTTGTCAAAGTTCTTTGGAGAAACCACAAACTGAAAGAAGTTTGTGGGAACCTGAATCAATCATGAGAGAACAATATCCTCATCTTTTTCCCTCAGGTAAATTCGAGGACAAATTTCTTTAAGGGGGGAGGGATTTGTAACATCCTAAATAGTGACTGTTGCGTTTAAAAGAGTCTATCTCAATAGAGTGCAAGTGTACACGCCGCAAGTAGTAAAGTGATACACGAAGTATCAGATGTCGAATCCACAAGGACTGGAAATAGCTTTATCCTTAGATTGCTGCACAAAAGAGAAAGAAGATAATTTAATTGTTTGTAGGAAAATATCGAAGAATACTGAAGATAAAAGATTAAAAGATTCAGAGTAAAGAAATAGGCCGACATTGATTTTCTTAGTAGTTCAGGTGTTGCACTGTATAGAATTCCATGTTCTGTCGTCGTTCCTATCGCGACAGCACCTGCGCCGGAAGCAGTCTGTTGTTGTCGTAGTAGTGATCACACAACTCTGTACTTCAAGCTTGGCAAGAATCCCTGTTGTGCCTTGTTCTATCCCTAGGTCCAAGTCTGTCGATGAACACATCTTAGATGATACCTCCCGGCGTGAATCAAAGGATGAACACCAATGTTGTTGAATTCTTCCTTAGCCACTTAACCTCGTCCTATCCCTAGGTCTGAGATAGTTCAACCATGAACTGGAGAACTCGTACTTATTCCTTTCGTATACTTAACTCTCCCGATATTAAGCAAATGAATAATCTCACAATGCTCTCCCGATACTCTTGCAAGATGTTGAAAACCAAAATAAGCAAACTTGAAGTCTATTTTATTGAACAGAAAAAATCCTAAAATAGTACAATCCTTGCAACTACTTTACAGAATCAACCCTTAGCCCTAAGGGAAGTTTAGAACATGATGAAAGGGGGGAAAACGACTAGGGTTTAAGGGAAGACCGCTAGAGAATAAGATATCCTTCCCTAGGTCGAATTACATGCCTTTATATAGTCCTTGGGTTCAAGTTTTCTAATATGTCAAGAATACAAGTTTAAACTAAAGTACAACTCTATTAAAGACTAAATCTTCAGAGTAGATGCCTTTAATTCGTCATCTTTTCTTGCTTTGGGTTTCTTTCTTGAACTTTGGGCTTGGTCTTCATTCTGATCTAGGGCTCAGAAAATATAGGGGTGACCCACGACAGACCGACTTAATTTCCTCTTTCTGTCTAGCTCCATATCACTTTTTCCCTTCAACATGGTTGTCGTCATTGGCTGCCACGGCAGTGTCATTCTTCTCGACTGCAGTCCTGTGTTCCAGCTCTGCTTCTCCACTGCCCTGAGTCTGCTACAATAGCTACCTGCAAAAGTAACCAAAATCAGTAGCAACTGTGCCATTTAATATAATTGTGATGTATAAATGAAATATATCCTAAATGCCATGAATTATGCTTGATAGCAACAGAAATAAGGGTTAAATAGGGGGTAAAATATAGAACTTTTACACACTCAACAATGACCTATAAGGATTCAAATTTAGAATTTAATTGAAGACTTATATTTATATATGAGTAAGAGAATTTAAGAGGACCAAAATGGAACAATGCTCTAATCGAGTGACCACTTGTGAGAGGACCATATTGTACATTTAATTACTCCATGAACTTGCATGTAAATAGAAAGAAAAATTAGGGACTTTGCATATGTGTCTCCTTGAGAGAATTAGTCAAAGAGTTAGACCATCTTCTCCATTCATTATTTTCCATCGAAAATGCTAGTGAGAGAGGGGGGAGAAATTCTTGCTTTTGGGGTAGATTCAACCATCGGTTAGAAGGAAAAATTGAATGTTAGCTTGATATTTTTATGTTAAGAAGGTAATTTTCTTCCTTACTTCTTGTATATGTAATGGTTGGATGAATGTTCATTGTGGTTCGGTTAAATTGAAGATCTCATGTAGGTTGTTTTGGAATGAATATGAATTAGATAATTTTTTGCTAGTAGGTAAATTGAATGGAAGTTTGAAAGCATGTATTACTCAATGAATGTATATAGGCTTAATTCGATGAGTTTTGATTGATTGAGAACTTAGGATTCCTTAATTTCATAATACTGATAGTTTCGATCTAAAGCACCAAAATTGTCTTGATTCCTTGAATGAAATTTGTGATTTTAGAAACATGGAAATGTTCTTAGTGCATTGAATTGTAATGCCATGTTGATATGTATAAAAACATATAAACATCAATGTGTAAACAAGTTAGTATGATAATAAAACTGGGTTGTTTGTAGGAAATGTATTTGCTTCTAGAAATGTTTTATTGCTTTAAAATTGGGCAGTATTGGAGCTTATTTGGTTAGATGAATGAACGTAATTGCATGTATTAGTTATTCATTAATTGCTCTGCTATTTTGAGTTAAAATCGGCACTGTTTTAGTGTCCTTAATCGAATTAATATTTCTAGATTGATTATTTGAACTATAGTAACTCTTGGGACTATTTTGATTCAAGAAAATTTACTTTAGTAATGCTGCCCTGCTTTGGAATCCATGCAATATGCTGAATTTTGAAGAATTAGAGTAAGTTAACTAGAGGGTTGTTAAACCAAAAGTTTATTGAAATCCTTGTATTGTTTCGAGTATGTATGTGTGAGATTTCCCTAGATAAAAAGAGCTAGTTATTATCTTAGAGATTGAATAGCAATAGAAATGGATAGGTCGAATGTTATTACTAATAAATTTATAATGTTACATGTTAAGAAGATCAAGAAAAGATTGAAAGGGAGACAATTGTTGTAGATCACAACAACAATAGAAAAAAAGGAATCATATTTGGGAGCAACTATAGTTTGAAATCACCATAAGTGTAACCTAGATTCGCTATTTGAATGTGATTATTTAATCCTAGTTAATTTTTGAAATCCTATTTGCGAGTACATTGGCTTGATTAGAGTTTAAATTGAACATCAATTGGGAATGCCATCTTGAGGTAAGTCAATCTATTAATCTTACTTGATCTTGCTACACGTTGCAAATTAGTATTGAGCTAATCTTGAATGAGAATCTCTTGAGTTGCATATATGACACAAGGCACTTGAAGCCTTTTTATTTAATCAAAATTAAACCTATACAAATAAGCCTTGATTCGAGTTAGTATAGACACAATTGGCATGCCATAAAGCTCGTCGAGCTCGCTAGTTTGGACTACGATCCCTTGCTGTTAGGTCAAGTGACCTATTGGTACATTTGGTACCCTTGTTCAGTGATGATATGAATTTAGTACCTTATGTACTCTTGTTTAGTACTACATGGACTCTTTTTATTGTTACACTTAATTAGGATTCATGTGTCTATTAACTTGTAAATAAAGGCTCAAGTTGAAAGAAATGTTCTTAATAAAGGATCTCGGTGTTTTAGTTTGAGCAAATTGGATTAGTTCCCTTGATATATGAATATGAATCTTTGATCCCTTGACATAAAGAGGACCAAGGTGCCTAGAAGCCTTTTTAACAACATTATAAAAATGAAGTAATTGTATAAGCTTATAGAGTAATTATTAATTACCTAAATTGTCATTTGATGAGTTTGATAAAGATCATGTAAGATTGATCCTTGTTAGACTATTTGCCTGCTAGAAATTCTTGGAGTCAATTAATAGGACTCATGGACTAAATCGACAAGTAATATATATATATATATATATATATATATATTCATTGACCAATCTGGATATAAGCTTACGGATAACACAAGAAGGGGAGATTTGGTTTAGAATTAACTATAAACTTATTGCCTTGCGAAATATTCACTAAAATCGTATATTGTCTCCTCTTTGTGTTCCAAGTTGATTTCATGTGAGTAGACCAAGTCCACGGGGCCTAACAAGATCAAAAGGAGATTTAATGTATGTGTTGTTTCTTTATTTTGACTCCTGGGATGGTGGCAATTGTTTGTTTTGTAAATATTTTGTCGAATACTTAGCATGTAACTAGTGGAGATTGTATATAATTTGTGTAAATATGTCTAACTGCTCATTGATGACTCATTTTGGTCGATAATAGGATGAATAAAAATGGTTGAGTATCTGTGTGAATTCTAGTAGATGATGATCATGTTTCGATTGGCATGTATAATATGGTTGTTTGATTGCTTGATGATATAGTGAAATTATGAAAATTTCAAGGTACCATGTTTTATATAGGTCTCTGTTCGATAGACATGGATTAGATGAATGCTTAATCTCATTCCTATATTATGTTCTTCTTGTGCTAAATAGACCATACTTTCGAATTATTGCTTCACTAGAGATTTAAAAGCTAAAAGTATATTGTTAGGGATATGATGGTAGTTACCAAATAAGCAATAGTTATATAAATATTTAATCTAATAAGATATCTTTGAAAATAAACCAAAATGAATGATCTCAAGCTTACTTAAATGTTTCGAATGACTTAGGGACAATGCATCTAGTATTAAATGTTTATTACTCGAAATGTGATTTAGGAATTAAAATGATGTGATTGATGCCTAGCTAGGTTATTTGATCTTAATCCTTCTTGTTTTCTTTGAAATGGTTTAGGATTCAAAGTATATTGCATTGTTTTTAAGAATGTAACTTGACAAACAAGTTACTTGTTTGTTCTTTTGTTTGTTTGTTTGTTCTTAACTCCTTAGATTTAGTTTAATTCTAAACCGAGTCTGGGGGTGTTATAGGTTATGTGCTCGAATTATGCAAAAAGGATTGATTAAAATCCTAAAAAGTTGTAGTGAGCCTTGATTAGGGATTAGTTCTTGCTAGTTGGCATGCCAATATAGAGTCCTAAGCTCAGCCTAAAAATTTGGACTATGGTTCCCTGAAACGCACTAAGTACCCTTGAATAAGTTGCAAGATAGTCATATGATTCAACGGTATTTGATGCCATTACCTGATATTGTTAATGTTGAAGTTGAAACTCTAGACTAATAACTAGTCAAGGTTGTGTCTATCAACTAAGGTTGCTTTTGAAGGTTAATCCTTAAATTGAATGAATGCCCATTCAAATGACTTTAATTGTTTGCTTGAATAGCATGAAACTTATTTGAAAGCTTGATGATTCGTGTAATTAGAATAAGTTTGGTATAAGCTTCTTGATGTTTGTATTGTGTGTAAGTAACCAAGGTGTTAAATGCTAAACTAGTCTGGAGTAGTCTCGATGATGATATTAATATAGATGAATGAATTGAATCTTGAAACTATTAAGCAAGCTATTTACACTCTTTAATTGGTTATAGTGCGAGACTACCATTCTAATTGCTCATTCTGTTACTTGAAGGAAAGGTCGATTGCTAGATCTAATTCAGGGAGTTAGAGCAAGGTCACTAAAAGCATAAATGTATGTCTTTTTGTTATAGTTTAATCTCCCAAAAGGTGGCACTAGTTTGAACATTAGGCGTTTGATCTTTGAGTACTATGGGGCTTGTAAATATTCGTTATCAAGGCTTGTATATAAATGTTTGGTCCAATTCTTCATAATGGATTGATTTGCTTGAATTGGTATGGTTGGTGGTTCCGAATGGCATAGATGGCTTTAGAATCTTGTTATAGATTGCTAGAATAATAGTAAAGCATGAATGCTTGTAGTGTATGTGTACTTTTGGAATTTCTTGCTTGTGATGGGTTGTATAGGCGATCTTCAAGGCATGCTTGAATGTGTAAGTGAAAAATTAGGTGTTCATGTTTATTACGCACATGAGTTCTTTGTATACTCTAAGCTTTATGAGGTTTTAAACTTGATTTGTTATGTAAGTATAGCTCTTTAAATGATCTCCTATATGAATCATTGCATGTTCCCGAAGATACTTGATAGACCACATTCTTACAATGAAATGCTCGAATTTAATACCTTCTAGATAGTCCTTTAATCCCTGACTTGTTGTACACTAGCTTGAAAAGGAAGAAACGAATTATGTGATCCTACAATATTAGAACAACCATGGGATTTAATAAAAGTAGTATAATCAAATAAGTTGTTAAATCACTAGGCTATTATGAAAGAATCCAAGAAAGTTTATGAGTTAGGCGATGATTAATAATAACTCCTTGTTTGATAAGTAAAGGAATTCTCAACTATTTCTATTCTTGCCTTGTGTAATTAGACTTGTATAAGTTGTTTGTTTGTCTGAGTAGTATATACTTGTGTGAACTCAAATCGGGTACTTGGTACTTAAAGTGATTGCATATCTTAATGGCATCCATTCGTATGAGTTTGATTTAAGCTTCAATGATCCTAGTTTATCTATATGATTACTTGACCTTCAAGGTTCTTAACTGGGTACTCCTTGCTTGTTTGAGTAATAACTTGTTAGACAAGTTAGTTTGCCTGCTTTTAGATGAGTAACATATTCTAGTCTGGGTAGGGGTGTTACAATTTGGTAATCAAAGGACTAAACCAGTTATGTAAGGTGCCACCTAGGAGTTGAATTGAATTGTGCTTGTGACCTTGTTTGATTAAATATCCTTTGAATATTAATTTCATATGTTTGACAGGCCTATGGCCCGGGACGGAGATAGCTTGGTTGGCTCCTCCAATGAAGGAGGGAGTGTTAGATAGGGTCAGGAGCAAGCAGACCCTCAAAAGGCTGTAGAACCACAGCCTGAAGCTCCCTAACCTAACTAGATTTAGAAGGAATCCCTTCTCAGTATGATTGAGATGTTCAACCAATTAGTCAACAATATGAAGCAAAACAATCCTCTTGAACCTGTAGTAGTCAAATCTAGGGCTCCTATTGATAAGCTAGCTTAGCATCGAGCCTATACATTTACGGGATCTGATAAGGAGAACTCGAAAGAAGCTGAATACTGGTTGGAGACTATAATCAAAATTTCAACAAAACAACTCCATTGTTCAGATGATCATAAGTTGGAGTGCGTTGTGGCCTTACATGCTAATGAAACTCTGAATTGGTGGGAAACTACAATCCTAACTGGTCCTGAAGATTCTATCACTTGGGAATTATTTTTGAAAGAATTCTTGATGAAGTAAGCGAGCAATATCTTGCCGAAAGAAGAAGACGTTTCATGCACTTGAAGCATGGTGGTAGACTTATTGAGCAATATATTAGTGACTTCTGCAAATACTACAAGTATGGAACTGAATACATCTAGAAGGAGGAGGACAAATGCATAATGTTTATCGAAGGGTTGAATGATGAATTGAGCCCGATGTTTATGGCTCTTGGAAAAATCGAATTTCAAGACTTTGTGAACCGAGTGATCGCTAATGTAAGCTGCTGATAAAAGAAGGGAGAACTATTCAAAGAAGTATAAAAGATCCCAAAATGATAACAAATCTCATTGGCCTTCTAAGAAGTCGAAAAATCAAGGAGGAAACTTCTCTGTTTATGTTGCTTCTCCGAGGGGTAACTTCATTCCAAAGCCTAAAACAATAATCAAATCCTCCGCACCTATAATCTTAATCAACAGCTCGAGGAATTCAGGCAGAGACCCTCTATCTCGACATTATGATGTTTTCTAGAACTATCATTCATGCTAGTGTAGAAAACAGTTGAATGCTTGTTTCCGTTGTGGAAGCTTGGAACATTTTGTTTGAGATTGTCCTCAGAACAAGGACAAGCCTTCGGTTCGTGTGGCATCAAACTCTAATCCATATCCATCTCCTAGGGGTAAAGGGTAGAAACAAGCCCAGTCAGGAAACTTGAGAAGACTCGAGGCCAAGCTCCTGCTACTACTAATCAAGAGTCTCGGGCCCCTACTCGAATGTATCACATCCAAGGTCATGATGAGGAAGAGGCACCAGATGTTCTAGCAGGTGTTGTTGAATTAAATGAAAATTCTGTAAATGTTCTAATTGATACGTGATCTACCTACTTATTTATCTGTTTTCCCTTTCTTGAAAAACTTAAACTGAAATTTGAAATCGTTGATCAAGGGCTTGTAGTTTCGAATCCTATATAGGGTAGTATAACTCTAAATCATATTTGTAAAGATTGCCCTCTATACATCCAAAATATTGCATTTCCTTATGACCTCTATGTTCTACCCTTTTGTGAATTTGATTTAATTATAGGATTAGACTGGCTAGAAAAACACCAGGCTTGGGTAGATCGTCAAAATAAGAGACTTTTCCTTCGTGGATTAGGTAAAGAATCCATCATTTGATTGATGAGAAACCCACCTCTATTTTTGTTGCTATGATTAAAAGAAATGAATTCGATTTTGGCCTAAAGTCTATTCCAACTATGTCTGAATTTCTTGATGTCTTTCCTGAGGAACTACCGGGACTGCATCCAACCCGAGAAGTGGAATTCAAGATCGAGACACAACCTGGAATAAACCATATATCCATCACTCCTTACAGAAGGGCTCCAGTGGAACTAAAAGAGCTTTAGAAGCAGTTACAAGAAAAACAAGAAAAAGGGTTCATTCGACCAAGCTCGTCTCCTTGGGGAGCCTCGGTACTCTTTTTCAAGACGAAAGATGGGTCAATGAGATTATGCATAGACTACCGACAACTTAATCAGATTACGATTAAGAACAAGTACCCACTTCCAAGAATTGAAACCTTGTTTAACCAATTGAAGGGTGCTTCAGTATTTTCCAAGATTGACCATAGATCGGGATACTACCAAATGAAAGTTAAAGAATCTGACATACCCAAGACTACTTTTAGGACTCAGTATGGCCACTACAAGTTCCTAGTAATGCCATTTGGTCTAACAAACGCCCCTTCTACATTTATGGACCTCATGAATCGAGTTTTTAAACCTTATTTGGATAAATTTGTAGTGGTCTTCATTGACGATATCCTTATCTATTCGAAGGATGAATCTGAACATTCAAAACATCTCAACATTGTGCTGCAAACCCTTAGTGATAATCAACTCTATGCCAAATTCAACAAGTGTGAATTTTGGTTGCCTTAAGTATCCTTTCTCGGGTATGTAACTTCAACCGCGAGAATTAAGGTTGACCGAAAGAGATCCAGTCTATGATAGAATGTAGATCTCCAAGGAATGTTAGTGAAGTTCGAAGCATCTTGGCTTGGCAGGATATTATCAAAGGTTTGTTAAGGGATTTTCGATTCTGTCTACACCCTTAACCAAACTTCTCCATAAGGATGTGCCATTTACTTGGTCCGAGAATCAACAGAGAAGCTTTGACCAATTAAAGTAAGTACTTACTCGAGCTCCAGTATTAACCCAACCGAAACCGGGGAAAGAATTGACGGTGTTTAGTGATGCCTCTTGTAACCCCCTAAACCCGGCCTAGAAGAATAAACCGAATTTAGGAAGTTACGTTTGAAACATTTTCCCTCAAGAAATTCAAAATTTGGATATTATAATTTAACTTAAAATAAAATAACAGTGATTTTATAAATATCTTATAGAAAATAAAAAAATATAAATATCGTAATAAATATTAGAATGTTTATATAAAATTTCTGAAAAAAATCATATTAAAAGAATTTTAGAAAAAAAAATAATCTCAAAACATATTTGTTCTCAAAAGTATGAAATTACATCAATATCCCAAAATAATAAATAATAATAAAAATAGTTCAATACTGAATAATAGAATAACCGAATAAAATATGAGATCCTCCAAGTACCACGTTGCCTAGAGTCCAAGGTATCTGTAAGAGGAAACTATAGGGGAGTAAGCTAAAGAGCTTAGTGTGTCTCTAAAGTGCAAGAAAATCATAGTCGTAAAAATATAGTAATATTTTCTTAATATTCTTTAAATCATAACACATAAAATCACAAGCGCAATGCAATGCACCCAACTACAACCGCCGAGAGGTAAGTTCCCCAGAACTCCTCACTACAACCGCCAATCTGAAGTGGAATTCAGCCCGAAGGGTGAAACCACTAAACTTCCCCGATCAGATCCCAACCCATGCTCATACAATGATATGATGATTAAAAATCAAATTTCATAAATCCATTTCCATAAATCCGATATTCCATAAACATACTTCATAAATCATAGTCCATAAGTCCATAAATCATAGTTCATAAATCGTAGTCCATAAATTATGGTTTGTAAATCATAGTAAAAACATATTCTGAAAACATATGCATGTGATGTCAACCATAAAAATCATAATACATATAAATAATCACATAAAGGGTAAAACACCAACACACAGAAAAATAGTATATAATTTAATTATAGCACCGGAAGAAAACACACCTTAGATAAATAGCTCTAACATCATAAACAATGTCCCTCGCACTCAAATCTAATATTGGGTTTTGGAGCAGCCGAACAATATTGATGGCATAGGGGTTTTACAACTCGACAAATAGGTTTTAAAGTTTCGATTGTGACATAAGAAAAATAAATGGAATTGGACGAGGGTTGTTCTGTAACCCCCTTAACCCGGCCTAGACGGTTGACCCGAATTAAGAAAGTCACACGGGGAAAACCAAAGTCAACCCGAAAGTCAACCTTGATTAACGACCCTTTTTTTTCTTTTTAATCTTGTCTAGATGCACATTAACCCTAATTGTGATCACTCAACAACATATTCAAAGATCACAAGCATCAGAGATCAAACAGGGACCCAATTGAAGAAATTACAACTTTAGGGACCAAATTGTAATTTCTGATAAATAGGAGGACTTAACCCGAATTAAAGTTACCAACTTGAAATTAGTCAGATTTCATGCTTCTCTGTGAAATTTCAGCTAAAAAGGACTTCCCGAACTTATTTAATTGCACAAACAAGGTTCAGGACTAAAACGCAAACAATTCAAAACATTTAACTGCCAATGTCAGCCCCCAACGGTCACCCGTTCCGGAACAGGCAGACACCGTTTCGAAACACGAGCCGTTCTGCAACGCGTACCGGAACACGGGCAGGCAGTAGCCAAACCGTTTCGAAACGGTCTCTCCCGTTTCGGACGCCTGGGTTTGTTTAAGGCACCCGTTCCGAAACGGTAGGCACTGTTCCGAAACGCCCTGCACAGATTGCCCCAAAATGCATACTTAAACATGCAATTAACCATCCAAACATGCTCCAATTAACACCAAACTTTACCAGCATGCCATTCAACATATATGAGACATACATGCATCAACAAAACAACCAAATAACATCATATATGAAAAGCCCCAAATCTATAGGCATGCTTCCTACACAAGCAAACCTTTCAAGCATAAACTTCTATTTCAAGCATGTAAAGGCCAAACACAAAAACCAGCATTCTCAACAATATTCAACATACTTAGGGAGTTCAAAACCTCTCCCAAAACATACACATAGGTCCCCCATTGCCAAATTACCAAAAGCTAAAAATGTACTTAAGAAACCTTCCATACTTTGAGCTTTACTTTCACTTGAATGCTTGCCATCCTTGCTGCCCTCAAAGTACTCTAATGTTCTGCATTATTGATTTAAGAAAACGAAAGAGAGCGTAAGCAAAAGCTTAGTGAGGAATGCTCAATAAAACCATTCAATAATGCATTTATAAAACACTTTATAAATCATGCTTCAAATCAACATTTTCACATGCTCAAAAGCATACTTTAAACAAGCATCTCATGCTTCATATCATAACATGTCATATTGGCCACAAGTGATAAGTTCCATTTCATTAAAAACAAGTTCATCAACTTTCACCCCAAGGACTTTTAAACACCTTGGCCCCATGGACTTTTAAACACCATGGCCCCATGGACTTTTAAACACCATGGAAAGGATCACACAAGGACTTTTAACCACCTTTGTGTCCGTATCAAGTTTCACCCCAAGGACTTTTAAACACCTTGGCCCCAAGGACTTTTAAACACCTTGGCCCCATGGACTTTTAAACACCATGGCCCCATGGACTTTTAAACACCATGGAAAGGATCACACAAGGACTTTTAACCACCTTTGTGTCCGTAGCAAGAATCATCCAAGGACTTTTAACCACCTTGATGTTCTTAAGTAAACAAGGCTCACTCAAGGACTTTTAACCACCTTAGTGACCTTAACCTTTTCAAAACATCACTTGCCAATATACATCATCATCATCAATTTATCCACTGTTTTAAAGCATTAAACCAAGCCATATTCATCATGCATTTAAAAGCATCAAACCACATTTAATCAATGATGAAAAACAAGGAACTCTTACCTTGAGCTTCCTTCAACATATGGCTTACAAAAACAGCATTAACCATGCTAAAACATGCTTTCAAAACAGAGTTTAAAACATGCAATAAACCACATTGCACAACAATCAAATCATGGCCACTACTAGAGAGTATTTCCGAAAACTTACACTCGAGCTTAGTAAAGTTGTTTAGACTTAAACTAAGCTCCCAAGACATTGGTTTCAAAGCCGAAAACCCAATTTCACTCACCGATTCAACTTCGCCTCTTGCCGAAGCACCAAATCAAGCTTCCGGATCAACAACTCTTGGATCCAAAGATGCCTCCCCTGTTTTAACACATCAAAGCAGAGGATTAATGCATCATCATGCATTAATTGCTTCAATGAAAGCACCTAAACTCGCTGCTCTCATCCACACTCCATTTTCGGCCACCAAACACAACCGAAAATGCATCCAAACCACTTCTCAACAAAGCCCAGCCACAAACCATCAAAACCAAACATCTATTAACATCATTTAACATCTAAAAAGAACCTATTAACATCCTTATACCTCCAGCAACATCAGATCCACAAGATCACCTAAAAAACAATCAAGAATCACAAGCTAAACTTAGGAAACTCAACCTATCCGGGATTGCATTAATCAAAACTCAATTCCTTATCAATTTAGAGTCCAAATAACATCAAAAACACATCTCAAATCACAGATTTAACAGATCAAACGAAAATCATCAAAAATCACCAAATCTTGCATTATAAACCAAGATCCAATTCACAACTCAAAAGCCTTTAATAAAACATCAATTAAGGATTGAAAACTTAGGAATTTCAGTAAAGAACTGATAGTTTAGAGGAGAAGGACGTTCTTACCTCCAAACTTGAGTTTCTCCTCTTTTTGGAATCAAAAACCTTGATGAATCAAGTAGCAAATGATGAGGTTTTGTAGATATGTTTATTAGGAATCAAAAGAGAGTTGAAAGGAGGGATTTATGTGAGAAAATCAGAAACAATTCTCTGGAAAGAAAGTGTTTGGGTTGAGAGAAAATGAGAGAAAGGAAAATAGGAAGTTAGTTATCAAAATGGCCAAAATGGCTTTCCCTCCACATTTGATATGTTTTAAAATCAGAATAAATCCTTAAAATATCTTAGAAAAATCTGGAGAAACTACTTTTGAAATAATAGCTCCTTAAAGATTCAAAGTTTCAACCCTTTATAAATCAGTCACCAAACTTTCAAAAATTACATTTTGGTCACTAGCCAAAATGTCACCCTTCCAAAACTCATTTTCCAAAATTGATTTCACAGTTCACTTAATTATATTAAAAGATGATTTTAGAACATTTTTCCATATTTTTAATGCAACCCAAACTAGGCTTTCCTAATTTCACCTTTTTAGATTCAAACAACACTTTGACCAAACTGGTCAACGCCCAAAACTCCTAAGCCCAAAACCGGGGCGTTACATGTTCTAGGGCAATTAATCAAAGAAGCAATATATATATATATATATATAGGCGGTTGAAAGAGTATAAAAAATATAGGTTTCGGTGATATCTACATAGAGTAGTGGATTTTGGAATAAAATAATAATAATAATAATAATAATAATAAGAATAAGAATAATAATAATAAGAATAATAATAATAAAGAAAGAGACCGGCGGTAGAAATCAATTAGAATTCAATTTCATGAAAAACGGTTATTTACATAATCAATCCTTAACTTTTCAAGAATTTCAAATTAATATTTAAGTTTCATAAAAAATTCTTATTTAGTCTCTTATAGAAAATTAGGGTTTAGAATTAAAATTCTAAATTGTTAGGGTAGGGATTTCAAAAGTAGGTTTCTAAATTAGGGATTTTTCGAATCTAGGGTTTACAATTTGGGCGTAATTTTTAGGGTGTTACAACTCTTCCACCCTTAAAAGAAATTTTGTCCTCAAAATTTTTAGACTAACGACATACTTTAAAAAATAGAGGTTTTGATAACATTTTTAAAAAGGCATTTTAGATCAGGTTATAAATGTCAACACAAGCTTTCAGATAGACTTCGATCTCAATTTCATAAGAACTAGTATGATCACGACCAATTGCTAATTTAGAGATCCTACGAGGTGACATAGTAATCTATCTTCAAAAGAGACAATCTTAGAATTAGAGTTGGTACTTAGAGTTTCTATTCAAAACATATCTTTAATTCTTTAAAATAATAAATTTATCAAAAATTCCCATTTTGCCCCAAAACATTTAATATGCATGTAAAAATCATTTTCGGCTTAAAATTTTAAGTGAGCCCCACAGTCTGAGGGTTGAACTTAGCTCTGATACCACTAAATGTAACCCCCTAAACCCGGCCTAGAAGAATAAACCGAATTTAGGAAGTTACGTTTGAAACATTTTCCCTCAAGAAATTCAAAATTTGGATACTATAATTTAACTTAAAATAAAATAACAGTGATTTTATAAATATCTTATAGAAAATAAAAAAAATATGAATATCGTAATAAATATTAGAATGTTTATATAAAATTTCTGAAGAAAAAAAATCATAGTAAAAGAATTTTAGAAAAAAAAATAATCTCAAAGCATATTTGTTCTCAAAAGTATGAAATTACATCAATATCCCAAAATAATAAATAATAATAAAAATAGTTCAATACTGAATAATAGAATAACCGAATAAAATATTAGATCCTCCAAGTACCACGTTGCCTAGAGTCCAAGGTATCTGTAAGAGGAAACTATAGGGGAGTAAGCTAAAGAGCTTAGTGTGTCTCTAAAGTGCAAGAAAATCATAGTCGTAAAAATATAGTAATATTTTCTTAAAATTCTTTAAATCATAACACATAAAATCACAAGCGCAATGCAATGCACCCAACTACAACCGCCGAGAGGTAAGTTCCCCAGAACTCCTCACTACAACCGCCAATCCGAAGTGGAATTCAGCCCGAAGGGTGAAACCACTAAACTTCCCCGATCAGATCCCAACCCATGCTCATACAATGATATGATGATTAAAAATCAAATTTCATAAATCCAGTTCCATAAATCCGATATTCCATAAACATACTTCATAAATCATAGTCTATAAGTCCATAAATCATAGTTCATAAATCGTAGTCCATAAATTATGGTTTGTAAATCATAGTAAAAACATATTCTGAAAACATATGCATGTGATGTCAACCATAAAAATCATAATACATATAAATAATCACATAAAGGGTAAAACACCAACACACAGAAAAATAGTATATAATTTAATTATAGCACCGGAAGAAAACACACCTTAGATAAATAGCTCTAACATCGTAAACAATGTCCCTCGCACTCAAATCTAATATTGGGTTTTGGAGCAGCCGAACAATATTGATGGCATAGGGGTTTTACAACTCGACAAATAGGTTTTAAAGTTTCGATTATGACATAAGAAAAATAAATGGAATTGAACGAGGGTTGTTCTAGGGCAATTAATCAAAGAACTAATATATATATATAGCGGTTGAAAGAGTATAAAAAATATAGGTTTCGGTGATATCTACATAGAGTAGTGGATTTTGGAATATAATAATAATAATAATAATAATAATAATAATAATAATAATAATAATAATAATAATAATAATAATAATAATAATAATAAAGAAAGAGACCGGCGGTAGAAATCAATTAGAATTCAATTTCATGAAAAACGGTTATTTACATAATCAATCCTTAACTTTTCAAGAATTTCAAATTAATATTTAAGTTTCATAAAAATTCTTATTTAGTCTCTTATAGAAAATTAGGGTTTAGAATTAAAATTCTAAATTGTTAGGGTAGGGATTTCAAAAGTAGGTTTCTAAATTAGGGATTTTTCGAATCTAGGGTTTACAATTTGGGCGTAATTTTTAGGGTGTTACACCTCTCACTTGGGTTTGGGATGTGTCCTTATGCAAGACAACAAGGTCGTAGCCTATGGTTCCCGACAATTTAAATCCCATGAATTGAATTATCCAACTCACAATTTGGAACTTTCTGATGTGATCTTTGCCCTAAAAATATGGAGACACGACCAATATGGAGAAAAAAGCTATCTTTATACAGATAAGAAAACCTTGAAATACCTCCTGACTCAAAAGGAGCTCAATCTTAGGCAAAGACGTTGGATCAAGCTACTCAAAGACTATGATCTAATTATATATTACCACCCGGGGAAGGAAAATGTTGTGGATGATGCACTCAATCGTCAACATTCCTGTGGAAAGTACTCGAATAAAACAAATTCCCCCTTGTGCCTAGTCGAACTCTATGTATTCTTTACCTAAAAATTCACCTTACAAATTGTTGTAGCATCACCCTCCATCCATGCATATCTTTGAATGCACAAGAAGAAAGGGTTCTTGCCATCATCTTCATTCTTCTCAATTGAGCTGTGTGTTAAGAAAGAATAGAGGGAGAGATAAATGGCAAGAGAAACACCATGGATGAGAGTTTAGGAGCTTGCATGTAGGGCTGCCTTTCATAGAAATCAAAATTTGAAAGCATTGTAAGTAAATTCTACACAATTCGATTAGGATTCTTGAATTGATATTATGTTTGTGCTTTAATAATGCTTATATTGATGTTATAATTAGGCAAAAAATCAAGGAATGAACATGACTAATTGAATATATTAACATGCATGAAAATCAAGGCTAGTATGAATTTGTAATTGAATATAAATTGAATTGCCTAATTAAATTGAGACTTAATTTGTGTATAAGCTTGCTGGAAATTTTTTATACGACATGAATTGGATAATTTAACAACTAGGTATGATGGTTATACGCTAAAAGTGGAACTAGTAATGAAACTAGTCACCTAGCTAGCCTAATTCACTAGTTTGGACTGTTTTGAATAAATTGGTAAATTCAAGATTGAATTGGATAATATTAAAGGCTGGATAAGTTAGCTAAAAATAGGGGAGGACATAAAATGAATTGTAGATAACATGAATTTCATGAATTGAAGTTAAATGGACTGCTTAAAGTGTTAACTAGTAGTATTAGTGAAATATGGACTATTATGGAAAAATTGTTAAATTGAGGACTGAAATGAACTAACTAGGGACCAATCTTGACTTTTAAAAACATGGTAATCAATATCTAAAAGGACTAAATTTAATGGAATAAGGATCATAGGCTAATTAGCTTACTAAAGTGGACCTAAGTGTAATCTGGGCAGTTTTGAAACTGTAAATTGAACAAACTTTAGCTAAAAAATTGTATTGATGTAGAAGGGCTAAAACTATGATCCATATATGAATGGATAGATGATTAAGTTAGCTTTCCAACGGTATAAATAGATTTAAATTCTGACGTGTATATTAAAAGATATAGACAATTTAGTGAAGGGTGTAGAAACTGGCAGAAAAGAGTTTTTGTATTTGTAATAGCATGTATACCTGAAATGGAATGCATGTGTGAATTGATTTTGGTATTGGTTATAATACATGCTTGCATTGTTTGAATACTAGATTAAAAAAATAGTAGAAAGAATGGATAAGTTTCTGGATGACGGTGAGGATTCGAGTATTCTGTAACTTCGGGATACAAGGTGAGTGTAGTTAACATAGGGTTAGGACTTAGGTCCTAACCAAATATTATATGCTTATTCTTCTTGCTTGTGAATGTATCATGAAATGAATCTAATTTATGCTTGGCAAACAAAAATTAGAATGCTTAATTGGTATCAAAATAATAAGTACATGACTTGATAATGGAACATGAAATGAAATGCTTGATCGTCTTGATAACTAATCAAATGGAAGTGGAATGTGTTTTCTTGGATTGTTTGCTTGAGACTTGATGTGTGTACATAAATGTGATTAAATGTTGCTGCTTTGGTTGTAAGATGGTACTTGCTGGTGTAGGATGACCAATTGAATAATACTAGATTAAAATGAACTTGCTTGATAAGTAATAATCACTTGAAAATGAATTTAATACTTACTCCCTACATCTGAGTGACCTATTGGAATTTCTTGATGGTCTAAGTGACCATAATTGATGCTTGAAATCTTGATTACTTGATAATTGCATTATGGTTCAAATGGCCTAAGTTAAAGAAGATAAAATACCTAAGTTGCCTTTCAATGGAAGTCCTTGGATAATAAAGTGTGATACTTGGTCATCTTGGGACCACGGTCCATGAGTTACGACTCAGGGGACACCCCATTTCATGTGATATATCAGCGACAATAGGAGGTATAAAGGGAGATGTATGGAGATTGGCGACAGTTGGTTGGATAGTGTGAAGATAGGATTTACATGCTCTCGATATTGGCCATTGCTTTGTTCTTTGAGCTAAATAGTTTTTGGACCTATATGGTCAAACATGGACCAAGGATATTCACGATTGAATCGATGATCCAAGGCGAACAAGTAAAAGAAATCTAATTGTCTAAGGCTTAAATTAAAGAAAGTAAATAAGAATTACCAAAGGCCAAGGTAAAACTTGTTAATAAGGTTAAAATGAAATAAGCTACACTTGAATGAAAATGTGTATCCTTGATTCTTGGCAATGAACTTGACTCTTGACTACAAGCTTGCTAAACAATGAATTGACTTGGATCAGATGATAACATTGATAAATTGAATATGCTTGAATCTTGAATGATAAAAACATGGTGAATTGAATTACTACTTGAATGAATTCAGTGAGTTCCTCGTTTGAGACTACCTAATGCTTGTA
Organism: Hibiscus tridactylites; assembly: GCA_958450335.1. Taxonomy (NCBI): domain Eukaryota; kingdom Viridiplantae; phylum Streptophyta; class Magnoliopsida; order Malvales; family Malvaceae; genus Hibiscus; species Hibiscus tridactylites. The sequence continues at coordinate 66,285,827 of OY288283.1, read as the reverse complement.
GATACATTCCTTGCTTTATTGGTGTGATAATAGACCTTAATTTGAATTGTTTGATCTTGTATGCTTGAGATGCTCGATTAGATCTTTGAAGATTTTCCTAAGGCTCATATAAAATGGGATTAAAGCCTAGATAAGTGATGATTAAACTAAAAACTTAAATACGATAAGCTATCATGTGAAAAGTATTAACCATTGTGATCCTTAATAATAACATGATAACTTGAATTGCTGGTGTCTTGAAAGGTAAAAAAGAAAATGTTGCGCGTATTGGGTGTCGCAAATTTAGTGCAAGTATACACGTCGCTAAGTTATAGTATAAAATATATCGTCTCCACTGGGATTGGTGCTACTTCCAGAATTTATCGTCTCACAGTGTAGAAAATTAAAAACACAAGTGATGGTTTGGTTGAGATAACTAATAAAATAAAAGGAAGAAAGTAAATTAAAAGATTGAGAAACTATGATGATGAAACTATGAAGCAGGCCGGATTATATTGCGTCGTAGTGTGGAAGTTGAATGAAACTGTCTCGATTTTGAATGCAATCATCAACTTGATTGCCTCAGCAATAAGCAAGAGAATTGCCTCGGCAATGGGCAAAGCTACTGCCGCGACAAAGACAACATGTTGGACAGTTGAGCGACAATCTTCAAGGTTCGGCAAAAGCATTCTTTAATGGCTCCTCCTTATCCTTAAGTCGAAACACTATTGATTTCCATGCCTTGAAAATACTTCCCAGCGTGAACCAAGGGTGAACACCAATCAATCTTACGCTTCTCTTAGCCGTTGAAACTCGTACATATCCTACGTCGGATTAGTTTTCACTGATTGGGATGAAAATCATGCTTATTTATTTTGTGAGTCTAACTCTCCCGATATTAGACAAATAGATGCAATCACAATATCCTCTCTCAATTCAATTGCAAAAAAAAGTAAAACACCAAGAATAAGCAAACCTTGAACTTAATTGCATTAACAAAAACCTAAACAAATTACAATCGTCTTCTCACAACTACTAAACAAAATAACCCTAGCCTAAGAAAGAATTAGAACATAATGGCAACGATGCGCAGTTTACTAAATCCCTAAGCCGCTCGATCTCTAGATGCCTCGATGGTGGTGGATGGGTCTTGGTTTTATAGGGCATGGCCTTGCCGAGTCCTTCTTGGAGTAGGATGATAAGTTGAAGTTGAATAGAACTTCATAAAAGAGATGAATCTCTTTTAATTCATTATTTTATTCCTCCTTATCGGTTTTCTATCTTTGACCTTCCTTTGGCTTTTTCATCGCCTTCCTCTACTCCGATCTTCATGCAAAGTGTCTCTAAAAATCCACATTTTATTCTTTTCAAGTTGCATACCACTTTTCATATTTTCTCCCTTGTCGGTACTTGTCTTGGCACTGCCTCGGTAACGGCTTGGTCCTTGCCTCAATAATGATTTGTCTCTCTTTTCTGCTTTGTCAGAGCTCATTCTTGGTCCAGCATTCCTTGGTAAGGCTTGTCGTCAAAGGATGGCCTGGTATGAATTATCGAATGATGGTTCTACACCTTTTTGTCCCCTTCCTTCACTGCCTTAGCAATACTTGCCCGGGCAGTGGGTAGTGAAGTCTGCACAAGCAGAAAACACATACCAAAGCAGTTCCTTTTCCACCAAATCTAATCAAATAAAGATGATTAAGCATGGCAACGTTAAGAACAATAAATTCTATATGTATTATTAGTTATGCATCTAAAATAAGCTTAAGTCTAACAATAATTGAGTCATAAAGGATCCTAAAATGAGTACTTTTATACACCTAACACAAAACAAGGCTAAAAAAGGAATTACTATTCAGTTGGACTTATATGATCACATACTAGAGTTACTTGTACTTGAATGTGTGTTTCTTGTCAAGCTGGTGTGATATAATTCTTGAAATAAGCTTCTTGATGATGACCTTGAACTTAACGAACTTACAATAACGGAATGATGATATTAGCAACTTGAACTTGCTTGTATCTCAACAAATAAAACGTAATGAAATGCTTCTCATTCGAATGAAACTTTCTTATTCATTATGAATGTATTGTTTGCTTTACTTATATAAGTAAAATTCTTGAAGTGAAAAGTTTGATTGTTTGGTAGTTGCAAGTGATGAATTACCTATAAAATTGGTTAATCGAACTTATTGAACAATGATGTTCTATTTTCATGTGTTAGATACAAAATTAGACTAACTGAAACTGTTACGAAAATAGATATAAGCTAAATATTATGATAGAGTCATGTCCTAATGAATTAAGAAGCTTAAAATGCAACCTAGTGTAATTTGCCCAGAAAACTTTGTTCTGGGCAGCAACTTTGAAAAATCACCATAAATTGTAAGTCAAATTAAGGGCTTAAATTTATATGGAATGAACCTTAATATGTCTATTTTCATTAAGAGAAAACATAATTTAAATATGATTTGTGAGCTGGAATTTGGAAATGAAGTCTAAACGGTGGTAAATAGGGTTAAGTAAGATTTCAAACGGTGTAAACTAATAGATATTTTGATGTATGGAATGAAAAATATTTATGTTTAAGTAAACAGTGCACAAGCTGTTTGGCAATAGTAGTCTAGGTGAATTGGATAATTTTGTAAACTGTTTTGTAAACAGTTTGGACAGTTGGTTACTTCCCTAAATGAAGTCTTGACCCCGAATAGTGAATCTCCTTAGACAATTATACTTGTAACTAAGTCAAGAATTAACTAAAATGGAATAGTAAGATTAATCAAATAGTCTAATAAGTTTGTATGCTAGTGAAGTAATGTATAAGGTCAATTAAGACACTTGATAAATGGAATGTCAAAATTACTTGTTACTTGAACGATAAGTTAAAGCGTGAATGAATTTAATTTGAATAGAAAGGTATGACTATCTAGTTTGGATGCCTAATTAAAATTAAATTGAATGGACCTTGGTTGGCTTGCTTAGTTATTGCTCATGAGATGTTTGTTGAATGTGTAATGTGTACCCTTGAATTGAAGTCCTTGTTTATTGTGTGCTAGAATCCTTGGGTGATAATTGAAATACAAGACTAAGGCTGGACCTAACATGTTTAAGGCTTAAATAAGTTATAATTGGATTAAAGAACCTTGAAACTTAATAATCTTGATAGATTTGATGTACCTCACTAAGTACAATCTTGTACTTATCTCTCATGTATGCATTCTTCCCAAACCTCGAGTAAAATCCATCTCGATCAATGCTTGACCTTGAAGCTATCTTCCTTGGACCCGAAGCAAGATAAGCAGGACTTGAAGTATGATTGTATATTATTTGTATTCTCTTAGTTGGTGGCACATAGCTTATCATGCATTTTCTAGGCTAATGAATATGTATATATATGAACTTGATCAAAATCTTGTAATAACCTTACTGGCATCTTGATGTATATAAGTAAAGGTTTTTGTAAACAATGTGACCTTGTTTAATGAATGAATGAATTAGAATTGTGTTTACATACTTGTATTGATCGAATATAGTTATGGAAATTAGAGAATTGAACCTATTGGTTTAAGTCTAAATAAGTCTAACTCCTTGATCCTATTAGAATGGAAGCTAAGTTCTAAAATTCTTGTTGGGATAAATAAGGGATAAAACTAATTATCTATTAGGCTAGTTTTTCTAAGGCTCTAATCGAAATGGTAAATAGATTTAGCTTATTTGCCTAATTAGTCTTAAAATGTAATAGGAACTTAGGAACTGAAAAAATGAATGAGATATATTAAATCAATGGATTGTATTGGTACATGAATGCGCTTGTAGGTATAAAAAGGAAATGAATCGGGCAAGATCTTATTAAGGAGCAATCGTATAATGTTTGTATGTTCACATGCTTCGCTAGCAACATTTGTTGAAGGAAAACATAAGTTTTTAAAACAAATTGATGATTAGTAAAGAGTCTTGAGTGTAATTCAATTGGGTGTTATGATAGTGTAACACCCTAAAATCTGGTCTAGTCGGAATAGGGTTCTGGTGATCAGAAATCTCACATCGATAAAGTCTAAATATTGTATTGGCTTGTTAATTATTTGATATTGGACTCTAATTGAGTTAAAATATCGAGTACAAGTCTTATTTAATTCATTAAAAGCTTTATAGTGTAAATTATAGTTATTGGAAAGCGCGAGGGAAAAACTATAGAGAATTCAGAGTTGAGGGACTAACCATACAATTAGCCCCTCTTCAATTGAAATCTCTCATACGTGGGTTGATATGGTGAAGCTACTTCACCTTAAGGAAAGCTCATAAATTTGAGAAATACAAAAAAAGAATAGAAAAGAGATAGTAAAACTAACTCGATACTATGCTAAGCAAGCACCTCCTAAATTCTTCATCTTCATCATCTTCCTCTAAGCACACACGTCCATTGAAGAGGAACCTAAGCTTGGTTTTTATTTAATTTATTGATATCGAATCAATGGTTCCTATCGGGTAAGTTATATCCCTCGAACAATCATTGGATTCCATGAAAATATCAAGCTTAATCACATGTTAGGGTGTGTTAATCCATGGACATCTTGATAGCTAATAGTTATTTTAAGTTTAGATGATATTTTGATATCTTTATATTGATTACGATATTTTGATATTTCTTTTAACATACTCATATTGATTTTCTAGCTCAAGAAGTGGAGAGAGAGGTTTCCCCATCTCTATCGAGAGCTAGAAACGAAGGCGTTGTCATCCGAGGACCGTAAGAGAATCATATATCAAGGTGAGTGTAGTCGGAGTCTCGAGATTTGGCGAGGAGCCTTCCTGAATTCCTTATTGTTGATTTTGATCAAATAACTAACATGTTATTTAAGGAAGTTGCATCGGATTGTTAAACAGATCTATTAGTAAGCATCAGTAAGTTGGTGATGAACATCTGACATAGTTATTGGCATCACCATCGTGCATTTTTATCGATATAGTTATTGTTATTGAAACACTGTAAATGAATCATCGGACAATTACATTGGCATTGAAATCCTGAGACATTGATATTGAAGCATGTTTACTAATAATAATATTGAAGACATTAGTCATTGGAATTATCATTGAATATTGAATATGGATATTGTCATTGAAACATTGGATTTGGACAGACATTGGATACAATCGGCATGCCATAGAATTTATGAGCTCAGTGTACGGGTGGACTACGTTCCTAAGGTTACAGCCTATATTGATTTGGTGAAGCGGAGGGATGTGTATTGTACTTGGTCATTTACGAGGCGGAGGGACTAGACCATTTATTGATTTGGGAGGCGTAGGAATTCACATATCCATTATCTGATTCAATCCAAGGGTTAATAATGAATATGTTATGTTATGTTAAACATTGCATATTGGAGCATGACATTGATATTGCTAGGCATGAGTATATATGCATGCATCACTCATTGATATTTTCATTGTATATGAATAACTCACTACACAAAGTATGCTTAATGTGTCTCACCTCAGGCATTTCAGGTTAAGGAATCGATCGTTGCGGAAGATCGGAAAAGTCATAGCAAGACAAGTCACTACAAGCCGAAAGTAATGTATTTTGCTCTTATAAACTCCTAGGAAGGTGGAAAAGTAGTTGAACTAGTCTTTTGTGCCCATTTTGGTATGTTTGTAATGTGTATAAGTTGGAATGTTATTAAAGGCCCTAAAATGATCTTTGATGTGGTTAAAAATTGGCAAAAATTTCATATATGGCTCACATAAGTGAAAAGATAGTAAACATAATCAAATGATCATGAAATTTGGCATGCTAGTAGATTATAGCATTGAAATATTGTGTGTAAAGTTTCATTGCATTTGAACACCGTTTGGTAGGTCAATTCGATTAAAAACCAGCAAATATTTGTCATTACAAATAATGGCGTATCGATACGGTTAAGCATAATTGAGCCTAAGGAACAAGGTGTATCAATACGGTTTGGAGCTGTATCGAAACGTTTTGCCACTGAATTCTCTGCTTCGATACGAGCCTAACATGTATCGGAACGGGTCAATAGTCAAAGTCAACGAAAGTCAACCCGTACCGATACATGGCCTACCTGTATCGATACGAGGTATGGGCAAAGTCAATCCAGGTTGATCATCGTACACTCGTATGGAAACGACATCAAGGTGTTTTGATACAGGGTTAGTTAAGTTGGTTGAATGGCCTAGATTGAAGGTTTACATTGTTCACAAATTAGTCACCGAAGTTAGGATGACTCAATTGGATAAGTAAATGAACTATGAATTGTATGAAAATTTGTAGACTTGCTATTATTGTAATGAATTTGATTGTAGTATAACCAATTGCATCGAAGAACCTCTAATTTATCAGATTTACAGTTTAGTTCCTAAAACTTGTAATAGCTAAGAATTCGTCCTAAATGATTAATTATTGTTTCATAATGGATAAATTGGACTCAGTTGTTTATTCGGTAATGTTTTATAGTATAACATTGTTCATGCATTGATTATAAATTGAAATTTTATCGCACCGATCATTATATTGTTCACCGGTAGCACTTTCCGACCAGGTTCTCGACCAGGCCGGGAAGGGGGTGTTACATATAGCTTGCTAGATAAGTCACTCACCCAATAGAGTTGAGTTTTAATGAGGAGAAAAATTTTAATTGACTCGTATTTTCGTTTTTCTTGTTCGTTTTATCGTCGTAACTCTTCTAACTCCTAACTCGGGCGAGGGGTGTTACAAAAAATGTATAGATATTTGAAGGATCTTTATTCGTTGCCCGGGATGAAATCTGCCATAACAGATTTTGTATCCAAATGTTTGGTATGTCAGAAAGTAAAAGAAGATCACCAAGTTCCTTCGGGATTGTTACAACCTATCGAAATACCTCAATGGAAATTGGAGCAAATACCAATAGATTTTGTTAGTGGCTTTCCCCTATCACTGAAGAAGAACAATGCAATATGGGTGATCATAGATAGGTTTTTGAAGTCAACTCATTTCCTTCATGTTCGAATGGCCATGAGTCTAGATCCATTGCAGAACTTGTGACATCCTCAATCCGGGTTAGAAGAAAAAGCGGAATTAAAGATGTTACTAAAAAGAAACTCAATCTGTATTTTTATCCTTATGAGATTTTTGTTGCTAATCAAGCAAGCAAATTAATATTTTCTTAACTTCGCAAGAATTATTACAACACGATATAGAAATTTTCCCTTTTATTATTCTCTTTTAAACTTTGTTTCTATGGGGATTCACAGAAGACCTTCGGAAAATTCAATTAAGCAATTGACTTCTCTTACAAGAAGTAACGTCCATACAGGCTCAAAACATTCGTGCTACACAAGAACAAACTTATGAATTCTCATCTAGAACAAATATACTCTTTACCAATAGGTTAATCAATTAATCAAGTCATTAAAGTTAATTAAGCTTGATAGATCGATGACCCATCAATATTCAAAAAGCACTGGAATTTTATTCAATTTTATTCACGATGAACTTTCAATTCAGTACTCACTGAGAGCTTTCGATTCACTGCTCCTCAAGAGCTATCCATTACTTATCCTTTTTATAAATCTTTTGCACTCTTTACTTAATATAAATATGTAATATCTTTTACAGGTTTGCTTGGATCACTATTGGTGATGAATAACATTAGTTCAGGCGATACTTAGCTCAGAGCACATAGCAATAGCTAATATCAAAATATATCAACAAGCGATGGTAACTTAGTACAATGGAAACATATCAATGGGGCGTCCCCCAGGAAAATAACTTGAACAAGAGTACCAAAGGTACTGAAGATCATTTGATCTTAATAACAAGGGACTGAAGTCCAAACATAACAGACATCAACCAATAGATCCAAGGTCTTCCATTTAAAGAGGCAAGTTACATATTTTATCTTAGTTTTGATATTTGGGAAGTTGTTTATTGTACAAGTAGTGTAACACCCCTCGCCCGGGTTAGGAGCGAGAAGCGTTACGACGAGAAAACGAACAAGAAAAACAAAAATTACAGGGCAATTAAAAATTTTCTTTTCAATTAGAACTTAACTCTATTAATTGAGTTGCTTATCTAGAAAGTTACTAAAGTCCATGTTAACTTGCAATACAAGCAAGTAAAGCTAAATTCGATCTAGCCGTTGATTTGATACACATTGATCATTTTTCAATTTCTAAACTCAAGACCTTATTCTTATTGATTTTCTAGTCTTATTTACCTGGGATGTTCATTCAAATTAAGTGATACTTCAAGTTAATCTAAACATAATTATCATGCAGGGTCGTTCGAATAGGGTCAAGCTAAAATAGATTCATCTTATATCAATCTAACAAGTTCAGGCATTTTAGGTCAAAGCCATATTTAAATTCAATCTAGCTTATACATTTTAAAGAATTCCAATTGATTTAGATAGAAGTTAGCCTTACAATTTTTATGACCAATTTTGTCCTTATTCAAACTTATCTAACATGCAAGTTATTAGACCATTCAACTAAGCATAGACATTTAACTTTGTTTCCATTTAACTTAGCTACTAACATTATCATCTAGCATTCGATTTCCATCCTAGGTTGGTTTCATAGTTACTAAAATTCATTTTACCTATGCATTCGAATAGTGTCAAGGATTAGGATCATTTTTACTAAAATTCATTACCTATATGTGCAACCATTAGACCCTTAGATTCATTGAATTAATATGACCAATTCATTTGGATTAGTCTAAACTTCAAAGGCACACAAGTTGGGTTCATGGTCCTATTCGAGTACTCCACTAATCAAGTTGTATAGGATCAAATTAAACCAATTATGATCTTTAAGTCCTTAGTCAATTTAAAACAAGCAAGTTATTATCATGATTCAAATGCAAAATAGGTTTAGATCATTACCAAGTAATCACCTTATATACATATACATATCAAGAGTACTATTAAGGTCTTTGCAAGACTTTATCAAGCTTTATATACATTTATAAAACACCCAATGTATGACCTATAGGACTTATACACAAATCTAGTAGCCACCATCTAGGAGTACATCATAATAAGTATAAAATCATACTTTAAGCATGGCAATCCTTGCTCCGTGTCAATGAAAGCTAACTTCAAAATCAAGCAGAGATCGGGATGACTTTTACCTGAGGTTAGGGAAGAAGGAAATACAAGAGTGGTAAGTACACAAGGTACTTAGTGAGGTAGTTCCTATTACTAACCTGTTTTCAAGGTTATTAGCATTATAAATCTTATTTTCATTTTAAAGAAGTTTCACCTAGCTAGGCTTTAACTAAGGCAAAGTCAAGACCTAGCTAGTTTATCATGTACCAACCGAATATGCAAACTTAAACACTCATGGAATTATTTCAAGAAAGTAAATTGTACAATCAATCAAATAGCCAATTCACAATTTCAAAAAATCAAGTAAGAAATAGTAGTCACGTATCAAACAATTCAAGCAAAGAGATCACCATATCTCATTCGAATATGATCATTTTAACCATATAACTTATCATTTAAGCAATGTGGAATATAAGATAGTCTTTCCATCATTTAAACCATATAATTTCATTTCATTAAGAGCTCAATAGCATAAGTCATGTTATTCATTCATTGATCATGTTAGCTTATCTTATTACAAGCTTGTTAACTTTGTTTTTGCCTTGGTAGATAGTAGGACTAGGTAATCAAGTCTCAAGCAGGTACATAAAGTACTAGAACAAGTAGGTACACTAAGTACCAGAACAAGAAGGTGTCTGCTACACCACAAGAGGGTACACAAAGTACCTAGCAAGATGATACTCAAGGTATCTAACAAGAAGGTGTCTACAACACCAAACAAGCATGTACACAAAGCACAAGAAAATGTCGAGCTCTAGACTCTAAGGCATGTCGTTCTACCTACGACCGACTAGCAACCAAGGGCTTATTGAGTCTTTTATTTTCAAGCATTCACACCACAAGTTATTAAGCAATTAAGCATGGTAAGGCAAGTTCATTTAAAGTCTCTAGATCATGTGAACCCTAGATCATTTTCAGGGTTATATAACATGAATTTCCAGCATACTCTTATTCAACATTAGCAAGCATCAATAATCATCAAACAAGGATCATATCAACCCTTTGGACAGCAATGATACCAAGAAAGAGTACAAGAAAGAATTTCAAGCTTTAAACTCACTAGTTACCATGTATCAATATTAATCCAATTATCAATTTTCCAGTAGTCTATTCTTCCCTTAGGTTAGCTTACCAAATATAGATTAGGTTCATTTCATGACATGTTCATTAAACAATAATATAAACATGCAAATGTCAAAAAAATGTATATATGGACATGCAAGGGTGGTTAGAACCTAAGTCCCAACCCTAAAGAAAACCTACACTCACAATACTCCAAGCAATATCAAAATAGTGATGCTCCTTGGTAATAATCCCCTTTGTTTTTTCTTTGACTTGATCGATCCTATCTTCCTCAGCCAAGTCCTCTACTCCTTGATCTAACCATCCAATCATACACAAAAGTATGGAAATCATATTAGCATTCAATTCATCAACAATTTATACAAGTAAGCTAATACTATTAAGTTCATTTTACTCTAAAGTTAAAACTGTTTCTGCCACTAGAGTGGCGGATTGTACATCCTTAGTATTTTGCTTATAACTTTTAATTCGTAAGTCGGAATTTTGAATACATTATACAGTTGTAAAGCTTATTCAATTATTTATTTAATCATGTATGCCTCATATTTTTATCATTTCTAGATCAATACAGTTTATTAGTTAAAATAAGGTCAATTTTAGAGTTTTGAATCTGCCTAGTTTTCATTTAAGTCAATTTTTAGGGGCTAATTCATTTTAGCCCTTTTTACCTTAGGTTTCCCTATTTTCCCCTGACTTTTCATATCTAGATTAGTCCTTAATTTATCAATATAAGTCCTCAATTTAACAGATTTTCCAGATTGGTCTCAGACTCACTAGTATGCCAATTAACATATTTGAGCAATCAATTTTAGTTACAATTCATGCAATTCAATTATCCAGCATTCAATTTAATCCTTCCCTGGCTTTTAACTTAATTTTCCAGCCTTTAATACTAACCAATTCAGTCGCAAATTCCTTAATTTTCTCGAAATAGTCCCTATTGACCAATTAAGCTATTTTAGTGACTAGTATCATTACTAGCCTAATTTTCATCATATAACCATTTTATTAACTTGTTCAATGACTCAATTCTATCCCATATACATGTCTTCCAGCAAGATCTTATACAAATTAGATCTCAATTTTACTAATTTAACCGAAACAGACGCTAGTGTCAATTTAACCATCTAGATGACTAATTTCCTTACAAATTCAATTTCCCATCACCTAAGCTTAATTTTCCAGCAAGCATGACATCTATTTCATGTATACACACATATAACAATCAAATTCTAGGAATCAACAAACAATCAATTTAAATTCCTAGTTTAAGCTATTTGAATGGAAAGGGAAATAGAAGCTTACATTGGTTTAGAAGATGACCCTTCTTATTTCAATTCAAGCTTATTCCTAGATTTTTCATGGTTGAATATCTCCCTCTCTCACTGGAAATTTTCTGTCTATTTCGGTTTGTATGAATGGGATGAGGGAAGAAGATGACAATGTTGTCATCTTTGTGGATTAAGCTTGCCGAGTGGTCATCCTAATCCCCACATGGTGATTTTTCACCATGACACCTTGCATGGTGTTTGATATTTCATTTATTTTAGATGCATTCCCTTCCATTTCTAATTTATTCATTTTAATCATCTTATTTTAGTCACTAATCCTTCATTTTTTTAGGATCAAACTTAATTAAATTAATCCAACTTAAGTGGCAAGCTTCAATTCTTCTAGGGTGCATTTTAGGGTGTTACAACTCCCCCTCCCCTTAAAGAAATTTGCCCACGAATTTCTTCCGAGACACTATACTATCAACTTAGAACTTGTATTCATCCTGAGCTTCAATCAATCAATAAAGTTGTATTTGTAACCCCCTAAACCCGGCCTAGGAGAAAATACCGAATTTAGGAAGCCACGTTTGAAAACTTTACCCTCAAGTATTAAATTTAAGGTTTAAATCATTTAGAAAACAATTTATTTATTAGTTAACGATAAGTATCGTAAATACAACAATTATTTTCAAAAACCCAAATGTTATAAAATTATTCTGATCATATAATAAATATCTGAAATAAAATCTGTAAATACATGTTAAAACATAGCCCCAAAATATAATGTTCCTCAGTTTGAAATACGTAAATGTCCCAAAACATAAAATAATAATAATCTGATAGTATAAAATAAGTTCATACTAAATAATAAAATAACTGGATAAAAATCTTTAAATTCACAAATGACGATGCACAATTCAAAAGCTTTAACTTATAAAAACAATTCAATGAATCCCAACTACAACACCGCCCAAAGATTAAGATTCCTCAGAACCACTCTCTACATCCACTAATCGATGTGTGGTAAAAACCAATTCTTCCGTCGTACAATCCCAACCCATGCATACAATGATGTAAAATAACATTTGCAATAGTCTCAAAACATAGTCCGATAAATCCGATATCTCATAGTTCGATAAATTAGATATTACACAATTTGATACACCCGATGTTTAGTTAAATCACAAATCTAGTAAAAATACATGAAAAATTCATCATGCCACATCACATGTAAAAATATACATACAATATAAAATAATATCACTGTAACACCCCATGCCCGAGTTAGGAGCGAGAGGTGTTACGCAAACGAAAAACATATAACATATCATTCAATCATGTAAACACGTAATCAGAACATCAAAACATATAATGATCAAACAGACAATCAGAGCGCACAACATATGAACCATAAAATATCTATACATATAGGTGAGCCAACAAAAACTTTCTAATAAATTATCTAACTTGTAATCTAACTTATCATTCAAACATATGATTTAATCAAACCTATTAGCAGATGGCTATCATACTTGTAGCACATAAACTCATTAGATCAAACATATAATATTCATAACACTTTCAATCCAACCTATTAGACTTTCGGCTAGCATGTTATTACCTATACACATCAACTAACATAACATCCTATTATTACATGCATTGTACATTGAAATACCCTAAGCCATTTGAATCACACAATAAACAATAAGCAATTTGTAACCCCCTTAGTCCGGTCTAGACAGTTGACCCAAACCGAGGTGATTACACGGGGAAAATCGAAGTCAGCTCGTTAAAGCAGACTCTGATTGACGACCCTTTTTTATCTTTTCTAAATGCAATTTAAGTCCTATTTGATCACCAAGAAGCATAGGAAGAAACGGCACAGAAATCGGATTTCGTTTAGGAGTTTAATTGCACAAACTAGACATTTACGAACCAAAATGTATTTTTTGCAAATTACAAGGACTTCTCTAATTTTAAGGTTACCTTTATTCAATTAGTCATATTACATGCTTCTCTGTGAATTCTCATCACAATCTAGCCATCCAATCACATCCAATTGCATACATGAAGTTTAGGGACTAAAATATGAAGTTTTGAAACTTTGCAAGATGCCATTAACAGAATAAACGATCACGTATCGGTACGCCTAGGGACCGTATCAGTATGCAGAAAGGAAGCGAACAAAGTCACAGAAAGGGTATCGATATGCTCCCCCGCGTCGGTACGCCCTTCAAACCCATATCGAAACGCTCCCTAACCATACCGAAACCCCTGTGCAGAAAAGCACACATTTGGCTTATACGTATCGATACACAAGCCCGAGTATCGATACACATACCAAAACTCTCCCAAAATCAGCCCCAAAATCGTATCAAACTTCAACATAACATTCTCAAATCATACGGACATGCTTATGACATCCACTCAATCATATAAACAAGCAATTCCAAGCACATGGTAACATTTGGTTGATTGACACGAGCATAGCAAGGCATATAATGAAGCATGCTTAATCCACAAACCAAAAGCATATCAAAAGGTAAGATAAAGCATAAAACCCACTATAAGGGCCTTGTACAAACCAAATAAACCTTATAACACTTGCATCAACAACAGGGAGTCCAAAACACACCTCCCAAAACAAACAATTAAAATCCCATTGCCATATATCATTACTAATGTAAAAATATAGCACCATACTTGAGCTTATCTATTCCTTTGATCTTCTTAAGCCTCCTTGCTGCCCGAAATATCTCAATTATCTGCATTGCTGGTGAAACAGAGCGTAAGCACGATAGCTTAGTGAGGCATGCTCTAAAAACACCAACACAACAATGCAAGCTTTTTAAACTCTGTCTTGAAAACCATTTCTAAATCATGCTCTTTCTATCTCATGCTTGAAAACAATTTCAAAGCAAACCACCATTTGAAAATCACATGTACCATATATCTATCTCTCACATGCATTCAACCAATTCAAATCTCATAGCAAAGCCACACACATGCTTGATATTCAAAAGCATTTCATAAATCTCAAAATCTAATATGCATTTCTCATAGCATAAAATCATTTCAACATTGGTACATGTGAATCAAGTTCATTCTCATATATTGGAATTTCATATTCTATCTTTACACGGATATGCGGATAGCTTGACTCGAGGTCAAGTCCTACCCCGGTGGGATCTCTTCACTGGACTCTCATGGCGGTGTCTATCTTCGCAACAAAGCTTGGGTGTTTCACCAAGACCTACCCCAAAGACATCTCACAACATCAGACTCTCACTTTGGATCGGGATGGTACTACCCCCATTGCCTGATTCCCAAGAGCATGTACGAATTTTTAGTATTATAGTGCACTCTACATCCTATTGGTCAACCAATTATATCCGGTAATCTTCTCATCATTTATGCCAATATATTACATTAAAATCATCATCTCACCTACTATTTTGATGCAACATTTCTAAAATCAACCTCATCGCATTTCAAAACCACAATTCATCCATAGCATTTAATCAAAATCATAAAACTCGTTGCATTGTCATTCTATCTCAATGGATCAGTATGTAACATCATTTCATGTTATAAATCATGCATAAAACAGTAGGAATTTTTTTATCTCAAATCAAGAGCATGTCAAAAGCAATTAGGGGCATCAACCACTTTTCGAGAGCAAATTTGAACATACTTAATTCCGGACTTAGGATGGTGTTTCAAACCAATCCTAAATCCCCAAAACTTTTTTCCTTGTCCCTCAAGGACTTCTAAAACCATTTGCACTCATCGATAACGCTTCGCGTGCTTGCCAAAACAATTTCTAAGTCTCCCATGTTCATTACACATAAGAGAATAGGATTAATGCATCATCATGCATTAAAATCACCAGCCACTCATTCTAACTCGCTGCACTACTTAAAACTAGCATTTCGGCTATCCAAAATAACCGAAATCACCTCCAAACTTTCTCAAATCAAAGCCCAGCCAAGATCTATCAATTCTAACCCTTTCTAAACTTAAATAAACATAAAAAAATCACCATAAACACAACCTTATACCTCCAGCAATAACAAATTACTATAAACACCTCAAAAAACACAAATCTAGCATCTCAAACATAGGAACCTGTAACGCTTCGGTTTTTGGGCTTAGAAGTTTGAGCGTTGACCGGTTTGGTCAAAGTGCTGTTCGAATCTAAAAAGGTGAAATTAGGAAAGCCTAGTTCGGGTTGCATTAAAAATATGGAAAAATGTTCTAAAATCATCTTTTAATATATATAACTGAACTGTGAAATCAATTTTACAAAATGAGGTTTGGAAGGGTGACATTTTGGCTAGTGACCAAAATGTAATTTTTGAAAGTTACGTGACTGTTTTAGAAAGGATTGAAACTTTGAATCTTTAAGGAGCTATTATTCCAAAGGGAGTTTCTCCAGAATTTTCTAAGATATTTTAAGGTTTAATTTTGATTTTAAAACTAAAGAAAAGTGGAGGAAAATCATTTTGGCTATTTGTAACTAACTTTCTCATATTTCCCAATTTTCCTTTTTCTCTCATTTTCTCTCAACCCAAACACTTTCTCTCCAGAGATTTCTTTCTGATTTTGTCACTTAAATCTTCCTTTTCAATTCTCTTTTGATTCCTTGTCATCACATCAACAAAACCTCACCATTTGCAAGTTGTTTCTTCAAGCTTTTTGGTTCCAAAAGAGGAGAAACTCAAGTTTGGAGGTAAGAACGTCCTTCTCCTCTAAACTATCAGTTCTTTACTGAAATTCCTAAGTTCTCAATCCTTAATTGATGTTTTATAAATGGTTTTTAAGTTGTGTAAATGGATCTTGGCTTAAAATGCAAGATTTGGTGATTTTTGATAGATTTTCGTTTGATCTGTTAAAGCTGTGATTTGAAGTGTGTTTTTGATGATAAATGAATGTTAATTTGATAAGGAATTAAGTTTTGATTAATGCAATCCCGGATAGGTTGAATTTCCTAAGTTTAGCTTGTGATTCTTGGTTGTTTTTGAGGTGATCTTGTGGATCTGATGTTGCTGGAGGTATAAGGATGTTGTTAGGTTCTTTTTAGATGTTAAATGATGTTAAAGGATGTTTGGTTTTGATGGTTTATGGCTGGGCTTTGTTGATGAGTTGTTTGGAGGCATTTTCGGTTGTGTTTGGTGGCCGAAAATGGAGTGTGGATGAGAGCAGCGAGTTTAGGTGCTTTCATTGAAGCTATTAATGCATGATGATGCATTAATCCTCTACTTTGATGTGTTTAAAACAGGGGAGTCATCTTTGGATCCAAGTGGTGGTGATCCGGAAGCTTGAGTTGGTGCTTCGGCAAGAGGCGAAGTGGAATCGGTGAGTGAAAATGGGTTTCCAGCTTTGAAACCAATGTCTTGGGAGCTTAGTTTAAGTCTAAACAACTTTACTAAGCTCAAGTGTAAGTTTTCGGAAAAACTCTCTAAGTGGTGGCCATGATTTGGTTGTTGTGCAATGAGGTTTATTGCATGTTTTAAATTCTGTTTTGAAAGCATGATTTAGCATGGTTATTGCTGATTTTGTAAGCCATATGTTGAAGGAAGCTCAAGCTAAGAGTTCCTTGTTTTTGAACATTGATTAAATCTGGTTTGATGCTTTAAAATGCATGATGAACATGGCTTGGTTTAATGCTTTAAAACAGTGGATTTTTTGATGATAAAGATGTATATTGGCAAGTGATGTTTTGAAAAAGGTTAAGGTCACTAAGGTGGTTAAAAGTCCTTGAGTGAGCCTTGTGGATTCTAAGAACTTCATGGTGGTTAAAAGTCCATGTTGATTCTTGTTAAGGTCACTAAGGTGGTTAAAAGTCCTTGAGTGAGCCTTGTTACTTAAGAACATGAAGGTGGTTAAAAGTCCTTGGATGGTTCTTGTTAAGGACACAAAGGTGGTCAAAAGTCCTTGTGTGGTCCTTGCCATGGTGTTTAAAAGTCCATGGGCCAAGGTGTTTAAAAGTCCTTGGGAAGAACACGAAGGTGGTTAAAAGTCCTTGCGTGGTTCTTGATTATTATAAGATCACAATGGTGTTTAAAAGTCCATGTGTGAGTCTTATGTTGAACTTGTTTTCAAAAAGATGAAATTTATCACTTGTGGCCAATATGACATGAATTGATATGGAAGCATGTGTTGCTTGTTTAAATTGCTTTTGAGCATGCCTAAATGACATTGAAAGTATGTTTTGCAAATGAGATTTACAAATGCATTATTGAGCGGTTTAATGAGCATTCCTCACTAAGCTTTTGCTTACGCTCTCTTCCGTTTTCTTAAACCAATAATGCAGATCGTTAAGGTACTTGAGGGCAGCAAGGAAGGCAAGCAATCAGGAGGAAGTTAAGCTCAAGTATGGAAGGTTTTCTTAAACACTTAAGCTTTTGGCAATTTGGCAATGGGGGACCTATGTGTATGTTTTGGGAGATGTTTAGAACTCCCTAAGTATGTTTAATGATGTGGGAAATGCTGGTTTTGTAATTGGCCTTTACATGTTTGAATTGGGAGATTTATGCTTGAATGGTTTGCTTGTGTAGGAAGCATGCCTATAGAATTGGGGCTTTTCTCATATGTGGTTAATATGTTGATTGGTTGATGCAAACATGTCACATATATGTTGAATTTGTTGCTGGTAAAGTTTGGTAGCAATCGGAGCATGATTGGATGATCAATTGCATGTTTAAGGAAGCTTTTTGCTGCAATCTGTGCAGGGTGTTTCGGAACAGTGGACACCGTTTCGGAACGGGTGCCTTGAATGAGCCCAGGCGTCCGAAACGGTAGGCACCGTTTCGAAACGGAATGGCCACTGCCAGCCCTCGTTTCGGTACGCGTTGCGGAACGGCCCCGCGTTTCGAAACGGGCTCTCCCTGTTTCGGAACGTCCGACCGTTGGGTGCTGACATTGGTAGTTAAATGTTTTGGAATGTTTGCATTTTGGTCCTGAATCTTGTTTGTGCAATTGTATGAGTTTGGGATGTCCGTTTGAGCTGAAATTTGACAGAAAAGTATGAAACCTGACTAATTTCAAGATGGTAACTTTAATTTGGATGAAGTCCTTATAATTTACAGAATTTACAATTTGGTCCCTAAAGTTGTAAATTGTTCAATTGGGTCCCTGTTTGATCTCTGATGTTTATGATCTTTGAATATGTTGTTTGTATGATCATAACTAGGATTAATATGCCTCTAGACAAGTTTAAAAAGAAAAAATGGGTCGTTAATCAAGGTTGACTTTCGGGTTGACTTTGGTTTTCCCCGTGTGACTTTCTTAATTCGGGTCAACCTTCTAGGCCGGCTTAAGGGGGTTACAAAACCCAAACCTATTCGAGATTTTTTTGTTAAAACCCCATTCTCAACATCAAATATCATCCAAAATATATTAGAAATCAACCTCAAAACAGAGCTTAACATAGAAATACGAAAATCACCAAGATGTCATCAAGAATCTTGAATTTAGCAACTATTTCTTGTTTATAACATTAAAACAACTAAAAAAACATTAACAAAGGATTGATAACTTGGAAATTATAGTAAAGAACTGATCATTAGAGGAGAAGAACGAAGCTTACCTCTAATGGTTGATCTCTCTTCAATTTGGGCAAGTTTTCTTGAAAATCCAAAGAAAAAAATAAAAAGGATTTGATGAAACAAAGATAGGAAATCCTTTGGAAGATAAAATCCCAGCAAACAAGATGAAAATCAAAGGAGAGAAAATTGTTTGGCTGATTGGAAGTTGAGAGAAAAAAAAAAGAAAAGAGAAAACTATCGTGAAATTAGTTATGAAAAGTCAACTTTGATTTCCTTTTACTTCTTTAATAAAAATCATTATTAAAAGCTCCCAAATTAAAGAGAAATCTGATGAAAACAAATGGTAAAGTTAGCTCCTTAAAGATTCAAAGTTTCAATCCTTAACAAAACACTCAATAGTCAACTTTTGCAAAAACTGCATTTTGGTCACTATACCAAAATGTAATATTTCCAAATCTCATTTTGTAAAATTGTTTCTACACAATCATTTATATAATAAATGATGATTTTTTAGATATTTTTCCATAGTTTTAAAACATCCCGAACTAGGTGTTCTCTAAACCAACATTAAGGATTCGAACCGTTCCTGATCGGCCCGATTCAACATCTAAAACATCTAGGCCCAAAACCAGGGGTTACAACTCTCCCCACTTAAGAAATTTCGTCCTTGAACTTTACCTGGTGGAAAAAGGTAAGGAAACCGCTTCTTCATGTCATCCTTCCATTCTCGCGTGACTTCCTCAATGCCACAATGTCTTTACAAGACCTTGACCAGCTCGATAGTCTTACCCCAGAGAACCTTGCTATCCGTATCTAGAATCTCAACGGGCTACTCATCATATGTTAAGTCTGGATTCAACTCAACCTCTTTTACAAGCATAAGATGAGTCGGATTCGATCTATACCTCCTAAGCATGGATACATGGAACACACTATGTATCTTTTCTAACTCTGAAGGCAGTCTCAATTAGTAAGAAACATGACCCACACGTTCTATCACCTCATATGGCCCAATGAACCTCGGACTCAATTTGCCCTTATGGCCAAATCTCATCACCTTCTTCCAGGGTGAGACTTTCAGAAACACACGTTCGCCAAATGCAAACTCTATCTCCTTACGCTTCAAATCCGCGTAAGACTTTTGCCGGTCTGATGCTGCCTTCAAATGCTCATAATGAGCTTCACCTTCTCGGTGGTTTCTTTCAACAAAGTTGGCATCGAAATCAACGTTTGCCCCGTTTCAGCCCAACAAAGGGGAGTTCTACACTTTCTCCCGTATAAAGCTTCGTACAGTGCCATTTGAATGCTTGCCTGGTAAGTATTATTATAAGCAAACTCAACCAAAGGCAAGTGCCTCTCCCAGGATTTTTGAAACTCAATGACGCAACACCTCAACATATCCTCAAGCACTTGGATAACACGTTTTGACTATCCATCCATCTGTGGATGATAAGAAGTACTTAAATTCAACCGCGTACTCAAGGCCTGATGCAAACATACCCAAAACCTCAACGTGAACCTCGAATCTCTATCTGATACTATAGATTTCAGCACCCCGTGCAAACGCACAATCTCAACAATATACAGCTCAGCTAGCTTATCCAAGGAATACGTAGTATGCACGGGCAAGAAATGTGCACACTTCGTAAGGTGATCCATAATCACCCAAACCGAATTCTTCTTCGATGGCGACAACGACAAACCAGACACGTAGTCCATGGTAATCATTTCCCACTTCCATTATGGGATTCTCAATGGCTACAGTAACCCAGAAGGAACTTGATGTTCAGCCTTAACCCGCTGACAAATCATACATTTACTAACGAATTCGGAAACATCTTTCTTCAGTCCCACCCAATAGTACTCATCTTTTAAATCACAATACATTTTCGTACTACTAGGGTGCATAGCAAAAGGACTACTATGAGCTTCAGTCAAAATAGTGCGCCTCAACTCCACATCATTCGGCACCACTATCCGACTCCCAAAATACAGAACACCATCATCTCTGAAACTTAAGTCCGAAGGCCTTCCTTCCGCAATATCCTGAACATGTGGTACAATAGAATCATCAAGCAACTGATTATCCTTAATTAACTGAACCAAAGAGGGTTTCACTTGCAACTCAGCAACAAAGCCACCATCTCGCGATATGCTCAAACAAGCAAACATCGCCCTCAACTCCACCGCCACTTTCATGCTCAAAGCATCAGCCACAACATTGGTCTTTCCCGGATGATATTCGATCGTTAGATCATAATCCTTAAGCAACTCCACCCAACGTCGTTGCCTAAGATTCAACTCCTTCTGAGACATAAGATACCTCAAACTCTTGTGATCCGTGTACACAATACACTTCTCACCATATAGATAATGCCTCCAAATCTTTAAAGCGAACACCACTGCCGCTAACTCAATATCATGCGTGAGATAGTTACGCTCATGCACCTTCAACTATCATGATGAATAAGCTACTACCCTACCTTCTTGCATCAGCACACATCCCAAACTGACATAGGATGTGTCACTATACACCACAAACTCTTTTCTAGATTCAGGTTGAATCAAGCTAGGAGCTTGCGTCAAAGCTTACTTTAGCTTCTCAAAAGCTTGATGTCTTGCTTCCGTCCACTCACACATAACATCCTTCTTCAATAACTTCGTCAAAGGAGCAACAATCTTGGAAAATCCATCTACAAACCTTCAGTAGTAACCCACCAAACCAAGGAAACTACAAACTTCATGAAGAGACCTAGGAGGCTTCCAATTCACTACCGCCTTAATCTTCTGAGGATCAACACGAATCTTCTCAGCCGAAAGCACATGACCAAGGAAAACAACCTTCTTCAACCAAAACTCACATTTACTCAGCTTAGCATAAAGCTGATTGTTGAATGTGTAAAAGTTCTATATTTTACCCCTATTTAACCCATATTCCTGCTGTATTCAAGCATAATTCATTGCATTTAGGTTAGATTTCATTTATACATCACAATTATATTAAATGGCACAGTTTCTACTGAAAGTGGTTGCTTTTGTAGGTAGCTGCTGTAGCAGATGGAAAGTAGTGGAGAAGCAGACGCTGGACAATGAAGAAGCAGAGCTGGAACTAGACTGCAGACGAGAAGGATGATGCTGCCATGGCCGCTATCGTGGAAGCCAAGGACGACAGCAATGGTGATGAGTAGAAGTGAAGTGGGCCTCGACAGAAAGAGAAAATTAAGCCGGTTTGTCGTGGAGCACCCTTATATTTTTTCCAAGCCCTAGATCAGAATGAAAACACAGCCCAAAGTTCAAGGAAGAAACTACAAGCAAGAAGGACGAATTAAAGATATATGCTCTGAAGATTTTGTCTTTAATAGAGTTGTACTTTAGTTTAAACTTGTATTCTTGCTATATTAGAAAATTTGAACCCAAGGCCTATATAAAGGCATGTAATTCGACCTAGGGAAGGATATCGTACTCCCTAGCCTTCTTCCTAAAACCCTAGTCGTTTTCCCTTTCTCATCATGTTCTAAACTTCCCCTAGGGCTAAGGGTTGATTTGTAAAGTAGTTGCAAGGATTGCATTTGTTTTAAGAATTTTTCTGTTCAATAAAATAGACTTCAAGTTTGCTTATTCTGGTTTTCAACATCTTACAAGAGTATCGGGAGAGCATTGTGATATTATACATTTACTTAATATCGGGAGTGTTAAGTATACGAAAGGAATAACTACGGGTTCTCCAGTTTATGGTTGAACTATCTCAGACCTAGGGATAGGACGAGGTTAAGTGGCTAAGGAAAAATTCAACAACATCAGTGTTCATCCTTCGATTCACGCCGGGAGGTATCATCAAAGACGTGTTCATCGACAAACTTGGACCTAAGGATAGGCCAAGGCACAACAGGGATTCTTGCCAAGCTTGAAGTACAGAGTTGTGTGATCACTATCGCGACAAACAACAGACCGCTGCCGCGACAGGTGCTGCCGCGCCAGGCGCAATGACAAAACAAAGATTCCTAGACTTTGCAACACCTACACTACTAAGCAATTCAATACCGGCCCACTCTCTCTATCTTGATTTCTTACTCTTTTATTTTCAGTATTCTTTATTATCTAGTGACAAACATTTAAACTATTCCTTTTCCCTCTCGTGCAGTAATTCCTGGTTAAAGCTATTAGCCTAGCCCCTGTGGAGACGACATCCGATACTTACGTATCACTTTACTACTTGTGTCGTGTACACTTGCACTACATTGCGATAGACACTTTTACACGCAACAAGTTTTTAGCGCCGTTGCCGGGGACTGGAAACATAACTTTACCCTACCATATACTGCACTTTTTTTATTTTTCTACTTTTTCGTGGATTGTTCAACATGTGCTTTTCACAAGGTTTTCTGTTTATGCACAGATCGAAATGAGGATAGGAACCTGAGTATCCACTAGACCCTGAAATCGAATGCTCGTACAATCTTAGGAACCGACTACGCTTTGTGTTAGCCAGAAACGAATACCTTGAAGAACAGTTAGAGGCCATGAACAACCTAAGGAATCCCCAAGATCCTAATGATCCTGTCGGGGATGGAGAAAACGGACAGCCTGTTATACTTGCCGATCCTCCTGCCGCTGCTGCACGTCGGT
This sequence comes from Hibiscus tridactylites, assembly GCA_958450335.1. Lineage (NCBI taxonomy): Eukaryota > Viridiplantae > Streptophyta > Magnoliopsida > Malvales > Malvaceae > Hibiscus > Hibiscus tridactylites. Next base: position 66,262,199 of record OY288283.1, on the reverse strand, counting down.
CATGCCGAGACTACATGATCAACGATCATGTGGAACTAGAGACAACCCTGCCAGACGTAGAAGCTGAAATTTTCGAGCTGAAACCTGTCATGTTCAGCATGATTAATAGCGCTGGCCAATTTAGTGGTGCTTCTATAGAGGATGCTAGGGAGCATCTGAAAACATTCCAGGAAATGTGTGGTTCGTTTAGACTACCATTAGTTAATCCGGAGATACTGAGGCTTCGGTTATTTCCTCATTCATTGAGGGACAGGGCAAAAACTTGGTGGAATAAACTAACTCCGGGTTCAATACAAACTTGGGCAGAATTAACTCGTGAATTTTTATCTTGTTTTAATCCTTCACATTTATCTGAGCGATTACGTAACGAAATTGCCACTTTTCAACAGGAAGATGACGAGCCAATGCACGAGGCCTGGGACAGATTTACCACCCTACTGAGGAACTGCCCAATGCATGGATTCCCCGTTTGGAACTAGGTAATTAAGTTTTATAATGTTGCCAATTTACAGACCTGTATGAGAATTGATTCAGCAGCAAATGGATTGTTGTTAGACAAAGATCCAGAAGATTCAATGGTAGTATTGAAAAACCTGGCAAAGAAAGAGGAACAGTTTTCTACAGCAAGAAGAGGGGGTAAACGAGTACTAGCTGTGAAAGATTATAAGGCCGACAATTCTCTAAAAACACAGGTGGCATATCTCACAAAGGCAGTGAAAAATCTCTTGAAAGAAGATTCACAACCTGTCTACTCTGCTGAAGAGGTATGCAAAACTTGCGATGGGAATCACGGTTTGGAAGATTGTCCATTACAGTTAGAGGAAGGAATGTACATTGGGAACTACAACAAACAGAACTACAATTCCAAAAACTACAATCCCAACTGGAGGAAGGATCCCAAGTTCTCTTGGAGCAACCCTAATAATGACATAAATCCTCAAGCACATAACAATTAGAATCAGGGGGACCTGGATTACTGACTCGGCAGCAACCACAGCAGCAGCAGCAACAACCACCAGCTGCCACGACTAGTATACTGGAGCAGACCATGACTACGTTTATGTCTCAAACAGGAACCTACATTGAGAACTTGAATCACTTTGTCAAGAAAACTGAGTCATTCATGGATAAAACGTAGATGCGGATGACTAATCATGAAGCTACTCTGAAATCACTAGAGACACAGATGGGTCAGATTTCCCAGCATATCAAACCAAGGCACGAATGGAGGATTTCCTAGCGATACTGAAAAATGCTAGACAACCCACACATGAGCAGTGTAAATCCATCATGACAAGGAGTGGGAAGAAATTACCAGGGCTAGAGAAGGAAGTTGAATCAGTTAAGGAACCAGCCTTGGAGTCGACTGACGAGAACGCTGCCCTGGCAGATGACAAACACCATGCTGCCGATAAACCTGTCACGACAGCAGAAGGGACAGAGGAGAAAGATGAAGAACCTAAGCCTCCTCAGATCCGAATGCAGTGGGAAGGATGTATTGCCGATTATCGTCCTCCACCTCATTTTCCTCGGCGGAAACAAGAGTTGAAACAGGAATCCCAGCTTAAGAAGATCTACGATACTTTTAAGCAGGTCCATATCAATATTCCGCTGTTAGATGCTATAAAGGAGATGCCTGGTTATGCCAAATTTCTCAAGGATGCCATGTCAAAGAAATCTAGACTTAGGGAATTTGAAACAGTTAAAATGACAGAGGGATGCATGAGTATTCTGCACAAGCATCCACCCCAGAAGAAGAAGGATCCTGGGAGCTTCATCATAGCATGCATAATCGGAAATAAATTTGTGGGTAAGGCACTTTGTGATCTTGGTGCTAGTATAAATTTAATGCCCAAATCTGTTTTTCAGAAATTAGGTATTGGAAAAGCTCGGCCCACAACAGTCGTACTGCAGCTGGCAGACCGCTCTTACGTTCATCTACAAGGGAAAATTGAAGATATTATGGTAAGAGTGGATAAATTCATTTTTCATTCTGACTTTCTTGTTATAGATTGTGAAGCAGATGAAAACGCACCAATCATCCTGGGGCGACCCTTCTTAGCCACGGGAAGATCACTGATTGATGTGGAAAAAGGAGAACTCACTATGAGAGTGAACGAACAAGAGATCAAGCTGAATGTTCTCCAGGCAATAAAACATGCTGATGCAGAAGAAGAATGCAAGACCATCACTGAAGTTATCCGTGACCAACCCTGCATCAGGTCGGGCTGCCATGACATCAAAATTGGCCACTGCCTCAGCAACCATTTAGAAGACTGTCACGACAGCTCCTCAGAATCTGATACTGAAGATCAAGAGGAGGTAAACTGAATAGGAAATCGTCCAGGTAAGTTATTCGAGCCTTTAAATTACACCTCGAATGAACATATAGTCCAAAAGCCATCAACTATAGAGCCACCTGTTCTAGATCTTAAGCCCCTGTCAGGGCAGCTTAAATATGTTTTCCTTGGTTTAAATGATACATTGCCCGTAATCATCTCTTCCAAGTTGATGCAGGAACAGGAACAACAGCTAATAGGGATGTTGCAGCAGCACAAAAAGGCTATTGGATGGACGATAGCTGATATCCAAGGCATCAGTCCGGCACTATGCATGCATAAAATCCTCTTAGAGGATGATCACAAGCCGACCAATGATGCACAAAGATGTCTAAACGATGCTATGCGAGAGGTGGTGCGTAAGGAGATCATAAAATGGCTAGATGCTGGAATAATCTATGCCATCTCGGATAGCAAGTGGGTGAGCCCGGTGCAGTGCGTTCCTAAGAAAGGAGGAATAACCGTGGTAACCAACGAAGAAAACGAGTTAATCCCAACCAGGACTGTGACCGGTTGGAGGGTTTGTATGGACTACCGGAAGCTTAACAAAGCTACCCAGAAGGACCACTTTCCCCTACCTTTTATTGATCAAATGCTTGATAGATTAGCGGGAAAGCCTTACTATTGTTTTCTTGATGGATACTCAGGTTATGATCAAATAGCCATCGCACCGGAAGATCAAGAGAAGACGATGTTCAATTGCCCATACGATACTTACGCTTTTCGGAGGATGCCATTTGGACTTTGTAATGCACCAGCAACCTTTCAAAGGTGTATGATGGTAATATTCTCCGATATTGTGGAGGATTTCTTGGAGATATTCATGAATGATTTCTTCGTCTTTGGAGACAATTTTGAAAGCTACCTAGGCAACCTACAGAAAGTGCTTGAGAGATGTGAGAAAGCAAACTTGGCATTGAACTGGGAGAAATGTCAAATCATGGTGGATGAAGGGATAGTCCTAGGCCATAAAGTAAGCTGCCATGACATAGAAGTCGACAGAGCTAAAATTGAGGTAATTGAAAAGCTGCCGCCACCCACCACAGCCAAGGGAATCAGGAGTTTCTTAGGGCATGCTGGTTTTTATTGGAGGTTTATCGCGAACTTTTCGAAGATCACCAAACCCTTATGCCATCTTCTGGAGCAGAACCGTCCCTTTGACTTCAACGCTGAATGTTCTGAGGCATTCAAGGTTCTGAAAGAAAAGCTGGTAACAACCCCAATAGTACAGCCACCAAATTGGAAACTACCATTTGAGATTATGTGTGATGCTAGTGACTATGCTGTCGGGGCAACACTGGGGCAAAGGAAAGACAAGCTCTTTCATGTTATATTCTATGCCAGCAAAACACTGAACGACGCCCAAGTAAACTACACCACAACAGAGAAAGAACTGTTAGCTGTGGTGCTTTCCATTAACAAGATTCGTTCATATATACTTGGAATGAAGGTCATAGTCCACACATACCACTCTGCATTGAAGTATATGTTCGCCAAAAAGGATTCAAAACCTTGAGATCAAGGACAAAAAGGGAACAGAAAATCAAGTTGCAGATCACTTGTCAAGACTGGAGAAGGGTAAGAGTCTCCCAACAGATGAGACACACATACTGGAGAGCTTCCCTTACGAGCAGTTGTTCGCTACCACAAGCACTGCCGCGACAACCATGGCGGCAGGTAAGTTTTCTGAACTCCCTGGTATGCTGATTTCGTTAATTATTTAGTTAGTGGAATAACTCCTCCTGACCTTAACTATCAAGCTAGGAAGAGGTTCCAAAATGATGTTAAGCATTATTATTGGGACGAACCTCTTCTTTTCAAATATTGTGCAGATCAAGTTATTAGGAGATGCGTACCACGGGATGAACAGGAAGTTGTGCTTCATCACTGCCATGCTTCACAATATGGATGACACTTAGGTGGTAACAAAACTGCTACCAAAGTTTTGCAGTCTGGATTCTATTGACCGTCACTGTTCAAGGATGCCCAGACATTCTACAAAAACTGTGACAAATGTCAACAGACTGGAAATATCTCAAGAAGACATGAGATGCCGCTGCAAAACATTCTTGAAGTCGAGATCTTCGACGTTTGGGGGATTGATTTTGTGGGACCATTCCCAGCATCATGTGGGAACTTATATATCCTCATGGCAGTGGACTATGTGTCCAAATGGGTTGAAGCGATCGCTACTCAGAAAAATGATACCAAGACGGTTTAGAGGTTTTTGCATAAAAACCTATTTTCCAAATTTGGCATCCCTAAGGCAATCATCAATGATGAAGGGAGGCATTTTGATAATAGGGTTATAGCTATTGCCTTAAAAAAGTATGGTGTCAAACATCGGATCGCAACAACATACCACCCTCAGACCAATGGACAGGCTGAAATATCCAACAGAGAGGTTAAGAACATTCTTGAAAAGATGGTTAAGCCAACTCGGAAGGACTGGTCTCTACATCTCAATGATGCATTATGGGCCTATAGAACAGCATTCAAAACTCCATTGGGAATGTCACCCTATCGGCTGATTTATGGAAAAACATGCATCTACCTATGGAGATTGAGCACAGAGCATACTGGGCCATCAAGGCAGTGAATATGGACTTGGAGAAGGCAGGATAGAAAATGCTACTCGATCCGAATGAGATTGAAGAAATTCGAGCAATGGCCTATGACAACGTAAGAATCTACAAAGACAAGACAAAGAAGTGGCATGACAAGAAGTTGCTGCCAAGATAGTTCTGCCCAGGGCAGCTTGTGTTGTTATTCAACTCTAGGTTGAAACTCTTCCCAGGAAAGTTGAAATCTAGGTGGTTCGGCCCATTCCAAGTGGTACAAGTTTTTCCCCACGATGCCATCACAATCAGATCTTTAAAAGACGGGCACCAATTTAAAGTCAACAGAAAAAGATTGATGCATTATCAGGGGACTGAAGCCCCAAGAATGCAGGAATTGGTTACTTTAGGAGATGCTCCTCCTAGCATCCCTAATTTAACCTAATTTAATTTTTTATTTTTTATACTTATTTATTATTTATTTATATTAGGTAATTATAATTATTCTATTTTAGGAACTAAGTTTTTGTTTTTATTTTTAGGAAATAAAGGAGACAAGGAGAAGTGAATTCAGCCCACCATCTTTCCATCAGCCAAAAAAGCCCAACTTAGAAGCCTGCCGTTACAGCTGCCGAGACAGACGCGGAAAATCCAGCTTGTCAACACACTGTCGCGGCATACACGCAAACGCATAATAGACGCGTAGCAGACACAGAAACACGTGACAAACGCGTTAGAAATCGCGTAACAGCTGGCTCTATTATTCGCGCCTGTCGTTACATCTCTAACGGGCAGCAAAATCCTCATCTATATAAACCCCGTTCTACTATTCATTTTTCACTCACTTTTACTCTCTCTACTTGTTTCCTCTAGAATTTCATTTGCTTCATTTTCTTTTCTACAGTCCTTGCAACGTGAGTACCAGAAATACCCGTCGAAGTGCTTCCTCAAGATCTGCCCCATCAGCATCCACTCCAAGCTCCTTCCAGATACGAGATATGTGGGAGGGGAAAGGCTTTATTTACACCACCAGAACGGAGAACCTTAGGCTGCAACCGTTCATAGCCCGCAAAATCAAAACCCTGCAGTGGCAGATATTTGCCGAGCAGCCAGAGGAAATGAACATAACTCTCGTCCAAGAATTTTATGCTGCCATCGACAGCAGAGAGGCGACTGCAGTAACAGTTTGAGGAAAAGAGGTACCTTTTGAGCCCGAATACATCAACACACTCTATGGGTTCTATGTTGGGAGAAAGGAAGATGGCCACCAAAGATTTATCGAAAGCTTAGAACCGGAAGATTACGATGCTATGATGGCAGAACTCACAGACGAAGGTACCGAGTGGAATACTGATCCTAAACATCCAAGGACGGTAAAACGAGTTCAACTCACTCCGGAGGCAAAGCTTTGGAATGCATTTATCAAGAAGCGGATTATGCCCTCCTCACACAACACAACGGTAGACCAACCCAGGTTAGCCCTTATCCATTCAATTTTAAATGAGAGGCCAATTAACATTGGGAGATACGTTCAGGAGAGAATATTGGATTGTGCATACCGGCTGTCAGGACCACTCTTCTACCCATACCTCATTACTGCCCTCTGCCGCGGCCACAATGTACCAGAAGCTGCCGAGGATTTAAGAGTCCGAGGAAAAGGCTGGACAGACAGGAACATCCTCAGCCTGATGGAACTCAAAGCTTCCACGCCCCTCTCGTCCTTCGACCCCACTGCCACGACAGGTGAGCCGACAGAGCCCACCGAAACCAAACCTGTCACCACAGAACCCAGGCAGCCCACTGCAGCAGCTCCTCCAGCAGACACCTCAACTCAAATCCTTGCTGCCCGGCAGAAAATGGAAGAACGACAGCTGGGCCTCATGAGTTTAATACGAGACTTCACCACTGCAACGGTACATTTCATCCACACCTCTCTTAATTTTCCTGATGTGATGTTCCTTGCTTTCCCCAACCATTATTTTGCTGCCCCCCACACCTGCCCAAACCCCTACCCCTGCTGCCACACAAAGAACGCCATCTACCGCGTCAACCCTGACCCCGGCCACAACAGCTGCAGGCGGCAGCCGCACGGCTGAGACATCTGCCAGGGGAACCAAGAGAAAAGAGCCCATGTTAGACCTCGACAGGTACATTGCTGGCTTTTCCTCATCTGAAATTTGGGCGGCATCCGATGACGAGCCCTCTAACAAGAGGAACTTGTCCAAGGAGTTCACCCCGGAAAAACGGCAGAAAACAGGCTCCAGAGTCGAACCAGCAGATAAAGAAAAATCTGACGGCGGCAGTAGCAGCAGCAGCAGTAGCAGGAGCAGCAGCAGCTCCGAGGAGGTTCAGGTATTGGAGAAACCACCTCGTATCTCTCCTACCCGCATCCAACCTCCACGGGAAGCCAAAAACAAGAACACTTTTTCCTCTCCCATCCATCTGCCAGAACCAACAAGGAAAGTCACTGCCCGTCGGCAGATTCAACTCAGCAGCAGCAGCAGCGGCGATGACAGCGCTTGAAAATTTATGTTTCTTAACTTATATTGTTGTTTTCCATTTTGTTATATTTTGTGATGTTGTTTTTATTTTTATTTTTCATTTCTGTCATTTGCATTGAGGGCAACACAACCCTTGAGTTTGGGGGTGGCATCTCTCCATTAATGAAGTGTCTTTAAGTTTAAAAATTGTGTCTTTTACTTAGTTTATTTTTGCTTAAAAATGAAAATTTTGCTTAAGTCTTTGAGCTGAACTTACCTGCCATGACAACCTCTGTCGTGGCAGTGCCTTTAGGATAGTTTTAGGAGCAGTTTAGAGCCTTACTATAATTCTAAATCTTAAACACCATTTGTGACTTTTATATTGTCTAGAACTCTGCTAGTAAACTAGAATAGAAAGCTTAACACTTGAGTTTCCCCTAGAGGTGCCTAACACTTGCTCTAGAAAAAGAATTTAAGAAAAATGGACTCAATACACCTAGAGGTGCCCGAAACCGGCTCAAGTCAAACTTAAGCTTAAGAAAATAGAATCGAGTCTGCATAAAAACTAAAAGAGCCTAAGAATTGCCTCCAAAAAGATTAATATTGGCATAAAAATTCAAGTTAGAAGCTTAACTATTCTAGTAAACTGAGGGAGTCTTGGCATATAATTGTTCACAAGCATGCACACACTGCACGAGAATTATAGCAAGGTTCCGGATGAATCCTGAATTATCCAACAAGGTGTTGCTCACAATAGGGAATGAATGGTAGGTAAGGAAAAGTTCATTATTTTAAGCGAAACAAAAAAATTTGTTTCTTTTTAGGTTTGAATTGCTTGAGGGCAAGCAAAAACTTGAGTTTGGGGGTGTGTTGAGTGTGTAAAAGTTCTATATTTTACCCCCTATTTAACCCAAATTTCTACTGCATTCAAGCATAATTCATTGCATTTAGGTTAGATTTCATTTATACATCACAATTATATCAAATGGCACAGTTTCTACTGAAATTGGTTGCTTTTGCAGGTAGATGGTGTAGAAGATGGAAGGGAGTGGAGAAGTAGACGCTGGGCAATGAAGAAGCAGAGCTGGAACTTGACTGCAGACGAGAAGGATGATGCTGCCATGGCCGCTGCCATGGCAGCCAAGGACGACAGTAATGGTGATGAGAAGAAGTGAAGTGGGCCTCGACAGAAAGAGGAAATTAAGCCGGTCTGTCGTGGAGCACCCTTATATTTTTCCAAGCACTAGATCAGAATGAAGGCCAAGCCAAAAGTTCAAGGAAGAAACTCCAAGCAAGAAGGAAGGACGAATTAAAAATATATGCTCTGAAGATTTAGTCTTTAATAGAGTTGTATTTTAGTTTAAACTTGTATTCTAGCCATATTAGAAAACTTGAACCCAATGACTATATAAAAGCATGTAATTCGACCTAGGGAAGGATATCTTACTCTCAAGCCTTCTTCCCAAAACCCTAGTCGTTTTCCCTTTCTCATCATGTTCTAAACTTCCCATAGGGCTAAGGGTTGATTTGTAAAGTAGTTGCAAGGATTGCATTTGTTTTAGGAATTTTTCTGTTCAATAAAATAGACTTCAAGTTTGCTTATTCTGGTTTCCAGCATCTTAAAAGAGTATCGGGAGAGCATTGTGAGATTATACATTTACTTAATATCGGGAGAGTTAAGTATACGAAAGGAATAAGTATGAGTTCTCTAGTTTATGGTTGAACTATCTCGGACCTAGGGATAGGACGAGGTTAAGTGTCTAAGGATGAATTCAACAACATCGGTGTTCATCCTTCGATTCACGCCGAGAGGTATCATCAAAGATGTGTTCATCGATAGACTTGGACCTAAGGATAGGCCAAGGCACAGCAGGGATTCTTGCCAAGCTTGAAGTACATAGTTGTGTCATCGCTGCCGCGACAAACAACAGACCGTTGCCGCGACAGGTGCTGCCGCGAAAGGCGTAATGACAGAATAAAGATTCCTAGAATTTGCAACACCTACACTACTGAGCAATTCAATACTGGCCCATTCTCTCTATCTTGATTTCTTACTCTTTTATTTTCAGTATTCTTTATTATCTCGTGACAAACATTTAAACTATTCCTTTTCCCTCTCGTGCAGTAATTCCAGATTAAGCTATTAGCTCAGTCCCTGTGGAGACGATATCCGATACTTACGTATCACTTTACTACTTGTGTCGTGTACACTTGCTCTACATTGCGATAGACACTTTTACACGCAACACTGATTCTCTAGCAACACTTGCAAAACAATTCTCAAATGTTCCTCGTGCTCCTCTTCGGTACGAGAGTACAAAAGGATGTCATTGATGAACACCACAACGAACATATCCAAGAACTCATGAAACACCATGTTCATCATATCCATGAATGCAGTAGGAGCATTCGTCAGACCAAAAGGCATCACCAGAAATTCATAATGCACATACCTTGTCCCGAAAGCAGTTTTTGACACATCCACATCCTTAACCCTCAATTTATAGTATCCAGACCTTAAATCAATCTTCGAGAACACAACCGCTCCACGAAGCTGATCAAAAAGATCATCTATCCTTGGCAGAGGATACTTATTCTTAACAGTTAATTTATAGTATCCAGACCTTAAATCAATCTTCGAGAACACAACCGCTCCACGAACCTGATCAAAAAGATCATCTATCCTTTGCAGAGGATACTTATTCTTAACAGTCAACTTATTCAGCTGATGATAATCAATGCACATTCTCATCGTGCCATCCTTCTTCTTTACAAACAAGACCGATGCACCCCAAGGGGACACACTAGGCCAAATGAAGCCTCGGTCAAGCAACTCCTGAAGTTGCGTCTTCAGCTCCTTCAACTCCTTAGGTGCCATTCGATAGGGAACGGTGGACACTGGAGTTGTGTTCTCAAACAACTCAATTCCAAACTCGTCCTCCCGACTAGGCGGCAAACCAGGTAACTCCTCCGAAAACACCCCAAGGAATTCACACACGATCCTTATATCTTGAACCAAAACATCCTTCGTACTAGGAATCATTACAAAAGCTAAATAAGCTTTGCATCCTTGACGCAACAATCGGCTCGCTTCAAGCGTCGAAACCACATTAGATAAAAACTTTACATTCTCTCCCACCACCACAATTTCATAATCATTAGCAACTTTCAGCGAAACTCGCTTATTCTCAAAATCCATAACAGCCCTATGCCCAACTAGCCAATCCATACCAAGGATTACATCGAATCCATAGAAAGGCAATTCCATAAGATCCACCAAGAATACATGTTCTTGTACCTTTAAGGGACACCTCTTATACAACTTCCTCGTTACAACTGTTTCATCGAAAGAACTAGTCACACGCACACCAACATTCAAAGATTCAACATGAAAACCAAGCATTTGAGCATACTCACGCAATATGTACGAGTGTGTAGATCCAGAATCAATCAGAGAAAGTAATGACAAAGATTACAAAGTAAAGGTACATGTGATCACATCAATGTCATTCCTCCCTTCACGATGGGCATACACTCTCGCTTGTCGACCTCCTTCGGGCTGAACAACTACAACATGTGCTACATTCCTTGCACCATCATCTCTACGCTAGAAATTTCCACGGCCGTGCCCACGGCCCCTCTATGGCTCAGCTGCTTTCACAGGAGCATGCCCCTCTCTCATCGGATGAGGACAATCTCGTTTCAAGTGCCCACGGGAACCACAATTCCAGCATGTACCATTGTTTCCCCAGCATTCTCTTGTGTGCCTCCTGCCACACCGATTACATTCACGGGTACGAATGAAAGCATTCGGCCCTTGCGAACCTCTCCCCGGGTTACCTCCCCCACGTCTAGCATCTATATGAGACCTTCGATCCCTCGACCTCTTAAAACGATCCCTTCCAGCATCAGAATCCCCAGCTCGCTTCCCTAAGCTAGATCCCCCCGCTCGACTTGCCAGACCAAGGTTCAGCTCAATGTCCTTGGCTCGAGTGAGCAGGACATCAAAATCAAAGTAATCCGATGCAAGCATATATGTCTTCACATCAGCCACCAGCCCATATCTGAAATGCTCGCATCTCTCATGTTCATTAGGGATCGATTACGGCGCATACTAGCTAAGGCGTACAAACTGCACTTCTTATTCCGCCACTGACATGCTACCTTGCATTAGGGACATGAATTCCCTCTTCTTCTCATCCAAATAACGAACACTCAGGTATTTCCTCTTGAACACATTCAGAAAGAACGTCCAAGTCACCTCACCATCCTCCAACCCAGCTATAGTGGTCGTGCACCATATATAGCCATCACCATGCAACAGAGACACAATGCACCCCAACTTCTAGACATCATTACAGTTCATATGCCCAAGAATCCTTTTGGTGCTCTCCAACCAAGATCCGGAACTCTGAGAGGTCAGCACCATAAACTCAGTCCCACCGAGAGTGCGGAGTCGCTCTAACGGCACACTCGCACCAGCACCAGCCTGAGGTGCAGCCACATAAGCACCAGCTACCGCTGCCTGAAAGTCTCTCGCAATAGCCCGAATCAACACGGTCATATCAGGAGCAGCTTGCCCTCGTGCTCCCTCAGGTTCAGTAACCCCTATTCCAGCTCCAACAACACCAGCCCCTTCTCCACCACCGCCGGGTGGTCCACCAGGAGGAGGAGGCGGTAGATTTTTAATACACTATTCTGTCTCATTCATCTCACTCTCAACGACATTACACGTATTAATTCTAAGCTCTCTACGTGGCCCCATTCAAAACAATGGAACTAGAAAAATGCAATAAAACTCAATTAGGCAATGAGTTCCCCATCTATACCCCAAACATAGCATAACAACAAAATTTCATCTCAAGCAATCAACTTGCATGTGTTTCATATCTTTCGTGCTCAAACATTGCACAATTATACAACATGCTTCCACAAAGTTCATATCTACTCACACTTACACTTACCAACCACTAACCAACGCTCCAATTAATCGCAAACCTAGCTCTGATACCAACAAATGTAACCTCTTAGTCTGGTCTAGACGGTTGACCCGCACCAAGGTGATTACACGGGGAAATACGAAGCCAACTTGTTAAAGCCGACTTCGATTGATGACCCTTTTTTATCTTTTCTAAATTCAATTTAAGTTCTATGTGATCACTAAGAAGCATAGGAAGAAATGGCACATCGATCAGATTTTGTTTAGGGGTTTAATTGCACAAACTAGACATTTAGGGACCAAAATGTAATTTTTGCAAATTACAAGAACTTCTCTGATTTTAAGGTTAATTTTATTCAATTAGTCATATTTCATGCTTCTCTGTCAATTTTCATCATAATCTAGCCATCCAATCACATCCAATTGCATTCATGAAGTTTAGGGACTAAAATATGAAGTTTTGAAACTTTGCTAGATGCCATTAACAGAATTAACGGTCGTGTATTGGTACGCCTAGGGACCCTATCGGTACGCAGAAAGGCAGTGACCCAAGTCACAAAAAGTGTAACACCCCAATTTTGGGCTTAGAAGTTTAGGGTCTGAACCTGACCGGTCTGATTTTTGGTTCAAATATAATAGGAGGTTTTAGGGAAAGCCTAGTTCGGGATGCTTTAAAAATATCTAAAAATCCTCTTTTAATATATATAAGAGTGTGGTGAAATCAATTTTACAAAATAATGTTTGGAAATACTACATTTCGGTGTAGTGACTAAAATGCGATTTTTGAAAAGTTTAGTGGTGACTGTTTTGTAAGGATTGAAACTTTGAATCTTTAAGGAGCTAATTTACCCAAAATGATTTCTCCAGATTTTTCTTTAATTTAGGTGATTCAATTAATGTTTTAATTAATCAAAAGAAAAAGGGAAACCACTTTTTGGAATTTCATAACTACCTTTTCCTAAAATTTTCTCATTTCTTTTTCTCTCAAAATTCCATCATCCAAACACTTTTCTCCAGCAACTTTTTCATTGATCTTCACTTCAATTGATGAGATTTCTATCATCAATTAATTCTTAATCAATCTAGCATCAAATCCTTTTGATTTCCTCATTGGTTTTTCAAGAAAATTGGCTCAAATCAAGGAGAAATCACCATTTATAGGTAAGATTGTTCTTCTCCTCTAAATACTCAGTTCTTTACTGAAATTCCCAAGTTGTCAATCCTTAATTTAAGTTTTGTAAATGGTTTTAATGTTAGAAACTTGATTTTGGCTTAAAACTCAAGATTTGGCAGAAATCTTGAAGAATTTCGTTGTGATTGTGTGGGCTCTATTTTGAGATGATTCTTAAATGAATTTTGGATGTCTAATGATATGGAAATGAGGTTTTATCAATGTAATCCCGAATAGGTTGTATTTCCTAAGTTTTTGCTTATGAAAATGGTGGTTTTTGAGGTGATCTTGGTGTTCTGTTATAGCTGGAGGTATAAGGACGAGTTTATGTTTATTTTCGATGTTGATTGATATTTAGAAATGGTTAAAAGTGATGGATCTTGGATGGGTTAAGTTTTGGAAGAGTTTGGAGGTGATTTCGGTTGTGTTTGGTAGCCGAAATGTTGGTTTTAAGTTGAGCAACGAGTTTAAGTGTGTTGGCTGAAGATTTCAATGCATGATGATGCATTAATCCTTTGCTTTGATGTGTTTAAAACATAGGAGGCATCTTTGGACACCTTTGGAGTTGATCCGGAGGCTTGATCGGCGTTTCGGCAAGCTAGCGAAACGTAATTGGTGAGTGGAGTTGGGTTTCCAGCTTTGGAACAATTATTTGAAGGTTTTTGGAGCTTAGTTTAAGTCTAAACAACTTAGCTAAGCTCAAGTGTATGTTTTCGGAAAAACTCCCTTGGATGAGCCATGAAGTGGTTTGATGCATTGGTTATAATTTGCATGTTTAAATTCTGTTTTGAAAGCATGTTTTAGCATGGTTAATGCTGGTTTTGAAAGCCATGTGTTGAAGGATGCTCAAGGTAAGAGATCCTTGGTTTGACATATTGTAAATATGGATTTGATGCATGGTGATGCATGATGTTAAATGGCTTTGTTTAATGCTTTAAAATAGTGAATTGTTGATGCTATATGATGTATATTGCAAGTGATGTAATGGTTTTAAAGTACTTGAATCGGATATAGTTAGCCGGCTATAGGATTGGGTGCACCGTGAATAAAGTCGCCTTGGATGTTGAGGGGTTGTAATTGTACCGTAAACTCCATCCAAGTACACTAACGAGTAAGGTAAGATCACAACGGTGGTTAAAAGTCCGTGTGTGGATCTTGTGTTATGTGTCCCATGTTCTCGTTAGTGAAATTATACAACTACCGATGAGTGATGTTGAGGGGTTGTGATTGTACCGTTAAACTCCATCACGGGTGTTGAGGGGTTGTGATTGCACCGGTAAACTCCACCTTGTGTTGTTCGGTAGAGTGTATGAAGCGTATGGGACAACGCTTGTAATCCGCGTATCCGATTGTGTTTTGAGTTGAAAATGGTTATGAGTTATCACTTGAAAGCCTATATGATGTGATGGTTATAATGAAGCATGAGATGCTTATTATGTATGTGTTGAGTGTGTAAAAGTTCTATTATTTACTCCCTATTTAACCCATATTTCTGCTGCATTCAAGCATAATTCATTGCATTTAGGCTAGTTTACAGTTAGACATTACAAATATATTAAAAAGCACAGTTTCTACTAAAATTGGATGCTTTTGCAGGTTGCCGATGTAGCAGATGGAGAAGCAGGCGCTGGGTAGTGAAGTAGCAGAGCTGGAACTGGACGAGCAGTCAAGGAGGACGATGCTGCCATGGTTGCCGCCGTGGCAACTAAGGACGACAACAGTTTTGAGGAGAAGAAGCAAAGTGGACCTCGACAGAAATAGAAAATTAAGCCCGTCTGTCGTGGAATACCACTATATTTTTCAAAGCCCTAGATTAGAATGAAGGCCAAGCCCAAGGTTCAAGGAGAGAAATTCCAAGCAAGAAGGAAGGATGAGTTAAAGCTATATTCTCTGAAGATTTAGTCTTTATTAGAGTTGTACTTTAATTTAAACTAGTATTCTTGCTATATTAGAAAACTTGGACCCAAAGCCTATATAAAGGCATGTAATTCGACCTAGGAGAGGACATCACCTATCTCTAGCCTTCTTCCCCAAACCCTAGCTGTTTTCATCCTCTCAACATGTTCTAAATTCCCCTTAGGGCCACGGGTTGATTTGTAAAGTAGTTGCAAGGGTTGCTTTTGTTTTAGGAATTTTCAGTTCAATAAAATAAACTTCAAGTTCTCTTATTCTGGTTATTAACATCATGCAAGAGTATTGGGAGAGCATTGCGAGGTTATCTATTTACTTAATATCAGGAGAGTTAAGTATACGAAAGGAATAAGTGCGAGTTCTCTAGTTTATAGTTGAACTATCTCGGACCTAGGGATAGGACGAGGTTAAGTGGCTAAAGAAGAATTCAACTACATCGGTGTTAATCCTTCGATTCACGTCGGGAGGTATCATCAAAGATGTGTTCATCGACAGACCTGGACCTAGGGATAGGCCAAGGCCTATTAGGGATTCTTGCCAAACTTGAAGTTTGGAGTTGTGTGTTCGCTGCCGCGACAAGCAACAAACTGCCGCTGCGACAGGTGCTGTCGCGACGGGGACGACGACAGAGCTGATATTCTTAGACATAGCAATACCTACACTATTGAGCAATTCAATACCATCCCATTCTCTCTATCTTGATTCTTTTAATCCTATTTTCCAGTACTCTTTATTATTTTCGTGACAATATCTTAAACTATTCTTTTTACTCTCGTGCAGTAATTCAAGGTGAAGCTATTAGCCCAGTCCCTGTGGAGACGATATTCGATACTTCCGTATCACTTACTACTTGGGTCGTGTACACTTGCACTACAATTGCGATAGACACTTTTACACGCAACAGTATGCAAAGTTGCATGAAAAGAGTTGAACATGTGTTTAGAAACCTTTGTTGAAAGTGTTTTCTAAAATGCATTATTGTGTTGTTTTCTTTAGAGCATGTCTCACTAAGCAAATGTGCTTACGCTCTCTCTTTTGTACCAATAATGCATAAAATTGAAGAGTTTGAGGGCAAAAAGGAAGCTAAGAGTCCATGGGAAACTAAGCTCATGTATGGTGATGTTTTCATACACTATTAGTTTTGGTAATTTGGCAATGGGAACCTAACATGTGTTTTGGGAGATGTTTTGGACTCCCTCGTTTGTGGCATGATGCTTTTGATGTTTTGGATTTGTAATTGACCTTTTGGTGCTTGTTTTGGAGTTTGGTGATTGCTTGGTTTTGATAATAGGATGCATGCCTATAGACTTGTGGAATTCCTTATTTGATGCTATGGATGTGTCTAGGAGTTAAAAACATGCACCTTATATGTATGATGACTTGTTGGCATGGTTAGGAAGTCATTAGGATGTGTTTGAATGGTTTGATGTATGAAAAACCAACAAAATCTGCAGTTTCTGGGCAAACCATATCGGAACGGGCACTGGCGTTTCAAAACGGGGGCTTGTAATGGCCTTCAGGTTTCGTAACGGCTGGAGGCCGTTCCGAAACGATTTGTCTACTGGAAGGCCCTGTTTCGGAAATTGTCTCAAAACGATCCCGTGTTTCGGAACGGTCAACACCGTTTCGAAACGGGTGACCGTTGGGCCTTGTTTTGAATGGTGTTGAGGTTTGTAAGCTTTACGTTTTAGTCCCGAAAGTTGTAATTGGAATTGCATGAGTTTGAGATGTCCGATTAAGGTGAAATTTGACAGAGATGCATGTAATGTGACTAATTTAATATTGGTAACTTAAAAATCAGTTAAGATCTTCTAATTTCCAGAATTTACATTTTGGTCCCTAACATTTGTATATTGTGCAATTGAGTCCCTTATTTGAATCCGATCGCTGTGCTTTATTTGTATATGTTTCTCAAGCGTTCTCTTAGGGTTAACTTGCATCTAGACAAGATTAAAAAGAAAAAAGGGTCGTTAATCAAGGTTGACTTTTGAGATGACTTTGGTTTTCCCCGTGTAATCTTCGTAGTTCGGGTCAACCGTCTAGGCTGGGCTAAGGGGTTTAAATTTGGTGGTATCATAGCTGAGTTCTCATGTAAATGGGAATGGTTATGTGGGTGATGTATGTGTATTCGCATGATATGCTTTTTGGGTGAAAGAATGTTGTTGGAATTGTGATTTATTGTTGCCATTGTGATGCTATGTTGAAGCATGTTAGAGGAACCCATTGCCATATCAAAACTAATGAAAGGAATTGTTTTTGGAAAAAGAGCTTGAGTACTTGGATTACTTGCCTTGTTGTGCCTAATTATATTTATTGCATTTGTGCAAGTGCATTGTTTTCTTGTAAATGAGGCTTCGTAGAGAGATGAGGATGAATACGAGAGCCATGGCTCATAATGAGAATGAGGAAAATGTCGATAATGTTGTGGATATACCTCCTCCCCCTGGTGGTGGACCACCCGTCGGTGGTGGTGCTGGAGGTGAAAATGCTGGTGTTGGTGCTGGGGTCGCTGGACCTGAAGGTGTGCAGGGGAAAGCTGCTCCTGACATGACTGTGTTGATTCAGGCTATTGCGGGAGCCTTTCAGGCAGCAGTATCTGGAGCTCACGGAGCTGCACATCAGGGTGATGCTAACGTGAGATTACCTTTGGAACGTCTTCGCAGTCTGGGAGGGACTGAGTTCAGAGGTTTATCTCCCGAGGGTTCTGAATCTTGGTTGGAAAGCACCAAGAGGATTTTGGGACAAATGAACTGCAACAATGTGCAGAAGTTGGGTTGCGTGGTAACCCTGCTACATGATGATGCACATATGTGGTGGAGGACCACTATTTTTGGAATGGAGGACAACGATGTGTGTAACCCTCTTAACCCGGCCTAGACGGTTGACCCGAATTAAGAAAGTCACACGGGGAAAACCAAAGTCAACCCGAAAGTCAACCTTGATTAACGACCCTTTTTTTTTCTTTTTAATCTTGTCTAGATGCACATTAGTCCTAATTGTGATCACACAAACATCATACTCAAAGATCACAAACATCAGAGATCAAACAGGGACCCAATTGAACAAATTACAACTTTAAGGACCAAATTGTAATTTCTGATAATTAAAAGGACTTAACCCAAATTAAAGTTACCAACTTAAAATTAATCAGGTTTCATGCTTCTCTGTGAAATTTCAGCCTATATAAAGGCATGTAATTCGACCTAGGAGAGGACATCACCTATCTCTATCCTTCTTCCCAAAACCCTAGCCGTTTTCATCCTCTCAACATGTTCTAAATTCCCGTTAGGGCCACGGGTTGATTTGTAAAGTAGTTGCAAGGGTTGCTTTTGTTTTAGGAATTTTCAGTTCAATAAAATAAACTTCAAGTTCTCTTATTTTGGTTATTAAAATCTTGCAAGAGTATCGGGAGAGCATTGCGAGGTTATATATTTACTTAAAATCGGGAGAGTTAAGTATACGAAAGGAATAAGTGCGAGTTCTCTAGTTTATAGTTGAACTATCTCGGACCTAGAGATAGGACGAGGTTAAGTGGCTAAAAAAGAATTCAACAACATCGGTGTTCATCCTTCGATTCACACCGGGAGGTATCATCAAAGACGTGTTTATCGACAGACTTGGACCTAGGGATAGGCTAAGGCACATCAGGGATTCTTTCCAAGCTTAAAGTAAAGAGTTGTGTGTTCGCTGCCGCGACAAGCAACAGACTGTCGCCGCGATAGGTGCTGACGCGACGGGTACGACGACAGAGCTGATATTCTTAGACTTAGAAATACCTACACTACTGAGCAATTCAATACCAGCCCATTCTCTCTATCTTGATTCTTTTAATCCTATTTTCCAGTACTCTTTATTATTTTCGTGACAATATCTTAAACTATTCTTTTTACTCTTGTGCAGTAATTCAAGGTGAAGCTATTAGCCCAGTCCCTGTGGAGACGATATCCGATACTTCCGTATCACTTACTACTTGCGTCGTGTACACTTGCACTAAAATTGCAATAGACACTTTTACACGCAACAAGTTTTTGGCGCCGTTGCCGGAGACTGGCAACATAACTCTACCCTATCTTTTACTGCACTTTTTTTTTATTTTTATTTTTCTGTTTTATTCTGGTTTGTTCAACTTGTGCTTTTCACGATGTTTCTTGTTTATGCGCAGATCGAGACGAGGAGAAGAACCTGAGTATCCATTAGATCCTGAAATAGAACGTTCGTTAAATCTTAGGAACCAACTTCGTCACGTACTAGCCAGAAACAAATACCTTGAAGAACAGTTAGAGGCAATGAACAACCAAGGGAATCCCCAGGGTAATAATAATCTTGTCGGAGATGGAGAGATCATTCCTCCTGTCGGTGACCCTCTTGCCGTTGTCGCACGACGGTCCTACCGAGACTACATGCTGAATGATCATGTAGAACTAGAAACCACGCTGCCGGATGTAGATGTTGACAACTTTGAGCTGAAACATGTTATGTTCATCATGATCAACAACGCCAGTCAATTTAGTGGTGCTGCTACAGAGGATGCTAGGGAGCATCTGAAAACCTTCCAGGAAATCTGTGGTTCGTTTAGACTACCAGGAGTTAATCCGGAGATACTGAGGCTTCGTTTATTTCCCCATTCATTGAGGGACAGGGCAAAAACTTGGAGGAATAAACTTACGTCGGTTCAATTAGAACTTGGGCATATTCAACTCGTGAATTCTAATCTCGTTTTAATCCTTCACATTTATCTGAGCGATTACGTAACAAAATTGCTACTTTTCAACAGGAAGATGATGAGCCAATGCACGAGGCCTTGGACAGATTTACCACTCTTCTAAGGAACTGCCCAATGTGTGGATTCCCCGTTTGGAACCAGGTAACAAAGTTTTATAATGCTGCCAATTTACAAACTCATATTCGAATTGATTCAGCAACAAACGGATTATTGCTGGACAAAGACCCAGATGAGGCAATGCAAGTATTGAAAAATCTGGCTAAGAATGAGGAGCAGTTTCCGACAGCAAGAAGAGGGGGTAAACGGGTCCTAGTTGTAAATGATTATGAGGCCGAAAACACAATGAAATCACAGGTGGCATATCTCACTAAGGCAATGAAAAAACTCTTGAATGATGATTCACATCATGTATTTGCTGTCGAAGAGGTATGTGAAATTTGTGAAGGAAATCACAGTTCGGATGAATGTCCTATACAGTTAGAAGAGGGAAAGTATGTTGGAAACTACAATAAGCAGAATTATAACTCCAACAACTACAATCCCAGCTGGAGAAAGGATCCCAAGTTCTCTTGGAGTAATCCTAATAATGCCTTGAATCCTCAAACACAGAATAATCAGAATCCGATAGGACCTAGACTGCTGACTCGATAGCAACCGCAGCAGCAGCAACAACAGCCACCAGCTGCCACAAACAGTATACTGGAATATACTCTGGCTATGTTTATGTCTCAAACAGGAACTTACATTGAGAACATGAATCACTTTGTCAAGAAGACGAAGACATTCATGGATAAAACAGAGATGCGGATGACAAATCATGAAGCTACTCTGAAATCGTTGGAGACACAAATGGGCCAGGTTTCCCAGCATATCAACCCAAGGCAGAATGGCAGATTTCCTAGCAATACTGAGAATGCTAGAAAACCCACACATGAGCAGTGTAAAGCTATCACTACTAGGAGTGGGAAGAAACTACCAGGGCCAGAGAAGGAAGCTGAATCAGTTAAGAGACCAGCCTTGGATATACCTGCCGAGGAAGCTGCCCCGACAGGTAACAAACAGCCAGCTGCCGATGAGCCTGTCAGGACAGCAGAAGGGAAAGAGGAGAAAGATGATGAACCCAAACCTCCTCAGATCCGTAAGCAGTGGGAAGGATGAATTGCTGATTATCGTCTCCCACCTCCTTTTCCTCAACGGTTACAGAAATTGAAACAAGAATCACATATTAAAAAGATTTATGATATTTTAAAACAGGTTCACATCAACATTCCACTGTTAGATGTCGTTAGGGAGATGCCCCGTTATGCCAAATTTCTCAAGGATGCCATGTCGAAGAAATCTAGACTTGGGGAATTTGAAACGGTTAAGATGACAGAAGGATGCATGAGTATTCTGCACAAGCATCGACCCCAGAAGAAGAATGATCCTGAGAGCTTCATCATACCATGTGTAATCGGAGACAAATATGTGGGTAAGGCACTTTGTGATCTTTGTGTTAGTATAAATTTAATGCCCAAATCTGTTTTTTCAGAAATTAGGTATTGGAAATGCTCCACCCACAATAGTAATTCTGCAGCTGGCAGACCGCTCTTACGTTCATCCGGAAGGAAAAATCGAAGATATTTTGGTAAGAGTGGATAAGTTTATTTTTCCTGCTGACTTTCTTGTTTTAGATTGTGAGGCAGATGAAAACGCGCCAATCATCCTGGGGCGGCCCTTCTTAGCCACGGGAAGATCACTGATTGATGTGGAAAAAGGAGAACTCACCATGAGAGTGAACGATCAAGAAATAAAGTTAAATGTTCTCCAATCTATGAAGCATGCTGATGCAGAAGAAGAATGCAAGGTTATCACTGAAGTTACCCTTGACCAAACTTGCATCAGGTCGGGTTGTCACGACATCAAAATTGGTCACTGCCTCGGCAGCCACTTAGAAGACTGTCAAGACAGCACTGACGAAAGCAACTCCTCGGAACCTGACACATCTGATACTAAAGATCAAGAGGATGTAAACTGGATAGGCAATCGTCCAAGTCAGTTATTCAAGCCTTTAAATTATACCTCGGATAACCATGCAATTCAAAAGCCATCAACTGTTGAACCCTTTTTTTTTTAGAACTTAAGCCCCTTCCAGGGCAGCTAAAATATGCTTTTCTTGGTTTAAATGATACGTTGCCCGTAATCATCTCTTCCAAGTTGATGTAGAAACGGGAACAACAATTAATAGGGATGTTGCAGCAGCACAAAAAGGCTATTGGATGGACGATAGCTGATATTCAAGGCATTAGTCCGGCATTATGTATGCATAAAATCCTTTTGGAGGATGATCATAAGTCGACTATTGATGCTCAGCGGCGGCTGGACCATGCGATGAAAGAGGTAGTGAAAAAAGAGATAATCAAATGGCTAGATGCTAGAATAATCTACGCCATCTCGGACAGCAATTGGGTCAGCCTGGTGCAATGTGTTCCCAAGAGAGGAGGAATGACCGTGGTGACCAACGAAAACAATGAGCTAATCCCAACCAGGACTGTGACCGGTTGGAGGGTTTGTATGGACTATCGGAAGCTTAACAAGGCTACCCGAAAGGACCACTTTCCTTTACCCTTTACTGATCAAATGCTTGATAGATTAGCGGGTAAACCTTACTATTGTTTTCTTGATGGTTATTCAGGTTACAATCAAATAGCTATTGCACCGGAAGATCAAGAAAAGATGACATTCACATGCCCTTACGGAACTTACGCTTTTAGGAGAGTGCCATTTGGACTATGCAATGCACCAGCCACCTTTCAAAGGTGCATGATGGCAATATTCTCCGATATGGTGGAGGATTTCCTAGAGATCTTTATGGATGAATTTTCAGTCTTTGGAGACAACTTTGAAAGCTGCCTAGGCAACCTACAAAAGGTGCTCGAAAGATGTGAAAAAAGCAAACTTGATTTTGAACTGGGAAAAATGTCACTTCATCGTGGATGAAGGGATAGTCCTTGGCCATAAGATTAGCTGCCGCGACATAGAAGTCGACAGAACTAAGATAGAAGTGATCGAAAAGCTGCTGCCGCCCACCACAGTCAAGGGAATCAGAAGTTTCTTAGGACATGCTGGTTTTTATAGGAGGTTCATTGCGAACTTTTCAAAAATCACCAAGCCCCTATGCCATCTTCTGGAGCAGAACCGACCCTTTGACTTTAATACTGAATGTACTGAAGCATTCAAGGTTCTGAAGGAAAAACTAGTAACAGCCCCAATAGTACAGCCACCAGATTGGACACAGCCATTTGAGATCATGTGTGATGCTAGTGACTATGCTGTCGGGGCAGCACTTGCGCAGCGGAGAGACAAACTTTTTCATGTCATATACTATGCCAGCAGAACACTGAACGAAGCCCAAGTGAACTACACCACCACAGAGAAGGAGTTATTAGATGTGGTATTCTCCATTGACAAGTTTCGTTCTTATATACTTGGAACGAAGGTCATAGTGCACACAGACCACTCTGCATTGAAGTATCTGTTCACGAAAAAGGATGCAAAACCTCGACTAATACGTTGGATCTTGCTATTGCAAGAATTCGACCTTGAAATCAAGGACAAAAAGGGGACAGAGAATCAAGTGGCGGATCACTTGTCAAGGTTGGAGAAGGGAAAGAGTCTACCGACAGATGAGACAAACATATTGGAAACCTTCCCTGATGAGCAGCTCTTTGCTGCCACAGTTACTATCGCGACAGCCATGGCGGCATGTAAGTCTTCTGAACTCCCCTGGTATGTTGATTTCGTTAATTTTTTAGTTAGCGGAATAATTCCTACTAACCTTAATTATCAAGCCAGGAAGAGGTTCCAAAATGATGTTAAGCATTATTATTGGGACGAACCTCTTCTTTTCAAAATCTGTGTAAATCAGGTTATAAGGAGATGTGTACCACAGGATGAGCAGGAAGACATACTTCATCACTGTCATGCTTCACAATATGGAGGACACTTAGAAGGCAACAAAACTGCTGCCAAGGTTCTGCAGTCAGGATTCTATTGGCCGTCATTGTATAAAGATGCTCAAATACTCTACAAGAGTTGTGAAAAGTGTCAACGGATGGGAAACATTTCAAGGAGACACGAGATGCCGCTGCAGAACAGTCTTGAAGTCGAGATCTTCGACGTTTGGGGGATCGATTTTATGGGACCTTTCCCATCATCATGTGGGAATATATACATCCTTCTGGCAGTAGATTATGTATCTATGTGGGTTGAAGCTATCACCACTCAAAAGAATGATGCCAGGACAGTTCAAAGGTTTTTACACAAAAACATCTTTTCCAGATTCGGCATCCCTAATGCGATCATCAGTGATGAAGGGAGGCATTTCGACAACAGGGTTATAGCTGCTGCCTTGAAAAAGTATGCTGCCAAGCATCAGATTGCAACATCATATCACCCTCAGACCAATGGACAAGCTGAAATATCCAACAGAGAAGTCAAGAACATTCTTGAAAAGATGGTTAAGCCAACTCGGAAAGATTGGTCTTTACACCTTAATGATGCGTTATGGGCTTATAGGACAACTTTCAAAACTCCATTGGGAATGTCTCCTTATCGACTAATTTACGGGAAAACATGACATTTACCTGTCGAGATAGAGCACAGAGTATACTGGGCAATCAAGGTAGTTAATATGGACTTGGAAAAGGCAGGGCAGAAAAGGCTACTTGACCTTAACGAAATTGAAGAAATTCGAACAATGGCCTATGAAAACGCAAGAATCTACAAAGATAAAACTAAGAAGTGGCATGACAAGAAGTTGCTGCCACGACAGTTCTGCCTAGGGCAGCTTGTGTTGCTTTTTCACTCTAGGTTGAAACTCTTCCCAGGAAAGCTGAAATCTAGATGGTCTGGCCCATTCCAAGTTGTACAGGTTTTTCCCCACGGTGCCATCACGATCAGATCTTTAAAAGACAGGCACCAAGTCAATGGACAACGCTTAAAGCATTATCAGGGGACTGGAGCCCTAAAAATGCAGGAAGTGGTTACCTTAGGAGATGCCCCACCTGGCATCCCTAATTTAACCTAAATTTTATTTTTTTAGTCTTATTATTATTTATTATTTATATATTAGGAAAATTAGATTTATTTCATTTTTAAGAAATAATGTTCTTATTTTTATTGTTTTTAGGAAATAAAGGAGACAAGAAGAAAAGGAGAAGTGAATTCAGCCCACCATCCTTCCATCAGCCCAACAGGCCCAAATTTTGGAGCCTGTCGTTACAGCTGCCGCGATAGACGCGGAAAATACAGGTTGTAGACACGCTGTCCTGACAGACACAGAAACGCGTAACAGACGCGCAATAGACACGGAAACGCGTGACAGACGCGTCAGACACGCAAAAGTGTAACAGCTGGCCCCGTTATTCGCGCCTGCTACTACAGCTCCAACGGGCAGCAAATTCTTCTCTATATAAACCCCGTTTCATTTTTTCATTTTCACTCACTTCTACTCTTCTTACTTGCTTCCTCCAGAATTTTTTTGCTTTCATTTTCATTCTCTCAACCCTTGCAATCATGTCTTCCAGAAACACCCGTAGGAGTGCTGCCTCAGGCTCCACCCCGACAGCATCCACCCCATGATCTTTCCAGATCAGAGACATGTGGGAGGAAATGGGATTCATCTACACTTCAAAGGAGGGGAATTTGGGCCTACAGTCGTTCATTGCTCGCAAAATAAGGGTTCTATAGTGGCAGATCTTTGCTGAACAACCTGAGGAGATGAACGTCTCTCTAGTTTGAGATTTCTACGCTGCCATCAACAGCAGTTACCGTACGAGGGAGGGAAGTGCCATTTGAAGCTGAATACATCAACACCTTGTACGGATTTTACGTGGGCAGCAATGATGACGGTCACCAGCAGTTTCTGAACAGCCTTGACCCTGATGCCTATGATCCTGTCATGGCAGAGCTAACGGATGAAGGAACTCAATGGAACACAAACCGTAAGAACCCGAGGACGGTGAAGAGAACTCAACTTCTGCCGGAAGCTAAATTGTGGAACGCTTTTATTAAAAAGCGCATCATGCCATCCTCACTCAACACCACTATTGATCAACCCAGGTTAGCCCTCATTCATTCAATTTTGCATGAGAGGCCTATTAATGTCGGCATTTTCATCCGCGAGAGCATTCTGGAGTGTGCACACTGGCCGACGGGACCGCTCTACCTTCCTTACCTCATCACAGCCCTCTGCCGGGGCCATGGGGTACCTAAATCTGCCACCGATATTAGAGTCCAAGGGAAGGGATGGAGCGACAAAACATACTCAGCTTGATGGAGCTTACTGCTGCCACCCCGCTGTCATCCTTTAATCCCACTACCACGGTAGTAGACACGACAGAGCCGACGAACACTGAACTTGCTGCCACGGAAGCCAGGCAGCAAACAGCAGCAGCAACCCTGACCGATTCCTCCTCCAAGATCCTTGCTGCTATACAGAAGTTGGAGGAACGACAGCTCGGACTTATGAGCTTCATCAGGGATTTCACCGTAGCTACGGTACAATTCATCCAAACCTCTTTAAATTTCCCTGATGTTGTATTTCCTACCTTCCCGCCAATTATTTTGTTGTCCCAACTCCTGCCCACACCCCAACACATGCTGCCACACCAAGGACACCGTCTGCAGCTTCCACACCAACCCCTGCCACGACAACCGCCGGCAGCAACCGTGCAGCTGAGACTTCTACCCGTGGAACAAAACGAAGAATGTCCTCGGAAGAGCTTGATGCCTTCATTGCCGGTTTCTCTTCTTCCTCCATTTGGGAGGAAAGCGACAACGAACCCTCTGTTAAGAGGAATCTCTCAAAAGAGTTTACACCGGTGAAACGGAAGAAGAGAATGGCAGACAAAAACAAGTCGGATAGCGGCAGCAGCAGCAGCGGTGACAGCAGTAGCAGCACAGACAGCAGCAGCAGTTCGGAGGTACAGGTTGCGGAGAAACCCTCTCACCTCTCCTCTACCAGAATTCAACCTTCGGGGGAGGCCAAAACGAAGAACGCATCTGCCTCCCCCATCTGCCAGCCAGTTAAGAAGGCCCATGGCCGCCGCCAGCAGCAGCAGTGACGACAGCGAATAAAATTTGAGTTTCTTAACTTATTTTGCTATCTGCTATATATATTTCTTGATGTGCTTTCCTTTTATTTTATTTTGTCATTTGCATTGAGGGCAATGCAACCCTCGAGTTTGGGGGTGGCATCCCTCCATTAATGGAGTCTAATTTAGTTTTAAAAATTGTGTCTTTTACTTAGTTTATTTTTGCTTAAAAACAAAAAAAAATTTGAAAATTTGGCTTAAGTCTTTGAACTGAACTTACCTGTCGTGACAACTCTGTCGTGGCAGTGCATGTAGGATAGTTTTAGGAGCAATTTAGAGCCTTTCTATAGTTCTGAAACTTAAACACCATTTGTGAATGTTATATTGCCTAGAACTCTTCTAGTTAACTACAATAGGAAGCTTAACACTTGAATATCCCCTAGAGGTGCCTAACACTGGCTATAGGAAAGAAGTTTAGCAAAAGAGACTCAATAGCCCTAGAGGTGCCCGAAACCGGCTCTAAGAAGTTAGCTAGAGGTGCCCGAAACTGGCTCTAGTGAAACTTTAGCTTAAAAAATAATAAAATCGAGTCAAAACAAAAAAAATCAAAGGAGCATAAGAAATGCCTTCAAAAAGATAAACTTTGGCATAAAAATTCAAGTTAGAGGCTGAAATATTCTAGTGAAACTAAGAGAGTCTTGGCATATAATTGTTCACAAGCATGCACACACTGCACAAGGACTATAGCAAGATTCCGGATGAATCCTAAGTTATCCAACAAGGTGCTGCCGTCAACAGAGAAGGAATGGAGGGTAAGGGAAAGTTCACTGTTTTAAGCCAAAACAAAAATATTTTATTTTTCTTTTAGGTTTTAGTTGCTTGAGGGCAAGCAAGAACTTGAGTTTTGGGGTGTGTTGAGTGTGTAAATGTTCTATTATTTACCCCCTATTTGACATATATTTCTGCTGCATTCAAGCATAATTCATTGCATTTAGGCTAGTTTACAGTTAGACATTACAAATATATTAAAATGCACAGTTTCTACTGAAATTGGTTGCTTTTGCAGGTTACCGCTGTAGCAGATGGAGAAGCAGGCGCTGGGCAGTGAAGCAGCAGAGTTGGAACTGGACGAGCAGTCAAGGAGGACGATGCTGCCATGGTTGCCGCCGTGGCAGCTAAGGACGACAACAGTTTTGAGGAGTAGAAGCAAAGTGGACCTCGGCAGAAAGAGAAAATTAAGCCCATCTGTCGTGGAATACCACTATATTTTCCAAGCCTTAGATCAGAATGAAGGCCAAGCCCAAGGTTCAAGGAGAGAAATTCCAAGCAAGAAGGAAGGACGAGTTAAAGCTATATTCTATGAAGATTTAGTCTTTATTATAGTTGTACTTTAATTTAAACTTGTATTCTTGCTATATTAGAAAACTTGGACCCAAAGCCTATATAAAGGCATGTAATTCGACCTAGGAGAGGACATCACCTATCTCTAGCCTTCTTCCCCAAACCCTAGCTGTTTTCATCCTCTCAACATGTTCTAAATTCCCCTTAGGGCCACGGGTTGATTTGTAAAGTAGTTGCAAGGGTTGCTTTTGTTTTAGGAATTTTCAGTTCAATAAAATAAACTTCAAGTTCTCTTATTCTGGTTATTAACATCATGCAAGAGTATTGGGAGAGCATTGCGAGGTTATCTATTTACTTAATATCAGGAGAGTTAAGTATACGAAAGGAATAAGTGCGAGTTCTCTAGTTTATAGTTGAACTATCTCGGACCTAGGGATAGGACGAGGTTAAGTGGCTAAAGAAGAATTCAACTACATCGGTGTTAATCCTTCGATTCACGTCGGGAGGTATCATCAAAGATGTGTTCATCGACAGACCTGGACCTAGGGATAGGCCAAGGCCTATTAGGGATTCTTGCCAAACTTGAAGTTTGGAGTTGTGTGTTCGCTGCCGCGACAAGCAACAAACTGCCGCTGCGACAGGTGCTGTCGCGACGGGGACGACGACAGAGCTGATATTCTTAGAC
Source organism: Hibiscus tridactylites (assembly GCA_958450335.1). Lineage (NCBI taxonomy): Eukaryota > Viridiplantae > Streptophyta > Magnoliopsida > Malvales > Malvaceae > Hibiscus > Hibiscus tridactylites. The sequence goes on along the minus strand of OY288283.1, from coordinate 66,232,976 downwards.
ATAGCAATACCTACACTATTGAGCAATTCAATACCATCCCATTCTCTCTATCTTGATTCTTTTAATCCTATTTTCCAGTACTCTTTATTATTTTCGTGACAATATCTTAAACTATTCTTTTTACTCTCGTGCAGTAATTCAAGGTGAAGCTATTAGCCCAGTCCCTGTGGAGACCATATTCGATACTTCCGTATCACTTACTACTTGGGTCGTGTACACTTGCACTACAATTGCGATAGACACTTTTACACGCAACAGTATGCAAAGTTGCATGAAAAGAGTTGAACATGTGTTTAGAAACCTTTGTTGAAAGTGTTTTCTAAAATGCATTATTGTGTTGTTTTCTTTAGAGCATGTCTCACTAAGCAAATGTGCTTACGCTCTCTCTTTTGTACCAATAATGCATAAAATTGAAGAGTTTGAGGGCAAAAAGGAAGGTAAGAGTCCATGGGAAACTAAGCTCATGTATGGTGATGTTTTCATACACTATTAGTTTTGGTAATTTGGCAATGGGAACCTAACATGTGTTTTGGGAGATGTTTTGGACTCCCTCGTTTGTGGCATGATGCTTTTGATGTTTTGGATTTGTAATTGACCTTTTGGTGCTTGTTTTGGAGTTTGGTGATTGCTTGGTTTTGATAATAGGATGCATGCCTATAGACTTGTGGAATTCCTTATTTGATGCTATGGATGTGTCTAGGAGTTAAAAACATGCACCTTATATGTATGATGACTTGTTGGCATGGTTAGGAAGTCATTAGGATGTGTTTGAATGGTTTGATGTATGAAAAACCAACAAAATCTGCAGTTTCTGGGCAAACCATATCGGAACGGGCACTGGCGTTTCAAAACGGGGGCTTGTAATGGCCTTCAGGTTTCGTAACGGCTGGAGGCCGTTCCGAAACGATTTGTCTACTGGAAGGCCCTGTTTCGGAAATTGTCTCAAAACGATCCCGTGTTTCGGAACGGTCAACACCGTTTCGAAACGGGTGACCGTTGGGCCTTGTTTTGAATGGTGTTGAGGTTTGTAAGCTTTACGTTTTAGTCCCGAAAGTTGTAATTGGAATTGCATGAGTTTGAGATGTCCGATTAAGGTGAAATTTGACAGAGATGCATGTAATGTGACTAATTTAATATTGGTAACTTAAAAATCAGTTAAGATCTTCTAATTTCCAGAATTTACATTTTGGTCCCTAACATTTGTATATTGTGCAATTGAGTCCCTTATTTGAATCCGATCGCTGTGCTTTATTTGTATATGTTTCTCAAGCGTTCTCTTAGGGTTAACTTGCATCTAGACAAGATTAAAAAGAAAAAAGGGTCGTTAATCAAGGTTGACTTTTGAGATGACTTTGGTTTTCCCCGTGTAATCTTCGTAGTTCGGGTCAACCGTCTAGGCTGGGCTAAGGGGTTTAAATTTGGTGGTATCATAGCTGAGTTCTCATGTAAATGGGAATGGTTATGTGGGTGATGTATGTGTATTCGCATGATATGCTTTTTGGGTGAAAGAATGTTGTTGGAATTGTGATTTATTGTTGCCATTGTGATGCTATGTTGAAGCATGTTAGAGGAACCCATTGCCATATCAAAACTAATGAAAGGAATTGTTTTTGGAAAAAGAGCTTGAGTACTTGGATTACTTGCCTTGTTGTGCCTAATTATATTTATTGCATTTGTGCAAGTGCATTGTTTTCTTGTAAATGAGGCTTCGTAGAGAGATGAGGATGAATACGAGAGCCATGGCTCATAATGAGAATGAGGAAAATGTCGATAATGTTGTGGATATACCTCCTCCCCCTGGTGGTGGACCACCCGTCGGTGGTGGTGCTGGAGGTGAAAATGCTGGTGTTGGTGCTGGGGTCGCTGGACCTGAAGGTGTGCAGGGGAAAGCTGCTCCTGACATGACTGTGTTGATTCAGGCTATTGCGGGAGCCTTTCAGGCAGCAGTATCTGGAGCTCACGGAGCTGCACATCAGGGTGATGCTAACGTGAGATTACCTTTGGAACGTCTTCGCAGTCTGGGAGGGACTGAGTTCAGAGGTTTATCTCCCGAGGGTTCTGAATCTTGGTTGGAAAGCACCAAGAGGATTTTGGGACAAATGAACTGCAACAATGTGCAGAAGTTGGGTTGCGTGGTAACCCTGCTACATGATGATGCACATATGTGGTGGAGGACCACTATTTTTGGAATGGAGGACAACGATGTGTGTAACCCTCTTAACCCGGCCTAGACGGTTGACCCGAATTAAGAAAGTCACACGGGGAAAACCAAAGTCAACCCGAAAGTCAACCTTGATTAACGACCCTTTTTTTTTCTTTTTAATCTTGTCTAGATGCACATTAGTCCTAATTGTGATCACACAAACATCATACTCAAAGATCACAAACATCAGAGATCAAACAGGGACCCAATTGAACAAATTACAACTTTAAGGACCAAATTGTAATTTCTGATAATTAAAAGGACTTAACCCAAATTAAAGTTACCAACTTAAAATTAATCAGGTTTCATGCTTCTCTGTGAAATTTCAGCTCAAAAGGACTTCCCAAGCTCATACAATTGCACAAACAAGTTTCAGGACCAAAACGCAAACAATTCAAAACATATAACTGCCAATGTCAGCCCCCAACGGTCGACCGTTCCGAAACAGGTAGACCCCGTTTCGAAACACGGGCCGTTCCGCAACGGGTTCCGAAACATGGCCTGGCAGAGGCCAAACCGTTTCGAAACGGTGCATACCGTTTCGGACGCCTGGGTTCATTCAAGGCACCTGTTCCGAAACGGTGCACACTGTTCCGAAACGCCCTGCATAGATTGCAGCAAAATGCATTCCAAAACATGCAATTAATCGTCCAAACATGCTCCAAATTCCACCAAACTTTACCAACATGCAAATCAACATATATAAGACTTTTAAGTATCATCAAATCATCAGAACAACATCATATGCAAAAAGCCCCAATTCTATAGGCATGCTTCCTACACAAGCTAGCTACTCAAGCACAAAACTTCCAAAACAAGCAGGTAATGATCCAATGCAAAAACCAGCAATCTTATCATCAATCAACATACTTAGGGAGTTCCAAACACCTCCCAAATCATACACATTGGTCCCCCATTGCAAAATTACCCAAAAGCTAAAATGTTTAACAAAAACCTTCCATACATTGAGCTCTACTTGCACTTGAATTCTTTCCCTCCTTGCTGCCCTCAAGGTTCCTTAATGTTCTGCATTATTGAATTAAGAAAACGGAAGAGAGCGTAAGCAAAAGCTTAGTGAGGTATGCTCTTAAAAACCATTCAATAATGCATTTAAAAACATTTACAAATCATGCTTAAAATCAACCTTTGCACATGCTCAAAAGCATACTTAAAACAAGCAGCTCATGCTTCAACATAATACAACATGTCATATTGGCTCAAGTGATAAATTCCATTTCATTAAAACAAGTTCATCAACTTCCCAAGGACTTTTAAACACCTTGGCCCCAAGGACTTTTAAACACCTTGGCCATGGACTTTTAAACACCATGAATGAGGACCACACAAGGACTTTTAACCACCTTTGTGTCCATAGCTTGAATCACCCCAAGGACTTTTAAACACCTTGGAAAGGATCACCTAAGGACTTTTAACCACCTTAGTGTCCGCAACAAGAATCATCCAAGGACTGTTAACCACCTTGATGTTCTTAAGTAACAAGGCTCACTCAAGGACTTTTAACCACCTTAGTGACCTTAATCTTTTTAAAACATCACTTGCCAATAAACATCATTTTCATCATTTAATCCACTGTTTTAAAGCATTAAACCAAGCCATAATCATCATGCACATAAAAAACATCAAACCACATTTAATCAATGTACAAAAGCAAGGAACTCCTACCTAGAGTTTCCTTCAACATATGGCTTACAACATCAGCAAAAACCATGCTAAATCATGCTTTCAAAACAGTAATTAAAACATGCCAATAACCATTTTGCATCACAACAAAGTCATGGCCACCACTAGAGAGTAATTCCGAAAACTTACACTTGAGCTTAGCAAAGTTGTTAAGACTTAAACTAAGCTCCCAAGACATTGGTTTCAAAGCCGAAAACCCAATTTCCACAAACGCACTCACCGATTTCCACTTTGCTTCAAGCCAAAGCACCAAATCAAGCTTCCGGATCAACAACTCTTGGATCCAAAGATGCCTCCCCTGTTTCAACACATCAAAGCAGAGGATTAATGCATCATCATGCATTAATTGCTTCAATGAAAGCACCTAAACTCGCTGCTCTCATCCAACCTCCATTTTCGGCCACCAAACACAACCGAAAATGCATCCAAACCACCTCTAAACAAAGCCCAGCCATAAACCAGCAAAACCACACATCCTTTAACATCATATAACATCTAAAAACAACCTATTAACATCCTTATACCTCCAGCAACATCAGATCCACAAGATCACCTCAAAAACAACCTTGAATCACAAGCTAAACTTAGGAAACTCAACCTATCCGGGATTGCATCAATCAAAACTCAATTCCTTATCAATTTAGAGTTCATTTAACATCAAAAACACATCTCAAATCACAGATTAATCAGATCTAACGAAAATCATCAAAAATCATCAAATCTTGCATTATAAGCCAAGATCCATTTCACCACTTAAAAACCTTTAATAAAACATCAATTAAGGATTGAAAACTTAGGAATTTCAGTAAAGAACTGATAGTTTAGAGGAGAAGGACGTTCTTACCTCCAAACTTGAGTTTCTCCTCTTTTTGGAATCAAAAACCTTGTTGAATCAAGTAGCAATTGAAGAGGTTTTGAAGATATGTTGATTAGGAATCAAATGAGAGTTGAAAGGAGGGATTTAGGTGAGAAAATCAGATCCAATTCTCTGGAGAGAATGTGTTTGGGTTGAGAGAAAATGAGAGAAAGAAAATTGAGAAAAGTTGGTTACAAAATCCAAAAATAGCCAAATGGCTTTCCCTCCACTTTTAATATCATTTAAAATCAGAATTTAGACTTAAAATATCTTAGAAAAATCTGGAGAAACTCCCTTTGGGTAAATAGCACCTTAAAGATTCAAAGTTTCAACCCTTTATAAAACAGTCACCAAACTTTTGAAAATTACATTTTGGTCACTAGCCAAAATGTCACACTTCCAAAACTCATTTTCCAAAATTGATTTCCTAGTTCACTTAATTATATTAAAAGATGATTTTAGAACATTTTTCCATATTTTTAATGCAACCCGAACTAGGCTTTCCTAATTTCACCTCTTTAGATTCGAACAGCACTTTGACCAACCGGTCAACGCCCAAAACTCCTAAGCCCAAAACCGGGGCGTTACAATGTGACTTGGACGTTCTTTCTGAACGCGTTCAAGCGGAAGTATCTAGGTGTGTGATACCTAGATGAGAAGAAAAGAGAATTTATGTCTTTTACGCAAGTAAGCATGACGGTGGCTGAGTATGAGATCCAGTTTTTCCGCCTTAGTCAGTACGCACCTGAGTTAATCCCTGATGAGCGTGAGAGGTGTGAACGTTTCCGTTATGGTTTGGTGACGGACGTGAAGACTTTCATGCTTGTTGTTGAGTATACAGATTCTGATGTGTTGGTGAGTGGAGCGAAGGACATTAAGCAGAACTTGGGTCTGTCTTCAAGAGGTGTTAGTTCTAGCTCGGGCAAAAGAGTTGCTGATTATAGTTCCGGTGGTGGACAGAACAAGAGAGGACAAGATAAGAGGTATCAGTTTTCTGCTAGGCGTGGTAATGGAGAGCATGGTGCGCCTGTTCAGGGTGATAGGATGAGAGCTGATCAGAACACGTGCTGGATGTGTGGATCACGTGGCCATTTGAGGCGAGATTATCCTCGAGCAGCGAGGGAGGTTCAGGCTCTTGTAGCAGTGACCGATAATTCATGCTGGAATTGTGGTTCGACAGACCACATGAGGAGGGAGTGTCTTTTGTTGGCCGGTGGTGGTCAGGGACGTGCTTCTGGGGTAGTTGCACCACAGAGAGGTCGTGGGCGCGGCCGTGGTAACTTCCAGCACAGAGATGATGGTGGGAGGAATGTGGCGCATGTGGTGGCTGTCCAACCTAAGGATGGAGGCCAGGCTCGAGTGTATGCTCAGCGTTAGGGGAGAAATGATACGGATGTGATCGCAGTTACCTTTACTTTGCAATCCATATCATTACTTTCCTTGACTGATTCTGGATCTACACACTCATACATATTGCGTGAACATGCTCAATTGCTTGGTTTACCTGTTGAGTCTTTGGATGTTGGTATACGTGTAACTAGTTCCTTTGGTGAGACCGTTGTGACACGGAAGTTGTATAGAAGATGTCCTTTCATGGTGCAAAATCATGTTTTTCTTGTTGATCTCATGGAATTTCCATTCTATGGTTTAGATGTGATCCTTGGAATGGATTGGCTTGTTGAACATCGAGTTGTAGTGGATTTTAAGAACAAGCGAGTTTCGTTGAAGCTTGCGGATGATTACGAGGTAGTGGTGGTTGGTGAGAATGTGAAGTTTTTTGCCAATGTGGTGTCTTCGTTGGAAGCAAGCCGAATGCTGAGGCAAGGTTGTGAGGCTTATCTGGCCTTTGTTATGAATCCTAGCTCTAAGGAGTTGCGAGTCCAGGACATCAGGACTGTGCGAGAGTTTCCTAGAGTGTTTCCGCAGGAGTTACCTGGTTTGCCTCCTAGTCGAGAGGTGGAGTTTGGAATTGAGTTGTATGAAAACACAACTCTTGTGTCCATTACTCCTTACCAAATGGGCACCTAAGGAGTTGAAGGAGCTGAAGACGCAACTTCAGGAGTTGCTTGATCGTGGTTTCATTCGGCCGAGTGTCACCTTGGGGTGCACCAGTCTTGTTTGTGAAGAAGAAAGGTGGCACTATGAGAATGTGCATCGATTAACGTCAGCTGAACAAGTTGACTATCAAGAATCGGTATCCTTTGCCAAGGATTGATGATCTTTTTGATCAGTTCCAGGGAGCGACTATGTTCTCTAAGATTGATTTAAGGTCAGGTTATTATCGGCTCAAGGTGAAAGATGTGGATGTGCCAAAAACGGCCTTTAGAACGAGTTATGGGCATTATGAGTTCCTTGTGATGCCGTTTGGCTTGACGAATGCTCCTGCAGCTTTTATGGACATGATGAATAGAGTGTTCCAGGAATACTTGGACAAGTTTGTTGTGGTGTTCATTGATGATATCCTTGTGTACTCTCGTACTGAGGAGGAGCATGAAGGGCATTTACGGATTGTGTTGCAGGCGCTGTTGGAGAATCAGCATTATGCTAAGCTGAGCAAGTGTGAATTCTAGCTTAGGAAAGTTGTTTTCCTTGGTCATGTGGTTTCTGCTGAGGGGATTCGTGTTGATCCTCAGAAGATTGAGGCGGTGATGAATTGGAAGCCTCCAAAGTCTGTTCATGAGGTCCGTAGTTTCCTTGGGTTGGCATGATACTATCAGAGGTTTGTGGATGGATTTTCAAAGATTGCTGCACCTTTGACGAAGTTGTTGCAAAAGGATGTCAAGTATGAGTGGACAGAAGCAAGGCAACAAGCTTTTGAGAAGCTTAAGGCAGCTTTGACGCAAGCTCCTATATTGGTTCAACCTGAATCGGGAAAAGAGTTTGTGGTGTACAGCGACGCATCATATGTTGGTTTGGGGCGTGTGTTGATGCAAGAGGGTAAGGTGGTGGCTTATGCATCGCGTCAGTTGAAGGTGCATAAGCGCAATTATCCTACGCATGGTATTGAGTTAGCTGCGGTGGTCTTTGCTTTGAAGATTTGGAGACATTACCTGTATGGTGAGAAGTGTACTATGTATACAGATCACAAAAGTTTGAAGTATCTGATGTCTTAGAAAGAATTGAATCTTAGGCAACGACGTTGGGTGGAGTTGCTTAAAGATTACAATCTGACGATTGAGTACCATCCGAGAAAAGCTAATGTTGTAGCGGATTCCTTGAGTATAAAGTTGGCAGTGGGGTTGAGGGCTATGTTTGCCAGCTTGAGCATTTCCCGAGATGGGGGTCTTGTGGCTGAATTGCAAGTGAAACCATCTTTGGTTCTGTTGTTGGATGATTCTTTGGTGCCACATGTTCAGGATATTGCTGAGGATAGACCATCAAATTTCTGTTTTAATGATGATGTGGTTCTATGTTTTGGGAGTCAGATAGTAGTTGCGAATGATGCTGAGTTGAGGCGTACTATTCTGACTGAAGCTCATAGTAGTCCTTTTGCTATGCACCCTAATACTACAAAGATGTACCGTGATCTTAAGGATGAGTACTATTGGGTGGGTTTGAAGAAGGATGTTGCGGAGTACGTGGGCAAGTGCATGGTTTGTCAGTGGGTTAAGGCTGAGCATCGGTTTCTTTCTGGGTTGTTGCAACCGTTGAGGATCCTGAGTGGAAGCGGGAAAGGATTACCATGGACTTTGTGTCTGGTTTGCCTTTGTCGCCATCGAAAAAGAATTCGGTGTGGGTGATTGTGGATCGCCTTACGAAGTGTGCGCATTTCTTACATGTGCATACTATGTATACCTTGGACAAGCTTCCAGAGTTGTACATTGTTGAGATTGTGCATCTGCATAGTGTGCCAAAGTCTATAGTGTCGGATAGAGATCCGAGGTTTACGTCGCGTTTTTGGGAGTGTTTGCATCATGGTTTGGGTACGCGGCTGAATTTCAGTACTTCTTATCATCCACAGTCAGATGGACAGTCTGAGCGTGTTATCCAAGTGCTGGAAGATATGTTGAGGTGCTGTGTGATTGAGTTTCAAGGTTCTTGGGAAAAGGATTTGCCTTTGGTGGAGTTTGCTTATAACAATAGCTATCAGGCAAGTATTCAAATGGCACCTTATGAAGCCTTGTACGGGAGGAAGCTTGCGGATGATTACGAGGTAGTGGTGGTTGGTGAGAATGTGAAGTTTCTTGCCAATGTGGTGTCTTCGTTGGAAGCAAGCCGAATGCTGAGGCAAGGTTGTGAGGCTTATCTGGCCTTTGTTATGAATCCTAGCTCTAAGGAGTTGCGAGTCCAGGACATCAGGACTGTGCGAGAGTTTCCTGGAGTGTTTCCGCATGAGTTACCTGGTTTGCCTCCTAGTCGAGAGGTGGAGTTTGGAATTGAGTTGTATGAAAACACAACTCTTGTGTCCATTACTCCTTACCAAATGGCACCTAAGGAGTTGAAGGAGCTGAAGACGCAACTTCAGGAGTTGCTTGATCGTGGTTTCACCTTGGGGTGCACCAGTCTTGTTTGTGAAGAAGAAAGGTGGCACTATGAGAATGTGCATCGATTATCGTCAGCTGAACAAGTTGACTATCAAGAATCGGTATCCTTTGCCGTGGATTGATGATCTTTTTGATCAGTTCCAGGGAGCGACTATGTTCTCTAAGATTGATTTAAGGTCAGGTTATTATCGGCTCAAGGTGAAAGATGTGGATGTGCCAAACACGGCCTTTAGAACGAGGTATGGGCATTATGAGTTCCTTGTGATGCCGTTTGGCTTGACGAATGCTCCTGCAGCTTTTATGGACATGATGAATAGAGTGTTCCAGGAACACTTGGACAAGTTTGTTGTGGTGTTCATTGATGATATCCTTGTGTACTCTCGTACTGAGGAGGAGCATGAAGGGCATTTACGGATTGTGTTGCAGGCGCTGTTGAAGAATCAATATTATGCTAAGCTGAGCAAGTGTGAATTCTAGCTTAGGAAAGTTGTTTTCCTTGGTCATGTGGTTTCTGCTGAGGGGATTCGTGTTGATCCTCAGAAGATTGAGGCAGTGATGAATTGGAAGCCTCCAAAGTCTGTTCATGAGGTCCGTAGTTTCCTTGGGTTGGCATGATACTATCGAAGGTTTGTGGATGGATTTTCAAAGATTGCTGCACCTTTGACGAAGTTGTTGCAAAAGGATTTCAAGTATGAGTGGACAGAAGCAAGGCAACAAGCTTTTGAGAAGCTTAAGGCAGCTTTGACGCAAGCTCCTATATTGGTTCAACCTGAATCGGGAAAAGAGTTTGTGGTGTACAACGATGCATCATATGTTGGTTTGGGGCGTGTGTTGATGCAAGAGGGTAAGGTGGTGGCTTATGCATCGCGTCAGTTGAAGGTGCATAAGCGCAATTATCCTACGCATGGTATTGAGTTAGCTGCGGTGGTCTTTGCTTTGAAGATTTGGAGACATTACCTGTATGGTGAGAAGTGTACTGTGTATACAGATCACAAAAGTTTGAAGTATCTGATGTCTTAGAAAGAATTGAATCTTAGGCAACGACGTTGGGTGGAGTTGCTTAAAGATTACAATCTGACGATTGAGTACCATCCGAGAAAAGCTAATGTTGTAGCGGATGCCTTGAGTAGAAAGGTGGCAGTGGGGTTGAGGGCTATGTTTGCCAGCTTGAGCATTTCCTGAGATGGGGGTCTTGTGGCTGAATTGCAAGTGAAACCATCTTTGGTTCTGTTGTTGGATGATTCTTTGGTGCCACATGTTCAGGATATTGCTGAGGATAGACCATCAGATTTCTGTTTTAATGATGATGTGGTTCTATGTTTTGGGAGTCGGATAGTAGTTGCGAATGATGCTGAGTTGAGGCGTACTATTCTGACTGAAGCTCATAGTAGTCCTTTTGCTATGCACCCTAATACTACAAAGATGTACCGTGATCTTAAGGATGAGTACTATTGGGTGGGTTTGAAAAAGGATGTTGCGGAGTACGTGGGTAAGTGCATGGTTTGTCAGTGGGTTAAGGCTGAGCATCGGTTTCTTTCTGGGTTGTTGCAACCGTTGAGGATCCTGAGTGGAAGCGGGAAAGGATTACCATGGACTTTGTGTCTGGTTTGCCTTTGTCGCCATCGAAAAAGAATTCGGTGTGGGTGATTGTGGATCGCCTTACGAAGTGTGCGCATTTCTTACATGTGCATACTACGTATACCTTGGACAAGCTTCCTGAGTTGTACATTGTTGAGATTGTGCATCTGCATGGTGTGCCAAAGTCTATAGTGTCGGATAGAGATCCGAGGTTTACGTCGCGTTTTTGGGAGTGTTTGCATCATGCTTTGGGTACGCGGCTGAATTTCAGTACTTCTTATCATCCACAGTCAGATGGACAGTCTGAGCGTGTTATCCAAGTGCTGGAAGATATGTTGAGGTGATGTGTGATTGAATTTCAAGGTTCTTGGGAAAAGGATTTGCCTTTGGTGGAGTTTGCTTATAACAATAGCTATCAGGCAAGTATTCAAATGGCACCTTATGAAGCCTTGTACGGGAGGAAGCTTGCGGATGATTACGAGGTAGTGGTGGTTGGTGAGAATGTGAAGTTTCTTGCCAATGTGGTGTCTTCGTTGGAAGCAAGCCGAATGCTGAGGCAAGGTTGTGAGGCTTATCTGGCCTTTGTTATGAATTCTAGCTCTAAGGAGTTGCGAGTCCAGGACATCAGGACTGTGCGAGAGTTTCCTGGAGTGTTTCCGCAGGAGTTACCTGGTTTGCCTCCTAGTCGAGAGGTGGAGTTTGGAATTGAGTTGTATGAAAACACAACTCTTGTGTCCATTACTCCTTACCAAATGGGCACCTAAGGAGTTGAAGGAGCTGAAGACGCAACTTCAGGAGTTGCTTGATCGTGGTTTCATTCGGCCGAGTGTCACCTTGGGGTGCACCAGTCTTGTTTGTGAAGAAGAAAGGTTGCACTATGAGAATGTGCATCGATTATCGTCAGCTGAACAAGTTGACTATCAAGAATCGGTATCCTTTGCCAAGGATTGATGATCTTTTTGATCAGTTCCAGGGAGCGACTATGTTCTCTAAGATTGATTTAAGGTCAGGTTATTATCGGCTCAAGGTGAAAGATGTGGATGTGCCAAAAACGGCCTTTAGAACGAGGTATGGGCATTATGAGTTCCTTGTGATGCCGTTTGGCTTGACGAATGCTCCTGCAGCTTTTATGGACATGATGAATAGAGTGTTCCAGGAATACTTGGACAAGTTTGTTGTGGTGTTCATAGATGATATCCTTGTGTACTCTCGTACTGAGGAGGAGCATGAAGGGCATTTACGGATTGTGTTGCAGGCGCTGTTGGAGAATCAGCATTACGCTAAGCTGAGCAAGTGTGAATTCTAGCTTAGGAAAGTTGTTTTCCTTGGTCATGTGGTTTCTGCTGAGGGGATTCGTGTTGATCCTCAGAAGATTGAGGCGGTGATGAATTGGAAGCCTCCAAAGTCTGTTCATGAGGTCCGTAGTTTCCTTGGGTTGGCATGATACTATCGGAGGTTTGTGGATGGATTTTCAAAGATTGTTGCACCTTTGACGAAGTTGTTGCAAAAGGATGTCAAGTATGAGTGGACAGAAGCAAGGCAACAAGCTTTTGAGAAGCTTAAGGCAGCTTTGACGCAAGCTCCTATATTGGTTCAACCTGAATCGAGAAAAGAGTTTGTGGTGTACAACGACGCATCATATGTTGGTTTGGGGCGTGTGTTGATGCAAGAGGGTAAGGTGGTGGCTTATGCATCGCGTCAGTTGAAGGTGCATAAGCGCAATTATCCTACGCATGGTATTGAGTTAGTTGTGGTGGTCTTTGCTTTGAAGATTTGGAGACATTACCTGTATGGTGAGAAGTGTACTGTGTATACAGATCACAAAAGTTTGAAGTATATGATGTCTTAGAAAGAATTGAATCTTAGGCAACGACGTTGGGTGGAGTTGCTTAAAGATTACAATCTGACGATTGAGTACCATCCGAGAAAAGCTAATGTTGTAGCGGATGCCTTGAGTAGAAAGGTGGCAGTGGGGTTGAGGGCTATGTTTGCCAGCTTGAGCATTTCCCGAGATGGGGGTCTTGTGGCTGAATTGCAAGTGAAACCATCTTTGGTTCTGTTGTTGGATGATTCTTTGGTGCCACATGTTCAGGATATTGCTGAGGATAGACCATCAAATTTCTGTTTTAATGATGATGTGGTTCTATGTTTTGGGAGTCAGATAGTAGTTGCGAATGATGCTGAGTTGAGGCGTACTATTCTGACTGAAGCTCATAGTAGTCCTTTTGCTATGCACCCTAATACTACAAAGATGTACCGTGATCTTAAGGATGAGTACTATTGGGTGGGTTTGAAGAAGGATGTTGCGGAGTACGTGGGCAAGTGCATGGTTTGTCAGTGGGTTAAGGCTGAGCATCGGTTTCTTTCTGGGTTGTTGCAACCGTTGAGGATCCTGAGTGGAAGCGGGAAAGGATTACCATGGACTTTGTGTCTGGTTTGCCTTTGTCGCCATCGAAAAAGAATTCGGTGTGGGTGATTGTGGATCGCCTTACGAAGTGTGCGCATTTCTTACATGTGCATACTACGTATACCTTGGACAAGCTTCCAGAGTTGTACATTGTTGAGATTGTGCATCTGCATGGTGTGCCAAAGTCTATAGTGTCGGATAGAGATCCGAGGTTTACGTCGCGTTTTTGGGAGTGTTTGCATCATGCTTTGGGTACGCGGCTGAATTTCAGTACTTCTTATCATCCACAGTCAGATGGACAGTCTGAGCGTGTTATCCAAGTGCTGGAAGATATGTTGAGGTGCTGTGTGATTGAGTTTCAAGGTTCTTGGGAAACGCATTTGCCTTTGGTGGAGTTTGCTTATAACAATAGCTATCAGGCAAGTATTCAAATGGTACCTTATGAAGCCTTGTACGGGAGGAAGTGCAGAACTCCTCTTTGCTGGGCTGAAACAGGTCAGAAGTTGGTTTTGATGCCGGCTTTGTTGAAAGGAACCACCGAGAAGGTGAAGCTCATTTGTGAGCGATTGAAGGCAGCTTCTGATCGACAGAAGTCTTACGCGGATTTGAAGCGTAAGGAGATTGAGTTTGCGGTAGGTGACTGTGTGTTCTTGAAGGTTTCACCTTGGAAAAAGGTGATGAGGTTTGGTCGGAAGGGTAAGCTGAGCCCTAGGTACATTGGACCATACGAGGTGATTGAACGTGTGGGTCCTGTTGCGTACAAGCTGAGGTTACTCCAAGAGTTGGAAAAGATTCATGATGTGTTTCATGTCTCTATGCTTCAGAGGTATAGATCGGATCCTTCGCATGTTATGCTTGTGGAGGAAGTGGAGTTGAATCCCGACTTGACCTATGATGAGGAGCCGGTTGAAATTCTGGATTCGCACAATAAAGTTCTTCGAGGAAAGACCATTGAATTGGTTAAGGTGTTGTGGAAGCATCATGGTGTTGAGGAAGCCACGTGGGAAAGAAATGATGATATGAAGAAGTAGTTTCCGTACCTTTTTCCTCCAGGTAAATTTCGAGGACGAAATTTCTTAAGGGGGGGGGGGACAGTTGTAACACCCCAATTTTGGGCTTAGATGTTTAGGGTCTGAACCAGTCCAGTCTGATTTTTGGTTCGAATATAATAGGAGGTTTTTGGGAAAGCTTAGTTCGGAATGCTTTAAAAATATGGAAAAATATCTAAAAATACTCTTTTAATATATATAAGAGAGTGGTAAAATCAATTTTACAAAATAAGGTTTGGAAATACTACATTTCGATGTAGTGACTAAAATGCGATTTTTGAAAAGTTTAGTGGTGACTGTTTTGTAAGGATTGAAACTTTTAATCTTTAAGGAGCTAATTTACCCAAAAATGATTTCTCCAGATTTTCCTTAATTTAGGTGATTCAATTAATGTTTTAATTAATTAAAAGAAAAAGGGAAACCACTTTCTGGAATTCCATCATGCAAACACTTTTCTACAGCAACTTTTTCATTGATCTTCACTTCAATTGATGAGATTTCTATTATCAATTAATTCCTAATCAATCTAGCATCAAATCCTTTTGATTTCCTCATTGGATTTTCAAGAAAATTGGCTCAAATCAAGGAGAAATCACCATTTAAAGGTAAGATTGTTCTTCTATTCTAAATACTCAGTTCTTTACTAAAATTCCCAAAATGTCAGTCCTTAATTTAAGTTTTGTAAATGGTTTTAATGTTAGAAACTTGATTTTGGCTTCAAACTCAAGATTTCGAAGAAATCTTGAAGAATTTCGTTGTGATTGTTTGGGCTCTGTTTTGAGATGATTCTTAAATGTAATTTGGATGTCTAATGATTTGGAAATGAGGTTTTACCAATGCAATCCCGAATAGGTTGTATTTCCTAAGTTTTTGCTTATGAAAATGGTGGTTTTTGAGGTGATCTTGGTGTTCTGTTATAGCTGGAGGTATAAGGACGAATTTAGGTTTATTTTGGATGTTGATTGATGTTTAGAAATGGTTAGAAGTGATGGATCTTGGCTGGGTTAAGTTTTGGAAGAGTTTGGAGGTGATATCGGTTGTGTTTGGTTGCCGAAATGTTGGTTTTAAGTTGAGCAGCGAGTTTATGTGTGTTGGCTGAAGATTTCAATGCATGATGATGCATTAATCCTCTGCTTTGATGTGTTTAAAACAGGGGAGGCATCTTTGGACACCTTTGGAGTTGATCCGGAGGCTTGATCGGCGTTTTGGCAAGCTAGCGAAACGTAATTGGTGAGTGGAGTTGGGTTTCCAGGTTTGGAACAGTTATTTAAAGGTTTTGAGAGCTTAGTTTAAGTCTAAACAACTTAGCTAAGCTCAAGTGTAAGTTTTCGGAAAAACTCCCTTGGATGAGCCATGAAGTGGTTTGATGCATTTGTTATAATCTGCATGTTTAAATTCTGTTTTGAAAGCATGTTTTAGAATGGTTAATGCTGGTTTTCAAAGCCATGTGTTGAAGGATGCTCAAGGTAAGAGATCCTTGGTTTGATATATTGTAAATATGGATTTGATGCATGGTGATGCATGATGTTAAATGGCTTTGTTTAATGCTTTAAAACAATGAATTGTTGATGCTATATGATGTATATTGGCAAGTGATGTAATGGTTTTAAAGTACTTGAATCGGATATAGTTAGCCGACTATAGGATTGGGTGCACAATGAATAAAGTCGCCTTGGATGTTGAGGGGTTGTAATTGTACCGTAAACTCCATTCAAGTACACTAACGAGTAAGGTAAGACCGCAACGGTGGTTAAAAGTCCGTGTGTGGATCTTGTGATATGTGTCCCGTGTTCTCGTTAGTGAAATTATATAACTACTGATGAGTGATGTTGAGGGGTTGTGATTGTACCGTTAAACTCCATCACATGTGTTGAGGGGTTGTGATTGTACCGGTAAACTCCACCTTGTGTTGTTCGGTAGTGTGTATGAAGCGTATGGGACAACGCTTGTAATCCACGTATCCGATTGTGTTTTGAGTTGAAAATGGTTATGAGTTATCACTTGAAAGCCAATATGTTGTGATGGTTATAATGAAGCATGAGATGCTTGTTATGTATGCAAGGTTGCATGAAAAGAGTTGAGCATGTGTTTAGAAAGCTTTGTTGAAAGTGTTTTCTAAAATGCATTATTGTGTTGTTTCTTTAGAGCATGCCTCACTAAGCAAATGTGCTTACGCTCTCTCTTTTGTACCAATAATGCATACAATTGAAGAGTTTGAGGGCAACAAGGAAGCTAAGAGTCCAAGGGAAACTAAGCTCATGTATGGTGATGTTTTCATACACTATTAGTTTTGGTAATTTGGCAATGGGAACCTAAGATGTGTTTTAGGAGATGTTTTGGACTCCCTCGTTTGTAGCATGATGCTTTTGATGTTTTGGATTTGTAATTGGCCTTTTAGTTAGGAAATCAGCAAAATGGTTTTGGACTCCCTCGTTTGTGGTAATTTGGCAATGGGAACCTAAGATATGTTTAGAAAGATAAGTATGATGACTTCTTGGCATGGTTAGGAAATCATTAGGATGTGTTTGAATGGTTTAATGTATGAAAAACCAGCAAAATCTGCGGTTTCTATGCATACCGTATCGGAACGGGCACTGGCGTTTCGAAACAGGGGTATGTAATGGCCTTCAGGTTTCGGAACGGCTGGCCGTTACGAAATGATTTGGCTACTGGAAGGCCCTGTTTCCGAACTTGTCTCGAAACGAACTCGTGTTTCGGAACAGTCAACACCGTTTCGAAACGGGTGACCGTTGGGCCTTGTTTTGAATGGTGTTGAGGTTTGCATGCTTTACGTTTCAGTCCCGAAAGTTGTAATTGGAATTCCATGAGTTTGAGATGTCCAATTAAGGTGAAATTTGACAGAGATGCATGTAATGTGACTAATTTAATATTGGTAACTTAAAAATCAGTTAAGACCTTCTAATTTCAAGAATTTACATTTTGGTCCCTAACATTTGTATATTGTGCAATTGAGCCCCTTATTTGAATATGATCGTTGTGCTTTATTCGTATATGTTTCTCAAGCGTTCGATTAGGGTTAACGTGCATCTAGAAAATATTAAAAAGAAAAAAAGGTCGTTAATCAAGTTTGACTTTCGAGTTGACTTTGGTTTTCCTCGTGTAATTTTCGTAGTTCGGGTCAACCGTCTAGGCCGGGCTAAGGGGGTTACAAAAAGGGAATCGATACGCTTCCCCGCGTATCGGTACGCCCTTCAACCCCGTATCGAAACGCTCCTCAATCGTACTGAAAGCCCTGTGTAGAAAAGTTCACATTTAGCTTATGTGTATCGATACGCAAGCCTGAGTATCGATACGCATACCATAAGTGTCCCAAAATCAGCCCCAAAATCGTATCAAACTTCAACATAACATTCTCAAATCATATGGACATGCTTATGGCATCCACTCAATCATATAAACATGCAATTCCAAGCACATGGTAACATTTGGTTGATTAACACGAGCATAGGAAGGCATATAATGAAACATTCTTAATCCACAAACCAAAAGCATGCCAAAAGGTAAGATAAAGCATCAAAATCAATATATGGTCCTTCTACAAACCAAATAAACCATATAACACTTGCATCAACACTATGGAGTCCAAAACACACTTCCCAAAACAAACCATTAAAATCTCATTGCCATATATCATTACTAAAGTAAAGGTATAACAACATACCTGAGCTTATCTATTCCTTGGATCCTCTTAAGCTTCCTTGCTGCCCAAAATATCTCAATTATCTGCATTGTTGGTAAAAGAGAGCGTAAGCACGATAGCTTAGTGAGGCTTGCTCTAAAAACACCAACACAACAATGCAAGCTTTTTAAACTTTATCTTGAAAACCATCTAACACCCAGAAAGTCGGCCTAGTCGAAATTCATTTCGGCATTGGGAAAACTCTTAGTCCGATAAAACTTTGGAGGTTCCTCTGGCAAGCTAATTATGGTTATCAAATGTTAATCAGGTTTCTTTCCTTCAAGAGAAGGAAAGCTCATAAATTAAATTGGTACTAGGCTTTATGTTATACACCGAAAATTGCCTTAGGAATATATCATCATATTCTTCATCTTTACCTAAGCACACACCTCCATTGAAGGAGTTTCAAGCTTTGTAAATCCTCGACTTGATCAATCTCGAATCATCCCTAGTAACCGGGTAAGCTATATCTCTTAGTTAATTATGAGCTTCCATGGTTAATTAGCTTCAATCTTAAGTTAGGGTTTGATGGATTCATAGGTATTTTGGCTAGTGACCAAAATGTAATTTTTGAAAGTTGCGTGACTATTTTAGAAAGGATTGAAACTTTGAATCTTTAAGGAGCTATTTACCCAAAGGGAGTTTCTCCAGATTTTTCTAAGATATTTTAAGGTTTAATTCTGATTTTTAAAGCTAAAGAAAAGTGGAGGGAAAATCATTTTGGCTACTTTGTAACTAACTTCCAATTTTCCTTTTCTCTCATTTTCTCTCAACCCAAACACTTTCTCTCCAGAGATTTCTTTCTGATTTTGTCACCTAAATCTTCCTTTTCAATTCTCTTTTGATTCCTAATCATCACATCAACAAAACCTCACCATTTGCAAGTTGTTTCTTTAAGCTTTTTGGTTCCAAAAGAGGAGAAACTCAAGTTTGGAGGTAAGAACGTCATTCTCCTCTAAACTATCAGTTCTTTACTGAAATTCCTAAGTTCTCAATCCTTAATTGATGTTTTATAAATGGCTTTTAAAGTTATGAAATGGATCTTGGCTTAAAATACAAGATTTGGTGATTTTTGGTCAATTTTCGTTAGATCTGTTAAAGTTGTGATTTGAGATGTGTTTTTGATGATTAATGAACATTAATTTGATATGGAATTGAGTTTTGATTAATGCAATCCCGGATAGGTTGAATTTCCTAAGTTTAGCTTGTGATTCTTGGTTGTTTTGAGGTGATCTTGTGGATCTGATGTTGCTGGAGGTATAAGGATGTTGTTAGGTTCTTTTTAGATGTTAAATGATGTTAAAGGATGTTTGGTTTTGATGGTTTATGGCTGGGCTTTGTTGAGGAGTTGTTTGGAGGCATTTTCGGTTGTGTTTGGTGGCCGAAAATGGAGTGTGGATGAGAGCAACGAGTTTAGGTGCTTTCATTGAAGCTATTAATGCATGATGATGCATTAATCCTCTGCTTTGATGTGTTTAAAACAGGAGAGTCATCTTTGGATCCAAGTGTTGGTGTTTTGGAAGCTTGAATTGGTGCTTCGGCAAGAGGCGAAGTGGAATCGGTGAGTGAAAATGGGTTTTCAGCTTTGAAACCAATGTCTTGGGAGCTTAGTTTAAGTCTAAACCAATGTTTTAGCATGGTATTTGCTGATTTTGTAAGCCATATGTTGAAGGAAGCTCAAGGTAAGAGTTCCTTGTTTTTGAACATTGATTAAATGTGGTTTGATGCTTAAAAATGCATGAAGAATATGGCTTGTTTTAATGCTTTAAAACAGTGGATTATTTGATGATAAAGATGTATATTGGCAAGTGATGTTTTGAAAAAGGCTAAGGTCACTAAGGTGGTTAAAAGTCCTTGAGTGAGCCTTGTGGATTCTAAGAACTTCATGGTGGTTAAAAGTCCATGTTGATTCTTGTTAAGGTCACTAAGGTGGTTAAAAGTCCTTGAGTGAGCCTTGTTACTTAAGAACATCAAGGTGGTTAAAAGTCCTTGGATGGTTCTTGTTAAGGACACAAAGGTGGTTAAAAGTCCTTGTGTGGTCCTTGCCATGGTGTTTAAAAGTCCATGGGCCAAGGTGTTTAAAAGTCCTTGGGGCCAAGGTGTTTAAAAGTCCTTGGGAAGAACACGAAGGTGGTTAAAAGTCCTTGCGTGGTTCTTGTTATAAGATCACAATGGTGTTTAAAAGTCCATGTGTGAGTCTTATGTTGAGCTTGTTTTTAAAAAAGATGAAACTTATCACTTGTGGCCAATATGACATGAATTGATATGGAAGCATGTGTTGCTTGCTGAAATTGCTTTTGAGCATGTCTAAATGATATTGAAAGTATGTTTTGCAAATGAGATTTACAAATGCATTATTGAGTGGTTTAATGAGCATTCCTCACTAAGCTTTTGCTTACGCTCTCTTCCGTTTTCTTAAACCAATAATGCAGATCGTTAAGGTACTTGAGGGCAGCAAGGAAGGCAAGCAATCAAGAGGAAGTTAAGCTCAAGTATGGAAGGTTTTCTTAAACACTTAAGCTTTTGGCAATTTGGCAATGGGGGACCTATGTGTATGTTTTGGGAGATGTTTAGAACTCCCTAAGTATGTTTAATGTTGATTGGAAATGCTGGTTTTGTAATTGGCCTTTACATGTTTGAATTGGAAGTTTTATGCTTGAAGGGTTTGCTTGTGTAGGAAGCATGCCTATAGAATTGGGGCTTTTCTTATATGATGTTTTAATGTTGAATTGTTGATGCAAATATGTCCCATGTATGTTGAATTTGTTGTTGGTAAAGTTTGGTAGCAATCGGAGCATGTTTGGATGATCAATCGCATGTTTAAGGAAGCTTTTTGCTGCATTCTGTGCAGGATGTTTCGGAACAGTGGACACCGTTTCGGAACGGGTGCCTTGAATAAGCCCAGGCGTCCAAAACGGTAGGCACTGTTTCGAAACGGAAAGGCCACTGCCAGCCCTCGTTTCGGTACGCGTTGCGGAACGGCCCCGCGTTTCAAAACGGGCTCTCCCTGTTTCGGAACACGTGACCGTTGGGGGCTGACATTGGTAGTTAAATGTTTTGGAATGTTTACACTTTGGTCCTGAATCTTGTTTGTGCAATTGTATGAGTTTGGGATGTCCGTTTGAACTGAAATTTGACAGAGAAGTATGAAACCTGACTAATTTCAAGATGGTAACTTTAATTTGGATGAAGTCCTTATAATTTACAAAATTTACAATTTGGTCCCTAAAGTTGTAAGTTGTTCAATTGGGTCCCTGTTTGATCTCTGATGTTTATGATCTTCGAGTATGATGTGTGAATGATCATAAATAGGATTAATATGCCTCTAGACAAGTTTAAAAAGAAAAAAAAGGGTCGTTAATCAAGGTTGACTTTCGGGTTGACTTTGGTTTTCCCCGTTTGACTTTCTTAATTCGGGTTAACCGTCTAGGCCGGGTTCAGGGGGTTATATTTGGTGGTATCAGAGCTGAGTTCTCGAGTAATTGGGAATGAGTGTGTGCATGATTGAAGTATGTATGCTATGTATGCTTGATTGTTTGGAAGCGTGTTTAGTGGTTTGAGAATTTGATGCGATTGAGTTGTATGCTGTGGTGAAGCATGTTGTGGGTACCCATTGCCAAATCGAAGCTAAGTAATGATGTTGATTTTGAATGAAATTGAGCTTGAGTACTTGGATTGCTTACCTTGCTGGGCCTGACTTTGTTTATTTGCATTGTGATTGCATGGTTAGAGTATGACACCACGTAGAGAGTTGAGAAGTAATGTGCGAGCTACGACTCCGAATGAGAATGAGAATGAGGAAAATGCGGGTAGTGCGGTGTTACCTCCTCCTCCACCTGGCGGTGGTGGTGCTGAGGGTGAGAGAGCTGAAGCTGAAGCTGGTGTTGGAGCTGCTGGACCTGAGGTCGGTCAGGGGCAAGCTATGTCTGACATGACGATGTTGGTACAAGCTATTGCGGGTGCTTTTCGAGCGGCAGTAGCTGGAGCTCAAGGAGCTGGGCGTCAGGGAGATGCTGGTGTTAGACTACCTTTGGAGCGTTTACGCAGTCTTGGTGGGACTGAGTTCAGGGGTATGTCTGCTGAGGGTTCTGAAGCTTGGTTAGAGAGTACCAAGAGGATCTTGGGTCAGATGAGTTGCACTGATGTGCAAAAGCTGGGTTGTGTAGTATCTTTGCTACATGATGATGCATATACGTGGTGGACGACCACTATAGCTGGGATAGCTGAAGCTGATGTGACTTGGACATTCTTTCAGAATGCGTTCAAGAGGAGATATCTTGGTGTGAGATATCTTGATGAAAAGAAGCGTGAGTTCATGTCTCTTACCCAGGGGAGCATGACTGTGGCTGAGTATGAGGTGCAGTTTGTGTGACTCAGTCAGTATGCACCGGAGCTGGTACCTGATGAGCGGGCGAGGTGCGAAAGATTCCGTTATGGTTTAGTGACGGATGTGAAGATGTATGTGCTGGCCACCGAGTATGATGATTTTGATGTGTTGGTGGGCCGAGCCAAGGATATTGAGATGAACTTGGGTTTATCTGCTAGAGGTGCTGGAGCAAGTTCTGGTAAGCGAGCTGCTGAGTTTAGTTCCGGTGGTGGACGGAACAAGAGGGGACGTGATCAGAAGTATCAATCCTCAGCTAAGAGAGGTGGTGGAGCACCTGCTCGGGGAGGCAATGCTAGAGCTAATCCGAGTGCTTGTTGGATTTGTGGATCACGTGGTCACATGAAGCGTGACTGTCCTCGTGCTGTGAGGGAGGTGCAAGCTCCTGTTGCGGTAGCTGGAAATGGATGCTGGAATTGTGGATCTGCGGATCATTTGAGGCGAGATTGTCCTATGTTGGCTTGTGGCCAAGTGCGTGCTCCTGTTGTGGCTGCACCGCAGAGAGGTCGTGGGCGCGGCCGTGGTAATTTCCAGCGGAGAGAGGATGGTGGTCGTGGAGTGGCCCATGTGGTGGCTATTCAGCCCGAAGGTGGAGGTCAAGCGAGGGTGTATGCTCAGCGGGAAGGGAGGAATGACGCGGATGTGATTGTAGGTACCTTTACTTTTCAATCCTTGTCATTACTTTCCTTGATAGATTCTGGATCTACGCATTCATACATATTGCGTGAGCATGCTGAATTGCTTGGTTTGCCTGTTGAGTCTTTGGATGTTGGTGTTCGTGTCACTAGTTCTTTTGGTGAGACTGTTGTGACTCGAAAGTTGTATAGAAGGTGTCCGTTGGTTGTTCAAGAACATGTTTTTCATGTTGATCTTATGGAGCTGCCTTTCTATGGTTTTGATGTGATCCTTGGTATGGATTGGCTTGTTGAGCATCGTGTTGTTGTGTATTGTGAAATTAAGCGAGTTTCGCTGAAGCTTGCGGATGATTATGATGTTGTTGTGGTTGGTGAGAATGTGAAGTTTCTTGCCAATGTGGTGTCTACCTTGGAGGCAAGCAGGATGCTGAGGCAAAGTTGCGAAGCTTATCTAGCTTTTGTGATGAATCCTAGCTCTAAGGAGTTAAAGGTGCAAGATATCAGAGTAGTGAAGGAGTTTCCTGGTGTGTTTCCTGAGGAGTTGCCTGGTTTACCTCCTAATCGCGAGGTGGAGTTTGGAATTGAGCTGTATGAGAATACAACTCCTGTGTCCATTACTCCCTATAGAATGGCACCTAAGGAGCTGAAAGAGCTGAAGACGCAGTTGCAAGAGCTGCTTGATCGTGGTTTCATTCTGTCAAGTGTGTCGCCTTGGGGTGCACCGGTCTTGTTTGTGAAGAAGAAGGATCGCACTATGAGAATGTGCATTGATTACCGTCAGCTGAACAAGTTGACTATCAAGAATCGGTATCCTTTGCCGAGGATTGATGATCTCTTTGATCAATTTCGGGGAGCTGCTGTGTTCTCTAAGATTGACTTGAGGTCAGGGTATTATCAGTTGAAGGTGAAGGATGTGGATGTGCCTAAGACAGCTTTCAGGACAAGGTATGGGCATTATGAGTTTCTTGTGATGCCGTTTGGTTTGACAAATGCTCCTGCTGCTTTCATGGATATGATGAATCGTGTGTTTCATGAATACCTGGACAAGTTCGTTGTGGTGTTCATTGATGATATCCTCGTTTACTCGCGTACTGAGGAGGAGCATGAAGAGCATTTAAGGATTGTGCTGCAAGCTTTGTTGGAGAATCAGCTTTATGCTAAGCTGAGCAAGTGTGAGTTCTGGCTTAATGAGGTGGTGTTTCTTGGGCATGTAGTTTCTGCTCAGGGGATTCGTGTTGATCCTCAGAAGATTGAGGCGGTGATGAATTGGAAGGTTCCTAAGTCTGTTCATGAGGTTCGTAGTTTCCTTGGTTTGGCGGGATACTACCGGAGGTTTGTGGATGGTTTTTCTAAGATTGCCGCACCTTTGACGAAGTTGTTGCAAAAGGATGTTAAGTATGAGTGGACGGAAGCGAGGCAGCAGGCTTTTGAGAAGCTTAAGGCGGCTTTGACGCAAGCTCCTATCTTGGTTCAGCCTGAATCAGGGAAAGAGTTTGTGGTCTACAGTGATGTGTCCTATGTTGGTTTGGGATGTGTGCTGATGCAAGAGGGTAAGGTTGTAGCTTATGCGTCACGGCAGTTTAAAGTGCATGAGCGCAATTATCCTACGCATGATATTGAGTTGGCTGCAGTGGTTATTGCTCTTAAGATCTGGAGGCATTATCTGTATGGTGAGAAGTGTACTGTGTACACGGATCACAAGAGTTTGAGATATCTGATGTCTCAGAAGGAGTTGAATCTTAGGCAGCGGCGTTGGTTGGAGTTACTCAAGGATTATGATCTGACGATTGAGTACCATCCGGGAAAAGCTAATGTGGTTGCGGATGCCTTGAGTAGGAAGGTAGCTGTTAAGCTAAGGGCTATGTTTGCCAGCTTGAGTTTATCGCATGATGGTGGTCTTGTAGCTGAGTTGCAAGTGAAACCATCTATGGTTCAGTTGATCAAGGAAAAGCAGTTGTTGGATGATTCCTTGGTGTCCCATGTTCAGGATATCGAGGAGGGTAGACCTTCGGATTTCTGCTTTAGGTGATGATTAGGAATCAAAAGAGAATTGAAAAGGAAGATTTAGGTGACAAAATCAGAAAGAAATCTCTGGAGAGAAAGTGTTTGGGTTGAGAGAAAATGAGAGAAAAGGAAAATTGGAAGTTAGTTACAAAATAGCCAAAATGATTTTCCCAAGCATAGAAACATGAAACACATGCGAAGGATCAGATCTATACTTCCGAAGCATAGAAACATGAAACACATCATGAATCTTCTCCAACTCTTGAGGTAACCTCAACCGATACGCAACAGGACCCACACGCTCAACCACCTCATATGGTCCAATGTACCTAGGGCTCAACTTACCCTTCTGGCCAAACCTCATCACCTTCTTCCAAGGCGAAACCTTCAAGAACACACGATCTCCCACCGCATACTCTATCTCCTTACGCTTCAAATCCGCGTAAGACTTCTGCCGATCAGAAGCAGCCTTCAACCGCTCACAAATGAGCTTCACCTTCTCGGTGGTTCCTTTCAACAAAGCCGGCATCGAAACCAACTTTTGACCCGTTTCAGCCCAACAAAGAGGAGTCCTACACTTCCTCCCGTACAAAGCCTCATAAGGTGCCATCTGTATACTCGCCTGATAACTATAGTTATAAGCAAATTCCACCAAAGGCAAATGCTTCTCCCAAGAACCCTGAAACTCAATCACGCAGCACCTTAACATATCCTCCAAAATCTGGATAACTCTCTCAAACTGACCATCCGACTGAGGATGCTAGGATGTACTGAAATTCAACCTTGTACCCAGAGCTTGATGCAAACACTGCCAGAAACGCGATGTGAACCTCGGATCTCTATCCGACACAATCGACTTAGGCACACCATGCAGCCACACAATCTCAGCAATGTACAGCTCCGCAAACTTATCCAAGGAAAACGTAGTATGCACAGGCAAGAAATGCGCACACTTCGTCAGGCGATCCACAATCACCCAAACCGAATTCTTCTTTGATGGCGAAAAAGGTAAACCAGATACAAAATCCATGGTAACCCTCTCCCACTTCCATTCAGGGATTCTCAACGGTTGCAACAAACCTGATGGAACCTGATGCTTAGCCTTAACTCGCTGACACACCATACACTTGCTCACAAACTCAGCATCATCCTTTTTCAAACCCACCCAATAGTACTCATCACGAAGATCACGATACATCTTAGTACAACCAGGGTGCATAGCAAAAGGACTACTATGACCTTCAGTCAGAATAGCACGCCGCAACTCAGCATCATTAGGCACTACTATTCGACTCCCAAAACACAACACACCATCATCATTAAAGCAGAAATCCGAAGGCCTACCCTCCGCAATATCCTGAACATGAGGCACCAAGGAATCATCCAGCAACTGCTTTTCCTTGATCAACTGAACCATAGATGGTTTCACTTGCAACTCAGCTACAAGACCACCATCGCGCGATATACTCAAGCTAGCAAACATAGCCCTCAGCTTAACAGCTACCTTCCTACTCAAGGCATCCGCAACCACATTAGCCTTTCCAGGATGGTACTCAATCGTCATATCATAATCCTTGAGCAACTCCAACCAACGCCGCTGCCTAAGATTCAACTCCTTCTGAGACATCAGATACCTCAAACTCTTGTGATCCGTGTACACCGTACACTTCTCACCATACAGATAATGTCTCCAGATCTTCAGAGCAAAAACCACTGAAGCCAACTCAATATCATGCGTAGGATAATTGCGCTCATGCACTTTCAACTGTCGCGATGCATAAGCCACAACCTTACCCTCTTGCATCAACACACATCCCAAACCAACATAGGACGCATCACTGTAGACCACAAACTCTTTCCATGATTCAGGCTGAACCAAAATAGGAGCTTGCGTCAAAGCCGCCTTCAACTTCTCAAAAGCCTGCTGTCTCGCTTCTGTCCACTCATACCTAACATCCTTTTGCAACAACTTCGTCAAAGGTGCAGCAATCTTGGAAAAACCATCCACAAACCTCCGGTAGTATCCCGCCAAACCAAGGAAACTACGGACCTCATGAACAGACTTAGGAACCTTCCAATTCATCACCGCCTCAATCTTCTAAGGATCAACACGAATCCCCTCAGCAGAAACAACATGTCCAAGAAACACCACCTCCTTAAGCCAAAACTCACACTTGCTCAGCTTAGCATAAAGCTGATTCTCCAACAAAGCTTGCAAAACAAACCTCAAATGCTCTTCATGCTCCTCCTCAGTACGCGAGTACACGAGGATATCATCAATGAACACCACAACGAACTTGTCCAGGTATTCATGAAACACACGATTCATCATGTCCATAAAAGTAGCAGGAGCATTTGTTAAACCAAACGGTATCACAAGGAACTCATAATGCCCATACCTTGTCCTGAAAGCTGTCTTAGGCACATCAACATCCTTCACCTTCAACTGATAATACCCTGACCTCAAGTCAATCTTAGAGAACACAACTGCTCCCCGAAATTGATCAAAGAGATCATCAATCCTCGGCAAAGGATACCGATTCTTGATAGTCAACTTGTTCAGCTGACGGTAATCAATGCACATTCTCATAGTGCCATCCTTCTTCTTCACAAACAAGACCGATGCACCCCAAGGCGACACACTTGACCGAATGAAACCACGATCAAGCAGCTCTTGCAACTGCGTCTTCAGCTCTTTCAGCTCCTTAGGTGCCATTCTATAGGGAGTAATGGACACAGGAGTCATATTCTCATACAGCTCAATTCCAAACTCCACCTCGCGATTAGGAGGTAAACCAGGCAACTCCTCAGGGAACACACCAGGAAACTCCTTCACAACTCTTATATCTTGCACCCTCAACTCCTTAGAGCTAGGATTCATCACAAAAGCTAAATAAGCCTCACAACCTTGCCTCAGCATCCTGCTCGCCTCCAAGGTAGACACCACATTGGCAAGAAACTTCACATTCTCACCAACCACAACAACTTCATAATCATCCGCAAGCTTCAGCGAAACTCGCTTATTCTCACAATCCACAACAGCACGATGCTCAGCAAGCCAATCCATACCAAGGATTACATCAAAACCATAAAAAGGCAGCTACATAAGATCAACATGAAAAAACATGTTCTTGAACAACCAAAGGACACCTTCTATACAACTTTCGAGTCACAACAGTCTCACCAAAAGAACTAGTGACACGAACACCAACATCCAAAGACTCAACAGGCAACCCAAGCAATTCAGCATGCTCACGCAAAATGTATGAATGCGTAGATCCAGAATCTATCAAGGAAAGTAATGACAAGGATTGCAAAGTAAAGGTACCTGCAATCACATCCGCGTCATTCCTCCCCTCCCGCTGAGCATACACCCTCGCTTGACCACCACCTTCAGGCTGAATAGCCACCACATGGGCCACTCCTCGACCACCTTCCTCTCTCCTCTGGAAATTACCACGGCCGCGCCCACGACCTCTTTGCGGTGCAGCAACAGCAGGAGCACGCACTTGGCCACCAGCCAACATAGGACAATCTCGCCTCAAGTGATCCGCAGATCCACAATTCCAGCATCCATTTCCAGCTGCCGCAACAGGAGCTTGCACCTCCCTCACAGCACGAGGACAGTCACGCTTCATGTGACCACGTGAACCACAGATCCAACAAGCACTCGGATCAGCTCTAGCATTGCCTCCTCGAGCAGGTGCACCACCACCTCTCTTAGCTGAGGACTGATACTTCTGATCACGTCCCCTCTTGTTCCGTCCACCACCGGAACTAAACTCAGCAGCTCGCTTTCCAGCACTTGCTCCAGCACCTCTAGCAGATAAACCCAAGTTCATCTCTATATCCTTGGCTCGGCCCACCAACACATCAAAATCATCATACTCAGTGGCCAGCACATACATTTTCACATCCGTCACTAAACCATAACAGAACCGCTCACACCTTGCCCGCTCATCAGGTACCAGCTCAGGTGCATACTGACTGAGTCGCACAAACTGCACTTCATACTCAGCCACAGTCATGCTCCCTTGGGTAAGAGACATGAACTCACGCTTCTTTTCATCAAAATATCTCACACCAAGATACCTCCTCTTGAACACTTTCTGAAAGAATGTCCAAGTTACATCAACTTCAGCCATCCCAGCAATAGTGGTCGTCCACCACGTATAAGCATCATCCTGAAGCAAGGATACAACACAACCCAACTTTTGCACATCCGTGCAACTCATCTGACCCAAGATCCTCTTGGTACTTTCTAACCAAGCTTCGGAACCCTCAGCAGACATACCCCTGAACTCAGTCCCACCAAGACTGCGTAAGCGCTCCAAAGGTAGTCTAACACCAGCATCTCCCTGATGCCCAGCTCCTTGAGCTCCAGCAACTGCCGCTCGAAAAGCACCAGCAATAGCTTGCACTAACAACGTCATATCAGGCATAGCTTGCCCCTGACCAACCTCAGGTCCAGCAGCTCCAGCACCAGCTGCAGCTTCAGCTCTTTCACCCCCAGCACCACCACCACCAGGCGGAGGAGGAGGTAACACCGCACTACCCGTGTTTTCCTCATTCTCGTTCTCATTAGGAGCCGTAGCTCGCACATTACCTCTCAACTCTCTACGTGGTGCCATACTTTAACCATGCAATCACAATGCAAATAAACAAATTAAGCCCAGCAAGGTAAGCAATCCAAGTACTCAAGCTCAATTTCATTCAAAATCAACATCATTACTTTAGCTTTGATTTGGCAATGGGTACCCACAACATGCTATATCACAGCACACAATTCAATTGCATCAAAATCACAAGCCGCTAATCATGCTTTCAAACAATCAAGCTTACATAGCATACATACTTCAATCATGCACACATTCATTCCCAATTACTCGAGAACTCGGCTCTGATACCACCAAATGTAACCCCCTTAACCCGGTCTAGACGGTTGACCCGAATTAAGAAAGTCACACGGGGAAAACCAAAGTCAACCCGAAAGTCAACCTTGATTAACGACCCTTTTTTTCTTTTTAAACTTGTCTAGATGCTCATTAACCCTAATGGTGATCATACAAACATCATACTCAAAGATCACAAACATCAGAGATCAAACAGGGACCCAATTGAACAATTTACAACTTTAGGGACCAAACTGAAAATTCCGTAAATTATAAAGACTTCATCCAAATTAAAGTTACCATCTTGAAATTAGTCAGGTTTCATACTTCTCTGTCAAATTTCAGCTCAAACGGACATCCCAAACTCATACAATTGCACAAACAAGATTCAGGACCAAAATGCAAACAATCCAAAACATTCAACTACCAATGTCAGCCCCCAACGGTCGACCGTTCCGAAACAGGCAGAGCCTGTTTCGAAACACGGGGCCGTTCCGCAACGCGTACCGAAACACGGGCTGGCAGTGGCCTTTCCGTTTCGGAACGGTCTCTCCCGTTTCGGTCGCCTGGGCTGATTTAGGGCACCCGTTCCGAAACGGTAGGCACTGTTCCGAAACACCGCGCCAATTACAAATACCAGCAAACATAACAACATCCAACATATTTAGGGAGTACAAAACACCTCCCAAAACATTCACAAGGGTCCCTCATTGCCAAATTGCCAAAAGCTAGAATGTGTTTAAGAAAACCTTTTCATACATGAGCTTAATTCCCCTTGAATGCTTGCCTTCCTTGCTGCCCTCAAAGCTCCTTAATGTTCTGCATTATTTGTTTAAGAAAAAGGGAAGAGAGCGTAAGCAATAGCTTAGTGAGGAATGCTCATTAAACCACTCAATAATGCATTTGTAAATCTCATTTGCAAAACATACTTTCCACATCATTAAGACATGCTCAAAAGCAATTTAAACAAGCAACTCATGCTTCTATATCAATTCATGTCATATTGGCCACAAGTGATAAGTTTCATCTTTTTGAAAACAAGTTCAACATAAGACTCACACATGGACTTTTAAACACCATTGTGATCTTATAATCAACAAGAACCACACAAGCACTTTTAACCACCTTCGTGTTCTTCCCAAGGACTTTTAAACACCTTGGCCCATGGACTTTTAAACACCATGGCAAGGACCACACAAGGACTTTTAACCACCTTTGTGTCCTTAACAAGAACCATCCAAGGACTTTTAACCATCTTGATGTTCTTAAGTAACAAGGCTCACTCAAGGACTTTTAACCACCTTAGTGACCTTAACAAGAATCATCATGGACTTTTAACCACCATGATGTTCTTAGAAACCACAAGGTTCACTCAAGGACTTTTAACCACCTTAGTGACCTTAACCTTTTTCAAAACATCACTTGCCAATATACATTATTATCATCATATAATCCACTGTTTTAAAGCATTAAACCAAGCCATATTCATCATGCATTTTTAAGCATCAAACCACATTTAATCAATGTTCAAAAACAAGGAACTCTTACCTTGAGCTTCCTTCAACATATGGCTTACAAAATCAGCAATAACCATGCTAAAACATGCTTTCAAAACAGAATTTAAATCATGCTATAGACCACATTGCATTACAACAAACCATGGCCACCACTTAGAGAGTTTTTCCGAAAACTTACACTTGAGCTTAGCAAAGTTGTTTAGACTTAAACTAAGCTCCCAAGACATTGGTTTCAAGCTGAAAACCCAATTTCACTCACCGATTCCAATTCGCCTCTTGCCGAAGCACCAATTCAAGCCTCCGGATCACCAACTCTTGGATCCAAAGATGACTCCCCTATTTTAAACACATCAAAGCAGAGGATTAATGCATCATCATGCATTAATAGCTTCAATGAAAGCACCTAAACTCGCTACTCTCATCCAACCTCCATTTTCGGCCACCAAACACAACCGAAAATGCATCCAAACCACTTCTCAACAAAGCCCAGCCACAAACCATCTAAACCAAACATCCTTTAACATCATTTAACATCTAAAAAGAGCCTAATAACATCCTTATACCTCCAGCAACATCAGATCCACAAGATCACACCAAAAACAACCTAGAATCATAAGCTAAACTTAGGAAACTCAACCTATCCGGGATTGCATTGATCAAAACTCAATTCCTTATCAAATTAATGTTCATTAATCATCAAAAACACATCTCAAATCACTGATTTTACAGATCAAACGAAAATCTAACAAAAATCACCAAATCTTGCATTTTAAGCCAAGATTCACTTTACAACTTAAAATCCATTTATAAAACATTAATTAAGGATTGAGAACTTAGGAATTTCAGTAAAGAACTGATAGTTTAGAGGAGAAGGACGTTCTTACCTCCAAACTTGAGTTTTCTCCCTTTTTGAAACCAAAATCTTGAAAATCCAAATAGCAAATTGAGAGGTTTTGTTGTAGAGATGATTAGCAATCAAAAGAGACTTGAAAAGATAGATTTAGGTGACAAAATCTGAAGAGAAACTCTGGAGGAAATATGTTTGGCTTGAGAGAAAATGAGAGAAAATGGAATTGAGAGAAAAGTTAGTTAAAACCAAAAATATCTTCCCTCCACTTTTAATCCATTTAAAATCAGAATTACACCTTAAAAAATCTTAGAAAATTCTGGAGAAACTCCCTTTGGAATAATAGCTCCTTAAAGATTCAAAGTTTCAATCCTTTCTAAAACAGTCACACAACTTTCAAAAATTACATTTTGGTCACTAGCCAAAATGTCAGCCTTCCAAAACTCATTTTGTAAAATTGATTTCACAGTTCACTTATTTATATTAAAAGATGATTTTAGAACATTTTTCCATATTTTTAATGCAACCCGAACTAGGCTTTCCTAATTTCACCTTTTTAGATTCGAACAGCACTTTGACCAAACCGGTCAACGCCCAAACCTCTAAGCCCAAAACCGGGGCGTTACAATGTCCTTATAATTTACAGAATTTACAATTTGGTCCCTAAAGTTGTAAATTGTTCAATTGGGTCCCTGTTTGATCTCTGATGTTTATGATCTTCGAGTATGTTGTGTGAATGATCATAACTAGGATTAATATGCCTCTAGACAAGTTTAAAAAGAAAAAAAAAGGTCGTTAATCAAGGTTGACTTTCGGGTTGACTTTGGTTTTCCCCGTGTGACTTTCTTAATTCGGGTTAACCGTCTAGGCTGGGTTAAGGGGGTTACATTTCGATAAGTGATTCATATTGAATCGGATACCCGTTGTGGTATTGTTATATGGATTTCGATATCGAAATATCGATTCTAATGATCTTCCATTAATATTTCCTAGCTCAAGGAGAAGGAATAGAAGCTACACCATCTCCATCTCAAGCTAAAAGCAAAGGAATTTCCATTCGAGAACCTTGAAGTTGCGGATTGTCAGGGTGAGTGTAATCGGAGTTTCGGGTTAGGCGAAACGCCTTCCCGGATTGTCATTTAGTGTTTATTATCATTTTGCTAAACATTACTTTCAAGGCGAAAGCATCGAATAATAAATTGGACACTTGGGTAAGTGTCGGTAAGTCATTATTTAAGCATTGACTATAGTTAGTGTACATTGCCATTGAGGTAAGCATTGCTATGAAATTTTATGTCAAGTATATGTACAAGAGTTATTATCTATGTTGAAATTATGAAATCATCATGTCATTGTTCTACTGTGATTCATTGGAAATTATGAATATGTTATGCCTTGGATTGGAATAACTCGGGATATAATTGGCATGCCATAGAATTCATGAGCTCAGTGTTTCGGGTGGACTACGGTCCTAAGGCTAAGGCCTATGATGATTGGCGAGGCGGAGGGATGTGTTGTTATTGGTCATTTGGTGAGGTGGAGGGAATAAGACCATCTATGTTTTGGCGAGGCGGGGGAATTCGAGTATCCATGAATTCAATTCCATCCAAGGAAGGTTTATGATCGTTTAAGTTTTATACAAATCAATCATGTGTATATGCTAAGCATTAAGATGTCCATATGAATTTATAATGAAGTACTTATGACATTCTTTATTTGTAATTATTTGATTACCTCACTAGGCTTGGGAGCCTAATGTATTTGTCTTCATGCATTCTCAGGTTAGGAGGTTGTTTCTTGAAGAATCGGATCGGTTGCAAGACAAGTCACTACTCCATATCAAGTAAAGTACTTACATTATAACTCCTAGTGAAGTGGCAAGGTAGCTATCATAGTCACTATGCTCTTTTTGTGGTAACAAAGGCTTGTCTATTTTGTAATAAGCTCGAAGGCTTTAATATGACTAACTAAACTTATGGCTAAACTAGTTCATGACATGCTTTTGGTCTTATGGTAAAAATGGGGCAAATTTAGTGGAATGCGCATGGAAATTTGTATGCTGGTAAATATTAGTTGAAATAAGTTGTATACAAAGTTTCAGCTTAATCGGACATGGTCTGGTATGGTAAAAGTAATAAAAACCAGATAAAATTATGCTATTACAGGTCACCGTATCGGAACGGGTGATGGCGTTCCGGTACGGCTAACCAAAAATAAGCCTATGAGACAGAGCGTTCTGAAACGAGGTGATGCCGTTTCGGAACAGATTTGCTACTGTCGACCCCCGTACCGAAACGAAGTGATGCCGTTTCGGAACACTTTCACCGTTGTCGACCCTTGTTCCGAAACTGGTTTTGGAACGGGTCTAAGTCAAGTCAAGGTCGGTCAACCCGTACCGATACTGGTCAAGCCGTATCGAAACGGTCGGGAAGAAAAGGTCAAAACACTAGCCATAGTCAAAGCCATACCGAAATGACTTAGGGTGTTTTGGTACGGGCAGCTTCTTTTGGATTCTGCAAGTTTAAAAGTATTAATCCGTAAACCCGATAAAGATTATAAGATGGGGACTAAAGGACTCAGTTACTAAGTCGAATAGGTTACAAAAAAAAAGGGTTTCATAAATTGCAATAAGTCATGACTTTAAGAAGATCATTAAGATTAAATAATTAAAAGATTTCTGCATCGTTCCGGTAACGCTCTCCGACCCGGTTGTCTACCAGGCCGGGATGGGGGTGTTACAAACCATGCTCTTTCTATCTCATGCTTGAAAACCATTTCAAAGAAAATCACCATTTGAAAATCACATGTACCATTTATCTGTCTATCACACGCATTCAACCAATGCAAATCTCATGGCAAAGCCACATATATGCTTGATATTCAAAAGCATTTCATAAATCTCAAAATCTCATATGCATTTCTCATAGCATAAAATCATTTCAACATTGGTACATGTGAATCAAGTTCATTTTCATATATTGTTATTTCATATTCTATCTTCACATGGATATGTGGATAGCTTGACTCGAGGTCAAGTCCTACCACGGTGGGATCTCGCCACCGGACTCTCATGGCGGTGTTTATCTTCTCCAAAAATCTTGGGTGTTTCACCAAGACCTACCCCAATGACATATCACATCATCAGACTCTCACTTTGGATCGGGATGGCACTACCCCCATTGCCCGACTCCAAAGAGCACGTACGAATTTTTTGTTTATAGTGCACTTTACATCCTATTGGTCGACCAATTATATCTGGTAATCTTCTCATCATTTATGCCAATATATTACATTAAAATCATCATCTCACCTACTGTTTTGATGTAACATTTCTATAATCAACCTCATCCCATTTCAAAACCACAATTCATGCATAGCATTTAATCAAAATCTCAAAATTCTTTCCAATGTCATTCTATCTCATGAGATCAATATGTAACATCATTTCATGTTATAAATCATGCATAAAACAGTAGGAATTTGTCTATCTCAAATAAAGAGCATGTCAAAAGCATTTAGGGGCATCAACCCCTTTTCGAGATCAAATCTAAACATACTTACTTCTAAACTTAGGATGGTGTTTCAAACCAATCCTAAATCCCCAAAATCTGTTTCCTAGTCCCTCAAAAACTTCTAAAACCATTTGCACTCAACGATAACGTTTCGCGTGCTTGCCAAAACGATTTCTAAGCTTCCGGCACTTCCGGATCAACACCAAATGCGTCTGATGAAGTCTCCTTTGTTCATTACACATAAGAGCATAGGATTAATGCATCATCATACATTAAAATCACCAGCCACTCATTTTAACTCGCTACTCTACTCAAAACCAACATTTCGGCTATTTGAAATAACCGAAATCACCTCCAAAATTTATCAAATCAAAGTCCGGCCAAGATCTATCAATTCTAACCCTTTCTAAACTTCAATCAACATAAAAATCACCATAAACACAACCTTATACCTTCAACAATAACATATGACCATAAACATATCAAAAACCACAAATCTAGCATCTCAAACTTAGGAACCTAAACCTATTCAGGATATTTTTATTAAAACCCCATCCTCAACATCAAATACCATCCAAAATATATTAGAAATCAACCTCAAAACAGAGCTTAAGATAGAAATACGAAAATCACAAAGATCTCATCAAGAATCTTGAATTTAGCAACTATTTCTTGCATATAACATTAAAACAACTCAAAAACCATTAACAAAGGATTGATAACTTGGAAATTTCAGTAAAGAACTTATCATTAGAGGAGAAGTACGAAGCTTACCACTAATGGTTGATCTCTCTTCAATTTGGTCATGTTTTCTTGAAATTCCAAAGCAAGAATCAAAAGGATTTGATGAAACAAAGATAGGAAATCCTTTGGAAGATAAAATCCCAACAAACAAGATGAAAATCGAAGGAGAGGAAAGTGTTTGGCTGATTGGAAGTTGAGATAAAAAAAGAAAGGAGAAAACCATCATGAAATTAGTTATGAAAAGTCAACTTTGATTTCCTTTTTAATTTCATTGAATTTCTTTAATAAAATCATTATTAAACCTTTCAAACTAAAGAGAAATCTGATGAAAACAAATGGTAAAATTAGCTCCTTAAAGATTCAAAGTTTCAATCCTTTACAAAACAGTCAGCAGTCAACTTTTGCAAAAACTGCATTTTGGTCACCATACCAAAATGTAATATTTCCAAATCTCATTTTGTAAAATTGTTTCTACCACAATCATTTATATAATAAATGAGTATTTTTAGATATTTTCCATATTTTTAAAACATCCTGAACTAGGTGTTCCCGAAACCAACCTTAAGGGTTCGAACCGTTCCCGATCGGCCCGATTTAACATCTAAAACATCTAGGCCCAAAACCAGGGTGTTACATAATTTGAATTCAAGAAGCATTATCCAAATATCATTTCATTCATCCAAACTAAACGAGAAACGTGTAGCCTTCTAGATACATTTCCGCTTAACAAATCAAACATACATATTATGTTTAAACATCATATAACTATAGCAAACTCTAGATGCAATTCTCCTAAACACTTTAAACATATCAACCCATTCACATATAGCATTCAAATCACATTATATACTTAAACAACATGTAACAGTTCTAAGGTATACTTCAAGTCATAATCAACCATATTCATATATAAACATCATCCAAAACATGGTCAAACAACTTGTTCACTCTTAACATATCAAACCTCATGCTTAAACATATCTTATATAATTACAATCCAAACTAGCTAATCCAAATATCCAAAATGCATGAGACATTCTAACATGTAACTGTGCCACCATCTAGGAGTGTAAGCAAAACTATATCATACTTGAGTCCTGGCTTGTGATTGCTCTCGGATCAAAATCTATAACTTTCGGATATCAAGGACCTGTTATTTTGGAAGAAGGAAACAAGAGAGTGATAAGTACAATTTGTACTTAGTGAGGCAGATCCTATAACTTACTAATACAATCTGTTAAGTTTGTTATTCATATAATTAAGGTTACCTGGCTAGGCTTAACCCCCAACAAATCATACCTAGCTACCTTATCTCATGCTCAAGTAGACTTAGCTAGTTCCATTCATATCATATCGTCAAGTCATATAAACATACTCACATTTAATGTCAAAAATATACCAATATATAACACAACCAAAGAACAAGAATCATATATCAATGTCATATTAAATCCTGAATCAAGTCATTCAAACATAGTATCATGTCATTTGTTCAATTTGTATAGGTATATTTCCATAATATAATTTTCAATTCATGTTGTCATGTAAATTACAAGATCATATCATATCATTGATCACATTTTCATATCATTCAAATAGAGTCATTACCCATATCAATCATATCATTTCATATAGCATGTAACCATGTATCATTTCACCATTTCATTGATCATGTAAAGTCTTGTTGTAAGTTTATTAAGTTTTTCCTTGGATGATTAAGTGGAATAGGTACTCTAGTCAATAGGTACCAAGTGCCAACATATAACAGTAGATGCACAAGGCATCAAGGATCAGTAAATACACATTGTATCAAGGTGTCTAACTACACCATTCAACTTGTAACTTGTAACAGTAGATGCTCAAAGCATCAATAGGTGACTAACCACCTTTAAATCAGTAGAGCTCAGACTCTAAGGCATGCCCTTCTACCTAAGGACCACTAGTCAAACAAGGACTTATTCAGTCTTTTAATTTCCAACATGAACAAACAAGTGTTTATCAATCACATTACAAGGTCATACAACATGTTCATGTTAACAGTGCACCAGAATCATTCAAGATCATTAACAACCAATTTTCAGCAAGCATATCATATCAATTCAATCACGTGCTCATCAAAAACAGTAGCTAAATCTCATGTATAAGCTTATCTCATGAAGCTCAAATAACCAATACATCATAGCAAAACAAATAGATCATAACTATACTTAAATAGTACTAAACATGTAACATTTATTCATTTCCTTAAATACTTCTTCCATTACCTATAAATTTACCAAAACTTTATAAGATTCATTCCATGCTTCATATTAATTCATTAAATAATCATAAAAACATTGGTTAGGATACTAATCCTAACCCTAAAATAACTACACTGACAATACTCCAAGCTAAGTTTGCTCTTTGATATCTATGTCTTTGCCCTTTCTATTAGGTTGTCCAATCCTTGAATCTTCCGAGAATTCTTCACACTCATGTTCTTAAACATTAAAAAAACATATACAAATCATAATAGAACTCATTTCAATCATAAACATCCATTTATACAAGCTCAAACATCAAACATATGAAATTGTCCCTAAACCTGGCAGTTTTAGCACTAGTCACTAATCTGTCCATAACTTTTTAGCCACAAATCCAAATTTCAATTTCTTTACCATTGTAGAAAGCTTATTTGCCAGATTTAATTTTATGTATGGCACATATATTTCCCATTCCTACATCAATACAGTTTAATATTTTAATACATGGCATTTATAGTGGCCTAATTTGTCCACTGTTTACAACAAGTAACTTTATTGACCATTTAACCTATGATCCATTACACATTTGATTCTGAATTTTTAACCACTTTTAAACACATATAATAACATTATTATCAAGTTCTAGTAGCTTCAAAAATAGGGTATTAAGGTCCCTTAATTAACCATTTTTCTAGATTAGTCCAAACTAGTCATTTAACCATATTATTGACTTTAAACACTAATTCAATGTCATTAATCACCTAAAACATGATACTAACCATACTTTACTAAGTTCCCCTGTTTCATAAAAATTTCTCCAAATTTTATAATCATCAAAATAACCCCTAAACATTTCCAGAATTCAATTTTAATACAGACAGTTTCCAGATTCATTTCGAAAGTGACCCGTTTACTTCTAACAAATTTTCCAGTCATTCTAACATCATTTCCAGTAATGTAAGACCTCTATCATATAGTATTTTTCATCCTCTACAACTTTAACCTACATAAAATTTTCTAATTCAAACTTTAACATGGCTAGAAAAAATCCATTTTAATCCAGGGTATATTCAAAGTGCGAAACTGGACAGTTTTGTATCCTAGTCTTCATGCATGCAAATTTCCAGCATTTTAATCGTTCTAACTTGTTCTAAATGCTTATAGCTCATCATTAAAAAAAATTAACATGAATTACAACATATCATAGCCAATACATCAACCAAATATCAACAAGAACACCATATAAGAGCATAGACATAATCGGTACTTACATAACAATATGCATGAACTTCTATTATTTCGTACTCTTAAATTCCATCACATGCATATAATTTTCTCTCACTAGATTGATAGAATTCAAGTGATTAAGCTTCCTGTCTCTCTTGTCTATGGTAACCTGTTCCAAAACAATGAAAAAGAAGGTGGAGAAATGGTAATAGTAACACTTGAACAAGTGTTAATCCAACTCTTTAAAGTT
Source organism: Hibiscus tridactylites (assembly GCA_958450335.1). Lineage (NCBI taxonomy): Eukaryota > Viridiplantae > Streptophyta > Magnoliopsida > Malvales > Malvaceae > Hibiscus > Hibiscus tridactylites. The sequence goes on along the minus strand of OY288283.1, from coordinate 66,192,743 downwards.
GGTCGGCTGTCATTGTTTTATAATGACACATGGATTTCTTTATAGCCAAGTGAATTCCACTCACACATATAAGGTATTTTAATTATTAATAATCTATTATAATAACATCATGTATATACATTTCTTATGTATATTAATACATGTACAAACCGGCCACCAAATATATATATATATATATATATAAACATCCTTTTTAATTTCTAATTCCCACCGAAACATTTATATGTATATTTTTACTAAGTTCAATTCTATAAATTATGAGTTCATACACTCTTTAATCTAATAATCATTTAAAGATTAATCAATTGTTTATATTATCGATTCTAATTTCATAGAATTTCTTCTATGGTACTTTTAGGGTGTTACAATTCCTCCCCTGGAAAGAAATTCATCCTCGAATTTACCTGAATCGAATAGATGAGGATATTGTTTCTTCATCGTGTCTTCAGGTTCCCACGTCGCTTCTTCAACGTTACGATTCCTCCAAGGAACTTTGACGAGGGGAATATTCTTGTTTCGATGTCTTTTGACTTCTTGATCAAGAATTTGGATAGGTTTTTCTTCGTATGAAAGGTCGAGATTAAGTTCGACTTCTTCAGGCTCAAGAATATGAGTTGGATCGGATATATATTGTCGTAGCATCGAGACATGGAAAACATTGTGTATCTTATCGAATCCGGGAGGAAGTGCGAGTCAATAAGCTACAGGATGAATTCTTTCGATCACTTCAAATGGTCCGATAAACCGTGGACATAACTTTCCTCTTTTTCCGAATCGAAACACTTTCTTCCACGGGGAGACTTTAATAAACACCTTGTCTCCAATTTCTTGTTGGATGTCCCTACGCTTCAGATCAACGTATGACTTTTGTCTATCAAAAGCTTGCTTCAATCGGGAGTGAATGATTTGAACTTGTTCTTCGGTTTCTCGAAGCAATTGTGGTCCTAACACTTTGTTGTCTCCGAATTCTACCAATGGTAGCGATTTCTCCCAGTTCTTTCCGAAGTCGATGATACAAGCTTGAAGCATGTCTTCAAGAACTTGGATTACTCGCTCTGATTGTCCATCACTTTGCGGATGGAAAGTCGTACTCATGTTCAACTTTGTGTCGAGAGCTCGTTGATGAGTCTTCCAAAAACGAGTTGTGAACCGGTGATCTCGATCGGAGACAATTGAGATAGGAACTCCGTGCAAACGGATGATTTCCCGGATGTAAAGATTGGCCAGAATTTCCAAACTATAATTCATACGAATTGGAATGAAATCGGCAGACTTGGTGAATCTATCGACAATTACCCAAATATCATCAAATTTCCATTGAGATTCGTTCCCATTTCCATTGTGGAAATTCAAGAGGTTGGAATAATTTGGTAGGGACACGGTGCTCGGCTTTCACACGTTGGCAATTCAAACACCTCGAGACATAGTCGTTGATGGTTGATTTCATTCCGGGTCACCAATACAAGGGCTTGAGGTCCTTGTACATCTTAACCGATCCAGGGTGGATCGATAAAGAACTTTGATGTGCTTCTTGTGGGATTTTATCTTGTAATTCTCTATCATCAGGGACACGGATACAATCTTTGAAGTATAAAAGGTTGTTCGACTTAACAGAGAATTCGGGATTAGACTCAAACTTAGAATTGATTTTCTGAAGTTCCGAATCAACTTGTTGGAGTTCTTTGATCCTTGAAATCAAAGTAGATTGGACTTGGAGTTCACATAGATAATTTTGAGCCTTGCATAGTCGAAAGTGAGCGTTAATAGCCAAAGAAGCTACGAACAAACAAATCAAATATGTTACTCATGGAATAAGCTATCATTCGAATTGTTTCTTATTGAAACAGAAGGTGTTCGAATTCCTCCTTGGTGTTCAAGGAAAGATTCGAATGGTTCGTTTAAATTTTAGGATTGAACATTTTTAGATTTTCAATAAATTCGAGAAACTTACAGAGGTTCTGTTTTCGACTCAGGGCGTCGGCAACTACGTTGGCTTTTCTGGGATTATAGTTGATGGTCAGTTCATAATCTTTGAGTAATTCCAACCATTTTCTTTGTTTGAGATTTAGATCCTTCTGAGCGAGCAAATATTTCAGACTTTTGTGATCGGTGAGTAACTTACATCTTTCACCGTATAAGTAGTGTCGCCAAATTTTAAGTGCGAACACAATGGCCGCAAGATCGAGATCGTGTGTAGGATAGTTTAATTCATGTGGCTTTAATTGTTGGGAGGCGTATGCGATCACATTGCCTTCTTGCATCAGAACACAACCAAGGCCCAAATGTGATGCATCGCTATACACAATGAACTCTTTACTCGATTCAGGTTGAATAAGAACCGGGGCATGTGTCAGAGCTCGATGGAGTTGATCGAAGCTTCGTTGCTGCTTTTCTGACCACTCGAATGTTTTCTTTCTTTTGGAGGAGTTTAGTTAGTGACGCGGCAATCATTGAGAACCCTTTCACAAATCTTCGGTAATACCTGGCTAAACCGAGAAAACTTCGGACCTCGCTCATATTTCTTGGAGGTCTCCGATCAAGAATAGCTTAATTTTCTTCAATTCAACTTTAATTCCATCAGCAGAAATGACGTGTCCGAGGAATGAGACTTCGGATAACAAAAATTCACACTTAGTGAACTTGGTGAATAGTTGGTGATCTCGGAGTGTCTAATGCACAATTCGAAGATGATTAGCATGTTCTTCCTTGTTTCGAGAGTATACCAGGATGTCATCGATGAATACGACAACGAACTTGTCGAGATATGGCTTGAATACACGATTCATCAAATCCATGAATGCGACATAGGCATTCGTTAACCCGAATGGCATTACCGGGAACTCATAATGTCCATATCGAGTTTGAAAGGTTGTTTTGGGCACATCTTCTTCTTTTACCCTCATCTGATAGTAACCGTGTCGGAGGTCAATCTTGGAAAATACAGCTGCGTGTTTGAGTTGATCGAACAGATCTTCGATCCTTGGCAGAGGATTTTTGTTCTTGTTGGTTACTTTGTTAAGCTATCGGTAATCAATGCAAAGTCGCATCGTACCGTCTTTCTTTTTCACGTACAGGACATGAGCACTCAGGGAGATATGCTAGGTCAGATGAATCCCTTGTCCTCATGTTCTTGGATTTGTTTCTTCAATTCCCAAGTTGGAGGAAGGCCAGGGTGTTCCTCGGGAAACACATCGGCAAATTCAGATACAACAGGCATTTCAAGTAAACAAAAGTCAAGATCATCTTGTAGTGCCATAGTGGCGAAAATAGAGGCCGATTTCTTATCTATCAATAGGATGGATTCTTTTCAGAAACCCCGTAAGTATAACCTTCGGTTTTGACAACCTACCCAGGGCTTCATGTTTTCCCAACCAATCTAGTCCTAAAACTAGATCGAATTCAGATTTAGGTAACACGTATAGATAACAAGAGAAAGGAACATTTTGAATAGTGATTTGGCAGTCTCTAAAGATCAAATTAATTGGCAAGTTTCCTCCTATCGGGATTGAAACTACAAGGCTTGATTTTACTATTTTAGGTTTCAAGTTTAGTTCATCTCACAAGTAACCCCCTCGACCCGGCATGGCCGATAGACCGAACCGAACGGATCACACAGGAAATATTGAAGTAAACCGGAAAGGTTCACCTCAATAAACAACCCTTTTTTCCTTTTAGATTTGTCTAGATGCAATTTAGCTTCCTAGATGTTCGTACACAAATAACGGATAGGACATCGATGCCAATTAATTAGAACCAATTATGGATTGAGGACCATTTTGTAAATTTGACAATTTACAAGGGATTTCACCAAATTCAAGTTGCCAATCTTCAATTAGATTCATTACAAACTTCCCGGTGAAATTTTAGCTCATAAAGACATTTACAGCCAATTCAATTGCATGCAAGGAAAGCAGGGACCAAAATGCAAGAAACAGAGCTCAGAAATATTCAAATACATGTCCAACGGTCATATGTTTCGGAACAGAATGCCCCATATCAAAATGGCTATTTCGAAACATGGCTGACCGTTTCAATAGGCGGATTCATTTCGAAACCCTAGACACACTTTTCGGTACAATGGTTCACAGAGGCAAAATGTTCTGGAACGAGCCTCACCGTTCTGGAACACCAAGGCCATTACAAGCCACTGTTCCGAAATAGGAAAGGGCGTTTCGAAATGCCTGGGCCTGCAACTTTCCAAAATACTAGTTTTAATCAGCTTTTACCCTCCAGAATCATCCTGACACATGCCCTAGCATACATACAACTTAAATACACACTAATGACTTCATATACGAGGCACGAGCAACATCATAGCATCATTCTCATAAACTTCGGAACTAAAGGCATGCTCCCTATAAGTTAAAAGCACCAAAAGGCCAAATTGCATATTTAAGCATAACCAAAGCTTGAAGGTCATTCACACAACTAAATACGCATATCAAACTTGCACATACATGGAAAACATTAAAGCAACCAACATTCATAACATCAGACCCCCCATTGCCTTTATTACACTAGCTCCAAAACCAAGACTTACCTTCAATCAAAGTCTTCCGCCGATCCCCTTGCAAGTGTTGCCTGCAAAGCTTAAATTGACTGCACTGATAAACAAAGAGAGCTCAAGCATACAAGCTTATTGAGGATTGCTCAAATCGAAAACTTCATTAATGCAAAAAACCTTTTTTCACTCTTTTCAAAACCATCAAGCTTCCATTAACAAAACATGCACTTTAACCTCAAAAACATTGTAATGGACATCATGTAACATGATACTTATAATTCCAGCAATTAAACCATTGCTACCCATAATACAAGACTTCCAAGCATAATCACCTTTGTGCTAAGCTTAAACCAAAACATGCATCTTTCAAATTATGCATTAACAACATTTTCCATAATGTTTCATTTCATTATATTGGCTCCTAAGTGATAAACAACAATATCAAAACATAGATCAGACACACGAATTACCGGTATTACAAGGCTCACACACGAGAGTGACCCTCCATCATTGTGACACCCATGGTGGAGTATTCGGTACAATCACAACCCCTCAACACCACTCATCGGTAGATGTATAATCCACTAACGAAAGATAGGACACACACACAAAGTTTGCACCCAGGAGATACCCTTAAACGTTGCAGCCTTAAGCAATCCTCAATCGTTAGGGTACTTGGATGGAGTATTCGGTACAATCACAACCCCTCAACATCCAAGGCGACTTGTATATAGTGCACTCAATCCTATAGCCGGCTAACTATATCCGATTTCATTTATAAAACATTTTATACATCATCACTTGCCAATATAATCCATACCACATGCATACCTCGTTGTTTTTATAAAGCATTCATGATAAACCATAAAATCAAGCATTAAACCTTGCTTCAAACCTAATGCATCAACACATGCATACAAGGATCACTTACCTAGTGCATCTTTAAACCACATGGCATCATTAACCTCATTTCACATATTCAAAAAAAAATGCTTTAAAACTGTAACGCCCCAATTTTGGGCTTAGAAGTTTTGGGTTCGGACCGGTTTGGCTGGAGTGCGGTTCGAATATATAAAGGTGAATTTAGGAAAGCCTAGTTCGGGTTGCATTAAAAATATGGAAAAATGTCTTAAAATCCTCTTTTATTATATAAAAGGGTGTGGTGAAATCAATTTTACAAAATGAGGTTTGGAAGTGTGACATTTTGGTTAGTGACCAAAATGTAACTTTCGAAAACTGTGAGACTGTTTTAAAAAGGATTGAAACTTTGAATCTTTAAGGAGCTATTTACCCAATGGGAGTTTCTCCAGATTTTTCTAAAGTATTAAATGATTAATTAATGGTTTTTAAATAAAAGAAAAGTGGAGGGAAGATATTTTGGCCATAACTAACTTTTCTCTCAAATCTTCCATTTTCATTTTCTCTCATCTTTTCTCTCAAACCAAACACCTTTTCTCCAGAGCTTCTCCCTCTGATTTTGTCACCTAAATAACTCATTTCAATCCTCTTTTGATCTTCAATCATCTCTTCAACAAAACCTTTGCATTTGCTAAGTGGATTTTCAAGAATTTGGTTCCAAAAAGGGAGAAAACTCAAGTTTGGAGGTAAGAACGTCCTTCTCCTCTAAACTCTAAGTTCTTTACTGAAATTCATAAGTTCTCAATCCTTAATTTGTGTTTTATAAAAGGTTTTAAGGTTGTGTTCTTAATCTTGGCTTTTAAATGCAAGATTTGGTTGATTTTTGGTTAAAATTCGTGTGATTTTTTTGGGCAGTGTTTTGAGGTGTCTTTTTGATGTTAAATGAATGTTAAATTGATGAGAAATTGAGGTTTAATCAATGCAATCCCGGATAGGTTGATTTTCCTAAGTTTAGCTTGAGTTCTTGGTATTTTTTGGAGTGATCTTGATGATCTGTTATAGCTGGAGGTATAAGGGTGATGTTAGATCCTTTTTGGATGTTAATTGATGTTTAAAGATGATTTGATTTGATGGATCATGGCTGGGTAGTGTTGTGGAGTTGTTTGGATGCATTTTCGGTTGTGTTTGGTAGCCGAAAATGGAGTGTGGATGAGAGCAGCGAGTTTAAAGTCTTTCATTGAAGTTATTAATGCATGATGATGCATTAATCCTCTACTTTGATGTGTTTAAAACAGGGGAGTCATCTTTGGATCCTAGTGGTGGTGATCCGGAAGCTTGATTGGTGTTTCGGCAAGTGGCGGAACGGAATCGGTGAGTGGATTTTGGTTTTCAGTTTTGAAACCAATGATTTGAAGGTTTGGGAGCTTAGTTTAAGTCTAAGCAACTTAGCTAAGCTCAAGAGTAAGTTTTCGGAAAAACTCTCTTGGTGATGAACCATGGATTGGTTGTATGCAATGTGGTTTGTTTGCATGTTTTAAATCCTGTTTTGAAAGCATATTTAGCATGTTTATTTGCTGAGATTATAAGCCATGTGTTGAAGGATGCTCAAGGTAAGAGATCCTAGTTTTTTGAACATTGTTAAATGTGGTTTGATGCTTAAAGATGCATGATGTTTATGGCTTTGTTAAATGCTTTAAAACAGTGGAATATTGTGGTTAATGATGCATATTGGCAAGTGATGGTTAAGGTCACAAAGGTGGTTAAAAGTCCTTGTGTGAGCTTTGTTTATTTAAGAACAACATGGTGGTTAAAAGTCCATGGTTGGTTCTTGGTTAAGATCACCAAGGTGGTTAAAATTCCTTGTGTGAGGCTTGTTATTTAAGAACAACATGGTGTTTAAAAGTCCATGGTTGGTTCTTGGTTAAGGTTACAAAGGTGGTTAAAATTCCTTGTGTAAGCCTTGTTACTTAAGAACTCCAAGGTGTTTAAAAGTCCTTGGGAGATTCTTGTTAAGGACACAAAGGTGTTTAAAAGTCCTTGTGTGGTCCTTGTCATCGTGTTTAAAAGTCCATGGATGATTCTTGTTAAGGACACAATGGTGTTTAAAAGTCCATGTGTGGTCCTTGGAAATTATAAGATCACAATGGTGTTTAAAAGTCCATGTGTGGATCTTATGTTGATGTATCACTTGTTGCCAATATGACATGATATGAACTTGAAGCATGAATTGCTTGTTTTAAATGCTTTAGTGCTTGTGCAAATGATGTTGAACTAAGGTTTATAAATATGTTTTATAAATGCATTATTGTGTGGTTTTAAATGAGCATTCCTCACTAAGCTTTTGCTTACGCTCTCTCTTTTCTTAAACTAATAATGCAGAGCATTGAAGTGCATTTTGGGGAAGCAAGGAAGCCAAACATCCAAGTGAAGGTTTTAAGCTCATGTATGGTGAACATTTTCTCAAAACTATTAGCTTTTGGGTATTTGGCAATGGGGGACCTATGTTGTTGTTTTGGGAGATGTTTTGGACTCCCTAAGTTGGATTTATGATGTTGATAATGCTGGAACTTGTAATTGGCCTCTTGGTATGTGTTTTGGTGATTTGAGGATTTCATGGTTTGCCTTATAGGATGCTTGCCTATAGAATTGGGTTTTTCTTATTTTGATGCCATGTTGATGAATGGTTGGTGCAATTATGTTTCCTGTATGTTGAATGACTTGTTGGTAAAATTTGGTTGCATTTGGAGCATGTTAGATAGGTCAATTAAGTGTTAAACCAGCAACTTTTCTGCAATCTGGGCAGCCTGTTTCGGAACAGGTGCTACCGTATTGAAACGGAAGGAACTGTTCCGGAACGGTTTGGCCTCTGCCAGGCCCTGTTTCGATACCAGTTTCGGAACGGTCCCGCATTTCGGAACGGGTCTTCCCTGTTCCGAAACACTCGACCGTTGGGCACTGAAATTGTTGGTTAAATGTTTTGAAATGTTGCATTTTAGTCCTGAACCTTGTTATTGCAATTGTTTGAGTTTGAGATGTCCGTTTGAGATGAAATTTGGCAGAGAAGCATGAAAGATGATTAATTTCAAGTTGGTAACTTTAATTTGGGTTAAGTCCTTATAATTTCCAGAATTTACAATTTGGTCCCTAAAGTCTTAATTTGTGCAATTGGGTCCCTGAATGTTCTCTGATGGTTATGATCTTTGAATATGATGATTGTATGATCATATCTAGGGATAATGTGCATCTAGACAAGTTTAAAAATAAAAAAAGGGTCGTTAATCAAGGTTGACTTTCGGGTTGACTTTGGTTTTCCCCGTGTAAACTTCTTAATTCAGTTCATCCGTCTGGGCCGGGTTAAGGGGGTTACATTTGGTGGTATCAGAGCTGAGTTCTCGAGTAGTTGGAAATGATTATGTGAATGATTAATGTATGTATGCTTTGTATGCTTGTTGAGTGAAAGCATGTTGAGTGAATTGTAAATATGTTGCAATTGAGATGTATGCTGTGGTGAAGCATGTTGTGGGTACCCATTGCCAAATCAAAGCTAATGTAGTGATATTGTTTTTAAGTGAAAATGAGCTTGAGTACTTGGATTGCTTACCTTGCTGAGCCTGACTTTGTTTTATTGTATTGTGACTGCATTGTTAAAGTATGACACCTCGTAGAGAGTTGAGGAGTAATGTGCGAGCTACGGCTCAAAATGAGAATGAGAATGAAGAGAATTTTGAAAGTGCGGTGGATTTACCTCCTCCACCTGGTGGTGGTGATGCTGGGGGTGAAGGAGCTGGAGCTGCAGCTGGTGCTGGGGTCGCTGGACCTGAAGCTGGTCAGGGGCAAGCTGTTCCTGACATGACGGTGTTGATTCAAGCTATTGCTGGAGCTTTTCAAGCAGCGGTAGCTGGAGCTCAAGGAGCTGTGCATCAGGGAGATGCTGGAGTTAGACTACCCTTGGAGCGTTTGCGCAGTCTGGGAGGGACTGTGTTCAGGGGTTTGTCAGCTGAAGGTTCTGAGGATTGGTTGGAAAGTACCAAGAGAATCTTGGGTCAGATGAGTTGCACTGATGTGCAAAAGCTGGGCTGTGTAGTATCGTTGCTGCAAGATGATGCTTATACGTGGTGGACAACCACTATCGCTGGGATGGCGGAAGCTGGCGTAACTTGGACATTCTTTCAGAACGCGTTCAAGAGAAGGTATCTAGGTGTGAGGTACCTAGATGAAAAGAAGAGGGAATTCATGTCTCTTACCCAGGGGAGCATGTCTGTGGCTGAGTATGAGGTCCAGTTTGTTCGACTCAGTCAATACGCACCTGAGCTTGTTCCGGATGAGCGGGAGAGGTGTGAAAGGTTCCGTTATGGTTTAGTGACGGATGTAAAGATGTATGTGCTGGCTACCGAGTATGATGATTTTGATGTGCTGGTAGGCCGAGCCAAGGATATTGAGATGAACTTGGGTTTATCTGCTAAAAGTGCTGGGTCAAGTGCTGGTAATCGAGCTGCTATAGTTCCGGTGGTGGACGGAACAAGAGGGGACTTGATCAGAAGTATCAGTCCTCAGCTAAGCGAGGTGGTGGTGCGCCTGCTCGGGGAGGCAATGCTAGAGTTGATCCAAGTGCATGTTGGACATGTGGTTCGCGTGGCCATATGAAACGTGATTGTCCTCGAGCTGTGAGGGAGGTGCAAGCTCCGATTGTGGCAGCTGGTAATGCGTGCTGGAACTATGGATCTACGGATCACATGAGGAGAGAGTGTCCTATGTTGGCTGGTGGCCAAGTGCGTGCTCCTGTTGTTGCTGCACCACAGAGAGGTCGTGGGCGCGGCCGTGGTAACTTCCAGCGGAGAGAGGAAGGTGGTCGGGGTGTGGCTCATGTTGTGGCTATTCAGCCTGAGGGTGGCGGCCAAGCCAGGGTGTATGCTCAGCGGGAGGGAAGAAATGACGCGGATGTGATCGCAGGTACTTTTACTTTGCAATCCTTGTCATTACTATCCTTGACTGATTCTGGATCTACGCACTCATACATTTTGCGTGAGCATGCTGAATTGCTTGGTTTGCCTGTTGAGTCTTTGGATGTTGGTGTGCGCGTCACTAGTTCTTTTGGTGAGACTATTGTGACTCGAAAGCTTTATAGAAGATGTCCTTTGGTTGTGCAAGATCATGTTTTTCCTGTTGACCATATGGAGTTGCCTTTCTATGGTTTCGATGTAATCCTTGGTATGGATTGGCTTGCTGAGCATCGAGATGTTGTGGATTGTGAGAATAAGCGAGTTTCGTTGAAGCTTGCAGATGATTATGAGGTAGTTGTGGTTGGGGAGAATGTGAAGTTTCTTGCCAATGTTGTGTCCACATTGGAGGCGAGCCGGATGCTGAGGCAAGGTTGTAAAGCTTATCTAGCTTTTGTGATGTATCCTAGTTCTAAGGAGTTGCGTGTGCAAGATATCAAGACTGTGCGAGTGTTTCCTGGTGTGTTTCTTGAGGAGTTGCCTGGGTTACCTCCTAATCGCGAGGTGGAGTTTGGGATTGAGCTGTATGAGAATACAACTCATGTGTCCATTACCCCTTATAGAATGGCACCCAAAGAGTTGAAGGAGCTGAAGACGCAACTGCAAGAATTGCTTGATCGTGGGTTCATTCGGCCGAGTGTGTCACCTTGGGGTGCACCAGTCTTGTTTGTGAAGAAGAAGGATGGCACTATGAGAATGTGCATTTATTATCGTCAGCTGAACAAGTTGACTACCAAGAATTGATATCCTTTGCCGAGAATTGATGATCTCTTTGATCAATTTCGGGGAGCAACTGTGTTCTCTAAGATTGACTTGAGGTCAGGGTATTACCAGTTGAAGGTAAAGGATGTGGATGTGCCTAAGACAACTTTCAGGACAAGGTACGGGCATTATGAGTTCCTTGTGATGCCGTTTGGGTTGACAAATGCTCCTGCAGCTTTCATGGACATGATGAATCGTGTATTTCATGAATACCTGGACAAGTTTGTCGTGGTGTTCATTGATGATATCCTCGTGTACTCGCGTACTGAGGAGGATCATGAAGAGCATTTGAGGATTGTGTTGCAAGCTTTGTTGGAGAATCAGCTTTATGCCAAACTGAGCAAGTGTGAGTTCTTGCTTAGTGAAGTGGTGTTTCTTGGGCATGTGATTTCTGCCGAGGGGATTCGTGTTGATCCTCAGAAGATTGAGGCGGTGATGAGTTGGAAGGTTCCTAAGTCTGTTCATGAGGTTCGTAGTTTCCTTGGTTTGGCAGGATACTACCGGACGTTTGTGGATGAGTTTTCTAAGATTGCTGCACCTTTGACAAAGTTGTTGCAGAAGGATGTTAAGTATGAGTGGAGGGAATCGAGACAGCAGGCTTTTGAGAAGCTTAAGGCAGCTTTGACGCAAGCTCCGATCTTGGTTCAACCTGAATCAGGGAAAGAGTTTGTGGTCTATAGTGATGCGTCCTATGTTGGTTTGGGATGTGTGTTGATGCAGGAGGGTAAGGTGGTGGCTTATGCGTCGCGGCAGTTGAAGGTGCATGAGGGCAATTATCCTACGCATGACATCGAGTTGGCTGCGGTGGTTTTTGCTTTGAAGATCTGGAGGCATTACCTGTATGGTGAGAAGTGTACTGTGTATACTGATCACAAGAGTTTGAAGTATCTGATGTCTCAGAAGGAGTTGAATCTTAGGTAGTGACGTTGGGTGGAGTTGCTCAAGGAATACGATTTGATGATTGAGTATCACCCTGGAAAAGCTAATGTTGTAGCGGATGCCTTGAGTAGAAAGGTAGCTGTTGAGTTGAGTGCTATGTTTGCCAGTTTGAGTATTTCGCGTGATGGTGGTCTTGTGGCTTAGTTGCAAGTGAAACCATTTTTGGCTCAGTTGATCAAGGAAAAATAGTTGCTGGATGATTCCTTGGTGCCGCATGTTCAGGATATCGCGGATGGTAGGCCTTTTGATTTCTGCTTTAATGATGATGGAGTGTTGTGTTTTGGGAGTCGGATAGTAGTGCCCAACGATGCGGATTTGAGGCATGCTATTCTGACTGAAGGTCATAGTAGTCCTTTTGCTATGCACCCTGGTAGTACTAAGATGTATCGAGATCTTCGTGATGAGTACTATTGGGTGGGTTTGAAGAAGGATGCTACTGAGTTTGTCAGCAAGTGCATGGTGTGTCAGCCAGTTAAGGCTGAGCATCAGGTTCCTTCAGGGTTGTTGCAACCGTTGAGAATCCCTGAATGGAACTGGGAAAGGATTACCATGGATTTTGTATATGATTTACCTTTGTCACCATCGGAGAAGAATTCGGTGTGGGTGATTGTGGATCGCCTGACGAAGTGTGCGCATTTCTTGACTGTGCATACTACGTATTCTTTGGATAAGCTTGCGGAGCTGTACATTGCTGAGATTGTGCGGCTGCATGGTGTGCCAAAGTCGATTGTGTCGGATAGGGATCCGAGGTTTACATCGCGTTTCTAGCAGTGTTTGCATCAAGCTTTGGGTTCTCGGTTGAATTTCAGTACATCTTATCAACCTCAGTCGGATGGTCAATCCGAGCGTGTTATCCAGATTTTGGAGGATATGTTGAGGTGTTGCGTAATTGAGTTTCAGGGCTCTTGGGAGAAACATTTTCCTTTGGTGGAGTTTGCCTATAACAATAGTTATCAGGCAAGTATTCAAATGGCACCTTATGAAGCTTTGTACGGGAGGAAGTGTAGGACTCCTCTTTGGTGGGCTGAAACGGGTCAGAAGTTGGTTTCGATGCCAGCTTCGTTGAAGGGAACCACCGAGAAGGTGAAGCTCATTTGTGAGCGTTTGAAGGCAGCTTCTGATCGGCAAAAGTCTTACGCAGATTTGAAGCATAAGGAGATTGAGTATGCGGTGGGTGACCGTGTGTTTTTGAAGGTTTCGCCTTGGAAAAAGGTGATGAGGTTTGGCCGTAAGGGTAAGTTGAGCCCTAGGTACATTGGACCATACGAGGTGATTGAGCGTGTGGGTCCTGTTGCGTACAAGTTGAGGTTACCTCAAGAGTTGGAGAAGATTCATGATGTGTTTCATGTTTCTATGCTTCGGAAGTATAGATCGGATCCTTCGCATGTGATGCCTGTGGAAGAAGTGGAATTGAATCCGGATTTGACCTATGATGAGGAACCGGTGAAGATTATGGATTCGGATAGCAAGGTTCTTCGTGGCAAAACCATTGAGTTGGTAAAGGTGTTGTGGAAGCATCGTGGTGTTGAGGAAGCCACGTGGGAACGGAAGAATGACATGCTGAAGCAGTTTCCTTATCTCTTTCCTTCAAGTAAATTTCGAGGACGAAATATCTTAAGGGGGGGAGAGTTGTAACGCCCCAATTTTGGGCTTAGAAGTTTTGGGTTCGGACCGGTTCTGCCGGAGTGCGGTTCTAATATATAAAGGTGAATTTAGGAAAGCCTAGTTCGGGTTGCATTAAAAATATGGAAAAATGTCTTAAAATCCTCTTTTATTATATAAAAGGGTGTGGTGAAATCAATTTTACAAAATGAGGTTTGGAAGTGTGACATTTTGGTTAGTGACCAAAATGTAACTTTCGAAAACTGTGAGACTGTTTTAAAAAGGATTGAAACTTTGAATCTTTAAGGAGCTATTTACCCAATGGGAGTTTCTCCAGATTTTTCTAAAGTATTAAATGATTAATTAATGGTTTTTAAATAAAAGAAAAGTGGAGGGAAGATATTTTGGTCATAACTAACTTTTCTCTCAAATCTTCCATTTTCATTTTCTCTCATCTTTTCTCTCAAACCAAACACCTTTTCTCCAGAGCTTCTCCCTCTGATTTTGTCACCTAAATAACTCATTTCAATCCTCTTTTGATCTTCAATCATCTCTTCAACAAAACCTTTGCATTTGCTAAGTGGATTTTCAAGAATTTGGTTCCATAAAGGGAGAAAACTCAAGTTTGGATGTAAGAACGTCCTTCTCCTCTAAACTCTAAGTTCTTTACTGAAATTCATAAGTTCTCAATCCTTAATTTGTGTTTTATAAAAGGTTTTAAGGTTGTGTTCTTAATCTTGGCTTTTAAATGCAAGATTTGGTTGATTTTTGGTTAAAATTCGTGTGATCTGTTTGGGCAGTGTTTTGAGGTGTCTTTTTGATGTTAAATGAATGTTAAATTGATGAGAAATTGAGGTTCAATCAATGCAATCCCGGATAGGTTGATTTTCCTAAGTTTAGCTTGAGTTCTTGCTTGTTTTTGGAGTGATCTTGATGATCTGTTATAGCTGGAGGTATAAGGGTGATGTTAGATCCTTTCTGGATGTTAATTGATGTTTAAAAATTATTTGATTTGATGGATCATGGCTGGGTAGTGTTGTGGAGTTGTTTGGATGCATTTTCGGTTGTGTTTGGTAGCCGAAAATGGAGTGTGGATGAGAGCAGCGAGTTTAGGGTCTTTCATTGAAGTTATTAATGCATGATGATGCATTAATCCTCTAATTTGATGTGTTTAAAACATGGGAGTCATCTTTGGATCCTAGTGGTGGTGATCCGGAAGCTTGATTGGTGTTTCGGCAAGTGGCGGAACAGAATCGGTGAGTGGATTTTGGTTTTCAGTTTTGAAACCAATGTTTTGAAGGTTTGGGAGCTTAGTTTAAGTCTAAGCAACTTAGCTAAGCTCAAGAGTAAGTTTTGAGAAAAACTCTCTTGGTGATGAACCATGGATTGGTTGTATGCAATGTGATTTGTTTGCATGTTTTAAATCCTGTTTTGAAAGCATATTTAGCATGTTTATTTGCTGAGATTATAAGCCATGTGTTGAAGGATGCTCAAGGTAAGAGATCCTTGTTTTTTGAACATTGTTAAATGTGGTTTGATGCTTAAAGATGCATGATGTTTATGGCTTTGTTAAATGCTTTAAAACAGTGGAATATTGTGGTTAATGATGCATATTGGCAAGTGATGGTTAAGGTCACAAAGGTGGTTAAAAGTCCTTGTGTGAGCCTTGTTTATTTAAGAACAACATGGTGGTTAAAAGTCCATGGTTGGTTCTTGGTTAAGATCACCAAGGTGGTTAAAATTCCTTGTGTGAGGCTTGTTATTTAAGAACAACATGGTGTTTAAAAGTCCATGGTTGGTTCTTGGTTAAGGTTACAAAGGTGGTTAAAATTCCTTGTGTAAGCCTTGTTACTTAAGAACTCCAAGGTGTTTAAAAGTCCTTGGGAGATTCTTGTTAAGGACACAAAGGTGTTTAAAAGTCCTTGTGTGGTCCTTGTCATGGTGTTTAAAAGTCCATGGATGATTCTTGTTAAGGACACAATGGTGTTTAAAAGTCCATGTGTGGTCCTTGGAAATTATAAGATCACAATGGTGTTTAAAAGTCCATGTGTGGTCCTTGGAAATTATAAGATCACAATGGTGTTTAAAAGTCCATGTGTGGATCTTATGTTGATGTATCACTTGTTGCCAATATGACATGATATGAACTTGAAGCATGAATTGCTTGTTTTAAATGCTTTAGTGCTTGTGCAAATGATGTTGAACTAAGGTTTATAAATATGTTTTATAAATGCATTATTGTGTGGTTTTAAATGAGCATTCCTCACTAAGCTTTTGCTTACGCTCTCTCTTTTCTTAAACCAATAATGTAGAGCATTGAAGTGCATTTTGGGGCAGCAAGGAAGCCAAGCATCCAAGTGAAGGTTTTAAGCTCATGTATGGTGAACATTTTCTCAAAACTATTAGCTTTTGGGTATTTGGCAATGGGGGACCTATGTTGTTGTTTTGGGAGATGTTTTGGACTCCCTAAGTTGGATTTATGATGTTGATAATGCTGGAACTTTTAATTGGCCTCTTGGTATGTGTTTTGGTGATTTGAGGATTTCATGGTTTGCCTTATAGGATGCTTGCCTATAGAATTGGGTTTTTCTTATTTTGATGCCATGTTGATGAATGGTTGGTGCAATTATGTTTCTTGTATGTTGAATGACTTGTTGGTAAAATTTGGTTGCATTTGGAGCATGTTAGATAGGTCAATTAAGTGTTAAACCAACAACTTTTCTGCAATCTGGGCAGCCTGTTTCGGAACAGGTGCTACCGTATCGGAACGGGGGCCTGAAATGGCCTGGGCGTTCCGAAACGGAAGGAACTGTTCCGGAACGGTTTGGCCTCTGCCAGGCCCTATTTCGGTACCAGTTTCGGAACGGTCCCGCGTTTCGGAACGGGTCTTCCCTGTTCCGAAACACTCGACCGTTGGGCACTGAAATTGTTGGTTATATGTTTTGAAATGTTGCATTTTAGTCCTGAACCTTGTTATTGCAATTGTTTGAGTTTGAGATGCCCGTTTGAGCTGAAATTTGGCAGAGAAGCATGAAAGATGATTAATTTCAAGTTGGTAACTTTAATTTGGGTTAATTCTTTATAATTTCCAGAATTTACAATTTGGTCCCTAAAGTCTTAATTTGTGCAATTGGGTCCCTGAATGTTCTCTGATGGTTATGATATTTGAATATGCTGATCGTATGATCATATCTAGGGATAATGTGCATCTAGACAAGTTTAAAAATAAAAAGGGTCGTTAATCAAGGTTGACTTTCGGGTTGACTTTCGTTTTCCCCGTGTAAACTTCTTAATTCGGTTCATCCATTTGGGCCGGGTTAAGGGGGTTACAAAAACAATAGGTAAATGAAATTAAAACCAAGTGCAATTAAAGGTTCAAAACTAGCACAATTCGAGAAAGAAATTCACTCCACTTACTTCTGAACTTATTAAAGCGTTTCAAGCTCTTACTACGTTCTCTAAACCTTTTCTAAAACGTTTCCACGTTGGAAAACCAAGTTCCACTCATCTACTCGCAAAACCACGCTTGCCGACGCAACTACCGATCTTTCGAAGCCTCCAAAAACACTTTGTTTGCTTCCAGATTATTATCCCTTGTTTTCAACACATCAAAACAAAGGTTCAATGCATTAAAATGCAACAAAAGCTCCAGCACTTGCAAGAAATCCCGCAGCCTTGGTCTAAAGCACCAAAACACCTATCCGAAACAACCAAAAACTCAATCGATTGACCTCAAACCTCAGCCCAACCATTACCCAACTCATCCAACACATTCTAAGTACTAATCAACATCCAAAAACAACCTAAAACTATCATGATACCTCGAGCAACTCGAAATCCTCAAGAACACCTCAAAAACTCACCCAAAAACACTTCAAAAAAAACTAAGGATCTCAAGAATTTCGTGATCTATATGAATAAGACTCCACTTCAACACCAAAAACCTTTCAAAACTCATTTTGAAACAATCTCAAACCAGCCAAATCAATCAAAATACGAAAATCACCCTTTAAACCAAATTTTCATTAAGATTTCAAGAATTTATTAATCTAACAACAAAACATCGATCCAAATTAGTATTAAAGAGTCAAATATCTTGTAAATTTCATTAAAGAACTTAGCTAAGAGAGATAGCACGAAAATTACCTCCAATCTTTTCTTCTCCTCTAATTGGGCAAGATTTGCTTGAAGAAACTTGAAGGAAAATGGAAGAAATCAATAAAGAAAAGATAAGAATTAAGAGAGGATTTGAGAGAAAAGGATTTCTGGAAAATTGAGAGAAAATGAGAAGTGTTTGGCTGTAGTGAAAGAGAGAAATGAAAAGCTCATCAAAAAATTTCATTAACCGATTAACTTTCTTTAATTAATTATGTAAAACATTTTTAATTGTTTAATAAACATTTAAAACACATGCCAAATTAGGGAAAAGGCATAATTTCCAAGTAGCACCCTAAAGATTCTAAGATTTTGACTCTTCTTGAAAAACACATTTTTCAACTTTTAAATCTTTACATTTTGGTCACCAACCAAAATATACAGTTTAGAAAACCTGTTTTGTAAAATTGATTTGACCAACCTCTTAAACATCATTTTATATGATTTTAGGAGTTTTTATCATATTTTTATCCCATCCCAAAACTTGATTTCCCTAAATCGTCTTTTAAATGGTTCGAACAATAGACACCGGTTTCACCGGCCCAACCCGACTTGTCAAAACATCTAAGCCCAAAATCGGGGCGTTGCAACTCTTCCCCACTTAAGAAATTTCGTCCACAAAATTTTGCCTGAAGGAGAAAGGCACGAAACTAACTCAACCTGCCCACCTTACATTCCCACGCAACGTCCCCAACTCCTCAATGCCATAATAATACTTTCACAAGCTCAATCGTCTTGCCACGAAGAACTCTACTACTCAAATCCAGAATTCTCACTAGTTCCTCATCATAGGACAAATCCGGATTCAACTCAATCTCCTCCACCAACATCATATGCGAAGGATCCGATCTATATCTCCGCAACATAGATACATGAAACACATCATGAATATTTTCCAACTCGGGAGGCAACCTCAACCGATAAGTCACCGGACCATGTAACGCCCCGGTTTTGGGCTTAGGAGTTTTGGGCGTTGACCGGTTGGTCAAAGTGTTGTTCGAATCTTAAGAGGTTAAATTAGGAAAGCCTAGTTCGGGTTGCATTAAAAATATGGAAAAATGTTCTAAAATCATCTTTTAATATAATTAAGTGAACTGTGAAATCAATTTTGGAAAATGAGTTTTGGAAGTGTGACATTTTGGCTAGTGACCAAAATGTAATTTTTGCAAGTTTGGTGGCTGTTTTATAAAGGGTTGGAACTTTGAATCTTTAAGGAGCTATTAATCCAAAAGTGATTTCTCCAGATTTTTCTAAGATTTTATAAGCTATTTTCTGATTTTAAAGATATCAAAAAGGAGGGAAAAGCTCATTTGGCAATTTTCTCAACTAACTTCCCATTTTCTTTCTCTCATTTTCTCTCAAACCAAACACTACATTTCCAGAGATTTGTTTCTGATTTTCTCACCTAAATTCCTCCTTTCAACTCTCATTTGATTCCAAATCATTGTATCTTCAAAACCTCTTCAATTGCTACAAGTTTCAACAAGCATTTTGATTGCAAAAAGTGGAGAAACACAAGTTTGGAGGGGAGGCATCTTTGGATCCAAGATTGGTTGATCCGGAAGCTTGATTTGGTGCTTTGGCTTGAAGCAAAGTGGAAATTGGTGAGTGGATTTGTGGAAATTGGATTTTCAGCTTTAAAACCAAGGTTTGAAGGTTTTGGGAGCTTAGTTTAAGTCTAAACAACTTTGCTAAGCTCAAGTGTAATTTTTCGGATTTTCTCTCTAGTGGTGGCCATGACTTGATGTGTTGCAAAATGATGATTTGCATGTTTTTAATTACTGTTTTGAAAACATGTTTTAGCATGGATTTTGCTGATGATATAAGCCATATGTTGAAGGTAACTCTAGGTAGGAGTTCCTTGCTTTTGTACATTGAAATGATGTGGTTTGATGCTTTAAAATGCATGATGAAAATGGCTTGGTTAAATGCTTAAAAACAGTGGATTAAATGATGAATATGATGTATATTGGCAAGTGATGTTTTGAAAAGATTAAGGTCACTAAGGTGGTTAAAAGTCCTTGAGTGAGCCTTGTTACTTAAGATCATCAAGGTGGTTAAAAGTCCTTGGATGAGTCTTGTTGCGGACACTAAGGTTGTTAAAAGTCCTTAGGTGATCCATTCCATGGTGTTTAAAAGTCCATGGGGCCAAGGTGTTTAAAAGTCCTTGGGGCCAAGGTGTTTAAAAGTCCTTGGGGTGATTCAAGCATTGGACACAAAGGTGGTTAAAAGTCCTTGTGTGGTCCTTATTCATGGTGTTTAAAAGTCCATGGCCAAGGTGTTTAAAAGTCCTTGGGGCCAAGGTGTTTAAAAGTCCTTGGGGCCAAGGTGTTTAAAAGTCCTTGGGAAAGTTGTTGAACTTGTTTTAGGAAATGAAATGTATCACTTGAGCCAATATGACATGTTAAGTATATTATGAAGCATGAGATGCTTGTTTTAATGTTTATGTTGAAGCATGGGATTGCTTGTTTTAAGTATGCTTTTGAGCATGTGCAAGGATTGATTTCAAGCATGTTTATAAATGGTTTTAATTGCATTATTGAATTGTTTTTAATGAGCATGCCTCACTAAGCTTTTGCTTAGGCTCTCTACGTTTTCTTAATTCAATAATGCAGAGCATTAGAGTACCTTGAGGGGCAGCAAGAAAGGGCAAGCAATCAAGTTCAAGTGAAGCTCAAAGTATGGAAGGTTTTGTTAAACATTTAGCTTTTGTGTGATTTGGCAATGGGGGACCAATGTGTATGTTTTGGGAGGTGTTTGAGACTCCCTAAGTATGTTGAATGTTGTTGAGATTGCTGGTTTTGAATTGGAACCTTATATGCTTGTTTTGGAAATTTGATGTTTGAATAGCTAGCTTGTGTAGGAAGCATGCCTATAGAATTGGGGCTTTTTGCATGTGATGTTAGACTGATGTTATGATGGTTCCGATAAGTCTTAAATATGTTTAATTGCATGCTGGTAAAGTTTGGTGACATTTGGAGCATGTTTGAATGACCAATTGCATGATTTGGTATGCTTGTTTGCTGCAATCTGTGCAGGCGTTTCGGAACAGTATGCACCGTTTCGGAACGGGTGCCTTACACGAACCCAGGCGTCCGAAACGGTGTGCACCGTTTCGAAACGGTTTGGTCTCTGCCAAGGCCGTGTTTCGGAACGGTGTCGATCGGTTTCGGAACAGCCCGTGTTTCGGAACGGGGTTGATTAGTTTCGGAACGTCCGACCGTTAGGGGCTGACATTGGCAGTTTTATGTTTTGAATTGTTTGCGTTTTGGTCCTGAATCTTGTATGTTCAATTGTGTGAGCTTGGGAAGTCCTTTTGAGCTGAAATTTCACAGAGAAGCATGAAACCTGATTAATTTCAAGATGGTAACTTTAATTTGGGTTAAGACCTTTTAATTATCAGAAATTACAATTTGGTCCCTAAAGTTGTAATTTGTTCAATTGGATCCCTGTTTGATCTCTGATGTTTGTGATCTTTGAGTATGATGTTTGTGTGATCACAATTAGGATTAATGTGCATCTAGACAAGTTTAAAAAGAAAAAAAAGGGTCGTTAATCAAGGTTGACCTTCGGGTTGACTTTGGTTTTCCCCGTGTGACTTTCTTAATTCGGGTCAACCGTCTAGGCCGGGTTAAGGGGGTTACATTTGGTGGTATCAGAGCTGAGTTTGCGAGTAATTGGGAATGAATGTATGCATGATTGAAGTATGTGTAACCCCCTTAACCCGGTCTAGACGGTTGACCCGAATTAAGAAAGTCACACGGGGAAAACCAAAGTCAACCCGAAAGTCAACCTTGATTAACGACCCTTTTTTTTCTTTTTAATCTTATCTAGATGCATATTTAACCTATGTGTGATCATACAAACAACATAATAAAAGATCACAAACATCAGAGATCAAACAGGGACCCAATTGAACAAATTACAACATTAGGGACCAAATTGTAATTTCTGATAAATAAAAGGACTTAACCCAAATTGAAGTTACCCTCTTGAAATTAGTCAGGTTTCATGCTTCTCTGTGAAATTTCAACTCAAAAGGACATCCACAGCTCATGCAATTGATCATACAAGATTCGGGACCAAAACGTAAACAATTCAAAACATATAACTACCATGTCAGCCCCCCTAACGGTCGACCGTTCCGAAACAGGTTGACCCTGTTCCGAAACACGGGCCGTTCCGAAACGGGTTCCGGAACGTGGCTCGGCAGAGGCCAAACCGTTTCGAAACGGTGCACACCGTTTCGGACGCCTGGGTTCGTGTAAGGCACCCGTTCCAAAATGGTGCATACTGTTCCGAAACGCCTGCTCAGATTTCAGCAAACAAGCATACCAAATCATGCAATTGGTCATTCAAACATGCTCCAAACATCACCAAACTTTACCATCATGCAATTAAACATATATAAGACTTATAGGAACCAACAAAACAACAAACCAACATCATATGCAAAAAGCCCCAATTCAATGGTCATGCTTCCTACACAAGCTAGCCACTCAAGCATCAAACTTGCAAAACAAGCATATAAGGTTCAATCCAAAAACCAGCATTTTAAACATCACTCAACATACTTAGGGAGTCCCAAACACCTTCCAAATCATACACATTGGTCCCCCATTGCCAAAACATACAAAAGCTAAATGTTTAACAAAACCTTCCATACTTAGAGCTTTTCTTGAACTTGATTGCTTGCCCTTCCTTGCAGCCCCTTTAAGTACTCTAATGCTCTGCATTATTGAATTAAGAAAACGTAGAGAGCGTAAGCAAAAGCTTAGTGAGGCATGCTCATTAAAACAATTCAATAATGCAATTAAAACCATTTATAAATCATGCTTAAAACCAATCCTTGCACATGCTCAAAAGCATACTTTAAATCAAGCAATCACATGCTTCATATCATATATCAAAACAAGCATCTCATGCTTCTTACATACTTAACATGTCATATTGGCTCAAGTGATACATTTCATTTCATAAAACAAGTTCAACCAACTTTCCCAAGGACTTTTAAACACCTTGGCCCCAAAGACTTTTAAACACCTTGGCCATGGACTTTTGAACACCATGAATGAGGAACACACAAGGACTTTTAACCACCTTTGTGTCCAGTACTTGAATCACCCCAAGGACTTTTAAACACCTTGGCCCCAAGGACTTTTAAACACCTTGGCCCCATGGACTTTTAAACACCATGGAAAGGATCACCTAAGGACTTTTAACCACCTTAGTGTCCGCAACATGAACCATCCAAGGACTTTTAACCACCTTGATGTTCATAAGTAACAAGGCTCACTCAAGGACTTTTAACCACCTTAGTGACCTTAACATTTTCAAAACATCACTTGCCAATATACATCATAATCATCATTTAACCCACTGTTTTAAAGCATTTAATCCAAGCCAATTTCATCATGAATTTTAAAGCATTATTCCACATTTAAACAATGTATAAAAGCAAGGTACTCTCATCTAGAGTTACCTACAACATATGGCTTATATCATCAGCAAAATCCATGCTAAAACATGCTTTCAAAACAGTAATCAAAACATGCAAATCATCACTTTGCAAAACATCAAGTCATGGCCACCACTAGAGAGAAAATCCGAAAACTTACACTTGAGCTTAGCAAAGTTGTTTAGACTTAAACTAAGCTCCCAAAACCTTCAAACCTTGGTTTAAAAAGCTGGAAATCCAATTCCACAATTGCACTCACCAATTTCCACTTTGCTTCAAGCCAAAGCACCAAATCAAGCTTCCGAATCAACCAAACTTGAATCCAATGATGCTTCCCCTGTTTCAACACATCAAAGCAGATGATTAATGCATCATCATGCATTAATTGCTTCAATGAAAGCACCTAAACTCGCTGCTCTCATCCAACCTCCATTTTCGGCCACCAAACACAACCGAAAATGCATCCAAACCACTTCTAAACAAAGCCCAGCCATAAACCAACAAAACCTCACTTCCATTAACATCAATTAACATCTAAAAACAATCTATTAACAACCTTATACCTCCAGCAACACCAGATCACCAAGATCACCTCAAAAACTACCTTAAAACACAAGATAAACTTAGGAAACTCAACCTATCCGGGATTGCATCAATCAAAACTCAATTCCACATCATTTTAGAGATCATTTAACATCAAAAACAACTCTTAAAACACAGATTACACAGATCTAACGAAAATCACCAAAAATCATCAAAATCTTGCATAATAAGCCAAGATCCAATTCAACACTTTAAAACCTTTAATTAAACATCAATTTAGGATTGAAAACTTAGGAATTTCAGTAAAGAACTGATAGTTTAGAGGAGAAGGACGTTCTTACCTCCAAACTTGAGTTTCTCCTCTTTTTGGAATGAAAATCCTTGATGAAACTTGTAGAAATTGAAGAGGTTTTGAAGATACAATGATTAGGGATTAAATGAGAGTTGAAAGGAGGAATTTAGGTGATAAAATCAGAAACAAAACTCTGGAAATGGAGTGTTTGGGTTGAGAGAAAAAGAGTGAAAGAAAATGAGAAGTTAGTTGAGAAAATAGCAAAATGAGATTTCCCTCCTTTATGAAATCTTTAAAATCAGAATTATAACTCAAAATATCTTAGAAAAATCTGGAGAAACTCCCTTTGGGTAAATAGCTCCTTAAAGATTCAAAGTTTCAACCCTTTATAAAACAGCCACCAAACTTTCAAAAATTACATTTTGGTCACTAGCCAAAATGTCACCCTTCCAAAACTCATTTTCCAAAATTGATTTCACAGCTCACTTAATTATATTAAAAGATGATTTTAGAACATTTTTCCATATTTTTAATGCAACCCGAACTAGGCTTTCCTAATTTAACCCCTTAAGATTCGAACAGCACTTTGACCAACCGGTCAACGCCCAAAACTCCTAAGCCCAAAACCGGGGCGTTACAACTCTCCCCCCCTTTTAGAAATTTCGTCCTCGAAATTTACCTGAAGGAAAGAGATAAGGAAACTGCTTCAGCATGTCTTCCTTCCGCTCCCACGTGGCTTCCTCAACACCTCGATGCTTCCACAGCACCTTCACCAACTCAATGGTCTTGCCACGAAGAACCTTGCTATCTGAATCCAGAACCTTCACCGGTTCCTCATCATAGGTCAAATCCGGATTCAATTCCACTTCCTCCACAGGCATCACATGCGAAGGATCAGATCTATACTTCCTGAGCATAGAAACATGAAACACATCATGAATCTTCTCCAGCTCTTGAGGTAACCTCAACCGATACGCAACAGGACCCACTCGCTCAACAACCTCATACGGTCCAATGTACCGAGGGCTCAACTTACCCTTCCGGCCAAACCTCATCACCTTCTTCCAAGGCGAAACCTTCAAAAACTCACGATCACCCACCGCAAACTCTATCTCCTTACGCTTCAAATCCGCGTAAGACTTCTGCCGGTCAGAAGCAGCCTTCAACCGCTCACAAATGAGCTTCACCTTCTCGGTGGTTCCTTTCAACAAAGCCGGCATCGAAACCAACTTTTGACCAGTTTCAGCCCAACAAAGAGGAGTCCTACACTTCCTCCCATACAGAGCCTCATAAGGTGCCATCTGTATACTTGCCTGAAAACTGTTGTTATAAGCGAACTCAACCAAAGGCAGATGCTTCTCCCAAGAACCTTGGAACTCTATCACGCAACATCTCAACATATCCTCCAAAATCTGAATAACCCGCTCAGACTGACCATCCGACTGAGGATGATAGGATGTACTGAAATGCAACCTTGTACCCAGAGCTTGATGCAAACACTGCCAGAAACGCGATGTGAACCTCGGATCCCTATCCGACACAATCGACTTAGGCACACCATGCAGCCTCACTATCTCAGCAATGTACAACTCTGCCAGCTTATCCAAAGAGAACGTAGTATGCACAGGCAAGAAATGCGCACACTTCGTCAAGCGATCCACAACCACCCAAACAGAATTCTTCTTTGATGGAGACAAAGGTAAACCAGATACAAAATCCATGGTAACCCTCTCCCACTTCCATTCAGGGATTCTCAACGGTTGCAACAAACCAGAAGGAACCTGATGTTCAGCCTTAATTCGCTGACACACCAAACACTTGCTCACAAACTCCGCAACATCCTTCTTCAAACCCACCCAATAGTACTCATCACGAAGATCACGATACATCTTAGTACTACCAGGGTGCATAGCAAAAGGACTACTATGACCTTCAGTCAGAATAGCATGCCTCAACTCAGCATCAGCAGGCACTACTATCCGACTACCAAAACACAACACACCATCCTCATTAAAGCAGAAATCCGAAGGTCTACCCTCCGCGATATCCTGAACATGAGACACCAAGGAATCATCCAACAACTGCTTATCCTTGATCAACTGAACCAACAAAGGTTTCACTTGCAACTCAGCAACAAGACCACCATCTCGCGATATGCTCAAGCTAGCAAACATCGCCCTCAGCTCAACAGCTACCTTCCTACTCAAAGCATCCGCAACAACATTGGCCTTTCCAGGATGATACTCAATCGTCAAATCATAATCCTTGAGCAACTCCAACCAACGCCGCTGCCTAAGATTCAACTCTTTCTGAGACATCAGATACCTCAAACTCTTGTGATCCGTGTACACAGTACACTTCTCACCATACAGATAATGTCTCCAGATCTTCAGAGCAAAAACCACTGCAGCCAACTCAATGTCATGCGTAGGATAATTGCGCTCATGCACCTTCAACTGCCGCGACGCATAAGCCACAACCTTACCCTCTTGCATCAGCACACACCCCAAACCAACATAGGATGCATCACTGTAGACCACAAACTCTTTCCCTGATTCAGGCTAAATCAAGATAGGAGCTTGCGTCAAAGCCAACTTCAGCTTCTCAAAAGCTTGCTGCCTCGCCTCCGTCCACTCATACTTAACATCTTTCTGCAAAAGCTTCGTCAAAGGAGCAGCAATCTTGGAAAAACCATCCACAAACCTCCGATAGTATCCCGCCAAACCAAGGAAACTACGGACCTCCTGAACAGACTTAGGAACTTTCCAGTTCATCACCGCCTCGATCTTCTGAAGATCAACACGAATCCCCTCGGCCGAAACCACATGTCCAAGAAACACCACCTCTCTAAGCCAAAACTCACACTTGCTCAACTTAGCATAAAGCTGATTCTCCAACAAAGCTTGCAGCACAATCCTCAAATGCTCTTCGTGCTCCTCCTCCGTACGCGAGTACACAAGGATATCATCAATGAACACCACAACGAACTTGTCCAGGTATTCATGAAAAACACGATTCATCATGTCCATGAAAGCAGCAGGAGCATTTGTCAACCCAAACGGCATCACAAGGAACTCATAATGCCCATACCTTGTCCTGAAAGCTGTCTTAGGCACGTCCACATCCTTCACCTTCAACTGATAATACCCCGACCTCAAATCAATCTTAGAGAACACAGCAGCTCCCCGAAATTGATCAAAGAGATCATCAATCCTCGGCAAAGGATACCGATTCTTGATAGTCAACTTGTTCAGCTGACGGTAATCAATGCACATCCTCATAGTGCCATCTTTCTTCTTCACAAACAAGACAGGAGCACCCCAAGGCGACACACTCGGGCGGATGAAACCACGATCAAGCAGCTCTTGCAACTGCGTCTTCAGCTCCTTCAGCTCCTTAGGTGCCATTCTATAGGGAGTAATGGACACAGGAGTGGTATTTTCATACAACTCAATTCCAAACGCCACCTCATGATTAGGAGGTAAACCAGGCAACTCCTCAGGAAAAACATCAGGAAACTCCTTCACAACCCTGATATCCTGCACCCTCAACTCCTTAGAACAAGGATTCATCACAAAAGCCAGATAAGCCTCACAACCCTGCCTCAGCATCCTGCTCGCCTCCAAGGTAGAAACAACATTGGTAAGAAACTTCACATTCTCGCCAACAACAACAACTTCATAATCATCCGCAAGCTTAAGCGACACCCGCTTATTCTCACAATCCACAACAGCACGATGCTCAGCAAGCCAATCCATACCAAGGATCACATCAAAACCATAAAAGGGCAACTCCATAAGATCAACATGAAAGACATGTTCTTGAACAACCAAAGGACACCTTCTATACAGCTTACGAGTCACAACAGTTTCACCAAAAGAACTAGTGACTCTAACACCAACATCCAAAGACTCAACAGGCAAACCAAGCAGTTCAGCATGCTCACGCAAAATGTATGAATGAGTAGATCCAGAATCTATCAAAGAAAGCAATGACAAGGATTGCAAAGTAAAGGTACCTGCAATCACATCAGCATCATTCATTCCCTCGCGCTGAGCATACACTCTCGCCTGGCCTCCACCCTCAGGTTGAATAGCCACAACATGAGCTACTCCGCGACCACCTTCCTCACGCCTCTGAAAATTACCACGGCCGCGTCCACGACCTCTCTGCGGTGCTGCAACAACAGGAGCACGCTCTTGGCCACCAGCCAACCTCGGACAATCACGTCTCAAGTGGTCAGCAGAACCACAATTCCAGAACTCAAAACCAGCTGCAGCAACAGGAGCTTGCACCTCCCTTCCAGCACGAGGACAGTCACGCTTCAAGTGACCACGGGAACCACAAATCCAACAAGCACTAGGGTCAGCTCTAGCATTGCCACCCCTAGCAGGCGCACCTCCACCTCTCTTAGCTGAGGACTGAAACCTCTGATCGCGTCCCCTCTTGTTCCGTCCACCTCCGGAACTATACTCAGCAGCTCTCTTCCCAGAACTCGCTCCAGCACCCTTCGCAAACAAACTCAGATTCATCTCTATGTCCTTGGATCGACTAACCAACACATCAAAATCATTGTACTCAGCTGCCAACATGTAGGTCTTTACTTCCGTCACCAAGCCATAACGGAACCTTTCGCACCTCTCTCGCTCATCAGGTATCAGCTCCGGTGCATACTGACTGAGGCGTACGAACTGTACTTCATACTCAGCCACACTCATGTTCCCCTGGGTCAGAGACATGAATTCACGCTTTTTCTCATCCAGATATCTCACTCCCAGATATCTCCTCTTGAACGCATTCTGAAAGAATGTCCAAGTGATGTCAGCTTCAGCCATTCCAGAGATTGTGGTCGTCCACCACGTATAAGCATCGCCTTGCAGCAAAGACACAACACAACCCAACTTTTGCACATCAGTGCAACTCATCTGTCCCAAGACACGCTTGGTACTCTCTAGCCAAGCTTCCGACCTCTCAGCTGGCATACCCCTAAACTCAGTCCCACCAAGACTGCGTAGACGCTCTAAGGGTAGTCTAGCACCAGCATCTCCCTGATGCCCAGCTCCTTGAGCTCCAGCTACTGCTGCTCGAAAAGCACCTGCAATAGCTTGTACCAGCACAGACATGTCAGGCATCGCTTGCCCCTGACCAACCTCAGTTCCTGCAGCTCTAGCACCAGCTGCCTCAGCTCCAGCTCTTTCCCTCTCCGCACCACCACCACCAGGTGGAGGAGGGGGTAACACAGCACTACCAGTGTGCTCTTCATTCTCATTCTCGTTGGGAGCCGTAGCTCGCGCACTACCTCGTAACTCTCTACGTGGTGCCATACTTTTACCATGCAATCACAATACAAAATAAAACAAGTCAGGCCCAGCAAGGTAAGCAATTTCAAGTATTCAAGCTCAATCTCTTTCAAAATCAACATCATTTCTTTAGCTTTTGTTTGGCAATGGGTACCCTCATCATGCATCATCACAACATACATCTCAAAAACATCATCATTTCAAATCACTGAACATGCTTTCATTCAACAAGCATACAAGCCAAACCATGCTTCAATCATGCATAACAACATTCCCAATTACTCGAAAACTCAGCTCTGATACCACCAAATGTAACCCCCTTAACCCGGTCTAGACGGTTGACCCGAATTAAGAAAGTCACACGGGGAAAACCAAAGTCAACCCGAAAGTCAACCTTGATTAACGACCCTTTTTTTTTCTTTTTAATCTTATCTAGATGCATATTTAACCTATGTGTGATCATACAAACAACATACTAAAAGATCACAAACATCAGAGATCAAACAGGGACCCAATTGAACAAATTACAACATTAGGGACCAAATTGTAATTTCTGATAAATAAAAGGACTTAACCCAAATTGAAGTTACCCTCTTGAAATTAGTCAGGTTTCATGCTTCTCTGTGAAATTTCAACTCAAAAGGACATCCACAGCTCATGCAATTGATCATACAAGATTCGGGACCAAAACGTAAACAATTCAAAACATATAACTACCAATGTATAACACAACCAAAGAACAAGAATCATATATCAATGTCATATTAAATCTTGAATCAATTGATTCAAACATAGTATCATGTCATTTGTTTAATTCGAATAGGTATTTTTCCTTAATATCATGTTCAATTCATGTTGTCATGTAAAGTACAAGATCATATTATATCATTGATCACATTTTCATATAATTCAAATAGGGTCATTACCCATATCAATCATATCATTTCGTATAGCATGTAACCATATATCATTTCACCATTTCATTGATCATATAAAGTCTTATTGTATGTTTATTAAGTTTTTCCTTAGATGATTAAGTGGACTAGGTACTCTAGTCAATAGGTACCAAGTACCAACATATAACAGTAGATGCACAAGGCATCAAAGATCAGTAAATACACAATGTATCAAGGTGTCTAACTACACCATTCAACTTGTAACTTGAAACCGTAGATGATCAAAGCATCAATAGGTGACTAACCACCTTTAAATCAGTAGAGCTCAAACTCTAAGGCATTCCCTTCTACCTAAGGACCACTAGTGAACCAAAAAATTATTAAGTCTTTTAATTTCCAACATGAACGAACAAGTGTTTATCAATCACATTACAAGGTCATACAACATGGTTATGTTAACATTGCACTAGAATCGTTCAAGATCATTAACAACCAATTTTCAGCAAGCATATCATATCAATTCAATCTCGTTCTCATAAAAAACAGTAGCTAAATCTCATGCATAAGCTTATCTCATGAAGCTCAAATAACCAATACATCATAGCAAAACAAATAGATCATAACTATACTTAAATAGTACTAAACATGTAACATTTATTCATTTCCTTTAATCCTTCTTCCATTACCTATAAATTTACCAAACCTTTATTAGATTAATTCCATGCTTCATATTAATTCATCAAATAATCATAAAAACATTTGTTAGGATACTAATACTAACCCTATGATAACTACACTCACAATACTCCAAGCTAAGCTTGCTCCTTGATCTCTATGCCTTTGCCCTTTCTATTTGGTTGTCCAATCCTTGAATCTTCTAAGAATTCTTCACACTCTTGTTCTTAAACATTAAAAAAAACATATGCAAATCATAATAGAACTCATTTCAAGCATAAACATCCATTTATACAAGTTCAAACATCAAACATATGAAACTGTCCCTAAATCTGGCAGTTTGAGCATTAGGTCCATAACTTTTTAACCACAAATAAAAATTTCAATTTCTTTACCATTATAGAAAGCTTATTTACACATATTTAATTCTTTGTATGGCTCATATTTTTCCCATTTCTACATCAATACAGTTTAATATTTTAATACAAGACATTTACAGTGGCCTAATCTGTCCATTGTTTACAACATGTAACTTTAGTGACCATTTAACCAATGATCCATTACACATTTGATTCTTAGTTTTTAAAAACATTTAAACACATCTAATAACATTATTATCAAGTTCCAGTAACTTCAAAAACAGGTTATTAAGGTCCCTTAATTAATCATTTTTCCATAGTAGTCCAAACTATTCATTTAACCATATTATTGACTTTAAACACTAATTCCAAGTCATTAATCACCTTAAACACGATACTAACCATACATTACTAAGTTCCCCTATTTCATAAAAATTTCTCCAAATTTTATAATCATCAAAATAACTCCTAAATATTTCCAGAATTCAATTTTAATCTAGACAGTTTCCAGATTCATTTCGAAAGTCACCAGTTTAGTTCTAACAAATTTTCCAGTCATTCTAACATCATTTCCATTCTTGTAAGACCTCTATCATATAGTATTTTTCATCCTCTACAACATTTTCCTACAGAAAAGTTTCTAATTCGAATTTTAACATGGCTAAAAATCAATTTTAATCCAGAGTATATTCAAAGTGCGAAACTGGACCATTTTGTATCATAGTCTTCATGCATGCAAATTTCAAGCATTTTAATCATTTTAACTTGTTCTAACTGTTTATAACTCATCATTAAATATTTTTAAACATGAATTTCAACATATCACAACCAATACATCAACCAAATATCAACAAGAACATCATATAAGAGCATAGACATAATCGGTACTTATATAACAATATGCATGAACTTCTATTATTTATTACTCTTAAATTCCATCACATGCATCTAATTTTCTCTCACTATATTTCCAGAATTCAAGTGATTAAGTTTTCTCTCTCTTTTGTCTATGGTAATCGGTTCCAAAACAATGAAAAAGAAGGTGGAGAAATGGTGATAGCAACCCTTGAACAAGTGTTAATCCAACTTTTTAAAGTTGGTCGGTTGTCATTGTTTTATAATGACACATGGATTTCTTTATAGCCAAGTGAATTCCACTCACACATATAAGGTATTTAGCAGAGCAAGAAAACACACCTCAAGTAGCAATAGCTCTAACGTTGGGAAGAACGTCTCTCACGTTCGGATCTAGCTGAATCAAAACCTACAATATATACCCTATATTAATTAATACCTATCACTATGCCACCAACTAAAATAAAAAAATACTAATGTGAAATAACACTCACGTGCAATCCTCGTAGTATGTGTACGGTTAGTTCGTACAAGCAATGGAGGTGGCAGTTCGTCAGACTCACGGCCGGAAGAGCAATGCTCACCTTAATTACAAGAATAATCTTAATCATAATCCAATATTCAATCTCTTAAATTACTAATATAAAACCATATCATCCAGGTAAGGTCGATCGGACAGATCGGGTCGGTCAGCGGTTCAATTTGATTTAATTTGTTTAGACGAGTCAATACTAAAATACAAATTGGATGAGACATGGTTAACTTGGATCTAAAATTCATGTTAGAGGGATCCGGAATTGAATCAACGTTTCAGACTAATTCTCATAACACAATCCTATGAAAATTAATTATCTTAATTCTAAAATTAATATATATATATATATATATATATATATATATATATATTGGAGCAATAGCATATATATGAATATATATGCTTATAAAATCAAAACCATTAATATTAGCAAACTATATACATAATGTATCTATATATTATAAAGACTTTAATAACTAAAACTATCGAAACGGAGGTATTAAAATAATAATATGGTAATGATCTTAATAAGTAATATTGATATGACATTCGGTGGAGCAAAACGACAAGGAACATGGTTGTGGTTTCGTGCTTCGAAAACTGAGGCAGCAAGATAATTTTGGAGTCAAAGTACGGTTACTTGATGGCGATGGAAGAAGATGATCGTAATACTGGTTTGCACAAAGAGGAGCGGTGCAAAAGGAGGTTCAATGGAAAAAATGGAAATTGAGAGATGGATATTTGGTGAGGGTGCGGCTACAGGTAAAAGTGATAAAAAGAAGGGTTTGATAGTCGGTTTAAGGTATTTAATTACCTAGGTAAAGTATCACAATAAAAGTTTAGAGGAATTTTATTCTAAATCATAAGAAGGGTAAATTAAACGATTGATCCCTAAACTTCAAAGGGTTCTTAAAATTAATTCCAAATTTGCTCAAAATTATATCTTAGTCTTTTCCAAATTCTAGGGTTTTGAATTTAGGGTTTTTAAAATTAGGATTTTTAATTTAGGGCTAAAATTCGGGGTGTTACAATATTAGTTTCCAATTGCCAATACCATACAATGTTTAAATACGAGGTGGTAGAACCTTCCAATATGATGCATGATCAGCTCGGTTTAGTTTGAGAATAAGCTAAATCTAAGCTCTGATACCAAAATTGTAACACCTCTTGTCCTGGTTAGGAGCGAGAAGCGTTACGACGAGAAAAGGAACAAGCAAAACAAGAAATTACGGGGAAATTAAAATTTTTCTTTTCATTTAGAACTCAACTCTAATAATGGAATTGCTTATCTAGCAAGTTACTAAAGTCCATGTTAACTTTAAATACAAGCCAGTAAAGCTAAATTCGATCTAACCATTGATTTAATACACATTGATCAATTTTCAATTTCTAAACTCAAGACCTTGTTCTTATTGATTTTCTAGTCTTATTTACCTAGGATGTTTATTCAAATTAAGTGATCTTCAAGTTAATCCAAACATAATTATCATACAAGGTCGTTCGAATAGGGTCAAACTAAAATAGACTCATCTTATATGAATCTAACAAGTTCAGGCATTTAAGGTCAAAGCCATATTTTAATTCAATCGAGCTTATACATTTTAAAAATTTCTAATTGATTTAGAAACAAGTTAGTCTTACAAGCTTTAAGACCAATTTTGTCCTTATTCAAACTTATCTAACATGCAAGTTATTAGACCATTGAACTAAGCATAGACATTTAACTTTGTTTACATTTAACTTAGCTACTAACATTATCATCTAGCATTCGATTTCCATCCTAGGTTGGGTTCATAGTTACTATACATCCATTTCCATTTGATCAATCATAGACAATAAGATTAGTTAATCCATTTGACTTAGTTACCATCTTATACCTAGGTATTCAAATAGTGTCAAGGATTAGGATCATTTTTACTAAAATTCATTACCTAAATGCACAACCATTAGACCCTTAGATTCATTGAATTAACATGACAAATTCATTTAGATTAGTCTAAACTTCAAAGACATACAAGTTGGTTTCATGGTCCTATTCGAGTAGTCCAGTAATCAAGTTGTCTAGGATCAAACTAAACCAATTATTATCTTTAAGTCCTTAGTCAATTTGAAACAAGCAAGTTATTATCATGATTCAAATGCAAAATAGGTTTAGATCATTACCAAGTAATCACCTTATATACATATACATATCAAGAGTACTATTAAGGTCTTTACAAGACTTTATCAAGCTTTATACACATTTACAAAACACCCAATGCATGACCTATAGGACTTATACACAAATCTAGTAGCCACCATCTAGGAGTATATCATAATAGGTATAAAATCATACTCTAAGCCTGACCATCCTTGCTCCGGGTCCATGAAAGCTAACTTAAAAATCAAGCAGAGATTGAGATAACTTTTACCTGAGGTTTGGGAAGAAAGAAATACAAGAGTGGTAAGTACACAAGGTACTTAGTGAGGTAGTTCCTATTACAAACAAGTTTTCAAGGTTATTAGCTTTATAAATCTTATTTTCATTTTATACAAGTTTCACCTAGCTAGGCTTTAACTAAGGCAAAGTCAAGACCTAGCTAGTTTATCATGTACCAACCGAATATGCAAGCTTAAACACCCAAGGATTTATTTCAAGAAAGTACATTGAACAATCAAGCAAATAGCAAATTCACAATTTCAAGAAATCAAGAAAGCAATAGTAGCCATGTATCAAACAATTCAAGCAAAGAGATCACCATATCTCATTCGAATAGGATCATTTTAATCATGTAACTTCTCATTTAAGCAACGTGCAATATAAGATAGCCTTTACATCATTTAAATCATATAATTTAATTTCATTAAGAGATCAATAGCTTAATCAATGCTATTCATTCATTGATCAAGTTAGCATGTCTTATTACAAGCTTGTTAACTTTGTTTTTACCTTGGTAGATAGTAGGACTAGGTAATCAAGTCTTAAGCAGGTACACTAAGTACAAGAACAAGAAGGTGTCTGCTACACCACAAGAGGGTACACAAAGTACCTAGCAAGATGATACCCAAGGTATCTAACAAGAAGGTGTCGATAACACCAAACAAGCAGGTACATAAAGCACCAGAATAAGTCAAGCTCTATACTCTAAGGCATGTCGTTCTACCTATGACCGACTAGCAACCAAGAGCTTATTGAGTCTTTTATTTTCAAGCATTCACACCACAAGTGATTAAGCAATCAAGCATGATAAGGCAAGTTCATTTAAAGTCTCTAGATCATGTGAATCCTAGATCATTTTCTGGGTTATATAACATGAATTTCCAGCATACTCTCATTCAACATCAGCAAGCATCAATAATAATAAAACAAGGATCATATCAACCATTCGGAAAGAAACAATACCAAGCAATGGTACAAGCAGAAATTTCATGCTTCAAACTCACTAGTTACCATGTATCAATATCAATCCAATTATCAATTTTCCATTAGTCCATTCTTCCCTTAGGTTAGCTTACCAAATATAGATTATGTTCGTTTCATAGCATGTTCATTAAACAATAATATAGACATGAAAGGGTGGTTATGTAACAACCCAAATTTGGGCCTAGATGTTTTAGAGTCCGAATCGGACCGGTCAGAAAACAGTTCGAATCTTAAAGGGAGCTTTAGGGAACACCTAGTTCGGGATGATTTAAAAATATAGAAAAATATCTAAAAACCCTCATTTAATATATGATAGTTTATGGTGAAATCAATTTTACAAAATAAGGTTTGGAAATACTACATTTCGGTGTAGTGACCAAATCGCAGTTTTTGCAAAAGTTAAATAGTGACTTTTGTAAAGGATTGAAACTTTGAATCTTTAAGGAGCTAATTTTACCAAAATGTTTTATCAGATTTTTCCTTAATTTGGGTGATTTTATTAATGTTTTAATTAAAGGAAATGAAGGCTAATTAATTTAGAAACTACCTTTGACTATTCATAACTACTTTTCACAAATTTTCTCTCATTTCATTTTCTCTCAAATTCTTTTCAGCCAAATACATTCTCTCCAGAAATTATACTTTGATTTTCACTTCATTTGATGAGATTTCAATCTTCCTTTGATTCTTAATCAATTTCTCATTAAATCCTCTTGATTTCTACATTGGATTTTCAAGAAAACTTGCCCAAATCAAGGAGAAATCATCCATTAGAGGCAAGCTTCGTCCTTCTCCTCTAATGATCAGTTCTTTACTGAACTTCCCAAGTTATCAATCCTTTGTTAATGATTTTTGAGTGGTTTTAATGTTAGAAACAAGAAATTGTTTTAAAACTCAAGATTTTGGAAGAGATCTTGAAGATTTTCGTGGTGAATGATTGGGCTCTATTTTGAGGTGGTTTTCTAATGTTTTTGGATGTTAATTGATGTTACAAATGATGTCTTATCAATCAAATCCCGAATAGTTTTGGTTTCCTAAGTTTTGCTTGTTAGAATGATGGCTTTTGGGGTGATTTTGGTGTTCTGTCATAGCTGGAGGTATAAGGATGAGTTTGTAGTGGTTTTTTTATGTTAATTGATGTTTAGAAATGATTAGAAGTGATAGATCTTTGCTGCGTTTTGTTTTGGAAGAGTTTGGAGATGTTTCCGGTTGTGTTTGGTAGCCGAAATGAGGTGTGTGGGTAGAGCAGCGAGTTTAGGAGTGTGGATGATGATTTCAATGCATGATGATGTATTAATCCTCTGCTCTTATGTGTTAAAAACAGCGGGGACATCTTCATACGCCTTTGGTGTTGATCCAGGAGCCTAGATAGAGTTTCGGCGAGCAAGCGAAACGTAATCGGTGAGTGCGTATGGTTTTTGAAATCCTTGAAGGACAAAGAATCAAGGTTTGGCGATTTAGGAAAGGTTTGAAACACCTTCCTAGGTCCGAAAGTAAGTATTGGCTAGATTGCTCTCTTGAATGTGGTGGTTGCCCTTAAAATGTTTTTACATGCTCATGGTTTGAGATAGATGAATTCCTACTGTTTTTATGCATTTGTATAGCATGAGATGATGCTTGAAATGATTTCATGAAGTAACATGTTGCATGGTTGAGATTTGAGTTTTTTTTTTTAAAGCATGGCAAATGTTATGGTTTTGAAATGAGATGAGAATGTTTTGAGAATTGTTGCATGAAAAACAGTAGGTGAGATGATGTTTTGACATAATATATTGGCATAGATGTTGAGATACTTACCACATATAATTGATCGATCAATAGGATGAGAGTGCACTATAAACTAAAAATTTGTATGTGCTATTTGGTTAATCCAAAGGGAGAGAACCGATGATGGGCATTTCATTGGGTAGGACTTGGTGAAATACCCAAGCTTTGTGGCGATGAGAGATTCCGCCATGTGAGTACGGTGACGTGAGATTCCACCGGAAATTATTTTACTAGACGACTGAGTACGGTGATGGTAGATACCACCAGAAGTGTCTAGTGAGTTGTCCGCATATCCGAGTAATAATGAGATGTGAAATGCCAATATAAAATATGAAATGGATTTTGATTCACATGTACCTTTGATGAAATGATTTATGCTATGAGAAATGCATATGAGATTTGTATATGAAATGCTTTGGTGTTACAAGCATGAGTATAGCTTTGCCATGAGTTTTGCATTGGTTTAAATGCATAAGATAGAATGAAGGTACATGTGCTTTCAATGAGAAGTTTCTTTGAATGGTTTTCAAGCATGAGATAGAATGAGCATGTTGTTAAAAAGCTTTTGAGAAAGTGTTTTCAAGATATGCATTATTGTGTTGGTTTTCTGTAGAGCATGCCTGACTAAGCATTTGTGCTTACGCTCTCTTTTACCATTAATGCAGATAATTGAAGTGTTTCCGGGCATCAAGGAGGATAAGAACATCCAAGGAAGTACAAGCTCATGTATGGTGATGTTTTGATACACTTTAGTTTTGATATAATAGCAATGGGAAACCAAGGTTATATTTGGGAGATATGTTTGAACTCCCTAAGTTTGTGGCATGTTTATGTTGGAGTTTTTGGGTTGTAAATGGTCTTGAATGTTTGGTTTGAGGTTGGATTGCTTATATTGGTTTTGAGATTAGGGAGCATGCCTTTAGACTATGTGATTTTGTGTTTGATGCCATGCTTGTGCTAGAGAGTCCTAAATATGTTCCTTAATTGTGAAATGGTTTGCTGGTATGATTTGGGAATCTTTGAGGCATGTTCGAATGGGTTAAAGGGTGAAAAACTTGCTACATCTGCTATTTCTGCGCAAGGTGTATCGAAACACCCTCAATTGTTTCGAAAAGGGGCCTATAATGGTCTTAGTGTTTCAAAACGATTGAAGTTGTTTTGAAACAATTTGGCTACTGGAGTGCCCTGTTTCGGTACGGGTCTCGAAACATACCCGCGTACCGAAACGGTCAACACCGTTTCGATACATGTGTTTCGGTACGGTGGGTAGGCGTTCCGATACAGTTGACCGTTGGATGCTGATTTGAATTGCTTTGAGTTTTCATGCTTTACATTTTAGTCCTAAATGTTGTGGATGCGATTGGTTGAGCTTGGAATGTCTATTTAAGCTTAAACATGACAGAGAAGCATGTAACATAATTAGTTACTTATTGGGAATCCTAAAATCAATGAAGTATATCTAGTTTTCAAAAATTACAATTTGGTCCCTAAAAACATAAATTAAGCAATTGAGTCCCTAAATGATATCCGATCGTTGTGCCTTTCTCATTCATGATTCGTGAGTACTCACTTAAGCTTAATATGTATCTAGACAAGATTAAAATAAAAAAGGGTCGTTAATCAAGGTTGACTTTCGAGTTGACTTTGGTTTTCCCCGTGTAATCTTCGTAGTTCAGGTCAAACGTCTAGGCTGGGCTAAAGGGGTTACATTTGTTGGTATCAGAGCAAGGTTATCGAATAATTGGGGTTTGGTATGTGGTTGTTATATTTGTTTATGCATGATTGTATCTTTTCAGTAAAAGTTTGATGTATGACCAGTGATGTGTGATTAAGTTGAGATGATTTTTGTGATGCTATGCTATGTTTGGAGTGTGGTTGGCGATCCCATTTCCATATCAAAACTAATGAGGAGAATTGTTTTCGAAAATGAGCATGAGTACTTGGATTACTTACCTTGTTATGCCTAATTGTGTTTATTTCATTTTGTCAGTGCATTGTTTTTATTTTGGGGCCACGTAGAGAGCTGAGAATCAATACTAGATCTATGGCTGATAATGAGAATGCGGAGAATGTTGAGGATATACCTCCTCCTCCCCTTGGTGGACCACCCGGTGGTGGTGGAGCTGGGGTTGGTAATGCTGGTGTTGGTGCTTGGGTTTCTGGACCCGAGGGTGTGCAGGGGCAGGCTGCTCCTGATATGGCGGTGCTGATACAGGCTATTGTTGGAGCTTTCCAGGCAGCAGTATCTAGAGCTCATGGAGCTGCACCCCTGGATGGTGCTAATGTGAGATTGCCTTTGAAGCGTCTTCGCAGTCTAGGAGGGACTGAGTTCAGAGGCTTGTCTCCGGAAGGATCTGAGTCTTGGTTGGAGAGCACCAAGAGGATTCTGGGTCAGTGAACTGCAACAATGTGGAGAAGCTGGGTTGTATTGTGTCACTATTGCATGGTGATGCTTATATGTGGTGGAAGACCACTACCTCCGGGATGGAGGATGAGGAGGTGACTTGGATATTCTTCTTGAATGCTTTCAAGTGGAAGTATCTGGGAGTGTGTTACCTCGATGAAAAGAAGAGAGAGTTTATGTCTCTCATGCAAGGGAACATGTCTGTAGCTGAATATGACATTCAATTTGTTCGCCTTAGCCAGTATGCACCTGAGCTAATTTCTAATTAGCGGGAGAGATGCGAACGATTCCGTTATGGGCTGGTAGCGGATGTCAAGACCTATATGCTTGCAGCTGATTACACTGATTTCGATGTCTTGGTCACTATAGCCAAGGACATTGAATTGAATCTTGGTTTGGCGAGCCGAGCAGGTGGCTCTAGCTCGGGAAAGCGAGCTGTAGAACGCGATTATGGTAGATATCGCGAAAAGAGACAGAAGGATAGGAAGCCACACTATGATGCTAGACGTGGGGGTGGTAACCCTGGTAGAGGTCAGCAAGGACCTAATGCTTTCCTAAGGACTCCTGAGTATAATCGTTGTGGTAGAAGACATGGTGGTGAGTGTTGGGGTAACCTTGGGACATGCTGGAATTGTGGAAACCGAGGGCATTTAAAGAAAGATTGTCCTTAGCCGCTGAGAGAGGGATAAGCTCCGGTGAGAGCAACTTTGCCACAGAGAGGTCGTGGGCGCGGCCGTGGTAATTTTTAGCGTAGGGATGATGGTGGAAGGAATGTGGCACATGTTATGGCTGTTCAACGTGAGGGTGGCGGTCAAGATCGAGTGTATGCCCATCGTGAGGGAAGGAATGATACGGATGTGATCGCAAGTACCTTTACTTTGCAATCCTTGTCATTACCTTCTTTGATTGATTCTGGATCTACACACTCCTACATATTGCGTGAACATGCTCAAATGCTTGGTTTACCTATTGAGTCTTTGGATGTTGGTATGTGTGTGACTAGTTCCTTTGGTGAGACGGTTGTAAGAAGAAAGTTGTATAGGAGATGTCCCTTGAAGGTGAAAAATCATGTTTTTCTTGTTGATCTCGTGGAATTGTCATTCTATGGTTTTGATGTAATCCTTGGCATGGATTGGCTTGTTGAGCATAAAGTCGTTGTGGATTTAGAAAGCAAGCGAGTTTCGTTGAAA
Source organism: Hibiscus tridactylites (assembly GCA_958450335.1). NCBI lineage: Eukaryota > Viridiplantae > Streptophyta > Magnoliopsida > Malvales > Malvaceae > Hibiscus > Hibiscus tridactylites. The sequence goes on along the minus strand of OY288283.1, from coordinate 66,151,249 downwards.
CTTGCATATGATTCTGAGGTGCTGGTAATGGGTGAGAATGTGAAGTTTCTTGCCAATGTGGTGCTGTAATCACTAATTTTGTCCGGGGTGTTTAACCCGTTTTTTCTTCTTTTCTTAATGGGCTTTAATTATGTGGTTATCATTATTATCCTATTATGTTATTATTATTACTAAGTTATTATGTTATCATTAACACCTATTGCTTATATTATTATTAATATTATCTACCGCCTTATTATAGTACTATTATTATCTTATTATTATTATTATTATTATTATTAAATCTTTAAAAAACAAAACATTAAATAAAAGTCCAACATAATATAAATAAAAGCTCACAGTTATTCAATTTAAAGTCCATTATACATAATAAAAAGCCCAAAAATATTATTATACATATATTACGGCCCGTTTAGGCCCAAAAAATAAAACCTAATATGACCTGAAAAACCCTAATGTGCCTCTTATCTTGTGCAGCCGCCACCCATCCCCACCGTTAGATCTGGGATCCAGATCTAATGGTCCAAATCGATCAAGGAAGCAAAAACCCTAGAGCCCCTTCCTCAAACCTCAGCGTCGCACTATCCCCATCGTTCGATCTGGATCGAGATCAACGGCTGAGATCGAATAGAAGAAGTCTTCAGAACCTCCACGCGTCGCACGCACGACTCCCCAGCAGCCTACGCGCGGTGATCCGATTCCCACATGCGCGCGTGTAGATCACAACCAACCCATCAATGGCGCGCACGACTGGCCACGTCTCGTGCCTCTCTGGTCCCCTCCTCTCAAGGATCACATGCAACGGAAAACAACAAATGTCAGAGCCAAAGATGCAACCGAAATCAGAAATCCGAAACAAATTGCAACAAACATTTTCAGAGGCAATCAACAGAAATCGTACAAATCAACAACAATTTACAGCAATTTTACGCATTTTAGAAATAGAAAAATCTGTAATTTCGGGGCTATAAAAACCCGAGAAAGCAATGTAAAGAAGGGGTTTTTTTCGAGAGGATTTCTTAGAGAGAAAAAGTTGTAATAGAGGGATTCCATTCGAAAATTTCAGAGAGATATTGTAATCGAGCTTTCATATCAATACAACAAAAAAAAGAGTTTCATAAGGTATATCCTTTCATTTTCGTTTCGCATCAAGAACTAAAAAAAACAGTGGTTTAGGTTTTTTTTACCATTCGCATCTCTTCTTCTCCCTTTCGTCCTTCACTCATCCTCGCCGACGATAAGCTCCGTGGCACTTCCTGAGGCCATGCATGTGAGCCGGTGAGGGAGTTTTTTTTTTGTTTCTTTTCAGTTCTAGTTTTAGGGTTTTGAAACAAAAGGGATTTCGAAAAGATCTTTTCTTATTTTGGTTTTGGTTTCTCGGAGGGAAAAGGGATTTTCTGGTTTTTGATTCGGAAAAGTTTTTTTTGTTTTTAGGTTTCCAGCGCTGGCAATGGCGACCGGAACCCTTGCGGCGCTGGAGAGGTGACAGAGGAGGGGGAGAAGCTCTCTCTCGGTTTTTAGGGTTAACTAAATAAAAAAAAGAGTTTAAATTTTTTTAAAACACCTTTTATAGTGTTTTAATAAATTATAACTGGTTTAATTCATTTTTAAGGGCTTCTGTGTCTTGCTATTTACACCTGCAAGGGTCTCCGTGTTTTTAAACCACGCCCGTGGTCCCTCGGTTTTGATAAATGTTTTCAATTACGTCCCGGTTCTCGTTTCAATTGATTTTCGGGTGGGGTAATTTCCGTTTTGGTCCCTCTGGTTTTTCGAGTCTTTTCAATCGAGTTCCGTTTTGCTTTTTCAATTAGTTTTCTTTTATGGTACTATTACCATTGTAGTCCCCGCCAGTTTGCTTTCTTTTACATGGCATTTTATTTTGGTTACATTACATTTTATAAATCATGCATATTACATTTTTTAATATGTTTATATCGAATATATATATTTTGCCATATTGCTCGTTTTTATTTAATGGAAATGTACGATATGTGGTATATTGCATGCCTCTTTTATGTGTGTTCTTTAGCCTTTTTATGACATTCGAATATATGTGACATGCACTTTAAATTGCCATTCACGTGACCCTATAATGTTTAGAATTGCATAATAATTAATTTTAACCATGAAAAGGAGATACCTATTAATTCGTGTATTCGGGTCGACTAGCCTAGCTTATTGGATGTCCCGCGAATATTCTGATTAATTCGAATCGTCTAATAGTAAATTCGTAATTAAAACAAACAAGACCATGACACCATATTTTATCTGCTTGCATCATGCATAAAGGTGACGTACGGGATTCGAACCCTAAACTAACACGACAGTCAGTCTTATATGATGTTAGTTTAGTCATTGGTCCGGTGTACCGTCATCTTTTTTAATTCAATGGTAAATTAATTCGATACCACCAATTTGAAAAAGCTCGTACGATTAAAGTTTAGTTTTCAATCAAGAACCCCTAATTAAAGTCTTTTTCAATTTCGAATAATTTCCATCAATTAAAAGCAACAATTGTTTTGGTACCCATTTCCGGGCGTGATGGGGGTGCTAACCCTTCCCCACACGTAACCAACTCTCGAACCCTTTCAAACGAATCTCTGGTTTAGTTTTTACGGTGTCTGGCCTACTTCAGTGGCCGGTGGTGACTCCAACCGAGAAAAAAAGATTTTTCCAAAAGGTTTTTTCCCAAACCTGAATAGTATTTCCCAAAATTCGAATTAATTTTAAAATTCCCCCTTTTAAATTAAATGTTTTCAAAAAGGCGGGGACCCTTGCGGGAAAAAAAAAACCTTGTTACAGTCTGGCGGCTCCACTGGGGACACATTTTGTTTTTCAAAACAAAAAGAGAGTTAAGCCAAAGAAATAATTGTTGCCTTTAATGATGGAAATTTTTGAAATTTAATTCGAATTTAGCGAGATGGTTCTTCTTTGAAAATAAGACTTTAAGTACACGAGCTTTGATAATTGGTGGTCTTGAATTAATTCTTCATTTAATTTCAAATGAAACACCGACATGTGATGCATCACGCATTAGGCTCTATACCCGAGCTTCGTCCCTTAAGTGGGAGTGAAACACCGATACCCACGTGAGTCTCCCTCCACGGGTCGGTAATTCACTTCCGGAATCCACACCTTTGACATGTGAGCAGCCCTCCACGTCATTAGGTCGTGCTTTCCCCCGAACCGAAACCAATTTGCAAGCTTGTAATGGGCCATAATTGGGGCTTTTGCCACCTTAGTAGGTGTTAAAATAGGTTCGGGTACCCTTGTTAGAACCGAACCACGTGTGTGAGAATTTAAGAAGCCTAACCCAGTTAGAGCCATGCGGTTAACCGTAGAATTAGAATTCATGCTATTAGGTCTTGCATTGTTAATTTGCTTTAATGTGTTTCCTTTTGCTTGTTTTATTCAGTATTAATTATTGTTTATACTAACTCAGTTGTCTTCTTGTCTTATTTTGCTTATTTTTGCATATTTATCGCATTTTCATACGAAGTGTTGATTCGAGAACAGTCTAAAGTTGAAAAATTTCACAACGGGAGAAAAGAGTCCATAGCAACGAAGCTCCCGAAGCGCGCTAATTTAGAAAGAGGGGACGAGGAAACTTATTGAAAAAATTACCCTATATGTTTATTTTCTCGCCACGTTGTAACAAGATTTGATCTCCGTTGTGGAAAGTTGTTTAATGAGGATGTTCATCAAATCAACATTTCCTTGCATTCGATTTTGTGTTCTTTGCCTTCAATCATTTATTTCAGTTATGCATACACATTTCATGCATTACATCATTAAGTCTTGGAATTAATTGTTCGAGGTCATGACAACATTTGTCACTATCGAAGATTCCGCACCCACACTTTACTCGCCACCAAAGGAAGCATATGGAGGAGAGTTTTGCTGAGGTTGAAGCTGATTTGAGAGGTCAGTTAGAGCGATCCCAGCAAGAATTAAGGGACACCATCATCAAGTCCCAACAAGATATGATGACCGACATATCTCAGTTGCTGCAAGCCAATCTGAAAGGAAAGGGTGCTGTTGGAAACCCTAGTCAGGATAAGGGAGACCCTTCGTATTCCCTGGGTTTTGTCACCGATACCCCTAAGCCCTTGCAAGGAGCGGCTACCCAAGGAGATGGGGCAACATCACACCAGGCGGGCTACCCATGCTCCATTGGGTCTGATTTTGAATGTGGAAAATGTCGGGGGGATTTGGATGAGATTGAGAATTTTTAACAAGGTCAAGGCCGAGTTCTCAAACCAGCTAGAGGAGACCCGGAAAGACCTCGAGGAGAAGTTTCGAACTAAAGAGGGAGAAGAGGGGGCATACGGGATAAATGCCAGAGACCTCAGCTTGGTTTCGGATCTGATAATTCCGCCCAAGTTCAAGACGTCGGAGTTTGAGAAGTTCGACGGGACGACTTGCCTTAGTGCTCATATAACCATGTTTTGTAGAAAGATGACGGGTTTCATCGACAATGAGAAGTTGCTAATTCACTACTTCCAAGACAGTTTAGTGGGGCCCACGGTGAGGTGGTACAATCAATTGACTCGTGCTCAGATTAGGTCGTGGAAGGATTTGGCCAAGGCTTTCACCGATCAGTATAGGCACATAACTGGTATGGTCCCAAACCGACTCATGCTACAAGGTTTGGGGCAAAGGCAGAATGAAAGCCTCCGTGAATACGCCCATCGTTGGTGTGATGTGGCGGAACAGGTTCAACCCCCACTCCGTGAGATTGAGATCTCCCATATGTTTGTTGACACTTTGAAAGGAACCCTCTATGACTGCATGATAAGCAACCCTATCGGTAACTTCTCATATATGATTATGACCGGTGAGCGAATTGAAGCAGCTATCAAGAGTGGTAGGATTGATGGAGGCGAGAATGCCCGAAAGCAGTTCTAGAAGAAGGACCATGATGTGAACAACGTCGGTACTTACGAGGCTTCTAAGCACTTTACAGTCTCAGCGCCTCAAGCCGCAGTCAGGAATGCGCAAGGCTCGAACTGAAGAGAGAATAGGGCTCTAAGGAAGGAACAAGAGAGAATGACCTTCACCCCTCTACCTATATCGTACAAAGAGGTGTACAAGCACTTATACAAGGCTGATCTGGTTCGCCCGTATCATGTTACTCCCTTCCAGCCACCTTACCCTGCATGGTACGATGAGAAGGCACATTGTGAGTACCACGGCGGAGTACCAGGACACACAATAGAAAATTGCTTAGCATTCAAGAAGCTCGTGCAAAACATGATTAACACCGGGGTCCTCGAGTTAGAGAAGCCCAATGTGACCACCAACCCACTTCCGAAACATGAAGGTCGGGGCGTGAATGCCCTCGAAGTGGTAGATACGAAGAAGGTGAGGATAGAGGTGTCAGAAATCAGGTCCCCTCTGTGTTGGGTGTACGAACAACTGTGCGCAGCAGGCTTAATTGAGAAGGGTCTGGATGGGGCATGTGACAGCCATGAGTCATTTTGCGAGTACCATCAGACTAAGGGGCATGAGATTCAGAACTGTCCAGAATTCAAACAATTGGTTCAGGAAATGATGGACAATAAGGAGGTTGAGTTCCTCGAGGAAGCTTAAAGGGGTGGGATGGATGGCCAACTTAGTCAAGAGTTCTAATGCATCCAAGTTTGCTTTCATTTCATTGCATTTTAATCTTTCCTTGAAGTGATGTGTGAAATCAACCTTTGCTACCCTTTGCCCGAAGGTAGCAAAGATTTTTTGTAAGGGCCTCAGACTGCATGTTTTTAAATTTCAATGAAAGGATGCATTATGTTTCAATTGCATTTTCATTTTGTGTGTATATATTTTCCTATTGAGTCCCCGTATATCAATTGCACAAGGGACATTGGCCTTGACCCCAAAGGTTGACTTCGAGCCGCCTTTGTCTAGTGGAAATCGAAAGCTTTGAAGATGATGAATATGTGGCTTACACTCCAAGTTAATTTGGTCACCTGTTTAAACACACATAGAATTATGACCTTTGGGAGAATAACCGGAAATCTTTGTGCTAAAAGAAAAAATCTAGAATACTAAGCCTAACAATGTTCGAAGCCTGGTAATAGGCATTTTCGGATACGAGTGTGGAATTTTTGGGGCACTCCGCTTTAGCAAAAGACTAATAAGGTTGCTATGCACCATCCACTTTAGCTACATGAGTGATGGTAATATTCTCAAATCGTGACAATGTCGAGTAGCTCGATGTTTTGTTGTTTGCTCCATCATTTATTTCGAGCCAAAAGAATGTGATGAGTTGACTTCCCCAAAATTATAAAGAATTGATAAAGGCGAAGCCTATTGAAGGTAAATCTAATTGATTAAAAAGCTGAAATAACTCGGAGAGTATGTCACATTTTTAGACATTATCTCAGCTTTCGAAGTCTCCTAGACACATGATGGTTGAGGCAATCCTTGGTAAGCCATAACAGTGCCATTCGTGCACTTAATATTCAGGGTATTTAATCCAGCTTGATATAGCCATGATTTGAAAGAGAAAATTTTGTTTTTTTTTTTAAATACGTCTCATGTTGAATTTAGAAGATGCAATCTAAATATTTTTTTAACACAAATTAATTTCCCTTTGCTTCAAGGATAAAGTGTAGAATGTAATGTCATGAATACAAATGACGACTTGTCAATGGCCATGGTAAGGACAGTAGTAGATTTCTACAAACTATAGTTCAAGGAATGGAAGCAAATTTTTGTCGAAATGTTTCGATTGCTTCAGAAGATGAAATTGGACCTTGATGAACTTAAGAGAGAAGTTCAGGGATTTAGGGGCATGTGTTTCCCCCATTGTTGAGAAGAGGTGAAGTCTTCATGTTGAATTAAGACGAAGAGAATAATTTAGCACCCACTTTGAGAAGGGGGTAATGTTTTGAGAACGAGCACTACGAGAAGTGCTATGTCCAGTTTGACCAGCGAAAGTCAACATTTATCTTTCGAGAAGAGATTAAAAGATTGAGATTTGGCAAGTACGAAAGCCAAAAGAGGTTAAGAAGAAGAAGGTCAAGATGGACCAGTCTAAAATGAACTCCAGAAAAAGTTCAGGGACTTGGGGGCATGTGCTTCCCCCGTTGTTGAGAGAATAGAAAAATTGTCCCATTAAGTAAAGACGAAGAAAATGGTTGAGCACCTGGTTTGTATAGGAGGCAATGCTTTGAGAACATGCACTACGTCTATCCTAGCTAGTGAAAGTCAGTAGTTGTCTTCGAGAAGTGACCAAGAGATTGAGATTTGGCAAAGATGACAAAGCAAAAGAAGAAGAGACAAGAAGAAGGTCGAGATGGACCAACCCAAAGAGTGAAAGCGTCTGAGCAATTTTGATGTCATAATTCATGCATCACTTGTAGTTAGGCATCCCTAGGATTAGGGGCATGCTAACTCGCATCATCATATCATTTCACCTATTTTCGACAGGTATTTTAAAGATTTCCCCGTAAAAGGAAACCGGCCTATCTATTCAGGCTCTTGAAGAATAGAACCCGCCTATCCGTTCAGGCTCTCGGAGAATGGAACTCGCCTATCCGTTCAGGCTCTTGGAGAATGGAACCTGCCTATCCGTTCAGGCTCTTGGAGAATGGAACCCGCCTATCCGTTCATGCTCTTGGAGAATGGAACTCGCCTATCCGTTCAGGCTCTTGGAGAATGGAACCCGCCTATCCGTTCAGGCTCTCGGAGAATGGAACCTGCCTATCTGTTCGGGCTTTCGGAGAATAGAATCTGCCTATGCTTTTGGGCTTTCGGAGAATGGAACTCGCCTATCTATTCGGGCTGTAACCCCCTTAACCCGGTCTAGATGGTTGACCCGAATTAAGAAGATCACACGGGGAAAACCAAAGTCAACCCGAAAGTCAACCTTAATTAATGACCCTTTTTTTCCTTTAAAACTTGTCTAGATGCGTATTATCCCTAAACGTGACCATACAAACAGCATACTCAAAGATCATAACCATCAGAGAACATTCAGGGACCCAATTGCACAAAATACAACTTTAGGGACCAAAATGTAAATTCTGAAAATTATAAGGACCTAATCCAATTTAAAGTTACCAACTTGAAATTAATCATGTATCATGCTTCTCTGTCAAATTTCAGCTCAAACGGACATCTCAAACTCATACAATTGCATAAACGTGTTTCAGGACCAAAATGCAAACATTTCAGAACATATAACCAACAATTTCAGTGCCCAACGGTCGAGTGTTTCGGAACAGGGAAGACCCGTTCCGAAACGCGGGACCGTTCCGCAACAGGTTCCGAAACAGTGCCTGGCAGTGGCATATCCGTTCTGGAACAGTGCCTCTCGTTTCGGAACGCCCAGGCCATTTTAGGCCCCCGTTCCGATACGGTAGCACCTGTTCCGAAACAGGTTGCCCAGATTGCAGAAAATTTGCTGGTTTATCATGCAATTGACCTATCAAACATGCTCCAAACGCAACCAAACTTTACCATCAAGACATTCAACATACAAGGAACATAATTGCACCAACCAAACATCAACATGGCATCAAACATGAAAATCCCCAATTATATAGGCATGCTTCCTACTTTGAAAACCATTCAAGCATCAAAATACTAAATCCACTTCATAAAGGTCAAATACATGTTCCAACATTAATAACAACATATATCCAACTTAGGGAGTTCAAAACATCTCCCAAAACATCCACATAGGTCCCCCATTGCCAAAAGCCAAAAGCTAATAGTGTTTAAGAAACCTTCACCATACTTGAGCTTAGTTAACCACTTGGATGCTTGCCCTCCTTGCTGCCCTCAATGCACTTTAATGCTCTGCATTATTGGTTTAAGAAAAGAGAGAGAGCGTAAGCAAAGGCTTAGTGAGGAATGCTCATTTAAAACCATACAATAATGCATTTATAAAACACATTTATAAACCATTCTTCAAGCAACATTTATACATGCTCTTAAACATTTAAAACAAGCATTTCATGCTTCAAGTTCATATCATGTCATATTGGCAACAAGTGATACATTCCACATAAGATCCACACATGGACTTTTAAACACCATTGTGATCTTATACTTTCCAAGGACCACACATGGACTTTTAAACACCATTGTGTCCTTAACCCCATGGACTTTTAAACACCATGGCAAGGACCACACAAGGACTTTTAAACACCTTTGTGTCCTTAACAAGAATCTCCCAAGGACTTTTAAACACCTTGGAGTTCTTAAATAACAAGGCTTACACAAGGAATTTTAACCACCTTGAACCTTAACCAAGAACCAACCATGGACTTTTAAACACCATGTTGTTCTTAAAATTCACAAGATTCACACAAGGACTTTTAACCACCTTTGTGATCTTTGCCAAGAACCATCCAAGGACTTTTAAACACCTTGATGTTCTTAAATAAACAAGGCTCACACAAGGACTTTTAACCACCTTTGTGACCTTAAACATCACTTGCCAATATGCATCATTAACATCAATATTCCACTGTTTTAAAGCATTTAACAAAGCCATAAACATCATGCATTTTTAAGCATCAAACCACATTAAAACAATATTCAAAAACAAGGAACTCTTACCTTGAGCTTCCTTCAACACATGGCTTATAATCTCAGCAAATAAACATGCTAGATATGCTTTCAAAACAGATTTAAAATCATGCAAACAAACCACATTGCATACAACCATTCCATGGCCATCACTAAGAGAGTTTTTTCGAAAACTTACTCTTGAGCTTAGCTAAGTTGCTTAGACTTAAACTAAGCTCCCAAACCTTCAAAACACTGGTTTCAAAGCTGAAAACCAAGATCCACTCACTGATTCTATTTTGCCTCTTGCCGAAACACCAATCACGCTTCCGGATCACCACCACTTGGATCCAAAGATGACTCCCCTGTTTTAAACACATCAAAGCAGAGGATTAATGCATCATCATGCATTAATAGCTTCAATGAAAGCATCTAAACTCGCTGCTCTCATCCACACTCCATTTTCGGCTACCAAACACAACCGAAAATGCATCCAAACAACTCCACAACATAACCCAGCCAAGATCCATCAAATCTAAACATTCTTAAACATCATTTAACATCCAAAAAGGATCTAACATCATCCTTATACCTCCAGCTATAACAGATCCACAAGATCACTCCAAAAACAACCAAGAACACAAGCTAAACTTAGGAAATTCAACCTATCCGGGATTGCATTAATTAAAACTCAATTTCTCATCAATTTAACATTCATTTAACATCAAATTGACACCTTAAAACACTGCCCAAACAGATCATACGAAATTTCATCAAAAATCACCAAATCTTGCATTTAAAAGCCAAGATCAATAACACAACTTTAAAACCTTTTATAAAACACAATTTAAGGATTGAGAACTTAGGAATTTCAGTAAAGAACTGAGAGTTTAGAGGAGAAGGACGTTCTTACCTCCAAACTTGAGTTTCTCCCTTTTTAGAATCAAAAAGCTTGAAGATCCAATTAGCAAAAGCAAAGGATTTGATGAAGAGATGATTGAAGATCAAAAGGGAAATGAAATGAGTGATTTAAATGACAAAACCAGAGGGAAAAGTTCTGGAAAAAGATGTTTGGTTTGAGAGAAAAGATGAGAGAAAAGTGAAAATGGAAAATATGGAAAGTTAGTTGGAAATTCCAAAATATCTTCCCTCCTTTTAGTTTTATTTAAAAACCTTTAATTAATCATTTAATTATCTTAGAAAAATCTGGAGAAACTCCCATTGGGTAAATAGCTCCTTAAAGATTCAAAGTTTCAATCCTTTCCAAAACAGTCTCATAGTTTTCAAAAATTACATTTTGGTCACTAACCAAAATGTCACCCTTCCAAACCTCATTTTGCAAAATTGATTCCACTTTACTCTTATATATAATAAAAGAGGATTTTAGAACATTTTTCCATATTTTTAATGCAACCCGAACTAGGCTTTCCTAAATTCACTTTTATATATTCGAACCGCACTCCGACCGAACCGGTCCGAAACCCAAAACTCCTAAGCCCAAAACCGGGGCGTTACAACTCTCCCCCCCTTAAGAAATTTCGTCCTCGAAATTTACCTGAAGGAAAGAGATAAGGAAACTGCTTCAGCATGTCATCCTTCTGTTCCCACGTGGCTTCCTCAACACCACGATGCTTCCACAACACCTTTACCAACTCAATGGTCATGCCACGAAGAACCTTGCTATCCGAATCCAGAATCCTCACCGGTTCCTCATCATAGGTCAAATCCGGATTCAATTCCACTTCCTCCACAGGCATCACATGCGAAGGATCTGATATATACTTTCGGAGCATAGAAACATGAAACACATCATGAATCTTCTCCAACTCTTGAGGTAGCCTCAACTTGTACGCAACAGGACCCACACGCTCAATCACCTCGTATGGTCCAATGTACCTAGGGCTCAACTTACCCTTCCGGCCAAACCTCATCACCTTTTTCCAAGGCGAAACCTTCAAAAACACACGGTCACCCACCGCATACTCAATCTCCTTACGCTTCAAATCTGCGTAAGACTTTTGCCGATCAGAAGCTGCCCTCAAACGCTCACAAATGAGCTTCACCTTCTCGGTGGTTCCCTTCAACAAAGCTGGCATCGAAACCAACTTCTGACCCGTTTCAGCCCAACAAAGAGGAGTCCTACACTTCCTCCCGTACAAAGCCTCATAAGGTGCCATTTGAATACTTGCCTGATAATTATTGTTATAAGCAAACTCCACCAAAGGCAAATGCTTCTCCTAAGAGCCTTGGAACTCAATCACGCAGCACCTCAACATATCCTCCAAAATCTGGATAACACGCTCTGACTGACCATCCGACTGAGGATGATAGGATGTACTGAAATTCAACCGTGTACCCAAAGCTTGATGCAAACAATGCCAGAAACGCGATGTAAACCTCGGATCCCTATCCGACACAATCGACTTAGGCACACCATGCAGCCGCACAATCTCAGCAATGTACAGCTCCGCAAGCTTATCCAAAGAAAACATAGTATGCACATGCAAGAAATGCGCACACTTCGTCAGACGATCCACAATCACCCACACCGAATTCTTCTTCGATGGTGACAAAGGTAAACCAGATACAAAATCCATGGTAATCCTTTGCCACTTCCACTCAGGGATTCTCAACGGTTGCAACAACCCTGAAGGAACCTGATGCTCAGCCTTAACTCGCTGACACACCATACACTTGCTCACAAACTCAGCAACATCTTTCTTCAAGCCCACCCAATAGTACTCATCACGAAGATCACGATACATCTTAGTACTACCTGGGTGCATAGCAAAAGGACTACTATGACCTTCAGTCAAACTAGCACGCCTCAAATCCGCATCATTGGGCACTACTATCCTACTCCCAAAACACAACACACCATCATCATTAAAGCAGAAATCTGAAGGCCTACCCTCCGCGATATCCTGAACATGCGGCACCAAGGAATCATCCAGCAACTGCTTTTCCTTGATCAACTGAACCAAAGATGGTTTCACTTGCAACTCAGCCACAAGACCACCATCACGCGAAATACTCAAACTGGCAAACATAGCCCTCAGCTCAACAGCTACCTTCCTGCTCAAGGCATCCGCCACAACATTAGCTTTTCGAGGGTGATACTCAATCGTCAAATCATAATCCTTGAGCAACTCCACCCAACGCCGCTGCCTAAGATTCAACTCCTTCTGAGACATCAGATACCTCAAACTCTTGTGATCCGTGTACACAGTACACTTCTCACCATACAGATAATGTCTCCAGATCTTCAAAGCAAAAACCACTGCAGCCAACTCAATGTCATGCGTAGGATAATTGCGCTCATCCACCTTCAACTGCCGCGATGCATAATCCACCACCTTACCCTCTTGCATCAACACACATCCCAAACCAACATAGGACGCATCACTATAGACCACAAACTCTTTCCCTAATTCAGGTTGAACCAAGATAGGAGCTTGCGTCAAAGCTGCCTTCAGCTTCTCAAAAGCTTGTTGTCTCGCTTCTGTCCATTCATACTTAACATCCTTTTGCAACAACTTTGTCAAAGGTGCAGCAATCTTAGAAAACCCATCCACAAACCTCCGGTAGTATCCTGCCAAACCAAGGAAACTACAAACCTCATGAACAGACTTAGGAACCTTCCAATTCATCACCGCCTCAATCTTCTGAGGATCAACACGAATCCCCTCAGCAGAAACCACATGCCCAAGAAACACCACCTCCTTAAGCCAGAACTCACACTTACTCAGCTTAGCATAAAGCTGATTCGCCAACAAAGCTTGCAGCACAATCCTCAAATGCTCTTCATGCTCTTCCTCAGTACGCGAGTACACGAGGATATCATCAATGAACACCACTACAAACTTATCCAGGTATTCATGAAACACACGGTTCATCATGTCCATGAAAGCAGCATGAGCATTTGTCAAACCAAACGGCATCACAAGGAACTCGTAATGCCCATACCTTGTCTTGAAAGCTGTCTTAGGCACATCCACATCCTTCACCTTCAACTGATAATACCCTGACCTCAAGTCAATCTTAGAGAACACAGCAGCTCCCCGAAATTGATCAAAGATATCATCAATTCTCGGCAAAGGATACCGATTCTTGATAGTCAACTTGTTCAGCTGACGATAATCAATGCACATTCTCATAGTGCCATCCTTCTTCTTCACAAACAAGATCGGTGCACCCCAAGGTGACACACTCGGCCGAATGAACCCACGATCAAGCAACTCTTGCAACTGCGTCTTCAGCTCCTTCAGCTCCTTAGGTGCCATTCTATAAGGGGTAATGGACACAGGAGTTGTATTCTCATACAACTCAATTCCAAACTCCACTTCGTGATTAGGAGGTAACCCAGGCAACTCCTCAGGAAACACACCAGGAAACTCCCTCACAACCCTGATATCTTGCACACGCAACTCCTTAGAGCTAGGATTCATCACAAAAGCTAGATAAGCTTCACAACCTTGCCTCAGCATCCGGCTCGCCTCCAACGTAGACACTACATTGGCAAGAAACTTCACATTCTCGCCAACCACAACCACCTCATAATCATCTGCTAGCTTCAGCGAAACTCGCTTATTCTCACAATCCACTACCGCACGATGCTCAGCAAGACAATCCATACCAAGGATTACATCAAAACCATAGAAAGGCAAGTCCATAAAATCAACATGAAAAGCATGATCTTGAACAACCAAAGGACATCTCCTATACAGCTTTCGAGTCACGACAGTCTCACCAAAAGAACTAGTGACACGAACACCAACATCCAAAGACTCAACAGGCAAACCAAGCAATTCAGCATGCTCACGCAAAATGTATGAGTGCGTAGATCCAGAATCAATCAAGGAAAGCAATGGCAAGGATTGCAAAGTAAAAGTACCTGTGATCACATCCGCATCATTCCTTCCCTCCCGCTGTGCATACACCCTGGCTTGGCCACCACCCTCAGGCTGAATAGCCACAACATGAGCCACACCCTGACCACCTTCCTCTCTCCGCTGAAAATTACCACGGCCGCGCCCATGACCTCTCTGCGGTGCAGCAACAACAGGAGCACGGACTTGGCCACCAGCCAACATAGGACACTCTCTCCTCATGTGATCCGTAGATCCACAATTCCAGCACGCATTACCAGCTGCCGCAACAGGAGCTTGCACCTCCCTCACAGCTCGAGGACAATCACGTTTCATATGGCCTCCCGAACCACATATCCAACATGCACTCGGATCAACTCTCGCGTTGCCTCCCCGAGCAGGCGCACCACCACCTCGCTTAGCCGAGGACTGATACTTCTGATCACGTCCCCTCTTGTTTCGTCCACCACCGGAACTATACTCAGCTGCTCGCTTACCAGCACTTGACCCAGCACTCTTAGCAGACAAGCCCAAGTTCATCTCAATGTCCTTTGCTCGGCCCACCAGCACATCAAAATCATCATACTCAGTAGCCAGCACATACATCTTTACATCCGTTACCAAACCATAACGAAACCTTTCACACCTCTCCCGCTCATCCGGAACAAGCTCAGGTGCGTATTGACTGAGTCGAACAAACTGGACCTCATACTCAGCCACGGACATGCTCCCTTGGGTAAGAGACATGAACTCCCTCTTCTTTTCATCTAGGTACCTCACACCTAGATACCTTCTCTTGAACGCATTCTGAAAGAACGTCCAAGTTACACCAGCTTCCGCCATCCCAGCGATAGTGGTTGTCCACCACGTATAAGCATCATCTTGCAACAATGATACCACACAGCCGAGCTTTTGCACATCAGTGCAATTCATCTGACCCAAGATTCTCTTGGTACCCTCTAACCAAGATTCCGAACCTTCAGCTTACAAACCCCTGAACTCAGTCCCTCCCAGACTGCGTAAACATTCCAAGGGTAGTCTAACTCCAGCATCTCCCTGATGCACAGCTCCTTGAGCTCCAGCTACTGCTGCTTGAAAAGCTCCAGCAATAGCTTGTATCAACACCGTCATGTCAGGAACAGCTTGCCCCTGACCAGCCTCAGGTCCAGCGACCCCAGCACCAGCTGCAACTCCAGGTCTTTCACCCCCAGCTTCACCACCATCAGGTGGAGGCGGTAACACCGCACTTTCGACATTCTCTTCATTCTCATTCTCATTCTGAGCCGTAGCTCGCACATTACTCCTCAACTCTCTACGAGGTGCCATACTCTAACAATGCAATCACAATGCAAATAAACAAAGTCAGGCCCAGGAAGGTAAGCAATCCAAGTACTCAAGCTCATTTTCACTTAAAAACAACATCATTTCATTAGCTTTGATTTGGCAATGGGTACTCACAACATGCTTCACCACAACATAGATCTCAATTGCAACATATTCACAAACCACTCAACATGCTTTCACTCAATCAAGCATACAAGCATACATACTTCAATCATGCACACAATCATTCCCAATTACTCAAGAACTCAGCTCTGATACCACCAAATGTAACCCCCTTAACCCGGTCTAGACGGTTGACCCGAATTAAGAAGATCACACGGGGAAAACCAAAGTCAACCTGAAAGTCAACCTTGATTAACGACCCTTTTTTTTCTTTTAAACTTGTCTAGATGCGTATTATCCCTAAACGTGATCATAGAAACAACATACTCAAAGATCATAACCATCAGAGAACATTCAGGGACCCAATTGCACAAAATACAACTTTAGGGACCAAAAACCAACCATTGACTTTTAAACACCATGGCAAGGACCACGCAAGGACTTTTAAACACCTTTGTGTCCTTAACAAGAATCTCCCAAGGACTTTTAAACACCTTGGAGTTCTTAAATAACAAGGCTTACACAAGGAATTTTAACCACCTTGAACCTTAACCAAGAACCAACCATGGACTTTTAAACACCATGTTGTTCTTAAAATTCACAAGATTCACACAAGGACTTTTAACCACCTTTTTGATCTTAACCAAGAACCATCCAAGGACTTTTAAACACCTTGATGTTCTTAAATAAACAAGGCTCACACAAGGACTTTTAACCACCTTTGTGACCTTAACCATCACTTGCCAATATGCATCATTAACATCAATATTCCACCGTTTTAAAGCATTTAACAAAGCCATAAACATCATGCATTTTTAAGCATCAAACCACATTAAAACAATGTTCAAAAACAAGGAACACTTACCTTGAGCTTCCTTCAACACATGGCTTATAATCTCAGCAAATAAACATGCTAGATATGCTTTCAAAACAGATTTAAAATCATGCAAACAAACCACATTGCATACAATCATTCCATGGCCATCACCAAGAGAGTTTTTTCGAAAATTTACTCTTGAGCTTAGCTAAGTTGCTTAGACTTAAACTAAGCTCCCAAACCTTCAAAACACTGGTTTCAAAGCCGAAAACCAAGATCCGCTCACCGATTCCGTTTCGCCTCTTGCCGAAACACCAATCACGCTTCCGGATCACCACCACTTGGATCCAAAGATGACTCCCCTATTTTAAACACATCAAAGCAGAGGATTAATGCATCATCATGCATTAATAGCTTCAATGAAAGCATCTAAACTCGCTGCTCTCATCCACACTCCATTTTCGGCTACCAAACAAAACCGAAAATGCATCCAAACAACTCCACAACATAACCCAGCCAAGATCCATCAAATCTAAACATTCTTAAACATCATTTAACATCCAAAAAGGATCTAACATCATCCTTATACCTCCAGCTATAACAGATCCACAAGATCACTCCAAAAACAACCAAGAACACAAGCTAAACTTAAGAAATTCAACCTATCCGGGATTGCATTAATTAAAACTCAATTTCTCATCAATTTAACATTCATTTAACATCAAATTGACACCTTAAAACACTGCCCAAATAGATCATACGAAATTTCATCAAAAATCACCAAATCTTGCTTTTAAAAGCCAAGATCAATAACACAACTTTAAAACCTTTTATAAAACACAATTTAAGGATTGAGAACTTAGGAATTTCAGTAAAGAACTGAGAGTTTAGAGGAGAAGGACGTTCTTACCTCCAAACTTCAGTTTCTCCCTTTTTAGAATCAAAAAGCTTGAAGATCCAATTAGCAAAAGCAAAGGATTTGATGAAGAGATGATTGAAGATCAAAAGGGAAATGAAATGAGTGATTTAGATGACAAAACCAGAGGGAAAAGTTCTGGAAAAAGATGTTTGGTTTGAGAGAAAAGATGAGAGAAAAGTGAAAATGGAAAATATGGAATGTTAGTTGGAAATTCCAAAATATCTTCCCTCCTTTTAGTTTTATTTAAAAACCTTTAATTAATCATTTAATTATCTTAGAAAAATCTGGAGAAACTCCCATTGGGTAAATAGCTCCTTAAAGATTCAAAGTTTCAATCCTTTCTAAAACAGTCTCACAGTTTTCAAAAATTACATTTTGGTCACTAACCAAAATGTCACCCTTCCAAACCTCATTTTGCAAAATTGATTCCACTTTACTCTTATATATAATAAAATAGGATTTTAGAACATTTTTCGATATTTTTAATGCAACCCGAACTAGGCTTTCCTAAATTCACTTTTATATATTCGAACCGCACTCCGACCGAACCGGTCCGAAACCCAAAACTCCTAAGCCCAAAACCGGGGCGTTACACGGGCTTTCGGAGAATAGAACCTGCCTATCCGTTCGGGCACATGGAGATTGGGGCTTCTGTTAATTATCTGTTTGATCGGACGCCTCCGCGACCGTTGCATTTCCCCGTACTGACTTCCGAATCGCCAGTAGTTCAAGTGCATGGTGACTCGGAATCCAAACTGGGAAGTTGAACAAAATTGGTGCTTATGGCCTTTGTTTTATCCTTATTCTACAAGTATAAGCAAAGGTGGACAACTATAGTCACTAATTTTGTCCGGGGTGTTTAACCCGTTTTTTCTTCTTTTATTAATGGGCTTTAATTATATGGTGATTATCAAATAAAAGCTAAAAAAAGAGAGTATGTATACATTAATTAATGTTATTATTATTATTATTATTATTATTATTATTATTATCCTATTATGTTATTATTATTACTAAGTTATTATGTTATCATTAACACTTATTGCTTATATTATTATTAATATTATTAAATCTGAAAAAAAAAACCAAAACATTAAATAAAAGCCCAACATAATATAAATAAAAGCCCACAGTTATTCAATTTAAAGTCCATTATACATAATAAAAAGCCTAAAAATATTATTATACATATATTACGGCCCGTTTAGGCCCAAAAAATAAAACCTAATCTGATTTGAAAAACCCTAATGTGCCTCTTATCTTGTGCATCCGCCACCCATCCCCACCGTTAGATCTGGGATCCAGATCGATCAAGGAAGCAAAAACCCTAGAGGCGTGAATCGAAGAGTAGAGAAATCAAGATAGAGAGAATGGGCTGGTATTGAATTGCTCAGTAGTGCAGGTATTGCTGGGTCTAGGAAATCAAGTTCTGTCGTTGTCCTCGTCGCGACAGCACCTGTCGCGGCAGCAGTCCGTTGTTTGTCGCGACAACGAACACTCAACTCAGTAATTCAAGTTTGGCAAGAATCCCTACTGTGCCTTGGCCTATCCCTAGGTCCAAGTTTGTCGATGATCACGTCTTTGATGATACCTCCCGACGTGAATCGAAGGATGAACACCGATTTTGTTGAATTCTTCTTTAGCCACTTAACCTCGGCCTATCCCTAGGTCCGTGATAGTTCAACTATAAAATAGAGAACTCACACTTATTCCTTTCGTATACCTAACTCTCTCGATATTAAGTAAATAGATGACCTCACAATGCTCTCCCGATGCTCTTGCAATATGTTAATAACAAGAATAAGAGAACTTGAAGTATATTTTATTGAATTGAAAATTCCTAAGACAAAAACAACCCTTGCAACTACTTTACAAATCAACCTGTGGCCCTAAGGGGAATTTAGAACATGTTGAGGGAAGGAAAACGACTAGGGTTTTGGGAAGAAAGCTATAGAATAGGTGATGTCCTCCCTAGGTCGAAATAAATGCCCTTATATAAGCTTTGGGTCCAAGTTTTCTAAAATAGCAAGAATACAACTTTAAATTAAAGTACAATTCTAATAAAGACTAAATCTTCAAAGAATCTAACTTTAAACCGTCATCTTTCTTGCTTGGGATTTTCTCTCCTTGAACTTTGGGCTTGACATTCCTTTCGATTTGGGGCTTGGAAAAATATAGTAGTTTTACACGACAGACGGGCTGAATTTTCTCTATCTGTCGAGGTCCACTTTGCTTCTCCTCAAAATTGTTGTCGTCTTCTGCTGTCACGGCGGCAACCATGGCAACATCGTCCTCCTTGACTGCTCGTCTAGTTCCAGCTCTTCTACTTCACTACCCAATGCCTGCCTCTCCTATCTGCTACAGCAACAACCTATAAAAACAACCGTAAACTGACCTAAATGCAATAAATAATGCTTGAATGCGGCAGAAATATGGGGTAAATAATAGAACTTTTACACACTCAACACACCCCCAAACTCATGTTTTTGCTTGCCCTCAAGCAACTAAGACCTAAAAGAAAAATGAAATATTTTTGTTTTGGCTTAAAACAGTGAACTTTCCCTTACCCTTCGTTCGTTCCTTGTGACGGCAGCAACCTGTCGGATAATCTGGGATCTGTCCCGAGTCTCACTATAGTCCTCGTGCAGTGTGTGCATGCTTGTGAACAGTTATATGCCAAGACTCTCTTAGTTTCACTAGAATACTTCAGCTCTTAACTCAAATTTTTATACCAAAGTTTATCTTTTGAAGGCATTTTTTTCCATGCTCCTTTGATTTTTTTTTGACTCGATTTCTCTATTTTTTAAGCTAAAGTTTCACTAGAGCCAGTTTTAGGCACCTCTAGCTAACTTCCTAGAGCCAGTTTCGGTCACCTCTAGGGTTGTTGAGTCTCTTTTGCTAAACTTCTTTCTTATAGCCAGTGTTAGGCACCTCTAGGGGCTATTCAAGTGCTAAGCTTCCTATTCTAGTTTAATTAGAAGAGTTCTAAGCAGTATAACAGTCACAAAAAGTGTTTAAGTTTTCAGAACTATAGAAAGGCTCTAAACTTTTCCTAAAAACTATCCTAAAAGTATTGCCACGACAGAGCTATCACGGCAGGTAAGTTCAATTCACAGACTGGATCCTCCATTAATGGACTCCAAATTTTAAACTTAAACACTAAGTAAAGACACAAATTTTAAAACTAAGATGGACTCCATTAATGGAGGGTTGCCACCCCAAACTCGAGGGTTGCATTGCCCTCAATGTAAGTGACAAATAAAAACAAAGATAAAGCTGTACATCACAAAATATATAAGCAGGCAGCAAAAAGAAGTTAAGAACTTAAATTTTTAATCGTTGTCTTCGCTGCTGCTGCTGAGTCTGATCTGGCGGCGACCTCGAGCTTTCGGAGCTGGCTGGGGAACGGGGGAGTCAGATGTGTTCTTTGCTTTGGCCTCCCGTGGTGACTGGATCTTGGTTGGGGAGATATGAAGAGGTTGCTCAACAACCTGGACCTCAGAACTGCTGCTTCTGCTCTCGCCGCTGCTGTCACTACTGCTGCTGCTGGCTCTTGGCATGTTGTGTTTGTCCGCCATTCGCTTCTGCCTCTTCACCGGTGAGAACTCCTTCGAAAGATTCCTCTTAATAGAGGGTTCGTTGTCACTGGCGGCCCAAACAGAGGAGGATGAGAATCCGGCAATAAAGGCATCAAGCTTCTTCGATGCCATTCTACGTTTCGTGTCACGGGCAGATGGTTCAGCATGGGTGCTGCCGGCAGCTGTCGGGGCAGGTGATGGTGTTGAGGCGGCAGAGGGTCTCCATGGTGTGGCAGCAGGTGTTGGCGTGTGGGCAGGTGTAGTGACAGTAAAATAGTGTGCAGGAAATGTGGGGAAGACAACATCAGGGAAATTTAAAGAATTATGGATAAAGTTTACCGTAGAGGCATTAAATTCCCTGAGGAAGGTCATCAGACCAAGTTGTCGTTCCTCCATCTTCTGAATGGCAGCTAAGATCTGGGAGGAGGAGTCTGTCGGGGTGGCTGCTGCGACAGCTGGTTCAGTTTCTGGCTGCTCTGTCGTGTCTGCTGTTGTGGCAGCTAGGTCGAATGAAGACAGAGGAGTGGCAGCAGTCAGCTCCATAAGGCTGAGGATGTTCTTTTCAGTCCAACCTTTCCCTTGGACTTGCAGATGAGTGGCCACTTCTGGTACGCCATGGCCACGTCAGAGTGAGGTGATGAGGTACGGGAGGTAAAGGGGACCCGTCGGTCTGTGCACGCACTCCAAGATGCTCTCACGAATATAGCTGCCCACATTAATGGGCCTTTCATGTAAAATGGAGTGTATTAACGCTAACCTTGGTTGGTCGACTGTGGTGTTGTGGTACGATGGCATGATACGCTTTTTGATGAAGACATTCCATAACTTCACCTCCGGCAGCAGTTGGGTCCGCTTTACTGTCCGTGGATTCTTCCGGCTGGTGTTCTATTGAGTCCCCTCATCTGTCAACTCTGCCATGACAGCGTCATAGGCAGCATGGTCTAATGTGTTGAGGAATTGTTGGTGAGCATCGTCGTTGCTGCCAACGTAGAATCCGTACAATGTGTTAATGTACTCAGCTTCGAACGACACTTCTTTTCCTTGAACAATCACCACTGTCGCCGTCCTGCTGCTGATGGCAGCATAAAATTATCGTTCCAACATGACATTCATTTCTTCAGGCTGCTCAGCAAAAGTATGCCACTGTAGAGCTCGAACTTTCCGGGCTATGAACGGCTTTAGGCCCAGATTTTCCTCCTTCGAGGTCTAAATAAAGCCTCTCTCTTCCCACATATCTCTGATCGCAAAGGAGCATGGGGTGGTTGCTGTCGGTGAGGAACTGGAAGCAGCATTCTGTTGCGTGTAAAAGAGTCTATCACAATTGTAGTGCCACTGTACACGACGCAAGTAGTAAAGTGATACGAAGTATCGGATATCGTCTCCATAGGGACTGGGCTAATAGCTTCACCTTGAGTTACTGCACGAAAGTAAAGAAAATATTTAAGATGTTTGTCACGAAAATAATAAAAAGAACTTAAATAAAAGAGTAGTTAAATCAAGATAGAGAGAATGGGCTGGTATTGAATTGCTCAGTAGGGCAGGTATTGTCAAGTCTAGGAAATCCAGGTATGTCGTCGTCCCCGCCGCGGCAGCAGTCTGTTGATTGTCGCGGTGGAGAACACTCAACTCAGTACTTCAATTTTGGCAAGAATCCCTGTTCTACCTTGGCCTATCCCAAGGTCCAAGTCTGTGGATGATCACGTCTTTGATGATACCTCCCGGCGTGAATCGAAAGATGAACACCGATATTGATGAATTCTTCTTTAGCCACTTAACCTCATCCTATCCCTAGGTCCGAGATAGTTCAACTATAAACTAGATAACTTGCACTTATTCCTTTCGTATACTTAACTCTCCCGATGCTAAGTAAATAGATAACCTCACAATGCTCTCCCGATGCTCTTGCAAGATATTAATAACCAGAATAAGAGAACTTGAAGTTTATTTTATTGAATTGAAAATTCCAAAAACAAAACAACCCTTGCAACCACTTTACAAATCAACCTGTGGCCCTAAGGGGAAATTAGAACATGATGATGGAAGGAAAACGGCTAGGGTTTTGGGAAGAAAGCTAGAGAATAGGTGATATCCTCCCTAGGTCAAAATACATGCCCTTATATAGGCTTTGGGTCCAAGTTTTCTAAAATAGCAAGAATACAACTTTAAATTAAAGTACAATTCTAATAAAGACTAAATCTTCAAAGAATCTAACTTTAAGCCGTCATCTTTCTTGCTTGGGATTTTCTCTCCTTGAACTTTGGGCTTGACATTCCTTTCGATCTGGGGCTTGGAAAAATATAGGGATTTTACACGATAGACGGGCTGAATTTTCTCTATCTGTCGAGGTCCACTTTGCTTCTTCTCCTCAAAACTGTTGTCGTCCTCTGTTGTCACGGTGGAAACCATGGCAGCATCGTCCTCCTTGACTGCTCGTCCAGCTCCACCTCTTCTGCTTCACTGCCCAGCGCTTGCCCTTTCCGTCTGCTACAGCAACAACCTGCAAAAGCAACCAATTTCTGTAGAAACTGTGCCTTTTGATAAATTTGTGATGTTTAGCTGTAAACTGACCTAAATGCAATAAATAATGCTTGAATGCAGCAGAAATATGGGTTAAATAGGGGGTAAATAATAGAACTTTTACACACTCAACACACCTCCAAACTCAAGTTTTTGCTTGCCCTCAAGCAACTAAGACCTAAAAGAAAAATGAAATATTTTTTGTTTTGGCTTAAAACAGTGAACTTTCCCTTACCCTTCGTTCGTTCCCTTTCACGGCAGCAACCTGTCGGATAATCTAGGATCTGTCCGGAGTCTTACTATAGTCCTCGTGCAGTGTGTACATGCTTGTGAACAGTTAGATGCCATGACTCTCTTAGTTTCACTAGAATGTTTCAGCCCTTAACTCGAATTTTTATGCCAATGTTTATCTTTTGAAGGCATTTTTTATGCTCCTTTGATTTTTTTTTTGTTTTGACTCGATTTCTATTTTTCTATGCTAAAGTTTCACTAGAGCCAGTTTTAGGCACCTCTAGCTAACTTCCTAGAGCCAGTTTCGGGCACCTCTAGGGTTGTTGAGTCTCTTTTGCTAAACTTCTTTCCTAGAGCCAGTGTTAGGCACCTCTA
The DNA here is from genome assembly GCA_958450335.1 of Hibiscus tridactylites. Lineage (NCBI taxonomy): Eukaryota > Viridiplantae > Streptophyta > Magnoliopsida > Malvales > Malvaceae > Hibiscus > Hibiscus tridactylites. The sequence continues at coordinate 66,126,979 of OY288283.1, read as the reverse complement.
GGGGCTATTCAAGTGCTAAACTTCTTTCGGAGCTGGCTGGGGAACGGGGGAGGCAGATGTGTTCTTTGCTTTGGCCTCCCGTGGTAGGTGGATCCTGGTTGGGGATATGTGAGGAGGTTGCTCCACAACCTGGACTTCAGAGCTGCTGCTGCTGCTCTCGCTGCTACTGCTGTCACTGCTGTTGCTGCTCTCGTCGCTGCTGCTGTCACTGTTGCTGCTGCTGGCTCTTGGCATGTTATTTTTGTCTGCCATTCGCTTCTGCCTCTTCACCGGTGAGAATTCCTTTGACAGATTCCTCTTAATAGAGGGTTCATTGTCACTGGCGGCCCAAACGGAAGAGGATGAGAATTCGGCAATAAAGGCATCAAGCTCCTCCGATGCCATTCTTCGTTTCGTGCCACGGGCAGATGGCTCAGCACGGGTGCTGCCAGCGGCTGTCGGGGCAGGTGATGGCGTTGAGGCGGTAGAGGGTGTCCGTGGTGTGGCAGCAGGTGTAGGAGTTTGGGCAGGTGTAGTGACAGTGAAATAATGTGCAGGAAAGGTGGGGAAGACAGCATCTGGGAAATTTAAAGAAGTATGGATAAAGTTTACCGTAAAGGCAGTAAAATCATGATGAAGGTCATCAGCCCAAGCTGTCATTCCTCCATCTTCTGAATGGCAGCTAAGATCTGGGAGGAGGAGTCTGTCGGGGCGGCTGCTGCGGCAGCTGGTTCAGTGTCTGGCTGCTCTGTCGTGTCTGGTGTGGTGGCAGCTGGGTCAAATGACGACAGAGGAGTGGCAGCAGTTAGCTCCATAAGGCTGAGGATGTTCTTTTCAGCCCAACCTTTCCCTTGGACTCGCAGATCAGTGACTACTTCCAGTACGCCATGGCCATGACAGAGTGAGGTGATGAGGTACGGGAGGTAAAGGGGACTCGTCGGTCTATGTGCGCACTCCAAGCTGCTCTCACGAATATAGCTGCCCACGTTAATGGGTCTTTCATGTAAGATGGAGTGAATTAATGCGCTTTTTGATGAACACATTCCATAACTTCGCCTCCGGTAGTAGTTTGATCCGCTTTACTGTCCGTGGATTCTTTCGGCTAGTGTTCCATTGACTCCCCTCATCTGTCAGCTTTGCCATGACAGCGTCATAGGCTGCAGGGTTTAATGTGTTGAGGAACTGTTGGTGAGCGTCGTCGTTGTTGCCGACGTAGAATCCATACAATGTGTTAATGTACTCAGCTTCGAATGACACTTCTTTCCCTCGAGCAATCACCGCTGTCGCCGTCCTGTTGCTGATGGCAGCATAAAATTCTCGCACCAAAGTGACGTTCATTTCTTCAGGCTGCTCAGCAAAAGTTTGCCACCGTAGAGCTCGAACCTTCCGGGCTATGAACGGCTTTAGGCACAGATTTTCCTCCTTCAATGTGTAGATAAAGCCTCTCTCTTCCCACATATCTCTGAAAGCAAAGGAGCGTGTGGTGGTTGCTGTCGGTGTGGAACTGGAAGCAGCATTCCTACGAATTTTCCTAGAAGACATTTTTGCAAGGGTTGTGGAAATGAAAAATAAAAATGAAAGCAAGTAAAATCTAAAGGGAGCAAATTGGAAGAGTAGAAGTGAGTGACAAATGAAAAATGAAACAGGGTTATATAGAGAAGGATTTGCTGCCCGTTGAAGCTGTAACGGCAAGCGCGAATAATGGGGCCAGCTGTTATGCGTTAGCGTGTCTGACGCGTCTGTCACGCGTTTCCGTGTCTATTGCGCTTCTGTGACGTATTTCCGTGTATGTCGTGACAGCGTGTTGACAGCCTGTATTTTCCGCGTCTGTCGCGGCAGCTGTAACGACAGGCTTCAAATTTGGGCTTTGTTGGGCTGGTGGGCTGCGTTCACTTCTCCTGTTCTTCTTGACTCCTTTATTTCCTAAAAACAATAAAAATAAAAGCGTTATTCAAATAAAATAAATCTTATTTCCTAATAAATAATATGTAATAATAAAAATTAAAGATAAAAATAAAAATTAGGTTAAATTAGGAATGCCACGTGGGGCATCTCCTAACCACTTCCTGCATTCCTAGGGCTTCAGTCCCCTGATAATGCTTCAAGCGATGTCCGTTGACTTTGAATTGGTGCCCGTCTTTTAATGATCGGATTGTGATGGCACCATGGGGAAAAACCTGTACGACTTGGAACGGGCCTGACCATCTAGATTTCAGCTTCCCTGGGAAGAGTTTCAGTCTAGAATTGAATAGCAATACAAGCTGCCCTGGGCAGAACTGTCGTGGCAGCAACTTCTTGTCATGCCACTTCTTAGTTTTATCCTTGTAGATTCTTGCATTGTCATAGGCCATTGTCCGAATTTCTTCAATTTCGTTCAGGTCCAACAGCCTTTTCTGCCCTGCCTTGTCCAAGTCCATATTCACTGTCTTGATTGCCAGTATGCTCTGTGCTCTATCTCGATAGGTAGATGACATGTTTTCCCATAAATCAATCGGTATGGAGACATTCCCAATGGAGTTTTAAAAGCTGTCCTATATGCCCATAATGCATCATTAAGGAGTAAAGACCAATCTTTCCTAGTTGGCTTGACCATCTTCTCAAGAATGTTCTTAACTTCCCTGTTGGATATTTCAGCTTGTCCATTGGTCTGTGGGTGATATGCTGTTGCGATCCGATGCTTGACACCATACTTCTTCAAGGCATCAGCAATAAGCCTATTGTCGAAATGTCTCCCTTCATCACTGATAATCGCCTTAGGGATGCCAAACCTAGAAAAGATATTTTTGTGTAAAAATCTTTGGACTGTCTTGGCATCATTGTTTTGAGTTGCGATAGCTTCAACCCACTTAGAGACATAATCTACTGCTAGGAGGATGTATAGATACCCACATGAAGATGGAAAAGGTCCCATAAAATCAATCCCCCAAACGTCGAAAATCTCGACTTCTAGAATGTTCTGCACCGGCATCTCGTGTCTCCTTGAGATGTTTCATGTTCGTTGGAACTTGTCACAACTCTTGTAAAAGGTATGAGCATCTTTATTTATGACGGCCGATAAAAACCAGCATGTCCCAAGAAACTTCTAATACCCTTGACTGTGGTAGGCGACGGCAGCTTTTCGATCACTTCTATCTTGGCCCTGTCGACTTCTATCCCACGACAGCTAATCTTATGGCCAAGGACTATCCCTTCATCCACCATGAAGTGGCATTTTTCCCAATTCAAGACTAGATTTGCTTTTTCACATTTTTCGAGTACCTTTTGTAGGTTGCATAGGCAGCTGTCAAAATCGTCTCCAAAGACTGAAAAATCATCCATGAAAATCTCTAGGAAGTCCTCCACCATGTTAGAGAATATGGCCATCATGCACCTTTGGAAGTGGCGGGTGGATTGCATAATCCAAAAGGCATCCTCTTAAAAGCATACGTTCCGTAGGGGCATGTGAAAGTCGTCTTTTCTTGATCTTCCGGTGCGATAGCTATTTGATTGTAACCTGAATAACCATCAAGAAAACAATAGTAAGGTTTACCCGCTAGTCTATCAAGCATTTGATCAATAAAGGGTAAAGGAAAGTGGTCCTTTCGGGTAGCCTTGTTAAGCTTCTGGTAGTCCATACAAACCCTCCAACCGATCACAGTCCTGGTTGGGATTAATGTAACGCCCCGGTTTTGGGCTTAGGAGTTTTGAGCGTTGACCGGTTGGTCAAAGTGCTGTTCGAATCTAAAGAGGTGAATTTAGGAAAGCCTAGTTCGGGTTGCATTAAAAATATGGAAAAATGTTCTAAAATCATCTTTTAATATAATTAAGTGAACTGTGAAATCAATTTTGGAAAATGAGTTTTGGAAGTATGACATTTTGGCTAGTGACCAAAATGTAATTTTCGCAAGTTTGGTGGCTGTTTTATAAAGGGTTGAAACTTTGAATCTTTAAGGAGCTATTTACCCAAAGGGAGTTTCTCCAGATTTTTCTAAGATATTTTAAGTCTAAAATCTGATTTTAAAGGATATTAAAATTGGAGGGAAGCCATTTGGCTATTTTTGGATTTTGTAACCAACTTTGCTAAATTTTCTTTCTCTCATTTTCTCTCAACCCAAACACTACTTTTCCAGAGAATTGGTTCTGATTTCTTCACCTAAATCCCTCCTTTCAACTCTCATTTGATTCCTAATCATTGTATCTTCAAAACCTCTTCAATTCGTAATTGTTTCAACAAGGATTTTGATTGCAAAAAGAGGAGAAACTCAAGTTTGGAGGTAAGAACGTCCTTCTCCTCTAAACTATCAGTTATTTACTGAAATTCCTAAGTTTTCAATCCTTAATTGAAGTTTAATTAAAGGTTTTTAAGTGGTGAAATGGATCTTGGCTTATTATGCAAGATTTTGATGATTTTTGATGATTTTCGTTAGATCTGATTAATCTGTGATTTGAGAGGTGTTTTTGATGTTAAATGATCTCTAAATTGATAAGGAATTGAGTTTTGATTGATGCAATCCCGGATAGGTTGAGTTTCCTAAGTTTAGCTTGTGTTTCAAGGTTGTTTTTGAGGTGATCTTGGTGATCTGTTGTTGCTGGAGGTATAAGGATGTTATTAGGTTGTTTTTAGATGTGTTATGATATTTATGGAAGTGTGGTTTTGCTGGTTTATGGCTGGGCATGGTTTAGAAGTGGTTTGGATGCATTTTCGGTTGTGTTTGGTGGCCGGAAATGGAGGTTGGATGAGAGCAGCGAGTTTAGGTGCTTTCATTGAAGCAATTAATGCATGATGATGCATTAATCCTTTGCTTTGATGTGTTGAAACAGGGGAGGCATCTTTGGATCCAAGAGTTGTTGATCCGGAAGCTTGATTTGGTGCTTTGGCTTGAAGCAAAGTGGAAATCGGTGAGTGCGTTTGTGGAAATTGGGTTTTCAGCTTTTAAACCAAGGTTTGAAGGTTTTGGGAGCTTAGTTTAAGTCTAAACAACTTTACTAAGCTCAAGTGTAAGTTTTCGGAATTTCTCTCTAGTGGTGGCCATGATTTTGTTGTGATGCAAAATGGTGATTTGCATGTTTTAATTACTGTTTTGAAAGCATGTTTTAGCATGGTTTTTGCTGATGATGTAAGCCATATGTTGAAGGTAACTCTAGGTAGGAGTTCCTTGCTTTTTTACATTGATTAAATGTGGATTGATGCTTTTAAATGCATGATGAAAATGGCTTGGTTTAATGCTTAAAAACAGTGGATTAAATGATGAAAATGATGTATATTGGCAAGTGATGTTTTGAAAAGGTTAAGGTCACTAAGGTGGTTAAAAGTCCTTGAGTGAGCCTTGTTACTTAAGAACATCAAGGTGGTTAAAAGTCCTTGGATGATTCTTGTTGCGGACACTAAGGTGGTTAAAAGTCCTTAGGTGATCCTTTCTATGGTGTTTAAAAGTCCATGGGGCCATGGTGTTTAAAAGTCCATGGGGCCAAGGTGTTTAAAAGTCCTTGGGGCCAAGGTGTTTAAAAGTCCTTGGGGTGATTCAAGCTTTGGACACAAAGGTGGTTAAAAGTCCTTGTGTGGTCCTCATTCATGGTGTTTAAAAGTCCATGGCCAAGGTGTTTAAAAGTCCTTGGGGCCAAGGTGTTTAAAAGTCCTTGGGAAGTTGATGAACTTGTTTTAAGAAATGGAATGTATCACTTGAGCCAATATGACATGTTATGTTTATGTTGAAGCATGAGATTGCTTGTTTAAAGTATGCTTTTGAGCATGTGCAAAGGTTGATTTAATGCATGTTTTGTAAATGTTTTTAGTTGCATTATTGAATGGTTTTAAGAGCATTCCTCACTAAGCTTTTGCTTACGCTCTCTACGTTTTCTTAATTCAATAATGCAGAGCATTAGAGAACCTTGAGGGGCAGCAAGAAGGGCAAGAATTCAAGTACAAGTAAAGCTCAATGTATTGAAGGTTTTTGTTAAACATTTTAGCTTTTGGGTGATTTGGCAATGGGGGACCAATGTGTATGTTTTGGGAGGTGTTTGGAACTCCCTAAGTATGTTGAATGATGATTTGAATGCTGGTTTTTGGATTGGTTCATCATATGCTTGTTTTGGAAGTTTAGTGCTTGAATAGCTAGCTTGTGTAGGAAGCATGCCTATAGAATTGGGGCTTTTTGCATATGATGTCGTTTTGTTGATTTGATGATGCCTATAAGTCATATACCTGTTGAATTGCATGCTGGTAAAGTTTGGTGGCATTTGGAGCATGTTTGAATGATCTTTTGCATGTTTTGGAATGCCTTTTTCCTGCAATCTGTGCAGGCGTTTCGGAACAGTGTGCACCGTTTCGGAACGGGTGCCTTGAATGAACCCAGGCGTCCGAAACGGTATGCACCGTTTCGAAACGGTTTGGTCTCTGCCAAGGCCATGTTTCGGAACCCGTTGCAGAACGGCCCGTGTTTCGGAACGGGGTCTACCTGTTTCGGAACGGTCAACCGTTGGGGGCTGACATTGGCAGTTATATGTTTTGAATTGTTTGTGTTTTGGTCCTGAATCTTGTTTGTTCAATTGCATGAGCTTGGGAAGTCCTTTTGAGCTGAAATTTCACAGAAAAGCATGAAACCTGATTAATTTCAAGTTGGTAACTTTAATTTGGGTTAAGTCCTTTAATTTATCAGAAATTACAATTTGGTCCCTAAAGTTGTAATTTGTTCAATTGGGTCCCTGTTTGATCTCTGATGATTGTGATCTTTGAGTATGATGTTTGTGTGATCACAATTAGGACGAATGTGCATCTAGGCAAGATTAAAAAGAAAAAAAAAGGTCGTTAATCAAGGTTGACTTTCGGGTTGACTTTGGTTTTCCCCGTGTGACTTTCTTAATTCGGGTCAACCGTCTAGGCCGGGTTAAGGGGGTTACAATTAACTAATTGTTTTCGTTGGTCACCACGGTCATTCCTCATTTCTTGGGAACACATTACACCGGGCTCACCCATTTGCTATCCGAGATGGCGTAAATTATACCAACATCTAACCATTTGATTATATCTTTACGCACCACCTCTTTCATCGCATCGTTTAGCCGCCTTTGTGCATATATAGTCAGCTTACGATCATCCTCTAAAAGGATTTTATGCATACATAATGCCGGACTAATGCCTTGAATATCAGCTATCGTCCATCCAATTACCTTTTTGTGCTGCTGCAGCATCCCTATTAACTGTTGTTCCTGTTCCTGGATCAACTTGGAAGAGATGATTACGGGCAACGTATCATTTGAACCAAGAAAAGCATACTTTAGCTGCCCTGGCAGGGGCTTCATTTCTAAAACAGGGGGCTCAACAGTTGATGGCTTTTGGATTGCATGGTTATCCGAAGTGTAATTTAACGGTTCGAATAACATACCTGGACAATCACCTATCCAGTTTATCTCCTCCTGATCTTCAGTATCAGATGTATCAGCTTCTTAGGAGTTGCTGTCGTCGGTGCTCTAAGGAGAGTTAAGTATACGAAAGGAATAAGTGCAAGTTCTCTAGTTTATAGTTGAACTATCTCGGACCTAGGGATTGGACGTGGTTAAGTGGCTAAAGAAGAATTCATCAATATCGATGTTCATCTTTCGATTCACGCCGGGTGGTATCATCAAAGACGTGATCATCGATAGACTTGGACCTAGGGATAGGCCAAGGCACAGCAGGGATTCTTGCCAAACTTGAAGTACTGAGTTGAGTGTTCGCTGCCGCGACAATCAACGGACTGCCGCCGCGACGGGGACGACGACATACCTGGATTTCCTAGACTTGGCAATACCTGCCCTACTGAGCAATTCAATACCAGCCCATTCTCTCTATCTTGATTTCTCTACTCTTTTATTTAAGTTCTCTTTATTATTTTTGTGATAAACATCTTAAATATTTTCTTTACTTTCGTGAAGTAACTCAAGGTGAAGCTATTAGCCCAGTCCCTGTGGAGACGATATCCGATACTTCGTACCACTTTACTACTTGCGTCGTGTACACTTGCACTACAATTGCGATAGACTCTTTTACACGCAACAAGTTTTTGGTGCCGTTGCCGGGGACTGGCAACATAATTCTACCTTTTCTTTTACGGCACTTTTCGTTTTTTATTTTTATTTTCTGTTTTTCTTTGGTCTGTTCAACTTTTGCTTTTCACAAGGTTTCTTGTTTATGCGTAGATCGAGACGAGGAAAAGATCCTGAGTATCCATTAGATCCGGAAATCGAACGTTCATTCAATCTCAAGAACCGACTTCGTCACATACTAGCCAGGAACGAGTACCTTGAGGAACAGTTAGAAACGATGAACAACCAAGGGAACCCCATGGGTAACGACCCTCCTATTGGAGATGGAGCGGTTATACCTCCTGCCAACAACCTTGCTGCCGCTTCCAGACGACAATCCTGTCGTGACTACATGTTGAACGATCATTTAGAACTGGAAACCACGCTGCTGGATATAGATGTTGACAACTTCGAGCTGAAACCTGTTATGTTTAGCATGATCAACAATGTCGGTCAATTCAGTGGTGCTGCTACCGAGGATGCTAGGGAACATCTCAAAACGTTCCAGGAGATCTGTGGTTCGTTTAGACTACCAGGAGTTAATCTGGAGAACATTCAACTTTATTTCTTGATCGTTCACTCTCATGGTGAGTTCTCCTTTTTCCACATCAATCAGTGATCTTCCCGTGGCTAAGAAGGGTCGCCCCAGGATGATTGGTGCGTTTTCATCTGCTTCACAATCTAAAACAAGAAAGCCATCAGGAAATATAAATTTATCCAGTCTTACCAGAATATCTTCGATTTTTCCTTTCGGATGAACGTAAGAGTGGTCTGCCAACTGCAGAATTACTGTCGTGGGCCGAGCTTTTCCAATACCTAATTTATGAAAAACGGATTTTGGCATTAAATTAATACTAGCACCAAGATCACAAAGTGCCTTACCCACATATTTATCTCCGATTACATAAGGTTTGATGAAGCTCCCCGGATCCTTCTTTTTCTGGGGTGGCTGCCTATGAAGTATACTCATGCATCCTTCTATCATCTTAACTGTTTCAAATTCTCCAAGTTTAGATTTCTTTGACATGACATCCTTGAGAAATTTGGCATAACCGGGCATCTCTCTAACGGCGTCTAACAGCGGGATATTAATATGAACCTTCTTAAAAATATCATAAATATTTTTGAGCTGAGATTCTTGCTTCAATTGCTGTAACCGTTGAGGAAAAGGATGTGGGGGACGATAATCAACAATACGTCCTTCCCACTGCATACGAATATGAGGAGGTTTGGGTTCATCATTTTTCTCCTCTGTCGCTTCTGCTGTCGAAACAGGTTTATCGGCAGCAGGCTGTTTGTTACCTGTCGAGGCAGCTTCCTCGGCAGGTCTATCCAAGGCTGGTTTTTTCACTGTTTCAGCTTCCTTCTATGGCCCTAGTAATTTCTTCCCACTCCTAGTAGTAATGGCTTTACACTGCTCATGTGTGGGCTGCCTAGCATTTTCAGTATTGCTAGGAAATCCTCTAGTCTGCCTTGGGTTGATATGCTGGGAAACCTGAGCCTTTTGTGTCTCTAAAGATTTCAGAGTAGCTTCATGATTCGTCATCCGCATCTCTGTTTTATCCATGAATGTTTATGTCTTCTTAACAAACTGATTCATGTTCTCAATATAAGTACCTGTCTGAGACATAAAAGTAGCCAGAGTTTGTTCCAGTATACTGTTTGTGGCAGCTGGTGGCTGTTGTTGCTGCTGTTGCGGCTGCAGTTGCTGTCGAGTCAGCAATCTAGGTCCTCCATGATTCTGATTATTGTGTGCTTGAGGATTCAAGGCATTATTAGGATTACTCCAAGAAAACTTGGGATCCTTTCTCCAGCTGGGATTGTAGTTGTTGGAGTTGTAATTCTGCTTATAGTTTCCAACATACTTTCCCTCTTCTAACTGTATAGGACACTCATCCGAACTATGATTTCCCTCACAAATTTCACATACCTCTTCGACAGCGAATCCATGTTGTGCGTCATCGTTCAAGAGCTTTTTCATTGCCTTAGTAAGGTACGCCACCTGTGATTTCATCGTGATGTCGGCCTTATAATCCTTGACAGCTAGCAACCATTTACCCCCTCTTCTTGCTGTCGGAAACTGTTCCTCATTCTTAGCCAGATTTTTCAATACTTGCATTGCCTCGTCTGGGTCTTTGTCCAATAGTAATCTGTTTGCTGCTGAATCAATTCGAATACGAGTTTGTAAGTTGGCAGCATTATAAAACTTAGTTACTTGGTTCCAGACGGGGAATCCATGCATTGGGCAGTTCCGTAGAAGAGTGGTAAATCTATCCCAGGCCTCGTGCATCGACTCGTCATCTTCCTGTTGAAAAGTAGCAATTTCATTACGTAATCGCTCAGATAAATGTGAAGGTTTAAAACGAGATAAAAATTCACGAGACAAATCTACCCAAGTTCTAATTGAACCCGACGTAAGTTTATTCCACCAAGTCTTTGCTCTGTCCCTCAATGAATGGGGAAATAACCTAAGCCTCAGTATCTCCGGATTAACTCCTGGTAGTCTAAACGAACCACAGATCTCCTGGAACGTTTTGAGATGTTCCCTAGCATCCTCGGTAGCAGCACCACTGAATTGACCGGCATTGTTGATCATGCTAAACATAACAGGTTTCAGCTCGAAGTTGTCAACATCTATATCCGGCAGCGTGGTTTCCAGTTCTACATGATCGTTCAACATGTAGTCATGACAGGACCATCGTCCGGCAGCAGTAGCAGGGTTGTCGGCAGGAGGGTCGTTACCCAAGGGGTTCCCTTGGTTGTTCATCATTTCTAATTGTTCCTCAAGGTACTCGTTCCTGGCTAGTATGTGACGAAGTCGGTTCTTGAGATTGAATGAACGTTCAATTTCCGGATCTAATGGATACTCAGGATCTTCTCCTCTTCTCGATCTGCACATAAACAAGAAACCTTGTGAAAAGCAAAAGTTGAACAGACCAAAGAAAAACAGAAAATAAAAATAAAAAACGAAAAGTGCCGTAAAAGAAAAGGTAGAATTATGTTGCCAGTCCCCGACAACGGTGCCAAAAACTTGTTGCGTGTAAAAGAGTCAATCGCAATTGTAGTACAAGTGTACACGACGCAAGTAGTAAAGTTATATGAAGTATCGGATATCGTCTCCACAGGGACTGGGCTAATAGCTTCACCTTGATTTACTTCACGAAAGTAAAGAATATATTTAAGATGTTTGTCACGAAAATAATAAAGAGATCTTAAATAAAAGAGTAGAGAAATCAAGATAGACAGAAAGGGCTAGTATTGAATTGCTCAGTAAGGCAGGTATTGTCAAGTCTAGGAAATGCAGGTATGTCGTCGTCCCCGTCGCGGCAGCACCTGTCGCGGCAGCAGTCCGTTGATTGTCACGGCAGCGAACACTCAACTCAGTACTTCAAGTTTGGCAAGAATCCCTTATGTGCCTTGGCCTATCCCTAGGTCCAAGTCTATCGATGATCACGTCTTTGATGATACCTCCCGGCGTGAATCGAAAGATGAACATTTATATTGATGAATTCTTCTTTAGCCACTTAACCTCGTCCTATCCCTAAGTCCGAGATAGTTCAACTATAAACTAGAGAACTTGCACTTATTCCTTTGGGTCCAAGTTTTCTAATATAGCAAGAATACAACTTTAAATTAGGGTATAATTCTAATAAAGACTAAATCTTCAAAGAATCTAACTTTAAGCCGGCATCTTTCTTGCTTGGGATTTTTTCACCTTGAACTTTGGGCTTGACATTCCTTTCGATCTGGGGCTTGGAAAACTATAGTGATTTTACACGACAGACGGGATGAATTTTCTCTATCTGTCGAGGTCCACTTTGTTTCTTCTCCTCAAAACTGTTGTCGTCCTCTGCTGTCAAGGCGGCAACCATGGCAGCATCGTCCTCCTTGACTGCTCGTCCAGTTCCAGCTCTTCTACTTCACTGCCCAGCTCCTGCCCTTTCCATCTGCTACAGCAGGAACCTGCAAAAGCAACCAATTTCAGTAGAAACTGAGCCTTTTAATATATTTGTGATGTTTAACTGTAAAATGACCTAAATGCAATAAATAATGCTTGAATGCAGCAGAAATATGGGTTAAATAGGGGGTAAATAATAGAACTTTTACACACTCAACACATTCCTACGGGTTTTCCTAGAAGACATTTTTGCAAGGGTTGTGGAAATAAAAATGAAAGCAAGTAAAATCTAAAGGAAACAAGTAAGAAGAGTAGAAGTAAGTGAAAATGAAAAATGAAACGGGGTTATATGGAGAAGGATTTGCTGCCCGTTGAAGCTGTAACGGCAGGCACGAATAACGGGTCCAGCTGTTATGCGTTAGTGTGTCTGACGCGTCTGTCGTGACAGCGTGTTGATAGCCTGTATTTTCCACGTCTGTCGCAGCAGCTGTAACGACAGGCTTCAAAATTTGGGCTTGGGCTGGTGGATGGATGGTGGGCTAAGTTCACTTCTCCTGTTCTTCTCGACTCCTTGATTTCCTAAAAATAATAAAATAAAAACATTATTCAAAAAAATAAAGCTTATTTCCTAATAAATAATATGTAATAATAAAACTTAAAAATAAAAATTAGGTTAAATTAGGGATGCCAGGTGGGGCATCTCCTAAGGTAACCACTTCCTGCATTCTTGGGGCTTCAGTCCCCTAATAATGCTTTAAGCGCTCTCCATTGACTTTGAATTGGTGCCCGTGTTTTAATGATCGGATTGTGATGGCACCATGGGGAAAAACTTGTACGACTTGGAACGGGCCAGACCATCTAAATTTCAGCTTCCCTGGGAAGAGTTTCAGTCTAGAATTGAATATCAATACAAGCTACCATGGGCAGAACTGTCGTGGCAGAAACTTCTTGTCATGCCACTTCTTAGTTTTGTCTTTGTAGATTCTTGCATTGTCATAGGCCATTGTCCGGATTTCTTCGATTTCGTTCAGATCCAATAGCCTTTTCTGCCCTACCTTTTCCAAGTCCATATTCACTGCCTTGCTTGCCCAGTATGCTCTGTGCTCTATTTCGACAGGTAGATGACATGTTTTCCCATAAATCAATCGGTATGGAAACATTCCTAATGGAGTTTTAAAAGCTATCCTATAAGCCCATAATGCATCATTAAGGAGTAAAGACCAATCTTTCCTAGTTGGCTTGACCATCTTCTCAAGAATGTTATTAACTTCCCTGTTTGATATTTCAGCTTGTCCATTGGTCTGGGGGTGATATGCTGTTGCTATCCGATTCTTGACACCATACTTCTTTAAGGCAGCATCAATAACCCTGTTGTCGAAATGTCTCCCTTCATCACTGATAATTGCCTTAGGGATGACAAACCTAGAAAAGATATTTTTGTGTAAAAACCTTTGGACTGTCTTGGCATCATTCTTTTGAGTGGCGATAGCTTCAACCCACTTAGAGACATAATCTACTGCCAGGAGGATGTATAGATTCCCACATGAAGATGAGAATGATCCCAAAAAATCAATCCCCCAAACGTCGAAGATCTCCACTTCTAGAATGTTCTACAATGGCATCTGGTGTCTCCTTGAGATTTTTCCTGTCCGTTGGCACTTATCACAACTCTTGTAGAAGATTTGTGCATCTTTATACAGTGACGGCCAATAAAATCATGACTGAAGCACCTTGGCAGCAGTTTTGTTGCCTCCTAAGTGACCTCCATACTGTGAAGCATGGCAGTGATGAAGTATGTCTTCTTGCTCTTCCTGTGGTACACATCTCATTATAACCTGATCTGCACAAATTTTGAAAAGAAGAGGTTCATCCCAATAATAATGCTTAACATCATTTTGGAACCTCTTCTTGGCTTGATAATTAAGGTTAGAAGGAAATATTCCGCTAACTAAGAAATTAACGAAATCAGCATACCAGGGGAGTTCAGAAGACTTACCTGCCGCCATGGCTGTCGCGGCAGTGAATGCGGCAGCAAAGAGCTGCTCATCTGGGAAGGTCTCCAGTATTTTGTCTCATCAGTTGGTAGACTCTGTCCCTTCTCCAACCTCGACAAGTGATATGCCACTTGATTTTCTGTCCCCTTTTTGTCCTTGATTTCAAGGTCGAATTCTTGCAATAGCAGGATCCACCGTATCAATCGAGGCTTAGCATCCTTTTTCGCGAACAGATACTTCAAGGCAGAATGGTTTGTATGATCTATGACCTTCGTTCCAAGTATGTAAGAACGAAACTTGTCAATGGAGAATACCACAGCTAATAACTCCTTTTCTGTGGTGGTGTAGTTCACTTGGGCGTCATTCAGTGTCTTGCTGGCATAGTATATGACATGAAATAATTTATCTCTCCGCTGCCCAAGTGCTGCCCCGACAGCATAGTCACTAGCATCACACATAATCTTAAATGAATGTGTCCAGTCTGGTGGCTGTACTATTGGAGCTATTACCAGTTTTTCCTTCAGAACCTTGAAAGCTTTAGTACATTCATCGTTAAAGTCAAAGGGTCGGTTCTGCTCTAGAAGATGGCATAAGGGATTGGTGATTTTTGAAAAATTCGCAATGAATCTCCGATAAAAACCAACATGTCCTAAAAAACTTCTGATACCCTTGACTGTGGTGGGGGCGGCAGCTTTTCGATCACTTCTATCTTGGCCCTATCGACTTCTATGCCACGGCAGCTAATCTTATGGCCAAGGACTATCCCTTCATCCACCATAAAGTGGCATTTTTCCCTATTCAAAACTAGGTTTGCTTTTTCACATCTTTCGAGTACCTTTTGTAGGTTGCCTAGGCAGCTTTCAAAGTCGTCTCCAAACACTGAAAAATCATCCATAAAAATTTCTAGGAAGTCCACCATATTGGAGAATATAGCCATCATGCACCTTTGGAAGGTGGTGGGTGCATTGCATAATCCAAAAGGCATCCTTCTAAAAGCATAAGTTCCGTAGGGGCATGTGAATGTCGTCTTTTCTTGATCTTCCGGTGCGATAGCTATTTGATTGTACCCTGAATAACCATCAAGAAAACAATAGTAAGGTTTACCCGCTAATCTATCAAGCATTTGATCAATAAAGGGTAAAGGAAAGTGGTCCTTTCTGGTAGCTTTATTAAGCTTCCGATAGTCCATACAAACCCTCCAACCGGTCACAGTCCTCGTTGGGATTAACTCATTGTTTTCCTTGGTCACCACGGTCATTCCTCCTTTCTTGGGAACGCATTGCACCGGGCTCACCCATTTGCTGTCCGAGATGGCGTAAATTATACCAGCATCTAACCATTTGATTATCTCTTTACGTACCACCTCTTTCATTGCATGGTTTAGCCGCCTTTGAGCATCTATAGTCGGCTTATGATCATCCTCTAAAAGGATTTTATGCATACATAATGTCAGACTAATGCCTTGAATATCAGCTATCGTCCATCCAATTGCCTTTTTATGCTGCTGCAGCATCCCTATTAATTGTTGTTCTTGTTCCTGCATCAACTTAGAAGAGATGATTACGGGCAACGTATCATTTGAACCAAGAAAAACATATTTTAGCTGCTCTAGCAAGGATTTTAGTTCTAAAACAGGGGGCTCAACAGTTGATGGCTTTTGGATTGCATGCTTATCCGAAGTATAATTTAAAGGTACGAATAACTTACATGGACGATCGCCTATCCAGTTTACCTCCTTCTGATCTTCAGTATCAGATGTATCGGATTCTGAGGAGTTGTTGTCATGATAGTCCTGTAAGTGGCTGCCGAGGTAGCGACCAATTTTGATGTCGTGAGAGCCAGACCCGATGCAGGGTTGGTCAAGGGTAACTTCAGTGATAACCTTGCATTCCTCTTCCGCATCAGCGTGCTTTATAGCTTGGAGAACATTCAACTTTATCTCTTGATTGTTCACTCTCATGGTGAGTTCTCCTTTTTCCACATCAATCAGTGATCTTCCCGTTGCTAAGAAGGGTCGCCCCAGGATGATTGGTGCGTTTTCATCTGCTTCACAATCTAAAACAAGAAAGTCAGCAGGAAAAATAAATTTATCCACTCTTACCAGAATATCTTCGATTTTTCCTTTCGGATGAACGTAAGAGCGGTCTGCCAGCTGTAGAATTACTGTCGTGGGCCGAGCTTTTCCAATACCTAATTTCTGAAAAACAGATTTTGGCATTAAATTAATACTAGCACCAAGATCACAAAGTGCCTTACCCACATATTTATCTCCGATTACACAAGGTATGATGAAGCTCCCTGGATCTTTCTTTTTCTGGGGTGGCTGCCTATGAAGAATACTCATGCATCCTTCTATCATCTTAACCGTTTCAAACTTCCCAAGTTTAGATTTTTTCGACATGGCATCCTTGAGATATTTAGCGTAACCGGGCATCTCTCTAACGGCGTCCAACAGCGGGATATTAATATGAACCTGCTTAAAAATATCATAAATCTTTTTGAGCTGAGATTCTTGCTTCAATTGTTGTAACTGTTGAGGAAAAGGAGGTGGGGGACGATAATCAGCAATACGTCCTTCCAACTGCATACGAATTTGAGGAGGTTTGGGTTCATCATTTTTCTCCTCTGTCGCTTCTGCTGTCGTAACAGGTTCATCGGTAGCAAACTGTTTGTTACCTGTTGGGGCAGCTTCCTCGGCAGGTCTGTCCAAGGCTGCCTAGCATTTTCAGTATTGCTAGGAAATCCTCCAGTCTGCCTTGGATTGATATGCTGGGAAACCTGACCCATTTGTGTCTCTAAATATTTCAGAGTAGCTTCATGATTTGTCATCCACATCACTGTTTTATCCATGAATGTCTATGTCTTCTTGACAAACTGATTCATGTTCTCAATATAAGTTCATGTCTGAGACATAAAAGTAGCCAGAGTCTGTTCCAGTATACTGTTTGTGGCAGCTGGTGGCTGTTGCTACTGCTGCTGCGGCTACAGTTGCTGTCGAGTCAGCAATCTAGGTCCTCCCTAATTCTGATTATTATTTGCTTAAGGATTCAGGGCATTATTAGGATTACTCCAAGAAAACTTGGGATCCTTTCTCCAGCTTGGATTGTAGTTGTTGGAGTTGTAATTCTGCTTATAGTTTCCAACATACTTTCCCTCTTCTAACAGTATAGGACACTCATCCGAACTATGATTTCCCTCACAAATTTCACATACCTCTTCGACAGCGAATCCATGTTGTGCGTCATCATTCAAGAGCTTTTTCATTGCTTTAGTAAGGTATACCACCTGTGATTTCATCGTGTAGGACCCGTTTACCCCCCTCTTCTTGCTGTCGGAAACTGCTCCTCATTCTTAGCCAAATTTTTCAATACTTGCATAGCCTCATCTGGGTCTTTGTCCAGTAGTAATCTGTTTGCTGCTGAATCAATTCGAATATGAGTTTGTAAGTTGGCAGCATTATAAAACTTAGTTACCTGGTTCCAGACGGGGAATCCATGCATTGGGCAGTTCCGTAGAAGAGTGGTAAATCTTTCCCAGGCCTCGTGCATCGGCTCGTCATCTTCATGTTGAAAAGTAGCAATTTCGTTACGTAATCGCTCAAATAAGTGTGAAGTATTAAAACGAGATAAAAATTCACGAGACAAATCTGCCCAAGTTCTAATTGAACACGGCGTAAGTTTATTCCACCAAGTCTTTGCTCTGTCCCTCAATGAATGGGGAAATAACCGAAGCCTCAGTATCTCCGGATTAACTCTTGGTAGTCTAAAGGAACCACTGATTTCCTGGAACGTTTTCAGATGCTCCCTAGCATCCTCTGTAGCAGCACCACTGAATTGACCGACATTGTTGATCATGCTAAACATAACAAGTTTCAGCTCGAAGTTGTCCACATCTATATCCGACAGCGTGGTTTCCAGTTCTAAATGATCATTCAACATGTAGTCACGACATGACCGTCGTCCGGCAGCGGCAGCAGGGTTGCCGACAGGAGGTATGATCTCTCCATCTCCAATAGGAGGATCTTTACCCAGGGGGTTCCCTTGTTTGTTCATTATCTCTAATTGTTCCTCAAGGTATTCGTTCCTGGCTAGTATGTGACGAAGGCGATTCTTAAGATTGAAGGAACGTTCAATTTCTGGATCTAATGGATACTCAGGATCTTTTCCTCGTCTTGATTTGCGCATAAACAAGAAACCTTGTGAAAAGCAAGAGTTGAATCAAACCAAAGAAAAACAAAAATTAAAAATAAAAACGAAAAGTGCAGTAAAAGGAAAGGTAGAGTTATGTTGCCAATCCCCGACAACGGCGCCAAAAACTTGTTGCGCGTAAAAGAGTGTATCACAATTGTAGTGCAAGTGTACACGACGCAAGTAGTAAAGTGATACGAAGTATCGGATATCGTCTCCATAGGGACTGGGCTAATAGCTTCACCATGAATCACTGCACGAAAGTAAAGAAAATATTAGAGAAAGTTGTCACGAAAATAATAAAGAGAACTTAAATAAAAGAGTAGAGAAATCAAGATAGAGAGAATGGGCTTGTATTGAATTGCTTTGTAGTGCAGGTATTGTTGAGTCTAGGAAATCCAGTTCTATCGTCGTCCCCGTCGCGGCAGCACCTGTCGCGGCAGCAGTCCGTTGCTTGTCGTGGCAGCGAACACTCAACTCGGTACTTCAAGTTTGGCAAGAATCCCTGATGTACCTTGGCCTATCCCTAGGTCCAAGTCTGTCGATGATCACGTCTTTGATGATACCTCCTAGCGTAAATCGAAGGATGAACACCGATTTTGTTGAATTCTTCTTTAGCCACTTAACCTTTGCATATCCGTAGGTCCGAGATAGTTCAACTATAAACTAGACAACTCGCACTTATTCCTTTCGTATACCTAACTCTCCCGATATTAAGTAAATAGATAACCTCACAATGCTCTCCCAATGCTCTTGCAAGATGTTAATAACCAGAATAAAAGAACTTGAAGTTTATTTTATTGAATTGAAAATTCCTAAGGCAAAAATTACCCTTGCAACTACTTTACAAATCAACCCGTGGCCCTAAGGGGAATTCAGAACATGTTGAGGGAAGGAAAACGGCTAGGGTTTTGGGAAGAAAGCTAGAGAATAGGTGATGTCCTCCCTAGGTCGAAATACATGCCCTTATGTAGGCTTTGGGTCCAGGTTTTCTAAAATAGCAAGAATACAACTTTAAATTAAAGTACAATTCTAATAAAGATTAAATCTTCAAAGAATCTAACTTTAAGCCGTCATCTTTCTTGCTTGGGATTTTCTCTCCTTGAACTTTGGGCTTGACATTCCTTTCGATTTGGGGCTTGGAAAAATATAGTGGTTATACACGACAGACGGGCTGAATTTTCTCTATCTGTTGAGGTCCACTATGCTTCTTCTCCTCAAAACTGTTGTCGTCCTCTGCTGTCACGACGGCAACCATGGCAGCATTGTCCTCCTTGACTGCTCATCCAGTTCCAGCTCTTTTGATTCACTGCCCAGTGCCTGCCTCTCCTATCTGCTACAGCAGCAACCTACAAAAACAACCGATTTCAGTAGAAACTATGCCTTTTAATATATTTGTGATGTTTAACTGTAAACTGACCTAAATGCAATAAATAATGCTTGAATGCGTCAGAAATATGGGTTAAATAGGGGGTAAATAATAGAACTTTTACACACTCAACAGAAGTCTCTAGAACCTCCACGCGTCGCATGCGCGACTGCCCAGCAGCCTACGCGCGGTGATCTGATTCCCACACGTGCGCGAGTTGATCACATCCGACCCCTCAGCTTCTCTCGTGCACCGTTCGATCAATCCGAGACCGTCCGGATCCCATCAACGGCGCGCACGACCGGCCACGTCTTGTGCCTCTCCAGTCCCCTCCCCTCACGGATCACATGCAACGGAAAACAACAAATGTCAGAGCCAAAGATGCAACCGAAATCAGAAATCAGAAACAAATTGCAACAAACATTTTCAGAGGCAATCAACAATAATCGTACATATCAACAGCGATTTACAGCAATTTTACGCATTTTAGAAATAAAAAAATCTGTAATTTCGGGGCTATAAAAACCCTAGCAAGCAATGTAAAGAAGGGGGTTTTTTCGAGAGGATTTCATAGAGAGAAAAACTTTTAATAGAGGGATTCCATTCGAAAATTTCAGTGTAACCCCCTTAACCCGGCCTAGACGGTTGACCCGAATTAAGAAAGTCACACGGGGAAAACCAAAGTCAACCCGAAAGTCAACCTTGATTAACGACCCTTTTTTTTCTTTTTAAACTTGTCTAGAGGCATATTAATCCTAGTTATGATCATTCACACAACATACTCAAAGATCATAAACATCAGAGATCAAACAGGGACCCAATTGAACAATTTACAACTTTAGGGACCAAATTGTAAATTCTATAAATTATAAGGACTTCATCCAAATTAAGGTTACCATCTTGAAATTAGTCAGGTTTCATACTTTTCTGTCAAATTTCAGCTCAAACGGACATCCCAAACTCATACAATTGCACAAACAAGATTCAGGACCAAAATGTAAACATTCCAAAACATTTAACTACCAATGTCAGCCCCCAACGGTCACGTGTTCTGAAACAGGGAGAGCCCGTTTCGAAACGCGGGGCCGTTCCGCAACGCGTACCGAAACGAGGGCTGGCAGTGGCCACTCCGTTTCGAAACGGTGCCTACCGTTTCGGACGCCTGGGCTCATTCAAGGCACCCGTTCCGAAACGGTGTCAACTGTTCCGAAACACCCTGCACAGAATGCAGCAAAAAGCTTCCTTAAACATACAATTGATCACCCAAACATGCTCCAATTGCTACCAAACTTTACCAGCAACAAATTCAACATATATGAGACATGTTTGCATCAACCAATCAACATATTAACCACATATAAGAAAAGCCCCAATTCTATAGGCATGCTTCGTACACAAGCAAAACATTCAAGCATAAAACTTCCAATTCAAACATGTAAAGGCCAATTACAAAACCAGCATTTCCAACATCATTAAACATACTTAGGAAGTTCTAAACATCTCCCAAAACATACACATAGGTCCCCCATTGCCAAATTGCCAAAAGCTTAAGTGTTTAAGAAAACCTTCCATACTTGAGCTCAACTTCCACTTGATTGCTTGCCTTCCTTGCTGCCCTCAAGATACCTTAACGATCTGCATTATTGGTTTAAGAAAACGGAAGAGAGCGTAAGCAAAAGCTTAGTGAGGAATGCTCATTAAACCACTCAATAATGCATTTGTAAATCTCATTTGCAAAACATACTTTCAATATCATTTAGGCATGCTTAAAAGCAATTTAAACAAGCAACACATGCTTCCATATCAATTCATGTCATATTGGCCACAAGTGATAAGTTTCATCTTTTTGAAAACAAGTTCAACATAAGACTCACACATGGACTTTTAAACACCATTGTGATCTTATAATAATCAAGAACCACGCAAGGACTTTTAACCACCTTCGTGTTCTTCCCAAGGACTTTTAAACACCTTGGCCCCAAGGACTTTTAAACACCTTGGCCCATGGACTTTTAAACATCATGGCAAGGACCACACAAGGACTTTTAACCACCTTTGTGTCCTTAACAAGAACCATCCAAGGACTTTTAACCACCTTGATGTTCTTAAGTAACAAGGTTCACTCAAGGACTTTTAACCACCTTAGTGACCTTAACAAGAATCAACATGGACTTTTAACCACCATGAAGTTCTTAGAATCCACAAGGCTCACTCAAGGACTTTTAACCACCTTAGTGACCTTAACCTTTTTCAAAACATCACTTGCCAATATACATCATTATCATCAAATAATCCACTGTTTTAAAGCATTAAACCAAGCCATATTCATCATGCATTTTTAAGCATCAAACCACATTTATTCAATGTTCAAAAACAAGGAACTCTTACCTTGAGCTTCCTTCAACATATGGCTTACAAAATCAGCAATAACCATGCTAAATCATGCTTTCAAAACAGAATTTAAAACATGCAATATACCACATTGCATAACAATCAAATCATGGCCACCACTAGAGAGTTTTTCCGAAAACTTACACTTGAGCTTAGTAAAGTTGTTTAGACTTAAACTAAGCTCCCAAGACATTGGTTTCAAAGTTGAAAACCTATTTTCACTCACCGATTCCACTTCGCCTCTTGCCGAATTTCAAATCAAGCTTCCGGATCACCACCACTTGGATCCAAAGATGACTCCCCTATTTTAAACACATCAAAGCAGAGGATTAATGCATCATCATGCATTAATAGCTTCAATGAAAGCACCTAAACTCGCTGCTCTCATCCACACTCCATTTTCGGCCACCAAACACAACCGAAAATGCATCCAAACAACTCCTCAACAAAGCCCAGCCATAAACCATCAAAACTAAACATCCTTTAACATCATTTAACAACTAAAAAGAGCCTAACAACATCCTTATACCTCCAGCAACATCAGATCTACAAGATCACCTCAAAAACAACCAAGAATCACAAGCTAAACTTAGGAAACTCAACCTATCCGGGATTGCATTGATCAAAACTTAATTCCTCATCAAATTAACATTCATTTATCATCAAAAACACACTTCAAATCACCAAATCTTGCAATTAAAGCCAAGATCCATTTCATAACTTTAAAAGCCATTTATAAAACATCAATTAAGGATTGAGAACTTAGGAATTTCAGTAAAGAACTGATAGTTTAGAGGAGAAGGACGTTCTTACCTCCAAACTTGAGTTTCTCCTCTTTTGGAACCAAAAAGCTTGAAGAAACAACTTGCAAATGGTGAGGTTTTGTTGATGTGATGATCAAGAATCAAAAGAGAATTGAAAAGAAAGATTTAGATGACAAAATCAGAAGAAATTCTCTGGAGAGAAAGTGATTGGGTTGAGAGAAAATGAGAGAAAGGAAAATTGGAAGTTAGTTACAAAATAGCCAAAATGATTTTCCCTCCACTTTTCTTTAGCTTTAAAATCAGAATTAAACCTTAAAATATCTTAGAAAAATCGGGAGAAACTCCCTTTGGGTAAATAGCTCCTTAAAGATTCAAAGTTTCAATCCTTTCTAAAACAGTCACGCAACTTTCAAAAATTACATTTTGGTCACTAGCCAAAATGTCACCCTTCCAAACCTCATTTTGTAAAATTGATTTCACAGTTCACTTATATATATTAAAAGATGATTTTAGAATATTTTTCCATATTTTTAATGCAACCCGAACTAGGCTTTCCTAATTTCACCTTCGAACAGCACTTTGACCGAACCGGTCAACGCCCAAACTTCTAAGCCCAAAACCGGGGCGTTACAACTCTCCCCCCCCCTTAAGGAATTTCGTCCTCGAAATTTACCTGAAGGAAAGAGATAAGGAAACTGCTTCAGCATGTCTTCCTTCCGCTCCCACGTGGCTTCCTCAACACCGCGATGCTTCCACAGCACCTTTACCAACTCGATGGTCTTGCCACGAAGAACCTTGCTATCCGAATCCAGAACCTTCACCGGATCCTCATCATAGGTCAAATCCGGATTCAATTCCACTTCCTTCACAGGCATCACATGCGAAGGATCAGATCTATACTTCCGAAGCATAGAAACATGGAACACATCATGAAGCTTCTCCAACTCTTGAGGTAACCTCAACCGATACGCAACAGGACCCACACGCTCAACCACCTCATATGGTCCAATGTACCTAGGGCTCAACTTACCCTTCCGGCCAAACCTCATCACCTTCTTCCAAGGAGAAACCTTCAAGAACATACGATCTACCACCGCATACTCTATCTCCTTACGCTTCAAATCCGCGTAAGACTTTTGCCGATCAGAGGCTGCCTTCAACCGCTCACAGATGAGCTTCACCTTCTCAGTGGTTCCTTTCAACAAAGTCGGCATCGAAACCAACTTTTGACCAGTTTCAGCCCAACAAAAAGGAGTCCTGCACTTCCTCCCGTACAAAGCCTCATAAGGTGCCATCTGTATACTTGCCTGATAACTATTGTTATAAGCAAACTCCACCAAAGGCAAATGCTTCTCCCAAGAACCTTGAAACTCAATCACGCAGCACCTCAACATATCCTCCAAAATCTGGATAATGCGCTCTGTCTGACCATCCGACTGAGGATGATAGGATGTACTGAAATTCAACCTTGTACCCAGAGCTTGATGCAAACACTGCCAGAGACGCGATGTGAACCTCGGATCCCTATCCGACACAATCGACTTAGGCACACCATGCAGACGCACAATCTCAGCAATGTACAGCTCCGCAAGCTTATCCAAAGAAAACGCAGTATGCACAAGCAAGAAATGCGCACACTTCGTTAGGCGATCCACAATCACCCAAACCGAATTCTTCTTCGACGGAGACAAAGGTAAACCAGATACAAAATCCATGGTAACCCTCTCCCACTTCCATTCAGGAATTCTCAACGGTTGCAACAAACCTGATGAAACCTGATGCTCAGCCTTAACTCGCTGACACACCATACACTTGCTCACAAACTCTGCAACATCCTTCTTCAAACCCACCCAATAGTACTCATCACGAAGATCACGATACATCTTAGTACTACCAGGGTGCATAGCAAAAGGACTACTATGACCTTCAGTCAGAATAGCACGCCTCAACTCAGCATCATTAGGCACTACTATTCGACTCCCAAAACACAACACACCATCATCATTAAAGCAGAAATCCGAAGGTCTACCCTCCGCGATATCCTGAACATGAGACACCAAGGAATCATCCAGCAACTGCTTTTCCTTGATCAACTGAACCATAGATGGTTTCACTTGCAACTCAGCTACAAGACCACCATCACGCGATATACTCAAGCTGGCAAACATAGCCCTCAGCTCAACAGCTACCTTCCTACTCAAGGCATCCGCAACCACATTAGCTTTTCCAAGATGGTACTCAATCGTTAAATCATAATCCTTGTGCAACTCCAACCAACGCCGCTGCCTAAGATTCAACTTCTTCTGAGACATTAGATACCTCAAACTCTTGTGATCCGTGTACACAGTACACTTCTCCCCATACAGGTAATGTCTCCAGATCTTCAGAGCAAAAACCACTGCAGCCAACTCAATATCATGCGTAGGATAATTGCGCTCATGCACTTTCAACTGTCGTGATGCATAAGCCACAACCTTACCCTCTTGCATCAGCACACATCCCAAACCGACATAGGATGCATCACTATAGACCACAAACTCTTTCCCGGATTCAGGTTGAACCAAGATAGGAGCTTGCGTCAAAGCCGCCTTCAGCTTCTCAAAAGCCTGCTGTCTCGCTTCTGTCCACTCATACTTAACATCCTTTTGCAACAACTTCGTCAAAGGTGCGGAAATTTTAGAAAAACCATCCACAAACCTCCGGTAGTATCCCGCCAAACCAAGGAAACTACGGACCTCATGAACAGACTTAGGAACCTTCCAATTCATCACCGCTTCAATCTTCTGAGGATCAACACGAATCCCTTCAACAGAAACTACATGCCCAAGAAACACCACCTCCTTAAGCCAAAACTCACACTTGCTCAGCTTAGCATAAAGCTGATTCTCCAACAAAGCTTGCAAAACAATCCTCAAATGCTCTTCATGCTCCTCCTTAGTACGCGAGTACACGAGGATATCATCAATGAACACCACAACAAACTTGTCCAGGTATTCATGAAACACACGATTCATCATGTCCATGAAAGCAGCAGGAGCATTTGTCAAACCAAACGGCATCACAAGGAACTCATAATGCCCATACCTTGTCCTGAAAGCTGTCTTAGGCACATCCACATCCTTCACCTTCAACTGATAATACCCTGACCTCAAGTCAATCTTAGAGAACACAGTTGCTCCCCGAAATTGATCAAAGAGATCATCAATCCTTGGCAAAGGATACCGATTCTTGATAGTCAACATGTTCAGCTGACGGTAATCAATGCACATTCTCATAGTGCCATCCTTCTTCTTCACAAACAAGACCGGTGCACCCCAAGGCGACACACTTGTCCGAATGAAACCACGATCAAGCAGCTCTTGCAACTGCGTCTTCAGCTCCTTCAGCTCTTTAGGTGCCATTCTATAGGGAGTAATGGACACAGGAGTTGTATTCTCATACAGCTCAATTCCAAACTCCACCTCGCGATTAGGAGGTAAACCAGGCAACTCCTCAGGAAACACTCCAGGAAACTCCTTCACTACTCTGATATCTTGCACCCTTAACTCCTTAGAGCTAGGATTCATCACAAAAGCTAAATAAGCTTCGCAACCTTGCCTCAGCATCCTGCTTGCCTCCAAGGTAGACACCACATTGGCAAGAAACTTCACATTCTCACCAACCACAACAACATCATAATCATCCGTAAGCTTCAGCGAAACTCGCTTATTTTCACAATCCACAACAGCACGATGCTCAGCAAGCCAATCCATACCAAGGATCACATCAAAACCATAGAAAGGCAGCTCCATAAGATCAACATGAAAAACATGTTCTTGAACAACCAACGGACACCTTCTATACAACTTTCTAGTCACAACAGTCTCACCAAAAGAACTAGTGACACGAACACCAACATCCAAAGACTCAACAGGCAAACCAAGCAATTCAGCATGCTCACGCAAAATGTATGAATGCGTAGATCCAAAATCTATCAAGGAAAGTAATGACAAGGATTGCAAAGTAAAAGTACCTGCAATCACATCCGCGTCATTCCTCCCTTCCCGTTGAGCATACACCCTCGCTTGACCTCAACCTTCGGGCTGAATAGCCACAACATGGGCCACTCCACGACCACCATCCTCTCTCCGCTGGAAATTACCACGGCCGCGCCCACGACCTCTCTGCGGTGCAGCCACAACAGGAGCACGCACTTGGCCACCAGCCAACATAGGACAATCTCACCTCAAATGATCCGTATATCCACAATTCCAGCACCCATTTCCAGCTGCCGCAACAGGAGCTTGCACCTCCCTCACAGCACGAGGACAGTCACGCTTCATGTGACCACGTGAACCACAAATCCAACAAGCACTCGGATCAGCTCTAGCATTGCCTCCTCGAGCAGGTGCTCCACCACCTCTCTTGGCCGAGGACTGATACTTCTGATCGCGTCCTCTCTTGTTTCGTCCACCACCGAAACTAAACTCAGCAGCTCGCTTACCAGAACTTGCTCCAGCACCTCTAGCAGATAAACCCAAGTTCATCTCAATATCCTTAGCTCGACCCACCAACACATCAAAATCATCATACTCGGTGGCCAGCACATACATCTTCACATCCGTCACTAAACCATAACGGAATCTTTCGCACCTTGTCCGCTCATCAGGTACCAGCTCAGGTGCATATTGACTGAGTCTAACGAACTGAACCTCATACTCAGCCACAGTCATGCTCCCCTGGGTAAGAGACATGAACTCACGCTTCTTTTCATCCAGATATCTCACACCAAGATATCTCCTCTTGAACGCATTCTGAAAGAATGTCCAAGTCACATCAGCTTCAGCTATCCCAGCTATAGTGGTCGTCCACCACGTATATGCATCATCCTGCAACAAAGATACTACACAACCCAGCTTTTGCACTTCAGTGCAACTCATCTGACCCATGATCCTCTTGGTACTCTCTAACCAAGCTTCAGAACCCTCAGCAGACATACCCCTGAACTCAGTCCCACCAAGACTGCGCAAACGCTCCAAAGGTAGTCTAACTCCAGCATCTCCCTGATGCCTAGCTCCTTGAGCTCCAGCTACTGCCGCTCGAAAAGCACCCGCAATAGCTTGTACCAACATCGACATGTCAGGCATAGCTTGCCCCTGACCAACCTCAGGTTCAGCAGCTCCAGCACCAGCTGCAGCTTCAGCTCTTTCACCCTCAGCACCACCACCAGGTGGAGGAGGAGGTAACACCGCACTACCCGCATTTTCCTCATTCTCATTCTCATTGGGAGCCGTAGCTCGCACATTACTTCTCAACTCTCTACGTGGTGCCATACTCTAACCATGCAATCACAATGCAAATAAACAAAGTCAGGCCCAGCAAGGTAAGCAATCCAAGTACTCAAGCTCAATTTTATTCAAAATCAACATCATTACTTAGCTTCGATTTGGCAATGGGTACCCACAACATGCTACATCACAGCATACAACTCAATTGCATCAAATTCTCAAACCACTAAACATGCTTTCAAACAATCAAGCATACATAGCATGCATACTTCAATCATGCACACACTCATTCCCAATTACTCGAAAACTCAGCTCTGATACCACCAAATGTAACCCCCTTAACCCGGCCTAGACGGTTGACCCGAATTAAGAAAGTCACACGGGGAAAACCAAAGTCAACCCGAAAGTCAACCTTGATTAACGACCCTTTTTTTTCTTTTTAAACTTGTCTAGAGGCATATTAATCCTAGTTATGATCATTCACACAACATACTCAAAGATCATAAACATCAGAGATCAAACAGGGACCCAATTGAACAATTTACAACTTTAGGGACCAAATTGTAAATTCTGTAAATTATAAAAACTTCATCCAAATTAAGGTTACCATCTTGAAATTAGTCAGGTTTCATACATTTCTGTCAAATTTCAGCTCAAACGGACATCCCAAACTCATACAATTGCACAAACAAGATTCAGGACCAAAATGTAAACATTCCAAAACATTTAACTACCAATGTCAGCCCCCAACGGTCACGTGTTCTGAAACAGGGAGAGCCCGTTTCGAAACGCGGGGCCGTTCCGCAACGCGTACCAAAACGAGGGCTGGCAGTGGCCACTCTGTTTCGAAACGGTGCCTACCGTTTCGGACGCCTGGGCTCATTCAAGGCACCCGTTCCGAAACGGTGTCCACTGTTCCGAAACACCCTGCACAGAATGCAGCAAAAAGCTTCCTTAAACATACAATTGATCACCCAAACATGCTCCAATTGCTACCAAACTTTACCAGCAACAAATTCAACATATATGAGACATGTTTGCATCAACCAATCAACATATTAACCACATATAAGAAAAGCCCCAATTCTATAGGCATGCTTCCTACACAAGCAAAACATTCAAGCATAAAACTTCCAATTCAAACATGTAAAGGCCAATTACAAAACCAGCATTTCCAACATCATTAAACATACTTAGGAAGTTCTAAACATCTCCCAAAACATACACATAGGTCCCCCATTGCCAAATTGCCAAAAGCTTAAGTGTTTAAGAAAACCTTCCATACTTGAGCTCAACTTCCACTTGATTGCTTGCCTTCCTTGCTGCCCTCAAGATACCTTAACGATCTGCATTATTGGTTTAAGAAAACGGAAGAGAGCGTAAGCAAAAGCTTAGTGAGGAATGCTCATTAAACCACTCAATAATGCATTTGTAAATCTCATTTGCAAAACATACTTTCAATATCATTTAGGCATGCTCAAAAGCAATTTAAACAAGCAACACATGCTTCCATATCAATTCATGTCATATTGGCCACAAGTGATAAGTTTCATCTTTTTGAAAACAAGTTCAACATAAGACTCACACATGGACTTTTAAACACCATTGTGATCTTATAATAATCAAGAACCACGCAAGGACTTTTAACCACATTCGTGTTCTTCCCAAGGACTTTTAAACACCTTGGCCCCAAGGACTTTTAAACACCTTGGCCCATGGACTTTTAAACACCATGGCAAGGACCACACAAGGACTTTTAACCACCTTTGTGTCCTTAACAAGAACCATCCAAGGACTTTTAACCACCTTGATGTTCTTAAGTAACAAGGTTCACTCAAGGACTTTTAACCACCTTAGTGACCTTAACAAGAATCAACATGGACTTTTAACCACCATGAAGTTCTTAGAATCCACAAGGCTCACTCAAGGACTTTTAACCACCTTAGTGACCTTAACCTTTTTCAAAACATCACTTGCCAATATACATCATTATCATCAAATAATCCACTGTTTTAAAGCATTAAACCAAGCCATATTCATCATGCATTTTTAAGCATCAAACCACATTTATTCAATGTTCAAAAACAAGGAACTCTTACCTTGAGCTTCCTTCAACATATGGCTTACAAAATCAGCAATAACCATGCTAAATCATGCTTTCAAAACAGAATTTAAAACATGCAATATACCACATTGCATAACAATCAAATCATGGCCACCACTAGAGAGTTTTTCCGAAAACTTACACTTGAGCTTAGTAAAGTTGTTTAGACTTAAACTAAGCTCCCAAGACATTGGTTTCAAAGTTGAAAACCTATTTTCACTCACCGATTCCACTTCGCCTCTTGCCGAATTTCAAATCAAGCTTCCGGATCACCACCACTTGGATCCAAAGATGACTCCCCTATTTTAAACACATCAAAGCAGAGGATTAATGCATCATCATGCATTAATAGCTTCAATGAAAGCACCTAAACTCGCTGCTCTCATCCACACTCCATTTTCGGCCACCAAACACAACCGAAAATGCATCCAAACAACTCCTCAACAAAGCCCAACCATAAACCATCAAAACTAAACATCCTTTAACATCATTTAACAACTAAAAAGAACCTAACAACATCCTTATACCTCCAGCAACATCAGATCTACAAGATCACCTCAAAAACAACCAAGAATCACAAGCTAAATTTAGGAAACTCAACCTATCCGGGATTGCATTGATCAAAACTCAATTCCTCATCAAATTGACATTCATTTATCATCAAAAACACACTTCAAATCACAGCTTTAACAGATCAAACGAAAATCTATCAAAAATCACCAAATCTTGCAATTAAAGCCAAGATCCATTTCATAACTTTAAAAGCCATTTATAAAACATCAATTAAGTATTGAGAACTTAGGAATTTCAGTAAAGAACTGATAGTTTAGAGGAGAAGGACGTTCTTACCTCCAAACTTGAGTTTCTCCTCTTTTGGAACCAAAAAGCTTGAAGAAACAACTTGCAAATGGTGAGGTTTTGTTGATGTGATGATCGAGAATCAAAAGAGAATTGAAAAGGAAGATTTAGTTGACAAAATCAGAAGAAATTCTCTGGAGAGAAAGTGATTGGGTTGAGAGAAAATGAGAGAAAGGAAAATTGGAAGTTAGTTACAAAATAGCCAAAATGATTTTCCCTCCACTTTTCTTTAGCTTTAAAATCAGAATTAAACCTTAAAATATCTTAGAAAAATCTGGAGAAACTCCCTTTGGGTAAATAGCTCCTTAAAGATTCAAAGTTTCAATCCTTTCTAAAACAGTCACGCAACTTTCAAAAATTACATTTTAGTCACTAGCCAAAATGTCACCCTTCCAAACCACATTTTGTAAAATTGATTTCACAGTTCACTTATATATATTAAAAGATGATTTTAGAACATTTTCCATATTTTTAATGCAACCCGAACTAGGCTTTCCTAATTTCACCTTTTTAGATTCGAACAGCACTTTGACCGAACCGGTCAACGCCCAAACTTCTAAGCCCAAAACCGGGGCGTTACATTCAGAGAGATATTGTAATCGAGCTTTCATATCAATACAACCAAAAAAGAGTTTCAGAAGGTATTTCCATTCATTTCTGTTTCGCATCAAGAAATAAAATAAAAAAACAATGGTTTAGGTTTTTTATTACCATTCGCGTCTCTTCTTCTCCCTTTCATCCTTCACTCATCCTCGCCGGCGATAAGCTTCGTGGCCCTTCCCGAGGCCATGTATGTGAGTCGGTGAGGGAGTTTTTTTTGTTTCTTTTCAGTTCTAGTTTTAGGGTTTTGAAACAAAAGGGATTTCGAAAAGGTTTTTCTTATTTTGGTTTTGGTTTCTCGGAGGGAAAAGGGATTTTCTGGTTTTTTATTCAGAGAAGTTTTTTTGTTTTTAGGTTTCCGGCGCCGGCAACGGCGACCGGAACCCTTGCGGTGCCAGAGAGGTGACAGAGGAGGGGGAGAAGCTCTCTCTCGGTTTTTAGGGTTAACTAAATAAAAAAAGAGTTTAAATTTTTTTAAAACGCCTTTTATAGTGTTTTGATAAATTAAAACTGGTTTAATTCATTTTTAAGGGCTTCTGCGTCTTTCTATTTACACCTGCAAGGGTCTCCGCATTTTTAAACCACGCCCGTGGTCCCTCGGTTTTGATAAATGTTTCAATTACATCTCGGTTCTCGTTTGAATTGATTTTCGGGTGGGGTAATTTTCGTTTTGGTCCCTCTGGTTTTTCGAGTCTATTCAATCGAGTTCCGTTTTGCTTTTTCAATCAGTTTTCTTTTATGGTATTATTACCATTGTAGTCCCCTCCAGTTTGCTTTCTTTTACTTGGCATTTTATTTTGGTTACATTGCATTTTGTTATTCATGCATTTTGCATTTTTTAATATGTTTATATCGAATATATATATTTTGCCATATTGCTCGTTTTTATTTAATGGAAATGTACGATATGTGGTATATTGCATGAATCTTTTATGTGTGTTCTTTAGCCTTTTTATGACATTCGAATATATGTGACATGCACTTTAAATTTCCATTCATGAAACCCTATAATGTTTAGAATTGCATAATAATTAATTTAATCATGAAACGGAGATACCTATTAATTCGCGTATTCGGGTCGACTAGCCTAGCTTATTGGATGTCCCACGAATATTCGGATTAATTCGAATCGTCTAAAGGTAAATTCGTAATTAAAACAAACAAGACCATGACACTGTATTTTATCTGCTTGCATCATGCATAAAGGTGATGTACGGGATTCGAACCCTAAACTAACACGACAGTCAGTCTTATATGATGTCAGTTTAGTCTTTGGTCCGGTGTACCGTTATCCTTTTTAATTAAATGGTAAATTAATTCGATACCACCAATTTGAAAAAACTCGTACGATTAAAGTCTGGTTTTCAATCAAGAACCTCTAATTAAATTCTTTTTGAATTTCGAATAATTTCCATCAATTAAAAGCAACAATTGTTTTAGTACAGATTTACGGGCGTGATGGGGGTGCTAACCCTTCCCCACACGTAACCAACTCTCGAACCCTTTCAAACGAATCTCTGGTTTAGTTTTTACGGTGTCTGGCCTACCTTAGTGGCCGGTGGCGACTCCAACCGAGAAAAAAAGATTTTTCCAAAAGGTTTTTTCCCAAACCTGAATTGTTTTTCCCAAAATTTGAATTAATTTTAAAATTCCCCCTTTTAAATTAAATGTTTTCAAAAAGGCGGGGACCCTTGCGAGAAAAAAAAAAACCTTGTTACAGGTGTCTACATTGGAAGCAAGCTGGATGTTGCGGCAAGGTTGCGAGGCTTATCTAGCCTTTGTCATGAATCCTAGTTCAAAGGAGGTGCGCGTTCAGGATATAAGGACCGTGTGTGAGTTCCTTGGAGTGTTCTCGAAGGAATTACCTGGTTTGCCGCCTAGTCTGGAGGTTAAGTTTGGAATTGAGTTGTATGAGAACACAACTCCGGTGTCCATTGCTCCCTATCGCATGGCACCCAAAGAGTTGAAGGAGTTGAAGACGCAACTTCAGAAGTTGCTTGACCGTGGCTTCATTCGGCCTAGTGTGTCACCTTGGGGTGCACCGGTCTTGTTTGTGAAAAAGAAAGATGGCACGATGAGAATGTGCATCGATTATCGTCAGCTGAACAAGTTGACCGTCAAGAACAATTATCCTTTGCCAAGGATTGATGATCTTTTTGATCAAATTCGGGGAGCGGCTATGTTTTCAAAGATTGACTTGAGGTCAGGGTACTATTAGCTAAAGGTGAAAGATGTGGATGTGCCGAAAATAGCCTTTAGAACGAGGTAAGGGCATTATGAGTTCCTTGTAATGCCGTTTGGCTTGACGAATGCTCTGTTGCTTTCATGGACATGATGAATAGGGTGTTCCATGAATACTTGGACAAGCTCGTGGTGGTGTTCATCGACGATATCCTTGTGTACTCTCGTACTGAGGAGGAGCATGAAGGCCATTTGAGAATTATTTTGCAAGCGCTGTTGGAAAATCAACTTTATGCTAAGTTGAGCAAGTGTGAGTTTTGGCTAAAGGAAGTTGTTTTCCTTGGCCATGTGGTTTCGGCATAAGGGATTCGAGTTGATCCCCAGAAGGTTGAGGCGGTGATGAATTGGAAGCCTCTTAAGTCTGTTCATGAAGTCCGTAGTTTCCTTGGGTTGGCAAGATACTACCGGAGGTTCATGGATGGATTTTCTAAGATTGCTTCCCCTTTAACAAAGTTGTTGCAAAAAGATGTTAAGTATGAGTGGACGGAAGCGAGACATCAAGCTTTTGAGAAGCTTAAAGCAGCTTTAACGCAAGCTCCTATATTGGTTCATTCTGAATCAAGAAAAGAGTTTGTGGTGTATAGTGATGCATCCTACGTGGGTTTAGGGTGTGTGCTAATGCAAGAGGGTAAGGTGGTGGCTTATGCATCACGTCAGTTGAAAGTGCATGAGCACAATTATCCAACGCACGATATTGAGTTAGCTGCGGTGGTTTTTGCTTTGAAGATCTGGAGACATTATCTTTATGGTGAGAAGTGTACTGTGTACACGGATCACAAGAGTTTTAAGTATTTGATGTCTCATAAAGATTTGAATCTTAGGCAACGGCGATGGGTAGAGTTTCTTAAGGATTACGATCTAACGATCGAGTATCATCCGGGAAAGGCCAATGTTGTGGCCAACGCATTAAGCAGAAAAGTGGCGGTGGAGTTAAGGGCGATGTTTGCGAGCTTGAGCATATCGCGAGATAGAGGTCTTGTTGCTAAATTGCAAGTGAAATCGTCTCTAGTTCAGATGATAAAGGATTAACAGTTGTTGGATGATTCTTTGGTGCCACATGTTCAGGATATTGCTGAGGATAGACCATCGGATTCCTGTTTTAATGATGATGGTGTTTTATGTTTTGGAAGTCGGATAGTGGTGCCGAATGATGTGGAGTTGAGGCGTACTATTCTGACTGAAGCTCATAGTAGTCCATTTGCTATGCACCCTGGTAGTACAAAGTTGTACCGTGATTAGAAGGATGAGTACTATTGGGTGGGTTTGAAGAAAGATGTCGTTGAGTATGTGAGCAAGTGTATGGTTTGTCAGCGGGTTGAGGCGTACTTCGGGGTTGTTGCAACCGTTGAGGATCCTTGAATGGAAATGGGAGAGGATAACCATGGACTTTGTGTCTGGTTTGCCTTTATCGTCGTCAAAGAAGAATTATGTTTGGGTGATTGCGGATCGCCTTACAAAGTGTGCGCATTTCTTACCTGTGCATACTATGTATACCTTGGATAAGCTTGCAGAGCTGTACATTGCTGATATTGTACGTCTGCATGGTGTACCAAAATCTATAGTGTCGGATAGAGATCTGAGGTTCACTGCGAGATTTGGGGAGTGTTTACATCAAGCGTTGGGTACGCGGCAGAATTTCAGTACTTCTTATCATCCGCAGACGGATGGACAGTCGGAGCGTGTTATCCAAGTGCTTGAGGATATGTTGAGGTGTTGTGTGATTGAGTTTCAAGGCTCTTGGGGAGAAGCACTTGCCTTTGGTGGAGTTTGCTTATAATAATAGCTATCAGGCGAGTATTCAAATGGCACCTTATGAGCCTTTGTATGGGAGGAAGTGCAGAACTCCTCTTTGCTGGGCTAAAACGCGACAAAAGTTGGTCTCGATGCCGGCTTTGTTGAAAGGAAACACCGAGAAGGTGAAGCTCATTTGTGAGCGGTTAAAGGCAGCATCGGATCGACAAAAGTCTTACGCGGATTTGAAGCATAAGGAGATAGAATTTGCGGTGGGTGACTGCGTGTTCTTGAAAGTTTCACCTTGGAAGAAGGTGATGAGATTTGGCCGGAAGGGCAAGCTGAGCCCGAGATGCATTGGACCATACGAGGTGATAGAATGTGTGGGTCCTGTTGCTTATAAGCTAAGACTACCACAAGAGCTAGAAAAGATACATAATGTGTTTCATGTATCCATGCTTCGGAGGTATAGATCGGATCCTTCGCATGTTATGCTTGTGGAGGAAGTTGAGTTGAATCCAGATTTGACATATGATGAAGAACCAGTTGAGATTTTGGATTCGGACAGTAAGGTTCTCCGTGGTAAGACCATTGAGCTGGTTAAGGTGTTGTTGAGGCATCGTGGTGTTGAGGAAGCCACGTGGGAAAGAAAGGAAGATATGAAGAAGCAGTTTCCTTACCTTTTTCCTCCAGGTAAATTTCGAGGACGAAATTTCTTAAGAGGGGGAGAGTTGTAACACCCCAAATTTAGGCCTAGATGTTTTAGTGTCCGAATCGGACCGGTCAGAAAACGGTTCGAATCTTAAAGGGAGCTTTAGGGAACACCTAGTTCGGGATGCTTGAAAAATATAGAAAAATATCTAAAAATCCTCATTTAATATATGAAAGATTGTGGTGAAATCAATTTTACAAAATAAGGTTTGGAAATACTACATTTCAGTATAGTGACCAAATCGCAGTTTTTGCAAAAGTTAAATAGTGACTGTTTTGTAAAGGATTGAAACTTTGAATCTTTAAGGAGCTAATTATACCAAAATGTTTTCATCAGATTTTTCCTTAATTTGGGTGATTTTATTAATGTTTTAATTAAAGGAAATGAAGGTTATTTAATTTAGAACTACCATTGACTATTCATAACTACTTTTCACAAATTTTCGCTCATTTCATTTTCTCTCAAATTCTTTTCAGCCAAACACATTCTCTCCAGCAATTATACTTTGATTTTCACTTCTTTTGATGAGATTTCAATCTTCCTTTGATTCTTAATCAATTTCTCATCAAATCCCCTTGATTTCTACATTGAATTTTCAAGAAAACTTGCCTAAATCAAGGAGAAATCATCCATTAGAGGTAAGGTTCGTCCTTCTCCTCTAATGATCATTTCTTTACTGAAATTCTCAAGTTATCAATCCTTTGTTAATGATTTTTTAGTGGTTTTAATGTTAGAAACAAGAAATTGTTTTAAAACTCAAGATTTTGGAAGAGATCTTGAAGATTTTCATGGTGAATGATTGGGCTCTATTTTGAGGTGATTTCTAATGTATTTTGGATGTTAATTGATGTTACAAATGAGGTTTTATCAATCAAATCCCGAATAAGTTTGGTTTCCTAAGTTTTGCTTGTTAGAATGATGGCTTTTGGGGTGATTTTGGTGTTCTGTCATAGCTGGAGGTTTAAGGACGAGTTTGTAGTGGTTTTTTATGTTAATTGATGTTTAGAAATGATTAGAAGTGATAGATCTTGGCTGGGTTTTGTTGTGGTTTTTGATGTTAATTGATGTTAATGAATGGTTAAGGGAGGAAGATGACAATGTTGTCGTCTTTGTGGATTAAGCTTGGCGAGTGGTCATCCTAATCCCCACATGGTAATTTTTCACCATGACACCTTGCATGGCGTTTGCTATTTCATTTATTTTACATGCATTCCCTTCCATTACTAATTTATTCATTTTAGTCATCCTATTTTAGTCACTAATCCTTCATTTATTTCATTTAAGCCATTAAATATCCTAATTACTTTAGGATCAAACTTAATTAAATTAATCCAACTTAAGTAGCAAGCTTCAATTCTTCTAAGGTGCATTTTAGGGTGTTACAAGTAGCTTTACTTTTAAAGTTGACAGAGATTTCTTGGGTTACAAGTAACCTTGCTTGTTTCCTTATTTCAATAACTTATCGTATAATTCAAACTCTGTTACTTCTTAACTCTTTAGAGTTAACCAATCAATCTTTATTGAGAATCTTATTGTCATTTATTAGTATTTATTCCAAACTTTTAAACAATTTTACAATTCATCTCAACATCGAGGAAATTCCATAAACATTCACTCAAGCATAGCAAGGCATTTAAAACATAAGAAATGTAACATCATTAGAGTCTAAACATGAATTTCATGCTATGAATGCATGCTCCTCCTCAATTAGCTCTATTTGAGCCTTTTATACTCAATGTATATGTATGATGCATTTCATCCATAATCATTTAACATTTAACATTCACTCAATCTCATACATCCATTAATCAATATACCACCAATTTCCATTATGGTTAGTCCAATTTCCTCCATTTATTCGACTATTTCAGCCCTAAAATAGAACAAATTCTGCTCAACATAGCAGTTTACTAACATTCACTACTCAACTCAATTTATTCATCAATCTCCTTAGCAAACAATCCATTTTAATAATCCATTACTTCCAATTAAGAATACAAGTTAGAAGATACATTTAGTGCTAATGTCTATCATCAATTCAAGAATAATCCCAATCATTTCGAACCATGGGTATATAAGCTAATGTAGTTTCAATCAATCCTAATCAAATCTATTCTTATAAACTCAATCAAG
The DNA here is from genome assembly GCA_958450335.1 of Hibiscus tridactylites. Lineage (NCBI taxonomy): Eukaryota > Viridiplantae > Streptophyta > Magnoliopsida > Malvales > Malvaceae > Hibiscus > Hibiscus tridactylites. The sequence goes on along the minus strand of OY288283.1, from coordinate 66,088,711 downwards.
ACATTAATCAGCAACAACTCATGGATTACGAGTACCATTTTAAGATCGAAAGAAGGAGGAAGGATTCTTTACCTTCAACTTAATTCAATTTGAAAGATTACTCATGGGATTCATATATTTTGAGCTTGAAATCTCTAATCAAGCAAAGCATTTTGATTCTTCCCCGCCTAGGTTCGGCCAATTCCCCTTCTACAAGACAACCGAGCTGGTTTTTCTTTCTGTCTCCCCCCCACATCATCTCATTTACCGTTATCCTTAAGTGAAGAGGATGATTCATCCTCTCCTTTACAAATGGCCATCTCCTAAATTACATGGAAACACTTGAATTTGCCATATGTGCTATCCTCCCCTTAAAATTTAATTATCATGCAATCAACAAGTTTTGTCTTCCTAAAATTATTCATCCAATAATCGTCACTTACTTCCGATAACTAGCCAATTAAGTCCTATGCTTATTTCATTCCATTTAAATTAAACTGATTTTAATCCATTGCATAATGGTCACATTTGAATTATTTTAAGCACAAAACCACTAAATACGACTAAATCGGTTCTAAAGGTATTACAGAACTTTACATCCGGGAGATAATAAGACTGCATGCTATTTCCACTTCTATAATCTCTGATCGAGACTCTAGATTTACTTCTAGATTTTGGAAATCTCTGCAGAAAGCTCTCGGAACCAAGACAAACCTCAGTTCGGGCTTCCATCCTTAATTAGATGGTCAATCTAAAAGGTCAATACAAGTTCTAGAAGACATGCTTCGAACTTGTATAATTGATTTTGGGAAGAATTGGGAAAAAGCTTTACTATTAGCTGAATTCTCATATAAGAATAGCTATCAATCATCTATTCAAATGGTTCCCTTTGAAGTTCTTTATGGAAGGACATGCAAGACACCTTTTTATTGATCGGAGTTGGGAGAAAACAAAACTTTGGGACCCCAATTGCTTCGAGAAACAGAAGAGCAAGTGCAGATCATCTGCAATCTGTTGAAAGAAGCCTTTGATCGACAAAAAGCTTATGTGAATCGTAAAAGAAGGGATATTCAGCATAATGTAGGAGATAGAGTGTTTCTGAAAGTATCTCCATGGAAGAAGTGTTCAAATTTGGGAAGAGAGGGAAACTCAGTCTCCGTTTCATAGGAACTTTCGAAATAATTGAAAGGATTGGCCTTGTTGCTTACCGGTTAGCACTCCCTGAAAGAGTTCAAAAAATACACAATGTATTACGTGTATCAATGCTACGTAGCTATCGATATGATCCTTCTCATATTCTAGAGCCGGACGAAGTTAAATTGAGTCATGATTTATCCTATGAAGAACCAATCCAAATTCTTGATCGTGAAGATAGAAGACTGTGAAACAAAACAATCTCCCTTGTCAAAGTTTTATGGAAGAATCATGGAAGTAAAGAAGCTACGTGGTACCATGAATCTACCATGAGAAATAAATACCCGTATCTATTTTCCTCAGGTAAATTCGAGGACAAATTTTCTTAAGGGGGAGGGATTTGTAACACCCAAAATTTTAGACTAGGAGAATGTCTTGTTACAATTCTTAAAGTAATTGAAATAGGTGACCACAATTGTGATTAGTTGGGCCGAATTGAAAGATTAAGAATTAGAGGAACTAGATCAAAGTGACCATAAAGTTTAACATACAATTTTGACTGTTACATGCTAAATTGTAAACTAAAGAGAGCTTGATTATGTGGCATGTTTTTGAGAGGGGCACGTGTAGAGGATTAATCCTGAGTGGGAAGGCAAATCTATAATCACCATCTTCTTCATTTGCTTCCTTAGCCTAAACGAGAGAGAATGGAGGAGAAGATGCTTAATTGAGATCATTTTGCTTGGGTTCGCTCTTTCTTGGAGTCCATGATTCTTGCATGCTTAAAGAAAGTAAGCTCAATATGTTTTGTTTCTTGTTTTTTGTATAGTTTTACATGGATGAATTGAACCGATGCATGTTTGCTGAAATATAAAAATTAGATAGAAATTGTTATTGAAAGAATGCTCATAGACGTGGAAAGAATCATAATTTAATACCTTGTATAATAACAATATGAAATAAATATCCATAGGATGGTTTAACTTGCTGGAAATTACATAAATTAATAACATAGGACATTGTTCAAGGATTCTATCTAGAAATTGAGAACTACCCTGCTCGATCACGACGCTTAATGAAAATGTTTTGAAGAATTGATATCGTATGAATGTTTTAATCTAAGAAATGATGATGAACACTATATTTAATGAATTACAGGACCATGAAGATACTAATAGATAAAGGCAATGGATTCAAAATAGAACCTGATAACCGAATATATGATTTTGATTGGAAATGAATTTGCTACATGTTGGACAATACTTTACTACACTGATGAGTTTGGAAATTCAATGAATTTCAATGGGATGTCAAACTGATTTACGGGCAGGGGAGACGTCTAGAGTAAAATTAGAAATAAATTATGTGAATTATCTTAAGTACGAAACTGCCTTGTATCGAACAGATATAAGTGCTAAATTGATCATTATGTTGAAGTATGATTAGTTAATGAAATTTCAGAATTTGAATGCTTGTTTAAAAGATAGTTTAATTGAAACAAAGGGCATTGTTATGAAGGAAGGGCGGTTTCGAATTAAAAGAAATAATAGGAAACTGTTGGATTGTTATAATGATGTACGAAATGTTTTGTCAGTAGATTGATTCTAATACACTACCATTGCTCTATTATTTAGACATGAAAGAGTTTGATCAAGGAGGGGATAGGCAAAAAGGCATAGTGATACAAGACCAAGAATAGCTTGGAATATCAGTGATTGTAATCCATGTTTTCGAACGAGTTATATATGTTTTGAGATTTTAAATATATAATTGTGCTTGAGGTTTTAATGCCATCTTGATTGTGCTTTCTTGAAGTTTGGAAAAGTAAATACCAAGGTAAGTTGTATGTAGTTTGTTCGAATCAAGCATGTTTGAAGTGGATTATGTAAATGCCTTATGTAGCATCTTGCATACTGGTTATGTGCTCGAATTATGTACAAGGGATTGATTAAACTCATAAAAGGTTGTAGTGAGCCTTGATTAGGGATTAGTTCTAGCTAGTTGGTATGCCAATATAGAGTCCTAAGCTCAACCTGAAAATTTAGACGATGGTCCCCTAAAAGGTACTAAGTACCCCTAAATAAGTTGCAAGATATCCATATGATTCAATGGTATTTGATGCCATTGCCAGATATTGTTGATTTTGAAGTTGAAACTCTAGACTAATAACTAATCAAGGTTGTGTTTATCAACTAAGGTTGCTTGTGAATGTTAATCCTTAAATTGAATGAATGCTCATTTGAATGACTTTAATTGCTTGCTTGTATAGCATGATACTTCTTTGGAAGCCTGATGATTCATGTAATTAGAATAAGCTTGGTATAAGCTTCTTGATGTTTGTATTGTGAGTAAGTAACCAAGGTGATAAATGCTAAACTAATATGGAGTAGTCTCGATGATGATATTTATATGTATGAATGAATTGAATATTGAACCTATTAAGCAAGTTGTTTACACTGCTTAATTGGTTATAGTGCGAGACTACCATTCTAATTGCCCACTCTGTTACTTGCAAGAAAGGTCGATTGCTAGATCTAGTTCAGGGAGTCAGAGAAAGGTCACTAAAAGCACAAATGTATGTCGTTTTGTTATAGTTTAATCTTCTAGAAGGTGGAACTAATTTGAACATTAGGTGTGTGATCTTTTGAGTACTATTAAGTTTGTAAATATTAGTTATCAAGGCTTGTATATAATGTGTTTGGTCTAATGCTTCATAATGGATTGATTTCCTTGAATTGGTATGGTTGGTGGTTTCGAATGGCATAGATGGCGTTAGAAGCTTGTTATCGATTGCTTGAATGATAGTAAAACATAAATGCTTGTAGTGTATGTGTACTTTTGTTATGCCTTGCTTGTGATGGGTTGTATAGGCGATCTTAAAGGAATGTTTGAATGTGTAAGTGAAAATTAGGTGTGAATATTTATTATACGCATGAGTTCTTTGTATACTCTAATATTTATGTGGTTTTAAACCTGATTTTTCATGTAGGTATAGCTCTTTAAATGATTTCTTATATGAATCATTGCATGTTCGAGAAGATACTTGATAGACCACATTCTTACAATGAAATGCTCGAATTTAATACCTTTTTCATAGTCCTTTAATCCTTGACTTGTTTTACACTAGCTTGAAAAGGAAAAAATGAATTATGTGACCCTAGAATATTCGAACAACCCTGTCTCTAAGATTTAATAAAAGTAGTATAATCAAAAAAGTTGTTAAATCACTAGGCTATTATGAAAGAATCTAAGAAAGTTTATAAGTTAGACGATGGTTGATAATAACTCCTTGTTTAATAAGTAAAGGAATGCTCAACTATTTTTGTTCTTGCCTTGTGTAATTAGACTTGCTGGATAAATTGTTTGTTTGTTTGAGTAGTATATACTTGTGTGATCACAAATCGGGTACTTGGTACTTAAAATGATTGCATATCTTAATGGCATCCATTCGTATAAGTTTAATTTAATCTTCAATGATCCTAGTTTATCTACATGATTACTTGACCTTCAAAGTTCTTAACTGGGTACTCCTTGCATGTTCGAGTACTAACTTGTTAGACAAGTTAGTTTGTCTGCTTCTAGATGAGTAACATCATCTAGTCTGGGGTAGGGGTATTACAACGGCAATCCATTCAGCCATTGCACCACTACTCATAACCCAACCTACTCTCTTAATCGGTTACACTACCCATTTATTCTACTTGTTTAGTTATTTTACTTGTTATTTATCACCACTTATCACTTCCAATATTATTCTTTTTCAGTTCAAGAAGCTAGAAATCATAGTTTCACCAATCCTTTTGGAGACGATAAATCTAACCCCCTTAGCCCGACCTAGACGCTTGACCCGGACTACGAAGATTACATGGGGAAAACCAAAGTCAACCTTGATTAACGACCCTTTTTTCTTTTTTTTCTTTTTTAAATGCATTATTAACCTATCTGAACACTCAAGATCACAGGAAGGAAAAGGCACAACGATCAGAAATTATTTAGGGGTTTAATTGCAAGAATTATTCTTTTAGGGACCAAAATGTAATTTTTGTAAGATACGAGGACTTTGCAGATTTTAAGTTTACCAATGTGCAATTAGTCACATTTCATACATCTCTGACAAAACTCAGCTTAAATAGACATTCCAAACTCAACCAATTGCATCCACAATCATCAAGAACTAAAATGTAAGAAACAAAAACTTGGAACAATTCAAAATGCAGTCCAACGATCGAGTGTTTCGAAACGATGGCCCCTATATTGAAACGGCCGTATCGAAACTGCACTGACAATTTTGGTACTCGGGCCCATTCTAAAACTCGTATCGGAATATGGCTCTCCAGTAGCTAAAGTGTTCTGAAACACTCTTACCCGTTCCGAAACACTATGGCCATTTCAAGCCCTTGTTCCGAAACAGTTAAGGGTGTTTCGATACACCCTGCCCTGCAACTATATATTTTTTTGGTTTTTCATATCTTTACACATTCAAACACATCTCAAATGATAACATAACACACCAACAACATGATTAAACATCAGAGATCACAAATATGAGGTTTAGGCTAAAGCATGGCATCAAACATATGATCAATGAGTCTATAGGCATGCTCCCTAGTCACATAAACCATATAAAAGCCTCAAGCCTCAAACCAAACCAAACCATATAGGCCATTTACAAACTTCAAAAACCATATCAAACTTGCCACAAACATAGGGAGTTCAAAACACATCTCTCAAAACCAACCATAGGTCCCCATTGCCAAATATCACTACTAAAGCATATGAAAACATCACCATACATGAGCTTCTCACTTCTTTGGATGTCCTTAGCCTCCTTGCTGCCCAAAGACATCTCAATTATCTGTATTGTTAGTAAAAGAAAGCGTAAGTACATTTGCTTAGTGAGGCAAGCTCTAAGAAAACCAACACAACAATGCATCTTTAAAACTCTAACGCAAAAACCATTTTCTACAACATGCTATTTCTATCTCATGCTTGAAAACCATTTCAATGCAATTCTACATTTGATAACACATGTACCTTTATTCTATCTCATGCATTAAACCAATGCAAATCTCATGGCAAAGCCATACACATGCTTAATGAAAACAAAAGCATTCCATACCATAAATCTCATATGCAATTCTCATAGCATAAATCATCTCATCATTTGGTACATGTGAATCAAATACAATTTCAAAGCATAAGTCCTACCCCGATGGTATCTCTAATCATCGGATTCTCACTTTGGATCGGGATGGCACTACCCCCATTGCCCCACTCCAAAGAGCACGTACGAATTTTTAGTTTATAGTGCACTCTTATCCTATTGGTCGACCAATTATATCTGGTAATTATCTCATCATTTATGCCAATATATCATATCAAAAACATCATCTCACCTACTGTTTTGATGCAACATTTCACAAATCTTTCTCATCTCTTTTCAAAACAATATCTCATGCTTTTCATTAAATCAAAATCTCAAAACTCTTTACCACAACATGATATCTCATGTAATCAACACATACAATCCTCTCATGCTACAAATCATGCACAAAACAGTAGGAATTTGCCTATCTCAAAACAAGAGCATCTAAAAGCATTTAGGGCATCAACCACATATTGAGAGCAAATCTAGCCATACTTACTTCAAGGAGTTCTAAAACCATTCACACTCACCGATTACGTTTCGCTAGCTTGCCGAAATGATATCTAGGCTCCCAGCACTTCTGGATCAACACCAAAAGCGTCCGAAGATGTCTCCCCTATTTATTACACATAAGAGAAGAGGATTAATGCATCATCGTGCATTGAAATCACCAGCCTCACATTCAAATTCGCTGCACTACACAAAAACACCATTTTGGCTACCCAAAATAACTGAAATCGTCTCCAAACTTTCCCAAAACAAAGCCCAACCAAGATCTATCAATTCTAATCATTTCTAAACCTCAACCAACACCAAAAATCACCACAAACACGTCTTTATATCTCCTCATTAATAACATCAATTACCATCCAAAATACATTAGAAATCAACCTCAAAACAGAGTCTAACCAAGAGTTACGAAAATCATCAAGATCTCTTCAAGAATCTTGAGTTTTATCACAATTTCATGTTTCTAACATTAAAGCAACTCAAAAATCCTTAACAAAGGATTGAGAACTTGGGAATTTCAGTAAAAAACTGATCATTAGAGGAGAAGCGCGAAGCTTACCTCTAATGGTTGATTTCTCCTCAATTTGGGCAAGATTTCTTGAAAATCCAAAGTAAAAACAAAAGATTTTGATGAGGTAAAGATTAGGAATCCTTAGGAGAATGAAATCTCAGCAAAAGAGATGAAAATCAAAGGTTAACTAGTGAGGGAAATGTGTTTGGCTCAGTGAAAATTGAGAGAAAATTAAATGATAGAAAACTAACGTAAGGTAGTTATGAAAAAGTTAACTTAGACTTTCTTTTTAATTCTCCTTTATTCCTTAATCAAAACATTATTAAAAACTCCAAAATCAAAGTTTCAATCCTTTACAAAACAGTCACTAGTCAACTTTTGCAAAAACTGCAATTTGGTCACTACACCGAAATGTAGTATTTCCAAATCACATTTTGTAAAATTGTTTTCACCATGACCATTAATATAATAAATGAGAATTTTTCCATATTTTTAAAGCATCCCGAACTAGGTGTTCCCTAAACCTCCCTTAAAGATTCAAATCGTTATCGTCCGACCCTATTCAATCTCTAAAACATCTAGGCCCAAAACTAGGGCGTTACAACTCTCCCCTCTTAAGAAATTTAGTCCTCAAAATTTACCTGGAGGAAAAAGGTAAGGAAATTGCTTCTTCATGCCATCCTTCCTTTCCCACGTGGCTTCCTCAACGCCACGATGTCTCGACAAGACTTTGACCAGCTCAATAGTCTTACCCCAAAGAACCTTACTATCCGAATCCAGAATCTCAACCGGTTCCTCATCATACGTCAAGTCTGGATTCAGCTCAACCTCTTCCACAGGCATAACATGCGACGGATCCGATCTTTACCTCCGAAGCATGGATACATGAAACACATATGTATTTTTTCTAACTCTTGAGGTAGTCTCAGGTTGTAGGCATCAGGGCTCACACGTTCTATCACCTCGTATGGTCCAATGAACCTAGGACTCAATTTCCCCTTCCTACCAAACCTCATCACCTTCGTCCAAGGTGAAACTTTCAAAAACACATGCTCGCCCACAGCAAATTCTATCTCCATACGCTTCAAATCCACGTGAGACTTTTGTCGGTCCGATGTTGCCTTCAAACGCTCACAAATGAGCTTCACCTTCTCGGTGGTTCCTTTCAACAAAGTCGGCATCGATACCAACTTTTGTCCCGTTTCCGCCCAACAAAGAGGAGTTCTACACTTCCTCTCGTATAAAGCCTCATAAGGTGTCATTTGAATACTTTCCTGGTAATTGTTATTATAAGCAAACTCCACCAAAGGCAAGTGCTTCTCCCAAGAGCCTTGAAACTCAATAACACAGCTCCTCAACATATCCTCAAGCACTTGGATAACACGCTCCGACTGTCCATGCATCTGCGGATGATAAGAAGTACTGAAATTCAGCCGCGTACCCAAAGCTTGATGTAAACATTCCCAAAACATTGCGGTGAACCTCGGATCTCTATCTGAGCAATGTAAACATTCCCAAAGCGTACAATCTCAGCAATGTACAACTCCGCAAGCTTATCCAAGGTATACGTAGTATGCATAGGAAAGAAATGTGCGCACTTTGTAAGGCGATCCACAATCACCCAAACATAATTCTTCTTCGATGGCGATAACGACAAACCAGACACAAAGTCCATAGTGATCCTCTCCCATTTACATTTTGGGGTCCTCAATGGCTGCAACAACCCTGAAGGAAATTGATGTTCAGCCTTAACCCGCTGACAATGTAACGCCCTGGTTTTGGGCCTAGATGTTTTAGACGTCGGATCAGACCGGTCGAGAACGGTTCGAATCGCATAAGGTGATTTTTGGAAATCAAGGATCGGGATAGGATAAAAATGTTAAAAATTTTCTAAAATCCTTTAAAAATATGTTTAAGGGATTGGTCAAATCAATTTTACAAAAAGAGTTTTGGAAGTGAGACATTTTGAGTAGTGGCCAAATTATAAAGTTTCAAAATTGGGATAAATGTGATTTTTAAAGTGGAAGCCAAAGTCTTGGAATCTTTAGGGGGCCAATTTGACCTTTCTTCAATATGACATGTGATTTAAAAGGGTTTTTAATTAAATGATTTTAATTGGATTTTTATATTAATTAATAAAAAGGTAGTTAATGATATCTTCACTTACGTAACAGACAATTCTCTCTCATTTTCAGCCAAACACAATTTTCTCTCATCTTTTTCCAGAATTCTTTCTCCCAAAAACTCTCTCAACGTTTCCTAAATCATTTTCAAGAGATCTTTCTTAATTCTTCAAGATTCTTGCAAGGAAAACTTGTCATATATTGAAGGAAGCAAGAATTGGAGGTAAATCCCATTCTCAACCTCTAATATAAGTTCTTTATTTAAATTCCCAAGATATTTGGCTTCTAAATACTATTTTTGGTTGAGTTTTCATTATAGCTTTGATTAGAGATCAAAATCTTGTGAAATCTTGGTTGAAATCTTAATTTTCGGACTTGTTGAGTTAGGCTCTATTTTGTGTTGCTCTTAATTGAGTTTTAAGTTGATTTACATGTTAAAATGAGGTGTTGTTAAGATAGATCCCGAAATCCTTGAGATCCTTCAAGTTCTTGATAGTTTTAAGTGAGATTTTGGGGTGAAATGGTGGAATCTTGCTTGCTGGAGGTATAAGGATGAGTTAGGTTGTTTATTAGATTTGTTTTGATGTTAATAATGCTTTGGAAGTGATGTGTGTTGGCTGGACTTGGTTTAGGAAGCAAACGATTGAGTTTTTGGTTGTTTTGGAAGGGTATTTTGGTATAGCTTGGGTGAGCTACGAGTTGTGAATTGTTGCTGGTGTTAGAATGTATTTTAATGCATTTAGATCTCTGTTTTGATGATGTGAAAACAAGGGATCTTGATCCGGAAGCAAACAAGGTGGTTTTGGAGGCTCCGGAGGGGTTATTTTCGTGTTAGTGAGCAAGGCTTCGCGTATCGATGAGTGGAAAAGAGTTTTCCAGCTTTGAAATGTTTTGAACGTGGTTTTGGGGGCTTAGTGTAAGTTTGAAACAGTTAGCTAATCTCGAGAGTTAGTAAATAGAAAATCTCTCTTGGATTGTGCTATGTTTTGGCTTAAAATGCACTTGATTTAAATGTGTTTTTGATTGCTGTTTTTAAGCATGTTTAAGCATGGTTTAATGCTGGATTTTAATGCCATTTTGTTAAGGATGCACTAGGTAAGTGATCCTTGGGTTGCATGTGTTGAATGTATATGATATTAAGCATGTTATGCTTGTGGAAATGGCATTGTGGTTATGCTTGTAAAACAGGGAATGAATGAGGTTATATGGTTATATTGGCAAGTGATGTATATGGTTTTTTGTTACTTTAATCTGATATAGTTAGCCGGTTATAGGATTGGGTGCACCGTGAATAACGTCTCATTGGATGTCGAGGGGTTGTGATTGTGCCGTAATCTCCATCCAAGTACCCTAGCGATTGAGGAATTAGAGTCACCACGATGGAGGTTGGCTCTCGTGGGTAGACTTAGTTAGGCGTCACTACGGTGGAGGAATGCTCCCGTGTGTGAGCTTGGTTAAGGTGAATACAATGGTTGAGGTAACTCCCGTGTGTAAGCCTTATTTGTGTCCCGACTCTCGCTAGTGGGTTATACAACTACCGATAAGTGATGTTGAGGGGTTGAGATTGTGCCATTAACTCCACCATTGTAACGCCCCGATTTTGGGCCTAGATGTTTTAGAGTTCGAATCGGACCGGTCGAGAACGGTTCGAATCTTAAAGGGATGTTTAGGGAATACCTAGTTCGGGATGCTTTAACCTACGATTGCAATGAATAATGTTATGTTCTAGATTATGTTTCATAGATAAGGTCCTTGATGTATATGTGAGCTGTATTTATGTTGTGGCATGTCTCAGAAACACTTCGAATATGAAAAGACGTCATAAACCAGCAAAACCTGCTGTTGCAGGGCAGGGCGTATCGGAATGCCCTTGCCTGTTTCGGAACAAGAGCCTGGAATGGTTAAGATGTTTCGGAACAGGTGGGGGCGTATCGAAACGGTTTTGCTACTAGAGGTGGGTGTTTCGACATGGGTCTCGGAACGTACCCGAGTTTCAAAACGGTCAACCCTATTTCGAAATGGTCAACCCTGTTTCAAACCGAACATTTCAGTACAGGGCTATTCTATCGAAACACTTGAATGTTGGGTTGATTTTTGAATTGTTTCAAGTTTCTGTTTCTCACATTTTGGTCCCCAAATGTTGGATTCTTAATTCAATGAGTTTGGATGGTCCGTTTGAGTTGAATTTTGGCATGAATGCATGTTACATGTCTATTTGAAGGTTGGTAACTTTAAAATCCTAAAAGTTTTTTATTTTACGAAAATTACAGTTTAGTCCCTACAAGTCAAATGAATGCAGTTGAACCCTTAATTGAACTCCGATCAATGTGTCGTTTCCTTCAGAGTGTCTTGTTGAACACATAGGATAATAACGAGCATCTAGATAAGATAAAAAAAGGGTCGTAAATCAAGGTTGAGTTTGGTTTTCCCTGTGTAATCTTCGTAGTCTGGGTCAAACGTCTATGTCGGGCTAAGGGGGTTACATTTGTTGGTATCAGAGCTAGGTTACGAAAGAATTGGGAATGTTGGCATGTGAAATTGTTATGTGTTGAAGTATGATGTTTGAAAAGCATGCAATTTATTGAATTTTGAAGTTTATGCTATGCTTGATCTATGTGAATCGCATGTGGAACGAATGTGATTACGTGGCGATGATGCAATGTTGTTATGTGCTTATTTTGGAGGATAAAAAGCATGTTGAGCATGATATGACATTGTATGTTATGCCATGTTGGGAAAGTCGGGGTTCTCATTGTCTTATTACACTAATCTAATGTTTTTGTATACTTGGATCCTTGCTTGAGGCTGGCCAAAATCATGGTTTGATTTGTTGTTTTTGTTATTATGCCTTGTTAAAATAGCACAATGAGTCTGAGGAGAGAGTTGGGATCGGATACGATCGTACCTATGGGTGAGCAAGGTAATTAAGGGAATGATGTTCCGTCTGTTGAGAATGTGCATGTTTGGTCGTTCTTATCTGGAGTTGAGGCGATAGGGCAGCGTGAAGGGGCTGGTCCGGTGGTGAAATTTTTATCATCAGTGGTTCAGGAGATGTCTAGAGCATCTCAGGTCGCGGAAAATGAAGAGCATGCGCACGTACCGTCTGTCGGACGAGCTGGTTTGTCAAAACAGCGTATGTATGATTTGGGAACTGTTGAGTATCATGGGTCGATGCCGGAGGCGTTCAAGGTTTGGTTAGCCAGTACAATCTTGATCTTGGATCAGGAAGGGTGTGACCATGCTTGTAAGTTGGGAAGCGTTGTCACGTTAATGTTGGATGATGCTAGTATGTGGTGGACATCTGTGTCTGTGGCATCGAATATCCAGGATGTGGATTGGGAATTCTTTTTAGCTGCCTTTATGAAGAGGTATATTGGAGATAAGCTTTCGGGTAGCCAAGAGCGCGAGAGTATGGTTTCAGTTTATGTTGATGCGCAGAACTTGGGCCTGGCATCTCATGGTGGTGGTTCTAGCTCTGGTATGAGAGCTGCTGAATTCGATTTTTGAAGTAAACGGACCAAGAAAGGCCGAGATAAGAGGTATCAGCCTGTTGCTAGGCGAGGTAACCTTGGACGTGGTGCATTAGTTCAAGGGAACAGAGCGAGGGCGGAGCAACACACGTGTCGAATGTGTGGTTCTCGGGAGCACTTGAGGAGGGACTGTTCTCGTGCGGATGGAGAGGTACAGGCTCCTATTGAAGTGACAGGGAATTCTTTCTGGAACTGTGGTTCAGCAGATCATTTAGGGCGTAATTGTCCTCTGTTGGCAAGTGGAGGCCAAGGACGTGCACATGTTGTGGCTGCACCTCAGAAAGGTCGTGAGCGTGGCCGAGACAGGGTTCGGAGGTGGAAAGAGAGACGGGGAGATGCAGGGTGTTTGATGATTGAATCTTGTTGGTGTTGTGGGTCTATTGGACATTTGAGGCGAGATTGTCTAGTGTTAGCTCGGGGTGATCTAGGTGGGGTGTCTTTTAAAGCTCCCCGTGGTCGCGAGTGCAGTTATGGTTCTTTCCAACAAGGAGACCATGGTGGCTCGGCAAATGAGATGGTTTTAGAGGCTCCGAAGGGGTGATTTTCGTGTTGGCGAGCAAGGCTTCACATATCGGTGAGTGGAAAAGAGTTTTCCAGCTTTGAAATGTTTTGAACGTGGTTTTGGGGGCTTAGTGTAAGTTTGAAACACTTAGCTAAGCTCGAGAGTAAGTAAATGGAAAGTCTCTCTTGGATTCTGCTATGTTTTGGCTTAAAATGCACTTGATTTAAATGTGTTTTTTATTGTTGTTTTTAAGCATGTTTAAGCGTGGTTTAATGCTAGATTTTAATGCCATTATGTTAAGGATGCACTAGGTAAGTGATCCTGGGTTGCATGTGTTGAATGTATATGATATTAAGCATATTATGCTTGTGGAATGGCATTGTGGTTATGCTTGTAAAATAGGGAATTAATGAGGTTAAATGGTTATATTGGCAAGTGATGTATATGGATTTTAGTTATTTTAATCGGATTTAGTTAGCCGGCTATAGGATTGAGTGCACCGTGAATAAAGTCACCTTAGATGTCGAGGGTTGTGATTGTGCCGTAATCTCCATCCAAGTACCCTAGCGATTGAGGAATTAGAGTCACCACGATGGAGGTTGGCTCTCGTGGGTAGACTTAGTTAAGCGTCACTACGGTGGAGGAATGCTCCCGTGTGTGAGCTTGGTTAAGGTGATTACAATGGTTGAGGTAACTCCCGTGTGTAAGCCTTGTTTATGTCCCGACTCTTGCTAGTGGGTTATACAACTACCAATGAGTGATGTTGAGGGATTGAGATCATGCCATTAACTCCACCATGGGTGTACAGGGGTTGTGATTGTGCCATTAACTCCACCACGAGTGTTGAGGGGTTGAGATTGTGCCATTTATCTCCATCACGAGTGTTGAGGGGCTGTGATTGTGCCATTTATCTCCACCTTATGTAGTCCGGTAGTGTGTATGAAGCGTGTGGGACAACACTTGTAATTCGCGTATCCGATTGTGTCAAATGTGATGCGTTTTGTTATGATTTATGTTTGAGATCCATTACGAGCCAATGTGATGATGGTGACTTAATGATTTAATGAAGAACATTTGTATTGTGGAAGCATGTGATGCTTGAGAAATATGCTAGAATGCATATGATGCTTGGTTTAAGCATGAGTAAAGGTTCTTGTTATTGTAATTAATGATGTTATGAGCATGTGGTTTTGAAAGTGATTTGGTGTTCTAAAGTTCATGTTTTAAAGGAAGGCATATGTTTACAAAGGATGATGTTTTGGTTGAAAAATGCATTGATGAATGTTTGGTTTTATAGCGGACCTCACTAAGCTAATTTCTTACGCTCATTTGTTTCATAAATGCAGAGAATTGAGCAATCAAGGCAGCCTAAGAGTAAGGGAATTCCAAGAGTTTTGGTTAAACAATGTATGTGGTTTTACTCAAGTGTAATAAGAGGCAATGGGTGGGATTTACGCTTTTGAATGATTGAGGATGTTTCCCCTTTACTTTGAGCATGTTAGTTTGCTTATACTTGTGTTGTAAATGACCTTTGATGTTTGGATGTTGGTTTGAATGTTGTTTTAGCTTGTTGTGGTTTGGTGGACTAGGGAGCATGCCTTTAGTACCTACGATTGCAATGAATAATGTTATGTTCTAGATTATGTTTCATAGATATGGTCATTGATGCATATGTGAACTGTATTTATGTTGTGGCATGTCTCGGAAACGTTTTGGATACGAAAAGACATCATAAATCAGCAAAACCTGCTGTTGCAGGGCAGGGCGTATCAGAATGCCCTTGCATGTTTCGGAACAAGAGCCTAGAATGGTTAAGAGGTTTCGGAACAGGTGGGGCGTATCGAAACGGTTTTGCTACTAGAGGTGGGTGTTTTGATACGAGTCTCGAAATGTACCCGAGTTTCAAAACGGTAAACCCTGTTTCGAAACGACCGTTTCGATACAGGACCATCCGTATCGAAACGCTTGACCGTTGGGTTGATTTTTGAATTGTTTCAAGTTTCTGTTTCTCACATTTTGGTCCCTAAATGTTGGATGCTTAATTCAATGAGTTTGGATGGCCCGTTTGTGTTGAATTTTGGCATGCAAGCATGTTACATGTCTATTTGAAGGTTGGTAACTTTAAATTCCTTAAAGTCCTTGTATTTTACAAAAATTATAGTTTAGTCCCTAAAAGTCAAATGTATGTAGTTGAACCCTTAATTGAACTCTGATCGTTGTGTCGTTTCCTTCAGAGTGTCTTGCTGAACACATAGGATAATAACGAGCATCTAGATAAGATAAAAAAAGGGGTCGTAAATCAAGGTTGACTTTTGGGTTGACTTTGGTTTTCCCCGTGTAATCTTCGTAGTCCGGGTCAAACGTCTAGGCCAGGATAAGGGGATTACAGACAAACCATGCATTTGCTAACAAACTCAGCGACATCTTTCTTCAATCCCACCCAATAGTACGCATCCTTCAACTCACGATACATCTTTGTACTACCAGGGTGCATAGCAAAACGACTTCTATGAGCTTCAGTCAGGATAGTCCGCCTCAACTCAACATCATTCAGCACCAATATCCGACTCCCAAAACATAAAACACCATCATCAATGAAACAGAAATCCGAAGGCCTACCCTCTGCGATATCTTGAACATGTGGTACCAAAGAATCATCCAACAGTTGTTTATCCTTAATCAACTGAACTAGAGATTGATTCACTTGCAATTCAGCAACAAGACCACCATCTCGCGATATACTCAAGCTAGCAAACATCGCCCTTAATTCCACCGCCACTTTCCTGATCAAAGCATCGACAACCACATTGGCCTTCTACGGATGATACTCGGTCGTTAGATCATAATCCTTAAGTAACTCCACCCAACTTCGTTGTCTAAGACCACCATCTCGGTGGCTTAGCTGCTCTCACTGGATCCTTACCTTCTCTCATCGGCTGCGGACAATCCCTCTTCATATGGCCACGATTACCGCAATTCTAGCATGTACCAAGATTGCCCCAACACTCACCAGTGTGCCTTCTACCACACTGATTACATTCAGGAGTCCGTATGAAAGCATTCCTGTTCTTGCTGACCTCTTCCAGGGTTGCCACCCCCATGTCTATCATCCACATGTGACCTTCTATCCTTATGTCTCTTGAACCGATCTCTACCAAGATCACGTTCTGTAGGTTGCTTCCCTGAGCTAGGTCCTCCCGCTCGACTTGACAAACCAAGATTCAGCATGATGTCCTTGGCTCGAGTGACCAAGACATCAAAATCAGTATAGTCTGCTACGAGCATATAGGTTTTAACATCAGCTACCAGCCCATATCGAAATCGTTCACATCTTTCTCGTTCGCTAGGAATCAGCTCGGGTGCATACTGGCTAAGGCATACAAATTGTACCTCATACTCCGCCACTGTCATACTCCCTTGCACCAGGGACATGAACTCCCTCTTTTTCTCATCTAGGTAACGGACTCCCAAATACTTTTGCTTGAATGCATTCAAGAAGAATGTCCAAGTCACCTCATCATCATCCAACCTCGCTATTGTGGTTGTCCACCACGTATATGCATTACCATGCAACAAGGACACAATACATCCAGATTTTTGAGTGTTGTTAGAGTTCAGTTGTCCAAGTATCCTCTTGGTACTCTCTAACCAAGACTCAGAACCTTCCGAGGTTTGCCCTTGAACTCAGTCCCGCCCAAACTGCGGAGTCGCTCCAACGGCAACCTCACATTAGCACCATCTTGAGGTGTAGACCCATGAGCTCTAGCTACTGCTGCCTGAAAAGCTCCCACAATAGCTTGAATCAACACTGACATATCAGGAGCAGCTTTCCCCTGAACTCCCTCGGGTCCAGCATACCCAGTACCAGCTCCTGCAGCACTAACCCCAGCTCCACCACCATCGGGTGGTCCACCCGGAGTAGGAGGCGGTAAATCCTCAACATTCTCATTCTCAGTCGTATCACGAGTATTAATTCTAAGCTCTCTATGTGGCCCCATATGAAAACAATGCAACTGACGAAATACAATAAATTCAATTAGGCAATATAAGGCAAGTAATCCAAGTACTCAAGCTCATTTTTTTAAAACAATTCTTTCCAATAGTAATGATATGGCAATGGGATCCCCAACTATACCCCAAATATAGCATAGCATCACAAAATCATCTCAATCTATCACTTTGTATGCATTACATCTCATTAGAACTAGAACACCAACAATCATACATCATGCTTCCACCAATAAGTCATAATCATACATACTCACACACATTAACCACTTACCAAGCTCCAAATATTCGTAAACCTTGCTCTGATACCAACAAATGTAACCCCCTTAGCCCGGCCTAGACGCTTGACCCGGACTACGAAGATTACACAGGGAAAACCAAAGTCAACCCGAAAGTCAACCTTGATTAACAACCCTTTTTTTCTTTTTTTCTTTTCTAAATGCATTATTAACCTATGTGAACACTCAAGATCACAAGAAGGAAAAGGCACAGCGATTGGAAATTATTTAGGAGTTTAATTACAAGAATTAGTCTTTTAGGGACCAAAATGTAATTTTTGAAAGATACGAGGACTTTGCAGATTTTAACTTTACTAATGTGCAATTAGTCACATTTCATACATTTCTAACAAAAATCAGCTTAAATAGACATTCCAAACTCAACCAATTGCATCCACAATCATCAAGGACTAAAATGTAAGAAACAAGAACTTGGAACAATTCAAAATGCAGTCCAACGGTCGAGTGTTTCGAAATGCTGGTCCATGTATCGAAATGGCCATATCGAAACTGGACTGGCCGTTTTGGTACTCAGGCCGTTCCGAAACACGTATCGGAACATAGCTCTACAGTAGCTAAAGTGTTCCGAAAGACTCTTACCCGTTCCGAAAACACTATGGCCATTTCAAGCCCCTGTTCCGAAACAGTTAAGGGTATTTCGATACACCCTGCCCTGCAACTATATATTTTTCTGGTTTTTCACATCTTTACACATTCAAACACATCCCAAATGATAACATAACACACCAACAACATGATTAAACATCAGAGATCACACATATGAGGTTTAGGCTAAAGCATGGCATCAAACATATGATCAATGAGTCTATAGGCATGCTCCCTAGTCACATAAACCATATAAAAGCCTCAAGCCTAAAACCAAACCATATAGACCATTTACAAACTTCAAAAACCATATCAAACTTGCCACAAACATAAGGAGTTCAAAACACATCTCCCAAACCCAACCATAGGTCACCATTGCCAAAAATCACTACTAAAGCATATGAAAACATTACCATACATGAGCTTCTCACTTCCTTGGATGTCCTTAGCCTCCTTGCTGCCCAAAGACGTCTCAATTATCTGCATTGTTGGTAAAAGAGAGCGTAAGCACATTTGCTTAGTGAGGCAAGCTCTAAGAAAACCAACACAACAATGCATCTTTAAAACTCTAACTCAAAAACCATTTTCTACAACATGCTCTTTCTATCTCATGCTTGAAAACCATTTCAATGCAATTCTCCATTTGATAACACATGTACCTTTATTCTATCTCATGCATTAAACCAATGCAAATCTCATAGCAAAGCCATACACATGCTTAATGAAAACAAAAGCATTCCATACCATAAATCTCATATCTCATAGCATAAATCATCTCATCATTTGGTACATGTGAATCAAATACAATTTCATATATTGGCATTTCATATTACATCTTTACTCGGATATGCGAATTAGCTTGACTTAAAGTCAAGTCCTACCCCGGTAGAATCTCACATCACCGGACTCTCATAGCGGTATCTCTCTTCGCCATAAGGCTTGGGTATTTCACCAAGTCCTACCCCGGTGGTATCTCTCATCATCGGATTCTCACTTTGGATCAGGATGGCAGTACCCCCATTGCCCGACTCCAAAGAGCACGTACGAATTTTTAGTTTATAGTGCACTCTCATCCTATTGGTCGACTAATTATACCCGGTAATTATCTCATCATTTATGCCAATATATCATATCAAAAACATCATCTCACCTACTGTTTTGATGCAACATTTCACAAATCTTTCTCATCTCTTCTCAAAACCATATCTCATACTTTGCATTAAATCAAAATCTCAAAACTATTTACCACAACATGATATCTCATGTAATCAACACATAACATCATCTCATGCTACAAATCATGCACAAAACAGTAGGAATTTGTCTATCTCAAAACAAGAGCATGTAAAAGCATTTAGGGCATCAACCACATATTGAGAGCAAATCTAGCCATACTTACTTCCGAATTTAGGATGGTGTTTCAAACCAATCCTAAATACTCAAACCTTGTTTCTTTGTCCCTCAAGGACTTCTAAAACCATTCGCACTCACCGATTACGTTTCACTTACTTGCCGAAACAATATCTAGGCATCCGACACTTCCGGATCAACACCAAAAGCGTCTGAAGATGTCTCCCCTATTTATTACACATAATAGCAGAGGATTAATGCATCATCATGCATTGAAATCACCAGCCTCACATTTAAACTCGCTGCACTACACAAAAGCACTATTTCGGCTACCCAAAATAACCGAAATCATCTCCAAACTTTCCCAAAACAAAGCCTAGTCAAGATCTATCAATTCTAAACCTCAATCAACACCAAAAATCACCATAAACACGTCCTTATATCTCCAGCAACAACATAACACCAAGAACACTCTAAAAACCACAAATCTAGCATATAAAACTTAGGAATCCAAACCTATTCGGGATTTGTTTGATAAAACCTCATTTATAACATCAATTACCATCCAAAATATATTAGAAATCAACCTCAAAATAGAGCCTAACCAAGAGTTACGAAAATCATCAAGATCTCTCCAAGAATCTTGAGTTTTATCACAATTTCATGTTTCTAACATTAAAGCAACTCAAAAGTCATTAACAAAGGATTGCGAACTTGGTAATTTCAGTAAAGAACTGATCATTAGAGAAGAAGGACGAATCTTACCTCTAATGGCTGATTTCTCCTCAATTTGGGCAAGATTTCTTGAAAATCCAAAGTAAAAACAAAAGGTTTTGATGAGGTAAAGATTATGAATCCTTAGGAGAATGAAATCTCAGCAAAAGAGATGAAAATTAAAGGTTAATTGGTACCGAAACATTTTAGAGGGTGTTTCGATACGGGCTCGTGTTTCGAAACACTAGGTCTTGTTCTGAAACAGGGTACTTCGATACAATGCTCTATGTATAGAAACACCAAGCTGTTAAGTTAGTTGTCGGATTCGCTTGAAGTTCTGACTCTTTACGTTTCAATCCCTGAATGTTGAGGATGCAATTAAATGTGCTTGAATGATCGTTTTGAGCTGAATTATGACAGAGGGTCATGTAATGTGACTAATTAATGAATGGTAACTTAAAAATTGAAGAAGTCCCTATAAATTGCTAAACTTACAAAATGGTCCCTAAAACGTGTTTGTTTTCAATTGAGTGCTTAATCAACATTTTTTTTGAGATGTTAATTGTTCCGTTGCGAGTCTTTACTCTTAGGCTAATGATGTGCATCTAGACAAGATAAAAAAATAGGGTCGTTTATTGAGGTAAACCTTCCTGGTTACTTCAATATTCCCCGTGTGACTCGTTCAGTTCGGTCTTTCACCCAGACCGGGTCGAAGGGGTTACATATTTTATATAAATGTCTTGAGAATGAAAGGATTGTTATGAAAGAATGAAGTATAAGTTTCGAATAAGCATGTTTTATTTAAATGCTTTGGAAAAGGTGTGTTTGACTTGCTTTAATATGAATTTCTAATATCAGTTTTGATTTTGAGAATGCATTGACGACTTATCCTTTTTTAGTGCACTGAATTAAGTGAGTAAGGAGTTGTGGTTTGAGGCAAGGTGTGATCCCAAGACAAGCATTCTAAAGTGTATGTTTTACGGTGTTTTCATTATATGTAAAAAGACAATGTGGGTTAATCGTTGGGATATTATTTTTGTATAAGGCTTGATTATATGGTTGAAGTTTATATTATGTTGGATGATGACATTATTTAATGTGTACGATGTTGGTTTTATTTAATGCCAAGTATATTTGATGATTATGGTCTAATGCTTTTAAATGGTTAAATTAATAAATGGATGGAAGGTTTAATTATTGTGTGTTCATATGATTGTATGTCTTTAGTTTTATTTGATTTATGGTTTATGTTTGGGGTCTTGACTATTTGGTGCATAATGGATGGTGTGCTGAATTATATTAGGAAGCATGTCTCTAGATTTCTTGTTTAATTATGATGTGTGTTGGTTATGACATATAACTATTTGAACATATATGTTTAATGATGTTATAATTTTAGGAATATGAGAAGGTGGTTTGTAACTAAATTGGATGTGTTTGATTTGGGATTTGAATACCCTAATATGGAATTTGGAGAAGCTCGTATCGCTACGCTCAATGTTCAGTACCAGTACGCGGGATTTTTCCAGTGTTCAGTATTACATGCGAGTACCGATATGCGTGTCCAGGTTTTGGTACGGGTAACTGAGTACCGGTACACCCTATTGTATATCAGTTATGATATTTTCTTCGATGTTTTCCTGTACTGGTACGGTATCTCGTGTACCTGTACGGTCGGTAGTAAGTTCAGTTGATAAGCTATAGCATGTTTAGATTGTTTACATTTTGGTCACCGTATGTTCATGCATCAATTGAATAGGTTAATGATCTCCGTTTGACCTAGATTTATCAAGAATGATTTTAATGTTTTTAATTGTTGTAAGAAGCCTTTATACTCGTGTTAGTCCCTATCTTTTGGCCGTTTTAAGATTTAGTCCTTAATTTAGTATTTTGTTAAATTGGATGCTTATTTGTCATCCGTTTGAGCTGAAAATCAGCACGTTAGCATGAAACATGATTAATTAAGTATTGGTAACATTAAACTTGTATAAGTCCCTATAATTATTCAAAATTGCACTTTGGTCCCTAGAATGGTTGTATTTGCAATTGAGTGCCTTATTGATGTTCGCATCGAATGAAAATTGAACCGATGCTGGTATGAATGCCATAGGTCTTAATAGTGCATCTAGATCAATTAAAAAATGGACCGTAATTTGAGTAAGATGGTTTGGGTTTGCTCCGGGAAACCTAATGTGATCTTCTTGGTTCGGGTCTAACGACTAGGCCAAGTCAAGGTCACACCTCTCTACTTCCAACTCTTTTTCAAGTTAGATTTTTCGCCCCAAGCTTCTGTCCAGTTCGTATTTTTCCTTTTGAATATGGGGAAAATATCTTTTCTTCTTATCATCCTTTACAGTTTCCTCCTTTTGCCTATAGGCCTCCACTTGAGCTACAACCCTATTCCCCCTAGCCTCCGTCGCTCACTCTTCGACCTCCTTTCAACCTTTTAGAGCCTCCGATAATTGCAGCCTCAGAGCAACCATCTCGTCATCTACTGATGCGATTTTGTTGTTTGCCTTACTAAGTTCCCTCGTTCGGGCAACCAACTCCTCTTGCTGCTGAGAAAAGACTGCATCACCTCTAGCGAGAGTCATCGTATCTCCTTATCAACCTTGTAAAGAGAAAGATGAAAATCACCAGCGAGCCAAAAAGCTTCCACAAAGTAAACTTTTAGGGAACTGAAACGAACAGACGTAGGAACTCCTTTGTCGAGCCCTGAAGGTCGCACCGTCGAAATGTCGTCGTCCCTAGAAAATCAAGTGGCAAGGCTAAAGCCTATTCCTAAAGAGCCTACAACCAAACACATCATGGTCATGGAAAAGCTAAGATGAAACGGCTAACAACTAAGTTGAAGGAAATACCAGTTGAAGTTGGATGGCTCACCACCAAAGCCCCGAAATCACACACTCTCCCAACTACAACGACCTCCAAGGAATTGAGCGATGACACCACAGTCTTCGCTAAAGTCGACAGCCCCGCACCTACTTTGCCCCTTTTCTCTTCAGGGTAGATTCTCCTTTTCAAAATTTCCATCATGGGCAACCTCCTCTTCCTACCCCCTAGGAAAACGACCTTCGCACTCATTTACCTCCAAGGCTCAACGGCAACAGAAATCTCTAGCTCCAAACCACGAAAATAGTCCAACCCTTTCTCCCACGGCCGAGAGGCACATGAGGGGTTCTCCCCCTTGTTCTGATGGAAACCCCGAGTTGGCTTAACTGGAGGCACCGTGGGCATGCTCACCATTGCTACGCTTAAAGGTAGAGCCTTGTAATCTGCAAACCAAAACAAAAAACTAGTAATGCCATGGAATAATAAGCCTTGTCAAAACCAAGTGTTCACTACTATCAGAAGAGGAGCATGAAAAAATAACCATCCACCGGAAGAAACTAGAGGCAGAAGATAACGGATCCAACAAAACCCTCGAACGAGCAAATTCCCTTTTAGGTGCCAACAGTTTCTCCCGAGGTGTAACAGGCCCTACATCCCCTAGTGATGCCAATTTAAGGGGAACAACCTCCGATCTCCTTCTTGCACAGTCAGTGCAACCTCTAAATAGGAAACCTAACCATGAATCTAAGTCACCAACCTCAGGGACCCTTACTCTGATGGTGGTGTAAAATCGAGCCCGACGATCTTCAACTCGCTCGAATCTGACTTATCATCATCATCTACGCCTATTACCCCTTTGAGGCTTTCGAACCTTCAACTTCCATATACTCATCAATTTGGGCACTCTAATCTTCATTTGACTCAGCTTCTAAAACTAGACCACTACAACACCCACTCCACCAAATGCTGAAATTGACGATAATGATCGACGTGAACAACACCCGTAAACCAATAGCCAATTCCCCTTCTATGCCTTATTCCCTACAAGCACTCAGGCCAAGTCCTCAGTTCCCCTAAACGGCCAAGCCGTTCTAGCCCCCACCACGTTCGGAGCATGCCTATAGCCTTTTGCCAACTGATAGGTTTTATACCCATTTGGACTCTAATTATGAAGGCACAAAACGCTCCGAAGGGTGTGATCACCCCTGTAACCCCCTCGACTCGGCCTAGGCGATATAACGAACCGAACGAGTCACACGGGGAATATTGAGGTAAACCGGAGGTTTACCTCAATAAACAATCCTATTTTTTTCTTTTTATCTTATCTAGATGCTCATTAGAGTCCTATGTATTTATCATTACATCGTGACATTCACAACTCAATCGGACATCAATGGCATCCAATTACGGCTTTTAGGGACTAATTTGTAATTTTACCGATTTATAAGATCTTATGCCATTTTTGTGTTACCATCCTTTAATTAGTCACATTACATGCATCGCAGTCAAAACTCAGCTCAAAATAATGATACATGCTCATTTAATTGCATCCACAACATTTAGGGACTAAAACGTAAAGAATCAAAACTTCAAAATATTCCATCAACTAACATAACAACCAGTTGTTTCGGTACAAGCTATCCATGTATCGGAACAGGCGTATCGAAACAAGGTCCTAAGGCTCGAAACAGGGCCCGTATCGAAACACCCTTGAGGTGTTTTGGAACTGAAGCTTTCAGTAACAAATCATACCGGAACAAGCTTCCCCTGTTTCAAAACCCTTAAGCCATTTCAGGCTCACTATTTCGGTACAAACTCGAGTGTACCGAAACACCTAGGCATGTAATGATACTTTTTCCTGGTTTTCACACTTTAATCCACATTATACTAATCCAACATGTTACTAACATACATACAACATATTTTGGACATCAAACCGCAACATATGTGGCAGAAACAACTTCATAGAAAGTCTATAGGCATCAACAGAATCTATATGCATACACCCTATGCAAAAATAGCTACATAGAAGTCAAAACACAAACCAAGGCATAACCCAAACATTAAAGGCCATTTACAAGTCATTAAGGGCATTACAAACATGCCTCAAAACAGGGAGTTCCAAAATACTATCCCCCAACACATAGCATCCACTTATTACCAGCTATTATTACTAATAAGCAAATATAAAATCATACTTGAGCTTAGACCAAATCCTTTGTA
This sequence comes from Hibiscus tridactylites, assembly GCA_958450335.1. Classification (NCBI taxonomy): domain Eukaryota; kingdom Viridiplantae; phylum Streptophyta; class Magnoliopsida; order Malvales; family Malvaceae; genus Hibiscus; species Hibiscus tridactylites. The sequence goes on along the minus strand of OY288283.1, from coordinate 66,063,265 downwards.
ATCTTCTTGCCTCTTTGCTGCTCACACAAGCTAATTTTCTACATTGTTGAAAAAAAAGAGCGTAAGCACAATTGCTTAGTGAGGGATGCTCAAAACATACAACCACAACAATACATTTTTAAACAATTTCTTATTTAGAAATCTCTATCTCATCATGCTCTTTTTATCACATGCTTGAAATCATTTTCATAGCAAAACCACATCATTTACATCATATGTACCATCTATCTCATGCATTCAATAAATGCCAAATCTCAAGGCATAGCCTTACATGCTCAAATCTCAAAAGCATTTCTCCAAAACATAATCTCTAATGCAAAGCATCATGCATAAAATCAATTATAGCAAAGTACATGCGATTCTCATAATCAATCTCATATATTGGCATTTTAACAACATTACTCGGATATGCGGATAGCTTGACTAAATGTCAAGTCCTACCCCGGTGGTATATCACATCACCGGACTCTCATGATAGCATCTCTCATCGCCACAAAGTTTGGGTATTTCACCAAGACCTACCATGATGGAATCTCACATCATCGGACTTTCACTTTGGAACGGGATGACACCACCCCCATTGTCTAAACCAAAGAGCGTGTACGAATTTTGTATTTTATAGTGCATTTCTCATCCTATTGGTCGACCAATTATATCCGGTAACAATAATCTCATTTCATGCCAATATATACATTTTAAACATCATTACCTATTGTTTTCAATGCATCAATCTAAATCATTCTCATCCCATTTCAAAAGTATGTATAAGGCATAGCATTTTCTCAAATAGTTCATACTCATTCAAACATCAAATCTATCTCATGGGATCTTTAAAGTCATCATTTCATATTACAAAACATGCATAAAACAGTAGGTAGAAATCTAACATCAAAACAAGAGCATGATCATAAAGTCAAAGGGACAATATCTGAGAAACGAGAGAGTAATATCTCAAACTTACTTTCGGGCTTATATTAGTGTTTCAAACTCAATCTAAACCCCAAACCTTGCTTTCAAGTCCTTCAAGACTTTTTAAAACCAATTTCACTCACCGACTCGTGAAACTAAGATTTGCCGACGTGAAATTAAGCGTCTAAAGCCCTCAAAACTTCATCGTTTGCTTCCGATGTATTTTCCCCTATTTATACCATACAAGAACAGAGGATTAATGCAATGTAATGCATTAAAATCACCAGCAACTTAAACAATCCCGCTGCTCTATCCAAAACACCAAAACACCCATCCAAAAACAATTGAAATCACCTTCGATTGCTTTCTAAACTCAGCCCAGCCATAATCTAACACTTCCAATCAAATTTAAACCTCAATCAACATCTTAAAACAACCTAACAACATCTTAATACCTCCAGCAACTCAGATTTCACACTTTCACCTCAAAAACCTAAAATCTAACAATCTAATAAATAGGGATCCATCTTATTTTGGGATTATTATGACAAAACCTTTATTCTCACATCCTTTAACATCCATTTTTTTAAAACCATTCTCAAATCAATTAAAACAGTGCCCAAACGAATTACTTAGAAATCCACCAAGAAAAGCTAGATTAATCAATTTTCCATTAATCAAAACATGAAACTTAGTTAATAAACATAATTATGAAGCCAAAGACTTGGGAATGTCATTAAAAAACCTTGATTAGAGGAGTTAAATGAAATCTTACCTCTAACCTTGCCTCTTCCCTCCATATGACAAGATTTTGAAGAAGTCTTTCAAGATTATTTTGAGATTAATGTTGGAGAAGCTTAGGAAATCATTTGGGAAACAAAAAGAAGTTAAAAGATGAAGATCTCTGAAGTTTTGGAGAGAAAATAAAGTGTTTGGATGATTAGAAAATGAGAGAATGAAAGTTACATCAATTCTCTTTTAGCTATTAAAATTCCATTTTTGTTTAAAAATCCTTTTTAAAAATCCTTTTCAATTAAAACAATTAAATTGGTCAATTTGAGGGAAAAAGTTCATAAAATAGATATAAGCTCCCTCAAGATTCTAAGTCTTGGCCCTTTTTAATTTAGTCCTTAAAAACCAATTTTGCACTTTTTTACAAAATGACCACTTTCCGAAATTTTAACTTTCCAAAACACGTTTTTCCAAAAATGATTTTACCAACCTTCAATATATATTTTTAATAGAATTTAGCAATTTTCTCGTAATTTTATCCTACCCCGAACTACGTTTTCCCTGATCCGCTTTTAAAGGATTAGATCTCTAATTCTAGTTTCGACTATCTCAAACCGATGCCTAAAACATCTAGGCCCAAAATTGAGGCGTTACAACTCTCCCCCAGTTAGGAAATTTCATCCTTGAAATTTATACCTGAAGGAAAAAGATGAGGAAACTGCTTCTTCATATCGTCCTTTCTTTCCCATGTAGCTTCTTTAACACCACGATGTCACCACAATACCTTGAAAAACTCAATGGTCTTACCACGAAGAACCTTGCTGTCCAAATTCAAGATCTCAACTGGTTCTTCATCATAGGAAAAATCCGGATTCAACTCAATTTCTTCAACATGCATAACATGAGACGGTTCCGATCTATACTTACGAAGCATAGATGCATGGGAAACATTATGTATCTTCTCTAACTCGGAGGGCAATCTCAACCTATAAGCAACAGGTCCAACTCGTTCTAACACTTCATACGGTCCAATAAACCTTGGACTCAACTTGCCTTTCCGACCAAACCTCATCACTTTTTTCCAAGGCGAAACTATCAGAAACATTGTATCTCCCATAGCATACTCAATATCCTTACGCTTCAAATCCGCGTAAGACTTTTGCCGATCCAAAGGTTCTTTCAACCTCTCACTAATCAACTTCACTTTTTCGGTAGTGCCCTTAAGCACATTAGGCAAAGAAACCAACTTATGTCCGTATTCCGCCTAACAAAGAGGCGTTCTACACTTCCTTCCACACAAGGCCTCATAGGGAGCCATTTGAATACTCGCTTGATAACTGTTATTGTAAGAAAACTCCACTAAGGGTAAATGTTTCTCCTAAGAACCTTGGAAATCAATGATGCAACATCTCAACATGTCCTCCAACACTTGGATAACCCTCTCAGACTGACCATCCGTTTAAGGATGATACGAGGTACTGAATCCAAACGCGTTCCCAACACTTGATGAAAACACTCCCAAAACCTTGCTGTAAAATGCGGATCTCGATCCGAAAAAATGGACTTAGGCACTCCATGTAACCACACAATCTTAGAGATGTACAAATTCGCCAACTTATCTAATGTATACGTAGTATGCACCGCCAAGAAATAGGTACACTTCATGAAACGATTAACAATCACCCAAATGGAATTCTTCTTGGACGGTGTCAAAGGCAATCCTGTCACAAAATTCATAGTGATTCTCTCCCATTTCCATTCCGGAATCTTCAAAAGTTGCAACAATCCAGAAGGAATTTGATGTTATGCTTTTACTCGCTGACAAACCATGCACTTGCTAACAAAATCAGCAACACCTCTTTTCAAACCAACCCAATAATACTCATCTTTTAACCCATGGTACATCTTTGTACTACCATGATGCATAGAAATGCTATGAGTCTCAGTTAGAATAGTGCATCTTAGCTCACCATCCTCCGGCAAAACTATTCGGCTTTTAAAGAACAGAACGACATCATCATTAAATCAAAAGTCTGTTGGATTTCCTTCGGCAATGTCCTGAACATGCGGTACCAACAAATCATCTAACAAATGTTTTTCCTTAATCAACTCCACCAATGAGGGTTTCACCTATAATTCAACCACTAAACCACCATCGCACGATACACTCAACCGAGCAAACATCGCCATAAGTCCTATATTTCATGCACATTCCAATTATTATTATTATTGTTTTTAAGCACATTTTAGACATAAGTAGGTGATTGCATAGCATTTTACATTATTTCATTGTTCTGCCTTGCTTTTATGAGTTCACATTTATTTGGTGAACAAAAGAAGCTGTTTAGTGTATTCTTGTATGTGAAAAGGCGTCTTCTATGGAACACGTTTGTGAAAAGGCGTCTGTTGCCCACATCGCACAACTCAACAGTTGAACGGTTGCGCCTCGCCTTAATTCACAATATCCTGATAAATCGGCCGATCAACGTAAAGGAAATTATCTGCATGGAAATCTACATCTGCTTCAAGAAGAAGAAAGGTAGATTGTTCTTCCCATCCCTCATCACAGGTCTCTACACCAACTTTCGTGTCCCGATAGAGCCCACAGATGAGTTAACAACCGTCAAGGAGGCTGGACCAAAAAGGTTCGCATTCAGATGATGCAGAATGTAGAAAAAGAGCCAGCAATGCCCAGCCAGCCCTCAGCCACGTAGTTTGAAACTCCAGCCGCCCCGGCAGTACTGAAGCTGCCCTTGACAAAGAAGTCCTCTCGCTGCTGCACACACTTCTAGAAAGTACAAAACAAATAGAGTAGCAATTGGCCTTCATGAACTATGTGGGGGAGGCTCAAGAAGCCCTTGTGGCTTATTTTCTGCAGAAATTTCCCGGTGATGTGCCCACCGTACCGCCCTATCCCGAGGAGCTTGCAGCAGTAGCCCGAGCACAAAGAACTCCACCAGCCGCCGCTGCCCTCCAGACTGACCGCCAGGCGCCCTATTATACGAATTATCCATAATACTCAGCTGCCACCCCATCCAACACAGTGGCAGACTCCCCTGAGAGGCACCAGAAGAATCTCTCCCCTGCCTGCACAGCCAACACAATGGCAGACACCTCTTCATCAGAGGAGATTGAGAGCCTCCGTCGGAGCCAGAAACAGCAGTGGTAGTAGCAACAACCTACATCCCAATGGCATTCATCCCTCTAGCTGCACCCACAAAGAAAGGGACCAGGAAGAGAAAGCGGCACATAATAGCCGAAGAACCTGTGGACTTCGAGACGGAGTCAGAAGAGAGCGATGCATCTCCAAACGCTTCGCCTGCCAAACCTCATGAAGAGCCACAACATACTCCAAAGAGAGTCCAGCCGCCGCGGAAAGCAAAAATCTCACCTACTAGAATAGTCGCCAAGGCATCTGCCGGCCGCCGCTTCATCATCCACACTTCTTCCTCCTCCTCAGCTGACAAAAATCCAGCCTCCTCCAACCCTCAGCAAACTTTTAGTTTATTCCCTTTCCTTTCTTTTATTTCTATTTTCGTTTATTTTTATCTTTAACTTGTATTTTTCTTATATTTTTTATTTTATCTGTTTTGTGCATTGAGGGCAATACCCATCTTGAGTTTGCGGAGGGATGGCTCTCGCATCATTTTTTAGGCATCTTTAGTTGCATGTAGGTTGCATTGTACTTGCCTTAGTAATACTCGGAAAAGAAAAGTTGGCTATGACTTATGCCTATGATAGGATAGCCGACTATATTATTTTTGAATCTAATAAAAATTGAACTTATTCTTGGGAAAAAGTATGAAATATGACTTAGAATTTTTTCTTTATGCCTAAAAATGTTAAACATCTATGTTGTTTTTTGAATATGTTAGAATATTTGATGAACATCGCCTATTTGTTTTTAGATTTCTTTGCAAATTTCTAACGATGATTACAGGTAGCCATCGAGGTAGGTAAAAGGAACAGAAAAATGCAGTACTATCACAGCAGCAAGAAAATAAAAAACAAAGAAAAAGCTATCTTACCCTAGAGGTGCCCGCAACAGGCTCTAGGAAGAATCATGTGCGAGGACACTCCCCTGCTATCAAAGTCTATGAATCTGAAAGACTTAAAGTGACAGACAAATTAGTATGAGTGAATGAAAGTCTTCACGAGATGACTCTATTCTAAGGGTTCGGGGTTCTGTAGTTTGCTCCTATCTCAACGTCAGACCTGGAAGAGTAGTTGTGATAAGCTGAAGCCCTCACTACCATGATTAAAAATAAGGTGCTTAATTGTGTTGCCTCGGCAGCAACCTTTACATCACAACATCATCTTTGTTTAATTATTTATTCTGCGTATTCAACTTGTTTACAGATGTGCACACACCACATAGGCATGCGAAATCCAATTCTAAGTTATTTTCTTACATATTTCCCTTCACTAATTTAATATAGGCGCCACGGCCTTGAGGTAGAAAATCAGGTTAAAAACAAGTTTTTCTTTCCGACTATTATTAGAGCAAGTACTTTAGGTTGCATTGCTTGAGGACAAGCAATAGTTTGAGTTTGGCGGTGTGTAAAGAGTCCATAAGTCCTATATTTCATGCACATTCCAACTCTTATTATTACTGTTTTAAGCACATTTTAGACATAAGTAGGAGCATGCATAGAATTTTAAAGTATTTCATTGTTCTACCTTGCTTTTATGAGTTATCATTTATTTGGTGAACAAGAGATATTGTTTTAGTGTATTCTTGTATGTAGGTACTAACAGCTGAAAGAGGGAACCGAGGAGCTGAGGACACAAGGCCGAGGAAGCTTACCTAGGAGCTGTACTGAAGCAGTTCCAGCATAAGACAATTGCTGTCGAGTACCTGCCGAGCAGAGTTGCCGCCGACCTTGCTGCCCACAGTAGCAAACTATGGAAGTTGGGAGAACCAGAGCGCGATCTGTAGAGATAAAACTCCTAAATCTATCACCGGCGTTCATGTGATTTTCTGACGTCTGTAGCAGCGGCCAGGGCTGCCGGAGCAAAAATCTCAAGATTACTTGCGGGCTAAAGCAAACGAGATAGAGTCCATATTCCATGCAAAAAAAGTTGGCATTTAAAGTCATATTAAAGAAGGAAAGCTACTTTCGAGGACTTGTACTTTAAGGAGGACTTAACCTAGTCCATAGTCTATAAATACCCATTGTACTCCTAGTCAAATCATTTCAGGTTTTCTATAGACCTTTATTGTGTTCTTTGTTGCCGCCATGTTCTAAACTCTATTTGGGTTAGAGTCATGTTGTAACTAGTGTGAAACGGTTGTTTTAGGTTTTGAGTTATTTTTCAATAAAATATTCTGAGTTTACTTAATCCATTGTTCTTCATTCTTTCAATCATTCTACACCAGTCGTTTCAGAGAATACATTTTTTGGGCACGAAAGTGCAAGGCTCACGAAAGGGTTAAGTACGGTCACAATGTACTGAGGCGTGACTAACTTGGTTCCGCACTAGTCCACAAGTTTCAACGGCTAAGAGGGATTACCAACCGAGATGACTAGCCTGTGTTAGGTTGACGCTGAGATTGCTATGTATTGCCTACATCACGTTAGCTCTCGAGCATCCTAACCTAGAAATAGGAGGGATCATTGTCGACTATCTTGCCGAACTTGGAGTATCTGCCAGACGTTCCGCCAGGACTTCTTTTCGTTCCACCCGCCGAGACAATACACCCATGTAGTGGCAGTGACCCACTGTTGCCGCGTGACAGGGTCGTAGCTTGCCGCCCGCCATACCCGCAGAGGCAGCATATCGCCACAACACAAAATAACTCATACCTTTTATAATGCAGTTTTCACACTAAGTGGCAGCATAACCCTGCCTGCTCTATCAACATGATTACCTTCTTTATTTCCTGTGTTTTCGCTTATTTTCTATCCACACCAACCATTTACTTGTGTTTAATTTTACTTTGGGCAGGACTACGAAACGAGACAAGCTGTCTAATCCTCGTGGGATTCGACATCTTTTATACTATAACTTGGCAAGAGTGTGCACTTGCACTCTCACAAAAAGGGAACACCTACACGCCCTACACAACTCAAGCCACCTTCGTTGCCTAAGATTCAACTCCCTCTGTGACATCAAGTATTTCAAACTTTTGTGGTCTGTGTACACCATACACTTTTCACCATGAAGGTAATGCCTCAAGATCTTCAAGGAAAACATTACCGCAGCTAAATCAAAGTCGTGCGTAGGGTAGTTACGCTCGTGAACCTTCACTTGTCGAGATGAATAAGCTACCACTTTACCCTCTTGCATCAACATACATCCCAAACCAACATAGGATGCATCACTAAAAACCACAAACTCTTTTCCTGGTTCAAGTCGAATCAAGATAGGAGCTTGCGTCAACGCTTCTTTCAACTTCTCGAAAGCGTGCTGTCGAACCTCCGTCAATTCAAACTTTACATCCTTTTGCAACAACTTTGTCATACGAGCAGCAATCCTGGAAAATCCATCCACAAACCTACGGTAGTATCCTGCCAAACCGAGGAAACTACGCACCTCATGAACTGTCTTAGGTGACTTCCAAATCATCATCGCTTCAAGCTTTTGAGGATCGACTCGAATTCCCTCGGCCGAAAATACATGACCAAGGAAAAAGCTTCCTTAAGACAAAACTCACACTTGCTCAACTTGGCATAAAGCTGGCTTTAAATCAAAACTTGCAATACAATCCACAAATGGTTATCATGATCCTCCTCAGTACGAGAGTGCACGAGAATATCATCGATAAAAATAACCACAAACCTATCTAAGAATTCATAAAACACGCGTTCATCATGTCCATGAATGTAGCAGGGGCATCAGTCAAACCAAAAGACATCACCAGAAACTCATAATGCCCGTACCTTGTGCAAAAAGCAGTCTTAGGCACATCTACATCTTTTACCTTCAACTGGTAGTATCCGAATCTCATATCAATCTTAGATAACACTGAAGCACCCCGAAACTGATCTAAAAGATCATCGATCATTGGCAAAGGATACTTGCTCTTGACAGTCAACTTGTTCAATTGACGATAATCTATACACATTCTCATCGTGCCATCCTTCTTTTTCACAAACAAGACCGGTGCACCCTAAGGCGAAACACTAGGCCTAATGAAGCCTCTATCGAGCAACTCCTGAAGTTGCGTCTTCAACTCTTTCAACTATTTTAGAGCCATTCGATAGGGAGTAATAGAAACTGGAGTCATATTTTTATACAACTCAATGCCAAAATCAACCTCCCTGTTCGGTGGCAAACCAGGCAACTCTTTCGGAAATACACCAGGAAACTCACATATTGTTCGAATGTCCTGCACTCGCTCTTCCTTTGTGCTTGGATCCATCACATAAGCTAAGAAAGCTTCACATCCTAACCGCATCAATCGGCTCGCTTTAAGAGCTGAAACCACATTAGATAAGAATTTCACAATCTCACTTACAACCACCACCTCATAATCATCGGCCAGTTTCAATGAAACTCGCTTGGTCTCAAAAGAAACCACAACCATATGCCCAGTTATCCAATCCATACCATGAATTACATCGAAACAATAGAAAGGTTGTAACACCCCCTTCCTGTCTGGTCGAGAACCGGGTCGGAAGGTGATATCGATGATCAATACAGTGATCAGTACAAAAAAATTTCATTTTATTATCAACATTACAAGTTTTAGGGACCAAACTGTATTTTAGTCCAATTAATCCATATAAAGCAATAATTTATCAATTAGGGATAATTCTTAACTATTACAAGTTTTAGGGACCAAACTGTAAATTTGATAAATTGGAGGTTCTTTGATGCAATTAGTTATACCAAAATGAAATTCAATACTATATTATCAGGCCTACAAAGTTTCATACAATTCAGAGATCATTTACTCATTCAATTTAATCATTCTAAATTCAGTGACTAATTTGTGGACATTGAAAACTGTCAAATTATGTCTTTAACTAACTTAACTAACCCTGTATCGAAACACCCTAGGGCTGTTTCGAAACAGTTGTACGATGGTCAACCCATGTTGACTTTACCCTTTAGACCGTATCGATATGAGCAAGCCATGTATCAGTACGGGTTGACTTCCTTTGACTTTGACCTGTTTCGATACGCTATGGACTCGTATCGAAACAATGGATTCCAGTAGTAAAATGTTCTGATACGACTATAGACCGTATCATTATGCTATGGACCAAAGAGATGTGGATATTGCTATTTCATGGTCTCTTCAGGTTCCCAAGTAGCTTCTTCAACGGTGTGGCTCCTCTAAAGCACTTTAACTAACGATATTGTTTTGTTGCGAAGCCTCTTTACTTCTCTTGCTAGAATCTGAACCGGTTCTTCCTCGTAGGACAAATTTGGTTGGATTTCTACAAATTCAGGTTCCACAATGTGCGAAGGAACATAACGATATTTTCTGGAGCATCAATACATGAAAAACATCTTGGATTTTACTCAATTCAGAGGGCAACAAAAATCGATACGCCACGGGGCCAACTCTTTCAATGACTTCAAAGGGTCCAATGAATCGGGGGCACAATTTTCCTTTCTTTACAAACCTTAGAAACTTCTTCCACGATGATACTTTGAGGAAGGCTTTCTCACCAACTTCATACTCAATTTCTTTTCTCTTGAGAGCAACATAAGCCTTTTGTCGATATAAGGCGGCCTTTAAACGATCATGAATGATAGCAAACCGTTCTTCAGTTTCTCGAAGTAAGTCAGGGTCTAACACCTTGCCCTCACCAAGCTCTTACCAACACAAAGGAGTTCTACATCGCCTACCATACAATGCTTCATACGGTGCCATTTGAATTGATGCTTGGTAACTATTATTGTAGGCAAATTCAACAAGGGGTAGAGATTTCTTCCAAGTTCCACCAAAGTCAATAATGCATGCTCGAAGCATGTCTTCCAAGTTCTGTATAGGGAGATTCAATAACAATAAAAATTTCTAAGGCTTCAATGGACAAGTTTTTCGATAATTACCTGGATTACCCTTTTTGACTGACCGTCAGATTGAGGGTGAAATGCTGTGCTAAGATTAACTTTGGTGCCCATAGCTCCTTGTAAGATTCTCAAAAACAGAGATGCGTATCGAGGATCTCGATGAGAGATAATAGACTTAGGTATTCTGTGGAGTCAGATCACTTCTTTAATGTACAAATCAGCTAATTTAGGAAGACCATAGTCCATTCTAACCAGTATAAAAGGAGCTGACTTCGTGAAATGATCTACTATGACCCATATGGCATAATGCTTCGCGGGAGTTAACGGTAAACCACTAACGAAATCTATAGTGATCTTTTCCCACTTCCATTTCAGTGGATCGATAGGCTGCAATAATCCGGTAGGTGCACAATGTTCTGCCTTAACACATTGGCACGTGAGACATTTGGAAATGTAATCAACTTTAGCCTGCTTCATGCCTGGCCACCAATAAAGTTCACGTAGGTCCTTATACATCTTCACAGACCCATGGTGAGTGGAAAAAGAACTCGAATGAGCTTCAGAGAGAATATTGGTGTGAAGAAATTCATCATTAGGTACACAGAACAAGTCATGAAAACACAAGAGTCCTTCAGAATTAATTTTTGAAGTCGGGGTTGTCTGATAGCTTAGAAACAATGGATTGAAGCTCAAGATCTTGCTCCTGTAAATCCTTGATTCGCGAAACGATGGTAGACTGAACTTGAAGTTCATATACAAGATAACGATGCTTCCGAAGTTAGAAGTGAGCGTTACTTGCTCGAGGAACTACAATATAGTGATATTACAATGAGTTAATGTATCATACAATACATATAACCCCAAATTCACTGCCAATGCTTACAAGGCAAAGGTTTGCAACTGATTGCATCAGCTATAACGTTGGCCTTGCCCGAATGATAATCAATGACAAGATCATAATCTTTAAGGAGTTCCACCCACCTTCTTTGCCGAAGATTCAACTCCTTTTGAGTCAATAGATACTTAAAGCTTTTATGATCGGTGAAGAGATAACATTTTTTTCCGTAGAGGAAATGTCTCCAGATTTTCAATGCAAGGACAAATGCAGCCAATTCAAGGTCATGGGTGGGATAATTCATTTCATGCGGCTTAAGCTGTCTCGAGGCATAAGTGATGACTTTGCCTTCTTGCATCAATACAAATCCTAACCCAAGGTGTGATGCATCACTATAAACTGTGTAGTCCTTCCCAGACTCGGGTTGGGTTAGGACTGGTGCATGGGTCAACACTTGCTTCAACTGATCGAAAATCTGTTGTTGAATCTCGGTCCAAACAAAAGAAGCTTCTTTCCTCATTAACTTGGTTAAAGGGCCAGCTATCATAGAAAACCCTTTCACAAATCTTCGGTAGTAGCCAACAAGCCCAGGGAAGCTTCTGACTTCACCAATGTTCTTCGGGGGATGCAAATCTACCATAACTTGGATTTTCTTTGGGTCCACTTGTATACCCGAAGCTGACACAATATGTCCTAGAAAGGCTACTCCGGTGAGCCAAAACTCACACTTAGAGAACTTCACGTACACTTGTTTTTCTATTAAGGTCTAAAGCACGATACAGAGATGATCTCGATGTCCTGCTTCATTATTGGGGTAAATCAATATGTCATCTATAAACACCACTACAAATTTATCAAGATAGGGTCTAAAAAACCGATTCATCAAATCCATAAAGGTTGCTGGTGCATTGGTTAACCCAAAGGGCATCACGAAGAATTTGTAGTGTCCATATCTTGTAAGGAAAGCGGTCTTCGGTACATCACACTCCTTAACTCTCATTTGATAATACCCGGCCTTAAATCGATCTTGGAAAACACAGAGGAATCCCTTAGTTGATCGAACATGTCGTCTATTCTAGTCAATGGATATTTGTTCTTGATGGTTAGTTTATTCCACTATCGATAGTCAATACTCAATCGCATAGAACCATCTTTCTTCTTTACAAAGAGAATCGGTGCTCCCCAAGGCGAAGAGCTCGGTTGAATGAAACCTTTGCTCAATAATTCTTGAATCTGAGCCTTTAATTCTTTTAATTCCATAGTTGTGATGCGATATGGTGCAATGGAAAACTGGAGCAGTCCCAGGTTGTACCTCGATGCCAAACTCCACTTTACAGGTTGGGGACAATACCAGAAGTTCATCAGGGAAGACATACAGAAATTCCCTTATAGTGTCAATGTCTCGCAGTTGAGATTCACCTTTGGTTTCCAACGTCAAAGCATACAATGATGGGTTCTTCGCATTCATCAATACAACACTTTCCTTACCCAGACCTCGAACGTACAATTTGCTTTTACAACATTCTACCTAGGCTTGATGCTCACTAAGCCAATCTAAGCCTAGGGTGATATCAAATTCATGGATCGGTAAAGCCAACAAATTGGCCGGAAAAGGAATCCCTTGGATCAATAAGAGGCAGTTCTTCCACACTACCCTTACGATGACGCAATCTCCTAAGGGATTGGTTACAAAGATTCTCGATGCTATTGGTTCAGAGGACATATTATACTTCTTAACTACAATGGTGCTTATAAAAGAGTGAGTAGAACCAGGGTCAATCAATGCATATAAAGGGTGTGAATATAACTCAATGGTACCTGCAATGACATCAGGCTCGTTCTCCTCTTCCCTGCTCCTTACATGATACATATGGGCAGGAGCTTTAGAATCTTGCTTATTGAATGGTTTCCCTGGACCACTCGATCTTTCACAAGTTCCTGATGATCCTTTCTTCGATCCTTTACCTCGGAAGGATTGAGCAGGGGAGGCAACAATAGTTGATGTAACAGTATATTTGGTTCCATTTAAAGGGCATTCACGTATAAAGTAACCCTACTCACCACAGTAGTAACAAGCTCCAGTCTGCCTATGACATTGACCAGTGGGTGCCTATTCTAGAAATAGTTACAAACTGGATGTTGGTTGCCTCGATTTGAACCTCCGGTGCTATCAAAAGACGTTGCCATAACAAAGGACTGCGTCACATACTAAGTGTGAAACCGATATTTTAATTTTGATATAACTAAAGAACCTAAGGACTAAATTGAAAATGTGAAACCGAATTTTTAAGTCCTCAAACATCCCTATATGATTTAAAGAATATGCCTAAGTTAAAAACTAAGTTTATCAAATATTTTCTAAGTGTTCTTAAAGCCAAAACAATGATTTTCGAGTCACCGTTTTGAAACTGTTTTGAAATTGTGAACCTGTGTTTTGAAACGGGTATCGAAATGATTTCAACACTGCCAACCCGTGTTTTGAAACAAGTTTCGAAACGGCTTTAGAACATAGAGAAACCGTATTGAAATGACATTCTGTGTTTCAAAACGGTTCTTAAATTGATTTGAAAAATATGACCGTTGAATGCTTTTAACTGATTTTTAACAAACCATTAAGGCGTATCGAAACGATTTCAAGCCGTTTCGATATGACCCTTGATAGTTGCAAAATGTTTCGAAACAAGTTTCAAAACGGCTCTTAGCGTATCGAAATAGGTCATACCGTTTCGATACGGGCTCTTTAATGCACCCCAACGGCTCTTTCTATTTTGGTCTGTTTCGAAACAGGGTCGGGCGTTTCGAAACGGTTGGTTGCAGACTGCATTTATGGAGGAGAGATAACACCCCCAACGGCTCTATTGATGATTGCAACAACCACAACGGCTAGAATTCAATGAGAAGGTATAAAAGGGACCTCTAAAAGATTCAGCAATAACTATTGATCCAAAAGCAAACATCCAAACATCAAATCCAAGCATTTGTGCCTAAATCCCATTATTGTCTTGTAACCCCAATTGTAATTTTCATTCTTATCAATTCAATTGGGTTGAGTGCTTGTAATTGGGCTAGTTTATGTATTGAGAGATACTTGTCTAGCCAACAAATTCTTTGTTTTATTTGTGTGAGGATTGGGTCAAATTTTGGGTAGAAAATTTGACCGAAAATTGTAAGTGTTACCTCCTTAGCCTAGAAAAGGGGAAGAGCAATTAGTGGGATTGTTGCAAATCCTTAGTGAAGCTAAGGTAGTGGATGTAGAGTTCATTTGGAACTTGAACCACTCTAAAATTCCTTGTATACTCTTTTAGTTTGCAATTTCCACCACCTAGAACCTTAAAAATCCAATTCACCCCCCTCTTGGTTCATTTCGATCATTCGATCCACTCAACACTAAGGCCTCTAAATGTTTCCAGAATGGGAAGGTTGTGGAGAGACATTCTATTTAGGTCCTTGATATCTCCCTTTCTTGTTCCATCTCGGAGGTCGAGAATCATCTCTGAACCTCTTCTCGAACTTTCCAGACCCACTAACTCGTTGAGCTTTCTGTGTAGCTTTGGTGGCTTTAACTCTATTCACAAGGTCTTGCAAATCATAAATGCTTAGTGCAGTAAACATAGGGTGTAGTTCATCATTTAGTCCTGCAATGAACATCTGGCACTTCTCTTCCTCCTTCTTTATATACTCAACACCATATCTACAGTACTTGCAGAAATCATGGATGTACTGTTCGATCGGTCATTCGTCTTGTTTGAGGTAGAGGAAGATACTTTGTCTTTTAGCAAGGTAGAACTCACTGGTATATTTCTTGCAGAATTCTTTAAGGACGAACTCCCAAGTCACAATGTCCTTATAAACCGTCAATATGGTAGTTTCCCACTAGTGCAGTGCCTCATCAGCCATCAACACGATGGCA
The DNA here is from genome assembly GCA_958450335.1 of Hibiscus tridactylites. Taxonomy (NCBI): domain Eukaryota; kingdom Viridiplantae; phylum Streptophyta; class Magnoliopsida; order Malvales; family Malvaceae; genus Hibiscus; species Hibiscus tridactylites. Next base: position 66,047,909 of record OY288283.1, on the reverse strand, counting down.
CACTCGAGTTTGTGGTTGTCCGAGCACTGAAGTTGCTTATCCAAAATCCACAAAGTGTTGTCAACCCAGTATTCGGCAACTTCAAGGTTATCGTCATCTTGTCCAGTAAAGGTGTAAGCTAGATACTGTGAGAGCTTATCAATGGGTGCTCTAGTGTGTTGGGCAACATGAGCAATAGTTAGCATGACTTGTTCAGCCCTCATACAGTCATAAACTGCTTGAACATATTGTCTATGTTCTTGTAACATTCAGCCTGACAAGTAGGTGCTACAGGCTCCATACCCTGAGTAGGAGGATCCTACGGGTGTAGTGGATTCAGATGATTTCCTCCTCTAATCTCCTCGCCATGCGTCGAGGAGCCGGGGGCAAGCTCGTCGATGTGAGCTTCATTAGTGTTAGACGTATATCTATGAAAGATTGGATTAGTCGAAAAGTCACAATATACACAATATATAACTCCTAGGTGGCAAAGTAACACAATAACAATGCAACAAGCTCCGGTTTAGTCCTAGAATCGACTAAACTCTTGCTCTGATACCACAAATGTAACACCCTTTCCCTGTCTGGTCGAGAACCAGGTCGGAAGGTGATACCGATGATCAATACAATGGTTAGTGCAATAAATTTCATTTTATTATCATCATTTAAAACAATAACACATTACCAGAATGTATTTTAGTCCAATTAATCCATATAAAGCAATAATTTATCAATTAGGGCTAATTCTTAACTATTACAAGTTTTAGAGACAAAACTGTAAATTCGATAAATTATAGGTCTTTCGGTGCAATTAGTTATACCACTATAACCCCCTTAGCCCGGTCTAGATGGTTGACCCGAACCAAGGTGATTACACGGGGAAAACCGAAGCCAACTCGTTAAAGCCGACTCCGATTGACGACCTTTTTTTCCTTTTTATCTTTTCTAGATGCAACCTAAGTCCTATATGATCACCAAAGGGCATAAGAAGAAACGGCACAACGATCAGATCTCGTTTAGGGGTTTAATTGCATAAACTAGACATTTAGGGACCAAAACGTAATTTCTGCAAATTACAAGGACTTTTCTGATTTTAAGGTTACCATTACACAATTAGTCATGTTTCATGCTTCTCAGTAAATTTTCATCACAATCTAACCAACCAATCACATCCAATTGAATTCATGAAATTCAGGGACTAAAATATAACGTTTTGAAACTTTACAAGATGCCAATAACATAATTAACGGTCGCGTATCGGTACGCCTAGGGACCGTATCGATACGCGGGAAATAAGTGACCAAACTTGCAGAAAGGGTATCGATACGCTCTCTCGCGTATCGACACGTCCTTCAAGCCTGTATGGAAACACTCTCCATCCGTACCGACACCCCTGTACAAAATGGCACAAATTTGGCTTATGCGTATCGATACACAAGCCCGTGTATCCATACGCATACTAGAAATGATCCACAAACAGCTCCAAATTCATATCAAACCTCAACAAATCATCACTGATTCATATAGTTTTGTCTATGGCAACAACTCAAACATACAAGCATACAATTCCAAGCACAAAGTAAACATTTGACGAATCAACACAAGCATGGCTAGACATGTAACGGAGCATGCTCATACCACGAACCATAAGCAACTAAAAAGCAAGATATAACATCACAACCAATACAAAGTCCTTTTACAAACCAAATAATCCACATATAACATGCATCAACTTCAAGGAATCCAAAAACACATCTCCCAAAACAAACCATTAAATCCCATTGCCATATATCATTACTAAAGTAAAAGTATAACACCATACTTGAGCTTAACAATCATTGAATTCTCTTAAGCCTCCTTGCTGTCCAAGATGTCTCAATTATCTGCATTGTTGGTAAAAGAGAGCGTAAGCACAATAGCTTAGTGAGGCATGCTCTAGAAACACCACACAATAATGCAAGCTTTTAAAACTCTATCTTGAAAACAATTTCTAAAACCATGCTCTTTCTATCTCATGGTTGAAAACCATTTCAAAGCAAATCACCATTTGGAAATCACATGCACCATCTATCTATCTATCTCATGCATTCAACCAATGCAAATCTCATGGTAAAGCCACACATGCTTGACATTCAAAAGCATTTCATAAATCACAAAATCTCATATGCATTTCTCATAGCATAAAATCATTTCAACATTGGTACATGTGAATCAAAGTTCATTCTCATATATTGGCATTTCATATTCTATCTTTACTTGGATATGCGGATAGCTTGACTCGAGGCCAAGTCCTACCCCGGTGGGATCTCGCCACCGGACTCTCATGGCGGTATCTATCTTCGCCAGAAATCTTGGATGTTTCACCAAGACCTACCCCGATGGTATCTCTCATCATCGGACTCTCACTTTGGATCGGGATGGCACTACCCCTATTGCCCGACTCCAAAGAGCACGTACGAATTTTTAGTTTATAGTGCACTTTACATCCTATTGGTCGATCAATTATATCTGATAATCTTCTCATCATTTATGTCAATATATTACATTAAAATCATCATCTCTCCTACTATTTTGATGCAACATTTCTAAGATTCATCTCATCCCATTTCAAAACCACAATTCATGCATAGCATTTAATCAAAATCTCAAAACTCTTTGCAATGTCATTCTATCTCATGGGATTAATATGTAACATCATTTCATGTCATAAATCATGAATAAAACAGTAGGAATTTGTTTATCTCAAATCAAGAGCGTGTCAAAAGCATTTAGGGGCATCAACCACTTTTCGAGAGCAAATCTAAACATACTTACTTTCGGACTTAGGATGGTGTTTCAAACCAATCCTAAATCCCAAAAACTTGTTTCCTTGTCCCTCAAGGACTTCTAAAACCATTTGCACTCACCGATAACGTTTCGCTTGCTTGCCAAAACAATTTCTAGGCTTCCGGCACTTCCGGATCAACACCAAATGCGTCCAATGAAGTCTCCCATGTTCATTACACATAAGAGCAGAGGATTAATGCATCATCAAGCATTAAAATCACTAGCCACTCATTCTAACTTGATGCTCTACTCAAAACTAGCATTTCGGCTATCCGAAATAACCGAAATCACTTGCAAACTTTCTCAAATCAAAGCCCAGCCAAGACCTATCAATTCTAACCTTTTCTAAACGTCAATCAACATCAAAAATCTCCATAAACACAACCTTATACCTCCAACAATAGAAGATCACCAAAAACAGCTCGAAAACCACAAATCTAGCATCTCAAACATAGGAACCCAAACTATTCGGAATTTATTTGTTAAAACCTCATTCTCAACATCAAATATAATCCAAAATGTGTTAGAAATCAACATCAAAATAGAGCTTAACATAGAAATGAGAAAATCACCAAGATCCCATCAAGAATCTTGAATTTAGCAATTATTTTTTGTTTATAACATTAAAACAACTCAAAAACCATTAACAAAGGATTGATAACTTAGGAATTTCAGTAAAGAACTGATCATTAGAGGAGAAGGAAGAAGCTTACCTCTAATGGTTGATCTCTCTTCAATTCGGGCAAGTTTTCTTGAAAATCGAAAGTAAAAATCAATAGGATTTGATGAAACAAAGATATGAAAAGTTTTGGAAGATGAAATCTCAGCAAACAAGATGAAAATCAGAGGTTCTATGATGAGAGAAAAGTTTTTGGCTGATTGGAAGTTGAGAGAAAATGAAAATAGAGAAAACTATCATAAAGTTAGTTATGAAAAGTCAACCTTTGATTTTCTTTTAATTCTCTTTTATTTCTTTAATCAAAATCATTATTAAAAGCTCCCAAATTAAAGAGAAATCTAATAAAAACAATTGGTAAAATTAGCTCCTTAAAGATTCAAAGTTTCAATCCTTTACAAAACAGTCACTAGTCAACTTTTGCAAAAACTACATTTTGGTCACTATACCAAAATGTAATATTTCCAAATCTCATTTTGTAAAATTGTTTTTACCATAAACATTTATTTAATAAATGAGGATTTTTAGATATTTTTCCATATTCTTAAAACATCCTGAACTAGGTGTTCCCTAAACACACCTCAAGGGTGTGAACCGTTCCCGACTGGCCCGATTCAACATCTAAAACATCTAGGCCCAAAACCAGAGCGTTACAACTCTCCCCCACTTAAGAAATTTGTCCACGAAAATTTACCTGGTGGAAAAAGGTAAGGAAACTGCTTCTTCATGTCATCCTTCCTTTCCCACGTAGCTTCATCAACGCCACGATGTCTCTATTAGACCTTGACCAGCTCGATGGTCTTACCCCGTAGAACCTTGCTATCTGAATCCAAAATCTCAACAGGCTCTTCATCATAAGTTAAGTATGGATTCAACTCAACCTCCTCTACAGGCATAACATGCGACAGATCCGATCTATATCTCCAAAGCATGGATACATGGAACACATTATGTATCTTTTCTAACTCTGAAGGTAGTCTCAACTTGTAAGCAACATGATCCACACCTTCTATCACCTCATATGGTCCAATGAACCTCGAACTCAATTTGCCCTTCTGGCCAAATCTCTACACCTTCTTCTAAGGTGAAACTTTTAGAAACACACATTCGCCAACTGCGAACTCTATCTCCTTACGCTTCAAATCCGCGTAAGACTTTTGTCGGTCCGATGCTGCCTTCAAACGCTCACAAATGAGCTTCACCTTCTTAGTGGTTCCTTTCAACAAAGCTGGCATTGAAATCAACTTTTGCCCCATTTCAGCCCAACAAAGGGGAGTCCTACACTTTCTCCCGTATAAAGCCTCGTACGGTGCCATTTGAATGATTGCCTGGTAACTATTATTATAAGAGAACTCAACCAAAGGCAAGTGCTTCTCCTAAGATCCTTGAAACTCAATAACGTAGGACCTCAACATATCCTCAAGCACTTGGATAACACTCTCTGACTGCCCATCCATTTGCGGATGATAAGAAGTACTGAAATTCAACCGTGTACCTAAAGCCTGATGCAAACATACCCAAAACCTCGATGTGAACCTCAGATCTCTATTCGATACTATAGATTTCGGCACACCGTGCAAACGCAATACTCAGAAATGTACAGCTCAGCTAGCTTATCCAAGGTATATGTAGTATGCACAGGCAGGAAATGTGTACACTTCGTAAGGCGATCTACAATCACCCAAACTGAATTCTTCTTTGATGGCGACAACGACAAACCAGACACGAAGTCCATGGTAATCCTTTCCCACTTCTATTCTGGGATTCTAAAAGGCTGTAACAACCCAGATGAAACCTGATGTTCAACCTTAACCCGCTGGAAAACCATACATTTACTAACAAACTCGGCAGCATCTTTCTTCAATCCCAACCAATAGTACTCATCTTTCAAATCATGGTACATTTTCGTACTACCAGGGTGCATAGCGAAAGGACTAAAATGAACTTCAGTCAGGATAGTGCGCTTCAACTCAACATCATTCGGCAACACTATCTGACTTCCAAAGCATAGAACACCATCATCGTTGAAACTAAAATCTGAAGGCCTATCTTCCGCAATATCCTGAACATGAGGTACAAGAGAATCATTCAGCAACTGCTTATCCTTTATTAACTGAACCAAAAATGGTTTCACTTGCAACTCAGTAACAAGGCCACCATCTCGCGATATGCTAAAGCAAGCAAACATCGCCCTCAACTCCACCGCCAATTTCCTTCTCAAAGCATCGGCCACAGCATTGGCCTTTCCCGGATGATACTCGATTGTTAGATCATAATCCTTAAGCAACTCCACCCAATGTCGTTGCCTAAGATTCAACTCCTTCTGAGACATAAGATACTTCAAACTCTTGTGATCCGTGTACACAATACACTTTTCACCATATAGATATTGTCTTCAAATCTTTAAAGCGAACACCACTGCCGCTAACTCAATATCATCCGTGGGATAGTTACGCTCATGCACCTTCAACTGTCATGATGCATAAGCTACTACCCTGCCTTCTTGCATCAGCACACACCCCAAACCCACATAGGATGCGTCACTATACACCACTTACACTTTTCCAGATTCAGGTTGAATCATGATAGGAGCTTGCGTCAAAGCTTCTTGTAGCTTCTCAAAAGCTTGTTGTCTCACTTCCGTCCACTCAAACTTAACATCCTTCTGCAATAACTTCATCAAAGGAGCAGCAATCTTGGAAAATTCATCCACAAACCTTCGATAGTAACCCGCCAAACCAAGGAAACTACGAACCTCATAAAAAGACCTAGAAGGCTTCCAATTCACCACCACCTCAATCTTCTAGGGATCAACACGAATCCCCTCAGCCGAAACCACATGACAAAGGAAAACAACCACCTTCAACAAAAACTCACATTTACTCAGCTTAGCATAAAGCTGATTCTCTAGCAACACTTGGAAAACAATTTTTAAATGTTCCTCGTGCTTCTCCTCAGTACGAGAGTACACAAGGATGTCATCGATGAACACCACAACAAACTTATCCAAGAACTCATGGAACACCCTATTCATCATATCCATGAATGCATCAGGAGCATTCGTCAAACCAAAAGGCATCACCAGGAATTCATAATGCCCATACCTAGTCCGAAAAGAAGTTTTTGGCACATCCACATCCTTAACCTTTAATTGGTAGTACACAGACCTTAAATCAATCTTCGAGAACATAGCCGCTCTACGAAGCTGATAAAAAAGATCATCAATCCTCGGCAGAGGATACTTATTCTTCACAGTCAACTTATTCACCTGGCGATAATCAATGCACATTCTCATCGTGCCATCTTTCTTCTTCACAAAAAAGACCAGTGCACCCCAAGGTGATACACTAGGCCAAATAAAGCCTCGGTCAAGCAACTCCTGAAATTGCGTCTTCAGCTCCTTCAACTCCTTAGGTGCCATTCGATAGGGAGCGATGGACACCGAAGTTGTGTTCTCATACAACTCAATTCCAAACTCAACCTCCCGACTAAGCGATAAACCAGGTAGCTCCTCCGAAAACACCCCAGGGAATTCAAACACAATCCTTATATCTTGTACCCGGACATCATTTGTACTAGGATTCATTAAAAAATCTAGATAAGCTTCACATCCTTGACACAATAACTGGCTCGCTTCAAGCGTCGAAACCACATTAGATAGGAACTTTACATTCTCTCCCACCACCACAACTTCATAATCATCAGCAAGATTCAGCGAAACTCACTTATTCTCAAAATCCACAACAACCCTATGCTCAACTAGCCAATCCATACCAAGGATTACATCGAATCCATAGAAAGGCAATTCTATAAGAACTACAAAAAACACATGTTCTTGCACCTTTAAGGGACACCTCTTATACAACTTCCTCGTTACAACCGTTTCACCGAAAAAACTAGTCACACGCACACCAACATCCAAAGACGCGAGAGGCAAACAAAGCATTTGGGCATGTTCACGCAATATGTATGAATGTGTAGATCCATAATCAATCAGAGAAAGTAATGACAAAGACTACAAAGTAAAGGTACCTGCGATTACTTCAGTGTCATTCCTCCCCTCACGATGGGAATACACTCTAGCCTAACCACCACCTTCGGGCTGAACAACTACCATATGTGCTACATCCCTCGCACCATCATCTCTACGCTGAAAATTGCCACGGCCGCGCCCACGACCCCTCTGTGGCTCAACTGCTCTCATCAGAGCTTGTCCCTCTCTTATAGGCTGAGGAAGATCTTGTTTCATGTGCCCACGAGAACCACAATTCCAACATGTACCAACGTTGCCCCAAAACTCTCCTGTGTGCCTCCTGCCACACCTGTTACACTCAGGTGTATGAATGAAAGCATTCGGCCCTTGCTAACCTCTCCCTGGATTACCTCCCCCACATCTAGCATCCACATGAGACCTTCGATTCCTCAGCCTCTTAAAACGACCCCTTCCAGCATTAGAACCCGCAGCTTGCTTCCCTGAGCTAGATCCTCTTGCTGGACTTGCCAAACCAAGGTTCAACTTAATGTCCTTGGCTCGAGTGACCAAGACATCAAAATCAGTGTAATCCGATGCAAGCATGTATGTCTTCACATCAGCCACCAGCCCATATCTGAAACGCTCACATTTCTCCCTTTCATTAGGGATCAATTCCGGTGCATACTGGCTAAGGCGTACAAACTGCACCTCATACTCCGCCACCGACATGCCTCCTTGCACTAGGGACATGAATTCCCTCTTCTTCTCATCCAGATATCAGACGCCCAAATACTTCCTCTTGAACGCATTTAAGAAGAATGTCCAAGTCACCTCAGCATCTTCTAATCCCGCTATAGTGGTCATCCACCACGTATAGGCATAACCATGCAACATGGATACAATGCACCCCAACTTCTAAACATTATTACAGTTCATCTGCCCAAGAATCTTCTTAGTACTATCCAACCAAGATTCGGAACTCTCAGGGGTCAGCCCCCTAAACTCAACCCCTCCAAGACTACGCAGTCGCTCTAACGGCAAAATCGCACCGACACCAGCCTGAGGTGCAACCACATGAGCACCAGCTACTGCTGCCTGAAAGGCTCCAGCAATAGCCTGAATCAGCACTGTCATATCAGGAGCGGCTTGCCCTCGTGCTCCCTCAGGTTCAGCAACCCCTACTCTAGCTCTAACAGAACTAGCCCCCGCCCCACCACCACCGGGTGGTCCACTAGGAGGAGGAGGCGGTATATTCTCAACACGCTCATCTGTCTCATTCATCTCATTCTCAGCCGCATTACGCGTATTAATTCTATGCTCTCTACGTTGCCCCATTCAAAACAAAGCAACTAGCAAAATGTAATAAAACTCAGTTAGGCAACATAAGGCAAGAAATCCAAGGTGCTCAAGTTCATTTTCAAAACAATTATTTCCAATAGTAATGATATGGCAATGAGTTCCCCATCTATAACCCAAACATAGCATAACAACACAATTTCATCTCAAACAATCAACTTGCATGCACTTCATCTCATTAAAGCTCAAACATTGCACAATTACACAACATGCTTTCACAAAGTTCATGTCTACTCACATTTACACTTACCAACCACTTACCAACGCCCCAATTATTCACAAACATGGCTCTGATACCAACAAATGTAACCCCCTTAGCCCGGTCTAGACGGTTGACCCAAACTGAGGTGATTACACAGGGAAAACCGAAGCCAACTCGTTAAAGCCGACTCTGATTGGCGACCCTTTTTTTCATTTTTATCTTTTCTAAATGAAACTTAAGTCTAATATGATCACCCAAGGGCATAAGAAGAAACGGTACAATGATCGGATTTCGTTTAGGGGTTTAATTGCATAAACTAGACATTTAGGGACCAAAACGTAATTTCTACAAATTACAAGGACTTTTATGATTTTAAGTTACCACTACTCAATTAGTCATGTTTCATGCTTCTCTGTAAATTTTCATCACAATCTAACCAACCAATCACATCCAATTGCATTCATGATGTTCAGGGACTAAAATATAATGTTTTGAAACTTTACAAGATGCCAATAACAGAATTAACGGTCGCGTATCGGTACGCCTAGGGACCGTATCGATACGCGAGAAGGCAGTGACCAAACTTGCAGAAAGGGTATCGATACGCTCTTCCGCGTATCGATACGCCCTTCAAGCTTGTATCGAAACACTCTTCATCCGTACCGATACCCTTGTGCAAAATGGCACAGTTTTGGCTTATGCGTATGGATACGCAAGCCCGTGTATCGATACGCATACCAAAAATGTTCCACAAACACCCTCATATTCATATCAAACCTCAACAAATCATCACCGATTCATATGATTATGTCTATGGCAACTACTTCAACATACAAGCATACAATTCCAAGCACAAATTAAACATTTGACGGATCAACACAAGCATGGCAAGATATGTAACGAAGCATGCTCATACCACGAACCATAAGCAACTAAAAACCAAGATATAACATCACAACCAATACAAAGGCCTTTTACAAACCAAATAAGCCACATATAACATGCATCAACTTCAGGGAATCCAAAAACACATCTCCCAAAACAAACCATTAAATCCCATTGCCATATATCATTACTAAAGTAAAAGTATAACACCATACTTGAGCTTAAAAATCCTTGAATTCCCTTAAGCCTCCTTGCTGTCCAAGATATCTCAATTATCTTCATTGTTGGTAAAGAGAGCGTAAGCACAATAGCTTAGTGAGGCATGCTCTAGAAACACCACACAACAATGCAAGCTTTTAGAACTCAATCTTCAAAACCATTTCTAAAACCATGCACTTTCTATCTCATGGTTGAAAACCATTTCAAAGCAAATCACCATTTGAAAATCACATGTACCACCAATCTATCTATCTCATTCATTCAACCAATGCAAATCTCATGGCAAAGCCACACATGCTTGATATTAAAAAGCATTTCATAAATCTCAAAATCTCATATGGATTTCTCATAGCATAAAATTATTTCAACATTGGTACATGTGAATCAAAGTTCATTCTCATATATTGGCATTTCATATTCTATCTTTTCTCGGATATGCGGATAGCTTGACTCGAGGCCAAGTCCTACCCCGATGGGATCTCGCCACCAGACTCTCATGGCGGTATCTATCTTCGCCACAAAGCTTGGGTGCTTCACCAAGACCTACCCCGATGGTATCTCTAATCATCGGACTCTCACTTTGGATCGGGATGGCACTACCCCCATTGCCCGACTCCAAAGAGCACGTACGAATTTTTAGTTTATAGTGCACTTTACATCCTATTGTTCGATCAATTATATCTAATAATCTTCTCATCATTTATGTCAATATATTACATTAAAATCATCACCTCTCCTACTATTTTGATGCAACATTTCTAAGGTTCATCTCATCCCATTTCAAAACCACAATTCATGCATAGCATTTAATCAAAATCTCAAAACTCTTTGCAATGTCATTCTATCTCATGTGATCAATATGTAACATCATTTCATGTCATAAATCATGCATAAAACAGTAGGAATTTGTCTATCTCAAATCAAGAGCATGTCAAAAGCATTTAAGGGCATCAACCACTTTTCGAGAGCAAATCTAAACATACTTACTTCCGGACTTAGGATGGTGTTTCAAACCAATCCTAAATCCCAAAAACTTGTTTCCTTGTCCCTCAAGGACTTCTAAAACCATTTTCACTCACCGATAACGTTTCGCTTGCTTGTCGAAACAATTTCTAGGCTTCCGGCACTTCTGAATCAACACCAAATGTGTCTGATGAAGTCTCCCGTGTTCATTACACATAAGAGCAGAAGATTAATGCATCATCAAGCATTAAAATCACTAGCCACTCATTCTAACTCGATGCTCTACTCAAAACTAGCATTTCAGCTATTCGAAATAACCGAAATCACTTCCAAACTTTCTCAAATCAAAGCCCAGCCAAGACCTATCAATTCTAACCTTTTCTAAACGTCAATCAACATAAAAAATCTCCATAAAAACAACCTTATACCTCAAACAATAGAAGATCACCAAAAATAGCTCAAAAACCACAAATCTAGCATCTCAAACTTAGGAACCCAAACCTATTCAGAATTTATTTGTTAAAACCTCATTCTCAACATCAAATATCATCCAAAATGTGTTAGAAATCAACCTCAAAATAGAGCTTAACATAAAAATACGAAAATCACCAAGATCCCATCAAGAATCTTGAATTTAGCAACTATTTCTTGTGATAACATTAAAACAACTCAAAAATCATTAACAAAGGATTAATAACTTAGGAATTTCAGTAAAGAACTGATCATTAGAGGAGAAGGACGAAGCTTACCTCTAATGGCTGATCTCTCTTCAATTCGGGCAAGTTTTCTTGAAAATCCAAAGTAAAAATCAATAGGATTTGATGAAACAAAGATAGGAAAAGTTTTGGAAGATGAAATCTCAGCTAATAAGATGAAAATCAGATGTTCTATGATGAGAGAAAAGTGTTTGGCTGATTGGAAGTTGAGAGAAAATGAAAAGAGAGAAAACTATCGTAAAGTTGGTTATGAAAAGTCAACCTTTGATTTTCTTTTTATTCTCTTTTATTTCTTTAATCAAAATCATTATTAAAAGCTCCCAAATTAAAGAGAAATCTGATGAAAACAATTGGTAAAATTAGCTCCTTAAAGATTCAAATTTTTAATCCTTTACAAAACAATCACTAGTCGACTTTTGCAAAAACTGCATTTTGGTCATTATACAAAAATGTAATATTTCCAAATCTCATTTTGTAAAATTGTTTTTACCATAATAATTTATATAATAAATGAGGATGTTTAGATATTTTTCCATATTTTTAAAACATCTTGAAGTAGGTGTTCCCTAAACACACCTCAAGGGTTCGAACCATTCTTGACCGACCCGATTCAACATCTAAAACATCTAGGCCCAAAACCAGGGCGTTACAACCACAATGAAATTCAATACTATATTAACAAGCCTACAAAGTTTCATACAATTCGAAAATCATTTACTGATTCAATTTAATCATTCTAAATTTAGTGACTAATCTGTGAACATTGCAAACTGTCAAATTATGCTTTTAACTAACTTAACTAACCCTGTATCGAAACACCCTAGGGATGTTTTGAAACGGGTGTACGTTGGTCAACCCATGTTTAGTTTACCCTTTAGACCATATCGATACGGGCAAGCCTTGTATCGGTACAAGTTGACTTCATTTAACTTTGACTTTGACCCATTTCGATACGCTATGAACTTGTATCAAAACAATGGATTCCAGTAGAAAAATGTTACGATACGGATATAGACCATATCGGTACGCCCTGTTCCTCAGGTTCATTTATGCTTACCGGTATCGATACGCCATCACTTGTATCGATACGGCATGACCTGTAATGACATGTTTTAACTGGTTTATATTCGATTTGACCTACCGAACGATATTCAAATGCAAAGAAACTTTACACACAACATTTCAATGATATAAACTACTAGCATGCAAAATTTCGTGACCATACGAATACGTTTACTATGTTTTGACCTTTATGAACCAAATATGCAACTTTAGACTACTTTAAGCCAAAACAAAAGGCCATTTAGGGCCACCAACCACTTTACAACATAAACATCTCACAAACATATCAAAATGGGCATAAACGACTAGTTCTACTAGTTTTCCACCTTCGTAGGAGTTCATAAGGTCAAAATACATTACTTTAGGGGTTGTAGTGACTTGTCTTGCCTTGACTGTCCGATCTTCAACCACTCGACCTTTCAACCTAAAATGCATGAGATGAGATACGTTAGGCATACATTGTCTAGTGAGGTAGTCATAAACAATATGAACAACAATGTAACAAGTATATATATATACATATATATATGTTCTCATGCTCATCAATGTTAATACTATGCATCAATATACAATGTTTAACATATTAATTTCATCATTAACCCTTGGATTGAATCAAGATAGTGGATACGCAAATTCCTACGCCTCACAAAATTAATGAATGGTCTAGTCTCTCCGCCTCGCCAATATGACCAATATCAATACACATCCCTCTGCCTTGCTAAATCAATATAGGCCGTAGCCTTAGGATTGTAGTCCACCCGTACACTGAGCTCATGAATTCTATGGCATACCAATTGTATCCATTGTCCATTTGAATCCAAGGTTTCAATGTTCATATCCATATTCAATGTTCAATAAGAATGTAACCCCCTTAACCCGACCCAGACGGTTGAACCGAATTAAGAAGTTTACACGGGGAAAACCAAAGTCAACCCGAAAGTCAACCTTGATTAACGACCCTTTTTTTTCTTTTTACTCTTGTCTAGATGCACGTTAACCCTAGATATGTTCACAAGATCATCATATTCAAACATCGTAACAATCAGAGAACATTCAGGGACTCAATTGCACAAATTACAACTTTAGGGACCAAATTGTAAATTCTGAAAATTATAAGGACTTAACCCAATTTAAAGTTACCAACTTGAAATTAATCATCTTTCATGCTTCTCTGTCAAATTTCAGCTCAAAAGGACATCTCAAACTCATTCAATTGCAATAACAAGATTCAGGACCAAAACGCAAACATTTCAAAACATATAACCATCAAATTCAGAGCCCAACGGTCAAATGTTCCGAAACATGGAAGACCTGTTCCGAAATGCAGGACCGTTCCGCAAAGGGATCCGAAACATGGCTTGGCAGTGGCATTTCTGTTCCGGAACGTTGCCTCCCGTTTCAGAACGCCTAGGCCATTTCAGGCCCCTGTTCCGAAACGGTAGCACCCGTTCCGATACGGCCTGCCCAGATTGCAGAAAAATAGCTGGTTTAATGCACAATTAACCTATCAAACATGCTCCAAAGGCAACCAAACTTTACCAGCAAGTCATTCAACATACAAGGAACTTAATTGCATCCACCAAACATTAACATGGCATCAATTATGAAAATCCCCAATTCTATAGGCATGCATCCTACTTAGCAAACCATTCAATCATCAAAATACCAAAACCACTTCATAAAGGCTAATTACATGTACCAAAATTAACAACAGCATAAAGCCAACTTAGGGAGTCCAAAACATCTCCCAAAACATCAACATAGGTCCCCCATTGCCAAATACCCAAAAGCTAATAGTTTGAGAAAATGTTCACCATACATGAGCTTTGTTCACCACTTGGATTCTTCACCACCTTGCTGCCCTCAAATGCACTTTAATGCTCTACAATATTGGTTTAAGAAAAGAGAGAGCGTAAGCAAATAGCTTAGTGAGGAATGCTAATTTAAAACCACACAATAATGCGTTTATAAAACACCTTTTTAAACCATACTTCAAAACAACCTTTATACATGCTTACAAGCATTTAAAACAAGCAATTCATGCTTCCAATCATTATCATGTCATATTGGCCACAAGTGATAATCATAGTCTTTTCAAAATACGATCAACATAAGACTCACACATGGACTTTTAAACACCATTGTGATCTTATAATTCACAAGGACCACACAAGGACTTTTAACCACCTTTGTGTCCTTAACAAGAATCACCTATGGACTTTTAACCACCATAGTGTTCTTCAATATACAAGGCTCACTCAAGGACTTTTAACCACCTTAGTGACCTTAACAAGAATCTCTCATGGACTTTTAACCACCATGAAGTTCTTAGAATCCGCAAGGCTCACACAAGGACTTTTAACCACCTTTGTGACCTTCAAGGCTCACCTAAGGACTTTTAACCACCTTAGTGACCTTAACAAGAACCAACCATGGACTTTTAACCACCATGTTGTTCTTAAACCTTTTTCAAAACATCACTTGCCAATATGCATCATTTATCATCAATATTCCATCGTTTTAAAGCATTTAACAAAGCCATAAACATCATGCATCTTTAAGCATCAAACCACATTAAAACAATGTTCAAAAACAAGGAACTCTTACCTTGAGCTTCCTTCAACACATGGCTTATAATCTCAGCAAATAAACATGCTAAATATGCTTTCAAAACAGGATTTAAAACATGCAAACAAACCACATTGCATACAACCAATCCATGGTTCATCATCAAGAGAGTTTTTCCGAAAACTTACTCTTGAGCTTAGCTAAGTTGCTTAGACTTAAACTAAGCTCCCAAACCTTCAAAACATTGGTTTCAAAGCTGAAAACCAAAATCCACTCACCGATTCCGTTTCGCCTCTTGCCGAAACACCAATCAAGCTTCCGGATCACCACCACTAGGATCCAAAGATGACTCCCCTGTTTTAAACACATCAAAGCAGAGGATTAATGCATCATCATGCATTAATATCTTCAATGAAAGCACCTAAACTCGCTGCTCTCATCCAAACACCATTTTCGGCTACCAAACACAACCAAAAATGCATCCAAACAACTCCACAACATTACCCAGCCAAGATCCATCAAATCTAATCATCCTTAAACATCAATTAACATCCAAAAAGGATCTAACCACGTCCTTATACCTCCAGCTATAACAGATCATCAAGATCACTCCAAAAACAACCAAAAACACAAGTTAAACTTAGGAAATTCAACCTATTCGGGATTGCATTGATTAAACCTCAATTCCTTATCAATTTAACATTCATTTAACATCAAATTGACACCTCAAAACACTGCCCAAGCAGATCATACGAAATTTCATCAAAATCAAGCAAATCTTGCATTTAAAAGCCAAGATCAAGAACACATCTATAAAACCTTTTATAAAACATAAATTAAGGATTGAGAACTTGGGAATTTCAGTAAAGAACTGAGAGTTTAGAGGAGAAGGACGTTCTTACCTCCAAACTTGAGTTTTCTCCCTTTTTGGAACCAAATTCTTGAAATTCCACTTAGCAAAAGCAAAGGTTTTGTTGAAGAGATGATTAGAGATCAAAAGAGAATTGAAATGAGTTATTTAGGTGACAAAATCAGAGGGAAAAGTTCTGGGGAAAGATGTTTGGTTTGAGAGAAAAGATGAGAGAAAATGAAAGTGGAAAATGTGGAAAGTTAGTTGGAAATTTAGGAAAATATCTTCCCTCCCTTTTCCATTATTTTAAAAACCATTAATTAATCATTTAATATCTTAGAAAAATCTGGAGAAACTCCCATTGGGTAAATAGCTCCTTAAAGATTCAAAGTTTCAATACTTTTTAAAACAGTCTCACAGTTTTCGAAAATTACATTTTGGTCACTAACCAAAATGTCACACTTCCAAACCTTATTTTGTAAAATTGATTTCACCACACTCTTATATATAATAAAAGAGGATTTTAAGACATTTTTCCATATTTTTAATGCAACCCGAACTAGGCTTTCCTAAATTCACTCTTTAATATTCGAACCGCGATCCGACCGGACCGGTCCGAATCCCAAAACTTCTAAGCCCAAAATTGGGGCGTTACAACTCTCCCCCCCTTAAGAAATTTCGTCCTCGAAATTAACCTGAAGGAAAGAGATACGGAAACTGCTTCAGCATGCCATCTTTCCGTTCCCACGTGGCTTCTTCAACACCACGATGTTTCCACAACACCTTTACCAGCTCAATGGTCTTGCCACGAAGAACCTTACTATCCGAATCCAGAACCTTCACCGGTTCCTCATCATAGGTCAAATCCGGATTCAATTCCACTTCTTCCACAGGCATCACATGTGAAGGATCCGATCTATACTTCCGAAGCAGAGAAACATGAAACACATCATGAATCCTCTCCAACTCTTGAGGTAGCCTCAACTTGTACGCAACAGGACCCACACGCTCAACCACCTCGTATGGTCCAATGTACCTAGGGCTAACCTTACCCTTACGGCCAAACCTCATTACCTTTTTCCAAGGCGAAACCTTCAAAAACACACGGTCACCCACCGCATACTCAATCTCCTTACGCTTCAAATCCGCGTAAGACTTTTGCCGATCAGAAGCTGCCTTCAATCGCTCACAAATGAGCTTCACCTTCTCGGTGGTTCCTTTCAACAAAGCCGGCATCGAAACCAACTTCTGACCCGTTTCAGCCCAACACAAAGGAGTCCTACACTTCCTCCCGTACAAAGCCTCATAAGGTGCCATTTGAATACTTGCCTGATAACTATTGTTATAAGCAAACTCCAACAAAGGCAAATGCTTCTCCCAAGATCCCTAAAACTCAATCACGCAGCACCTCAACATATCCTTCAAAACCTGAATAACACGTTCGGACTGACCATCCGACTAAGGATGATAAGATGTACTGAAATTCAACCGTGTACCCAAAGCTTGATGCAAACACTGCCAAAAACGCGATGTAAACCTCGGATCCCTATCCGACACAATCGACTTAGGCACACCATGCAGCCGCACAATCTCAGCAATGTACAGCTCCGCAAGCTTATCCAAGGAATACGTAGTATGCACAGGCAAGAAATGCGCACACTTCATCAGGCGATCCACAATCACCCACACCGAATTCTTCTTCGATGGTGACAAAGGTAAACCAGATACAAAATCCATGGTAATCCTTTCCCACTTCCATTCAGGGATTCTCAACGGTTGCAACAACCCCGAAGGACCTGATGCTCAGCTTTAACCCGCTGACACACCATGCACTTGCTCACAAACTCTGCAACATCCTTCTTTAAACCCACCCAATAGTACTCATCATGAAGATCTCGATACATCTTAGTACTACCTGGGTGCATGGAAAAAGGACTACTATGACCTTCAGTCAGAATAGCACGCCTCAACTCAGTATCATTGGGCACTACTATCCGACTCTCAAAACACAACACTCCATCATCATTAAAACAGAAATTTGAAGGCCTACCCTCCGCGATGTCTTGAACATGCGGGACCAAGGAATCATCCAACAGCTGCTTTTCCTTGATTAACTGAACCAAAGATGGTTTCACTTGCAACTCAGCCACAAGACCACCATCACGCGAAATACTCAAATTGGCAAACATAGCCCTCAACTCCACAACTACCTTCCTACTCAAGGCATCCGCTACAACATTAGCTTTTCCAGGGTGATACTCAATCGTCAAATCATAATCCTTGAGCAACTCCACCCAACGCCTCTGCCTAAGATTCAACTCCTTCTGAGACATCAGATACTTCAAACTCTTGTGATCCGTGTACACAGTACACTTCTCACCATACAGGTAATGTCTCCAGATCTTCAAAGCAAAAACCACCGCAGCCAACTCAATGTCATGCGTAGGATAATTGCGCTCATGCACCTTCAACTGCCGCGATGCATAAGCCACCACCTTACCCTCTTGCATCAACACACATCCCAAACCAACGTAGGACGCATCACTATACACCACAAACTCTTTCCCTGATTCAGGTTGAACCAAAATAGGAGCTTGTGTCAAAGCTGCCTTAAGCTTCTCAAAAGCCTGCTGTCTCGCCTCCGTCCACTCATACTTAACATCCTTCTGCAACAACTTTGTCAAAGGTGCAGCAATCTTAGAAAACCCATCCACAAACCTATGGTAGTATCCCGCCAAACCAAGGAAACTACGAACCTCATGAACCGACTTAGGAACCTTCCAATTCATCACCTTCTCAATCTTCTGAGGATCAACACGAATCCCCTCGGCAGAAACCACATGCCCAAGAAACACTACCTCACTTAACCAAAACTCACACTTGCTCAGCTTAGCATAAAGCTGATTCTCCAACAAAGCTTGCAACACAATCCTCAAATGCTCTTCATGCTCCTCCTCAGTACGCGAGTACACGAGGATATCATCAATGAATACCACAACAAATTTGTCCAGGTATTCATGAAATACACGATTCATCATGTCCATGAAAGCCGCAGGAGCATTTGTCAAACCAAACGGCATCACGAGGAACTCATAATGCCCATACCTCGTCCTGAAAGTTGTCTTAGGCACATCCACATCCTTCACCTTCAACTGGTAATACCCTGACCTTAAGTCAATCTTAGAGAACACTGCTGCTCCCCGAAATTGATCAAAGAGATCATCAATTCTCGGCAAAGGATACCGATTCTTGATAGTCAACTTGTTCAGCTGACGGTAATCAATGCACATTCTCATAGTGCCATCCTTCTTCTTCACAAACAAGACCGGTGCACCCCAAGGTGACACACTCGGCCGAATGAACCCACGATCAAGCAACTCTTGCAATTGCGTCTTCAGCTTTTTCAGCTCCTTAGGCGCCATTCTATAAGGGGTAATGGACACAGGAGTTGTATTCTCATACAGCTCAATTCCAAACTCCACTTCGCGATTAGGAGGTAACCCAAGCAACTCCTCAGGAAACACACCAGGAAACTCTCGCACAATCCTGATATCTTGCACACGCAACTCCTTAGAGCTAGGATTCATCACAAAAGCTAGGTAAGCTTCACAACCTTGCCTCAGCATCCGGCTTGCCTCCAACGTAGACACCACATTGGCAAGAAACTTCACATTCTCACCAACCACAACTAACTCATAATCATCCGCAAGCTTCAACGAAACTCGCTTATTCTCACAATCCACAACAGCTCGATGCTCAGCAAGCCAATCCATACCAAGGATTACATCAAAACCATAGAAAGGCAACTCCATAAGGTCAACAGGAAAAACATGATATTGCACAACCAAAGGACACCTTCTATAAAACTTTCGAGTCACAACAGTCTCACCAAAAGAACTAGTGACACGCACACCAACATCCAAAGACTCAACAGGCAAACCAAGCAATTCAGCATGCTCACGCAATATGTATGAGTGCATAGATCCAGAATCAATCAAGGAAAGTAATGACAAGGATTGCAAAGTAAAAGTACCTGCGATCACATCCGCGTCATTTCTTCCCTCCCGCTGAGCATACACCCTGGCTTGGCCACCACCCTCAGGCTGAATAGCCACAACATGAGCCACACCCCGACCACCTTCCTCTCTCCTCTGGAAGTTACCACGGCCGCGCCCACGACCTCTCTGTGGTGCAGCAACTACAGGAGCACGCACTTAGCCACCAACCAACATAGGACACTCTCTCCTCATGTGATCCGTAGATCCACAGTTCCAGCACGCATTACCAGCCGCCACAACAGGAGCTTGCACCTCCCTCACAGCACGAGGACAATCACGTTTCATATGGCCACGCGAACCACATGTCCAACATGCACTCGGATCAACTCTAGCGTTGCCTCCCCGAGCAGGCGCACCACCACCTCGCCTAGCTGAGGACTGATACTTCTGATCACGTCCCCTCTTGTTCCGTCCACCACCGGAACTATATTCGGCTGCTCGCTTCCCAGCACTAGAACCAGCATTCTTAGAAGATAAACCCAAGTTCATCTCAATGTCCTTTGCTCGGCCCACCAGCACATCAAAATCATCATACTCGGTAGCCAGCACATACATCTTTACATCCGTCACTAAACCATAACGGAACCTTTCACACCTCTCCCGCTCGTCCGGAACAAGCTCAGGCGCGTATTGACTGAGTCGAACAAACTGAACTTCATACTCAGCCACTGTCATGCTCCCTTGGGTAAGAGACATGAACTCCCTTTTCTTTTCATCTAGGTACCTCACACCTAGATACCTTCTCTTGAACGCATTCTGAAAGAACGTCCAAGTTACGTCAGCTTCCGCCATCCCAGCGATAGTGGTTGTCCACCACGTATAAGCATCATCATGTAGCAAGGATACTACACAACCCAACTTCTACACATCAGTGCAACTCATCTGACCCAAGATTCTCTTGGTACCCTCTAACCAAGACTCCGAACCCTCAGCAGACAACCCTCTGAACTCAGTCCCTCCTAGACTGCGCAAACGTTCCAAGGGTAGTCTAACTCCAGCATCTCCCTGATGCCCAGCTCCATGAGCTCCAGCTACCGTTGCTTGAAAAGCTCCAGCAATAGCTTGTATCAACACCGTCATGTCAGGAACAGCTTGCCCCTGACCAGCCTCAGGTCCAGCGACCCCAGCATCAGCTGCAGCTCCAGCTCCCTCACCCCCAGCACCACCACCACCAGGTGGAGGAGGTAAATCCACCGCACTCTCAACATTCTCTTCATTCTCATTCTCTTTCTGAGTCGTAGCTCGCACATTACTCATTAACTCTCTACGAGGTGCCATACTCTAACAATGCAATCACAATGCAAATAAACAAGGTCAGGCCCAGCAAGGTAAGCAATCCAAGTACTCAAGCTCATTTTCACTTAAAACAATATCATTACATTAGCTTTGATTTGGCAATGGGTACCCACAACATGCTTCACCTCAGCATACACCATATTTGCATCATATTCACAAACCATTCAACATGCTTTCACTCAACAAGCATACAAAGCATACATACTTTAAGCATTCACATAATCATTCCCAATTACTCGAAAACTTAGCTCTGATACCACCAAATGTAACCCCCTTAACCCGGCCCAGACTGTTGAACCGAATTAAGAAGTTTACACGGGGAAAACCAAAGTCAACCTGAAAGTCAACCTTGATTAACGACCCTTTTTTTTTCTTTTTACTCTTGTCTAGATGAACGTTAACCCTAGATATGTTCACAAGATCATCATATTCAAACATCGTAACAATTAGAGAACATTCAGGGACTCAATTGCACAAATTACAACTTTAGGGACTAAATTGTAAATTCTGAAAATTATAAGGACTTAACCCAATTTAAAGTTACCAACTTGAAATTAATCATCATTCATGCTTCTCTGTCAAATTTCAGCTCAAAAGGACATCTCAAACTCATTCAATTGCAATAACAAGATGCAGGACCAAAACGCAAACATTTCAAAACATATAAACATCAAATTCAGAGCCCAACGGTCAAATGTTCCGAATCAGGGAAGACATGTTCCGAAACGCGGGACCGTTCCGCAACGGGTTCCGAAACATGGCTTGGTAGTGGCATTTCCGTTCCGGAACGTTGCCTCCCGTTTCGGAACGCCTAGGCCATTTCAGGCCCTTGTTCCGAAACGGTAGCACCCGTTCCGATACGGCCTGCCCAGATTGCAGAAAAATAGCTGGTTTAATGCACAATTAACCTATCAAACATGCTCCAAAGGCAACCAAACTTTACCAGCAAGTCATTCAACATACAAGGAACTTAATTGCATCCACCAAACATTAACATGGCATCAATTATGAAAATCCCCAATTCTATAGGCATGCATCCTACTTAGCAAACCATTCAAGCATCAAAATACCAAAACCACTTCATAAAGGCCAATTACATGTACCAAAATTAACAACAGCATAAAGCCAACTTAGTGAGTCCAAAACATCTCCCAAAACATCAACATGGGTCCCCCATTGCCAAATACCCAAAAGCTAATAGTTTGAGAAAATGTTCACCATACATGAGCTTTGTTCACCACTTGGATTCTTCACCACCTTGCTGCCCTCAAATGCACTTTAATGCTCTGCATTACTGGTTTAAGAAAAGAGAGAGCGTAAGCAAATAGCTTAGTGAGGAATGCTCATTTAAAACCACACAATAATGCGTTTATAAAACACCTTTTTAAACCATACTTCAAAACAACATTTATACATGCTTACAAGCATTTAAAACAAGCAATTCATGCTTCCAATCATTATCATGTCATATTGGCCACAAGTGATAATCATAGTCTTTTCAAAATACGATCAACATAAGACTCACACATGGACTTTTAAACACCATTGTGATCTTATAATTCACAAGTACCACACAAGGACTTTTAACCACCTTTGTGTCCTTAACAAGAATCACCTATGGACTTTTAACCACTATAGTGTTCTTCAATATACAAGGCTCACTCAAGGACTTTTAACCACCTTAGTGACCTTAACAAGAATCTCTCATGGACTTTTAACCACCATGAAGTTCTTAGAATCCGCAAGGCTCACACAAGGACTTTGAACCACCTTTGTGACCTTCAAGGCTCACCTAAGGACTTTTAACCACCTTAGTGACCTTAACAAGAACCAACCATGGACTTTTAACCACCATGTTGTTCTTAAACCTTTTTCAAAACATCACTTGCCAATATGCATCATTTATCATCAATATTCCATTGTTTTAAAGCATTTAACAAAGCCATAAACATCATGCATCTTTAAGCATCAAACCACATTAAAACAATGTTCAAAAACAAGGAACTCTTACCTTGAGCTTCCTTCAACACATGGCTTATAATCTCAGCAAATAAACATGCTAAATATGCTTTCAAAACAGGATTTAAAACATGCAAACAAACCACATTGCATACAACCAATCCATGGTTCATCATCAAGAGAGTTTTTCCGAAAACTTACTCTTGAGCTTAGCTAAGTTGCTTAGACTTAAACTAAGCTCCCAAACCTTCAAAACATTGGTTTCAAAGCTGGAAACCAAAATCCACTCACCGATTCCGTTCCGCCTCTTGCCGAAACACCAATCAAGCTTCCGGATCACCACCACTAGGATCCAAAGATGACTCCCCTGTTTTAAACACATCAAAGCAGAGGATTAATGCATCATCATGCATTAATATCTTCAATGAAAGCACCTAAACTCGCTGCTCTCATCCAAACACCATTTTCGGCTACCAAACACAACCGAAAATGCATCCAAACAACTCCACAACATTACCCAGCCAAGATCCATCAAATCTAATCATCCTTAAACATCAATTAACATCCAAAAAGGATCTAACCACGTCCTTATACCTCCAGCTATAACAGATCATCAAGATCACTCCAAAAACAACCAAAAACACAAGCTAAACTTAGGAAATTCAACCTATTCGGGATTGCATTGATTAAACCTCAATTCCTTATCAATTTAACATTCATTTAACATCAAATTGACACCTCAAAACACTGCCCAAACAGATCATACGAAATTTCATCAAAATCAAGGAAATCTTGCATTTAAAAGCCAAGATCAAGAACACATCTATAAAACCTTTTATAAAACATAAATTAAGGATTGAGAACTTGGGAATTTCAGTAAAGAACTGAGAGTTTATAGGAGAAGGACGTTCTTACCTCCAAACTTGAGTTTTCTCCCTTTTTGGAACCAAATTCTTGAAAATCCACTTAGCAAAAGCAAAGGTTTTGTTGAAGAGATGATTAGAGATCAAAAGAGAATTGAAATGAGTTATTTAGGTGACAAAATCAGAGGGAAAAGTTCTGGGGAAAGATGTTTGGTTTGAGAGAAAAGATGAGAGAAAATGAAAGTGGAAAATGTGGAAAGTTAGTTGGAAATTTAGGAAAATATCTTCCCTCCCTTTTCCTTTATTTTAAAAACCATTAATTAATCATTTAATATCTTAGAAAAATCTGGAGAAACTCCCATTGGGTAAATAGCTCCTTAAAGATTCAAAGTTTCAATCCTTTTTAAAACAGTCTCACAGTTTTCGAAAATTACATTTTGGTCACTAACCAAAATGTCACACTTCCAAACCTTATTTTGTAAAATTGATTTCACCACACTCTTATATATAATAAAAGAGGATTTTAAGACATTTTTCCATATTTTTAATGCAACCCGAACTAGGCTTTCCTAAATTCACTCTTTAATATTCGAACCGCGATCCGACCGGACCGGCCCGAATCCCAAAACTTCTAAGCCCAAAATTGGGGCGTTACAAAGAATTTCGATGACCAATGACTTCAATATCATCAATAGTAAACATGTTTCATTAACAATATGCCATGTTTCAATGTCAATGTCAATAACAATATCCGATGATTTCTTTACAATATTTCAATATCATTAATCATATCAATGACAATGCATAATAGCGATGCCAATAACTATGTCCGATATTCAATTAAAACTTACCGACACTTACCAATGACTCTGATTAACAATCCAATGCAACTTCTTCAATGATATTGATAGCGATATGATCGGAAACAACAATAAAAGATTTGGGAAGGCTCTTCGCCTAATCTCGAGACTTCGACTACGCTCAACTTAGAATTCGATGCTCCTACGGCTCTCGGATGACAAATCCTTTGTTCCTAGCCTTCGGTGAATTTGATGGATGTTCCTTTTTGTTGTCTTGAGCTAGGAAATCAATAGGGAGACTAATAGGATCGATAATACGATATCAAAATCAATTTAACAATATCAAAATCGATATATGATTTCAATATAAGCATCAACGATGGATTATCCATGGATGGCTAAAAACGTAGCTTAAGATTAAGCTTGACACATCCATGTAATTCAATGATTATTTGAGGATTATTGCTTACCCGAACGATAGCAATGATTTGATAGAAATAAGGTGAAGAAATTCAAAGCTTGAGATTTCCTACAATGGTGGTGCTTGCTTGTTAGTGGGAGGAAGAAGATGAAGATGATTAAATGTGCTTTTCTATTTAGCAATCGGGTAAGCTTATTTTGGCTATTTAATAGATTTTAAATTTTGTATAGGTTTCCTTCCAATGAAGGAAACTCTCTAGACACTCCCACGTATGGGAATTGTAAGAAAAAGGGGCTAATCGCAAGATTAGTCCCTCGATTCTCAATGCTTTATAGCTTTGACTCCAAACTCCCAGTTTCCTACGATTTAGCCACTACAATATTTTCGATACTATTCAATGGGGTCCAATGACAATGGTTTAGCTCAAATAGAGTCCAATATCAATAATTAACTGGCCAATACTATGTTTAGACTTTATCGATGTGAAATTTCTGATCGCCGGGACCCAATTCCGACTAGACCGGATTTTGGGGTGTTACAAAGGCAATTCCATAAGATCAACCTCAAACATATGACATTGAACCATCAAAGGACATCTTTTATACAACTTCCTTGTAACAATTGTTTCACCAAAAGAACTGGTTACATGCATACCAACATCTAATAACTAAACAGGCAAAACAAGCACTTGTGCATGCTCACGCAAAATGTATGAATGAGTAGAACCAAATCAATCAAAGAAAGTAACTGTAACATCCTATTTTTTGGGTCTAGAAGTTTCGGTAAGGTTTCAAGGTCCGAAAGGTCGATGTTGGGAGTTGTGGGTGAGTTCATAGAAAGTGGTCCTCGGATGGTTGGAAAAATATGAAATAAATTTCTAAAATTCTTAAATATTATATATAAGGCTTTGGTAAAATCAATTTCGGAAAAACATTTTTTGAATCATGACTTTTCGGTCTAGTGACCAAAATGTAAAGATTGCAAAATCTATTTTTAGTCATCATTTTGTAAAAGAGTCAAAACATAGAATCTTTAAGGAGCTAAATTGGCTTGGCCAATATAGTTATTTTCCCCTTTATTTTTGACTATTCAAATATTTTAAAAAGAGTTTTATAATTAAAACTAAAAGGGTTTTCTCTTATTTCCTCATTCCACGTTAAAACTCTATTTTGAAGCTCTTCTCATTTTCACTTTAGCTAAACAGCCATCTAGGCTTAATTTCTCAAAGGTAAATGATGTTCTTATTCATTTGATGCTTTCAAAAGGTTTTCCTATCTTCTATCTCTAAAACTCATGTTTTATTTCTAGTTCTCTCAAGTGTTCTTTGCAAATCAAGGGGGAAATACTATCATTGGAGGTGAGCAACGAAATTCTCCTCTAATGTAAGGTTCTTTATTGAGATTTCGATGTTTTTGATTCTTTTATTAATTAAGGTTAAAGTTTTCCTAAAGTTTCCTAATGAAAATTTTGTAAAATGAGCTCTTTGGGTTGATTTTCGTTGAGATCTGTTAAAGCTGGGTTTAATGTTGTTTTGAGCTTTGTTTTTTTATGTGGAATAATGTTGAGATGATGGGTGAATGATAGAAAATTCAAAATTGGGTTTTGTATTGAAGTTTGATGGGTGAAAAAGTGAGTTTTGAGTGAGTTTTGTGGTAAATCAATAGCTGGTGGTATTCTGATGTTGGGTTGATGTTGTTAGATGTTTATTCATGTGCTTTGATGATGCATAATGCTGGGTTTTTGCTAGAAGTTTTCTGAGTTGATTTTTCCGATGTTTTCGGTTTGTTTCGGAAATGTTTCAATAGGCGATTGGATTCGGTTGTTGAATCTCTATTTTTCAGCAAGTTAGAGTGTTGAAAATATCTCTAATCCTCTGTTTTGGGTTGGTTAGAAGCAGGGGTGAAGATCCGAAATTGTTGGATTCATTTGTGAGCGAACCAGGAAGCTAGAAAAGTGTTTCGGCTTGGTTTTGGTAATTGCTGGTGAGTGGAAATGCTTTTAATGCCTTAACAAGGTTAAAAAGAATTTTGAGAGTTTGGGTTGTGCCGTTAGGCCAATCCAAGCTTAAGAGTAAGTTTTGAGTTATTTTGGTATTTTCTTCGTTTTGCATGGTGATCATGTTTTGATCATGAGCATATCATTTTAAATGATGTTTCCACTGTTGTTGTGCATCAAATGCCTGTTGTTTTTGTCCCATGAGAATACCATGTGATTGATGAAAGTGTTGTTTGAGTTCATGCTATGCATGGGCTTGTGGTTATGGTATTTTGGATGTGCTTGGGGAGGTGTGTATCCCCGGAGTAAACAATGGATTGTGTTGTTGCGATGAGTATATTGACACATGGGTTATATCGGATAGATTGATCCATCAATAGGACATGAAGTGGACTATAAATACAAAATTTGCGCGTGAGATAAATTCTTCGGTTTCACAATAGGGGTTATTCTATTGTGATGCGCGTGATAGGGGTTGTGCTATCACCAACGGGTAATGCGGGTTGTGGCATCTCGGCCGAAGTGAGATTGTGGTGAAGGTTGTTTCACCATGTTTTTTGATGAGGGTTGTGCCATCAAGGTGTTCACTTATCCAAGCAACGTGTCAATGATGCCGGAATACTCGTTCGCTTACGGTTTTTATATGAGCTTGGTAAACTCATATGGTTATGTTTATATGCTTGGAGCATGTGGATTGAATTGGAGCCGATAGGCTTGGTTTACATATGGTTTATGCATGGTTTGTGCCTATGGCATGTGTTGTTGCTTATACTTGATTTAAGTATGGTTTATTGGAAAGGAAATGATTTGCGAAAGTGAATTTAAGAAAGCGTTTTGGTTTCCAATATGAAGTTGGTTTTAAAAACTGCATTGTTGTAGTTGGTTTTGAGCCCTGCTCACTAAGCTTTGTAGCTTACGCTCTCTTTTCCAACAATGCGGATTCGTAGGCTATCTTGGAAGGCAACAGTGCAAGGGAGGTGATCCAAGTGTACACTTCAAGCTCAAGTACGATTTCATTTAGATAATAGTGTGTGTGTAACCCCCTTAGCCCGACCTAGACGTCCGACCTGAACCAAGGAGATTACACGGGAAAACCGAAGCTAACTCGTTAAAGTCGACTTCGATTAACGACCCTTTTTTCTTTTTATCTTCTCTAGATGTAATTTAAAACTTTGTGTGATCAAGAAAACATTTAGAAAGAAACGACGCAACAAACGGATACCATTTAGGGGTTCCATTGAACATTTTAAGCTTTTAGGGACCAAAAGGTAAAGTTCGTAAATTACAGGAACCTTTCCAATTTTAAGGTTACCAACCTTTTATTAATCATAAAACATGATTCTCTGACTAATTTCAACACAAATGAACCATCCAAAGCCATCCAATTGCATACACAAAGTTCAGGGACTAAAATATAACATTTCAGACATTTAAAGATTCCATTTAACTAATTTAACGGTCCGGTATCGATACACCTATAGCATGTATCAATACTCGGGAAACCAGTAACCAAAGTTTGAGAGTGGGTATCGATACCCTTTCTCGAGTATCGGTACATGTGTGCATTATGCATAGGGGTATCGATACACTTCCAAGTCGTATCGATACACCCCCATATCGTATCGATACGCTTCCAAATCGTATCGATACACCTGCACCAACCTGACCAAGATCAGCTTATGAGTATAGATACTGAGGCCCGAGTATCGAAACCCATACCAGAAGTGCACAAGGAACAACCTCTTAAATGTATCAATCACTATCCGATCACACCCATAACTCATATACATGCATATATAATCACACCAAACATATATGTATCACAAACTAGCCACATACGAAGCATTAGGCACATCAATTCATGTTGAACATGCAACTAATAAAGCATGCCTTCAACCACAAACCGAAGCATGACCAAAACACCAATTAAAGGTTCAAAAACCACATAGAGGCCAATTACAGTATCACGAATGCATAACAAACTTGCTCAAAACAAGGAAATACGACAACAACAATATTTAAAGCATTGGACACCCCCATCGCCCTTATTACTCTAGTTCAAGTATGCAACATACTTTTAGCAAAATGTCTTGGTATGATTCCTCAAAGATGCTGCCTCCAATAGTCTAATTATCTGCATTGATGAAACAACGAGAGCATAAGCATGCAAGCTTA
Source organism: Hibiscus tridactylites (assembly GCA_958450335.1). Classification (NCBI taxonomy): domain Eukaryota; kingdom Viridiplantae; phylum Streptophyta; class Magnoliopsida; order Malvales; family Malvaceae; genus Hibiscus; species Hibiscus tridactylites. The sequence continues at coordinate 66,018,067 of OY288283.1, read as the reverse complement.
GTGAGGTTTGCTCAAAACCACTAACATCATCAATGCACAAACTGTTTTTCACTCTTTTCAAATCCAACATGCTTTTCTCGATAAACCATGCACTTTTTCATCAAACTCACTGATTTAAACATCATGCAACATGATCCAAATCAAAAACCAGCAATTAAAAAATTGCTACTCATTTACCAAGCTTTCCAAGCATAAACACCATTATGCTAAGCTTAAACCAAAACATGTATCTTACAAACAATGCATAGGCAACATTCTCCACAATATACATTTCCATTATATTGGCTCACAAGTGATAACAATAATCTCAAAATCAAAGTATCGGATACACGAATTACCAAGGGTGTCCCACACCCTTCATACATTTTACCGGCATATCAAGGCATGTTGCAACCCTCCATCGTTGTGACACTCGTGGTGGAGTATTCGGTACAATCACAACCCCTCAACACCACTCATTAGTAAATGTATAATCCACTAACGAGAGACATGACAAAACACAAGGTTCGCACCGGGAAGATACCCTCAACCGTTGCAACCTTAAACAATTCTTAATCGTTAGGGTACTTGGATGGAGTATTCAGTACAATCGCAACCCATCAACATCCAAGGCGACTTGTTTATAGTGCACTCAATCCTATAGTCGGCTAACTATATCCGATTTCACTTATAAAACATTTTATTCAAGATCACTTGCCAATATAACCCATAACTCATGTATAACTCATTGTTTTTACAAAGCATTCATGATAAGCCATCAACAAGCATTAAACCATGCTTAAAACCTCATTCATCAACACATGCATGCAAGGATCACTTACCTAGAGCATCCTTAAACCACATGGCTTCATCATACCCATTATACATACTCAAAAACATGTTTTAAAATAGTAAGTACATGCATTTAAAATCAACTGCAACCAAAGGCTCATAACTAGCACAATCCGAGAGAAAAATTCGATTCACTTACTTCTGAACTTAGTAAAGCGTTTCAAGCTCTCACTAAGTTCCCAAAACCTTTTCTAAAACGTTTCCCCGCTGGAAAACCAAGTTCCACTCACCGACTCGCATTCGTTCACTTGATGACGCGACTATCGATTATCTGAAGCCTACAAATTTACTTCGTTTGCTTTCGAATTATAATCCCCTTGTTTTCAATACATAAAAACATAGCCTCGATGCATTAAAATGCATTCTAACACCAGCAACTTAACACAAACTCGTTGCCCAGCAAAAACACACCAAACTACCCATCCCAAACAACCGAAAACTCCATCGATTGATCTCAAACCTCAGCCCAGCCATTACCCAACTCATTCAACATATTCTAAGCATTAATCAACATCTAAAAACAACCTAAAACCAACCTTGTACCTCCAGCAAGCATATAAGCATCAAATCACCTCAAAAACCCAACTAAAACAAACATAAAACTCAAGGATCTCAAGGATTTTGGGATCTATATCATTAAAACTCATTTTCAGCATCAAGATTAACTCAAAACTCAATTAAAATCCATCACAAACAGAGCACATCAATATCACTTCGAAAATAGAGATTTTACTCATCATTTTATAAGATTTTGATCTCAAATCAAAACTATAATCAAAACTCAATTAAAAACAACATTTAAGAGTAAAAAATCTTGGGAATTTCAATAAAGAACCTTGATTAGAGATTGAGAACGTGATTTACCTCCAATCCTTGCTTTCCTCAATATTTAACAAGTTTTTGCTTCACAAATCTTGAAGAAATTGAAAAGGATCCTTTGAAATGGATGAGAAATCAAAAAGAGAGTGTTTGAGAGAAAAGAAATATGGAGAAATTGGTTTAGAAATGTGTTTGGCTGAAAAATGAGGCAAATGAGAAACTAACGCGTTATTTTGGTTTCCAAAATAACAAACTTTTATTAATTAAATAATAAACTAATAAATCAATTATTTAAAATCCATTTAAAACACATGTCATATTAAGGAAAGGCTTAATTTCTTAAAAGCTCCCTAAAGATTCTAAGATTTTGACTCTTCTTTTGAAAATTGCATTTGTCCACATTTTTAAAACTTTACATTTTGGTCACTGCCCAAAATGTACCTTTTTCCAAAACCCATTTTGTAAAATTGATTTGATCAACCTCTTAACCATGATTTTAGAGAATTTTAGCAAATTTTTTCATATTTTTATCCTATCCTGAACCTTGATTTCCCTGAACCACCTAACACGATTCAAACCGATTCACTTAACCTGATCCGATGTCTAAAACATCTAGGCAAAAAATAAGGGAGTTACAACTCTTCCCCATTTAGGAAATTTCGTCCTAAAAATATTACATGAAGAAAAAAGATGCGTGAATTGATTCAGCATGTCCGCCTTGCTTTCCCACGTGGCCTCCTCAACTCCTCGGTGTCGCCACAACACCTTCACAAGCTCTATTGTCTTGCCACGGAGAATCTTGTTGCTCGAGTCAAGAATCTCCTTCGGTTCCTCATCATAAGACATATCCGGATTCAACTCTATTTCCTCAACTGGCATCACATGATAAGGATTCGATCTATATCTCCACAACACAGATACATGAAACACATCATGGATCTTTTCCAACTCGGGAGGCAACCTCAACCGATAAGCCACAAGACCAACTCGCTCCACAACCTCATAGGGTCCAATAAACCTCGGATTAAGCTTTCCCTTCCGTCCGAACCTCATTACCTTCTTCGAAGGTGATACTTTAAGGAACACACGATCCCCAACCGCAAACTCAATCTCTTTACGCTTCAAATCCGCCTAAGACTTTTGGCGATCCGATGCAGCCTTCATTCGCTCACAGATGAGCTTCACCTTCTATGTTGTTCCCTTGAGCATCTCCGTCATGGAAAGCAACTTTTGCCTCACCTCAGCCCAACAAAGAGGCGTTCTACACTTTCTATCATACAAGGCCTCATACGGTGTCATTTGAATACTCGCCTGAAAACTGTTATTATAGGCAAACTCAACCAACGGCATATGCTTTTCCCAAGAACCCTAGAAATCAATTACACAACATCGCAACATATCCTCAAGCACCTGGATAACTCATTCTAACTGCCCATTCGACTAATGATGATGATATGAAGTGCTGAAATTCAACCGCGTACCCAACGCCTGGTTTAAACACTCCCAAAACCTTGTTGTAAACCCTGGATCTCTATCCGACACTATGGACTTGGGCACACCGTGCAACCGCACAATCTCATCAATATACAACTCAGCTAGCTTGTCCAATGTATACATAGTATGCACAGCCAGGAAATGTGCACACTTCGTAAGGCGATCCACAATCACCCATACTGAGTTCTTCTTCGTTGGTGTTAAAGGCAACCCAGATACGAAATCCATTGTAATTCTTTCCCATTTCCACTTCAGTATCCTCAAAGGCTGTAACAAACCGGAAGGAAACTGATGCTCAGCCTTCACCCGTTGGCAAACTATACACTTGCTAACAAAATCCGCCACATCCTTTTTCAACCCCACCCAGTAGTACTCATCCTTTAAGCCACGATACATCTTGGTACTACCAGTGTGCATAGCAAAAGGACTGCTATGAGCCTCAATCAAGATGGTGTGTCTCAACTTAGCATATTCCGGCACCACTATCCGACTTTTAAAACATAGAACTCCATCATCACTAAAGCATAAATCTGTAGTCTTTCCATCGGCTATATCCTGAACGTGAGGCACCAACGAATCATCCAACAATTGCTTTTCCTTAATCAACTAAATTAAGGAGGGCTTAACCTGTAACTCTGCTATCAAGACTCCATCACGCGATATACTCAAACGAGCAAACATAGCCATTAACTCAACAACCACCTTCCTACTCAAAGCATCAGCCACAACATTGGCCTTTCCCGGATAATACATAATGGTCAGATCATAATCCTTAAGCAACTCTACCCATCTTCGCTGCCTAAGATTCAAATCCTTCTAAGACATAAGGTACTTCAAACTCTTATGGTCTGTGTAAACCACACATCTCTCACCATAAAGATAGTGTCTCCAAATCTTTAGAGCAAACACTAGCGCCGCGAGCTCGAGATCATGCGTAGGGTAGTCGCGCTCATGCATTTTCAACTGTCTAGACACACAAGCCACAACCTTTCCACCTTGCATCAATTCGCATCCCAAACCAACGTATGGCGCATCACTATACACTACAAACTCCTTACTCGATTCTGGTTGAATCAAGACAGGAGTTTGCGTCAAAGCCTCCTTCAAATTTTCGAAAGCTTTTTGCCTATCATCCGTCCACTCGAGCGAACATTCTTTTGCAAAAACTTGCTCAAAGGGGAATCAATCTTAGAGAAACCTTCGACAAACCTTCGGTAGTAACCAGCCAAGCCAAGGAAACTACACACCTCTATCACTAAATTAGGTGTCTTCCAATTCATCACCGCCTCAACCTTATGTGGATCAACCCGGGTACCTTCGGCCGAAACCACATGTCCAAGAAAAACCACCTTCCTGAGCCAAAACTCACACTTGCTCAGCTTAGCATAGAGCTGCTTCTCCAACAGCACTTGCAACACAATCCTTAAGTGCTTGTCATGCTCCTCCTCGGTACGCGAGTACACAAGAATATCATTGATGAACACAACCACAAATTGATCCAAATATTCATGGAACACCCTATTCATCATGTCCATGAATGCAGTTGGTGCATTTGTCAACCCTAACGGCAACACCAGAAAATCATAATGGTCGTACCTAGTCCGAAAAGTTGTCTTAGGTACATCCACATCCTTAACCTTAAGCTGATAGTACCCAGACCTCAAATCTATCTTCGAGACCACTGAAGCACCCCAAAACTGATCGAACAAATCATCGATCCTTGGAAACAGGTACGTGTTCTTAATCGTCAACTTGTTCAGTTGCCGATAATCAATGCACATACGCTTGGTACCATCCTTCTTCTTCACAAACAAGACTGGCGCACCCCAAGGCGAAATACTCGGCCTTATGAACCCTCGGTCAAGCAAATCCTGGAGTTGCGTCTTCAACTCATTCAACTCTTTAGGTGTCATGCGATAAGGAGCAATGGACACCGGAGACGTATTCTCATACAACTCTATGCCAAACTCAACTTCCCAGTTGGGTTGCAACCTGGGCAACTCCTCCAGAAACTCACATACAATTTGTATGTCTTGAACACGCACTTCTTTCGTGTCAAGATTCATCACATACGTCAAGAAAGCTTCACATCCCAACTCTATCATCCGACTCGCTTCAAGAGCCGAAATTGCGTTAGATAAGAACTTCACGTTCTCACCCACGATTACTACCTCGTAATCATCCGCAACCTTTAAGGTAACATGCTTAACGTCAAAATCTACCACAACTCGGTGTTCAACCAACCAGTCTATTCCAAGAATCACGTCAAAACCATTAAAAAGTAATTCCATCAGATCAACAGGAAATACATGACCTTGAATAGACAACGGGCACCTCTTATACAAATTCCTTGTAACCACAGTCAAATCAAAAGAACTTGTTACTTGCATTTCTACATCTAACACCTCAACAAGAATTTCAAGCAAATGTGCATGCTCACTCAAGATGTATGAATGCGTAGATCCAGAATCAATCAATGCTAACAAGGATAGGGATTGCAATGCGAAGGTACCTGCGATCACATCGGTGTCGTTGCGTCCTTCACGATGCATATACACCCTTGCGGGACCACCTCCCTCTAGCTGAACCGCAACAACATGGACCACACCTCTTTGGCCATCCTCCCTTCTCTAAAAGTTGCCTCGGCCGTGCCCACGGCCTCTCTGCTGTACAACAGCTGGTGCATGCCCCTGACCACCTCTCGCTAACAGGGGACACTCACGTCTCATATAGTCAGCAGATCCACAGTTCCAACACGAGTTAGCTCCAACCACAGGAGCCTAAACCTCACGAGCCGCACGAGGGCAGTCCTTCCTCAAGTGCTCCTGTGAACAACACGTCCAACACATGTTCTGTTTAGCTCTCCGCTTGTTGCCCTGAACCGGTGCACCACGTCCAAAATTGCCATGCCTAGCTGCAGGCTGATATCCACGGTCCCGATTTCTCTTACTCCGCCCACCACTAGGGCCAGCTTCAGTAGCTCTCTTGCCCAGACTAGAACCACCCACACGCGAGGCTAGACCCACTAGGGCCATCCTCCCTTCTCCAAAATTGCCTATCACTCGGCATCAGCTCTGGAGCATACTGACTTAACCGTACGAACTGGATCTCGTACTCAGCAACAGTCACACTCCCTTGAACAAGAGATATAGATTCTCTCTTCTTATCATCAAGGTACCTAACCCCAAGGTACTTTCTCTTGAACGTAGACCGGAAGAACGTCCAATCTACCTCTTCCGGCTCCAAGGCCGCATTCGTAGTAGTCCACAAGGTATATGCATCACCATGCAATAATGATACTGCGCAACCCAACTTTCGTGCATCACTACACCCCATCTGATCTAATATACGGATCGTACTAGCCAGCCATGCCTCGGAAACCTCAAGAGATAATCCCCGAAATTCTACTCCTCTCAAACTCCACAACCGCTCTAATGGAAATCATGTTTGCCCATTAACAAGAGCCTGCACATGCACTCCGACAACAGCAGCCTGAAATGCTCCCGTCATCGCCTGTACCAAAGGCGTCCAATCTCCAATCCCCAGACCAGCCTATCGGTGTTGGCCCTGCCCATCACCCCCGGTGGTGGCGGAGGAGGAGGTAGGTTTCCACCAGGTAGAACCTCGGTCTCTTGGTTACATTGTTCCTCAGCAGGAGCTATCGCTCCAGAACGCAACTCGCGTCTCGGTCCCATTGTGCTAGTTATCATTAAAACATGAACATATAACAAACAAATAATCAAGCCAGCTCTTACAAGAATCCCAAGACTTTCAAAACCAATTAAAACATTTTACTAGGTAGTAAGGAAATGGGCATTCCAATTCCCCCCCCCCCACATGGAACAAGCATATCGTATGCATACTTCAGCATCATATCACAAGCATCAAGACTCAGCTCAATCGTCATCACATCCACATTCATTCATCATGTACAATGCCATTATCATACATTCAGCAATAACATGCTTAAACATTCATTGGACAAAGTAAATAGTACCACAACACAAAACCACATCACAAATCATTTACCCCCAACTTACCGTCATCCCAACCTTTCGTAACCTGGCTCTGATACCACCAAATGTATCCCCCTTAGCTCGGCCTAGATGTTCGACCCGAACCAAAGAGATTACACGGGGAAAACCGAAGCCAACTCGTTAAAGCTGACTTCGATTAACGATTGTTTTTTCTTCTTTTTATCTTCTCTAAATGCAATTTAAAACTCTATGTGATAAACAAAACATTTAGAAAGAAACGACGCAGCAAACGGTAAAGTTCGTAAATTATAGGGACCTTTCCAATTTTAAGGTTATCAACCTTTTATTAATCATAAAACATGCTTCTCTGACTAATTTCAACACAAACAGACCATCCAAACCCATCCAATTGCATACACAAAGTTCAGGGACTAAAATGTAACATTTTAGACTTTTAAAGATTCTATTTAACTAATTTAAAGGTCAGGTATCGGTACACTTATAGCTCGTATCAATACTCAGGAAGGCAGTAACCAAAGTTTGAGAGATGTTATCGATACCCTTCCTCGAGTATCAGTACAGGTGTGCATTATGCATAGGGGTATCGATACACTTTCAAGTCGTATCGATACACCCCCATATCGTATCAATACGCTTCCAAATTGTATCGACACACATGCACCAACATGGCCAAAATCAGCTTATGAGTATCGATACTGAGGCCTGAGTATCGATACCATACCAGAAGTGCACAAGGAACAATCTCTTAAATGCATCAATCATCATTCGATCACACCCATAACTCAAACACATGCATATATAATCACATCAAACATATATGTATCACAAACTAGCCACATAGCAAGCATTAGGCACATCATTTCATGTTGAACATGCAACTAATAAGGCATGTAACCCCCTTAGCCCGGCCTAGACGGTTGACCCGAACTACAGAGATTACACGGGGAAAATCAAAGTCAACCTTGATTAACGACCCTTTTTTTCTTTTTAAGCTTGTCTAGATACATGTTAACCCTAGGTGAACACTCGAGATACATATACGTGTAAAGCACAGCGATCGAATTTCAGAGAGGGACCCAATTGCACAATATACAAATGTTAGGGACCAAAAAGTAAATTCTGTAAATTAGAAGGCCATAACTGATTTTAAAGTTACCAATATTAAATTAGTCATATTACATGCTTCCCTGTCAAATTTCACATTAATTGGACATCTCGAACTCATACAATTGCCATTACAACTTTCGGGACTAAAACGTAAAGCTTGCAAACTTCAACACCATTCAAATCAGTGCCCAACGGTCACCTGTTTCGAAACGGCATTGACCGTTCCCAAACACGGGTTGGTTCCGAGACTGGTTCCGAAACAGGGCATTACAGTAGCAAAAACGTTTTGGAACAGCCTGCAGCCGTTTCGAAACACGAAGGCCATTACAGGCCCCCGTTTCGAAACGCCAGTGAGTGTTCCGATACGGTTTGCCCAGAAGCTGCATATTTTGCTGGTTTTTAATACACAAATCCACTCAAACATATCCTAATGACTTCCTAGTCATGCAAACAAATCATCATACACATAAGGAGCATGTTTGCAACTCCTAAACACGTTCATCGCATCAAACATGGGATTTCACATATCTATAGGCATACTTCCTATTATCCAAAACCAAGCAATCAACCAATCTCCAAAACAAGCATTAAAAGGCCATTTACAAATTCAAACCATCAAAAACAACATGCCACAACCTAGGGAGTTCAACACATCTCCCAAAACACATCTTAGGTTCCCTATTGCCAAATTACCAAAACTAATAGTGTATGAAAACATCACCATACATGAGCTTGGTTTCCCTTGGACACTCTAGCTTCCTTGTTGCCCTTGAACACTTCAATTATCTGCATTATTGGTACAAGAGAGAGAGAGCGTAAGCACAATTTCTTAGTGAGTCATGCTCTAAAGAAAACAACACAATAATGCATTTTAGAAAACACTTTCAACTAGCTTTTTAAACTCATGCTCATCTCTTTTCATGCAACCCTGAATACTTTACAAGCATCTCATGCTTCATTACACTCAACATATCATATTGGCTTTCAAGTGATAATTCATAACCATTTACAACAAAAAACACAATCAGATACGCGGATTACAAGCGTTGTCTCATACGCTTCATACACACTACCGAACAACACAAGGTGGAGTTTATCAGTACAATCACAACCCCTCAACACCCGTGATAGAGTTTAACGGTACAATCACAACCCCTCAACATCACTCATCGGTAGTTGTATAATTCCACTAACGAGAGCAAGGGACACATAATACAAGATCCACACACGGACTTTTAACCACCGTTGTGATCTTACCTCACTCGTTAGGGTACTTGGATGGAGTTTACGGTACAATCACAACCCCTCAACATCCAAGGCAACTTTATTCACGGTGCACCCAATCCTATAGCCGGCTAACTATATCTGATTCAAGTACTTTAAAACCATTAGATCACTTGCCAATATACATCATTTACCATCAACAATTCACTGTTTTAAAGCATTAATCAAAGCCATTTAACATCATGCATCACTATGCATCAAAACCATATTAATAATATACCAAACCAAGGATCTCTTACCTTGAGCATCCTTCAATACATGAATTTCAAAACCAGCATTAATCATGCTAAAACATGCTATCAAAACAGAATTTAAACATGCAAATTATAACCTATGCATCAAGCCATTTCATAGCACATCCGAGGGAGTTTTTCCGAAAACTTACTCTTGAGCTTAGCTAAGTTGTTTAGACTTAAAATAAACTCCCAAAACCTTCAAATAACTGTTTCAAAGCTAGAAACCCAACCCCACTCACCAATTACGTTTCGCTTGCTTGCCGAAACGCCAATCAAGCCTCCGGATCAACTCCAAAAGTGTCCAAAGATGTCTCCCCTGTTTTAAACACATCAAAGCAGAGGATTAATGCATCATTATGCATTGAAATCTTCAGCCAACACGCCTAAACTCGTTGCTCTACCCAAAACCAACATTTCGGCTACCAAACACAACCGAAAACACCTCCAAACTCTTCCAAAACTTAACCCAGCCAAGATCCATCACTTCTAACCACTTCTAAACATCAATTAACATCCAAAATAAACATAAACTCGTCCTTATACCTCCAGCTATAACAGAACACCAAAAACACCTCAAAAACCACCATTTTCATAAGCAAAAACTTAGGAAACACAACCTATTCGGGATTGCATTGATAAAACCTCATTTCAACATCATTAGAAATCCAAAATACAATAGAGAATCATCTCAAAATAGAGCCCAAACAATCACAATGAAATTCTTCAAGATTTCTTCCAAATCTTGAGTTTTAAGACAAAATCAAGTTTCTAACATTAAAACCATTTACAAAACTTAAATTAAGAATTGACAACTTGGGAATTTCAGTAAAGAACTGAGTATTTAGAGGAGAAGAACAATCTTACCTCTAAATGGTGATTTCTCCTTGATTTGAGCCAATTTCCTTGAAAATTCAATGAGGAAATCAAAATGATTTGATGCAAGATTGATTCGGAATTAATTGATGATAGAAATCTCATCAATTGAAGTGAAGATCAATGCAAAAGTTGCTGGAGAAAAAGTGTTTGGATGGTGGAATTTTGAGAGAAAAAGGAATGAGAGAAATTTAGGAAAAGGTTGTTATGAAATTCCAAACAGTAGTTTCCCTTTTCTTTTAATTAATTAAAACATTAATTAAATCACCCAAATTAAGGAAAATCTGGAGAAAACATTTTTGGGTAAATTAGCTTCTTAAAGATTCAAAGTTTCAATCCTTACAAAACAGTAACCACTAAACTTTTCAAAAATCACATTTTAGTCACTACACCAAAATGTAGTATTTCTAAACCTTATTTTGTAAAATTGATTTCACCACCCTCTTATATATACTAAAAGAGGATTTTTAGATATTTTTCTATATTTTTAAAGCATCCCGAACTAGGCTTTCCCTAAAACATCCTTTTATATTCGAACCGAAAATCAGATTCAGACCCTAAACTTCTAAGCCCAAAATTGGGGTGTTACAAGGCATGCCTTCAACCACAAACCGAAGCATGACCAAAACATTAATTAAAGGTTCAAAAACCACATAGAGGCCAATTACAGTATCACGAATGCATAATAAACTTGCTCAAATCAAGGAAATACCACAACAACATTATTTAAAGCATTGGACACCCCCATTGCCCTTATTATACTAGTTCAAGTGTGCAACATACTTTTAGCAAAATGTCTTGGTGTGATTCCTCAAAGATGTTGCCTCCAATAGTCTAATTATCTGCATTGATGAAACAAAGAGATCATAGGCATGCAAGCTTAGTGAGGTTTGCTCAAAACCACTAACATAATCAATGCACAAACCATTTTTCACTCTTTTCAAATCTAACATGCATTTCTTTATAAACCATGCACTTTTTCATCAAACTCGTTGATTTAAACATCATGCAACATGATCCAAATCAAAAACCAGCAATTAAATAATTGCTACTCATTTACCAAGCCTTCCAAGCATAAACACCATTATGCTAAGCTTGAACCAAACCATGCATCTTACAAACCATGCATAGGCAACATTCTCCACAATATACATTTCCATTATATTGGCTCACAAGTGATAACAATAATCTCAAAACCAAAGTATCGGATACACAAATTACCAAAGGTTGTCTCACACCCTTCATACACATTACCGAAATATCAAGGTTCGCACTAACGAGAGACGGGACAAAACACAAGGATCGCACCCGGAAGATACCCTCAACCGTTGCAAATTTAAACAATCCCAGCCCCTCAACACCACTCATCTGTAAATGTATAACCCACTAACGAGAGACGGGACAATACACAAGGTTCGCACCCGAAAGATACCCTCAAACATTGCAACCTTAAACAATCCTCAATAGTTAGGGTACTTGGATGGAGTATTCGGTATAATCAAAACCCCTTAACATCCAAGGCGACTTGTTTATAGTGCACTCAATCCCATAGCCAACTAACTATATTCGATTTCAGTTATAAAACATCTTATTCAACATCACTTGCCAATATAACCCATAACTCATGCATAACTCACTGCTTTTACAAATCATTCATGATAAGCCATCAACAAGCATTAAACAATGCTTAAAACCTCATTAATCAACACATGCATACAAGGATCACTTACCTAGTGCATCCTTCAACCACATGGCATCATCATACCCATTATACATACTCAGAAATATGCTTTAAAACAGTAAGTACATGCATTTAAAATCAAGTGCAACCAAAGGCTCATAACTAGCACAATCAAAGAGAAAACTTCGATTTACTTACTTCCGAACTTAGTAAAGCGCTTCAAGCTCTTACTAAGTTCCCAAAACCATTTCTAAAATGTTTCCCTACTGGAAAACCAAGTTCCACTAACCGACTCACGTTCGTTCACTTGTCAACGCGACTATCGATTGTCTTAAGCCTCCAAATCCACTTCGTTTGCTTCCAGATTATAATCCCCTATTTTCAACACATAAAAATAGAGCCTCAATGTATTAAATTGCATTCTAACACCAGCAACTTAACACAAACTCATTGCCCAGCAAAAACACACCAAATTACCCATCCGAAACAACCGAAAACTCAACCGATTGATCTCAAACCTTATCCCAGCCATTACCCAACTCATCCAACACATTTTAAGCATTGATCAACATCTAAAAACAACCTAAAATCAACCTTATACCTCTAGAAAGCATATAAGCATCAAATCACCTCAAAAACCCAATTAAAACAACCAAAAAACTCAAGGATCTCACGAATTTCGGGATCTATATCATTAAAACTCATTTTTCAGCATCTAGATTAACTCAAAACTCAATTAAAATCCATCACAAACAGAGCACATCAAGATCACTCCGAAAATAGAGATTTTACTCATCATTTTATAAGATTTTGATCTCAAATCAAAACTATAATCAAAACACAATTAAAAACAACATTTAAGAGTAAAAAATCTTGGGAATTTCAATAAAGAACCTTGATTAGAGATTGAGAATGGGATTTACCTCTAATCCTTGCTTTCCTCAATATTTGACAAGTTTTTGCTTCACAAATCTTGAAGAAATTGAAAAAGATCTTTTGAAATTGATGAGAAATCAAAAAGAGAGTGTTTGAGAGAAAAGAAATCTAGAGAAATTGGTTTATAAATGTGTTTGGCTGAAAAATGAGGCAAATGAGAAACTAACGCGTTATTTTGGTTTCCAAAATAACTGAATTTTATTAATTAAATAATAAAACTAATAAATCAATTATTTAAAATCCATTTAAAACACATGTCATAATAGGGAAAGGCTTAATTGCTTAAAAGCTCCCTAGAGATTCTAAGATTTTGACTCTTCCTTTGAAAATTGCATTTTTCCACAGTCTTAAAACTTTACATTTTGGTCACTGCCCAAAATGTACCTTTTCCAAAACGCATTTTGTAAAATTGATTTGACCAACCTCTTAACCATGTTTTTAGAGAATTTTAGCAATTTTTTTTCATATTTTTATCCTATCCCGAACCTTAATTTCCCTGAACCACCTAAAATGATTCGAACTGTTTCCAACCGGTTCACTTAACCCGATCCAATGTCTAAAACTTCTAGGCCCAAAATCGGGGTGTTACAGTGTGGCAAAGGGGGTAGGCCTTGTTTTTTTTGTTTTGGGAGTGTTTTGTAAACTCCTTATGTTGAGAGCATGTTTGTTTATGCCTTGGTTGGATTGTTTCTACCTTGAGCTTTAATGTTTCGGCTTTCTAGCTTGTTTTGCTTAATACATGGATCACGATGTTTGTATCTCATTGTTTGTTAATCATTGGTTGGTTCTCTTGTTTAAAAATATGTTTGGTTGGTTGCTCTTATCGTTTGTATACTTGTCTTGCTGTGACGTTGTTGCTTGTGTTGATTGGAACCAAGGGGAATAACCTTGGAGATGCTTGGCCTACAGATTTTCTGTTTCTACAGCAGGGTGTTTCGAAACGGGCATGAAGGTTTCGGAACGACCCTTGTTTTGGCTTTGGCTTTTAAGAACGAGTATCGAAACGGGCTTTGTAGGGCCGGAACGGGTCCATGCCGTTTTGGAATGAAAGCTCTCTGGGAAGACCCGTATTGATACCCCTTGAAAGCGTTTCGAAACGGGGTTCGTTGGAAGTTAGCTAAGAGTATCTTCAAAGTTATTTTTCTTGTGTTTTGGTCCAAGCTTGATGTATTATCAATTGTGTTTTATTGTGGGCTTGTTTTGAGTTGCATTTTAGCATGGAAGTATGAAGTGAGACTAATTTCATAGTGATCACCTTGATTTCATCATAGGTCTCTACTTTATGCTAGTTTTGCATTTTGGTCCCTAGTTGCTCAGTTGATCGTTCGGTGCTCGTTTTGTCGTGTTTTCTTTCGCTGTGTGTTCTCAAATATAAGGTTTAATTCGAGCATCTAGAAATATTAATAATGAACGTGTTTAGGGTTGCTAATCGGAGAGAAATCTTCGGATCTTTCTTCGGTTAGTCCCGTGTGATCCGCCCGATATGGTCAGGTGGCTAGACCGGGTCGAGAGGGTTACATCTCTTGGTATCAGAGCGAGGTTCAGAAAGGCTTGCGTTGGTTGTCGTGCAATCAGAAAGGTAAGTGAGGTAAGTGTGTTTGATTTTGGTGTTTTCTTGCTTGTTTGTGGTGTTTGCTTGATGTGTAAGGTACCCATTGCCACATACTATTATCGGGAAAATTTGTGTAGAATACTTGAGCACCATAGACCCTTGACGTTGCTGACCAGAATCATTTCCTTTTGTTTTATCTGTTTTCGTTGTAGCATTGCATTTGTTTATCATGGCTAGACCTAGAAGAGGTCAGGTGGGTGGTGAGCCTCGAGAGGATTCGGTTGAGGATGTCGGACATCCGCAAGAGGGAGATTTACCTCCTCCTCCTCCTCCTCCGGTTGGTGGAGCAGATGTGCGAGGTGAGGAGCCTCTTGGTGGGCAGGGACAGGCTGGAGCTAATATGAGTCCGTCGATTCAGGCTATTGCTGAGGTTTTTCAGTCTGCGATGGCTAGGTTGTTGTTGGCTGCACCGCAACATGGACAGAAAGATGGGTTGCCCCTCGAGAGACTTCGTAGTATTGGTGGAGTAGAGTTCCATGGGTTATCGCCCGAGGGAGCCGAGGCATGGCTAGCGAGTACTACCAGGATTTTGGGCCAGATGAAGTGTAGTGATGCACGAAAGCATGGTTCTGCGGTATCTTTCCTTCAGAGTGATGTGTATGTATGGTGGACTATGATCACCACGGGTATGGCTACCGCAGATATCACTTGGGATTTCTTATGTTCTGCCTTTTGGAAGAAGTATCTAGGGTCGAGATATCAGGATGAGAAGAAAAATGAGTTCATGGCTTTGGCTCAGGGAAGCATAACAGTTTCGGAGTATGAGATCCAGTTTGTCAGATTGAGTTAGTATGCGACCGAGCTAGTTCCCACTGAAAGGGAACGTTGTGAGAGGTTTCGATATGGATTGACTGAGGGAGTAAAGACTTACATGTTGGCTGCTTATTATTCAGATTTTGATGTGTTGGTTGGTTGCCCGATCCAAAGATATAGAGCATAGTCTTGGTTTGTCTGATAGAGGAGGCGGGTCCAGTTCATGGAAACGGCTTGCGGAGTGGAATCGTGATCGTGCCAAGGGGCACAAGGACAAGAGGAAACATTTTTACCACAGACGTTGGGGTGGTAACCCCAGGCGTGGCTGTAAAGTGTCTAGAAGTCCTATATTTCATGCACATACCAACTCTTATTATTACGGTTTTTAAGCACATTTTAGGCATAAGTAGGGCCATGCATAGCATTTTATAGTATGTCATTGTTCTACCTTACTTTTACAACTTATCATTTATTCTGTGAACAAGAGATATTGTTTTAGTGTATTCTTGTATGCAGGTACTAACAGCTGAACGAGGGAACCGAGGAGCGTAAGACACAATGTTGAGGAGCAAACCCAGGAGCTGTGCTGAATTAGTTCCAGCTGAAGACAAGTTACTGCCGAGTAGAGTTTCCGCCGACCTTGCTACCCTCGGCATCTGACTATGGAAGTTGGCAGAACCGGAGCTTGATCTGTAGAGCAAGAACACATGAATCTATCGCCGGTGTTCATATGATTTTCTGACGTCTGTAGCAGCGGCTAGGGCTGCCGAAGCAAAACTCTCAAGTTTACTTGCGGGCTAAGGCAAACGAGAAAGAGTCCATCTTCCAAGCAAAGAAGTCGTCATTTAAAGCTATATTAAAGAAGGAAATATACTTTAGAGGACTTCTATTATAAGAATGACTTAACCTAGTTTTGAGTCTATAAGTACCCATTGTACTCCTAGTTCAAATCATCCTAGGTTTTCGATAGACTTTTCTTGTGTTCTTCACTGTCGCTATGTTCTAAATTCTATTTGGGTTAGGGTTATGTTGTAACTAGAGTGAAACGGTTGTTTTAGGTTTTTTGGGTTATTTCTTCAAAAAAATATTCCAAGTTTACTTAATCCATTGTCCTTCATTCTTTCAATCTTTCTACACCATTCGTTTGAGAGAATCCATTTGTCGGTCATGAAAGTGCAAGGCTCACGAAAGGGTTAAGTACGGCAACAACCTGCTGAGGCGTGACTAACTTGCTTCCACACTAGTCCTCAAGTTTCGGCGGCTAAAAGGGATCACCAACCGAGTTGGCTAACTCGGTTCCACACTAGTCCTCAAGTTAACATCTCGAGCATCCTAACCTAGAAATAGGAGGAATCACTGTCGACTATCCTGCCAGGACTTCCTGTCGTTCCACCTGTCGAGATAGTACTCACCCATGTAGTGGCAGTAACCTGATGCGACCACGTGACAGGGTCGTAGTTTGTCGCCCGCCATACCCGGCGAGGCAGCATAGGATAACTCATACCTATTACAACACAGTTTTCACACTAAGTGGTAGCATAACCCTGCCTGCTCTATCAACTTGATTCATCTTCTCTATTACTTGTGTTTTATTTACTCTTCGACTCAACCAATCATTCACTTGAGTTCTTTACTTTGCCATTGTGTAGGAACTACGAAACGAGACAAGTTGTCCAATCCTCGTAGGATTCGACATCTTTTATACTATAACTTGGCAAGAGTGTGCACTTGTGCTCTCACAAAAAGGGAACACCTACACGCCGTACAAGTTTTTGGCGCCGTTTCCAGGGATTGGTAACAGCGAATTTCATTTTTTTAAATTTCTGTACTTTTTTATTTACCTTTGATTTTAATTTTAATCGAAAAAAATTTAATGTGTCCTTTGCAAGTGTATGACCAGGGCTAACCCTAAAGGAAACTTCACTATTTACGATGATCTTGAGCGTGAAACTAGAAGGATTAAGAGGGAGCTCTGGGAAGCCTTATAGAACAAAGACATGGGCAAAGCAAAGGAAGAGACCATGGTAAACGACGAGCCCCCAATTGATGCCATGAATGGAAGGGGCGAGCATCATGACTTGCCGCCCAGAAGACCGCAAGAACAGCAGAGGTAGGATCCCCCCCAATCCACCCCAAGTGCAGACAACTAGAGACTACCTGGAACATGACTTCCAAACGTTCGAGCCAATAGTGACTGAACCAGAGATAGGGGCAGACCATTTTGAACTAAAGCCCGTCATGTTCAACATGATAAACACACTAGGGCACTTCGGAGGGACTGCCATAGAAAATGCCCGGCAGCATTTACGAGGATTCCTGGACATTTGTCGAGCATTCAAGATACATGGGGTTCACCAGGACGTACTACGACTAAGGCTATTTTCCTATTCACTAAGGGATAGGGCGAAACAGTGGTTAAATAACTAGCCAGCTGGATCTTTTAATTCATGGACGGAGCTCTGCAAAGACTTTCTAGACCGATTCATCCCATCCAACGTTACTGATAGGCTGCAGAATGAGATCACAGCCTTTAGACAAGGGGATGACGAGTCGATGTACGAGGCATGGGAGCGGTACCAACAAATGCTGAAAAACTGTCCGCTACATGGTCTACAAGCTTGGACTCAGGTATCTATATTTTACAATGGGGTTAACTACCCAACGCGGATGGTGATAGATGCCTCGGTCAATGGGATCATCCTAGACAGACCTCTAGAGGAACCACTACGGCTGTTGAACATAGCAGCTAAAAAAGATTATAAATACCCAACAGCCTGCCGAGGCAGCACAAGGCGGCCAGCTACTGCAAATGAGGTAGAAGCCTCAGAATCTGTAATGCCCGCCTCGACATTCTAACGGAGCTGGTGATGAAGATGGTGCAATCCCCAGGGAAGGTCCATGAAGTAAAAGTTGTTGAGCCATTCTGTGGCGAATGTGGAGGCAACCACGATTCCTCTGACTGCACTGCATCTGTAAACTACATGGGAGGATATGAGAGGAATAGCAGGCCTGCCCAGAACACCTATAATCCTAACTGGAGAAGCCATCCCAACTTCTCTTGGAGCAACCCAAAGACAACTGTAAATCCACAACAGCTATAGGGAGGCTACCAGCAAAATCAGTCCTAGTAGCAGACTCAGCAGCCACAACACAATAATTCACTAGAAGCAACTCTGCAAACCTTTATGAAACAAACTGGTGAATTTATTGTTTATAAAAATAAATTTATTGAGAAAACTGAGTCTTTTATGGACATGACGGAGATGAAGATGAACAACCAGGAGGCTGCCATTAAGAACCTGGAGACCCAATTTGGGAAGTTCACCGAAATCTACCACAACCGGACTATGGGAGCATCATCCAATAGCCCGTCAGAAGCAGCCAAGCCCACTTATGAACATTGCAAGGCTATATCTACAAGGAGTGGGAAGCAGCTGGATGAACCGAAAATGGTAAAACAACCAGGAACTCAGCCGGAGCAGACAAGTAAACCTGCCTCAGCAGCACCAATATTAGCCGCTCCAGCAGCAACACCCGTCGCCCCGGGAGCAGAACATGGAAACAAGGATGATCCTCCTCGGACTAAGCCCCCAAGCAAAGAGCAAAAAGAGGACATTCGTTTTCCAGCACCATTCCCCCAAAAGCTCAAGCAACAGCAGTAGGAGCACCAATTCAAAAAATTTCTGGATATTCCGAAACAAGTGCATATTAACATCCCTATGATATAAGCTATACAAAGCAGGCTAAACTATTCCAAGCATCTCAGAGAATGGTTTGTAAGAAGAATAGGATAGGGGAATTTGAGACAGTGGTCGTCACTGAAGAGTGCATGGCTATGCTGCATAACAAGCTGCCGCCCAAGCAGACAGATCCGGGTAGCTTTGTTATACCATGCAGGCTAGGTAGCAAGCACGAGACCAGAGCCCTGTGTGACTTTGGAGCCAGCATCAACCTGATGCCAAAGGCCGTCTTCGACAAACTAGGTATTGGACCTGCCAAACCAACCTCCGTTATGCTTAAACTTGTCGATCACTCATTTGTGCAACCAGAGGGAAAAATTGAAGACATACTGGTAGAGGTGGGTAACCTAATTCTCCACGCCGACTTCCTCGTCTTAGATTGTGAGGCCGACGAGAAAGCCCCTATCATCCTTGGGCGTCCCTTCTTGGCCACGGGCAGAACGCTGATAGATGTGGAACTCGGGGAACTTACAATGAGGGTAGAGGATCAGAGCACAAAGATGAACATGATACAACCCTCAGAGGAAGGAAAGGAATGCCTAGATGCAAAAGCTGCCAAGATCAGTGTGGAGACAGGCCAGGGCAGCATCTGCCATGACAAGCCCAAGGGCGTATTCAAGGACCCCATAACGCAGCACCTGAAAGAACACGAGGATCCCCCAGGAGAGGAGAAAAAGCTAAACCACCTTAGAAAGTGGTTATGTCTGGGAGATGCACCAAAATGCACTCCCAACATAACTTAAATTTTTATTTTATTTTATTTTTTATGCATTTGGATTAGAATTTATGTTATTTTAGGATTAGATTAATTTTTAGAATTTTATTTTTTATAAATTGTTTAATTATTTTTATTTTGATTTAGGGTTTAAGAATAAAAGAGTAGGATTAAGAAGGAAGCCCAGCAAGAAGCACGCCCACCATCCTGCCAAAACAGCAGCCAGCGTGGCAACGCATAATGGGTAGTTGGCCATCAACTGCTAGCTGCCAACGGCTCTGAAAATAACGGGTAGAAAAATTTATAACGTGCGCTAGAAAATTGGACCGTTGAGCATTTAATGTCGCCCAGACACTTCTCGGCAGCCTCTATCTGATTCCCCTGCTCTCTCACATCTTTTATTTCTAGTTTTAGTTAAGTACAACCGTTAACATGTCATCAACATCAACGCAAAAACCCATCGACAACATGTTTTGCTTCAAGGAGGACGAGGAGAGATACAGAGAAAAATTCTCCAAGCATACAGTATGGGAGGAACAATGTTTCCATTACACGCAGCAAACGAGAGACCGGGGTCTTGAGTCCACCTTTTATCGAACCATCCACTACAAGGGATGGGAGATGTTCGCTCAGCAGCCTGATATACTATAGTCAGGGAATTCTACTCTCATCAACCCTGCCCGGAGAAGCCTTTCGTCTATGTCCACGGGAAGCCGGTTAAACTCAACGTTGATGTCATCAACAGCTACTACGGCCTCAATATGACGGCTGCCAACTATGAGGAAATCAAGGCCAGAATCTGCAAGCCCAACACACCATGGCTTGGGGGCAAACATGTGGGATATGTCCAGCACCGCCACCTTCTGCCTGAGGCTCTGTTATGGAACATGTTTGTGAAAAGGTGTCTGCTGCCCATATCCCACAACTCATCAGTTGACCGACCACGCCTCGCCTGAATTTACAGTATGCTGATGAACCCACCGATCAACGTAGGGGAAATTATCTCCACAGAAATATACAATTTCTTCAAGAAGAAGAAAGGCATGTTATACTTCCCATCCCTCATCACAGGTCTCTGCAACAACTTTCGAGTCCCGACGGAGCCCACATATGAGCTTACAACTGCCAAGGAGGGCTAGACCAAAAAGGTCCGTATTCAGATGATGCAAGATCTAGAGAAATAACCAGCAACGCCTAGTCAGCCCTCAGCCACACAGTTTGCAACGCCAGCCACCCTGGGCAGTACTGATGCCGCCCCATACAAAAAAGTCATCCCGCTGCTGCACACACTCCTAGAAAATACAAAACGGATTGAGCAGCATCAGTTGGCCTTCATGAACTACGTGGGGAAGGCCCAGGAAGCCCTTTTGGCTTATTTCCTACAGAAATTCCCCGGTGATGTACCCACCATGCAACCATTCCCTACAAAGCTTACAGCAGCAACACAAACACAATAAACTCCACTAATCGTCGCTACCCGCCAGACTGACCGACAGGTGCCCACTCCTACGCATTCGCCGTATTACTCATCTACCACTCCATCAAACACAGTGGCAGACTCATCTGAGAGGAAACAGTAGAATCTCTCCCCAGCCTGCACAGCCAACACAATGGCAGGCACCTCCTCATCAAAGGAGATTGAACAGCCGCCGCCACCGGAGCGAGAAACAACAGTAGTAGCAGCAACATAAGCCATCCATATGGCATTCATCCCTCCGGCAGTACCCACGGAGGAAGGAACTAGGAAAAGGAAGCGGCACATAATAACCGAAAAACCTGTGGACTTTGAGACGTAGTCAGAAGAGAGCGACGCATTTCCTGCCGTTCCCCCTGCTGAGCCTCAAGAAGAGCCACATCATACGCTGAAGAGAGTTCAGCCGCCGCGGAAAGCAAAAACCTCACCTTCTAGAACCGCCACCAAGGCATCTGCCGGCCGCCTCTTCGTCATCCAAACATCCTCCTCCTCCTTAGCTGACTAGAATCCAGCCTCCTCCTAACCCTCGACAAACTTTTATTTTATTTTCTTTTAATTTTATTTATTCTGTTTGTTTTCTTTAACATGTATATTTTCTTAACTTTTTTGTTTTGTGCATTGAGGGCAATGCCCATCTCGAGTTTGGGGGGGATAGCTTACGCATCATTTGGCTAGGCATCTTTAGTTGCATGTAGGTTGCATTGTACTTGCTTTAGTAATAATCGGAAAAGAAAAGTTTGCTATGACTTGTGCCTATGATAGGATAGCCAACTAGTTATTTTCACACCTAGTAAAAATCGAACTTAATCTTGGGAAAAGTATGAAATATGACTTAGAATTTATTTCTTTCTGCCTGAAAATGTAAGCATCTCTGTTACTTTTTGAATATGTTAGAATATTTGATGAACATTGTCTATTTTTTTAGATTTCTTTGCAAAATTCTAACGATGATTACAGATAGCCGCCGAGGCAGGCAAAAGGAAACAGAAAATGCAAGTACTGCCACGGCAGCAGAATCAAAAACAAGGAACAATGTTGTTTACCCTAGAGGTGCCCACAACAAGCTCTTGGAAGAATCATGTGCGAGGACACTTCGCTGGTATCAAAGTCCATGAATCTGAAAGCCTTAAAGTGACGGAAAATTTAGCATGAGTGAATGAAAGCCTTCACGGGATGACTCTACTCCAAGGGTTCAGAGTTTTGTAGTTTTCTCCTATCTCAGCGTCAGATCTGGAAGAGTAGTAGTGATCAGCTGAAGCCCTCACTGCCATGATTAACAATAATGTGCTTAACTGTGGTGCCTCGGTAGCAAACCTTTAAATAACAGCAACATCTTTTTTTATTTATTTATTCTGTGTATTCAGTATGTTTACGGATGTGCACACATCACACAGGCATGTGAACTTTAAATTCTGAGTTATTTTCTTGCTTATTTCCCTTCAATAAATTTTATATATATGTGCCACAGCCTTGAGGCAGAAATCAGGTTAAAAGCTAATTTTTCTTTCTGATTATTATTAGAGCAAGTGCTTTAGGTTGCATTGCTTGAGGACAAGCAATAGTTCGAGTTTGGGGGTGTGTAAAGTGTCCAAAAGTTCTATATTTCATGCCCATACCAACTCTTATAATTACGGTTTTTAAGCACATTTTAGGCATAAGTAGGGTCATGCATAGTATTTTACAGTATTTCATTGTTCTGCCTTACTTTTACAACTTATCATTTATTCGGTGAACAAGAGATATTGTTTTTGTGTATTCTTTTATGTAGGTACTAACAGCTAAACGAGGGAACCGAGGAGCTGAGGACACAATGCTGTAGGGTAAACCCAAGAGTTGTACTGAAGCAGTTCAAGCTGAAGACAAGTTGTTGTCGAGCACCTGCCGAGTAGAGTTGCCGCTGACCTTGCTGCCCTCGGCAGCTGACTATGGAAGTTGGGAGAACCGGAGCGCGATCTGTAGAGCAAAAACTCTTGAATCTAACGTCGGCGTTCATATGGTTTTCCGACGTCTATAGCATCGGCTAGGGCTGCTGAAGCGAAATTCTCAAGTTTACTTGCGGGCTAAGGCAAACGAGATATAGTACATATTCCAAGCAAAGAATTCGTCATTTAAAGCTATATTAAAGAAGGAAAGCTACTTTAGAGGACTTCTACTTTAATTAGGACTTAACCTAGTTTTGAGTCTATAAATACCCATTGTACTCCTAGTTCAAATCATCCTAGGTTTTCTATAGACTTTTCTTGTGTTCTTCACTGTCGCCATGTTCTAAATTTTATTTGGGTTAGGGTTATGTTGTAACTAGAGTGAAACAATTGTTTTAGGTTTTTTGAGTTATTTCTTCAAAAAAAATATTCCAAGTTTACTTAATCCATTGTTCTTCATTCTTTCAATCTTTCTACACCAGTCGTTTGAGATAATCCATTTGTCGGGCACGAAAAGGTTAAGTACAGTCACAACGTGCTGAGGCGTGACTAACTTGGTTCCACACTAGTCCTTAAGTTTCAACGGCTAAAAGGAATCACCAACCGAGTTGGCTAACTTGGTCCCACACTAGTCCTCAAGTTAACATCTCAAGCATCCTAACCTAGAAATATGAGGGATCATTGTCGACTATCCTGCCGAACATGGGGTATCTGCAAGACTTGCCGCCAGGACTTCCTGCCGTTCCACCTACCGAGACATTATACACCCCTATAGTGGCAGTGACCTTCTATGGCCACGTGATAGGGTCGTAGTTTGCTGCCCGCCATACCCGCTGAGGCAACATATCGTGTTAGTATAGGATAACTCATACGTATTACAACACAGTTTTCACACTAAGTGGCATCATAACCATGTCTGCTTTATCAACCTAATTCATCTTCTCTATTACTTGTGTTTTATTTACTCTTCGATCTCAACCAATCATTCACTTGTGTTCTTTACTTTACCATTGTGCAGGAACTACGAAACGAGACAAGTTGTCCAATCCTCGTGGGATTCGACATCTTTTATACTATAACTTGGGAGGAGTGTGCACTTGCGCTCTCACAAAAAGGGAACACCTACACGCCCTATAGTCGCCATCAAGGCCAGGGTTTTGCTCATCGTGCACCCGAGTGCACAAAGTGTGGTAGATCTCATCTGGGAGAATGTTGGGGAACTTATGGTACATGTTGGCATTGTGGATCGAAGGATCATCTCAAGCGAGATTGTCCCCAGCTAGCTAGAGGTGGTAAGGCACCGGTACGAGCTGCCGAGTATCAGCGAGGACGTGGGCACGACCGAGGGAATTTTCAGCCACAGAATGATGGTCAGAGGAATGTGGCGCATGTAGTCGTAGCTCAACTCGAGGGAGGTGGACCAGCGAGGGTGTATGCACACAGAGAGGGCAGGAACAACATTGATGTTATCGCAGGTAATTTTATGTTTCAGACTTTGACATTGCTTTCCTTGATTAATTCTGGTTCTACAGATTCTTATATTCTGAGTGAGCATGCTAAGATGTTGGACATACCGTGTAAGATTCTTGACGTGGGTATGAGTGTGACTATTTCATTCGACGAGACAATTGTGGTCAAAAAGATATATCGAAGGTGTCTGTTGATAGTTCATGGTCACGTGTTTCTGGTTAACATGATGGAGTTGTCGTTCTACGAGGTTGATGTGATTTTGGGAATGGATTGGTTAGTAGAACATAAGGCAAAGGTAGATTTCGAGACTA
The DNA here is from genome assembly GCA_958450335.1 of Hibiscus tridactylites. NCBI lineage: Eukaryota > Viridiplantae > Streptophyta > Magnoliopsida > Malvales > Malvaceae > Hibiscus > Hibiscus tridactylites. Next base: position 65,992,811 of record OY288283.1, on the reverse strand, counting down.
AGCGAGTGAGGTTGAGGTTATCAGATGATTACGAGGTGATTGTGGTTGGTGAGAACGTTAAGTTCTTATCCAACATTGTTTCTGCTTTAGAGGCTCAGAAGATGATGGATCAGGGATGTCAAGCATACTTATCCTCTAATAGTTTCGATAATCATATACAATATATATATATATATATATCTTCATATATTTTCACATATAACATACATATTGTCGGTATAATTGACAGCAAAATGAACCGTTAACACTGACAGGATAATAAAACAAATCGAAATAATTAAAAAGCAACCATGTAATGGAGAACGTTAAGTTCTTATCCAACAATTTTTCTGCTTTAGAGGCTCAGAAGATGATGGATCAGGGATGTCAAGCATACTTATCCTTTAACAGTTTCTATAACGATATACGATATATATATATATATATATCTTCATATATTTTCACATATAACATACATATTGTCGGTATAATTGACAGCAAAATGAACCGTTAACACTGACAGGACAATAAAACAAATCGAAATAATTAAAAAGCAACCATGTAATGGAGAACCAACGCCTAAGAAGCAAATTCTTATACTGCAAAATGTCGATCCAATAAAGCAAGCTTGTTCCAGATCATTCCAAGCTTGATGCGCTCGACGGGACCAATTACCGGAGATGGTCATAGAGGATTCTAATCTTCTTCAAGTAGCTTGAACTTAACTACATTATTGTCAAGCCGCCACCTATACCAGCAACCTTCAATGCCATTGATACAATCGTTGTTGTTGGTGACCCTTCTACCACAATAGTCTCCTTTGACAAATACGAGAAAGACAACAAAACTATTAGAGGCCACCTGCTAAGTCACATGTCAAACAAATTGTTTGATATGTTTTAGTAGGTCATGCCAAAACCACCTAGAATACGCTAAAGAAAAAATATGGCACCGATGATGCAGATATAAAGAAGTACGTCGTCACCGAATAATTCAAATTCCAAATGACAGATGACAAGCCAATCATGGAGCAAGTCCATGAGTATGAGAACTTGGTTGCGGACATCCTCGCTGAAGGCATGCAAATGTGCGAGGTTCTCCAATCCAACATCCGCATAGAAAAGCAGCCCAAATCTTGGTCCAACTACCGCAATTCTTTGAAACATAAGAAGCAGGAGATTCCCATAGACGAGCTGGTGGGCCACACGAAGATAGAGGAAGTGAACCGTCTCAAATATAAGCTTACAAACTCCTTTAGTCAATTTCCTTTAAAAGCTAACCTTGTGGAGTCTGGATCTACCTCAAGCTCTAAACCCAATAGGCCCAAGAAACATGGAAATAAGAAGGCAAACCTCAAAAAGCCATCTAGTTCAAGAGACCTAGAAAGGAGAAAGTACAAGGGAAGCCCATCAACTGATATGTGTGCGGACAATTTGGACACAAGGCCTACCATGTAACACCCCAATTTTGGGCTTAGAAGTTTTGGGTTTGAACTGCACCGGTCGGATTTTCAGTTCGAATATAAAAGGTGGTTTTAAGGAAAACCTAGTTCGGGATGCATTAAAAATATGGGAAAATATCTAAAAATCCTCTTTTATTATATATAAGAGGGTGGTGAAATCAATTTTGCGAAATGAGGTTTGGAAATAAGACATTTCGAGTTAGTGACTAAAATGTAATTTTTGAAAAGTTGGTGACTGTTTTAAAAGGATTGAAACTTTGAATCTTTAAGGAGCTAATTTACCCAAGAAGAGTTTTCGCTAGATTTTTCTTAATATTAAAGATTTAATTAATAATTTTTAATAAAAGGAAAAAGGGGAAATAGATATTTTTGACTTCATAACTAACTTTTGTCAAAACTTTCCCATTTCTTTTTCTCTCATTTTTCTCTCAGCCAAACACATTTCCCCAGCCACTTTTCCTCTGATTTTTACATCTAAAGATGAGATTTTAATCTCTATTTGATCTCTAATCATTCCTACACCAAATTCTCATCATTTGCTTATTGAATTTTCAAGAATTTTGGCCCTAAACAAGGATCTTGATTTGAGTTTAAAATGCAAGTTCTCAATCCTTGATTTGAGTTTTATTAAAGGTTTTGATGTTGAGATCTTGATTTTGGCTTAAAATGCAAGATTTGGATTTAATTTTGAAGAAATTCGTAATAATTGATTGGGCTCTGTTTTGAGATGTCTTTTTGATGTAATTTGGATGTCTAAATGATGTATGATTGAGGTTTGATCTATGCAATCCCGAATAGGTTGATTTTCCTAAGTTTTTACTTGTGAAAATGGTGGTTTTTGGGGTGATCTTGGTGTTTTGTTAATGCTGGAGGTATAAGGACGTGTTTGGGATCATTTTGGATGTTAATTGATGTTTAAAAATGGTTAGAAGTGATGGATCTTGGCTGGGTTAAGTCTTGGAAGTGTTTGGAGGTGATTTCGGTTGTGTTTGGTAGCCGAAATGTTGGATTTGCAAAGAGCAGCGAGTTTAGGTGTGTTGCTGGTGTTTTTAATGCATGATGATGCATTAATCCTCTGTTGTTATGTGCTTGAAACAGGGGAGAATGATTCGTGAGCAATAGAGGAGGCGTTGAAGGTTTCGGATGCTTGGAAGGCTTGTTGGCTAGCCTTGTTTTGTGTATCGGTGAGTGAAGTTGGGTTTTCAGCTTTGAAACCAATGTTTGAAGGTTTTGGGAGCTTAGTTTAAGTCTAAACAACTTAGCTAAGCTCAAGAGTAAGTAAATGGAATTTCTCTCTTGGTTGTGTTATGAATTGGTTTTTAAAGCACTTGTGATTGTTGGATGCAATGCATGTGATTTGCATGTTTTAAATTCTATTTTGAAAGCATATTTTAGCATGATTTAATGCTGGTTTTGAAAGCCATGTGTGAAGGATGCTCAAGGTAAGAGACCCTTGGTTTTGTACATTGGAATTGTGGAATTGATGCATAGTGTTGCATGTTGTTTAATGGCTTTGTTTAATGCTTTAAAAACAGTGGATTGATGATGGTAATTGATGGTTTTGGCATTTTGGTTATGCTTGTAAAACAATGGATTAATGTGGTAAAATGGTTATATTGGCAAGTGATGTAAGTGGTTTTTGGTTACTTTAATCGGATATAGTTAGCCGGCTATAGGATTGGGTGCACCGTGAATTGAGTCGCCTTGGATGTCGAGGGGGTTGTGATTGTACCGTAAACTCCATCCAAGAATCCTAGCGATTAAGGAAATTGGTGTCACCACGATGGAGGTTGGCTCTCGTGAGTGGGCTTGGTTTAGTGCCACTACGATGGAGGTTGGCTCTCGTGGGTGGGCTTGGTTTAGTGCCACCACGATGGAGGATGGCTCTCGTGGGTGAACCTTGTTAAAGTCATCATGATGGAGGTTGGCTCTCATGGGTGGACTTTGTTAAGCGTCACAACGGTGGAGGGTTGCTCCCGTGTGTGAGCTTGGTTAAGGTGATTACAATGGTTGTGGTAGCTTCCATGTGTAAGCCTTGTGATGTGTCCCGGCTCTCGCTAGTGTATTATACAACTTCCGATGAGTGATGTTGAGGGGTTGTGATTGTACCGTTAAACTCCATCACGGGTGTTGAGGGGTTGTGATTGTACCGGTAAACTCCACCTTGTGTTGTTCGGAAGTGTGTATGAAGCGTGTGGGACAACGCTTGTAATCCGCGTATCCGATTGTGTCTTTCGTTATGATGGTTTGTGAATTATCACTTGGAAGCCAATATAATGTTCTTGAATATGATGAAGCATGAGATGCTTGAAATGATGCATGGTTGCATGAGAAGTGTGTAATGTTCTATGAATGCATGTTTTACTTGTTAGCTTGAACAAAAGTTTATCTTCTATTGAGAATGTTGCATTGTGTGCATGGAATCACTTTGGTGCATTGAAGTCTTGTGAAGGCTTGTTTTAAAAAGGCATGTAATGCAAATGTTGATTTTGTGGTTCATGTATTGCATTTGTTTAATGCATGAGATAGAATTTAGGGTGTAAGTGGTTTTTAAAGGTTTCTTGCTTTGAAATGATTTTCAAGTATGAGAAAAGTATGATGTGAAGTGGAAGTGTTTTCCAAGGATCTTGTATTTAACTTTGCATATGATGTTCATGCATGGAATGGTTAAATTGATGGCTTTGCAAGGTTGTGCTTTGAAGTGAATTACTTAGCTTTTCTAAGCTAAGGGTTGGTTTTCATGTTTGAGCAATGCATGATTTAAAGCATGTTGTTAAAAAGGGTTTTCAAACATTGCTTTGGTTTATCGGATTGTGTTTACTTTTAAAAGAGGTTTTATGACTCGCTGCATTGATGGTGTTTTGGTTTTGAGCATTCCTCACTAAGCATTATGTGCTTACGCTCCTTTTTGTCCATCAATGCAGATATTTGAAGTTGGAACAGCGAGAAGCAAGGGATTCAAGGAGAGCTCCACTTGAGATGTATGTCTCGGTTAATAGCTATAGATAATAAAGGCAATGGGGGGGGAGAATCTCTTATGTTGATGTTTAATGAGATTGTGTATGTTGGACAAGTTTGGTTTATGATTTTGAACTATGTGGTTTAACGCTTGCAACGTTTGAATCTTCTTATTCTTAAGTAGTTATGCTATGCTTCTTGTTTTAAAAGCATGATTGAGTGTTGGATGTGTTGAATGAGTTGGTGCACCTAGGGGTGGTTTTGTATCTAGATTTTGATGCAAATTGGTAGGTATGATGCTTGGCATGTTGTTGATTTATTGTGGAATGGTTTGGAGCATGTTTGATGGGGTTTAAAGGTGTTAAAACAGGCCTATCTGCTGTTTCTGGGCAGGGTGTTTCGAAACACCCTTGCCTGTTTCGAAACAGGCCCTTGTTTTGGCCTAGGTGTTCCTGAACGGCCTAGACCGTTTCTGAACACTTTGGCTACTGCCAAGGGGTGTTCCTGAACGGCCTAGACCCGTTTCGGAACACTTGACCGTTGGGCATAAAATTTGAATGGTTTTGAGGTTTGCAAGCTTTACGTTTTAGTCCTGATTCTTGTATGTGCAATTGCTTGAGTTTGAGATGTCCGTTTGAGATGAAATTTGGCAGAGAGGCATGAAACATGACTAATTTCATAATGGTAACTTAAAAATTGGTAAAGTCCTCTTAATTTTCAGAATTTACAAATTGGTCCCTAAATTCGTATTTTGTACAATTGGGTCCCTTATCGTTTTCCGATTGCTGTGATTTTTTTTAGTATGCTTATCTCAAGAGTATACCTAGGTTTAGTGTGCATCTAGACAAGTTTAAAAAGAAAAAAAAGGGTCGTTAATCAAGGTTGACTTTCGGGTTGACTTTGGTTTTCCCCGTGTAATCTTCGTAGTTCGGGTCAACCGTTTAGGCCGGGCTACGGGGGTTACATACCAGTACCAACAACGCTCAGAACGGCAGAATTAAAATCGACCACAACTAAACGTTTCCGTGAATACTGACGAGATCATTGCTGTAGTGATTTTTTAGGTGAATATGGTGGTGAACAATGCTGAATGGGTGGTGGACACTAGTGCCTCCATACATTTCTGCGCAAATCGGAAGATATTGACCGAGTGGAAGGACATAGCCAAAGGTGAACAAGTGTACATGGGGAACTTTAGCAGCTCTGAAGTGCTAGTCAAAATGAAGGTTTTACTTGAGCTGACTTCTGGTAAAACCTTAGCTTTAAATAATGTTCTTTATGTACCTGCCCTGTGTAGAAATTTAATTAGTAGTGGATTAAAGATATGCTCGATATACTTCAACCGAATATCTCCAATAAAAGGTGAAAAGATCTCTTGTGAAGTTAGGAAGCAAAAATCGGCAAAAATGACAATTTTGACACGATCGATTTTAGAATGGTTCGAGCTTCTCAACAAAGGTCTACATCCTCTACCTTATCATCCACACTAAGGATTTCCCAATTCACTAATGAATTCTTTCTTTTTACAGGGCAAAGAGATAACATTTACATCCTTATCTTTTCAAAGGCTAAGATAGAACCTCCCTAGTTTTTCTAAGGCTCAACTAGAAATTATCCCTCAATAACGAGGACTTGACATTTGTAAATAAAAATACCTCTCTAGGTGGGTGTTTACACATTTGACTCACTAGGATTGGACTAAAGAATTTCAAGAGATAAATAATGAATTATACAATGAAAAACTCTTCTCTCTTGATCTTAAAGCTTGGATGTCAATCCTCTTGTTCTTAAAGTGTCTAATGCTTTTATTTATAGTGTGGAATAAGTTTCTAGTCGTCTATGGTCGTTGGGGTGATATGGAGCCATTGGAGATTTGAAAATTTGACCGTTGGAACTCAAAGTTTCAAAACTTATACAAATGTTTTGAAACTTGAAAACTGACTAGATTCAGAAGTTTGAAAACTTCTGCAGAAGTATGACAACTTTTGTGCAGATGTTTGGAAACTCTTGATGAAGTTTGGAAACTTTTGCACAAGAATGGAAACTTCCGTGCAGAAGTTTGGAAACTCTTGTAAGAGTTTCAAAACTCCTGATGAAGTTTGGAAACTTCTAACAAAGTCTGGAAACTTTATTTTTAGGATTTTCTTGAATTAAATAGTAAATTTATGAAAATGTTTTAAGTTGGGGAATGAGCCAAAACACTTAGAAAACATTTTTAAACATATTTTTAAGTTTATTGGACTTTGAATTATTTTTGCAATATTTGTATAAGTCTAAAAATATTATTCTCTTAAATTGTTATATTAAAATATTTATCTCAATAATCTCTCCCTTTTTCATATAACAAAACACCTTGAAAAATTGTTTTTGAAAATGCCCCTTAGGAAAATAATATTTGAAAAAGGAGCTTAAACACATGAAATACTATAAACTAAAACTCTCTCTTAATAAAGGCATTCCATTTAAAATTTGGCTGAAAAGCTTTGACACAAGAAAATTATTGAATTTCAACATATGATTATAAGATTTAAGATCACTTGAAATTCAATGTTTCTAAGACATTTTAGAATACTTTATGCATTGATATGAATAAAACATATTAAGGACACATATGCACAAAGTATGAAAGAATGTTGTGCACTAAAAATGATTTAACAATCAAAATTGCATTAACATTCAAAACAATTAAAAACATATTGATGTTTTCAATTGCATTTTAGGCATAATTAGGTCATGCATTGCATAAATACAGTATTCTTTATTCTGCCATGATTTTATTGAAAATCTGTTATTTGGTATAATAAAGATGATGTTTTAGTGTATTAGATTTCCAGGACTAGAAGCTGACAGGAGGAGGACATGCCAGAGGAGAAGATGATGAGGCAACAGACGAGGGCAACAAAGTGCTGCCCAAGGCAGAAAACTGAGGAGTTGGAGAATTGGAGTGCGATCGACAGAGAAAAAAATCCTGATTCTAACGGTTCCGATCACGCAATTTTCTGACGCCTGTAGCAGAATGCAGAACCGCCCAAAGAGAAAGAATGAGATAACTTGTGGAGCAAGGCAACGGGAAAAGAAGTCCAAATTCAACTCAAAGAAGTCATAATTTAAAGTTGCATTAAACGCAAAAGCTCTTTGAAGACTTCTACTCCAATGAGGACTTAACCTAGACTACGGCCTATATATACTTCACATATTTTTGTATTTCAATATAGAGATCTTAGGTTTTCTATAGACATAGATAGAGTGTTCTTTGCCGCCGCCATGTTCTAAACTTCTCTTGGGTTAAGGGTTATGTTGTAAATTAGTTGTGAGACGGTTGTTTTAGGTTTTTCAGTTGTTTCGATAAAATATTCCAAGTTTACTTAATTCATGATCTTCACTTCTTCAATTAGTTCCAAAAGTCAAGTTAAAGAAATCCATTTTTTGGGCACGAAAGTGTAAGGCTCCCGAAAGAATTAAGTACGGTCTCATCATGTCGAGGTGTTGACTAATTCGGCTTAGACATAAGTTCGAGTTTAAGCGGCTAAAAGGAGCAACCAAATGTTGACTGCCTATGTTAGGTTTACGTTGAGATTGCTAGGTATTGCCTACATCACGTGATGACAGAATCCTTGCCTAGACATAGGAAGGATTACTTAAGAATTGCTCTGCCGAACTTGGAGTATCTGCCAGACTTGGCGTCCATTACCCGCCGAGGCAGCATATCGTGGCAGCACAAAACAACTTAACTTTTACAACGCAGTTTCATACTAAGTGGCAACATAACCCTGCCCGCTTTATCAACCTGAATCGCCTCTATTTTATCATTTGTGTTTTATGTTATTTTACTCTTCATCTCAACAATCAACTTATTTGTGTTTTTACTTTTCCTTGTGCAGGAACTACAAATCGAACCAAGTTGACCAATCCTCGTGGGATTCGACATCTTTTATACTATAACTTGGCAGGAGTGTGCACTTGCGCTCTCACAAAAAGGGAACACCTACACGCCCTACAAGTTTTTGGCATCGTTGCTGTGGATTGGTAACGGCGAAATTTGTTTTTAATTTCTGTAACTTTATTTATTTGCATTTAATTTTTAGCTTTTATTATTTTTATTCTTAATCAGAAAAAAACTATGTGGGAAGGTGTTTATTCAGGTGCCCCACGAGTTAAGGGCAACAATATTTGGGAAAGTTCTTGCGAATTTTGTGAAGGCAATCATGCATTCGAAAGTTGCCCCCATCTTTTTGTAGCAGACATGTCGAGAAAAACAACTTGGGAGTGGATGTCTAAATATGAACAGCATATGCCGCTGCAATAGCAACAGGGATAGTAGATGCCGCTACAGCAGCAATAGGGACAGCTGATGTCGCTGCCAAAATTGTCGTCGCCGCAGCAAGATTTTTTATGGTATAATCAAGAATCTCAAAAAAATTTACCATAACAGTTTTGCTGCAGAAATCGACATACCCTGGCAATATAGTTATCTGCAAGAACAATCAAAATCCTTGGAGGACACACTTCAAACTTTCCTTGCACTCATAGATAAAGTTAAAGCTGCTATGGACGCCAGCATCACTAAGATGGATGTACGACTGAACAATTCAGTCCTTATCAATGCTATAGATGAACCATAACAATTAAGTCTGAGGGATATTGATGTCTCAGGACAAGAGGACGTAGAGCAATGCCATAGATGAACTGGAACAATTAAGTCTGAGGACGAACTGACAACACTTGAGCAAAGCTATGCCTCAGCAGAGAGGCCCGCCACGACATAAGACTCCATAATGACGCATACCTTAGTAGACACCTAGAAAGCTATGGATTATATATATCTAGAGAAGCCAATGCATGAAGAGTTATAGCAGTCAAAATCTCTACTGATGGAGATTTTCGAGGAGCCTAAAGAGTTTTCCCTTGACCGACACAACACTGTGACATAAAACTACCACAATATATGGTTGCCACAGCAGCTGCCTCGACAACAAAAGAAACTTTCCCCTATGACGAACTTCGACAAAAAGGATGTAAGTACATGGTTAGGTAGTTATATAATTTTTCCTAATCACATGTTCATGCCTTCAGGAATAGGAACAAGAAGGAAGGTTCACATGGATTACAAGGGAACGAGGAAGAATGACTCCTCCACCATGAGGATAATCACTAGATGGAGGGCATGAATGGATTACAAGAAATATCGAAAACGACCCTCTTGAGCTAAAACGATAAGGGAGTAGTTAGTTTAGGAGATGCATATCAATGCACTCCTAGAGTAACAAAATTTTGTATAAGTTTTTATTTTTCCACATCTTTATTATTTTATTTAGGAGTAGATTTTAATTACTAATGACTAGATTTTATTTCTGGTTGCTTTATTCTCATCTCACAATTGTTTATCTAGATTCAAACCCAAGGGAATCGAGCCGACTAGCACAATAGGGGGCAGCACTGCAACAACCCGCAACTGGTGGAAGAGCAGATAACTCCTCCACATCTTCTCCACCACCTGACAACAACTAAGTCTGAGTTTTCTTTCCCTTTCTCATATTTATTTTTCAGTTTTAGTTATTTTGTGCATTGAGGGCAATGCCCATCTCGAGTTTGGGGGTATAGTTCTCATATTTTTGTTTAGGCATACTTAGTAGCATGTAGTTTGCATATTGTACTTGCCTTCATATTAATCGGAAAAGAAAAAATTGTTAGAACTTGTGCCTATGATAGGATAGTCGATTTTCTATAATAGCCAAAAAAATTATTAACACTACTGTTACTTGCTGAGTTTGATAGAATACCTTATAAACACTGCCTGCTTTGTTATTAGAATTCCTTGCAAAATTCTAACATGGTTGTAGGTAGCCGCCGAGGCAGAAAACAGAAACAGAAAAATACAGCACTGCCACGGTAACAGAGAAAAAACAAAGGAACATTGTTGTTTTGCCCTAGAGGTGCCCGCAACAGGCTCTAGGAAGAATCATGAGCGAGGACACTCCGCTGCTATCAAAGTCCACGAATCTGAAAATTTTGAAGTGATAGACAAATTAGCATGAGTGAATGAAAGTTTTCACGGGATAACTCTACTCCATGGGTTCGGGTTTTTTAGTTTGCTCCTATCTTAATTTTAGACCTAGAAGAGTAGTTGTGATGAGCTGAAGCTCTCATTGCCATGATTAAATAATGGTACTTAATTGTGTTGTCTATGCAGCAACCTTATACATCATGACAGCATCTTTTTTTTGCAACGCCCTGGTTTTGGGCCTATAAGGTTTTGGGAACAGCTTAATGGTTTATCGATCGCAAATTAGAGATTCGAATCCTTGAGGTTGGTTCAGGGAAAACCTAGTTCGGGATGTTTTAAAAATATGGGAAAATGTCTAAAAATCATTATTTATTATGTAAATGATGATGATAAAAACAATTTTACAAAATGAGTTTTGGAAATATTACATTTTGGCATAGTGACCAAAATGTAGTTTTTGCAAAAGTTGGCTAGTGACTGTTTTGTGAAGGATTGAGATTTTGAATCTTTACGGAGCTAATTTTACCAATTATTTCCATCAGATTTCTCTTTAATTTAGGAGCTTTTAATAAATGATTTTATAATCAAATAAAGGAAATTAAAAAGGAAACTTAAAAGTTGACTTTTCCTAACTAAATTCATGGTAGTTTTGCATATTCTCATTTTCTCTCAACTTCTCTTCAGCCAAACACTTTTCCCTCATCAAAGAACCTTTGATTGTGTTTTGGTTTTGAGCATTCCTCACTAAGCATTATGTGCTTACGCTTCTTTTTGTCCATCAATGGAGAAAGTTGAATTTTGGACAACAAGAAGCAAGGGATTCAAGAAGAACTCCACTTTGAAAGTATGTTTTGGATACTAGATATAGATAATAAGGGCAATGGGGGAAATCCTTTACTTTGATGTGTGATGTGGTTGATTACCTAGAACAAGTTTGTTTTATGGTTTGGGACTTGTAAATGGTCATTATATGGTCTTTGGATCCTCATTTTGCATTTTAGTTTTGCTATGGCTTATGGTTAAAAGCATGTTCATTCTAGTTGCATATGCTATATGAGATGTTGTGCCTAATGGTTGCAATGTGGTTAGTTTTTTATGCAAATATGTTGGACATGATGGTATAAGCATGTCTCTGAGTTTTGGGTGTGATTGGATGACATATGATGTATTTTTGGGGCTATTTCTTGAGCATTTCTAGTATAGGTATCGATACTCGGGCAAGTGTATCGATACCCTTAAAATAAAATGGTGCAGGTGTATTGATACGGGCATCAGGTGTATTGATACGCCTATGCAAACTTTGAAGGGTGTATCGATACACGAGGGATGTGTATCGATACCCTTAAGCTAAAACGGTGCAGGTGTATTGATACGGGCATCAGGTGTCTTGATACGCATGTGCAAACTTTGTGGGGTGTATCGATACACGGGGAAACTGTATTGATACCCCCTGTAAATAATTGTACATTCGTACCGATACTCGGGAAAGGGTATCGATAACCTTTCTCAAATTTAGCTACTGCCTCCCTGCGTATCGATACGGGGTAGCAGGGCATTGATACATGACCGCTAATTTAGTTAAATGGAGCTATTACAAGTCTAAAATGTTACATTTCGGTCCCTGAATGTTCTGTATGCAATTGAATGAGTTTGGATGATCTATTTGATATGAAATTTAAAGAGAAGCATGAAATATGATTAATTGCATATTGGTAACTTTAAAAATTGGAAAGGTTTCTGTAATTTCTAAAAATTACGTTTTGGTCCCTAAAAGCTTAAATTATGCAATTGAACCCTTAAACGACATTTGATCGATGCGCCATTTTCTCCTTTACTCTTTGTTGATCGCATAGGATCTAATTCACATCTAGGAAAGATAAAAAGAAAAAAGGGGTCATTAATCGGAGTCAGCTTTAACGAGTTGGCTTTATTTTTCCCCGTGTAATCACCTTGGTTCGGGTCAACCGTCTAGACCGGGCTAAAGGGGTTACATGTTTACCTATTTATTCTTCATATTCAGTCTGTACACAGTTCTACACACACTGCACTGGCATTATAGATTAATTCAGAGTTATTACTTGATGTTTTCCCTATCACTAATCTAATGTAAATGCCACAGCCTTGAGGTGCGGAATCAAGTCAAAAACAAGTTTTTCTTTATGATTAGCATAAGGTCAAGTCTAGTTAGGATTGCATTGCTTGAGGAAAAATAATAGTTCGAGTTTAGGGGTGTGTAAAGTGCATATTAGTCCTATATTTTGCACACATTCCATCTCCTTTTATTGCTGTTTTCAAGTGCATTTTAGGCATAATTAGGTCATGCATTGCATAAATAGAGTATTCTTTATTCTGTCATGTTTTTATTGATTATCTGTTATTTAGTATAATAAAGATGTTATTTTAGTGTATATTTAGTTTTTCAGGACTAGAAGCTGATAGGAAGAGGACAGACCAGAGGAGAAGATGTTGAGGCAGCAAACGAGGGCAGCAAAGTGCCGCCCAGTGCCTCCTAGTGCTGCCCAATGCCGCCCAGTGCCGCCCAGGGCAACAAACTAAGGAGTTGGAGAATTGGAGTGGGATCAACAGAGCAGAAAATCTTGATTCTAACGGTGCCGATCACGCAATTTTCTAACGCTTCCAGCAGAATGCAGAACCGCCCAAAGAGAAAGAATGAGATAACTTGTGGAGCAAGGCAATGGGAAAAGAAGTCCAAATTCAACTCAAAGAAGTCAGAATTTAAAGTTGCATTAAACGCAAAAGCTCTTTGAAGACTTCTACTCCAAGGAGGACTTAACCTAGACTATGGCCTATATATACTTCACATATTTTTGTATTTCAATATAGAGATCTTAGGTTTTCTATAGACATAGCTAGAGTGTTCTTTGTCTTCACCTTGTTCTAAACTTCTCTTGGTTTAAGGGTTATGTTGTAAATTAGTTGTGAGACGGTTGTATTAGGTTTTTAAGTTGTTTCGATAAAATATTCCAAGTTTACTTAATTCATGATCTTCACTTCTTCAATTAGTTCCAAAAGTCCAGTTGAAGAAATCCATTTGTCGGGCACGAAAGTGTAAGGCTCGCGAAAGAATTAAGTACGGTCTCATCATGTCGAGGTGTTGACTAATTCGGCTTAGACATAAGTTCGAGTTTAAGCGTCTAAAAGGAGAAACCAAATGTTGACTGGATGTGTTAGGTTTACGCTGTGATTTCTAGGTATTACCTACATCACGTGGTGACAGAATCCTTGCCTAGACATAGGAAGGATTACTTAAGAATTGCTCTGTTGAACTTGGAGTATCTGCCAGACTTGCTTCCAGGATTTATTTCCATTCCACCTACCAAGACAGCGAAAGTTGCAGGGGCAAAGACCCATTGCGGCCACGTGACAGGGTCGTAGTTGCCGTCTATTACCCACCGAGGTAGCATATCGTGGCAGCACAAAACAACTTAACCTTTACAACGCGGTTTCACACCAAGTGGCAGCATAACCCTACCCACTTTATCAACCTGAATCACCTCTCTTTTATCATTTGTGTTTTATGTTATTTTACTCTTCATCTCAACAATCAACTTATTTGTGTTTTTACTTTTCCTTGTACAGGAACTACAAATCAAACCAAGCTGACCAATCCTCGTGGGATTCGATATCTTTTATACTATAACTTGGCAGGAGTGTGCACTTGCGCTCCCACAAAAAAAGGAACACCTACACGCCCTACAGTAAACAAATATATAATCTAAAAGATTAAGCTTAGAGGTTACCCATCTTTAATGTGTGAGCATGCCACCTTTGAAAATGAGAGGAAGTATGATGGTTCGTCATTGAATCATTGAGCTTGATGTCAATATTGAAAGAGATCTTCAAGGTTAGTTGATGTGGAAAAGTATCAAGGACTACAAAGATCTTCTCAATGGTTGTTAGACTGTCGATTGAGCCTCACTCTGATACCAATTGATAGGCTCGATATACTTCAACTGAATATCGCCAATGAAAGGTGTAAAGATCTCTTGTGAAGTTGAGGAGCAAAAACCGATAAAAGAAATGACAATTATGACATTGTCGATTTTAAAGTGCATCGACCTTCTCAACCAAGGTCTACATCCACTACTTTAGCATCTACACTAAGAATTTCTCAATTCACTAATGAAATCTTTCCTTTTTTACAGGGCAAAGAGATAAATTTTACACTCTTATCTTTTCAAAAGCTAAGATAGAACATCCTTAGTTTTTCTAAGGCTCAACTAGAACCTATCCCTCAAAAACAAGGTCTTGATATTTGTAAACAAAACTACCTCTCTATGTAGGTGTTTACACATTTTGGCTCTCTAAGATTAGACTAAAGAAATACAAGAGAGAAATAAAGAAATATACAATGAAAAACTCTATTCTCTTGATCTTTAAGCTTGGATGTCCATCATCTTGTTCTTCAAGTGTCCAATGCTTGTATTTATAATGTGGAATGAGTTTCTAGCCGTTTATGGCCTTTGAGAAGACATAAAATCGAGCATTTAATGCTACTCTAAATATAAGTTTCGAAACTACTCAAAGAGTTTCGAAACTCTTTGAGTTGGATTTGAATATTTGACCTTTGGAACTCAAAGTTTCGAAACTTATACAAACGTTTCAAAACATGAAAACTGTATGGAATCAGAAGTTTTGAAACTACTACAGAATTAGGGAAACTTCCGTGCAGAAGTTTGGAAACTCTTTTAAGAGTTTCGAAACTGCTGATGAAGTTTGGAAACTTCTGATAAATTTGGAAACTTTATTCTAGGATTATCAAGAATTAAATAGTTCTGACTTTATGAAAATGTTTTAAGTTGATGAATGAGCCAAAACACTTAAAAACATTTTAAACATATTTTTCAAGTTTTTTGGACTTTAAATTATTTTTGCAATATTTGAATAAGTCCAAAAATATTTTTCTTGTAACCCCCTTAGCCCGGCCTAGACGGTTGACCCGAACTACGAAGATTACACGGGGAAAACCAAAGTCAACCTGAAAGTCAACCTTGATTAACGATCCTTTTTTTTCTTTTTAATCTTGTCTAGATACACGTTAAACCTAAGTGAGTACTCATGAAACATATATGAGAAAGGCACAACGATCGAACAACAAAGAGGGACTCAATTGCACTTATTACAAGTTTAGGGACCAAAAAGTAATTTCTGTAAATTAGAATGTCATAACTGATTTTAAAGTTACCAATATGAAATTAGTCACATTACATGCTTCTCTGCCAAAATTCAACTTAATTGGACATCTCAAACTCAAGCATTTGCAACTTTAACATTTGGGACTAAAATGTAAAGCTTGTAAACTTCAGCGCCATTCAAATCAGTGCCCAACGGTCACCTGTTTTGAAACACCCACCTGCCGTATCGAAACGTAGGATCGAAACGGCGTTGACTGTTTCGATACGCGGGTTGGTTCCGAGACTGGTTCCGAAACGAGGCCTTCTAGTAGCCAAATCGTTTCGAAACAGCCTCTAGTCGTTTCGAAACACGAAGGCCATTACAGACCCCCGTTTCGAAACGCCATAAAGTGTTCCGATACGGTCTACCCCGAAACTGCAGATTTTGCTGGTTTTTCGCACATAAAACCATTCAAACTCATCCTAATGACTTCCCAAACATACCAACAAGTCATCAAACATATAAGGTGCATGTTTAGAACTCCTAAACACATTCATAGCATCAAACATGAAATTTCACAAGTCTAGAAGCATGCTTCCTATTATCAAAACCAAATAAGCAAATAACCCTCAAAACAAGCATTTAAGGCCATTTACAAATCAAACCAACAAAGGCATACATGCCACAACCTTAGGGAGTTCAATACATCTCCCAGAAACGAAACTTAGGTTCCCATTGCCAATTCATCAAAACTAATAGTGTATGAAAACTTCACCATACGTGAGCTTGGACTTCCTTGGATGAACTTAGCTTCCTTGATGCCCAAAGCACCTCAATTGTCTGCATTATTGGTAAAAGAGAGCGTAAGCACAAATGCTTAGTGAGGCATGCTCTAAGTAAAACCAATACAACAATGAATTTTTAGAAAACACTTTCAACAAAGCTTTTAAACCACATGCTCATCTCTTTTTCATGCTATCTTGCATACTTTTCAAGCATCTCATGCTTCATTACATTCAAATACATTATATTGGCTTTCAAGTGATAGTTCGTAACCATTTCAACAAAAGACACAATCGGATACGCGGATTACAAGCGTTGTCCCACACGCTTCATACACACTACCGGACTACACAAGGTTCACACTCAAGAGCAATCCCTCCATTGATGTAACACCCGTTGTGGAGTATACGGTACAATCTCAACCCCTCAACACCACTCATCGGTTGTTGTATAATTCCACTAACGAGAGTAAGGGACACATAACACAAGATCCACACACGGAATTTACAACCACCGTTGTGATCTTACCTCAATCGTTAGGGTACTTGGATGGAGTTTACGGTACAATCAAAACCCCTCAACATCCAAGGCGACTTTACTTACGGTGCACCCAATCCTATAGCCGGCTAACTATATCTGATTCAAGTACATTAAAACCATTTCATCACTTGCCAATACACATCAAATACCATCATCAATTCACTGTTTTAAAGCATTAATCAAAGCCACTTATCATCAAGCATCTCCATGCATCATAACCATAATAATAACATGTCAAACCAAGGATCTCTTACCTTGAGCATCCTTCAATACATGACTTTCAAAACCATCATTAATCATGCTAAAACATGCTTTCAAAACAGTAATTAAACATGCATTTCATAACCAATGCATCAAACCATAACATAGCACATCCGAGGGAGTTTTTCTGAAAACTTACTTTTGAGCTTAGCTAAGTTGTTTAGACTAAAACTAAGCTCCCAAAACCTCCAAATAATCGTTTCAAAGCTGGAAACCAACTCCACTCACCAATTACGTTTCGCTTGCTTGTCGAAACGCCAATTAAGCTTCTGAATCAACTCCAAAGGTGTCCGAAGATGTCTCCCCTGTTTTAGACACATCAAAGTATAGGATTAATGCATCATCATGCATTGAAATCTTCAGCAACACACCTAAACTCGCTGCTCTACCAAAAACCAACATTTCGGCTACCAAACACAACCGAAATCACCTCCAAACTCTTCCAAAACTTTACCCAGTCAGGATCCATCACTTCTAATCATTTCTAAACAACAATCACCATTAAAAACAATCCTAAACTCGACCTTATACCTCCAGCTATAACAGAACACTAAGAACACCTCAAAAACCACCATTTTCTTAAGCAAAAACTTAGGAAACACAACCTATTCGGGATTGGATTGATAAAACCTCATTTCTAACATCATTTAACATCCAAAATACATTAAAGAACCACCTCAAAACAGAGTCCAATCAATCACAACGAAATTCTTCAAGATCTCTTCCAAAATCTTGAGTTTAAAGCCAAAATCAGGTTTCTAACATTAAAACCATTTATAAAACTTTAATTAAGGATTGACAACTTGGGAATTTCAGTAAAGAACTGAGTATTTAGAGGAGAAGAATATTCTTACCTCTAAATGATGATTTCTCCTTGATTTGGGCAAAATTCCATGAAAATTCAATGTGGAAATCAAAAGGATTTGA
The DNA here is from genome assembly GCA_958450335.1 of Hibiscus tridactylites. NCBI lineage: Eukaryota > Viridiplantae > Streptophyta > Magnoliopsida > Malvales > Malvaceae > Hibiscus > Hibiscus tridactylites. Next base: position 65,974,761 of record OY288283.1, on the reverse strand, counting down.
TGCAAGATTGATTAGGAACCAATAGATGATGGAAATCTCATTAATTGAAGTGAAGATCAATGTAGATTTTGCTGGAGAAAATGTGTTTGGATGATGGGATTTTGAAAGAAAAAGGAATGAGAGAAAATTAGGAAAAGATAGTTATGAAAATCCAAAAAGTAGTTTTCCTTTTCTTTTATTTAATTAAAACACTAATTAAACCACCCAAATTAAAGAAAAATCTGGAGAAAAACATTTTGGGTAAATTAGCTCCTTAAAGATTCAAAGTTTCAATCCTTTACAAAACAGTCACTACTAAACTTTGCAAAAATCGCATTCTGGTCACTACACCGAAATGTAGTATTTCCAAACCTTGTTTTGTAAAATTGATTTCACCACTCTCTTATATATATTAAGTGAGGATTTTTAGATATTTTTTCTATATTTTTAAAGCATCCCGAACTAGGCTTTCCCTAAAACCCCCTTTTATATTCGAACCGTTTCTCAAACCGGTCCGAGCAAAGCCTAAACTTCTAAGCCCAAAATTGGGGTGTTACATTTCTCTTAAATTGTTATACCAAAATATTTATCTCAACAATTACTTAATAAGGCATACATTAAACTAGTCTTCGAGGCAAATAAACTTGTACTTTCCCGAAATGGTGATTATTAGGGGTGAGCAAAACTCGACTCGACTCGAAAAAACTGAATAACTCGACTCGACTCGAGGCGAAAATACTCGACTCGTCTTGACTCGACTCGAAATTTCATAGACTCGACTCGACTCGTAAAAATTTCAAATAAAGTTTGAATTGTAAAATGGAAATTCGAATAACTCGAATAACTCGAAAATTTTAGTAATTAGTAAATTTATTTTTAAGTTCAAGACGAGTCCCTCAATTTTTAATGATATATACATACCGATATATAAAAATATGAAGAAATATTGCCACATATAAAAATATATGAAGAAATATATATGCATATCTTATATGATTAGAGAAAGCCGTTTAAATTGGAATCAAAACGTACTATAACATGATAAATAATTACAATTAAATTTTTATAGGAACTCGAAAATTCGACTCGACTCGACTCGACTCGAATTTCTTAAACTCGACTCGAATCGAAAAAATTTCAAATAAAGTTTGAGTTGTAAAATATGACTCGTCAACTCGAATAACCCGAAATTTTTTGACTCGACTCGACTCGATCGAACGCTCACCCCTAGTGATTATGTAGGGAAAGGTTATTTAAATGGAGATTTATTTGTAGTAGAAACTATGTTCAATGAAATAAAGCCACCACATCTGCTTATACTGTTGAATCTCTTGATATGTGGCATGCTAGACTAGGACATGTGAATTTTCAACCTCTTAAAAAAAACCTTATTAAAATAAATATTATGCCTAATCTAGACGAAAACAGCTTTTAACAAGTGTGAAATTTGTGTAGAAGCTAAGCATTCAAAACCTTCCTTTAAGTTTGTAACTATAAGAGAAACTAAACTTTTAGAATTAGTTCACACTGATTTAGCAAACTTTAAAAATTGTGAGAGTAAGGGAAGAAAACAATATTATGTCACCTTTGTAGATGATTATTCTAGATATACAAAGGTTTATCTCCTTAGAACGAAAGATGAGCCTAAACATTACTTTCTAGTTTATAAAACAGAAGTAGAAAATCAGCTTGATATGAAAATAAAATGTGTTAGATCCTATAGGGGTGGTAATATGATTCTAATTTTCTTAAAGACGTCTGTGAAAATAATGACATAATACATGAATACTTAGCACCCTATTTTCTCAACTAAATGGTGTTATTGAAAGGAAAAATAGACATTTAAAACATACAATGAATGCTCTATTAATAAGTTCATGGTCATCTAATAACATGTGGGGGGAGCCATTTTTTCGACAAATCACATTGTAAATTGTGTAGCTCATAAGAAATTAGATTGTAGCCAAATGACTTGTGGTAATGGTATCCCTCTAATCTACAATACTTGAAAGTGTGGGGTGTCTGGCTAAAGTAGGATTACCTACTTTTAAGAAAACCATTATCGATCCTAAAGCTGTTGACGTGGTGTTTATTGGATATGCTACTAATAGTGTTGCGTATAGGTTCATGTCTTTTCATGATTTCTCTATTTGTGAATCTAGAGATGTTATTTTCTTTGAGGATACTTTTCCTCTTAAGAAACATGGCTTTAATATTGAAAATAGTTAGAGAATCATGCCTCTACTTCTTCTACTATACCTACTCCCAAGGATTTTTTAGATTCTGATATAGAGCCTAGAAGGAGTAAAAGACGAAGGGTAGCTACTAACTTTGGACCAGATTTCATAACTTCTTTTATTATGAGCTAGGTGATTTAGAATTGATTGATGATCATGTAGCTCATGCCTTTCTATTAGATGAGGACCCGAAAACATATGATGAAGCTATAAGATCTATTGATGCTAGTTTTTGGAGAGATGCCATAAAAGATGAACTAGAATCAATAATGTCTAATCATACTTGGAAGATGGTAGACTTACCTAGAGGATTTAGACCCATCAATAATAAGTCGATATTTCAGGAAAAAATTTAGACCAAATGGGTCAATATAGAGGTATAAGGCAAGACTAGTAGTCAAGGGGTTTACTCAGATGTTTGGTATAGACTTCTTTGATATATAATCTTCTGTAACTAATATCTCCACGATACGTATTTTGTTTGCGTTAGCCTCCATTCATAATTTGCAAGTACATCGAATGGATGTAAATACTGTATTCCTGAATGAAGATCTTGATGAAGAGATCTATATGGAGCAACCATCAGGCTTTGTGGCTCCTAGTATGGAAGGCAAAGTGTGCAGACTCAAGAAGTCTCTCTATGGACTTAAACAAGCTCAAAAAATGGTACGATAAATTTCATAAAACTACTATTTGTTTTGGGTTTATTGTTAATGGGGTTGATGCATGCATGTATTTAAAGATATGTTTGGTCTGGTTGTGTCATCATAAGTTTATATGTAGATGACATGTTAATTTTCAGTACTAACATTAAAGCCATTAACAAAACTGTAAATTTCTTGTCTACCAAGTTTGAAATTACAGATTTGGGAGATGTATATGTAATCTTAGGAGTCAAAGTTACTAAAACAGAAGAATGATTTTGTTTGAATCAAACACACTATATTGAGAAAGTGTTAAAGAAATTTGACATTTATGATGTCATCCCTATAAGAACCTCATATGACTCTAGTATACATCGATTTAAAAATAAAGAAAGTAACGTTTCTCAGGTTGAGTATGCTAAAATAATTGGTAGCCTTATGTTCTTAATGAACTATACTCGGCTAGATATTACCTACGTAGTTACTAGACTAAGTAGATTTACCCATAATCATAGTAATGAATATTGGATTGCACTCAAACGCTTACTCAAGTGCCTTAAATGTACAATGGATTGGAACCTCGAGTTTAGTTGCTATTCTGCAGTCCTATAGGGTTATTGCAATGCTATCTGGGTTACTGATATTGATGAAGTATGCTCTATGAGTGGGTATGTCTTCACGCTAGGTGGAGTAACAATCTCGTGGAAGTCTGCTAAGCAGACTTGTATTGCTCGATCCACAATGGAGTCTGAATTCACTAATCTAGACCTATCGGGGCAAGAAGCCGAGTGGCTCAGGAATTTATTAGCAAAAATTCCATTGTGGGGAAAACCAACTCCTCCAGTATCCTTTTTATGCGATTCACAGTCTACGATATGTGTGGCTCATAACCAAGCTTACAATGGTAAGAAAAGACACATACGCATAAGACATGAATCAATAAGACATTTAATAAAGAACGAAATACTCTCTTTAGAGTATGTGAAGTTGGAAAGGAACCTAGTTGATCCGCTTACCAAAGGGTAAAGTCAGAAATTGGTTCTAGATTCGTAGAGGGGGATGGGCCTAAGCCCATTACTTGAGGTATTCATGGTGGAAACCCAACTTAGTTTGTCTAAGTTCAATGTGAAAACGAAACCATAGAAAGACTCACAGTATATACTCTTGCCTATCCCTATGACGAATAATGTACATGCAGATGATAAGTTTTATAACTCTTAATAAATTCATAGCCCAGGTTTTTTGTGCTCTTAATGAAAAAGACTTGATGAATTTACCGATCTGGTTGAATAAACTATTCATAATGAGTCCATAACCAGTGTTTGGGTGGTCCTATAAAAGACTAAATGGATTTATTGCTACAAATGGATGAGTTTCTTAACTCTTAATGAATTCAATCCCAAGATTTTAGGTGTTCCTATTTGAGAAGGACAAATTGAATTCACCAAAAAAGAGATTGAGTCTTCTACTCTTAATGAATTCTTATTCTAGAGTTTGGTGGTTCATTTTAATGAACTTGAAGAATTCACATACTTTAATTGAGAGGTTGAGCTTAAGAAAAAAAATCTTAATAATTACATAGCTTGATTAGGCTGGTTTATGTTGAGATAAATTTGATGAAATTACTTACGTAAGTGAGAAGGATTAGCAACATTCTATGAAAAACTTACTTTGATGATTTATCGAGGACTTTGGTGGATGAATAAGATTAGTCGTGTGTTATGAGTTCCCTACTATCTTAACAAGTTCCAGATTCGTTCACTCGTTAAGAGAAGAATTACTCATTTTCAATATGTACTAGTTCCAGATACGTTCACTTGTGCTTAAGCGGTTAATCTTGCTATTGTTTTTCTCGCGTTTTTAAAACTTCCAAATTTCTAAATTATTTCAAGGATTCTTTCGCGTTTTTTAATACGGAAGAATTTTTTCTTGGAGCTTTTTTAACATTGGAAAAAGTGATTCATTCTCTCTCTATTTATAATCAGATTCAGAGGAATATTCAAATTCCAACAAGCTGATTGGATTATTGTATTGAAAGCATGATTTACGTTGATTGAAAATTAGTGTTAAATACTATATAAATCAACTGTATTTTTGGAATGAATCTGGACAGTATTTTGACTCATATTTGAACTGTTTTCTAGCTGGTTATTGAGATTGATGGACTGTTTTTACTGCTCCATAACCGATGCATTTATAGGCTGTTTTTCTACGGTTCTTATCCGGTTTTAAAACAATTTTAAATTAGTTTAAATTGCTTTAATTTCAATAGGGTATTTTAACCTTTTTACCCTCTAATATGTGCCTTTTAAATACAAGGCGTTTTTATTTTTCATTCATTCAAAACAGCAAATATCATTTGGCGATTACACTCTCTAATTGTTTTGTTTACGTGTGCAAAGCTTTGTTTTCGAGTTTTCTTGAGAAGAGTAAGTAGTACAACCTCTTTTCGCTCCTAATTTTAGGTGTACGATTTTAACGATGGATCATGTTAACTTCAGGGGACATTCGACCATACATTCGACCATTGTAGTAATTACACACATCAAGCTGAATTTGCTTCTAAGTCAGTGCGACACAGTTGCTGTTTAATTATTCTGATTATTTTATTGTTCTGTCGGTACTAACGGTTTGTTTTGCAGTCAATTATAAATTTAGAGATCAATCCACTAATTACTAAAAAATTTAAATTATTCGAAATCTCATTTTTTAATTGAATCGAGTTTTGCTAATCAATCATTAATTACAATTATTTTATTGTGAAAGAATAGATCAACTGGTTAACAAAATTTGTACCGTTCAAGATTGTTTAACGTATTCGCTCTCTAGGTAAGGTCGCACAAACATGGATCATTGGATCGAATTGCATTGACGAACCGATATATTTTTTTTTTGTTTACGTAGGTATTTATTATTGTCGAAAAAATAAAATAAAAGTCTAATTTTGTCAATCCATGTACTTTCATTTTGATGACTGGTTCAGAACTACTAAGATCCACAATATGAATAGCAATTATAACAACGCCTCATCTTATTAAACTAACCTATAGTGATTAATTCGACCTGTCAATTGGATTTATAGTTTTTGAATACAACATTTCAAATGTAACGGAAATCCATTAGATTCATGCAAATAAACCGGAGGGACTAAATTTTAAAAGTCCAAGGGGTACCTAGGACGGGGGCAAAATTAAACCTAAAACAAAAGACAACCTAACTTGATCCTAATTTGGTAGGTGGTGGGAATTCAAGGTCCGAAACATTTATAGTCTTCCCATCCTGTGTAACGGGATCATAAACCGAATTATCTCCGAATTCGATTGGCAATGAGGTGCTGCATAAACTTGGTTCCCAATCTGCCTCTTCCATGGCTTTCAAGATCTCTTTGGCCACCAACTTGTTCCCCTCGGAGGAGAGATGGATCCCATCCCTATAATCACAAGAACCCATATTTCTTTTGAAGTTACAACGAAATATGTTCGGAAAGAAGACACACAAACAGTGAGATTTAAACCAAAATAAAATCCAGAGACAACCAACACATGATTTACACGGTGTAAGAGTCGAATTTGACTACATAAGAATCCAATGCCTCATCCTCTACCAACTCTACCAAGTTTTGATCTTTATACTTTGAATATTAGTAAAATGGTCTGAACAAGATGGTCGTTTTTTCTGAATATTCTGGTATGGTTACATGGTAGTCATTTGATTAAAAGATGTGTTACCCATTCTAGTGTAACCTAAACCGTTACATTTAAGGACCAAAACGCACTATATGCCATAATAAAGTTATCTATATATGACTTACCTTTAAACACAAAATGAAAATCTTCTAATCCAAAGCAATAGAAGGATTTTGATTTGTGTGAAAGCAAACTTACGTGAAGCAAGTAGTCATCCAGTCATCTCTTTGCTGGATTGCAGTCCAAATATCAACACATTTTATACCCAGTTCCTGGCATAGCTTTAAACAAGCTTCGGAATAGACCCGGCTACCTTCATTGGTTCGACCCGTAATACCAAGGACTTCATGTATTTGTTCCTCATTCACCGGTGGAGTACTAAGAAACATCACACGAGTCTTCTCCTATAGGCCCTGAAAATCAAATCACCGGATGAACTATCAAAGGTATCATAGTTGACTTAGGTAACTAGGAAACATAAAAGAATGATTCATCTAAAATCCCGACCTGATCAATATAAACTCAATCCCAACCCAATCAACCTAACCTTAAACCCAATCTCAAAATCAGTCCAACCTAAATCCAAAACAACCCGAACCGTAACATGAAGTTAGAAGCATCTAAAATGACTTGATTCAAAAAACCCAAGCCTAAAATGTGAATGACCCGAATCCAAATAGATATGAACCCGATCTCAGAATCAATAATATACCTTGAGATGCATAGCAATCTTCTTCATGTTTTCAACATATTGAGGAAGAGGCACATGGGGGCCAAGGCCAGATGGGTGGGGTTCAATTGAGTCATTGCCACCAAAGTAAACTATCACCAATGAAGGTTGTACCACACCATCCTTCATTCAAATCAATAACATGTATGAATTCAGCCATAAAATACATACGAATTCAGCCATACAAAACATATGATATTGATACCTGTGGAAATACTTTATTTAGAACCTCTAAAGCACGCCTCGAGTTCCACCCTGCGTATCCTCTCAGTATTATGTCAGCCTATGTCCAAATACACATGTATGTTAAGAATCGATTATGCATATTCGAATCCAAATAATTGTGTGATTTTGTGTGTGTGTGTGTGTGGAGGGGGGGGAGCAAAAAAGGTATGAATCTGTTCTCTGTTTCATCAAAAGGTGAAACCCAGAGGAAACCGCCAAAAGTAGAGCTTTTTTGAGCTGAAATGAAATCTGGGTATCGATGAAATCAATCTCATTTGTGCTTTAAATATCAAACCCAGAAAAATGATAAATGCAAAGGAGAAAAAGGGTTATATATTGTACCTTCCGAGCGTATGTATGAGCAAGAACGGCACCCCAACCTTCGTTGATAAAGCTACCCTGAACGATGGAAGATCCAAAGAGAACGAAGAGAGGTCTACCTGGACCAAACATGCTTGAAGGCGCACTCTCTCTCCCTCTGTCTATGTTGTTGTTTTGTTGTTTCAGACAAAAGTTTAAGTCGGTTGTTATCGAGTCAAAATAAGAGGCCCTTCACAGATATAATGGGTACGGTATAATTTATATAAAAAAGGTAAACTTACACAAAACATCATTTAATTTTAAGGTTATATTTTAAGCTAGATGATCACCTTCAACCGATGCTTGCTGGAGTTGAAGTTTTGAGTGTTTAAGTTGGTAGCAAAAATTAAGAATTAAACACAAAAATTTAGAGTGATTCGGCTTTTTAACCCAAAGTCTACATCCACTACCTTAAAATGCCACCAAAAATTTCTCAAATTCACTAAGAATTTCGTCCCCTTTTCTCAAATGAAGAGGAAACCGTTACAATGATTAAGCTATCTACCTTTAGCTTAATCCAACGGTCTCTTACAAGAGAAATTCAAAGCAAACTAGAAATCCCTATAATAGGTATGTGTTTGCAACTCTAAGCACTCACCCAAAACCTATACACTTGAACATACATAAACATTTTAGCTCACAAGTGTTTTGTCTATACAAGAGAATGACAATTAATCTCTATAGACAATTTGACATCATAATGTTGTTGCAATTGGAGCATTAATCTTTCCTTGATGCTTGGAAGTCCATTTTATACTTCTAATTGAGTTTGTAGCCGTTGAGAACCGTTGGGGTTGAATTAGAGCCGTTGGAGCCTTTATTTCCCACCATAAATGCAGTTCTGCAGCTTAGCGTATCGATACTCCTTAAATTGTATCGATACAGTCCCGATAAGAAAATAGTCGTTAAGCACTTTCAGTTGGTGCATACCGATACGCTTGCTACGCGTATCGGTACGGTCCTGCAATTTAAAAGACCTTTGTGAATTTGACCGTTGGGGGTAGTTGGGCGTATCGGTACGCGATACAACCGTATCGGTACGCGATACAACCGTATCGGTACGCGAACTAGCCATTAGATATTTAAAACACACTGTATCAATACAGACAAAGTGTATCGGTACAGGTTTTGGCTACTAGAATTTCACTGTAGCGGAAACCCTAAGGCGTATCGATACAATACCAGACCGTATCGGTACGGTTACTTGAAAAACACTGGTTTGGCTACTTTAAAAGTATTTTAAGTCATTCTAAAGCCTTTTAAAAACCCTTAAACATATTTTCAAGTTGTTTTTGACTAAAAGCTTACTTTAAATTCTTTTCAATTTCGTCCAAAATATTTTCAATTATTATATCAAAACATTTAGTTCTACAATCTCCCCTTTTTTGATATAATAAAACCAACTTGAAAAATTGTTTGAGATTCTCCCCCTTAGTATTTAAAAAATTTGAATAAGAGAATTTTAAAAATTAAACCATGTAAAGCTCTCATATTCACTTGAAAGATCATTTTTGTTTTCAAAACAATTAATTCTTCCTTTTTGTTATATAAAAAAAATGACTTTAAGCTCAAAATAACATAGGAGGTTAAAATATTTGGCATAATTTAAAATTTTTGTTTTAAAATTAGCTCCCCCTTACTCAACGCATCAAATAATGTTAGTCCAACATATATGATTAAATTAGTTGAATTAAACGAAATAAAACTAAACAAAAAAAAATTCAACTAATTTTTCCACACTTGAATCCAATGGAGGATGTGAGGCCTTCCTTCTTCAAGTGCACTCTTTGTGTGCATGAAGCTCTCCCTCAAATTTGGACTTGTTGATCACTGTCCATCACACCTAACAAAAGACAATCAAGTAATTTTTGGTATCCAAATTGCTTTGGATCCATAGACGTTAGTGACACATAATTTTGTCTCCTTAAGAATCCATTTTTCAATTCCATCATTTTTAGTTAAAGTACTTAGTCCTTTTGGGACCCAAATACTTCTAAAAATTTTACCATTCAAAAATCTAGGGGCACTAAATTGTCTTACATAAAAATTTGATTTTCCCAAATTGTTTTTCTTTGGAAATTCATTGAAAATCAAATCTTTTTTCTTTTTAAGTTCATCAACTTCTTTTTGATGACCTTTTTCCATCGTTTGAAGCAAATTTTGTAAATTTAAAATTTTAAGTTCAAAATCTTTAATTTTTGCTTCAAACTCTAGATTTGTTTTGGAAAGCAAATCATGTTCTTTTTTCAAGTTTGAAAGAAATTTTTTGTTTTTAAAAAATGATGCCTTAAATTCCAAAAACAAATCATCATAGGCATCTTGTAACTCATCAAATGTATAAGAATTTGAAATAGATGAGTTAGAAGTTACCTCCCCCTCAATGAGGACCATGAAGCATAGGTGGGCTACCTCATTGTCGGTGGAGTCTTCATCACTCAATGTCGCCACGTATGCTTTCTTTGAAGATGATCCCTTTTTGTTGGACTTGTAGGAATCCTTCATCTTCTTCTTCTTCTTCGATTCATGCTTGGATTTAGCCATCTCGCTCTTCATGAATCGGGTAAATTTCTTGAAGAGATTAACCATCTCTTCATCTTCACTTTCCTCCTCGCTCAAATAAACGTGTTAACATGTGGAGGATTTGAGAGCAACAACACTCATGTTGATGCCTAGCTCCATGATTTTCTTCTTCCTTGTCTTCTTTATCTCTTCCGTCTTCTTCTCCTCTTCTTTTTCTTTCATCATTATTTCATGAGTGAGAAGAGACCCCATGAGTTCATCTAGCTTCAAGGTCTTGAGATTTTTGGCTTCGATGATGGCAGTCTTCTTTGAGTCCCATGACTCAAGAAGAGAATAAAGAAGCTTTCGGACAAGCTTGTCTTCCGGAATGATTTCTCCATAGCCTTTGAGTCCATTTGTGATGGTGGAGAATCCATCGAACATTTTTGTGATGTCCTCATTCGGTTCCATCTTGAAGTTCTCATACTCGTGGTTGAGGAGGCCGATCTTTGTCTCCTTTACTTCGTTTGTTCCCTCGTATGTAACTTCAAGCTTGTCCCATACTTCCTTGGCATCTTCGCAAGAGGACATCTTCTCACAAATGTTGGGGCTAAATGCATGTTGAGTGTGCAAAAGTTCTATATTTTACCCCTTATTTAACCCATATTTCTGTTGCATTCAAGCATAATTCATTGCATTTATGTAAAGTTTCACATATGCATCACAATTTGATAACATGACACAAATGCTACTGATTTTGGCTACTTTTGCAGGTATCCGCTGTGGTAGACTCAGGACAGTGAAGGAGCAGAGCTGGAACACAGGACTGGAGTCGAGAAGCAAGATGCTGCCGTGGCCACTGCCGCGGCAGCCATGACGACAACATTGGTGAAAGGGAAAAGTGAAGTGGAGCTCGACAGATAGAGGAATTCAAGCCGGTCAGTCGTGGACCACTCCTATATTTTTCTGAGCCCTGGGGCAGAATGAAGGCCAAGCCCAAAGTTCAAGGAAGAAACCCAAAGTAAGAAAAGAGGACGAATTAAAGGCATCTACTCAGAAGATTTAATCTTTAATAGAGTTGTACTTTAGTTTGAACTTGTATTCTTACCTTATTAGAAAACTTGAACCCAAGTCCTATATAAAGGCATGTAATTCGACCTAGGGAAGAATATCTCATCTCTAGCCGTCTTCCCCAAAACCCTTGTCGTTTTCCCCCTTCTCATCATGTTCTAAACTTCCCCTAGGGCTAAGGGTTGGTTCTGTAAAGTAGTTGCAAGGATTGTACTGTTTTAGGAATTTTCTATTCAAAGGAATAAAACTTCAAGTTTATTTATTCTGGTTTTCACATATCGCAAGAGTATCGGGAGAGCATTGTGAGGTTATCTATTTGTTTGATATCGGGAGAGTCAAGCATACGAACGAAATAAATATGAGTTTTCCAGTTTATGGTTAAACCATCTCGGATTAGGGATAAGTACGAGGTTAAGTGGCTAAGAAAGAATTCTACAACATTGGTGTTCACCCTTCGATTAACGCCGGAAGGTATCATCCAAGAAGTGTTCAGCAACAACACTTGGACCTAAGGATAGGACAAGTCATCGCAGAGATTCTTGCCAAACTTGAAGTACAAAGTTGTGCGGTGGCTGCCGCGACAACAACAGACTTCTACCACGACAGGTGCTGCAGCGACATGGACGACGACATAACAGAAGTTTCTATTCAGTACAACACCTGCACTACCGAGCAAATCAATATCGGCCTATCTCTTAACCTTGAATCTTTTATCTTTTATATTCATTATTCTCCAATATTACCTTCCAACAATTTAAACTCTTTTCTTTCTCTCTTGTGCAGCAACTATAGGATGAAGCCATTTCCAGTACTTGTGGAGACGATATCCGATACTCCAAGTATCACTTTACTACTTGTGTTGTGTACACTTGCACTATATTGCGATAGGACTTTTGACACGCAACAAGTTTTTTGGCACCGTTGCCGGGGACTGGCAACATATCTTTACCCTTACTTTTACTGTACTTTTACTTTTTACTTTTTTTATTTTTATTGGTATTGTTTACCGCGTGCTTTTCACAAGGTCTTCCGCTTGCTTATGCGCAGATCTAGACGAGGCAAAGAACCTGAGTACGAACTAGATCCTGAAATCGAACGTACGTGCAACCTCAAGAACTGAGTCCGCCTCTTGATAGCAAGAAACGACTATCTTGAGGAACAGTTAGAAGCAATGCATAACGGGGTAAATAATAACCATATGAATGATAAAGATCCTCCCCTAGATGACCAGAACGGACAGCCTGCCGCTGCCGCACGACAGTCCTGCCGCGACTACATGATCAATGATCATGTTGTCTGGAGACCACCTTGCCAGACGTGGAAGTTGAGAATTTCGAGCTGAAACCTGTTATGTTCAGCATGATAAATTCTGCTGGCCAATTCAGTGGTGCTGCAACAAAGGATGCCCGAAAACATCTGAAAACGTTCCAAGAAATCTGTGGATCGTTTAGATTGCCAGGAATAAATCCAGATATACTGAGGCTCCGGTTATTTCCTCATTCACTGAGAGACAGAGCTAAAACTTGGTGGAATAAACTAACGACGGGTTCAATACGAACTTGGGCAGATCTCTCTCGTGAATTTTTGTCTCGTTTTAATCCTTCTCACTTATCTGAGCGATTGTGTAATGAAATTGCTACTTTTCAACAGGAAGATGACGAGCCAATGCACGAGGCTTGGGACAGGTTTACAACTCTTCCAAGGAACAGCCCGATGCATGGATTCCCCGTGTGGAATCAAGTCATTAAATTCTACAATGCTGCCAACACACACACTCGTATGAGAATAGATTCAGCAGCAAATCGACTGTTGTTGGATAAAGATCCAGACAAGGCAATGGTAGTGTTAAAAAATCTAGCAAAGAACGACGTGTAATTCCCTACAGCAAGGAGAGGTAAACGAGGGATGTAAAGGATTATGAAGCCGACAAATCCCTGAAGACACATGTTGCATACCTCACAAAAGTAGTGGAAAATCTGTTGCAGAAAGATTCTAAACCTATATATTCTGCAGAAGAAGTATGTGAGACTTGTAGTGGGAATCACAGTTCGGAAGACTGTCCGTTATAGTTAGAAGAAGGGATGTATGTTGGAAATTACAATAAGCCAAGAAATTATGATTCCAACAATTACAATCCCAACTAGAGGAAAGATCTCAAGTTTTCCTGGAGCAATCCAAACAACGCACTTAATCCTCAGATGCAGAACAACCAAAACCAAGGGGCACCCAAAATCTTGTCGCGACAGCAATCACAGCAGCAGCCACAACAACAGCAGGTAGCCTCACCTAGTATACTGGAGCAGACATTGGCCACATTTATGTCACAGAAAGGAGCTTTCATGGCAAACATGGATCACTTTGTCAAGAAGACTGAGTCATTCATAGACAAGACAGAAATGAGGATGACAAACCATGAGGCTATACTAAAATCCCTGGAGACACAAACAGGCCATGTTTCCCAGCATATTAAGCAGAGTCATAATGGAGGATTCCCTAGTGATACTAAGGTCACTAAAAAACCCACACATGAGCAGTGTAAAGCAATCACAACAAGAAGTGGGAAACAGTTACAAGGGCCTGAAATGAAAACCATACCCAATGAGGAACCGACCCCAGATACACCTGCTGTGAACACTGCCCCGGCAGAGGAAAAACAACCTGCTGACGACACACCTGTCACGACAGCAGAGGAGATAGAGGAGCAGATAGAGGAAACTGAAGAACCTAAGCCTCCTCAGATCCGAATACCATGTGAAGGACGTCTGGAAGATTACCGTCCTCCACCTCCTTTTCCACAGCGGTTACAAAAACAAAAATAGGAGTACCAGCTCAAAAAGATTTATGATATTTTTAAGCAGGTGCACATTAATATACTGCTGTTATAGGCCATCAAGCAGATGCCCGGTTATGCAAAATTTCTCAAGCACGCCATGTCAAAAAGGTCCAGACTTGGGGAATTCGAAACGGTAAAAATGACAGAGGGATGCATGACTATCTTGCACAGGCATCCACCCCAGAAGAAGAAGGATCATGGGAGCTTCATCATACCGTGCATAATTGGTGACAAATTCGTGGGTAAGGCACTTTGTGATCTAGGTGCTAGCATAGATTTAATGCCAAAATCCGTGTTTCAAAAATTAGGTATTGGACAAGCACGACCCACGACAGTCATGCTGCAGCTGACAGACCACTCTTACGTACAAGCAGAAGGGAAGATCGAAGATATTCTGGTAAGAGTGGATAAGTTTATTTTTCCTACTGACTTTCATGTTTTAGACTGTGAAGCAGATGAAAATGCACCAATCATCCTGGGGCGACCCTTCCTAGCCACATGCAGATATGTGATTGATGTGGAGAAAGGAGAACTGACAATGAGAGTAAATGATCAAGAAATCAAACTCGATGTTCTCCAAGCAATTAAACATGCTGATGTAGAAGAAGAATGCAAGGCCATCACTGAAGTCATCCTTGACCAACCCTGCATCAGGTCGGGCTGCCATGACATAAAATTTGGTCACTGCCATAGCAGTCATCTGGAAGACTGTCACGGCAGCAACGACGACAGTGACTCCTCCAATTTAGAAATATCTGACACTGAAGGTCATGATGAGGTAAACTGAATAGGCAATCGTCCAGGTAAGTTCTTCGAGCCTCTTAATTATACCTCGAACGAACATATAATTCAGAAGCCTTCAATTGAAAAGCCAGCTGTTTTAGATCTTAAGCTCCTGCCAGGGCAGCTTAAATATGTTTTTCTTGGTTTAAATGATACGTTGCCCGTAATCATCTCTTCCAAGTTAATGAAGAAACAAGAGCATCCGTTAATTGGAATGCTACAACAGCATAAGAAGGCTATTAGATGGACGATAGCTGATATCCAAGGCATCAGTCCGGCATTATGTATGCACAAGATTCTCTTGGAAGATGACCATAAGCCGACTATTGATGCCCAGAGACGTTTAAACGAGGCTATGCGAGAAGTGGTGAGAAAAGAGATTATCAAATGGATTGACGCCGAAATCATATACGCCATCTCGGATAGGAAGTGGGTGAACCTGATGCAGTGCGTACCCAAAAAGGGAGGAATAACCGTGGTGACCAACGAAGAAAACGAGCTAATCCCAACCAGGACTGTGACCGGTTGGAGGGTTTGCATGGATTACCGAAAGCTTAACAAAGCTACCCGGAAGGACCATTTCCCCTACCTTTTATTGATCAAATGCTTGATAGATTAGCGGGGAAACCTTACTCTTGTTTTCTTGATGGTTACTCAGGTTATAATCAGATAGCTATCGCACCGGAGGATCAAGAGAAAACTACCTTCACATGCCCATACGACACTTATGCTTTTCGGAGAATGCCATTTGGACTCTGCAATGCACCAGCAACCTTTCAAAGATGCATGATGGCGATATTCTCCGACATGGTGGAAGACTTCCTAGAAATTTTCATGAAAGACTTTTCCGTCTTTGGAGACAGTTTTGAAGGTTGTTTAGGCAACCTACAGAAGGTGCTTGAAAGATGCGAAGAGGCGAATTTGGTCTTAAACTGGGAAAAATGCCACTTCATGGTGGATGAAGGGATAGTCCTAGGCCACAAGGTAAGCTGCCGCGACATCGAGGTAGACAGAGCAAAAATAGAAGTCATCGAAAAGCTGCCTCCACCCACCACAGTCAAGGGAATTCGGAGTTTATTAGGACATGCTGAATTTTATCGACGATTTATTGCCAATTTCTCGAAGATTACTAAACCCCTATGCCACCTATTGGAGCAGAATCGTCCCTTTGACTTTAATACTGAATGTACTAAGGCATTTAGAATTATGAAGGAGAAGCTGGTAACAGCCCCGATCGTACAACCACCAGAATAGAGTTTGCCATTCGAGATAATGTGTGATGCCACTGACTATGCTGTCGTGGCAGCACTAGGGCAGAGGAAGGATAAGCTCTTCCATGTGATTTACTATGCCATCAAAACACTGATTGATGCCCAAGTGAACTACACCACAACAGAAAAGAGACTATTAATAGTGGTGTTCTCGATCGACAAGTTCCGTCCGTACATACTTGGAACGAAGGTGGTGGTCCATACAGACCATTCAACACTGAAATTGTAACCCTCTTAGCCCGGCCTAGACGGTTGACCCGAACTACGAAGATTACACGGGGAAAACCAAAGTCAACCCGAAAGTCAACCTTGATTAACGACCCTTTTTTCTTTTAGTCTTATCTAAATGCACATTAACCCTATGTGAGTACGCATGAAACATACAGGAGAAAGGCTCATCGATCGAACAACATGAAGGACTCAATTGCACAAAATACAATATTAGTGACCAAAATGTAAATTCTGGAAATTAGGTGGTCTTAACTGATTTTAAGGTTACCAATATTTAATTAGTCACATTACATGCTTCCCTGTCAAATTTCACTTTAATCGGACATCTCAAGCTCATGCAATTGCAATTACAACATTCGGGACTAAAACGTAAAGCTTGCAAACCTCAATACCATTCAAATCAGTGCCCAACGGTCACCTGTTTCGAAACTGTGTTGACCATTCCGAAACACGAGTTCATTTTGAGACTTTTTCCGAAACAGGGCCTTCCAGTGGCCAAACCGTTTCGAAACAGTCACCAGCCGTTTCGAAACACTAAGGCCATTACAGGCCCCCGTTTCGAAACGCCAATGAGTGTATCGATACAGTTTGCCCAGAAGCTGCAGATTTTGCTGGTTTTTCATGCATAAACCCAATCAAACACTTCTTAATGACCCTCTAATCATACCAACAAGTCATCATTCACACATGGCATAAGATTGTAACCCCTAAACACATTTATAGCATCAAACATGAAACTTCACATGTCTATAGGCATGCATCCTAATATCCAAAACCAAACAACCAACCAAAACCCAAATCAAGCATCAAAAGGCCAATTACAAATCCAAAACATCAAAAGCATCATGCCACAACTAGGGAGTCCAAAACATCTCACAAAACACATCTTAGGTTCCCATTGCCAAATTACCAAAACTAATAGTGTGTGAAAACATCACCATACATGAGCTTAGTATCCTCTTGGACTCTTACCTTTCTTGTTTCCCTCAAACACTTCAATTATCTGCATTATTGGTTAGAAAGAGAGAGCGTAAGCACAATTGCTTAGCGAGGCATACTCTAAAGAAAACAAGACAATAATGCATTTTAGAAAACACTTTCAACAAAGCTTTCTAAACATATGCTCAACTCATTTCATGCAACCTTGCATACATAACAAGCATCTCATGCTTCATTATAATCATCACATCATATTGGCTTTCAAGTGATAACTCATAACCATTTTCAACTCAAAACACAATCGGATACGCGGATTACAAGCGTTGTCCCATACGCTTCACACACACTACCGAACAACACAAGGTGGAGTTTACCGGTACAATCACAACCCCTCAACACCCGTGATGAAGTTTAACGGTACAATCACAACCCCTCAACATCACTCATCGGTAGTTGTATAATTCCACTAACGAGTACACGTGACACATAATACAAGATCCACACACGGACTTTTAACCACCGTTGTGATCTTACCTTACTCGTTAGTGTACTTGGATGGAGTTTACGGTACAATTACAACCCCTCAACATCCAAGGCGACTTTATTCACGGTGCACCCAATCCTATAGCCGACTAACTATATCCGATTCAAGTACTTTAAAACCATTACATCACTTGCCAATATACACCATTTACCATCAATAATTCACTGTTTTAAAGCATTAATCAAAGCCATTTAACATCATGCATCACAATGCACCAAAACCATATTAACAATATGCCAAACCAAGGATCTTTTACATTGAGCATCCTTCAACACATGGCTTTCAAAACAAGCATTAACCATGCTAAAAACATGCTTTCAAAACAGAATTTAAACATGCAAATTATAACCAATGCATCAAACCACTTCACGACTCATCCAAGGGAGTTTTTCTGAAAACTTACACTTGAGCTTAGCTAAGTTATTTAGACTTAAACTAAGTTCCCAAAACCTTCAAATAATTGTTCCAAAGCTGGAAACCAAACTCCACTCACCAATTACGTTTCGCTAGCTTGCTGAAACGCCGATCAAGCCTCCGGATCAACTCCAAAGGTGTCCGAAGATGCCTCCCCTGTTTTTAAACACATAAAAGCAGATGATTAATGCATCATCATGCATTGAAATCTTCAGCAAACTCACTTAAACTCGCTGCTCAACTTAAAACCAACATTTCAGCTACCAAACACAACCGAAATCACCTCCAAACTATTCCAAAACTTAACCCAGCCAAGATCCATCACTTCTAACCATTTCTAAACATCAATCAACATCCAAAATAAACCTAAACTCGTCCTTATACCTCCAGCTATAACAGAACACCAAGATCACCTCAAAAACCACCATTTTCATAAGCAAAAACTTAGGAAATACAACCTATTCGGGATTGCATTGATAAAACCTCATTTCCACATCATTAGACATCCAAAATACATTTAAGAATCATCTCAAAATAGAGCCCAAACAATCATAACGAAATTCTTCAAGATTTCTTCCAAATCTTGAGTTATAAGCAAAAATCAAGTTTCTAACATTAAAACCATTTATAAAACTTAAATTAAGGATTCATAACTTGGGAATTTCAGTAAAGAACTTAGTATTTAGAGGAGAAGAACAATCTTACCTCTAAATGGTGATTTCTCCTTGATTTGAGGCAATATTCTTGAAAATCCAATGAGGAAATCAAAAGGATTTGATGCTAGTTGATTAGGAGTTAATTGATGATAGAAATCTCATCAATTGAAGTGAAAATCAAAGCAAAAGTTGATGGAGAAAAGTGTTTGGATGATGGAATTTTGAGAGAAAAAAAAATGAGAAAATTTTAGGAAAAGTTAGTTATGAAATTCCAAAAAGTGGTTTCCCTTTTACATTTAATTAATTAAACATTAATTAAATCACCTAAATTAAGGAAAAATCCGGAGAAATCATTTTTGGGTAAATTAGCTCCTTAAAGATTCAAAGTTTCAATCCCTTACAAAACAGTCACCACTAAACTTTTCAAAAATCACATTTTAGTCACTACACCAAAATGTAGTATTTCCAAACCTCATTTTGTAAAATTGATTTCACCATTATCTTATATATATTAAAAGAGGATTTTTAGATATTTTCCATATTTTTAAAGCATCCCGAACTAGGCTTTCCCTAAAACCTCATTTTATATTCGAACCAAAAATCAGACCGGTCCGGTTCAGACCCTAAAGTTCTAAGCCCAAAATTGAGGTGTTACAACTCTCCCCCCCTCAAGAAATTTGGTCCTCGAAATTTACCTGGAGGAAAAAGGTACGAAAACTGCTTCTTCATATCATTCTTTCTTTCCCACGTGGCTTCCTCAACACCACGATGCTTCCACAACACCTTAACCAATTCAATGGTCTTGCCTCGAAGAACTTTACTGTCCGAATCCATAATTTCAACCGGCTCCTCAACATAGGTCAAGTCTGGATTCAATTCCACTTCCTCCACAGGCATAACATGCGAAGGATCCGATCTATACCTCCGAAGCATAGAGACATGAAACATATCATGAATCTTTTCCAACTCTTGCGGTAACCTCAGCTTGTACGCAACAGGACCCACACGTTCGATCACCTCGTATGGTCCAATGTACCTAGGGCTCAACTTACCCTTCTGGCCAAACCTCATCACATTCTTCCATGGCAAAACCTTCAGGAACACACGGTCACCTACCGCAAACTCAATCTCCTTACGCTTCAAATTCGCGTAAGACTTCTGTCGATCAGAAGCTGCTGTTGAGTGTGTAAAATTTCTATTATTTACACCCTTTTTAACCCATATTTCTGCTGCATTCAAGCATCATTGCATTGCATTTAGGTTAGTTTACAGCAAAACATCACAAATGGATTAAAGGCACGGATTCTACTAAAAGATGGCTTATTTTGCAGGTAGCTGCCACAGTTGACAAAGAAGGCATGCGTAGGGCAGAGAAGCAGAAGAGCTGAACTGGACAAGCAGACGAAGAAGACGAAACTGCCATGGACCTGTCGTGACAGCAAGGTGACAGCAGCCTAATGAAGAGGAAAAGTAAAGTGGACCTTGATAGATAGAGAAAAATCTGCTCGTCTGTCGTGTGAAAGCCAAATATTTTTCCAAGCCCCGGATCAAAAGATATGTCAAGCCAAAGCTCAAGGAGAGCAAATTCCTAGAAACAAGGATGGCGGCTGCAAAGTAGGACTCTTGGAGATTAAGTCTTTATTAGAATCTTACTTTTAATTAAAGTTGTAATCCTTGTTACCTTAGAATACTTGATCCCAAAGCTTATATAAGGGCATAGGTTTTAACCTAGAAAGGGACCCTTCAATCTTACCCCATAACCGATAACCTAAACCCCTCAATCTTACCCCATAACCGATAACCTAAACCCCTCTGTCGTTTACCCGTCACCAACATGTTCTAAATTCCCCCTAGGGCTACAGGTTGTTTTGTAAAGTAGTTGCAAAGGTTGTTTTGTTTTAGGATTTTCCAAGTTCAATAAAATAAACTTCAAGTTCTCTTATTTTGGTTATTAATATCTTGCAAGAGCATCGGGAGAGCATTGTGAGGTTATCTATTTACTTAGCATCGGGAGAGTTAAGTATACGAAAGAAATAAGAGCGAGTTCTCTAGTTTATAGTTGAACTATCTTGTGCCTAGGGATAGGGCAAGGTTAAGTGGCTAAGGAAGAATTCATACACATCGGTGTTCATCCTTCGATTCACGCCGGGAGGTATCATCAAAGACGTGATCATCGACAGACTTGGACCTAGGGATAGGCCAAGGCAGATCTGGGATTCTTGCCAAACTTGAAGTACGGAGTTGGTGTGTTCGCTGCCGCGACAGCTAACGGACAGCCGCCGCGACAGGTGCTGTCGGCGACGGGAGCAACGACAGAACTGGATTTCCTAAGCAATCCAATACCTGCACTACCGAGCAATTCAATACCAGCCCATTCTCTCTATCTTGATATCTCAATCCTTTTATTTACGTTTTTCCTTATTATTTTCGTGACAAATCTCTCAACTATTTCCTTTACTTTCGTGCAGTAAACAAGGTGAAGCTATTAGCCCAATCCCTGTGGAGACGATATTCGATACTTCGTATCACTTTACTACTTGCGTCGTGTACACTTGCACTACAATTGCGATAGACTCTTTTACACGCAACAAGTTTTTGGCGCCGTTGTCGGGGATTGGCAACATAACTACATCTTTCTTTTATTGCACTTTTCGTTTTTATTTTTTTTATTTTTGTTTTCGTTTTTATTTTTATTTTTCTTTAATTTTTCTTTTGTGCTTTCAACTCGTGCTTTTCACGAGGTCTTCTTGTTTATGCGCAGATCTAAAAGAGGTGAAGATCCTGAATATCCATTAGATCCGGAAATCGAACGTTCCTTCAATCTCAAGAAACAACTTCGCCGACTTCTAGACAGAAACGAATACCTCGAGGAACAGCTAGAGAAGATGGGTCATAACCAACCTGCCGGCGGTCGCATACCACCCCTTGGCGATAACCACCCGCCTGTCGGTGACCCGCCTGGGGCAGATTGACGACGGTCGTGTCGAGACTACATGCTGAACGATCATGTAGAACTGGAGACCACGCTGCCGGATATTGATGTTGACAACTTCGAGCTTAAACCTGTCATGTTTAGTATGATCAACAATGCCGGGCAGTTTAGTGGTGCCGTGACAGAAGATGCTAGGGAGCATCTCAAAACGTTCCAGGAGATCTGTGGTTCGTTTAGACTACTAGGAGTTAGTCCGGAGATACTGAGGCTTCGGTTATTTCCCCATTCATTGAGGGACAGAGCTAAAACTTGGTGGAATAAACTTACACCGGGTTCAATCGTAACTTGGGCAGATTTATCTCGTGAATTCTTATCTCGTTTTAATCCTTCGCATTTATCTGAGCGATTACGTAACGAAACTGCTACTTTTCAACAGGAAGACGACGAGCCAATGCACGAGGCCTGGGACAGATTTACTACTCTTCTACGGAACTGCCCAATGCATGGATTCCCCGTCTGGAATCAGGTAACTAATTTTTATAATGCTGCTAACTTACAAACTCGCATTCGAATTGATTCTGCAGCAAATGGATTATTATTGGACAAAGATCCAGACGAAGCTTTGCAAGTTTTGAAAAATCTGGCCAAGAATGAGGAGCAGTTTCCGACAGCTAGAAGAGGGGGTAAACGGGTACTTGCTGTCAAGGACTATGAGGCCGACAGCACCATGAAATCACAGGTAGCATTCCTTACTAAAGCAATGAAACGGTTATTGAATGAAGATGAATTACAAGGATTTGCTGTCGAGGAAGTTTGTACTATCTGTGAGGGAAATCATAGTCGGGATGAATGCCCAATACAAATAGAAGAGGGAAAATATGTTGGAAATTACAAGCCGAACTACAATTCCAACAATTATAATCCCAATTGGAGAAAGGATCCCAAATTTTCCTGGAGTAACCCTAACAATGCCCTGAATCTGCAAGCACATAATCAGAATCAGGGAGGACCAAGATTGCTGACGCGACAGCAACTGCCGCAGAACCTGCCGCAGCACCTGCCGCCACAGCAGCAACAGCAGCCACCACCTGCCACGAGCAGTATATTGGAACAGACTCTGGCCACCTTTATGTCTCAGACCGGTACGTATATGGAGAACATGAATCAGTTTGTCAAGAAAACGGAAACCTTTATGGATAAAACCGAGATGAGGATGACAAATCATGAAGCCACCTTGAAATCTCTAGAGACACAAATGGGTCAGGTTTCTCAACATATTAAGCCGAGGTAGAATGGAGGATTCCCTAGCAATACTGAAAATGCTAGACCGCCCACACATGAGCAATGTAAGGCGATTACTACTAGGAGTGGGAAGAAACTACCAGGGCCGGAAAAAGAAGCTGAAACAGAAAAGGAACCAGCCTTGGATAAACCTGCCAAGGAATCTGCCCCGACAGGTGATAAACAGACTGCTGTCGAAGAGCCTGTCACGACAACAGAAGCGACAGAGGAGAAAAAAGATGATTACCGTCCTCAGATTCGCATGCAGTGGGAAGGACGTATTGCTGATTACCGTCCTCCACCACCTTTTCCCCAACGGATACAGCAAGCTAAGCATGAATCTCAACTTAAAAAGATTTATGATATTTTTAAACAGGTTCATATTAATATTCCGTTGTTAGATGCTGTTAGGGAGATGCCCGGTTATGCTAAATTTCTCAAGGATGTTATGTCGAAAAAATCTAAACTTGGGGAATTTGAAACGGTAAAGATGCAAGAAGGTTGCATGAGTATTCTTCATCGGCAGCCACCCCAGAAAAAGAAGGATCCGGTGAGCTTCATCATACCTTGCGTAATCGGAAATAAATTCGTGGGTAAGGCACTTTGTGATCTTGGTGCTAGTGTTAATCTAATGCCCAAATCTGTTTTTTAGAAATTAGGTATTGGGAAGGCGCGGCCCACGACAGTAACTCTGCAGCTGGCCGACCGCTCTTACGTTCATCTAGAGGGAAAAATTGAAGATATTCTGGTAAGAGTGGATAAGCTTATTTTTCCTGCTGACTTTCTTATCTTAGATTGTGAGGCAGACGAAAACGCACCAGTCATCCTTGGGCGACCCTTCTTAGCCACGGGAAGATCATTGATTGATGTGGAGAAAGGAGAACTCACCATGCGCGTGAACGATCAAGAGATTAAGTTGAATGTTCTCCAAGCAATGAAACATGCTGATGTGGACGAGGAATGCAAGGCCATCATTGAGGTGACTCTTGATCACCCCTGCATCAGGTCGGGCTGCCGTGATATAAAATTTGGTCACTGCCGCGACAGCCACCTACAGGCCTGTCACGACAGCAACGATGACAGCACCGACGACAGCGACTCCTCTGAATCCGATACATCTGATACTGAAGGTCAGGAAGAGGTAAACTGGTTAGGCCATCGTCCAGGTAAGTTATTCGAACCTTTGAATTACACTTCGGATAACCATTTACTCCAAAAGCCATCTACTGTTGAACCACCTGCCTTAGAACTTAAGCCCCTGCCAGGGCAGTTAAAATATGCTTATCTTGGTTCCAATGACACACTGCCCGTAATCATCTCTGCTAAGCTGCCGCAGGAACAGGAACGACAACTAATCGGCATGCTAAGGCAGCACAAGAAGGCGATTGGATGGACGATAGCAGACATTCAAGGCATTAGTCCGGCGTTATGCATGCATAAAATCCTTCTAGAGGAAGATCATAAGGCGACTATTGATGCCCAAAGGCGGCTAAACCATGCGATGAAGGAGGTAGTGCGTAAAGAGATAATTAAATGGTTAGATGCTGGTATTATTTACGCCATCTCCGACAGCAAATGGGTGAGCCCGGTGCAATGCGTTCCTAAGAAAGGAGGAATGACCGTGATAACCAATGAAAACAATGAGTTAATCCCAACCAGGACTGTGACCGGTTGGAGGGTTTGTATGGACTATCGAAAGCTTAACAAAGCTACCCGAAAGGACCACTTTCCTTTACCCTTTACTGATCAAATGCTTGATAGATTAGCGGGTAAACCTTACTATTATTTTCTTGATGGATATTCAGGTTACAACCAAATTGCTATCGCACCGGAGGATCAAGAAAAGACGACTTTCACATGCCCCTACGGAACATACGCGTTTAGGAGGATGCCTTTTGGACTCTGTAATGCACCCGCCACCTTCCAAAGGTGCATGATGGCCATATTCTCCGACAAGGTAGAGGACTTCCTTGAGATTTTCATGGATGATTTTTCTGTCTTTGGAGACGACTTTGAGAGCTGCCTCGGCAATCTTCAAAAGGTACTTGAAAGATGTGAAAAAGCTAATCTTGTTCTAAATTGGGAAAAATGCCATTTTATGGTGGACGAAGGGATAGTCCTTGGCCATAAGATTAGCTGCCGTGGGATAGAAGTCGACAGGGCCAAGATAGAAGTCATAGAGAAGCTGCCGCCACCGACCACAGTCAAGGGCATTAGAAGTTTTTTAGGGCATGCTGGTTTTTATCGGAGATTCATTGCAAATTTCTCGAAAATCACCAAGCCCCTATGCCATCTCTTAGAGCAGAACCGACCCTTTGACTTTATTGATGAATGTACTGAAGCATTCAAGGTTCTGAAGGAAAAACTGGTGACAGCCCCCATAGTACAACCACCAGACTGGACACAACCATTTGAGATTATGTGTGATGCTAGTGACTATGCTGTCGGGGCAGCACTTGGGCAGCGCAAAGATAAGCTGTTTCATGTCATATACTATGCCAGCAAAACATTAAATGACGCCCAAGTGAACTACACAACCACAGAAAAGGAGCTGTTAGCTGTGGTGTTCTCTATCGACAAGTTTCGTTCTTACATACTTGGGACGAAAGTAATAATACACACCGACCATTCTGCCCTAAAGTATTTGTTCGCAAAGAAGGATGCAAAGCCTAGATTGATACGGTGGATCTTGCTATTACAAGAGTTCGACCTTGAGATCAAGGACAAAAAGGGGACAAAAAATTAGGTGGCAGACCACTTGTCGAGGTTGGAGAAGGGACAGAGTCTACCAATAGACGAGACAAACATACTGGAGACCTTCCCAGATGAGCAGCTCTTTGCTGCCGCAATCGCTGTCGCGACAGCCATGTCGGCAGGTAAGTCTTCTGAACTCCCCTGGTATGCTGATTTCGTTAATTTTATAGTTAGCGGAATACTTCCTTCTGATCTTAATTATCAAGCCAGGAAGAGGTTCCAAAATGATGTTAAACATTATTATTGGGACGAACCTCTTCTTTTCAAACTATGCGCAGATCAGGTTATAAGGAGGTGTGTACCACAAGAAGAGCAAGAAGACATTCTCCATCACTGCCATGCTTCGCAATATGGAGGCCACTTAGGAGGAAATAAAACTGCTACCAAGGTGCTGCAGTCAGGGTTCTACTGGCCGACACTATATAAAGATGCACAGGAGTTTTACAAAAACTGTGACAAGTGCCAGCGGACAGGTAACATCTCGAGAAGAAACGAGATGCCACTGCAGAACATTCTAGAAGTCGAGATCTTCGACGTTTGGGGGATTGATTTTATGGGACCCTTTCCATCTTCGTGTGGAAATCTATACATTCTCCTAGCAGTGGACTATGTCTCTAAGTGGGTCGAAGCCATCGCCACTCAAAAGAATGATGCCAAGACGGTCCAAAAGTTTTTGCACAAAAACATTTTTTCTAGATTTGGCATCCCTAGGGCGATTATCAGTGATTAAGGGAGACATTTTGATAATATGGTAATTGCTGCCGCTTTGAAGAAATATGGTGTCAAGCACAGGATCGCGACAGCATATCACCCACAGACCAATGGACAGGCTGAGATATCCAACAGGGAAGTGAAGAACATTCTTGAAAAGATGGTTAAGCCAACTAGGAAAGATTGGTCTTTACTTTTGAATGATGCATTATGGGCATATAGGACAGCTTTTAAGACTCCATTGGGCATGTCTCCATACCGGTTAATTTATGGGAAAACCTGTCATCTGCCTGTCGAGATCGAGCACAAAGCATATTGGGCAATGAAGGCAGTGAATATGGACTTGGACAAGGCAGTCCAGAAAAGGCTATTAGATCTGAACGAGATTGAGGAATTACGGACAATGGCCTACGACAATGCAAGAATCTACAAGGAAAAGACTAAGAAGTGGCATGACAAGAAACTGCTGCCACGACAGTTCTGCCCAGGGTAGCTTGTGTTGTTGTTTAATTCTAGACTTAAACTCTTCCCAGGAAAGCTAAAGTCTAGATGGTCTGGCCCGTTCCAAGTGGTACAAGTTTTTCCCCATGGTGCCATCACAATCCGATCATTAAAAGACGGGCACCAATTCAAAGTCAATGGACAATGCCTCAAGCATTATCAGGGGACTGAAGCCCCAGGAATACATGAAGTGGTTACTTTAGGAGAT
Organism: Hibiscus tridactylites; assembly: GCA_958450335.1. Taxonomy (NCBI): domain Eukaryota; kingdom Viridiplantae; phylum Streptophyta; class Magnoliopsida; order Malvales; family Malvaceae; genus Hibiscus; species Hibiscus tridactylites. The sequence continues at coordinate 65,947,272 of OY288283.1, read as the reverse complement.
GCCCCACAAGGCACCCCTAATTTAACCTAAATTTTATTTTTATTATTTATTTTTATTATTTATTATTTATTAGGAAATTAGGTTTATTTTATTCGAATATTTTTTTTATAATTTCTGTTTTTAGGAAATAAAGGAGTCAAGAAGAAAAGGAGAAGTGACCCAAGCCCACCATCCATCCATCAGCCCAACAGAGCCCATTTATTGAAACCTGTCGTTTCAGCTGCCGCCGCAGACGGATAAGACAGGCTGTCAACAGACTGACACGGTAGACGCAGAAGCGTGTGGCAGACGCGTAACAGACGCATAAATGCGTGTCAAACGCGTCAGACACGCTAAATCCCATCCGTCGCCCCGTTATTCACGCCTGTCGTTACAGCATTAAACGGGCAGCAACTCGACCGCTATAAAACCTCGTTTTCATTTCCATTTTTCTCACTTCTGCTTATTCTTCCTTGCTTTCTCCTCTAGCTTTTATTTATTTTCTCTATTTCACAACCCTTGCCACTAACATGTCGTCTAGACAGACCCGCCGTAGTGCTGCCTCAGCTTCTTCTTCAGCAGCAGCAACGCCCTTCGCCACAAAGGAGTTATGGGAGGAACGGGGTTTCGTTTACATCCGAAAAGCACCCAACATGGGACTCCGCCCATTCATCACAAAGGCAATCACAGCTCAACTATGGGAGCACTTCGCTGAACAACCGGCAGAACTAAACGACACATTAGTCCGGAAGTTTTATGCTGCCATAGACAGCAGAACGGCAACATCTGTCACCGTTCGAGGAGTAAAGGTGCCCTTCACTGCTGACAGCATCAACCACATGTTTAGCCTCTACTTTGGCCCAGATGATGATGCCCACCAGAAATTTCTCGACACCCTAGATGATGCCGCCTATGGTGCTGTTATGGCGGAGGTGACAGAGGAAGGAACAACATGGACAACCAGCAAAAAGAACCCCCACTCTGTCAAAAGGGGGCATCTCCTACCTGAAGCCAAACTCTGGAACGCTTTTATCAAAAAGCGTATCATGCCTTCTTCCCACCACACGACAGTAAACCAGCAGCGGCTCGCCCTCATTCATTCCATTATGCACGACAGGCCTATTAATGTGGGCCGCTATATGAGGGACAACATCCTGGACTGCACCTTCCGCTCCGACTCCTGCCTCTGCCTGCCATTCACAATAACGTCCTTATGCCGATGTGCTGCTGTCCCCGAGGAACCCTCCGACAAACTAATCAAGGGCAGAGGCTGGACAGAAAACAACATCAACAGCCTCATGGAGCTGGTAGTGGCTACACCTATCTCTTCTTTCAACCCAGCCGGCTCCCCAGAAGAATCATCAGAGGAGCCTGCCCCTGAACCTGCCACCGCCACAGCTCCGACAGACCAGTCTGCCCACATCCTTGCTGCGATACAACGGGTAGAGGAGAGACAAATGGGATTGATGACCTTCATCCGGGATTTCACGAATTCGACGATAAACTTCATTACCCACACTTTAAATTTTCCTGATGTTCATTTCCCTACTTTTCCTGCCCATTATTTCCATATCCCCACCCCTGTCCACACACCCACACCACCTGCTTCCCCACATTCCCACTTTACTGCTTCCACCCCATCACCTGCCCCGACGACAGCAGGCAGACCACCGGCCGACACCTCTGCCAGAGGAACAAAAAGACCTGCCGCCGATGACAGCCCTCTGATCAGGAGGAATTTGGAGAGAGAGTTTACGCCTGTCAAGAGGCAGAAGCACGTGGCAGACAAAAAACGGTTGCCCAAGGCTAGCACCACCACTAGTAGCACTTGGGACAGTGGCAGCAGTTCCGACGTCCAACTCGTGGAGCAACCCACCCCTGCACCTGCCCCTGAACCTGCCCAGCCTCCTCCACAGCCCAGACGCCGCCGTCAGATCCGTGTCAGCAGCAGCAGCGAGGACAGCGATTGAAAATTTAAGTTTTATTTTCCTCTTATTGCTGCCTGCTTTTATCTTTTGTGATGTACTTTTCTTCATATTTTTGTTTTTTTCTGTCATTTTGCATTGAGGGCAATGCAACCCTCGAGTTTGGGGGTGGCAACCCTCCATCATTAATGGAGTCTTAAGTACATCTTTTAAATTATTGTTGTGTCTTTTATTTTTTTAAATTCTCTTAAAAAAAATCAGAAAATATAAATCTGTTGGCTTAAAACTGTGAAGTTAACTTACCTGTCATGACGGCTCTGTCGTGGCAGCATCTTTAGGACAGTTTAAGGAGAAGTTTAGAGCCTTTCTATAGTTCTGAAAAACTTAAACACCTTTGTGACTGTTATATTGCTTAGATTTCTTTTAGCCAAACTAGAATAGGATGCTTAGAACTTGAATAGCCCCTAGAGGTGCCTAACACTGGCTCTAGGAAAGAAGTTTAGCAAAAGAAAATCAAAAACCTAGAGGTGCCCGAAACCGGCTCTAGGAAGCTAACTAGAGGTGCCCAAAACTGGCTCTAGAAAAATTTAGCTTGAAAATAGAAGAAAAAGAAGCATGAAAATGTGCTTTCTATAAAATAAACTTTGGCATAAAAATTCGAGTTAAAAAGTTGAATATTCTAGTGAAACTAAGAGAGTCTTAGCATATAACTGTTCACAAGCATGCACACACTGCACGAGAGCTATAGGGAGATTCCGGACAGATCCTAACCTTTCCGACAGGTTGCTGCCGCCATAGAGAATGAGCGACGGGTAAGGGACAGTTCACTGTTTGAAGGCCAACACAAAAATATTAATTTTTCTTTTAGGTTTAATTGCTTGAGGGCAAGCAAAAACTTGAGTTTGGGGGTGTGTTGAGTGTGTAAAAGTTCTATTATTTACACCCTTTTTAACCCATATTTCTGCTGCATTCAAGCATCATTGCATTGCATTTAGGTTAGTTTACAGCAAAACATCACAAATGGATTAAAGGCACGGATTCTACTAAAAGATGGCTTATTTTGCAGGTAGCTGCCACAGTTGACAAAGAAGGCAGGCGTAGGGCAGAGAAGCAGAAGAGCTGAACTGGACAAGAAGACGAAGAAGACGAAACTGCCATGGACCTGTCGTGACAGCAAGGTGACAGCAGCCTAATGAAGAGGAAAAGTAAAGTGGACCTCGATAGATAGAGAAAAATCTGCTCGTCTGTCGTGTGAAAGCCAAATATTTTTCCAAGCCCCGGATCAAAAGATATGTCAAGCCAAAGCTCAAGGAGAGGAAATTCCTAGAAACAAGGATGGCGGCTGCAAAGTAGGACTCTTGGAGATTAAGTCTTTATTAGAATCTTACTTTTAATTAAAGTTGTAATCCTTGTTACCTTAGAATACTTGAGCCCAAAGCTTATATAAGGGCATAGGTTTTAACCTAGAAAGGTACCCCTCAATCTTACCCCATAACTGATAACCTAAACCCCTCAATCTTACCCCATAACCGATAACCTAAACCCCTCTGTCGTTTACCCGTCACCAACATGTTCTAAATTCCCCCTAGGGCTACGGGTTGTTTTGTAAAGTAGTTGCAAGGGTTGTTTTGTTTTAGGATTTTCCAAGTTCAATAAAATAAACTTCAAGTTCTCTTATTTTGGTTATTAATATCTTGCAAGAGCATCGGAAGAGCATTGTGAGGTTATCTATTTACTTAGCATCGGGAGAGTTAAGTATACGAAAGAAATAAGAGCGAGTTCTCTAGTTTATAGTTAAACTATCTTGTGCCTAGGGATAGGGCAAGGTTAAGTGGCTAAGGAAGAATTCATACACATCGATGTTCATCCTTCGATTCACGCCGGGAGGTATCATCAAAGACGTGATCATTGACAGACTTGGACCTAGGGATAGGCCAAGGCAGATCTGGGATTCTTGCCAAACTTGAAGTACGGAGTTGGTGTGTTCGCTGCCGCGACAGCTAATGGACAGCCGCCGCGACAGGTGCTGTCGGCGACGGGAGCGACGACAGAACTGGAGTTCTTAAGCAATCCAATACCTGCACTACCGAGCAATTCAATACCAGCCCATTCTCTCTATCTTGATATCTCAATCCTTTTATTTACGTTTTTCCTTATTATTTTCGTGACAAATCTCTCAACTATTTCCTTTACTTTCGTGCAGTAAACAAGGTGAAGCTATTAGCCCAATCCCTATGGAGAAGATATCCGATACTTCGTATCACTTTACTACTTGCGTCGTGTACACTTGCACTACAATTGCGATAGACTCTTTTACACGCAACAGCTGCCTTCAATCACTCACAAATGAGCTTCACCTTCTCGGTGGTTCCTTTCAACAAAGCCAGCATCGAAACCAACTTCTGACCTGTTTCAGCCCAGCAAAGAGGAGTTCTACACTTCCTCTCGTACAAGGCTTCATAAGGTGCCATTTGAATGCTTGCCTGGTAGCTATTGTTATAAGAAAACTCCACCAAAGGCAAATGCTTCTCCCAAGAACCTTGAAGTTCAATCACACAGCACCTCAACATATCTTCCAGCACTTGGATAACACGCTCAGACTGTCCATCCGACTGTGGATGATAAGAAGTACTGAAATTCAGCCGCGTACCCAAAGCCTGATGCAAACACTCCAAAAAAACGCGACGTAAACCTCGAATCTCTATCCGACACTATAGACTTTGGCACACCATGCAATCGCACAATCTCAGCAATGTACAACTCTGTAAGTTTGTCCAAGGTATACGTAGTATGCACAGGTAAGAAATGCGCACACTTCATAAGGCGATCCACAATCTCCCACACCGAATTCTTTTTCGATGGCGACAAAGGCAAACCAGACACAAAGTCCATGGTAATCCTTTCCCACTTCCACCCAGGAATTCTCAACGGTTGCAACAACCCAAAAGGAAACTGATGCTCAGCCTTAACCCGCTGACAAACCATACACTTACTCACGTACTCCGCAACATCTTTCTTTTATCCCACCCAATAGTACTCATCCTTAAGATCACGATACATCTTAGTACTACCAGGGTGCATAGCAAAAAGACTACTATAAGCTTCAGTCAGAATAGTACGCCTCAACTCAGCATCATTCGGCACTACTATCCGACTCCCAAAACATAGAACCCCATCATTATTAAAACAGAAATCCGATGGTCTATCCTCAGCAATATCCTGAACATGCGGTACCAAAGAATCATCCAACAACTGTTTATCCTTTATCAACTGAACCAAAGATGGTTTCACTTGCAATTCAGCCATAAGACCCCCATCTCGCGAAATACTCAAGCTGGCAAACATAGCCCTCAACTCCACTGCTACCTTTCTACTCAAGGCATCCGCTACAACATTAGCTTTTCTCGGATGGTACTCGATCGTCAGATCGTAATCTTTAAGCAACTCCACCCAACGTCGTTGCCTAAGATTCAACTCTTTTTGAGACATCAGATACTTCAAACTTTTGTGATCCGTATACACAGTACACTTCTCACCATACAGGTAATGTCTCTAAATTTTCAAAGCAAAAACCACCGCAGCTAACTCAATATCATGCGTAGGATAATTGCGCTCATGCATCTTCAACTGGCGCGACGCATAAGCCACCACCTTACCCTCTTGCATCAACACACACCTCAATCCAACATAGGATGCGTCGCTGTACACCACAAACTCTTTCCCTGATTCAGGTTGAACCAAGATAGGAGCTTGCGTCAAAGCTGCCTTAAGCTTCTCAAAAGCCTGTTGTCTTGCCTCTGTCCACTCATACTTGACATCCTTCTGCAACAACTTCGTTAAAGGTGCAGCAATATTCGAAAATCCATCCACAAACCTCTGATAGTATCCTGCCAACCCAAGGAAACTATGGACTTCATGAACAGACTTAGGAGGCTTCCAATTCATCACCGCCTCAATCTTCTGAGAATCAACACAAATCCCCTCAGCAGAAACCATATGACCAAGGAAAACAACTTCCCTAAGCCAGAATTTGCACTTGCTCAGCTTAGCATAAAGCTGATTCTCCAACAACGCCTGCAACACAATCCACAAATGCCCTTCATGCTCCTCCTCAGTACGTGAGTACACAAGGATATCATCAATGAACACCACAACAAACTTGTCTAAGTATTCATGGAACACTTTATTCATCATGTTCATAAAAGCTGCCGGAGCATTCGTCAAGCCAAACGGCATCACAAGGAACTCATAATGCTCATACCGCGTTCTAAAGGCTGTTTTTGGCAAATCCACATCCTTCACCTTAAGCTGGTAATAACCTGACCTTAAGTCAATCTTAGAGAACACAACCGCTCCCCGAAATTGATCAAAAAGATCATCAATCCTCGGCAAAGGATACCGATTCTTGATAGTCAACTTATTCAGCTGACGATAATCGATGCACATTCTCATAGTGCCATCCTTCTTCTTCACAAACAAGACCGGTGCACCCCAAGGTGACACACTCGGCCGAATGAAACCACGATCAAGCAACTCCTAAAGTTGCGTCTTCAGCTCCTTCAACTCCTTAGGTGCCATTCGGTAAGGAGTAATGGACACTGGAGTTGTGTTTTCATACAACTCAATTACAAACTCCACCTCTCGATTAGGAGGCAATCCAGGTAACTCCTCCGGAAACACTCCAGGAAACTCCCGCACAGTCCTGATATCTTGGACTCGCAACTCCTTAGAGCTAGGATTCATCACAAAGGCTAGATAAGCCTCACAACCTTGCCTCGGCATTCAGCTTGCTTCCTATGAAGACACCACATTGGCAAGAAACTTCACATTCTCACCAACTACCACTACCTCGTAATCATCTGCAAGCTTCAACGAAACTCGCATGTTCTCAACATCCACCACAACTCGATGTTCAACAAGCCAATCCATACCAAGGATTACATCAAATCCATAGAATGGCAATTCCATGAGGTCAACAAGAAAAACATGGTTTTGCACTACCAAAGGACATCTTCTATACAACTTCCGTGTCACAACGGTCTCACCAAAGGAACTAGTTACACGCATACCAACATCCAAAGACTCAACAGGAAAACCAAGCAATTGAGCATGTTCACGCAATATGTATGAGTATGTAGATCCGGAATCAATCAAGGAAAGTAATGATAAGGATTGCAAAGTAAAGGTACCTGCGATCACATCCGTATCATTTCTCCTCTCACGTTGAGCATACACTCGAGCCTGGCCACCACCCTCAGGTTGAACAACCACCACATGCGCCACATTCCTCCCACCATCATCTCTGCGCTGAAAGTTACCACGGCCGCGCCCACGACCTCTCTGTGGTGCAACTACCCCAGGAGAACGTCCCTGACCACCACCGGCCAACAAAGGACACTCCCTCCTCATGTGGTCCGCCGAACCACAATTCCAGCATGATTTACTGGTCACCGCTATAGGAGCCTGAACCTCCCTCGCTGCTCGAGGACAATCTCGCCTCAAATGGCCACGTGATCCACACGTCAAGCACGTGTTCTGATCAGCTCTCATCCTATCTCCCTGAACAGGCGCACCATGCCCTTCATTACCACGCCCAGCAGAAGACTGATACCTCTTATCTCGTCCTCTCTTGTTCCGTCCACCACCGGAACTAAAATCAGTAGCTCTTTTTCCCGAGCTAGAACTAACACCTCTGGAAGACAGACCCAAGTTCTGCTCAATATCCTTCGCTCTACTCACCAGCACATCAAAATCCGTATACTCAGCAGCAAGCATGAAAGTCTTCACATCCGTCACCAAACCATAACGGAAATGTTCACACCTCTCCCGCTCATCAGAGATTAGCTCAGGTGTGTACTGACTAAGACGGACAAACTGGACCTCATACTCAGCCACCGTCATGCTTCCTTGCGTAATAGACATAAATTCTCTTTTCTTCTCATCTAGGTATCGCACCCCTAGAAAGAACGTCCAAGTCACATCATTTTCCTCCATTCCAGAAACAGTGGTTGTCCACCACGTATACGCATCATCATGCAGTAGTGACACCACACAACCCAGCTTCTACACATTTTTGCAGTTCATTTGCCCCAAAATCCTCTTGGTACTTTCAAACCAAGATTTAGAACCTTCAGAGATAAACCTCTGAAATCAGTCCCTCCCAGACTACGGAGACGTTCCAAAGGCAACCTCACGTTAGCATCACCCTGATGCGCAGCTCCGTGAGCTCCAGCTACTGCTGCCTGAAAGGCTCCCGCAATAGCCTGAATCAAAACAGTCATGTCAGGAGCAGCTTGCCCATGCACACCTTCGGGTCCAGCAACCCAGCACCAGCACCAACACCATCATTTTCACCTCCAGTACCACCACCACCAGGGGGAGGAGGTATATCCACATCATTATCGACATTTTCCTCATTCTCATTCTGAGCCATAGCTCGCGTATTCATCCTCATCTCTCTACGAGGCCCCATTTACAAGAAAACAATGCACTGACACAAATGCAATAAACATAATCAGGCTCAACAAGGTAAGTAATCCAAGTACTCAAGCTTATTTTCCAAAAACAATTCCTTTCATTAGTTTTGATATGGCAATGGGTTCCCCTAACATGCTTCAACATAGCATAACATCAACATTGCAACCATACATCACGATTCAAACAACATTCTTTCATACAAAAAACATATCATGCAAATACACGTACATCACCCACATAACCATTCCCATTTACACGAGAACTCAGCTCTGATACCACCAAATGTAACCCCCTTAGCCTGGCCTAGACGGTTGACCCGAACTACGAAGATTACACAGGGAAAATCAAAGTCAACCCGAAAGTCAACCTTGATTAACGACCCTTTTTTTTCTTTTAGTCTTGTCTAAATGCACATTAACCCTATGTGAGTACGCATGAAACATACAGGTGAAAGGCACATTGATCGAACAACATGAAGGACTCAATTGCACAAAATACAATATTAGGACCAAAATGTAAATTCTGGAAATTAGGTGGTCTTAACTGATTTTAAGGTTACCAATATTTAATTAGTCACATTACATGCTTCCCTGTCAAATTTCATCTTAATCGGACATCTCAAGCTCATGCAATTGCAATTACAACATTCGGGACTAAAACGTAAAGCTTGAAAACCTCAATACCATTCAAATCAATGCCCAACGGTCACCTGTTTCGAAGCGGTGTTGACCGTTCCGAAACATGAGTTCGTTTCGAGACTTTTTCCGAAACAGGGCCTTCCAGTGGCCAAACCGTTTCGAAATAGTCACCAGCCGTTTCGAAACACTAAGGCCATTACAGGCCCCCGTTTCGAAACGCCAATGAGTGTATCGATACGGTTTGCCCAGATGCTGCAGATTTTGCTAATTTTTCATGCATAAACCCAATCAAACACTTCTTAATGACCCTCTAATCATACCAACAAGTCATCATTCACACATGGCATAAGATTGTAACCCCTAAACACATTAATAGCATCAAACATGAAACTTCACATGTCTATAGGCATGCATCCTAATATCCAAAACCAAACAACCGACCAAAACCCAAATCAAGCATCAAAAGGCCAATTACAAATCCAAAACATCAAAAGCATCATGCCACAACTAGGGAGTCCAAAACATCTCCCAAAACACATCTTAGGTTCCCATTGCCAAATTACCAAAACTAATAGTGTGTGAAAACATCACCATACATGAGCTTAGTATCCTCTTGGACTCTTACCTTCCTTGTTTCCCTCAAACACTTCAATTATCTGCATTATTGGTTCAAGAGAGAGAAAGCGTAAGCACAATTGCTTAGTGAGGCAAGCTCTAAAGAAAACAACACAATAATGCAATTTAGAAAACACTTTCAACAAAGCTTTCTAAACACATGCTCAACTCATTTCATGCAACCTTGCATACATAACAAGCATTTCATGCTTCAATATAATCATCACATCATATTGGCTTTCAAGTGATAACTCATAACCATTTTCAACTCAAAACACAATCGGATACGCGGATTACAAGCGTTGTCCTATACGCTTCATACACACTACCGAACAACACAAGGTGTAGTTTACCGGTACAATCACAACCCCTCAACACCAGTGATGGAGTTTAACGGTACAATCACAACCCCTCAACTTCACTCATCGGTAGTTGTATAATTCCACTAACGAGTACACGGGACACATAACACAAGATCCACACACAGACTTTTAACCACCGTTGTAATCTTACCTTACACGTTAGTGTACTTGGATGGAGTTTACGGTACAATTACAACCCCTCAACATCCAAGGCGACTTTATTCACGGTGCACCCAATCCTATAGCGGCTAACTATATCCGATTCAAGTACTTTAAAACAATTACATCACTTGCCAATATTCACCATTTACCATCAACAATTCACTGTTTTAAAGCATTCATCAAAGCCATTTAACATCATGCATCACAATGCACCAAAACCATATTAACAATATGCCAAACCAAGGATCTCTTACCTTGAGCATCCTTCAACACATGGCTTTCAAAACCAGCATTAACCATGCTAAAAACATGCTTTCAAAAAAGAATTTAAACATGCAAATTCTAACCAATGCATCAAACCACTTCACGGCTCATCCAAGGGAGTTTTTCTGAAAACTTACACTTGAGCTTAGCTAAGTTATTTAGACTTAAACTAAGCTCCCAAAACCTTCAAATAATTGTTCCAAATCTGAAAACCAAACTCCACTCACCAATTACGTTTCGCTAGCTTGCTGAAACGCCGATCAAGCCTCCGGATCAACTCCAAAGGTGTCCGAAGATGCCTCCCCTGTTTTGAAACACATAAAAGTAGATGATTAATGCATCATCATGCATTGAAATCTTCAGCCAACTCACTTAAACTCGCTGCTCAACTTAAAACCAACATTTCAGCTACCAAACACAACCGAAATCACCTCCAAACTATTCCAAAACTTAACCCAGCCAAGATCCATCGCTTCTAACCATTTCTAAACATCAATCAACATCCAAAATAAACCTAAACTCGTCCTTATACCTCCAGCTATAACAGAACACCAAGATCACCTCAAAAACCACCATTTTCATAAGCAAAAACTTAGGAAATACAACCTATTCGGGATTGCATTGATAAAACCTCATTTCCACATCATTAGACATCCAAAATACATTTAAGAATCATCTCAAAATAGAGCCCAAACAATCATAACGAAACTCTTTAAGATTTCTTCCAAATCTTGAGTTATAAGCCAAAATCAAGTTTCTAACATTAAAACCATTTATAAAACTTAAATTAAGGATTTATAACTTGAGAATTTTAGTAAAGAACTGAGTATTTAGAGGAGAAGAACAATCTTACCTCTAAATGGTGATTTCTCCTTGATTTGAGCTAATATTCTTGAAAATCGAATGAGGAAATCAAAAGGATTTGATGCTAGATTGATTAGGAGTTAATTGATGATAGAAATCTCATCAATTGAAGTGAAAATCAAAGCAAAAGTTGATGGAGAAAAGTGTTTGGATGATGGAATTTTGAGAGAAAAATAAATGAGAAAATTTTAGGAAAAGTTAGTTATGAAATTCCAAAAAGTGGTTTCCCTTTTTCATTTAATTAATTAAACATTAATTAAATCACCTAAATTAAGGAAAAATCTGGAGAAATCATTTTTGGGTAAATTAGCTCCTTAAAGATTCAAAGTTTCAATTCTTACAAAACAGTCACCACTAAACTTTTCAAAAATCACATTGTAGTCACTACACCAAAATGTAGTATTTCCAAACCTTATTTTGTAAAATTGATTTCACCATTCTCTTATATATATATTAAAAGATGATTTTTAGATATTTTTCCATATTTTTAAAGCATCCCGAACTAGGTTTTCCCTAAAACCTCCTTTTATATTCGAACCGAAAATCAGACCGGTCCGGTTCAGACCCTAAACTTCTAAGCCCAAAATTGGGGTGTTACATAAGTATCCGTTCACAAAAAAGGATGCAAAACTGAGACTGATGCGTTAGATTCTGCTACTACAAGAGTTCGACATTGATATCAAGGATGAAAAGGGAATAGAAAACCAAGTAGCAGACCACTTGTCGAGATTAGAGACGGGAAGTAGTCAATCAACAGATAAGACCAACATACTGGAGACCTTCCCGGATGAGCAGCTGTTTTCTGCCACAAGCACTGCCGCAACAGCCATGGCGGCAGGTAAGTTTTCTAAAACCCCTTGGTACGCTGATTTTGTTAATTACATTGTTAGCGGGGTACTGCCTCCTGAACTTAATTACCAAGCAAGGAAGAGGAACCAAAATGATGCAAAACATTATTATTGGGACGAACCTCTTCTTTTCAAATATTGTGCAGATCAAATTATTAGGAGATGTGTACCACAAGATGAAGAGGAAGCTGTGCTTCACCACTGCCATGCTTCCCCATATGGAGGACACCTAGGTGGAAACAAAACCGCTGCCAAGGTTTTGCAATCTGGTCTTTATTGGCCCTCACTGTTCAAGGATGCCCAAGCCTTCTACAAGAGTTGTGACAAATGCCAAAGGACTGGGAACATCTCAAGAAGGCATGAGATGCCACTAGAGAACATTTTAGAAGTCGAAATCTTCGATGTTTGGGGAATCGATTTCATGGGACCGTTCCCAGCATCTTGTGGGAACCTTTACATCCTACTGGCAGTGGATTATGTGTCCAAGTGGGTAGAAGCGATCGCCACTCAGAAAAATGATGCCAAAACTGTTTAGAGATTTCTGTACAAGAACATCTTCTCTGGATTTGGTATCCCCAAGGCGATCATTAGTGACGAGGGGAGACATTTTGATAATAGGGTAATAGCTTCTGCCTTGAGAAAATACAGGGTAAAGCACCAGATTGCAACAACATACCACCCTTAAACCAATGGGCATGCCGAGATATCCAACTGGGAAGTAAAGAACATACTTGAGAAGATGGTTAAACCCACTCGAAAGGATTGGTCTCTACACCTAAATGATGCACTCTGGGCCTATAGAACATCATTCAAAACACCATTGGGAATGTCACCATATAGACTCATTTATGGGAAAACATGCCACTTACCTGTTGAGATAGAACACAGAGCTTACTGGGCTATCAAGGCAGTAAATTTGGACTGGGATAAGGCAGGACAAAAGAGGCTACTAGACTTGAATGAAATTGAAGAAATTCGAGCAATGGCCTACGACAATGCCAAGATCTACAAAGATAAAACCAAAAGGTGGCACGACAGGAAGCTGCTGCCACGACAGTTCTGCCCAGGGCAGCAGGTCTTGTTATTTAATTCTAGGTTAAAACTTTTCCCAGGAAAGCTTAAATATAGATGGTCCGGTCCTTTCCAAGTTGTCCAGATTTTCCCCCATGGTGCCATTACAATCAAATCCCTCATGGACGGGCACCAATTCAAAGTCAACGGACAGAGACTAAAAGATTATCAGGGGACTGAAGCCCCAAGGATGCAGGAAGTAGTTACTTTAGGAGATGCCCCTCAAGGCATCCCTAATTTAACTTAGTTTTTATTTTTATTTTATTTTATTTTATCTATTTATTAGGAATTAAGATTTAATTATTTTAAGAATTCATATTTATTTATCTATTTTTAGGAAATAAAGGAAGCAAGGAGAAGAGAAGGAGTGAACCAGCCCACCATATCAACAGCAGCCCAAAAAGCCCAACGGATGAGTCTGTCGTCACAACATGTCATCGGCTGTCGCGACAGACGCAGAGAAGACAGCCTGTCACGGAGCTGTCGCGACAGACACGCAAACACGTAACAGACGCGCAACAGACACGGAAACGCATGACAGACGCGTCAGAAACTACGTAACAGCTGGCCCTGTTATTCGCGCATGCCGTTACAGCTCCAACGGGCAGAAAATCACCCATCTATATAAACCCCCATTCACTATTCATTTTTCATCTCACTTCTATTCTCTCAACTTGTTTCCTCGAGATCTCAAATTTTCTTTACATTTTCTACAGTCCTTGCAAAAATGACTAGCAAACAAACCCACCGTAGTGCTGCCTCCAATTCTGCCGCAGCAGTCTCCACCCCAAGCCACAGTGCCATTCCAGACCGCTTCGCCTCCACCGACTCCGCTGCAAGATATTACAGCTCCTTCTAGAAGAGGGAGATGTTAGAAGAACGGGGGTTCCTCTACACTGTACCCACGAGAGACCTAGGGCTTGAAAGCTTCATAGCAAGAAAAATCCATGCCCTTAAATGGCAGTAGTTTGTTGCCCAACCAGAAGAGATGAACATCACGCTCACCAGGGAGTTCTATGCTGCCATCGACAGCAAAGACACTACGACTGTGACAGTTCGAGGTAAACAACTCTCCTTCGAGCCTTCTTACATCAACACCCTCTACGGCTTATATGTGAGTAAGAAGGAGGACTCCCACAAAAGATTCATCAATAGTCTGTCGCCGGCAGACTACGACGCGGTCATGGCAGAGCTCACTGAAGAGGGAACATAATGGAACACCGACCCAAAACATCGATGGACGGTGAAGAGAACTCAGTTGACTCCACATGCCAAATTGTGGAATCATTTTGTGAAGAAGCGCATCATCCCATCCTCCCACAACAGTACCATCGATAGACCAAGGTTAGCCCTTGTACATACAATTTTAAATGAAAGAACAATAAATGTCGGTCGCTACATATGGGAGGGAATACTTGAATGTGCTATCCGCCTGTCGGATCCCCTTGTCTTCCCATACCACATTACCACCATCTGCCGGGGCACAACGTACCAGAAATTGCTAAAGACGTCAAAGTCCGAGGGAAAGGGTGGATGGAGCGTAACATTTTCAGCCTCATGGAGCTAAAGGGTGCCACCCCGCTGTCATACTTCAATCCCTCCGCCACGGTAGAGCAGACGGCAGGCCCCAGTCACCCAGAACCTGCCACAGCAGAACAACATCAAACGGCAGCATCACCTCAATCAGACACCTCTACCCAGATTCTTTCGACGCTGAAAAGAATGGAGGAAAGGCAGCTCGTATTAATGTGCTACATGAGGGATTTCACGGCAACAACGGTAAATTTTATTCATAATGATTTACATTTTACACACGTGCCGTTCCCCTCCTTCCTAGAACAGTTCTTTGCTACCCCAACACCTACTCCTACCCCTACTGCGAGTCCTAGAACTCCATCTGCTGCCTCTACACCTACACCGGCCATGACAGCTGAAGGTGGCAGGCAATCTGCCACTACCAGAGGCGAGAAAAGAAAGAAGCCCCTACCAGAACTCAACGAAGAATATTTTGAAGGGTTCTCCTCCTCTTCCATCTGGCAAGATTCTGGCAGAGAGCCCTTAGTTGCCAAAAACCTCTCTAAGGACTTCACGCCAATGAAAAGGAAGAAGCTCAACGAGACTGGCGAAAGACCCTCCGGCCAGGGCAGATCATCCAGCAGTAGTAGTTCCGATGATGAGGTAGAGGTGCTGGACAAGCCCCCACACATCTCACCAACCCGTGTCCAGCCACCGAGGGAAGAAAAGAAAAAGACAACATCTGCCTCTCCCAGCACACTACCGGCCCCTGCCATAAAAGTCACTGCCCGCCGGCAGCTCCAGATCAGCAGCAGCAGCGACGATAGCTCCTCAACTTAATTTTCTATCTTAAATTTTGCTGTCCTGCTGTTTTATTTATTTTGTGATGTATTTTGTTTTACTGTTTTTTATTTTCCACGTTGTCATGCATTGAGGGCAATGCAACCCTCGAGTTTGGGGGTGGCATCCCTCCATTAATGAAGTGTTAGTTGTGTCTTAAATTTGTGTCTAAGTATTAGTTATTATTTAGTTTATTTTTGTGTTAAAAAAATTGGCTTAAGTATTTGAACTAAACTTACCTGCCGCGACATACTCTGTCGAGGCAGTGCCTTTAGGAAATTTTAGGATCTGTTTAGAGCCTTGTTATGATTCTGATATGTACAACACTCTTTGTGACTCTTATGCTATCTAGATTTCTGTAGTGCACTGGAATAGGAATATTTACCCACTTGAATTTGCCCCTAGAGGTGCCTATCACTTGCTCTAGGAAAACAATAAAAGAAAGAAAAAATTTCAGACTCATTTTGCTTGCAAAATTGCCTTGCACTGATTGTAGAAGATTCTTTTTAAGCTTAAGTTAGAAAAAACTAAAGAAGCCTAAGAATTGCCTCCAGAAAAAATGAATTGACATTAACTCAAGTTTGTAAGCATGACTATTCTGGTACACTAAAGGAGTCTAGACACATAGTTGTTCACAAAACCTGCACACACCGCACAAGAATTATAGCATGGTTCCGAATAAATCCAGAGATGCTCGACAAGGTATTGCTCTTGATAGAGAATAAGTGGTAGGTAATGAAAGGTTCACTGAATTAAGCCAAACCAAAAAGTTTTCAATTT
The DNA here is from genome assembly GCA_958450335.1 of Hibiscus tridactylites. Lineage (NCBI taxonomy): Eukaryota > Viridiplantae > Streptophyta > Magnoliopsida > Malvales > Malvaceae > Hibiscus > Hibiscus tridactylites. The sequence continues at coordinate 65,930,932 of OY288283.1, read as the reverse complement.
TAGTTAGGTCATATTTGCTTGAGGGTAAGTAAGAACTTGAGTTTGGGGGTGTGTTGAGTGTGCAAAAGTTCTATATTTTACCCCTTATTTAACCCATATTTCTGCTACATTCAAGCATAATTCATTGCATTCAGGTAAAGTTTCAGATACGCATCACAATTTGATAACATGGCACAAATGCTACTGATTTTGGATGCTTTTGCAGGTATCCGCTGCGGCAGACTTAGGACAGCGAATGAGTAGAGCTGGAACACAGGACTGGAATCGAGAAGCAAGATGCTGCTGCGGCCACTACCGCGCAGCCATGACGGCAGCATTGGTGAAAGGGAAAAGTGAAGTGGAGCTCGACAGATAGAGGAATTCAAGCCGGTCTGTCGTGGACCACTCTTATATTTTTCTGAGCCTTGATGCAGAATGAAGGCCAAGCCCAAAGGTCAAGGAAGAAACCCAAAGCAAGAAAAGAGGACGAATTAAAGGCATCTACTTAGAAGATTTAATCTTTAATAGAGTTGTACTTTAGTTTGAACTTGTATTCTTACCATATTAGAAAACTTGAACCCAAGGCCTATATAAAGGCATGTAATTCGACCTAGGGAAGAATATCTCATCTCTAGCCGTCTTCCCCAAAACCCTTGTCGTTTTCCTCCTTCTCATCATGTTCTAAACTTCCCCTAGGGCTAAGGGTTGATTCTGTAAAGTAGTTGCAAGGATTGTACTGTTTTAGGAATTTTTTGTTCAAAGCAATAAAACTTCAAGTTTATTTATTCTGGTTTTCACATCTCGCAAGAGTATCAGGAGAGCATTGTGAGGTTATCTATTTGTTTGATATCGGGAGAGTCAAGCATACGAACAGAATAAATACAAGTTTTCCAATTTATGGTTAAACCATCTCGGCTTAGGGATAAGTACGAGGTTAAGTGGCTAAGAAAGAATTCAACAACATTGGTGTTCACCCTTCGATTAACGCCGGAAGGTATCATCCAAGAAGTGTTCAGCAACAGCACTTGGACCTAGGGATAGGACAAGTCATCGCAGGGATTCTTGCCAAACTTGAAGTACAGAGTTGTGCGATCGCTGCCGCGACAATAACAGACTTCTGCCGCGACAGGGACGACGACAGAACAGAAGTTTCTATTCAGTACAACACCTGCACTACCGAGAAAACCAATATTGGCCTATCTCTTAACCCTGAATCTTTTATCTCTTATATTCATTATTCTCCAATGTTACCTTCCAACAATTTAAACTCTTTTCTTTCTCTCTTGTGCAGCAAATACAGGATAAATCTATTTCTAGTCTCTTTGGAGACTATATCCGATACACTTGCACTATATTGTGATAGGACTTTTGACAGGCAACAATGCACAAAAGAGGATGTGCAAAGCCTTGCAATTTAGCTCCATCTTCTTGCGATCATTCGCACTCCATTCCGCCTTATTTCGATGTAGCACATAGGGACCCTCTTCAACAATATCCCAAAGCTTGTAATCTTTGGATTTGATGAAGAACTTCATTCTAAACTTCCAATGGGCGTAGTTAGTCCCATCAAAGAAATGTGTCTTGTCGATAGATTGCGCCATTTGATCGGTTGATTGAATTGTTGAATCGAGCTTCCTGGATCACCTCAATAGGATGTTAATCCCCTTCAATTGAGCCTCACTCTAATAGAAATTGTTGGGCTCGATGATCATTGTAGAGTGTCTAGGTGTTCTCCATTTATGAGAGCAAGTGCACACTCTTGTCAAGTTATAGTATAAAAGATATCGTCTCCCACAGGGATTAGAATAGCTCCTATGAATGGTTTCCTGTACAAAGATTTAGCAAATACACCATTAAATCTCATGATATGGAAATATAAAAAAAAACACAAATAAAGATAAAGATAATGATGAGAGAAGTGATAGGGAGAGATTGGGCGATAAGCTGGGTAAGACAAGTGCAGTTTAGTAGCTTGTGGACTGCATTGTAAAGCTTGAGTATGTTTTGCGCTGCCAAGAGATGCTGCCTCAGCGGGTATGGTGGGCGACAAACTACGACCCTGTCACGCGGCCGCAGCAGGTCACTGCCACTACAAGGGTGTGTATTGTATCGGCAGGTGAAACGGAAAGAAGTCCTGGCGGCAAGTCTGGCACACATTCCAAGTTCGGCAGGATAGTCGATAGTGATCCCTCCTATTTCTAGGTTAGGATGCTTGAGATTGCTTAACTTGTGAACAAGTGTGGAACAAAATTAGACAACTCGGTTGGTAATCCTTATTAGCTGCTAAAACTTGAGGACTAGTGTGGAACCAAGTTAGTCACACATTTGTGAGTTGTGACCGTGCTTAACAGTTTCGTGAGCCTTGCACTTTCATACCCGACAAATGGATTTTCTCTTCAACTGATTGGTGTAGACTAATTGAACGAACAAGGAGCATGGATTAAGCAAACTCAGAATTTTATTGAAAACAACTCAAAGCTATACAACCGTTTCCCTCAAACTACTTTTACATACACGCGCCTAACCCTAGGAGAGTTGGGCTGCGACCCCCAACACTCCAACATATCTAGGTAACCCCCCATCTACACTCTCATCGGCAGATGTCGTTGATTTCGCCAAAAACTTGTAGAGCGTCTAGGTGTTCTCCATTTATGAGCACAAGTGCACACTCTTGTCAAGTTATAGTATAAAAGATATCGTCTCCTACAGGGATTGGAAAAGCTCATATGAATGGTTTCCTGCACAAAGATTAGTAAATGCGCCATTAAATCTCATGATGTGGAAATATAAAAAACACAAATAAAGATAAAGATAATGATGAGAGAAATGATAGGGAGAGATTGGGCGATAAGCTGGGTAAGACAAGTGCAACTTAGTAGCTTGTGGACTGCATTGTAAAGCTTGTGTATGTTTTGCGCTACCAAGAGATGCTACCTCGGTGGGTATGGTGGGCGGTAAACTACGACCATGTCACTCGGCCGAAGCAGGTCACTGCCACTGCAGGGGTGTGTACTGTCTAGGCAGGTGAAACAGAAAGAAGTCATGGCGGCATTTCTGGCAGACATTCCGAATTCGGCAGGATAGTCGACAATGATCCCTCCAATTTCTAGGTTAGGATGCTCGAGATTGCTTAACTTGTGGACTAGTGTGGAACAAAATTAGACAACTCGGTTGGTAATCCCTTTTAGCCGCTGAAACTTGAGGACTAGTGTGGAACCAAGTTAGTCACACCTTTGTGAGTTGTGACCCTGCTTAACCCTTTCGCGAGCCTTGCACTTTCGTACCCGACAAATGGATTTTCTCTTCAACTGACCGGTGTAGACTAATTGAATGAACAAGAAGCATGGATTAAGCAAACTCAGAATTTTATTGAAAACAACTCAAAGCTATACAACCGTTTCCCTCAAACTAATTTTACATACACGCGCCTAACCCTATGAGAGTTGGGCCGCGACCCCCAACACTCCAACTTATCTAGCTAACCCCTCATCTACACTCTCATCGGCATATGTCGTTGATTCCCTCACGACATGCCCCTACCCTTACATACATTGGGTATATATAGGGCTCATGACCTAAATTTGAGTCCTCCTTGATGTAGGAGTTCTAAAAGTAAGTTACATTAAATACAGACTTCTTTATTTTTTAAATACAGACTCTTTGGATGTTGCCTTCTTCCGCAAGTAAGGATAAATACTCCTACTTATCGATCTTCAATCAACTCTACCGGCCGCTACAGGCTTCAGGAAATTGCAAGATTGGGCTCATTGGGCTTAGGAAATTGCCCTCTATAAATCACAACCCATCTTGGCTAAGTCGATGTAACTCCTGCCCGGGCGGCTCTTGGCGGCAATGCCGCTTCGGCAGCGTCCTTGGCAGCATCTGAAGCTGCTTCAGTACAGCTCCTTTGGTTCCAGCTTTCATGTCCGGTCCTGTCCTTTCCTCTCATCTCCCATTAGTAGCACCTGAAAATATAAACTAAACTAAAATAGTAACTTTTCTCAACCAAACATAAAATATTCAATAAAATCATGGTATAAGAGAAGATATTGTTATAATGCATGCAATGCACCTAAATATGCCTAAATGAGTTTAAGAACAACAATAATAAGGGCGAGAATGTGTACAAAATATAGAACTCATGGACACTCTACACACCCTCAAACTCGAACTATTGCTTGTCCTCAAGCAATGCAACCTAACTAGTAAACATGCCCTTAGCACAAAATTAATAGAAACATTAGCCCTTAACTTAATTTCTTACCTCAAGGCCGTGACACCTATTTAATGTTAGTGATAGGGAATGTCATGAAATAACTTAAATTTAATTTTCTTAATGCCAGTGCAGTGTGTGCAGGTCTGTATTCATGCTAAACAATCTGAAGTTACCAAGCTAACAAAGTATGTCTATAATAATTAAGTTACTGGAAAGGATACGAGTTGCTGCCTCGTCAGCACAGTTGGGCACTTTTATTCTCTTTTTCTAATCATGGTTTAAGGGCTTCAGCTCATCACAACTATTCTTTGGGGTTGAAGCTAAGATAGGTGTACTCTACAAAACTCTGAACCCTTTGAATAAAGTCATCCCGTGAAGACTTTCATTCACTCTTGCTAATTTGTCCGTCACTTGGCTTAGATTCATGGACTTTTGATAGCAGTGGAGTGTCCTTACTCATGATCCTTCCTATAGCATGTTTCGGGCACCTCTAGGGTTTTTATTCTTTTTGCCTAGAACCTGTTTCGGGCACCTCTAGGATTTTCATTATTTTTGTTGTGTTGCCCTGTGCTGCCGTGGCGACAAACCTGTATTCAATCAAGAAAATTTTATTAAGTAAGGCAGGCAATGTTAAACTCAGAACTCAAGAAAAAAATTCAGCTTTTAACAGACAAGTGTAAAGATAATTGGTAAAAAGAAAAAAATTCTAAGTATATTTCATGATTTTTCCCAAAGTTAGATAATTTTTTTAGAATGGTGCGAATATATGTAATCGGCTAATCTATCATAGGCACAAGTTTTGAACTAAAGATTTCTATTTCATTAAATGCTAGGGCAGAATTTACATATGCATCTAAATGCTATGAATCTAAAACAAAGAGGACTAATTCCCCCCAAACTCAAGGTTGGCATTATCCTCAATGCCTCTACAAAACAAAAAAAATTAAAAACAAAATGTAAAATATAAAAGAAAGAAAAATTAAAAACATGAAAATAAAACATAAAAAGAAAATAAAACAAAAACAAAAATTAAAAAGAAAAAAATGGTGCTATAAACTGGGGGAGTTCCCCTATGTTGCTGCCGCGTTAGAGGAGGAATCTGAGAAGGTAGACAGAACAAGGCGGCACTTAGCGGATGGTATTTCTACTAAGCTCTTCTTCGAGCTACACGACGGCTGGATGCGACTGGGTGGCTTTCTTGGTTTGTCGTTCAGTTTCTCCACCCTGGGGATCTGCTGCTTGCCGTTTTCTCTTTTTGGTTGCCTCTACCGGCTCGTCGTCAAGAGAGTCGGAAATCTCCATGTCTAAGTAGCTGGTGTCCTTGGCAGTGGTCGTTTTGGCTACTGGGGAGGCAACAGTTGTCTCCTCTTCATTCTCTGATTCTGAGGAGGAGGTAAGGTCATATGGCTAGATAGGGGTCGGAGAGGTTCTTCTCTTGGGGCGACGATGCGGCCCCTCGTTGTCGTCATCGGCAGATGCAGCAGCGGGTCTTGGAGTGATGTGGACTGGTTTGGACGCTGCTAGCTCCGTTGGAAAAGAAGGCAATTGTGGTCCGGCGTCCTGATATTTGTCCAGCAGGTAGGCCACAAAGGCCTCATGCACGTCTGCTACGTATTTGGTGAATATCACCTGCTTGTGCTCGATCCTCTGGCAGCTTTCCACCAGGTTGCCTTGTAGGGGGATTGCGGCAGACATGAGGGCAACATCAGTACTGCCTGCTGCGGCTAGGGTGGCAACATCTTGGGACGGTGGCTGGGCGGTGGAAGGTGTGTTAGGCTCCGCACTATGCATCATTTGTTGGCATACCCTTCTTGTCCATCCTTCTTTGGCAGGAAGAATTTTATCTTTTGGGTGCAGCGGCACGCCAAAATTGGCACACAGGCCAGTGATGAGCGCATGGAAGAAGAGTGGACCTTTGACGGTGGACTTTTTTGCGTGGGCGTAGATCTCCTTTATTATTCGTTGCCAACGTTTATCTGTCGCCCCTTCATTATGTTGCATATAAGGGCGAGTCGCGACCTGTTTATTGTCGATCCGTGCGAGGTTGGCATCAGGCGACATTGGACAAAGTAACTCCAAAGGGCTGCCTCTGGCAACAAGTCTTTGGGGTTGACTGACCCATTATTTTTGCCTATCAGCCATTTGGTGTTTGGCTTACAGATTTTCTTCTTGATCTTGTTGTAGTTAGCCCCTGTCAGATATGGTTCCCATTCTCCGTGTAGGTCGCCACAGACCTCTATGCTGTAAAAGTTGTTAATCATGTCAGCGGTCAACTTAACACCTTCTCCCCGGACGTAGACGAAAGGACTCTCTGGGTTTGGCCGATGGGCATAAAACTCTCGCACATGGTTGTTGTTGATCCCTTCTGGCTGCCGTGTGAATTGGTCCCAGCCCATATTATAGATCCTCTCGAACAGGGAAGGTTCCAACCCAAAATCACCATCAGGCTGGGTGTATTGGAAGCCCATCTCCTCCCATAGTTGCCTTTCTCTGTAAAACTGGTTGTAGGTCTCCTCGACAGCAGGTTTCAAGAACCTTTTGAATGAAGTTTTGGAGGTGGCGGCGAGTTTCTGTGATGAGGCCATAGTTTGTGGAACATTTGTTTTCCTAAAGAAAGAAAAGAATGTGTAATAAAAATAAAGAAAAGAAATCATGGAAGCAAAGACTGTAGAAAGAATTTAGAGAAAAGAGAGAGCAAAGTGAAGAACGGGGTGGTAGAATAGTTGGCCTTATATAGTCGTTTCTCTCCACTGCCTTGGCGGGCACGTTATCAACGGGCGACAATTATTGTGGCGCGAATAACGGGGTTCTAGCCATTACACAGATATCCGTTCCGCTCGTCGCGACAAACTAGCCGTTGCGGCTAGCTGTTATGAAGCCACTAGCCGTTATGCTCGTCTTGCTTGGGTTGCCTTGGTCGCTAGTTGGGCCTCTTCTTTATTCTTTCATCTTTCTTGGTCTTTCCTTCATACCCAACCTGAAACAAAATAAATACAAAAATTAAAAAAATTAAATCTAACCCTAATACATAAAAATAAATTAAAAAATTAAAATTGAAATAAATATAATAATTAGGTTATGTTGGGCTGCGCTTTTCTCAAGCATAACCACTTCCTGAGGGTCTTTGTGTTTGGCTAGTCGGCTGGGCATGTCCTTCCCCTCCTCAGGTGGAAGTTGCTGCCAACCTTGCTACCCTTGCGGGACATACACCAAGAAAACAAAGTAGCTTTTTTTAAATAAAAAGAGATTTAATGTACAAAAACTAAATAGAAGTGAAGAAATTCAAACGTAGTTGTTGTTGCCAATCACCGACAACGGCGCCAAAAACTTGTAGAGCGTCTAGGTGTTCTCCATTTATTAGCGCAAGTGCACACTCTTGTCAAGTTATAGTATAAAAGATATCGTCTCCCACAGGGATTGGAATAGCTCCTATGAATGGTTTCCTGCAAAAAGATTTAGTAAATGCGCCATTAAATCTCATGATGTGGAAATATAAAAAATACAAATAAAGATAAATATAATGATGAGAGAAATGATAGGGAGAGATTAGGCGATAAGCTGGGTAAGACAAGTGCAGCTTAGTAGCTTGTGGACTGCATTGTAAAGGTTGAGTATGTTTTGCGCTGCCAAGAGATGCTGCCTCGGCGGGTATGGTGGGCGGCAAACTACGACCCTGTCACGCGGTCGCAGCAGGTCACTTCCACTGCAGGGGTGTGTACTGTCTCGACAGGTGAAATTAAATATCTTCTCACCATATTTATAAGCTAATCCTATTTATTTTTTTCTTTTTATTATAACATATTTATATGTGTATTTAAATTTGTTAATTAATTAAATTATATTAAAATAATTATATAAATAATAAATTAATATAAAAATCATTCAAATATATTTAGAAATTTTATATTAAAAATAATTTTATAGATCTAATTAATATTAATTAGATACAAAATATTAATAACTAATAAACTATTCAAACAAGTATTGAATATAATCATGTCCTTATATATTCATTTTGCTTATTCAAATAATCTAACAACTATCAGCTATCCGTTAATTTTACCAAACACTTTTATACAATCAGCTAATACAATCCACTAGTCAAATCAAATAATGCAATCAGCTATCAGCTAATGTAATCCGCTATCCGCTATAAGCTATCCGCTATTTGCCAAACAGGGTCGATACCTAAACATATATTTTCAATCATTTTCTCAAAATTCCTTCTTTTGGTCAAAATACATATAAGGTATCCTCTTATAATAATTTAGTTCTCTATTATATAGATTAGTCTAAATTAATGTTTTATTATTAAATAGAAAGTTATATTTTGATACACAAGCTGTGTAAAAATATTTACAAAATCATTTATATTTGAGCTATAAAATTTAAAATCTAAAATCTAAATTCCTAGTCCTAACACCCTAACACCTAAACCCTAAACTCTAAATTATAACTACAAACCTTAAATTCTACATTCTAAAGCCACAACCTAAATCTCTAAACCCTAAAACTTAAACACTTGTGTAAACTTTTTCTTGACAAAGAATTATGTAAACTTTATTTTACACAAACTTGTGTATTCAAGTATTTTCCTTAAATAGATTCATTTAGTCTCTATACTAATAAAAAAAAATAGGGTAAACTATACTAATGACCACTGAACTATGGGGTTGGTGTCGATTTGACCAATATATTTTTAATTGTGTTAAATATACCACATCACTATTTAATTGGTTCCAATGTAGTCACTTGCCGTTAAAAAAACAGAAAAGTTGACGGGACTGTTAAAATAATTGGTATAATTACAAATTTGGTCCCCTTTACCTATACAATCTATCAATTTGATCCTAATTTTAATCTAATAAAAATTTATTTATTTTAATTAGGTGGTGACACGTGTCACCACCTTATTGGGGGATTTTAATTATTTTTATTTAACTAAATTAATTAATTTTCCCCAGTAGGAAAAATGAAAACCAAGAAACCACCCTTGGTAGGAATCGAACTTGGGACCTTGGGAGAGTAGCGCGCGAGTTTGCTATTGAGCCAAGCATATACTTGTGATATGCAATACTAATAATAATATATGTGTTATACGATTGGAGAAAGAAAAAACAAACAATATACTCACACTTGGTAGGATTCAAACCTAGGAATCCTTAAGGGTTGTGTCATGGGTTTACCACTACGCCAAATAAGTATTTTTGATAAAAAAATACTAACTATAATATATATATTATTCTATTTTAATTTAGTTTAGAATATATATATAATAATGATATTCGTACCGTGTTTGACACATACTTATATCTAATATTCGTACCAAAGTTTGAGAAATATAGGTGATATTTAGTAATGTAATTCTTGGGGGTGTCTCCAATTTACTCTCAAGCCCCATCAATACATGTACACTCGAGTAATGAAAAACCAAATGGTGATGAAAGGGTAGGTCATGAGGAGCCTGAAGAGGGAACGAAATCGACAACGACCGACAGTTCACAAAGCAATCCTGAAAAAATAGTAGAACAAATTGTAGGTGTTCGAAATCGAAAGCCTTTTCGGGCATAAAAGGTATTAAACATGCTTGTGTCTGAGTAACATAATATACGATTTTTCAGGCACGAAAAGGGTTCGTCGGCTGACAGATGCCGGGAGATTCAACATATTGATACAGGAACATACAGTGAAGAAGCACAATAAGCTTCCTACATTCATGGTGCAATGTTCAATATCAAATCTGAGGCCCAAAAATTTGTATGGTTACAGAAGGCAGGCTTAAGCAAAAGAGAATGAAAAACTAGATAAAACTCGAGGCCAAACTCCATGAAGTACTGGAGGTAACAACAATTACTATCAACCTACTCTTTTTTATTACCTTTTAATAGTTAGGCATTCGATGTCAATATCTACCAAGAAATAAAAAATTGAATCCATCTTTTTACATTAATGGTGAGTTAAGCCTTACAAATTAGTAAAATAATAGAGGGTATCATCTTTATTAGCTTTCAGAGCCATTAATATTGCCTATAATGCACCTCCTATCTTCTGTTTGGCAAGCAAGAAAATGAGAAGCTGGTAATCTATGAATTAAGTATTCTTTAGGTGTTTTTGGTTTTAACAGTGAATTGGTTCACAGATTAGTATTGCATATCACAAGTATATGCTTGGCTCATTGGCAAACTCGCGCGCTACTCCCCAAGGTATCATGTTTAATTCCTACCAAGGGCGGTTTCTTGGTTTTCATTTTTCCTACTCCAATCAGGGTGACACGTGTCACCACTTGATTGGAGGGGGAGAATTAATTAATTTAGTTAAATAAAAATAATTAAAATCTCCCAATAAGGCGGTGACACGTGTCACCACCTAATTAAAATAAATAAATTTTTATTAGATTAAAATTAGGATCAAATTGATAGATTGTATAGATAAAAGGGACCAAATTTGTAATTATACTAATTATTTTAACAACTCCGTCAACTTTTCCGTTTTTTTTAACGGCAGGTGGCTACATTGGAACCAATTAAATAGTTATGTGGTATATTTAACACAATTAAAAATATAGTAGTCAAATCGACATCAACCTCATAGTTTAGTGGTCATTAGTATAGTTTACCCAAAAAAATAAGACTATATTTTACAAAGTTAACCTTTACTATTTAGAAAATATTAATTATTGTTTAACACAGTGAATATTTTTGTAAGAGCCCATATAGCCTTGGCATCGTCTGAAATTTTGTATTACAACCCTTAATTTTATTGTAAATTTGTATTAAATTTCTCAAAATTGTTAAAAAAATCCCTTAAATTCTTCAAAATTTTAAATTATGATTAGACCCTCATATTTATTTAAAAATATTATTATGTCCGTCAAAATTTACAAAAATTTTGTTTAGACCTCCGAAATTTTGAAAAACTTTAATTATACCTCTCCAAATTATCCGGTCAAATCCTCCACTGATTGAATAAAAATTTTATACCTTTTTTTGGTGCCCTTGTTTATGTTTCACACTAAAAAAATTAAATTTTGAGTTTATGATTATGATTTAGTGAATTAAGGATAAGGTGTATATTTTTCGGTTTAAAATTTAGGGAAGTAAAGAAAGACAAGTATTTTTGTTCCCACTTATTTGTATAGTGTTTTATGGAAAGAATGGTTTTTGTAAACGGTAAATGTTAAATGTGAAAATTAAAAAAGGAATAAAAAATACTATTGAAGAAACAGCATAATTTTCTGAAATTTATTTGATCCACTCGTGCAAGATAATTTTCCTGTAATATAGTAATAATTTCTTTCACTCAATGCAGTACTTGGGGTCTAAAAGCAAATTATTGAGTTCTTGGTAAAACACAGAAATATGGGTTCCTTAGAAGAAGAACCATGTCTACTGGAGGATGCAAGTACAGAAGTTTCCAGCAAGGAAACTCGCCATAGAAAGAGCACTGCAGTCAACATGTCCTCGCCATTGCGGAAAAAATCGGACCTGACCCTTGTTTCCAGGGTCCGATGTCCAATGCTTCGGCATTTCCTCGCCAACCTTCAAGCGGTCGTTTTAGGGACAAAAGTCTCAGTTGTTTTCCCTGTTATTCCACTCGCCTTTGTTGCTCAGTTCTATGGCTTTGGAAGAGTGAGTTCGTTTTCCCATCGGTTTCTGTTATTGTTTTTCAATGGAAGAAGTGCTAACATTTCTGATCATTTCCCTGTAAAACAGTCCTGGGTTTTTGCTTTAAGTTTACTTGGAGTTTCTGCATTGGCTGAACGAATCAGCTTTCTCGCCGTTGTTGTTTCGAATGAGTGGGGGACCGGCTGTTGTCACGGCCGAATCGACACTGCAGTTGTCGAGAGTAGGCAGCATTGTAATGTTGATAGCGTACCTTTCGTACTTGGTCTTCCAACTATTCACTCACCGGCAATTCTTTGAAGCTGAAGAGGTAGTAGTTCAATCGATGTTCATCTAGTGTCTACTATGAAGTGGATAGTAGAAAGCTATAAATCTGAAGCTGATATTGTAGATAAGTCCATTGTACAGGAACAAGAAGTTGAGGAAGATGGAGAATCAGAAGAAGCGGCAGTTATTGGATTTTGGAGTGCAATTATATGGCTAGTCGGACTCACTGCTCTCGTCTCTCTGCTATCCGAATATCTTGTCGAAACAATCGAGGTAATCATTGCGCCACTTACAACTTACAAGCCCAAGCCTATAGTTTATTGTACCATATGTTTGTGTACTTTCTCCTACTCTTCATTTTTCTTGAATTACAGGACGCCTCCAATTCATGGGGGATTTCCCTTCGCTTTAACAGCATGATTTTGCTACCCATTGTCGGAAATGCACCAGAACACGCAGGAGCGATCGTTTTTGCTTTTAAAGACAAACTGGTAATCAGCCTGAGTTTCTTTCTCCTTTACTTTTAGGCTTTCAGCAGATCAAACAAAATGTTGACAGATACATTGGAACTATTAAACAAATGCAGGATATTTCTCTAGGTGTTGCATTAGGCTCTGCAACTCAAATTTCCATGTTTGTGGTACGAACTCAACTCGTATTTCTTAATTCGATTTTTTGGTCTTTTTCTATCTTTTAGAACTTGTTAAGTTTTTAAGAAAATAAAACTTTCAGGTTCCACTCTGTGTGATTGTTGCATGGACTATGGGGATTAATATGGATCTTAATTTCAATCTCCTTGAAACCGGCTCCCTCGCCCTATCGATTGTTGCAGTTGCCTTCACTTTGCAGGTAACAACTCTTCATTTCAATAATACATACATACATACATACATTGGGTTTTCATTGTTGACCACGTTTGAGCTAAATTTTGCAGGATGGTAATTCTAACTACCTGAAAGGACTGGTTCTGATACTGCTCTACAGTGTTATTGGAGCTTGCTTTTTTGTATCCAAATCACCTCTAAGTAAGAATTAATATATATATATATATATATATATATCATCACTTAAACAGTTTTTTTTCTAGCTATTTTTTATTGAAGCTAAAATATTTCCAGTTGAAGTTTAAATGACTCCAAATCTATTCAAAATCGAAAGCCAATCAAAATTAAGAAATCAATGCATGGTACTCAAGGAGTGATCCGAATAAAAAAGATAATAATTTTTATTTTAAGAGATCTGAATTTAAGTAGTTATATCTGTAAAGTATATATGCATTGTCAAATGAACAAAAATAAGTAAGAACCGATACTATTTAATGAACCATTAAAAAGAATCAATCATGGATGAAATTGCTATCAACATTCATTACTAGCATCAAAAAACTTTACCATAGATTTTGCTCTCAACAATGCTAAATTATTGTACAAAATCAATTATTTTTTATCTTGAAACGATTGACTAATTTCAACGACCGGTGGTGGTAGGTTTCACAACAACACGTTCTGTTTTGACCCTATCACAGTCACTGTCATGCCCCAACATAAATGCCAACAATTTCACGTGGTAGGACTTTGATCTAGGAATCGTACACTATTGAGAAAATGAAAGAGGGATTTTGACTTTCGATAGAAACCAAAGAGTTTGGTCAAAACGCAGAGTTTTAGTAAAGAAGCTTTTATTATTTCAACTTATCCTTCATAATACACTTACATCTATTATATACTAATAAAGAAAGTAGTTCTTTATTAATCAATCTTAGCTGGAAAATAACTGCTCCTAACAAACAATAACCATCATCTAACTAATCCTAATAGCCCCTCTCAAGTTGGAGCATACAAATTTTGAATGCCCAACTTGATTACAGACTCTCGAAACAAAGTTGGCTGAAGAGCCTTTGTGAAGCAATCAGCAAGCTGATTTTGTGTGGAAATTGATAACAATCGAATAAGGCCTTGTTGTATCTTCTCGCGCACCAAATGACAATCTATCTCGATATGCTTTGTACGCTCATGGTATACTGGGTTCTCTGCAATTTTCACAGCAGACAAATTGTCACAATACAAATTAGTTGGTTGTAAAGGAATCTGTAAATCAGTCAAGAGATAGGTTATCCATTGAACTTCACAAGTGACAGCAGCTAAGGCCCTGTACTCAGCTTCACTAGAAGACCTGGATACAGTCTGTTGTTTCTTGGACTTCCAAGATATTAAAGAAGATCCTAAAAAAACACAGAAACCAGTAGTTGACTTTCTCGAATCAGGGCATGAAGCCCAGTCCGAATCAGAAAAAGCACTAAGTTTAAGATCACTGTTAGCTGGAAAAAATAAACCTTGACCTGGTGTTCCTTTCAAATACCTTAAAACCCTATGAGCAACTGTTAAATGAACATCAGTAGGCTTGGATAAAAACTGTGATAGCTGTTGAACAGCATAAGTAATATCTGGCCTAGTATTTGTAAGGTAAACTAATTTACCAATCAACCTTCTATAGGGAGTAATGTCAGTCAGAAAAATACCATCATCTTTAGACAATTTAGAATTTAAAGGAGTAGATACAGGTTTGGATTCCAAAAAACCAGTTTCTTCCAATAATTCCAAAGTATATTTCCTTTGGCATAAGTTTATACCTTTAGAAGACCTAGCAACTTCAATTCCAAGAAAAAACTTAAGATCTCCCAAGTCTTTAATTTTAAAAGTCTCATGTAAAAAAGTTTTAATTTCATTCATAGATTGAGAGTTAGGGCCAGCAAGCACAATATCATCCACATAAACAGCTAAAGCAAGAAAATTATCATTACTTCCTTTTAAAAATAAAGAGCTGTCAGAAGATGCTTGTTTAAAACCTTGACTAAGCAGAGCAAGGGTAAGTCTCTCATTCCACTGCCTACTTGCTTGTTTTAATCCATAGAGACTTCTTTTAAGTTTACACACTAAACCAGGATGAGGGGTAGAAAAACCAGGTGGTGGTTGCATGTAAACTTCTTCACTAAGAAAGCCATGTAAAAAGGCATTATTAACATCCAATTGTTGCAATTTCCAGTTTTTAGCAGCAGCCACAGCAATTAAGGTTCTAATAGTTGTTATTTTTGCAACTGGGCTAAAAGTGTTAATAAAATCTAACCCTGGCTGTTGATTATACCCTTTTGCAACTAACCTAGCTTTATACCTCTCTAATGAACCATCAGATTTGAGTTTGGTTTTATAAACCCACTTACAACCTATTGCTTGTTTTCCTGGTGGTAAAGGCACTAATTCCCATGTCTTATTGTTTTCTAAAGCAGCTATTTCCTCAGACATAGCAGTTTTCCAACACTCATGTTTAACAGCATTCTTATATGAACTAGGTTCTTTTAACACTTCAGCAGCATTTATATAAGAATGATAAGGAACAGAAATATTAGAATAAGATATCACCTGATTGATTGAATGAGGAGAAGTTTTAGATGGTTTTGACTGAGGCAAATTGACTTGGAAATCTTTGAACTTGCTGGGCAGCTTAGCAGTTCTAGAAGGCCTCTGATGTTGATTAGAAACAGTAGCAGTAGGTATAGAATCAGTATGAATAACATCAGGAAGATCAGAGGAATTACCAGATTGATCATTAGATTGATCATTAGATTGAATATTAATTTGATCATTAGATTGATCAAAATCTTCAGATGCAGTGAACTCATTCTGATTTAAAGAATTAGTAGGAATAAACTCATTTTGTTTTGAAGATGAACCAGTGAGATTAGCATCAGAAGTAAACTTCTTGTTTAAAAAATCATCATGAAAAATATTTTCATTAGAGTTTGGTAAAATAATTTCATAAGAAGAATTACTATTTTTAAAAGGAAAATGAGTTTCAGAAAACACAACATCTCTTGAAACCAAAACTTGTTTTGTTTCTAAATCATATAACCTGTAGCCCTTAATGTTCTGAGGATATCCAAGAAATAAGCATTTTATAGCTTTAGGATGTAGTTTAGTCTTAGGTTTAGGCAAAACAGCAGCATATGCTAAACAGCCAAAGGTTTTAATGTTTTCTAATTTAGGTTCTTTGTGAAAAAGAACTTCAAAAGGTGTCTGATTAGATAAGATAGGTGTTGGTGTTCTATTTATTAAGAAAACAGGGTGTAAAACACAATCAAGCCAAAAATTTAAAGGTAAATTAGCCTGAATTTTTAAAGATCTAGCCACAACAAGAATATGTTGATGCTTCCTCTCAACAGTACTATTCTGTTGAGGAGTGTAAGTACATGAATTTTGGTGAACAATTCCCTTACTATTGTAAAAATCAATCATGTTAAACTCATGAGCATTATCAGTTCTTATGCACTTAATCTTAACAGCAAACTGAGTTTCAACAAATTGATAAAAAGCAGTAATATGAGTTCTAACTTCAGTTTTATTCTTCATAGGAAACACCCAAACAAACCTACTCTTATCCTCAACCACAGTCAAAAAATATGTATGCCCATACAAACTCTTTACAGGGAAAGGACCCCACACATCCATGTGAACTAAATCAAACAACCTATCTGAAACAGAAGTACTAACAGGAAATGGTAACCTTTTGTGTTTAGCTAACCTACATACATCACAATGAGAAGAACAAGAACTAGGAATTGCATTAAACAGCTTTGAAAAATATTTCATCCTAGCAGGAGAGGGGTGCCCTAGTCTAATATGCCATAAATCTGAATGTACTAAAGAACATACAACAGACTTTGAAACCTGATCAGCAACAGTTGAATACAGAACATATAGACCTTGAACATAATCAGCTGTACCAATCATCTTCATATTGTGTACATCCTGCAAATGACAACCAGCAGAAGAAAAAATCAGAGAAATATCTGCATTCTTCACTAGTTTAGAAACAGAAATAAGATTAAACTTGAAAGCAGAAATATGCAACACATCATATAAGGTCAGATCTTTATTAATTTGCACAGTACCAATATGTTCAACCTTTACTAACATATTATTTGGCAATCTAACAAACTTATCAACCACAACATGATATTCAGAAAAAGAATTTAAAGAATGTGTTACATGATCAGTGGCCCCTGAGTCAATAATCCAAGAATCAGAAGAATTTAAAGAAGCAAGAACCATACCTGACTCTTCTTGAGCAACAGAAGCAAATGTGGAAGAAAGCATGTTAACAGCAGATTCTTTCATATCAGCAGATGTATTCTTAGACTGAAGCAAGGCCAACAAGCCCTCATATTGTTGTTTAGTAAAAGAGACAGATCTATTTTCATCCTTATCAGCAGATTCTTTCATACCATGCTCAGAATTGGACATCAAATTCTCAGAACTAGAACCAACTTGATTAACTCTACCATTTTGATTCCTAGAACGAAAACCAGGTGGGAATCCATGCTTACGATAGCACTTATCAATTACATGGCCATACAACCCACAATATGTACATAAAGGCCTTTTATTTCCTAAAGAAGAAACTTTCTTATTAGCAGAATATCTAGATTCTCCCCTAGATTGATCCCCAGGTTTAAAAGCCCTATCAGTCAACAGAATATTGGACTCGGTGGAGTTAACAGCAGCATTAACAGACCTCTCATGTTGAATCACTATGGAAAACACTTCATTAATCGAAGGCAGAGGCTTAACCATTAAAATTTGGGACTTTTGAACAGAAAAATTCTCGTTCAGACCTCTCAAGAACCTAAGCAAGAAATCCTGATTTCTATACTTTAGGGATGAACAATCACAAGAAACTAACGGACGCAGGTTACAAATCTCAGCCCAGACAGTTTTAAGCTGAGTAAAATACGTATTAACGGAGAGTGTACCTTGCTGTAAGGAATAAAATTCCTGGAGCAAATCAGAAAATCCGGAGTAGATCTCCTTGATTGAATCGGTCGAATAGGTCAGACCATAACTCAGAAGCGCTGTCGATCCAGATAACGCTCTGAGCGATTTCTTGATTCAAGGCTCTTTGAATCCAAGAAAGAACCAAGTTATTACACTTGATCCATGCGGAATGCTTCGGATCTTCTGGCCGTGGTTGCTTAATCGAACCATCCACGAACCCTAGCTTATTCTTCGAAATAAGCGACATCTTCATTGAACGCGCCCATGCGTGGTAATTTCCACCGTTCAACAGGGAAGAAGTGAGCACCAACGCCGGATTTTCATTCGGGTGAATGTAGTATGCGTCGGTCGGATCATCGTTCTTGAAGCCGGTACCCTCAGTGGAAGAACTCGTGAAATCAACTGATACCATATTGAGAAAATGAAAGAGGGATTTTGACTTTCGATAGAAACCAAAGAGTTTGGTCAAAACGCAGAGTTTTAGTAAAGAAGCTTTTATTATTTCAACTTATCCTTCATAATACACTTACATCTATTATATACTAATAAAGAAAGTAGTTCTTTATTAATCAATCTTAGCTGGAAAATAACTGCTCCTAACAAACAATAACCAACATCTAACTAATCCTAATATACACACCATTTTGCCTGGGCTAGCTCCCCATTATTATTCATTCATGTATCTGACGTCAGAAATATTTTAGGATTTAAGGCCCTTTAATTTAAGGCTAAAAAATACACGGTGAGTATAAAATTTAAGCCTTTTTAATTTAAGCTAAAAAAATACACAATTAAAATATTTAAATGATACAAAATTTAAAATATTATTACATAATCGAAATGTTATGTTTATACGATAAGTTTCGAAATTTCTCATGAAACCAAAAACTAAATTTCGAAATTTGTTAAAAAATTATCAACCTAAAATATCATACTCTTTATAACATTCCAGTTGTATTGTAATATTTAGATTCCGAATTTTCTAACATTTCAGTTGTACAATTTTTTAACTTTAAATTAACTCGTTGTATCCAAAATTCACCTAAATACGACTGCAATGGAACAATTGATTTATTCCGAACCATTTGATGTAATGGCCACATCTATGGCGAGAGGTCATAATAAATAAGTTGTTGAGCTTGATAAAGGAATATTTTCATGTGAATAGTAAAATTTGATTCAAATAGATTATTATTATTATTTGTGTTATTCGAGCCAACTCGAATCAACGAGTTGAATTTTTGAGTTTAAATCGAATTCGGATTTGTCAACTTCAAAAATCGAATTCTATTGTTTCGTTGTTTAGTCTATGATTTCCTTATTTCTCCCAATCATCCCTGATTTTAAATATAGTTATTATCAAATTTGAACCACTTGATCATAAACCACTATAGAATACACGTGTAGCTTGAATTCCACTTTTTAGAAACTTTTTTTTTGTAATTTAGTCCCTTAACGTGGTATGATTTCTTCATTTCTTTAGTTTCTCATTCGTTTTAAGTCAATTTATGACCAAATTTGAACCGCAAGCTCTTCTACTACTATAGAATATCTACGTAACTTCAATTCACAACTTTAAAAACTATTTTTTGATTTTTCAATTTAGTCTCTCAACTTTTCATTTTATTCAATTTGATCTTTCGACTACATTTCTTTATAAATTCTTCATTACATCAATTCATTGACTCCTTTATACTCACAACAATACTTTGTCCTAAAAAATAATATGAGAAAACTACATCGGTGGTCCCTAAACTATTACTATTTTCCTTTTTGGTCCCCAAACTATTTTTTTTGGCAAAATCGTCTCTTCTGTTACATAGTTCTCCTGTTTTAGTCCCCCGACCTTAAATAGCTAACGATTATACTGACGTGGCATTTTTAAATATTGTTTTAATCATTTCTCTCTCCTTCTATATTATTTTTATTTAATTTTATTCACTCAATCATGTGGTGCCACGTGACATTACCCTATTGGTTGAAAAAAAAAACCCAAATACCCTAAAGCCACATTTGGTGCTACTGAGATTCAAACCCAAAACCTCCTACGCACAAGCCATGCGTGTGAACCACTTGTGCTAGGCTAATTACTTAATTTAAATCTACTAACAATTATATATAAGATATACATATTAACCCAAAAAACCTTAAAAACACAAATTAAGGTCACCAAGATTTGAACCCAAGCAACCAACATGCAAGGCTAACATGCAAACCAACTGTTCTAAGCTAATTATTTAATTTAAATCTTCTAACATTTATATTTAACCTATACAAATTAGAAACAACACATGGTTAATGAATATAAAAGGTGGAGAGTAATTCGAACACAATACCTTTTTGATAAAATTTTAAATATTTAACCACCAAGTTAAACTAATAAATTGTGATATTTTTATCTTAAATATTTTAGGGATTTTTTATTTTTATAAAACAAATAAATATTTAATTAGTTTTTTATTATCGAACAAAGTAAAAAAAATCTAGTTTGATTTTTAAAAATTTTAAAATAATTTAGTTAAATATATTTAGGTTCAAAATAGTACAAGTTATTAGTTAACTTGGTGGTTAAATATTTAAAATTTTATTAATAAGGTATTATGTTAGAATGACTCCATACCTTTTATATTCATTAACCATGTGTTGGTTCTAATTTTTATAGGTTAAATATAAATGTTAGAAGATTTGATTCAAATAATTAGCTTAGAACATCTGGTTTGCACGTTAACCTTGAATGTTAGTTGCTTGGGTTCTCGAATATTGGCAGCCCCAATTTGTGTTTTTAAGGTTTTTTTTAGGTTAATATGTATAACTTATATATAATTGTTAGTAGATTTGAATCAAGTAATCAGCCTAACACAAGTAGTTCATGTACATGGCTTGTTTGTTGGTGGTCTTGGGTTTGAATCCCAGTAGCACCAAATGTGTCTTTAAGATTTTTTTTGGGGGTTTAACCAATAGGGTAATGCCACGTGGCACCACATGATTGAGTGAATAAAGTTAAATAAATATAATATAGGAGGAGAGAAAAATGATTAAAAAATATTTTGTAACAAAAGGGACAATTTTGCAAAAAAAAAAACATAGTTTGGAGACCAAAATAAAAAAAACGGTAATAGTTTGGGGACCACCGTTGTAATTTTTCCAAACATTATACTTATACAAGTGAAAAAGAATATTTTAATAAATATATGTGTACGTCTTATATTATTAGAGAAAGTCGTTTAAATTGAAAGCAATATGTACTATAACATTATAAATAATTACTAATTTGTATTGAAACTCAAACAAATCAACTCGGCTCAAATTTTATAAACTCAACTTGAAGTTTTTAAAAAATAAAATTTAGATCATAAAATAAAACATGTCAACTTGACTAACTCGAAATATTTACGCGGCTCAATCTAATATGCGACGAATGGAACATTTATAACATTCCTTGTTCTCATGTGATGATTGTTCGCCGAAGATTAGCACTTGACAGTCGGCAACAAACTTGGGCACCTAAATTTAATCCAATCCCTCATGAAGCTCATTCGCCAGAGCCTAACATCCCTCAATTATTACCAAGTCTCGTATGGAGATGATTGTTTCAATCCATAATCATCTCTAGAATCAATGGCGGGTCTATGTATACTGAAAGTTTGACAAGTATACATCCTTAAATATGAAATTATTTCGATGAGTTGTTTATTTATTTATTGTATGAACTCTAAAATATGAATTTCTTATCTATTTTATTGCCCCACCCAGAGATTTCTGAATCCACTCTAATTTATATGTGCCCCAACCTCAAAATTATTTTTGGATCTTTCACTGTCTAGATATGTACACAATATGAGTGTTCATAAAAACTCGAACAAATACATCGTACCGAAAACTGGAAAAATCAGACTAGATGGTATGTTGTTAAGTGTTCAAAAGTACTATTTTTATTACCCTTTTACTCATATTATTATTAGACTTAGGCTCATATTAGTTGCATAACTAGTCATTCATGCATAATTCATAATTTTCTTCATCTTCATGCTTGATTTCATAATTTGGTCGATTTTTGTGGAAAAAGGTACTACGAGTGTGTGTTTTTATGTGTGCAAGATTGATTACCCAGACAAGCCGGAAAATTGCCAAAGCAACTGAGGAAAGAAGGAGGAAGCTGCCGACTTTGATAGGATAAACCTATTTAATTCGAGATAAACATGAAGAAGCAAGGATATATCCTGAAAAGAGTTGGAGTTCCATGAATAGGTCAAGAGGAGATTAAATGCCTAGAAATTAAGAGTTTTTGGAGGATAAATAAATAAAAGAAATTTATTTCTTTTATGAGATTTTAATTCCAATTTAACTTCCTCCTCAAGAAAGACTATCTCATATATAAAGAAGATCAAGCCGCTAACTTCAACATGTTCGATTGAGAGAGAAAAACCTAAAGGGGCTTTTCGAATTCTTCTTCTTCTTCTTACCCTTTGTTCGATTAGATTCATGCTAGGGAGATTTTATTTTGTATTCTTTTTGAACCCAACCATGAACTAAACTATTTTGGCAAGGGTTATTGTGTTGAATGGTTGTGAGAATGATTGAATTTGTTTTAGGTATTTGAATTGCAATTTAGTTTCGAGGTTTGTTCATTCTTGATTCTTAATTTTGTTTACGAGTGAATTGAGAGAGGATCTCGTGAATTTATCTATTTATCTAATATCAGAAGAGTTAGATTCAAGAAACGAATGAGCATGGTTTTCATACAAATGTATGTTGGTGAAGACTAATTCGAGTTAGGGATAAGTTACGAATTTCAACGGCTAAGAGGAGCGCAAGATCGGTTGATGTTCACCTATGGTTAACGCAGGAATGTATCACCAAGGCATGCACAATTAACCAGTGTTTCAAATTAGGGGTAAGGAGAAACCATTGAAGAACGCTTCGCCGAACCTTGATAACCCAGACAATCCGACTGTTGCTAGTTGTCAATACAATTGAGTTGCTCTTGGATTCAATACTTAGATGATTCATTAAAATATCACACCGCGACTCATGATAACCCAACCTACTCTCTCTTATTCGATTATACCTTTTTTTAATTGCTCTCTTATTTAATTTGGTAATTAGAACTCCTACAATCACCACTTTATATTATCTTTTCAGTGCGAGGAATTAGATACCCAAAGTAGCACTAATCCCTGTGGAGATAATATCTATTCTATACTGTAACTTGCGACATCTACACTTCCACCAATTGTGAAGCACTCGAATACGCACAACACGTTTTTGGCGCCGTTGCCGGGGATTGGCAATAGCGACTTTGTTTTTATTTTCTTGCACCTTTATTTCTTTTTACTTCTACTATTCAGTTTCAAAGGGTTAACAAATTTTGGTTTTGCATTGGTGTATGACCAGGGCGAGACCGATCGACAGCTCTAGAATATCCCTTTGATTTAGAAATTGAACGTACTTTTCATAGACTCCGACAAAGGCTGAGAGCAGCAATGGCTGACCCACCTGCTAATTGAAACGACAATGTGAATGCCAATGACAATAAGGATGCCGCAGCAGGAGGTGGAGTACCTGCTCCACCAATCTTTGTACGAAACTGAAGCATTCATGATTATTTAGATGAAGATCTTGACGGTCTCACTCTAGGAGTTGTCACACCAGAAATTGAAACTGGCCACTTTGAATTAAAATCAATGATGTTCAATATGATCAATACAATTGGTCAATTGTGTGGTTCATCAACTGAAGATGCGAGACAACATCTCAGATCGTTCTTGGAAATTTGCAATTTATTCAAGCAAAAATGAGTTCATGCAGATGTTTTGAGGCTAAAATTATTCCCATATTCACTGAGGGATAAGGCAAAATCTTGGTTGAATAGTATTCTATCCGGATCTCTTGAATCCTGGATGAACTTATGTCGTGATTTCCTTGCTAGATTTAGTTATACTTATATGGCTGATAAGTTGCGTAATGATATTACTTCTTTTCGGAAGGCAGATGATGAGTCCATGTATGAGGCTTGGGAGCGTTACAAGGAGCTTTAACGCAAATGTCCCATGCACTGATTCCCAAAATGTACACAATTGACGATGTTATACAACTCAGTAAACACACCGACAAGGATGATGCTAGATGCCTCAGGAAATGGCATAATCCTAGAAAAGTGACCAGAAGAAGCAATGGAGATTTTGAACAGGCTTGCCAAGAACGACTATCAGTTCCCAGCCACTAGAAGAGGAATTGTCAGACGAAATGCCACGATCAATGAGCTCGATTTATCAGAATCTATTTTCGCACAATTAGAAACTCTAACCAACTTGGTTAAGAACATGAATCAACCAAGTAACACACAGGAGATCAAGGTAGTAGACTCATTTTTGTGATTTATGTAAGGGTAACCATGATTCTTGTGAGTGTCCGCATAACCAAGAGTCCAACTTTTATGTTGGAAACTACAATCGGAACAACAATGTGATGTCCAACACATACAATCCATCCTAGAGGAAGCATCCTAATTTCGCATGGAGCAATCCGATCAATGCCCTCAATCAGAACAATTAGAATGCATAAGCATCGGGATTCCAACAAAACATGCCTCGGCAATAGATGCCGCATCAACAATCAACACCATCTAGTTCTTTGGAAAACTCTCTTAATGATTCATGTTAAAAAATGAATCTTATATGGTTGAGAATAGTAGTTTCATGAAAAGGACTGACGCTTTTATTAACAAGACTGAGATGAGATTGCAGAATCAAGAGGCAACCTTGAAATCATTAGAGACTCAATTTGGGAAATTCACCCAAAACATGAATACAAGACCGGGGAGGTTTACCCAATGATACTGAGGTCGCGAAGGGAATTGGCCATGAGCAGTGTAAGGTAATCACCACTCGAAGTGGCCGAAAACTTAAAGAATTCCAAGCTCGTGCAACGGAAAATACTCTACTAAAGAAGCAGCCCCTAATCCAAAAATATTATTCCAACAACAAAACCTCTACCAAACCTGATGAATCGGAGAATGCCACTGCAAATCCTGATGCCTCGGCAACTGTACATGCCTCGACAAGCCCTGATGCCTTGGAAATGCTATCAATCAAGTTTAAAACCAATGAAAAAATTGAGGATCTCTGACTTCCCCCATCATTCCCACAGAGGTTGAAACGACAAAAGCAAGAATACTAGTTCAAAAAGTTCCTTGACATCTTGAAGTAAGTCCACATCAACTTTCCATTGGTTGAAGCAATAGAAAAAATGTTGAACTATGCTAAGTTCCTTAAAGACATCGTCTCTAAGAAAACTATGCTAGGAGAATTTGAAACCGTTGTTGTGACGGAAGGATGCATGGCCATGCTACTCAACTGCATGCCACTCAAGCTTCAAGATCCTAACAGTTTCACAATACCATGTTTAATCGGAAACTGCTATGTCGAGAAGGCATTATACAATCTTGGAGCAACCATAAACCTTATGTCGAAATCCATCTTCCAACGACTGGAATAGGGAAGGCAAGGCCTACAATTGTGATGTTGTAGCTTGTAGACAGATCTTATGTGCATCTAGGGGGAAAAATTGAGGGTATACTGGTGAGAGTTGATAAATTTTTTTACCCCTTACTTTATTGTTTTGGATTGTGAAGTAGATGAGTTCGCACCCATTATCCTTGGGAGACCATTCCTTGGCAATTATATTGTCGAACAAGAAGAACTGAGGACTTTGAAAAGCCGATCGACAAAGAGCTGAACGACGGAGAGCAAGAAGATGCAAAGTGTGTAACAAGTCGACCGGGTACATACTTCGAACCCTTGGATTACTCAGGTAAGGAAGGTAAACTCGAGAAACCTTCAATTGAACAACCTCCTATTCTTGAGTTGAAACCATTACTAGGGAAATTAAAATATGTTTACTTGGGAACTGAAAATAGATCGCCCGTAATTATTTCTTCTAAGTTGCATCCTGAACAGGAAAAAAGGTTGATTGACATGCTAACGTTGCACAAAAAGGCGATAGAATGGACCATCATAGACTTGAAGGGAATTAGTCAAGCAGTGTGCATGTATAAGATCTTATTGGAGGATGACCACAAACCCTCCATTGAGGCACAAAGAAGACTTAATCCCAATATGAAGGAAGTCGTGAGGAAAGATCATCAAGTGGCTAGATGCCGGTATCATCTATCCTATCTTCGACCTTACATGGGTAAGTCCGGTACAATGTGTACCTAAAAAGGAAGGTATAACTGTGGTAAGTAACAAAAACAATGAACTAATCCCATCAAGGACTGTGACTAGTTGGAGGGTTTGTATGAATTACCGTAAGTTAAATAAAGCTACTAGGAAAGATCATTTTCCTTTGCCATTTATTGATCAAATGCTTGACCGACTTGTAGGCAAATCTTTTTATTGTTTCCTTGATGGTTAATCAGGTTATAATCAAATAGTCATAGCACCAGATGATCAGGCAAAGACCACCTTCACATGCCCATATGGTACACATGCATTTCGAAGGATGCCATTCGGATTATGCAATGCTCTGAAAACCTTCCAAAGATGCATGATGGTAATTTTCTCTTACATGGTGGAAGATTTCCTCAAAATCTTCATGTACGATTTTTCACAATTTGGGGATAGTTTCGACAATTGCCTGGGAAATTTGGAAAAAAAGTGCTAACACAATGTGAAGAATCTGATCTAGTTCTATATTGGGAAAGTGTCACTTTATGGTAGATGAATGTACAGTGCTTGACCACAAGATCTCCAAAGGAATTGAAGTCGACAGGGTCAAAGGAATCTGAAGCTTTCTCACTCATGCAGGTTTTTATAGAAGGTTCACTTATATTTTTTCTAAAATTTCTAAACCTTTGTGTAACTTGCTTGAACATGGTAAAGCTTTTTATTATGATGAATCATGTGTCATGACATTTAAAAACCTGAAGAAACAACTTTACTTGGCACCCATTGTCATTCCACCTGACAGGTTACCTTTTGAACTCATGTGTGACGCAAGTGATTTTGCGGTAGGTGCTAGTTTAGGCCAGCGAAAAGTTAATATCTTCCATGTAATATGCTACGCTAGTAAAACCCTTAACGATGCTTAATTGAATTACACCACAACGGAAAAGGAATTACTAGCAGTAGTTTTTGCATTTTACAAGTTTCGTTCCTATTTGATTGGTACTAAGGTAATTGCCCATACCGATCACTCGGCAATTAAGTATTTGATTGCTTAAAAAGATGCCAAACCTCGTTTAATTCGTTGGATTTTACTTTTACAAGAGTTTGGCATTGAAATTAAGGTCAGGAAAGGAACAAAGAATCAAGTCGCCGATCACTTGTCAAGGCTGGAAGGTGGCGATAAGGATAATGAGACTTTGGAGATCCACGATGCATTCCTAGATGAGCAGATGTTAGTTGCCTCGGCAACACCATGGTAAGCCGATCTAGTTAATTTCTTAGTTAGCAGTGTAGAACTCGTATTTTTTCCGGGTATATATATGTATATACTAAACAAATAAACAATAAATAAAATTCAGCAATAGCCCATTATATGTATAAAGTCCATTTCATGATACAAAGCCCAAATATAAAGCCCAAAATACATATTCTCGTTGACCCATTTACAATACCCATCTACCAGCCCAAACAAACACACAAAACCCATTTCTATTTTTATTTCCCGCTCAAAATGGAGTTTCAATGGACACGTGGCTTAATCTCACTGGCTCGAATTGATTCAGGTGGATCGTCCCCCAGCTGGAGCCAGTTGTCTTCGCATGCGTTAGAAGCTGACGTCACCTTCTGGCCAACTATAAATACCTGCAAGAGAGAGAAAAAGTGGCGGTTAATCATTAATGCAATAATGAATTATTGATTGGAGGAGAGGAAGTTAAGAGACTCACTTGAAGTTGGAGAGACACTTGGAGAAGACGAATCAGAATGTTGTTCATTGGCAGAAGCTCACTAGAGTTGCAGAATCATCAACAAAGGTACAATTCGCCTTCAATTTTTGGTTTTTGCAAAATAAATCTGATAATAACACAATCAGAACCACAATCCCTAAAGTCAGTACTGAAATCACTAAAATCCTAGGTTTCACAACCAAATTCCAAATTCTAAGTTCAGATTCCTAAATTAGAAACCAAATCCATAAGTAACAGTATGCAATCTAGATCTAAACAAGAGGTAAAATTAGAAACATAAAGCCTAACAAACAATTTAAGATCTAGATTAGAAGAAAAATAAAAAATGAAATTCGAAAGGGTAGAAAACTTATCTTGTCGTCGCCGTCACCGTGAGTATCGTTAGAGTCGAGATCGGAGTGCTAGGATTTCAGTCGAAGTCGAAAATGATAGAAGATAGGTTACTGGTTTTGGGTAGATAGCTCAGGAATGGGAGAAGGGGGTCGTTTATGATGAAATAAGGACTAGACCTAGGTTTAGGATAAAAATGGATGATTTGGGTAGTTTTAGGGTTCTAACGACGGTAGAGACGATGGCCGGAAGTTGCAGACGGTGGTCGGAGGGTACAATTTGGCCGAAGAAGATGACCAAAGAAATTTCGATCACTAGTAAAAAGGTTAGAGATGATAAGAGTTTCGTTAGAAGGTGACCGAAGTTGCAAAAGGTATCGAAGACGATGACCAAAAGGTTATTGGTCATTAGAGAAAAGAAGAAGATGATCGGAGATGATTACTGGTGACTGATATCATCTCCGATGAACAGAAACAAGCCGGAGAAGGGATTTTGGTTGAACGAGGATCAAAGTGTGGATCGGAGAATGTTCTTGGTTTGTTCTTGAGAAAATAGGTGTTTTAATCTTTAGGAACAAGAAATAGAAATGGTTTTAGGGTTTTTGAAGATTAAATGGATGAAAATGAATGAACGAAAGAAGAACAAAGATAAAAAATGGGGTTTTGATCGAGATTGGGTTAGAGATTTTGGAAAATTGTTGTTTAAGTTTAGAGAATTTAGAGAGAGAAAATAAAGAAGAGAGAGAGAGTGAGAATCGTGAAAATGGATGTTCTGACATGGAAATGCCCTCTTTATAGCGAGTTGGAACGAGGCCGTTTTGGGAGCCGGGTCAAAGAGGACCCGCGTTTTTTGAATGGATATGGATACGGGGCCATAACCTGGTTTATGACCCAAAGTTTGGTTTGGACCGTTTGGGAGTTGGGCTGGTTAATTGGGTCGGTCTGTATGTC
Organism: Hibiscus tridactylites; assembly: GCA_958450335.1. NCBI lineage: Eukaryota > Viridiplantae > Streptophyta > Magnoliopsida > Malvales > Malvaceae > Hibiscus > Hibiscus tridactylites. The sequence goes on along the minus strand of OY288283.1, from coordinate 65,901,827 downwards.
GATATTCAGTTAGTTTGTCTCAGTTTAGGGGGTTTTGATCCAAGAATTTAATGGATTTAGGTTTGGGCTTCAAAAGTTATCCTAATTTACATTCTAGTCACCTTTTCTCTTGTAATTTGATCACCTAAGTTTCATTTTAATTCAATTTGATCCGAGAATTAGTCAAATTGTCTATTTAATTGTGTGCTTGCACATTTTTAAATTAAGCATGTAGTATATGTTAGAGAGATTTAATCACCAAATTGCTTTAATTAGAGACTTAGTATAAACTTCTTTATTAAATAATTGAGTAAGGAAGGACATTGTAGCAAATAAATGGATATTTGAAATGGAGTTTGAATATTCAAGATTGATTAGTATCACATTGTAGCGTGATGTTAATCAATGGGCATTCAAATAGAAATTCAATGTTTCATTTGAACTTAGAAAATGTCATTCATATAATTAATTAAAGTACAATTGAAAATAGGATTAAACAATTTGTATCACTTAAATAAGGAATATTGTTACTTTTGGGTCCATTAAAGGTAGTGTCCAAATTACTTGGATGTTACCATTGAAGTCAAAAAATTAATAATATTCATATATATTTTTTAATTAATTAAATTAATGGGGCCTAAATTTGGTCTACTTAAAAATGACAAGACAATAATCAAACATGCATTAAACCTTTTGTGTTGAGATACATTTTGAATATAAATTGAAGTGTCCTAATGTATTTGGACGTTTCAAAACTTATATTCGTCCAGAATGTATTTCCTTGCAAAAGGATATTCCCATTCGAAATGGAATTCGTATAACAATTAAAAGAAAATAAAGTAAATTTTATTAAAAATGGAAGCCGAATTTTATCAAAAGAATCTCTGGTTCGCTTTTTATGGTGTCTGGTCTACCAAAGTGACCGATGGCGACTCTAAAACATTTTTTAAGAAAATAAAGGAAATTTGATTAAAAATAGAAAACTCCTAATTTCAAGATCAAATTAAAATGAAAAAAACTCAAATTTCCAAAACCCTAATCATCATGCTATTTTTCCACAAACGAGTCTTAAATACGGTCGCGACAGCTTGTCGACTCCACTGGGGAAGAAATTGTGAGTCAGGCCTATTATTTAATTCCACGTGGCATTTTGGTATTTCGAACATTAATCTGAATTTAATTTTTTTCTAAAGAATTGTTGGATGGATTTCCAGGAAAACTAGGGATAGCTTTTGTGTGTGTTATAATTGTCATTCATGCATAAACCTTTGACCCTGCTTTTTTCACCCTTAAATGGGAGAGATATAATATCCGACGTGATGCTCTCTAGCTCCGAGTTCGGATTTTTGTCTTCTTCCTGTATACTAACCTTATGCATCACGGCGCCCACGCCTCCGTTATAAGGGACCTATACTACCGAATCGATGTCTTACTGTCACAGCAGACAGTAACGATTGTTCGGGAACCAAGAGTCTAGAACAAAGCCCACATTCTATTTTAGAAGCCCACCCCGCTAGAGCTAGACAAGGACCTAGGACATATGCTTCTGATTTCAATACATTTCTCTGATTATTTTTGTAACACCCTGGTTTTGGGCATAGGTGTTTTAGACATCGGATCGGACCGGCCGAGAACAGTTCGAATCATATTAGGTGGTTTAGAGAAGTCAAGGATCAGGAAAGGATACAATTATGAAAAATATTGCTAAAATTCTCTAAAATCATGTTTAAAAGGTTGGTCAAATCAATTTTACAAAAATAGCTTTGGAAGTGCTACATTTTGGTTAGTGACCAAAATGTAAAGTTTTAAAACTGTGGAAAAATGCAATTTCAAAAGAGGAGTCAAAAATCTTAGAATCTTTAGGGAGCTATGGTGCAATTACACCTTCCTTAAATTGACATGTGTTTTAAATGAATTGTTTTAATTGATTAAAATGGATTTTTAATTATATTAATTAGTTAAATGGTTATTTGAGAGAAATCTTTTTACGTAACTAACTTTCAATCCTCATTTCAGCCAAACACTTTTCTAAAAGACTTTTCTCCATATTTCTTTTCTCTCAAACACTCTCTCCTTGATTTCTAAATCATTTTCAAGAAATCTCTTCAAGTTCTTCAAGTTTTGTGAAGCAAAAACTTGTCAATTCTTAAGGAAGGTAAGGATTGGAGGTAAATCCCGTTCTCAACCTTCAATCTAGGTTCTTTATTGAAATTCCCAAGATCTTTGGCTCATAAATGTTGTTTTGGCTGAGTTTTGTTTATAGTTTTGATTTAAGATCAAATCTTGTAAAATCATGGTTTAAATTTTGATTTTCGAAGTGTTTATGATGAGCTCCGTTTTGGATTAATTTTAATTAAGTTTTGAGATGATTATTGTGTTGAAAAAGAGTTTTGATAATATAGATCTCGAAATCCTTGAGATCCTTGAGTTTCTTGATGGTTTTTGTTGGGTTTTTGAGGTGGTTTGATGGTGTTATGCTTGCTGGAGGTATAATGATGGGTTTAAGTTGCTTTTAGATGTGTTTTGGTGTTTAATATTGGTTGGAAGTGATGTATGTTGTCTAGGCTTGGTTTAGAAAGCAATCGATTGAGTTTTTAGTTGTTTCGGATGGGTAAATTGGTGTAGTTTTGGTGAACAATGAGTTTGTGTTTAATTTCTTGTGTTGAAGTGCATTTTAATGCATTTGGATCTATGTTTTGATGTTCTAAAAATCGGGGATCTTGATCCGGTAGAAAGTGAAGCATTTTTGGAGGCTTCAGAAGTGTGATCTTCGCGTCGGCGAGCGAGGTTTCGCGTATCGGTGAGTGGAAATGAATTTTCCAGCTTTGTAACGTTTTGAGCATGGTGTTGAGAGCTTAGTGTAAGTTTGAAACACTTAGCTAAGCTCAAGTGTATGTAAATCGAAAGTCTCTCTTGAATTGTGCTATGTTTTTGTTGGAAATGCACTTGAATTAAATGTGGAATGATTATAGTTTTTAAGCATGTTTTGAGCACTGATGATGTTGTTTTTGATACCATTTTGTTAAGGATGCACATGGTAAGTGATCCTTGGATTTTTGTGATTAATGCATTTGGTTTAAGCATGTTATGCTTGTGAAAATGGCTTTGAGATTTATGCTTGTAAAACACTTAAATAATGATGTTAAATGATTATATTGGCAAGTGATGGAAATTGTTTTTGGTTACTTTAATCGGATATAGTTAGCCGGCTATAGGATTGGGTGCACCGTGCATAAAGTCGCCTTGGATGTCGAGGGGTTGTAATTGTACCATACACTCTATCCAAGTACCCTAACGATTGAGATTAAGATCACAATGGTGGATGGTCTAATCCATGTGTGGATCTTGTGGTATGTGTCTCATGCTCTCGTTAGTGGAATTATACAACTACAAATGAGTGGTGATGAGGGGTTGTGATTGTACCGTCAATCTCCACCACGGGTGTCAAAACGGTTGATGGTCTAAACTCGTGTGTGAGCCTTGATGGTCCGGTAATGTGTATGAAGCGTGTGGGACAACGCATGTAATCTGCGTATCTGATTGTGTAAATTGTGTTGGTTTTGATATGGATTATTAATGATCACTTGCGAGCAAATATAATGATGTTGAGAAATGAATTAAGCATGTGATGCTTGGAATTTATGCTTGAATGCCCGTAATGCTTGGTTTAAGCATGAGCAAAGGTTTTTGTTGTTCTTTAAATGATGCTATGAGCATGTTGTTTTGAAAGTGCATTGACGCTTTAAAAAGTGCATGTTTTAAAGGGAGGCATATGTTGAGAAATGATGATGTTTTGGTTTTACAAAATGCATTGATGAATGTTTGTTTTTTAGCGGTCCTCACTAAGCTTTATGCTTATGCTCATTTGTTTCGTCAATGCAGAGAATTGAGCATTAGAGGCAACAAGAAACCAAGGGGAAATCCAAGTGTTTGGCTAAGCAATGTATGTGGTTTTACTTTAGTGTAATAAGAGGCAATGTGTGGGATTTCTACTCTTGGTTTTGTTGGTGATGTTAAACACCTTTGGCTTGTTTGGTTTATGTTTTTGGACTTGTAAGTGGTCTCTAATTGGTTTATGGTCTCGTTTATAGTATTTTGGCTATGCTTTGGCTTATATTCTAAAGCATGCTAGAGTAGCTAATATTTTCACCATGATTTGATATGCTTGATGATTATGTTATGATGTTTGTTGATGCTTATGTGTTTGGTAAGTTGTTTATAACATGTATGGATGTTTTAAGCATGTTTAGTTGAGGTTAAATGTGATTTTAAGGTTGTTGAATGTGAAAATCTGGTATGCGTATCGATACTCAGGGAAGAGTATCGATACACTAAGGATAAATTTAGTCTTTTTGGCTTAGGTGTACCGATACGAATTGCCCGCGTATTGATACACCTAGGCAAAAAGTTGAAGGTCGTATTGATATGAGCTTGAACGTATTGATACCCTTTTGCAAACTTTGGCTACTGCCATTTTGCGTATCGATACAGCCTAATCGCTTTACTGAACATATATGTTATTATTGTGAATCTAGAGAAGATAAAAAGAAAAAAGGTCGTTAATCAAGGTTGACTGTAATGAGTTGACTTCGGTTTTCCCTGTGTAATCTTCTTAGTTCGGGTCGAGCGTCTAGGTCGAGCTAAATGGGTTACATTTGTTAGTATCAGAGCCATGTTACGAAAGAATTGGGATGATGGTAAGTGCAATTGGTATGTTTTGATGCTTGATTCTGTGTTAAAGGGCATGTTGTTTGAAAAAGCATGTCTTGGGTTGAATATTGGTGTTTATGCCATGCTTGGTTGGTAGGAATCATAAGTGAGTAAAATATGATTGTATGATGATGATGTGCTGAGGATGTGTCTTGATTGAGGATGATGTAAAGCATGATGAATATGATATGTTATTGTATGCTATTTTATGCTTGAGGGAAATTGGGGTGCCCATTGCCTTATTGCACTAGTTAAATGTTTTGTGAACTTGGATCCTTGCTTGAGGCTAGCCTAAATCATGGTTTGATTTGTTTTTGTTGTTATGCCTTGTTAAAAATAGCACAATGTGTCCGAGGAGAGAGCTTAGGTTGAATACGATTGTGCCTGTGGCTGAGCAGGGCAATCAGGGTAACCAAGGGGCTGAGGTTCCTCCTGGTGGAAACTTACCTCCTCCGCCACCACCTGGGGGTGGAGAGCTGGAGCAACAAAGACAAGCTGGTCCAGTTTTGGGTGATCTAGCGCCGCTAGTTGAGGCGATCACCGGAGCGTTTCAGGCTGTGGTAGCCGGAGCGCATGTTCAGGCACCTGCAGCTGGGCAGGTAGGTTTGCCTTTGGAAAGGTTGAGGAGTTTGGAAGTTGTTGAGTTCCATGGAATGCCTCCTGAGGTGTCGGAAGCATGGTTAGCTAGCACGATCCATATTATGGATCAGATGGGATGTAACGATGTGCGCAAGATGGGATGAACAGTTTCTTTGCTCCAGGGTGATGCTTATAGTTGGTGTACGACTATCATCGCTAGTATGGAACCCAATGAGGTAGATTGGGAGTTCTTCAGAACTGCCTTTAAGAGGAAGTATCTTTGTGTAAGGTACTTGGATGAGAAGAAGCGCGAATTCATGTCCCTTGTGCAGGGAAATCTTTCTCTGGCTGAGTACAAGGTCCAGTTCGTACGTCTGAGCCAGTATGCACCTGAGTTGGTGCCGAGTGAGAGGCATCGTTGTGACCGCTTCCGATATGGGCTGGTGTAGGAAGTCAAGACCTATATGTTGGCTAGAGACTATACGAATTTTGATGTTCTTGTATGTCGAGCTAAGGACATCGAGCAGAACTTGGGTCTGGCATCTCGTGGCGGTGGTTCTAGCTCTAGTAAGAGAGCAACTGAGTTTAGTTCCGGTGGTGGACGGAACAAGAGGGGCCGAGATAAGAGGTATCAACTTGCTGCTAGGCGAGGTAATGTTGGACACGGTGCACCAGGTCAGGGAAACAGGATGAGGGCAGAACAGAACACGTGCTGGATGTATGGGTCGAGCAACCATCTGAGGCGAGATTGTCCTCGTACAACTAGAGAGGCACATGCTCTTGTTGTAGTGACCAAAAATTCTTATTGGAACTGTGGTTCAGGGGATCATATGAGGCGTGAGTGTCCTCTGTTGGCTGGTGGAGGCCAAGGACGTGCACCTGCTTTGGCTGCACCTTAGAGAGGTCATGGGCGCGGCCGAGGAATTTTCAGAGGAGAGATGAGGGTTAGCATGGTATCGCTCATATAGTGGTAGTTCGACCTAAGGGAGGCGGTCATGTGAGGTTCTATGCTCAGCGCGAGGAGCGCAACCAGACCGATGTTATCGCATGTACCTTTGTTCTACAGTTTTTTTATCATTGTTGGCTTTGATTGATTCTGGATCTACGCATTCTTATATCTTGAGTGAGCATGCACATTTACTTGATATGACTGTTGAGTTGCTTGAAGTAGGGATGCAAGTGTCTAGTTCTTTTGGTGAGACTGTAGTCACTAGTAAGTTGTATCGGAGGTTTCTCTTGTATGTTCAGGGTCATGTTTTTCTTGTGAATTTGATGGAGTTACCCCTTTATGGTTTTGATGTTATCCTTGGTATGGATTGGTTGTCCGAGCATAGAGCACTGGTAGACTTTGAAGTTAAGCGAGTCATCTTAAAGCTTGTAGATGATTATGAAGTTGTGGTAGTAGGCGAGAATGTTAAATTCTTGTCTAATGTGGTTTTGGCTATGGAAGCGAGCCGTATGCTAAGGATGGGTTGTGATGCTTATCTTACATATGTGATGAATCCTGGTACAAAGGATGTACGTGTGCAGGACATCAGAACTGTTTGTGATTTTCCAGGTGTCTTTCCGGAAGAATTTCCTGGGTTGCCGCCGAACAGAGAAGTTGAGTTTGGTATCGAGTTGTATGAGAATACGACTCCGATGTCCATTTCTCCTTATCGCATGACACCTAAAGAGCTGAAAAAGTTGAAGATGCAACTTTAGGAGTTGCTTGATCGAGGGTTCATCCGGCCGAGTGTATCACCTTGGGGTACGACAGTGTTGTTTGTAAAGAAGAAAGATGGGACGATGCAGATGTGCATAGATTATCGGTAGCTGAACAAGTTGACGATCAAGAACAAGTATCCATTGCCAAGTATTGATGATCTCTTTGATCAGTTTCGAGGAGCCTCGATATTTTCTAAGATAGACTTGAGGTCAGGTTCTTACCAGTTAAAGGTGAAAGATGTGGACGTACCTAAAACGTCTTTTCGGTTGAGGTACGAACATTATGAGTTCTTGGTGATGCCGTTTGGTTTGACCAACAGACCTTCTGCTCTCATGAACATGATGAATCACGTATTCCATGAGTTATTGGATCAGTTTGTGGTGGTGTTCATCGATGATATCCTTGTGTACTCTCATCCCGAGGAGGATCATGATAGACACCTAAGGATAGAGTTGCATGTGTTGTTGGAAAACCAGCTTTATGCTAAGCTAAGTAAGTGTGAGTTTTGACTTAGGGAGGTAGATTTCCTTGGACATGTTGTATCGTCTGAGGGTATCCGTGTTGATCCGCAAAAGGTAGAGGTAGTGATGAGTTGGAAGTTGCCTAAGTCAGTGACATAAGTCTGAAGTTTTCTTGGCTTGGCTGGATATTACCGTAGGTTTGTCGAGGGTTTCTCGAAGATTGCTGCACCTTTAACCAAGTTGTTGGAGAAGAATGTTCGCTTTGAGTGGACAGATGCGAGGCAACAAGCTTTTGAGAAGTTGAAGGAAGCTTTGAAGCAAGCTCCTGTCCTGATTCAACTCGAGCCTGGTAAGGAGTTTGCAATCTATAGTGATGCGTCCATTGTTTGTTTAGGCTGTGTGTTGATGCAGGAGGGTAATGTAGTGGCATATGCATCTAGGCAGTTGAAGGTGCATGAGCGTAACTACCATACTCATGATCTTGAGCTCGCGGCTGTTGTGTTTGCCTTAAAGATCTGGAGGCATTATCTTTATGGTGAGAAGTGTGTGGTATCCACGGATCATAAGAGCTTGAAGTATCTTATGTCTCAGAAGGAGTTAAATCTTAGGCAACATCGATGGGTGGAGTTGCTTAAGGATTATGATCTGTCGATCGAGTACCATCCTGGAAAGGCCAATGTTGTGGCCAAAGCTTTGAGCAGGAATGTGGCTATGGAGTTGAGGGCAATGTTTGCTCGCTTGAGCATATCGCAAGATGGTGGTCTTGTTGCCGGATTGCAAGTGAAACCATCCCTGATTCAGTTGATCAAGGATAAGCAGTTGCTTGATGATTCTCTTGTTCCTCACGTTTAGGATATTGCAGATGGTAAGCCTTCTGATTTCAGTTTTAATGATGACGGTGTTCTGTGTTTTGGGAGTCGAATAGTGGTGTAGATGATGTTGAGTTGAGACGCACTATTCTGACTGAAGCTCATAGTAGTCACTTCGCTATGCATCCTGGTAGTACGAAGATATATCGTGATTTGAAGGACGAGTACTACTGGGTTGGGTTGAAAATGGATGTTGCCGAGTTCGTTAGCAAGTGCATGGTTTGTCAGCAAGTGAAGGCTGAACATCAGGCTCCTTCTGGGTTGTTGCAACCTTTGAAAACCCCAAAATGGAAATGTGAAAAGATTACCATGGATTTCGTGTTTGGTTTGTCGTTGTCACCATCAAAGAAGACTTCTGTTTGGGTGATTATTGATTTCCTTACGAAGTGTGCACATTTCTTGCCTGTGCATACTACGTATACCTTGGATAAACTGTCAGAGCTGTATATGGCTGAGATTGTGCGGTTGCACGGTGTGCCGAAGTCTATAGTGTTGGATAGATCCGAGGTTCACATCAAGGTTTTGGGAATGTTTGCATCAGGCCTTGGGTACACGGTTGAATTTCAGTACTTCTTATCATCCTCAGACGGATGGACAATCGGAACGTGTTATCTAGGTGCTTGAGGATATGTTGAGATGTTGTTTTATTTATTTTCAGGGTTCTTGGGAGAAGCACTTGCCGTCGGTTGTGTTTGCTTAAAACAATAATTACCAGGCAAGTATCCAAATGGCTCCATACAAGGCTTTGTATGAGAGAAAGTGTAGAACCCCTCTTTGTTGGGCAGAAGATGGGAAAAAGTTGATTTCGATTCCGGCTATGTTGAAAGGAACCACTGAGAAGGTGAAGCTCATTTGTGAGCGTTTGAAGGTAGCATCGGATCGGCAAAAGTCTTACGTGGATCTAAAGCGTAAGGTGATTGAGTTCGCGGTTGGCGAACATGTGTTCTTGAAGGTATCGCCTTGGAAGAAGGTGATGAGTCTTGGGCATAAGGGTAAGCTTAGCCCGAGGTTTATTGGACCATATGAGGTTGTGGAGCGTTTTGGTCTTGTGGCTTATCGGTTGAGGTTGCCTCCCGAGTTGGAAAAGATTCATGATGTGTTCATGTTTCGATGTTGTGGAGGTATAGATCGGATCCTTCGTATGTGATGCCTGTTGAGGAGATAGAGTTGAATCCGGATTTGACTTATGACGAGGAACCAGTGAAAATCCTGGATTCAAGCAGTAAAGTTCTTCCTGGCAAGACGATAGAGCTTATGAAGGTGTTGTGGCAACACTGAGGAGTTGAGGAGGCCACTTGGGAAAGCAAGGCGGACATGCTGAAGCAGTTTCTGCACCTTTTGCCTTCATGTAAAATTTCGGGGATGAAATTTCCTAAGTGGGGGAGAGTTGTAATGCCCTGGTTTTGGGCCTAGGTGTTTTAGACATCGGATCGGACCGGTCGGGAACGATTCGAATCGTATTAGGTGGTTTAGGGAAGTCAAGGATCGAGAAATGATAAAATTATGACAAAAATTGATAAAATCCTCTAAAATCATGTTTAAAAGGTTGTTCAAATCAATTTTACAGAAAGAGCTTTGGAAGTGGTACATTTTATGTAGTGACCAAAATGTAAAGTTTTAAAACTATGGAAAACTGCAATTTCAAAAGAGGAGTAAAAAATCTTAGAATCTTTAGGGAGCTATGATGCAATTACACCTTCCTTAAATTGACATGTGTTTTAAATGATTATTCTAATTGATTAAAATGGATTTTTAAGTATATTAATTAGTTAAATGGTTATTTGAGAGAAATCTTTTTACGTAACTAACTTTCAATCCTCATTTCAGCCAAACACTTTTCTAAAAGACTTTTCTCTAGATTTCTTTTCTCCCAAACACTCTCTCCTTGATTTCTAAATCACTTTTAAGAAATCTCTTCAAGTTCTTCAAGTTTTGTGAAGCAAAAACTTGTCAATTCTTAAAGAAGGCAAGGATTGGAGGTAAATCCCGTTCTCAACCTTCAATATAGGTTCTTTATTGAAATTCCCAAGATCTTTGGCTCCTAAATGTTGTTTTTGGCTGAATTTTGTTTATAGTTTTGATTTAAGATCAAAATCTTGCAAAATAATGGTTTAAATTTTGATTTCCGGAGTGTTTATGATGAGTTCTGTTTTGGACTAACTTTAATTAAGTTTTGGGATGATTATTGTGTTGAAAAAGAGTTTTGATAATATAGATCCCGAAATCCTTTAGATCCTTGATGGTTTTAGTTAGGTTTTTATGGTGGTTTGATGGTCTTATGCTTGCTGGAGGTATAAGGATGGGTTTAGGTTTCTTTTAGATGTGTTTTGGTGTTTAATATTGGTTGGAAGTGATGTATGTTGGCTAGGCTTGGTTTAGGAAGTAATCAATTAAGTTTTCGGTTGTTTTAGATGGGTAAATTGGTGTAGTTTTGGTGAGCAACGAGTTTGTGTTTAGTTGCTGGTGTTGAAATGCATTTTAATGCATTTGGATCTCTGTTTCGATGTTCTAAAAATATGGGATCTTGATCTGGTAGCAAGCGAAGCATTTTTGGAGGGTTCGGAAGGGTGATCTTCGCGTCAGTGAGCGAGGTTTCACATATCGGTAAGTGGAAATGGATTTTCCAGCTTTGTAACACTTTGAGCGTGGTGTTGGGAGCTTAGTGTAAGTTTGAAACACTTAGCTAATCTCAAGATTAAGTAAATCGAAAGTCTCTCTCGGATTGTGCTATGTTTTTTTTTTGGAAATGCACTTGAATTAAATGTGGATTGATTATTGTTTTAAGCATGTTTTGAGCACTGATGATGCTGGTTTTAGATGCCATTTTGTTAAGAATGTACATGGTAAGTGATCCTTGGATTTATGTGATTAATACATTTGGTTTAAGCATGTTATGCTTGTGAAAATGGCTTTGTGATTTATGCTTGTAAAACAATGAAATAATGATGTTAAATGATTATACTGGTAAGTGATGGAAATGGTTTTTGGTAACTTTAATCGGATATAGTTAGCCGGCTATAGGATTGAGTGCACCATGAATAAAGTCGCCTCTGATGTCGAGGGGTTGTAATTGTACCATACACTCCATCCAAGTATCCTAACGATTGAGATTAAGATCACAACGGTGGATGGTCTAATCCCGTATGTGGATCTTGGGGTATGTGTCTCGTGCTCTTGTTAGTGGAATTATACAACTACCGATGAGTGGTCTTGAGGAGTTGTGATTGTACTGTTAAACTCCATCACGGGTGTCACATCGGTTGATGGTATAAATCAGTGTGTGAGCCTTGAGGGTCTGGTAGTGTGTATGAAGCGTGTGGGACAACGCTTGTAATCCGCGTATCTGATTGTGTAAATTGTGTTGGTTTTGATATGGATTATTAATGATCACTTGCAAGCCAATATAATGATGTTGAGAAATGAATTAAGCATGTGATGCTTGGAATTTATGCTTGAATGCATGTAATGCTTGTTTTAAGCACGAGTAAAGGTTTTTCCTGTTCTTTTAATGATGCTATGAGCATGTGGTTTTGAAAGTGCATGTTTTAAAGGGAGGCATATGTTGGCAAATGATGATGTTTTGGTTTTACAAAATGTATTGATGAATGTTTGTTTTTTGTGATCCTCACTAAGATTTATGCTTACGCTCATTTGTTTCATCAATGCAGAGAATTGAGTATTAGAGGCAGCAAGAAAGCACGGGGAAATCCAAATGTTTGGCTAAGCACTGTATGTGGTTTTACTTTAGTGTAATAAGAGGCAATGGGTGGGACTTCTACTCTTGGTTTTGTTGGTGATGTTAAACACCTTTGATATGTTTGGTTTATGTTATTGGACTTGTAATTGGTCTCTAATTGGTTTATGGTCTCGCTTATAGTGTTTTGGCTATGCTATGGCTTATATTCTAAAGCATGCTAGAGTAGCTAATATTTTTACCATGATTTGATATGCTTGATGATTATGTTATGTTGTTTGTTGATGCTTATGTGTTTGGTATGTTGTTTATAATATGTATGGATGTTCTAAGCATGTTTAGTTGAGGTTAAATGTGATTTTAAGGTCGTTGAATGTGAAAATCTGGTATGCACATCGATACTCGGGGAAGATTCGATACACTAAGGCTAAATTCAGGCTTTTGGCTTAGGTATACCGATACGAATTGCCCGCGTATCAATATGCCTAGGCAAAAGGTTGAAGGCCGTATTGATTCGGGCTTGAGCGTATCGATACCCTTTTGCAAACTTTGGCTACTGCCATTTTGTGTATCGATGCAAGCTAAGGCGTACCGATACAGGTTCATTAATTTTAGTTAAAAGAATCTTTCCAACTTTTGAAATGTTGCATTTTTACCCCTGAATGTTGTATGTTGAATTGGATGAGTCTGGATGATCCATTTGAGATGAAACTTGACATGTTGGCTTCTTACATGACTAATTATGGATTAGTAACTTTAAAATCTGAAAAGTCCCCGTAATTCTTGGAAATTACATTTTAGTCCCCAAAAGTCAAATGTATGCAATTGAACCCCTAATCAAACTCTGATCAATGTGCCATTTTCGCCTAATCTCTTTGGTGAACATATATGTTAATATTGTGCATCTAGAGAAGATAAAAAGAAAAAAGGGTCGTTAATCAAGGTTAACTATAATGAGTTGACTTTAGTTATCCCCGTGTAATCTTCTTAGTCCAGGTCGAGCATTTAGGCCGGGCTAAGGGGGTTACAATTTTCCTTGCTACATATTATGTGTTTCTCTGAATTAATAATTTGCTTACTTGCTTTTTGTATTAATTCACAATACTAACATGCATTTTTGTTTTGTTTTGAATAAATCCTGTCATGAATTGCATTTGTTTTAGCATCAAATATGGAGTTATTCAATTCAGAAGTATTCGACATGTCTCGAGAGTTTAAGATGGGAGAAGATAATACAGAAGTTTGGACCTATTCCGAGCAAACTCAACACGAGAAGAGGGATAGCATCGGCAAGAGTGATGTGTTCAAGATGAAAGGGTTGTGTAAAGATAAACACTAATCAGAATACTTGTTTACCGGAATTAAAAGAAATGTGGGATCAATGAGATAATGAAATTTAGGAGTAATTTAAGGACTTTGGAGACATATCCTTGCTATTAAGTGTAAATATAAAACATGAGTTGCTTAGAGCCATGACATAGTTTTGGAACCCAACGTACAATTGTTTCACCTTCGGACAAGTAGACATGACACCAACACAAGAGGAATATGAGATATTGGTTAACTGTCCATGAATTAAAAGTGATAAGATTTATACTAGATTCGTCAATAATCCAAGCTTCATCAAGAAACTAACATCATTAACTTGAAAGAAAAAAGAGTGGTTGGACAGAAAAATGGCAAATAATGACAGCACATATGAAAATGAAAATAGACAACAAATCAATTGGAGGAGCCTTAAAGAACTGATATTGGCAAATAATGATGAGCCGATCAGGATGAGAAGCCTATTCACCTTGTGTATCTACGGTTTGGTTCTATTTCCAAGGACTCTGGGGCATATTTATCCGTCAACTGTGGGACTATTTGAGCCATTAGATAAAGGAGTCAACCCAGTGCCTGCTATCATGACAGAAACTTATAGATCGTTGTCTGCTTGCAATAGATCACGAGAATGAAGGTTTTGGGGATGCGCACAACTGCTTGAAATCTGGTTTAGAGGTCATAGGTGGAACACATCTTATAGAGGAATCAGGTATATTGACACATATTCACCGATTGAAGAACACATAGCTAGCTGTTCTTTAGAGGAAAATAGTGAAAAACACTTAGAAGAATACTTCAAGGACTTAAAAGATACTGACGTAGTATGGAAGGCTCCATGGTTGAATAGAGGAACAAATTTATTATATCGGTGTCGAGACAGAGACTGGGTCCCATTGTCAAGAATTTGGGGAGGAATGGCTTACTGCCCTTTTGCTAGTATCTAGACAATTTGGTTTAAGACAATTTATATCGGCTCCTGCGGGAATGGCCAAGTTCGAGTACGCACACAAGACGAATGACTACAAGGGGATAGTAGTTGAGTCTGCAAGAGCATGGGAAAATCCGAGAAGGGTCCAACCATATCAAGATTCGAGAGTGCTGTCGAGATATGATGAATGGAGAATGCAAAGGGTCAACGACAACACATTCCAAGAGAGGTCGGTAAACGCTAGTTCCTCCACTCAAACTAATAAGGAAGCACCCTCGGCTTTAGAGAAGCTCAACCATGACCGTGAGTTGGATTTGAAGAAGTACGAAAAGGCGATCATTAATCTCATTGAAGACCTGAATATGGCTAAGCTGGAGGTAAGCATGCATTTGGGGAAGGAAAAAAAACTAATGGAATAAAACAAGAAGATTAGTCTTGATTTGAAAGAGTTAAAGGAATTGCAAAATGATTATAAGGTAAAAGGAAGGAGCGAACAAAGTAGTGAAGAGCTTGTAGGAGAAACTGGACGCAATGGCCAAGGACAAAGATGATTATAAAAATATGTATGAAAAGAAATCTATGGCAAGCAAAGAATCAAGCAGTAAAGCAAAAAAGAAGATGAGAGAAGAACAAGCTAGGAATTTCAATCTAACAGGTCAAGTAACGCAGCTAGAGCAACCAATCACAAAGTATCGCAATGAGGACAAAGTACAATTGGAAATAAAGAAGGCAGTACTACAGGAAAAGGCAACAAAGCTAGAAAATGATGTACAAGATCTGAATGATACACTCGCAGGTTATGAAGGAACGTTGACTGTAGAAAGTGGAGCATGGAAAGACAAGTACGAAGCGGCGCGACGTATCGTTCAAAGCCAGAATGATGAATTGGTGAATTTCAAGAAACATGTCAAGAGTGTTGCCTCGTACGTTCAGATATTGTCAAGGCAAGCTACGAGTTTGTTGGAGCAACCCAACATCAAGCAGGAGCATGGAGAAGTTATCTCTCGCTTACTACACGAGTTGGTCAAACTAGGAATTAGGGCTACCAGCTTCTTGTAGGAAATTTATCTTTTCTTTGTATTTGAACTTTTAGAAAAATAGATGTTTCCAAGAGACTAGTTCCTAAAATCTGATGCCTTCTTTTTTTGCATTCATGCATTCATGCATAAATTCATACATTCATCCAATTAAAACTTCATAATACAAAATAAAGAATTTAATGAAGAAATGTTTAATGTCAGTTTTCTTTTAAGTCGCAATCATACCACATTCATACGGAACTCGCCAACACTCTAAAGCCATGGTTGTTGAAGATAGAATTGTCAGTCCAGAGAATGATCAGGTGGAGACACAAAATCAATTTGATAGAATGGAGCAATCTACCAAAGACCACTTCGCCCAAACACAAGCAAAGATTATTGGTCAACTGACTGCCCTGTTAGGACCGAAGGAGTCTAGAAAAGCTGAAACTACATCTCACATCAGAATGCAGCCTGAAAAACCTTCTCCTGCGAAGAAGGTCCACATTAACTTGGCAAGAACAACGCCCAGTCATCCAGTGCATGTTGGGGAAAACTTTGGAAGTGGCGATGAAGTCTTCGATCTAAGTACTTTGAATGAGATAGAAAAGGTTCGTGTTGAAATTGAAAGGAAGTACGAAGAGCGTTGCAGAGCCTTAGAAGACCGCTTGCTGGAGTTACAAAAAGTAAATGAGTAGGGCCCTTGCGCTGCTGAAAATGATTTTAGTGGCTGATTTGATGCTGCCTCCAAAATTTAAGGGCCCAGATTTTTAAAAATATGATGGGACTACTAGTCCAAAGGCCCACCTCACAATTTACTGTCGGAAAATTGCTGCCCATTTGAAAGATGAGAAGCTGCTGATACACTACTTCCAGGATAGCTTAACTGGTTGAGCGACCTAATGGTACACACAACTGAGCCGTGTGAACATATGATCATGGAAGGATCTTTCAGGAGCCTTTGTAGAGCACTACAAACATGTGACAGAAATGGTCACTACCCGAGTTATGCTACAAGGAATGGAGTAGAAAAAATGATGAAACGCTCTGACAATATGCTCAAAGGTGGAGAGATGCCGCAACACAAGTACAACCTCCACTGATGGAAAATGAGGTTGCCCACATGTTTGTTCAAACTCTGATAGGGCTTCTTTTCGAGAGGCTGATCAGTAACTCTAATCAAAATTTTGTTGATATTGTGATGACTGGGAATTGACAGAAGCTACGATAAAGAGTGGTTGAATTGAGAGTGGAGAGAGCTCCCAAAGGAATTATAAGAGGAAGGATAGTGAAGTGAACAATACAAGTATATATGAGGCTCTAAAGAATGTGACCATTACGTGACCTGGAACTGCAATGGGAAACTCACAAAATTCGAAAAAAAAGAACTCTCGCGGGTCGAGAAATGACATGATGAATTTTACACCCATTCCAATGACATATGTCGAATTATATCGCCATTTGCATGAAGCATATTTGGTGAGGCCATATCATTTGACACCATTGTAGCCTCCCAACCCTCTATGGTACAAATCAGATACCCATTGTGAATTTCATGCTGGGATACCAGGGCATTCGATTGAGACATGCACGCCATTCAAGAAGGTGGTGCAGAATTTGATCAACACGGGGATCTTAAAGTTTGACGAGCCAAGCATTTTTTCAAACCCTTTGCCAAGTCATGCTGGGCAAGGGGTGAATGTTATTGAAGAAGATGATGAAGCAAGATGATTGATGACTGATGTTTCAGAAACAAGATCTCCATTGAAATGGGTGTTTGAACAGTTATATAATGCTACGATGATTGAAATGGGCATGAAAGTGGAAATGGAGAAACAACCTGAGGTTTATTGCGAGTATCATTAAGAATGCGGTCACAAGATTCAGTATTGTCAAGAGTTCAGGGACTTGATTCAAAAAATGATGGATAACAAAGAGATTGAATTCTTTGAGAAAGCAAGAATGAGGAAAGAAGTTGAGGTGTGCACCTCTGAGTGTTCTGGTGTTAAATATGAGGTTCATGAGCCCATGGTTCTCTTTGTTAAACCAAAGGCTGCAAGTGCAAAATCGACAATAATTCCGAAGGTTGTGATCTCGACTCTTGCACCATTTGCTTTCAAAAGTACAAATGTAGTTCCCTAGAATTACACAGCCAATGTGACCGTACCAGGTGTTGAGTGTGTAAAAGTTCTATTATTTACACCCTATTTAACCCATATTTCTGCTGCATTCAAGCATTATTTATTGCATTTAGGTCAGTTTACAGCAAAACATCACAAATATATTAAAAGGCACAGTTTCTACTAAAAATGGTTGCTTTTGCAGGTTGCTGCCGTAGCAGACGGAATGGGCAGGCGCTGGGCAGTGAAGCAGAAGAGCTGGAACTGGACAAGCAGTCAAGGAGGACGATGCTGCCATGGTTGCCGCCGTGACAGCATAGGACGACATCAGTTTTGAGGAGAAGAAGCAAAGTGGACCTCGACAGATAGAGAAAATTCATCCCGTCTGTCGTGTGAAAACCCCATATTTTTCCAAGCCTAGATCAAAAGGAATGTCAAGCCCAAAGTTCAAGGAGAGAAAATCCCAAGCAAGAAAGATGACGGCTGGAAAGTAGATTCCTTGAAGATTTAGTCTTTATTAGAATCACACTTTCATTTAAAGTTGTATTCTTGCTATTTTAGATAGCTTGAGCCCAAAACTTATATAAGGGCATATATTTTGACCTAGGAGGCATAACCGAATACCCTAGCTTCCTTCCCAAAACTCTAGCCGTTTTCCTTCCCACATCATGTTCTAAATTTCCCCTAGGGCCACGGGTTGATTTGTAAAGTAGTTGCAAGGGTTGTTTTGTTTTAGGAATTTTCAGTTGAATAAATTAAACTTCAAGTTCTCTTATTTTGTTATTAATATCTTGCATGAGCATCGGGAGAGCATTGTGAGGTTATCTATTTACTTAGCATCGGGAGAGTTAAGTATACAAAAGAAATAAGAGCAAGTTCTCTAGCTTATAGTTGAACATTCTCGGACCTAGGGATAGGACGAGGTTAAGTGGCTAAAGAAGAATTCATCCACAACGATGTTCATCCTTCGATTCACACCGGGAGGTATCATCAAAGACGTGATCATCGACAGACTTGGACCTAGGGATAGGCCAAGGCACATCTGGGATTCTCTCCAAACTTGAAATACTGAGTTGATTGTTCGCTGCCGTGACATGCAAAGGACTGTGCCACGACAGGTGCTGCCGCGACAGGGACGACGACAGAACTGGAGTTTCGAGACTTAGTAATACCTGCACTACTGAGAAATTCAATACCAGCCCATTCTCTCTATCTTGATTCTCCTACTCTTTTATTTACGTTTACTTTATTATTTTCGGTACAACTTCTCAAATATTTTCTTTACTTTCGTGCAGTGAATTAAGGTGGAGCTATTAGCCCAATCCCTGTGGAGACGATATCCGATACTTCGTATCACTTTACTACTTGCGTCGTGTATACTTGCACTACCATTGTGATAGACTATTTTACACGCAACAAGTTTTTGGCGCCGTTGCCGGGGATTGGCAACATAACTCTGCCTTTTCTTTTACTGCACTTTTCGTTTTCGTTTTCGTTTTTGTTTTTATTTTTTTATTTTTCTTTGGTGCATTCAACTCTTGCTTTTCACAAGGTTTCTTGTTTATGCGCAGATCGAAACGAGGTGAAGATCCTGAGTATCCATTAGATCTGGAAATCGAACGTTCATTCAATCTCAAGAACCGACTTCGTCACATTTTAGCCAGGAACGAGTACCTTGAGGAACAGTTAGAGACGATGGCCCACCAAGGAAACGACCCGCCTGTTGGAGATATTATACCTCCTGTCGGCAACCCTGCTGCCGCTGCCGGACGATGGTCTTGTCGTGACTACATGTTGAACGATCATGTAGAACTGGAAACCACGCTGCCGGACATAGATGTTGACAATTTCGAGCTGTAACCTATTATGTTTAGCATGATCAACAATGCCGGTCAATTCAGTGGTGCTGTTACAGAGGATGCTAGGGAGCATCTTAAAACGTTCCAGGAAATCTATGGTTCGTTTAGACTGCCAGGAGTTAATCCGGAGATACTGAGGCTTCAGTTATTTCCCCATTCATTGAGGGACAGAGCAAAGACTTGGTGGAACAAACTTACCTCGGGTTCAATTAGAACTTGGGCAGATTTGTCTCGTGAATTTTTATCTCGTTATAATCCCTCACATTTATCTGAGTGATTACGTAATGAAATTGCTACTTTTCAACAGAAAGATGACGAGACGATGCACGAGGCCTGAGACAGATTTACTACTCTTCTATGGAACTGCCCAATGCATGGATTCCCCGTCTGGAATCAGGTAACTAAGTTTTATAATGCTGCCAACTTACAAACTCGTATTCGAATTGATTCAGCAGCAAACGGACTATTATTGGATAAAGACCCGGACGAGGCAATGCAAGTATTGAAAAATATGGCAAAGAATGAAGAGCAGTTTCCGACAGCAAGAAGAGGGGGTAAACAGGTACTAGCTATTAAGGATTATGAAGCCGACAGCACAATGAAATCACAGGTGGCATTCCTTACTAAAGCAATGGAAAAGCTCTTGAACGTTGATGCAGGAACAGGAACAGCAGTTAATAGGGATGCTGCAGCAGCACAAAAAGGCAATTCGATGGACGATAGTTGATATTCAAGGCAATAGTCCGACATTATGCATGCATAAAATATTTTTAGAGAAGGATCATAAGCCGACTATAGATGCTCAAATGGTTAGATGCGGGTATAATTTACGCCATCTCCGACAGCAAATGGGTGAGCCCGGTGCAATGCGTTCCCAAGAAAGGAGGAATGGTCATGGTGACCAACGAAAACAATGAGTTAATCCCAACCAGGACTGTGACCGGTTGGAGGGTTTGTATGGACTATCGGAAGCTTAACAAAGCTACCCGAAAGGACCACTTTCCTTTACCCTTTATTGATCAAATGCTTGATAGATTAGCGGGTAAACCTTACTATTGTTTTCTTGATGGTTATTTAGGTTACAGTCAAATAGCTATCGCACCGGAAGATCAAGAAAAGACGAGTTTCACATGCCCCTACAGAACGTATGCTTTTAGGAGAATGCTGTTTTGATTATGCAATGCACCCGCCACTTTCCAAAGGTGCATGATGGCCATATTTTCCGATATGGTGGAGGACTTCCTTGAAATTTTTATGGATGATTTTTTAGTCTTTGGAGACGATTTTGAGAGCAGCCTAGGCAATCTACAAAAGGTACTTGAAAGATGTGAAAAAGCAAACCTAGTTTTAAATTGGAAAAAATGCCACTTTATGGTGGACGAAGGGATAGTCCTTGGCCATAAGATTAGCTGACGTGGGATAGAAGCCGATAGGGCCAAAATAGAAGTGATCGAAAAGCTGCCACCGCCGACCACAGTCAAGGGTATTAGAAGTTTCTTGGGACATGCTGGTTTTTATCGGAGATTCATTGCAAATTTCTAAAAACTCACCAAGCCCCTATGCCATCTTTTGGAGCAGAACCGACCCTTTGACTTTAATGATGAATGTACTGAAGCATTCAAGGTTCTGAAGGAAAAACTGGTAACAACCCCAATAGTACAGCCACCAGACTGGACACAGCCATTTGAGATTATGTGTGATGCTAGTGACTATGTTGTCGGGGCAGCACTTGGGCAGCAGAGAGACAAGTTATTTCATGTCATATATTATACCAGCAAGACACTGAATGACGCCCAAGTGAACTACACCACCACAGAAAAGGAGTTATTAGCTGTGGTGTTCTCCATTGACAAGTTTCGTTCTTACATACTTGGAACAAAGGTTATAGTGCACACAGACCATTCTGCCTTGAAGTATCTATTTGCGAAAAAGGATGCAAAACCTCGATTGATACGGTGGATCCTGCTATTGCAAGAATTCGACCTTGAAATCAAGGACAAAAAAGGGACAGAAAATCAGGTGGCAGATCACTTGTCAAGGTTGGAGAAGGGACAAAGTCTACCAACAGATGAGACAAACATACTGGAGACCTTCCCAGACGAGCAGCTCTTTGCTGCCGCAATCACTGCCGCGACAGCCATGGCAGCAAGTAAGTCTTCTGAACTCCCCTGGTATGCTGATTTCGTTAATTTCTTAGTTAGCGGAATAATTCCTTCTGGTCTTAATTATCAAGCCAGGAAGAGGTTCCAAAATGATGTTAAGCATTATTATTGGGACGGACCTCTTCTTTTCAAAATACGTGCAGATCAAGTTATAAGAAGGTGTGTACCACAAGAAGAGCAAGAATACATACTTCATCACTGCCATGCTTCACAGTATGGAGGTCACTTAGGAGGCAACAAAACTGCTGCCAAGGTGCTGCAGTCAGGGTTTTATTGGCCGTCACTGTACAAAGATGCGCAAATCTTCTACAAGAGTTGTGACAGGTGCCAAAGGACATGAAACATCTCACGGAGAAACGAGATGCCACTGCAGAACATTCTAGAAGTTGAAATCTTCGACGTTTGGGGGATTGATTTTATGGGACCATTCCCATCTTCATGTGGGAATCTATACATCCTCCTAGTAGTAGATTATGTCTCTAAGTGGGTTGAAGCTATCGCCACTCAAAAGAATGATGCCAAGACAGTCCAAATATTTTTACACAAAAATATCTTTTCTAGGTTTGGCATCCCTAAGGCGATTATCAGTGATGAAGGGAGACATTTCGATAATAGGGTTATAGCTATTGCCTTGAAGAAATATGGTGTCAAGCATCGGATCGCGACAACATATCACCCACAGACCAATGGACAAGCTGAAATATCTAATAGGGAAGTTAAGAACATTCTTGAGAAGATGGTTAAGCAACCTAGGAAAGACTGGTCTTTACTCCTCAATGATGCGTTATGGGCATATAGGACAACTTTTAAGACTCCATTGGGCATGTCTTCGTACCGATTGATTTATGGGAAAACATGTCATCTACCTGTCGAGATAGAGCACAAAGCATACTGGGCGATCAAGGCAGTGAATATGGACTTGGACAGGGCAGGGCAGAAAAGGCTATTAGATCTGAACGAAATTGAAGAAATCCGAACAATGGCCTATGACAATGCAAGAATCTACAAGGATAAAACGAACAAGTGGCATGACAAAAAGTTGCTGCCACGACAGTTCTGCCCAGGGCAACTTGTATTGTTATTCAATTCTAGACTGAAACTTTTCCCATGGAAACTGAAATCTAGATGGTCTGACCTATTCCAAGTTGTACAAGTTTTTCCCCATGGTGCCATAACAATCAGATCATTAAAAGACGGGCACCAATTCAAAGTCAACGGATAGCGCCTCAAGCATTATCAGGGGACTGAAGCTCCAGGAATGCAGGAAGTGGTTACCTTAGGAGATGCCCCACCTGGCATCCCTAATTTAACCTAAATTTTATTTTTATTTAATTTTATTATTATTTATTAGGAAATAAGGTTTATTTTATTTTGTATAATGTTTTTATTTTTATTGTTTTTAGGAAATAAAGAAGTCAAGAAGAACATGAGAAGTGAACTCAGCCCACCATCTATCCATCAGCCCAACAAAGCCCAAATGTTGAAGCCTGTCGTTACAGCTGCCGCGAAAGACGTGGAAAATACAGGCTGTCAACATGCTGTCACGACAGATGTGGAAACACGTCACAGACGCGTAATAGACGCGGAAACGTGTGTCAGACGCGTCAGACACGCTAACGTACAACAACTGGCCCCGTTATTCGCGCCTGCCGTTACAGCTTCAACAAGCAGCAATTTCCTCTATATATAACCCCGTTTCATTTTCATTTTCACTCACTTCTGCCTTTCTTACTTGCTCTCTCTCTCTAGTTTTCATTTGATTTCATTTGCTTTTCACAACCCTTGCACAAATATGTCTTCTAGGAAAACCCGACGCAATGCTGCCTGCACTTCCTCACCAACAACAACTCCCCCACGTTCCTTTGCTAGCAGAGACATGTGGGAGGAGAGAGGCTTCATCTACACACTGACGGAGGAAAATCTGGGCCTCAAACCATTCATAGTCTGGAAGATTAGAGCTTTACAGTGGCAAACCTTTGCGGAGCAGCCGGAGGAAATGAATGTTACGCTGGTTCGAGAATTCTATGCTGCCATCAGCAGTAGAACAACGACAACATTGTTCATTCGAGGGAAGGAGGTTCCATTTGAAGTAGAATACATTAATACCCTCTATGGCTTCTACATTAGTATAAATGACGATGCCCACCAACAATTCCTGAATACACTAGACAGTGCTACCTACAACGCTGTCATGGCAGAGTTGACCAATGCTGGAACACAATGGAACACCAGCAGAAAGAATCCAAGGACTGTGAGAAGGACCCAGTTGCTACCGGAGGCAAACTTGTGGAATGCCTTCATAAAGAAGAGAATCTTGCCGTCATCTCACAACACCACTGTCGACCAACCACGGTTAGCATTGATACACTCTATTCTGCATGAACGGCCCATTAATGTGGGCAGCTTTATTCGAGAAAGTATTCTGGAGTGTGCGCATAGACCAACGGGTCCCCTCTACTTGCCATACCTCATTACTTCGCTCTGCCGCGGCCATAAGGTCCCCGAGGTGCGCACTGATATGATAGTCGAAGGAAGAGGGTGGACTGAAAAGAACATCCTCAGCCTTATGGAGCTGACTGCTGCCACCCCTCTGTCGTCATTCCACCCCGTTGCCGCCACAGCTGAAACGACAAAGCAACAACATACTGAACCTGCTGCCGCAGCAGCTGCCCCAACAGACTCCTCCACCCGGATATTAGCTGCCATTCAGAAACTGGAGGAACGACAGCTGGGCTTAATGACTTTCATCAAGGACTTTGCTGCCTCCACGATAACATTCATACAAAGTTCTTTAAATTTTCCTGATGTTGCCTTTCCTACTTTTCCTGCCCATTACTTTACTGTCACTACCCCTGCCCATACCCCTACACCTGCTGCTACCCCACGCACGCCTTCTGCTACTTCAACACCATCGCCTGCCCCAACAGCAGCAGGCAGCACCCATGCTAAACCATCTGCCAGAGGCACAAAACGTCGTATGACATCGGAGGATCTAGATGCTTTTGTTGCAGGGTTCTCCTCCACTTCAGTTTGGGCTGCCAGTGATATTGAACCCTCTATCAAGACAAATCTGGCAAAGGAATTCTCCCCCGTGAAGAGGCAGAAGCGGATGGCTGATAAGAACAAATTGCCAAAGGCCAGCAACAACAGTAACAACAGTGACAACAACAGCGGGGAGAGCAGCATCAGCAGCTCGGAAGTTCAGGTTGTGGAGCAACCTCCTCACATCTCCCCAACCAGAGTCCAGCCACCACGACAGGCCAAGGCCAAGACCACATTCGCATCCCCCGTGCCCCAGCCTGCCCCAAAAGCCAGAGCCTGCCGCCAGATCCGCCTCAGCAGCAACAACGAAGACAACGACTAAATTTAAGTTTCTTATTTTATATCTTGCTGCCTGCTATATATTTTGTGATGTACTGCCTTATTTTGTTTTAAATTTTCATTTGCATTGAGGGCAATGCAACCCTCAAGGTTGGGGGTGGCAACCCTCCATTAATGGAGTACATCTTAGTTTAAAACATGTGTCTTCACTTAGTTTATTTTTATCTTAAAAAAATTGATGAAAATATTGAAAATTTTGGCTGAAAACTGTGAACTGAACTTACCTGTCGTGACAGCTCTATCGTGGTAGTGACTTTATGATAGTTTTTAGGAGAAGTTTAGAGCCTTTCTATAGTTCTGAAAACTTAAACACCATTGTGACTGTTATACTTATTAGACTTCTTTTAGCCAAACTAGAATAGGAAGCTTAGCACTTGAATAACCCCTAAAGGTGCCCGAAACTGGCTCTAGGAAGTTAACTAGAGGTGCCGAAAACTGGCTCTAGTGAAACTTTAGCTCAAAAAAAATAGTGAAATCGAGTCAAAACGAAAAAAAATCAAAGGAGCATGAAAAAGTGCCTTCAAAAGATAAACTTTGGCATAAAAATTTGAGTTAAGAGCTGAAATATTCTAGTGAAACTAAGAGAGTCTTGGCATATAACTGTTCACAAGCATGCACACACTGCACGAGGACTGTAGTGAGACTCCGGACAGATCCTAAATTATCCGACAGGTTGCTGCCGTCACAGGGAACGAACGACGGGTAAGGGAAAGTTCACTGTTTGAAAGCCAAAACAAAAATATTTCATTTTTCTTTTAAGTCTTAGTTGCTTGAGGGCAAGCAAAAACTTGAGTTTGGGGGTGTGTTGAGTGTGTAAAAGTTCTATTATTTACACCCTATTTAACCCATATTTCTGCTGCATTCAAGCATTATTTATTGCATTTAGGTCAGTTTACAGCAAAACATCACAAATATATTAAAAGGCACAGTTTCTACTAAAAATGGCTGCTTTTGCAGGTTGCTGCCGTAGCAGACGGAATGGACAGGCGCTGGGCAGTGAAGCAGAAGAGCTGGAACTGGACAAGTAGTCAAGGAGGACGATGCTGCCATGGTTGCTGCCGTGACAGTAGAGGACGACAGTAGTTTTGAGGAGAAGAAGCAAAGTGGACCTCAACAGATAGAAAAAATTTAGCCCGTCTGTCGTGTGAAAACCCCATATTTTTCCAAGCCCCAGATTAAAAGGAATGTCAAGCCCAAAGTTCAAGGAGAGAAAATCCGATGCAAGAAAGATGACGGCTGGAAAGTAGATTCCTTGAAGATTTAGTCTTTATTAGAATCATACTTTCATTTAAAGTTGTATTCTTGCTATTTTAGATAACTTGAGCCCAAAGCTTATATAAGGGCATATATTTTGACCTAGGAGGCATAACCGAATACCCTAGCTTCCTTCCCAAAACTCTAGCCGTTTTCCTTCCCACATCATGTTCTAAATTTCCCCTAGGGCCACGGGTTGATTTGTAAAGTAGTTGCAAGGGTTGTTTTGTTTTAGGAATTTTCAGTTCAATAAAACAAACTTCAAGTTCTCTTATTTTGGTTATTAATATCTTGCAAGAGCATCAGGAGAGCATTGTGAGGTTATCTATTTACTTAGCATCGGGAGAGTTAAGTATGCGAAAGAAATAAGAGCAAGTTCTCTAGCTTATAGTTGAACTCTCTCGGACCTAGGGATAAGACGAGGTTAAGTGGCTAAAGAAGAATTCATCCACATCGGTGTTCATCCTTCAATTCACGCCGGGAGGTATCATCAAAGACGTGATCATCGACAGACTTGGACATAGGGATAGGCCAAGGCACATCTAGGATTCTTGCCAAACTTGAAATACTGAGTTGATTGCTCGCTGCCGCGACAAGAAACGGACTGCTGCCGCGATAGGTGCTGCCGCGACAGGGACGACGACAGAACTGGAGTTCCGAGACTTAGCAATACCTGCACTACTGAGCAATTCAATACCAACCCATTCTCTCTATCTTGATTCTTCTACTTTTTTATTTACGTTTACTTTATTATTTTCGTGACAACTTCTCAAATATTTTCTTTACTTTCGTGTAGTGAATTAAGGTGGAGCTATTAGCCCAATCCCTGTGGAGACGATATCCGATACTTCGTATCACTTTACTACTTGCGTCGTGTATACTTGCACTACCATTGCGATAGACTATTTTACACGGAACACCAAGAAAAGAGAAGCCACAAGAAGAAATAAAGCCAAATGATGGAAAGAATGATGAGTTAGAGGAAAAGAATGATAAACAGCCTGGTACAGGGGCAGTAAATGAAGTGGGACACTTTACCCGAAGTGGTAGATGCTATTCTTCTCCAGAAGCACTTAATGAAGTGAAGAAGTTAAAGGGAAAGTTGCGGTAGCACCATAAAAGATTTTTGGAGGGGATCCTTCTCCAAAGATAAACGATCCAGTAACAGAGGAACATGCACAAGAGCTTTTGAGGTTTCTGAAACACAATGAATACATCATAGTTGAGCAATTAAAGAGACACCAAGCAAGGATTTCTGTCTTGAAGTTACCATTGAGCTCCGAAGGGCACCACAATGCTTTGATGAGGGTGCTAAACCAGACATTTGTACCAAATGATATATCTGTGGACAAATTAGACAGAATTGTGAATCATATCATTGCTGACAACTATATCATTTTCACTGATGATGAAATTTCTGAAGGAGGAATGAGGTCGATAAAGGCTTTGAACATTACCAGACATTGCAAAGGGTATGTGTTACCAAGAGTCCTAATTGACAACAAATCGATGTTGAATGCTATGCCAATGGAAACTCTGTAGAGGTTTCCCATTGATGACTCTCACATGAAAACATACCAGAATACTGTAAGGGCCTTTGATGGAACAACACAAGATGTGTTGAGAAGGATTGAAGTAACCTTGTTTATCGGGCCGAAAATTTATAACATAGATTTTGTGGTAGTGGACAAATTAGACAGAATTATGAATCATATCATTGCTGACAACTATATCATTTTCACTGATGATGAAATTTCTGAAGGAGGAATGAGGTCGATAAAGGCTTTGAACATTACCAGACATTGCAAAGGGTATGTGTTACCAAGAGTCCTAATTGACAACAGATCGATGTTGAATGCTATGCCAATGGAAACTCTGTAGAGGTTTCCCATTGATGACTCTCACATGAAAACATACCAGAATACTGTAAGGGCCTTTGATGGAACAACACAAGATGTGTTGAGAAGGATTGAAGTAACCTTGTTTATCGGGCCGAAAATTTATAACATAGATTTTGTGGTAGTGGACATTAAGCCTACATACAATTGTTTGTTGGGAAGACCTTGGATTCACTCAGCTGGAGCAGTCCCATCTTCCTTACACTAGAAGCTCAAATTTGTCATAGAAGGGAAGCTGGTTAGTATCGGTGTAGAGGAAGACATTATTGCCTCAATAACCACTAACGTCCCATACATCCAAGCAGATGAAAATGCCCTTGAGTGTTCTTTTCGAGCTTTGGAATTTGTAAATGCTACATTTGTTGCTGAAGGCAAGCCCTTCCCGCGACCAAGGCCCATTATCATAAAGAAGAACCATTTTGGGCTAGGGTTCAGTCCAAACATGCAAGACTGGCTGAGGGAACTGAAGAAAAGAAAGGAAAATAGGAAAGCTCATTTACTGGGGACTGAAACTTGTAACGCCCATGTTTTGGGCCTAGGTGTTCTGCTAGTCGGGTTGGGCTGGTGGAACCGGTAATCGGTTGTTCGAATCGTTAAAAGGTGGTTTAGGGAAATCAAGGTTCAGGATGGGATAAAAATATGATAAAAATTCCTAAAATCATCTAAAATTATATTTAAGAGGTTGGTTAAATCAATTTTGCAAAATAAGTTTTGGAAGGCATACATTTTGGGTAGTGACCAAAATGTAAAGTTTTAAAGTTGTGGAAAAAGGGTGTTTTTCAAAAAGGAGTCAAGATCATAGAATCTTTAGGGAACTTAATGTCAATTAAGCCTTTTCTCTAATTTGGTATGTGTTTTAATGATTTATTAAATATTAAAATGGCTTTAATTGATTTAATTAGAAAGGTAGTTATTTTTGTTAACAGAAATTTGATGATCTTTTCATTCTCTCCTTTTCACTTCAGCCAAACACTCACCATTTTCTCTTAATTTCTAGATTTCAATCATTTTTGTTTCCTCTCTTGATTTCCAACTTGTTATTTGTGATTTTCTCATATTTCTTTAAGACTCTTGAAAGCTAAACTTGCCAAATTAGAATATAAGTAAGGATTGGAGGTAAATTTTGTGCTAACCCTCTAATCAAGGTTCTTTAATGAAATTCCCAAGATATTTGACCTTTATATATGTTTTTGATTGAGGTTTTGTTATTGGTTTGATAAAATGGTGAAATCTTGTTAGAAAAGATGGTTTTAATGTGATTTTCGGAGGAGTCTTGATTTGATCTGTTTGAGATGATTTCTAAACAAGTTTTGGAAGGTTTATGATGTCGAAATAGAGTCTTAGTCATATTAATCCAGAAATCCTTGAGATCATTGGTTTTTAAAGTGTTTTGGTTGGGTTTTTAGGGTATAATGTGAGATCTGAGTTACTGGAGGTATAAGGATGGTTTTAGGTTGCTTTTGAATGTTGATTTATGGTTAAAATGTGGTGGATGTGTTGGTGGATGGCTGGGTTGAGTTTATAGATCATTCGATTGAGTAAATTGATACTATAGAGCAAAGATGCGAGTTTTCTTTTGAGTGCAAGAGTTTTGGATGCATTATGATGCATTGAACTGCTATTTTAATGCGTTGAAAACATGGGATAATATTCGGGAATCAAACGAAGTGGTTTTGGAGGCTTCAGACGATTGATAGTTGTGTCGGCAAGTGTGGTTTCGTAAGTCGGTGAGTGGAACTTTGTTTTCCAGCGTGGAAACATTTTAGAAAAAGGTTTTGGGAACTTAGTAAGAGCTTGAAATGCTTTACTAAGTTCGGAAGTAAGTAAAATGAATTTCTCTCTCGGATTGTGCTAGTATGAGCCTTTGGTTGCACTTGATTTTAATTGCATTTACCTAATGCTTTAAAGCATGTTTTAAGTATATAAAATGTATTTGATGTTGCCATGTGGTTTAAGGATGCACTAGGTAAGTGATAATTGTATGCATGTGTTGATGCATGAGTTTTGAAGCATGGTTTAATGCTTGAGTTATGGCTTATCATGAATGCTTTGAAAAAACAGTGAGGTATGTATGAAATGTGGATTATATTGGCAAGTGATGTTGTATAAAGTGTTTTATAAATGAAATCGGATATAGTTAGTCGACTATAGGATTGAGTGCACTATAAACAAGTTACCTTGGATGTTGAGGGGTTGTGATTGTACCGAAGACTCCATGCAAGTACCCTAACGATTGAGGATTGTTTAAGGTTGCAACGATTGAGGGTAGCTCCCGGGTGTGAACCTTGTGTGTGTCCTGTCTCTCGTTAGTGCGATATACATCTATTGACGAGTGGTGTTGAGTGATTGTAATTGTACCGAATACTCCACCACGGGTGTCACAACGGTGGAGGGTTGCTCACGTGTGTGCGCCTTGAGATGCCGGTAGAGTGTATAAAGGGTTTGGGACAACCCTTGGTAATTCGTGTATCCGATATGTTTTGAGAAATGAGGTTGTTGTTAATTATTTGGAAGCCAATATAATGAATTGTAATGTTATGGAAATGTTGTTGATGCATATTCTGAAAAATGCATGTTTTACCTTAAGCTTAGCATAATGGTGTTTATACTTGGAATGGTTGGTGTTGGTAAAACAATGGTTTAATTGCTGGAAAATATGTGATTTACGTTGCATGGTGCTAGCATGATGATTTTAATGTTAAAGTGCATGGTTTATCAAAGAAGGACAAGATGGTTTTGGAAAGTGTGAAAAATGGTTTTGTGCATTGATGATGTTTTAGTTTTGAGCATTCCTCACTAAGCTTGTATGCTTATCCTCTCTTTGTTCATCAATGCAGATAATTAGGTGTTTGGAGGTAGCATCTACAAGGGATTTTCTGAAAGACTTCTCTAAATGTATGTCATGGTGTTGAACTAGTATAATAAAGGCAATGGGGGTGTCCAAGGTTATCAATGTTGTTTGTTTTAGTGTTATCTGTTTTGGTGCAAGTTTGATATGCTTAAATGAGTATGTAAATGGCCTTTATGGGTTGGTTTTTGCTTTGATTTGAAAATCGTCCTTTTGGTGCTTGTTTCATAGGAAGCATGCCTTTAGTTCTCTTTGATATTGATAGTGGTGCTTTGATGGTGCCTATGTTATGTATTCTCAAGTATTGATGTGTATTTGAGTTGCAAGCATGCTTGGATTGTAACACCCTTAGCCCGGCCTAGACGCTTGACCCGAACTATGAAGATTACACGGGGAAAACCAAAGTCAACCTTGATTGACGACCCTTTTTTTCTTTTTGTCGTTACTAGATGCACATTAAGCCTATGTGATTGCTCAAGAATCGTATGAGAGAAAGTTACAACGATCAGAAAGCGTTTAGGGACTCAATTGCATGGAGTACACTTTTAGGGACCAAGAAGTAATTTTTAGAAAATATAATGACTTTGCAGATTTTAAGTTTACCAATATGTATTTAGTCATATTCCATGCCTCTCTGTCAAATTTCGGCTTAAAAGGACATTCCAAGCTCAAGCAATTGCATCCACAACATTCAGGACTAAAATGTAAAACATGAGAACTTAAAACAATTCAAATCATCATCCAACGGTCGCCCGTTTCGGAACACTGATCTTCGTACCGAAACGCCCGTATCGAAACGGTACTGACCGTTTCAGTACTCGAGTGCGTTCCGAGACCAGTATCGGAACAAGACTCTCCAGTAGCCAAAATGTTCCGAAACACTATGGCCATTTCGGGCCACTGTTTCGAAACAGATAAGGGTGTTTTGATACACCCTGCCCTGCAACAGCACTAATTGCTGGTTTTTCACATCTTAATCTTATCAAACATGTTCTAATATATACCATAACACACAAGCAACTTGATTAAACATCAGACAACATATAAAGAAGAATAAGCTCAAGCATGACATCAAACACAAGAACACTCAAACTATATGCATGCTTCTTATCCACAAAACCAAATATAGAACTCAAACCTCTAACCAAACCATTAGGACCATTTACAACCCATAACATCCATCACAAACATGCCACAAACTTAGGGAGTTCAAAATGCATCTCCCAAATACAACCATGGAGTCCCATTGCCAAATATCCAAACTAGTGTATAAAAACATCACCATACATGAGCTTTGCACTTCCATGGATGTTCTTAACCTTCTTGGTGCCCAAAAAACCTCAATTATCTGCATTATTGGTAAAAGAGAGCGTAAGCACATTTTCTTAGTGAGGTAAGCTCTAAAGAAGACCAACACAACAATGCATTATTTATAACTCTATCTCAAAAACAATTTTCAACAACATGCTCATTCAATCTCATGCTTGAAAACCATTTCAAAGCAAATCTTCATTTGAAACCACATGTACCTCTATTCTATCTCATGCATTTAAACCAATGCAAATCTAATGGCAAAGCCATACACATGCTTGTGAAAACTAAAGCATTTCATTTACAAATCTCATATGCCTTTCTCATAGCATAAATCATCTCAACATTAGGTACATGCGAATAAAAAACATTTTCATATATTATATTGGCATTTCGCATCTCATTATTACCCGGATATGCAGATAACTTTCTCAAACTCACTAGACACTTCCGGTGGAATCTCACATCACCGTACTCACTCGTATAGTAAAATATAATTTCTGGTGGAATCTGACATCACCGTACTCACATGGCGGTATCTCTCATCACCACAAAGCTTTGGTATTTCACCAAGTCCTACTCGATGGAATGCTCATCATCGGTCTCTCCCTTTGGATTGAATCCAAAGAGCACATACTAATTTTTAGTTTATAGTGCACTCTCATCCTATTGATCGATCAATTATATCCAATCAGTATCTCATCTTCTATGCCAATATATTATGTCAAAACATCATCTCACCTACTGTTTTTCATGCAACATTTCTCAAATCTCTTCAAAGCATCATCTCATGCTACAAATCATGCTTAAAAACAATAGGAATTTATCTATCTCAAAACATGAGCATGTAAAGGCATTTTAGGGGCAACCACCACATATATGAGAGCAATCTAGCAAATACTTACTTTCGGACTTAGGAAGGTGTTTCAAACCTTTCCTAAATCCCAAACCTTGTTTCTTTGTCTCCCAAGGACTTCTAAAACCATTCGCACTCACCAATTACGTTTCGCTTGCTCGCTGAAACGCTATCTAAGCTCCCGAATCAACACCAAAGGCATCCGAAGATGTCTCCCATGTTCAAAACACATAAGAGCATAGGATTAATGCATCATAATGCATTGAAAACATCAGCCACACACCTAAACCCGCTGCTCTACTCAAAAGCCTCATTTCGGCCACCAAAAACAACCAAAATCACCTCCAAACTCTTCCAAAACAAAGCTCAGCCAAGATATATCACTTCTAATCATTTCTAAACATCAATCAACATCAAAAACCACCACAAACTCGTCCTTATACCTCCATCTATAACAGAACACCAAAACCACCCCAAAAACCACCACAAACTCGTCCTTATACCTCCATCTATAACAGAACACCAAAACCACCCCCAAAACCACCATTCTAGCATGCAAAACTTAGAGATCCAAACCTATTCGGGATTTCATTGATAAAACCTCATTTATAACATCAATTAACATCCAAAATACATTAGAAAACAACCTCAAAATAGAGCCTAACCAACAACCACGAAAATCATCAAGATCTCTCCAAAAATCTTGAGTTTTAACACAATTTCATGTTTCTAACATTAAAGGAACTCAAAATTCATTAACAAAGGATTGATAACTTGAGAATTTCAGTAAAGAACTGATCATTAGAGGAGAAGGACGAAGCTTACCTCTAATGGCTGATTTCTCCTTGATTTGGGCAAGTTTTCTTAAAAATCCAATGTGAAAACAAGAGGATTTGGTGAGGAAAAGATTAGAAATCAAAAGGAGATTGAAATCTCATCAAAAGGAATGAAAATCAGAGGCTAATTGATGGAGGAAATGTGTTTGGCTAAAAATAAATTGAGAGAAAATGAAATGAGAGAAAATTGACGTAAGATAGTTATGAAAAGTCAAAAATAGTTTTCCCTTTTAATTATCTTTGTTTCCTTTAATTAAATCACTATTAAAAACACCCAAAATAAGGAGAAATCTGATTAAAAACATTTTGGTAAAATTAGCTCCTTAAGGATTCAAAGTTTCAATCCTTTACAAAACAGTCACTATTTAACTTTTGCATAAACTGCGATTTGGTCACTACACCGAAATGTAGTATTTCTAAACCTTATTTTGTAAAATTGTTTTCACCATAATCATTCATATAATAAATGATGATTTTTTGGTATTTTTCCATATTTTTTAAAGCATCCTGAACTAGGTGTTCCCTAAATCTCCCTTAAAGATTCCATCTATTCTCGACCGGTCCGATTCAAACTCTAAAACATCTAGGCCCAAAATCGAGGCGTTACAACTCTCCCCCTCTTAAGAAATTTCGTCCCCAAAATTTACCTGGAGGAAAAAGGTAAGGAAATTGCTTCTTCATGTCTTCCTTCGTTTCCCAAGTGGCTTCCTCAACACCACGATGTCTCCACAAGACTTTAACCAGCTCGATGGTCTTACCTCGGAGAACCTTACTATCCGAATCCAGAATCTCAACAGGTTCCTCATCATACGTCAAGTTCGGATTCAACTCAACCTCTTCCACAAGCATAACATGCAAAGGGTCCGATCTATACCTCCGAAGCATGGATACATGAAACACATTATGTATCTTTTCTAACTCTTGAGGTAGTCTCAGCTTATAAGCAACAGGACCCACACGTTCTATCACTTAGTATGGTCCAATGAACCTCGGGCTCAACTTGCCCTTCCGGCCAAATCTCATCACCTTCTTCCAAGGTGAGACTTTAAAAAACATACGGTCACCCACCGCAAGTTCTATCTCCTTACGCTTCAAATCTGCGTAAGATTTTTGCCGATCCGATGCTGCCTTCAACCGCTCACTAATGAGCTTCACTTTCTCGGTGGTTCCTTTCAACAAAGTTGGCATCGAGACCAACTTTTGTCCCGTTTCAGCCCAACAAAGAGGAGTTCTGCACTTCCTCCTATAAAAAGGTTCATAAGGTGCCATTTGAATACTTGTCTAGTAACTATTATTATAAGCAAACTCCACCAAAGGCAAGTGCTTCTCCCAAGAGCCTTGAAATTCAATAACACAACACCTAAACATATCCTCAAGCTCTTGGATAACATGCTCCGACTGTCCATCCGTTTGCGGATGATAAGAAGTTCTGAAATTCAGCCGCGTACCCAATGCTCGATGCAAACACTCCCAAAACCTTGTGGTGAACCTCAGATCTCTATCCGACACTATAGATTTTGGTACACCATGCCACCGTACAATCTCAGCAATGTACAACTCTGCAAGCTTATCCAAGGTGTACGTAGTATGCATAGGCAAGAAATGCGCACACTTCGTTAGGCGATCCACAATCACCGAAACAAAATTCTTCTTCGATGGCGATAGGGGCAAACCAGACATAAAGTCCATGGTGATCCTCTCCCACTTCCACTCAGGGATCCTTAACGGCTGCAACAACCCTGAAGGAAACTGATGTTCAACCTTAACCCGCTGACAAACCATACATTTGCTAACATACTCAACAACATCTTTCTTCAATCCCACTAAATAGAACTCATCCTTCAGATCACGATACATCTTTGTACTACCAGGGTGCATAGCAAAAGAACTACTATGAGCTTCGGTCAGAATAGTGCGCCTAAACTCAACATGTAACCCCCTTAGCCCGGCTTAGACGGTTGACCTGAACTACGAAGATTACATAGGGAAAACCAAAGTCAACCTTGATTCAAAACCTTTTTTTCTTTTTAATCTTGTCTAGATACATATTAACCTTAAGTGAGTACTTTCAAAACATATTTGAGAAAGGCACAACAATCGGATGACATAAGGGGACTCAATTGCACTTAATACAAGTTTAGGGACCAAAATGTAACTTCTAAAAATTAGAAGATCTTTACTGATTTTAAGGTTGCCAATATGAAATTAGTCTTGTTACATACTTCTCTGCCAAATTCCATCTTAATTGAACTTCTCAAACTCTTTCAATTGCAACACCAACTTTTGGGACTAAAATGTAAAGCTTGCAAACTATAGCACCATTCAAATCTGTGCACAACGGTCACCTGTTTCAAAACATTCACCTACAGTATTGGAACGTGGATCGAAACGGCATTGACCGTTCCGATACGCGGGTTGGTTCCGAGACTGGTTCCGAAACGAGGCATTCCAGTAGCCAAATCGTTTCGAAACATCCCTTAGCGTTTCGAAACTCGAAGGCCATTTCAGGCCCCTGTTTCGAAACACTAGAGGGTGTTTCGATACGGTTTGCCCAGATTCAACAGCAAAAGCTGATTTTTCATGCATAAACCCATTCATACACATCCAAAAGACTCTCCAAACATACCAACAAGTCATCAAGCCTATAAGGTACATATTTGGAACTCCTAAACACCTTCATAGCATCAAACTTGCAATCTCACAAGTCTAGAGGCATGCATCCTAATATCAAATCCAAATAGGAAAAACAAACCTCCAAACAAGCAATTAAGGCCATTTACAATTCAAAACAACCAAGGCACACATGCCACAACCTTAGGGAGTTTAACACATCTCCCAAAGCAAATCTTAGGTTCCTATTGCCAATTTATCAAAACTAATAGTGTATGAAAACTTCACCATACGTTAGCTTGGACTTCCTTGGATGAACTTAGCTTCCTTGATGCCCTTAGACACCTCAATTATCTGCATTATTGGTAAAAGAGAGCGTAAGCACAAATGCTTAGTGAGGAATGCTCTAAAGAAACCAACAAAATAATGCACTTTTAGAAAAAAAACTCTTTCATCAAAGCTTTAAAACCACATGCTCATATCTTTCTCATGCTTAAAAACTTCAAAGCAATACTCATTGAAAGCGTATGTACCTTCATTTTAGCTCATGCATTAAAACCAATGCAAAACTCATGGCAAGGCGATTCACATACATGTATTGTCAAAGCATTTCTAAACAATAACACATGTGCATAACTCATAGCATAAATCAATTCATCAAAGGTACATGTGTAACAAAAACCATTTCGTCATTTATATTGGCATTGAGCATCTCATTAATACTCGGATATGCGAACACATCTCTACACTAGACTCTTTCGGTGGAATCTCTCATCACCGTACTCACTTGTCTAGCAACACAACTTCCGGTGGAATCTCTCACCACCGTACTCACATGGCGGAATCTCTCATCCCCACAAAGCTTGGGTATTTCACCAAGTCCTACCCGATGGAATGCCCATCATCGGAAAATCTCCCTTTGGCTTAACTAAAGAGCACGTACGAATTTTTTAGTTTATAGTGCACTCTCAACCTATTGATCGATCAATTATATCCAGTAAGTTTCTCAACATCTATGCCAATATAATGTGTTAAAATATCATCACACCTACTGTTTTTCATGCAAAATAACTCAAAGGTTTTCTCATCACATTTCAAATCATAATTCATACTTTGCTTCAAACCAAAAGCTCAAATCTATTAAATGCTACATGCCATCTCATGACATCTCTACAAGCATAATCCCATGCTCCAAAACATGCATAAAACAGTAGGAATTTAACAATCTCAAACCATGAGCATGTAAAAGCATTTTAGGGGCAAACACCACCATAGAGAGATCAAATCAAGCCATACTTACTTCAGGATTTAGCAAGGTGTTTCAAACCTCTCCTAAATCCCCAAACCTTGTATTTTTTGTCCTCGTAGACTTCTAACCCAATCGCATTCACCGATTTCGTTTCGCTTGCTTGCCGAAACGCCAATTAAGCTTTTGGATCAACTCCAAATGTGTCCGAAGATGTCTCCCCTATTTTAGACACATCAAAGCAGAGGATTAATGTATCATCATGCATAAAAATCTTCAGCCAACACTCCTAAACTCACTACACTACCTCAAACCTACATTTCGACTACCAAACACAACCGAAATCACCTCCAAACACTTCCAAAACTTAACCCAACCAAGATCCATCACTTCTAATCATTTCTAAACATCAATTAACATCAAAAACAACTCTAAACACGTCCTTATACCTCCAGCTATAACAGAACACCAAAAACACCTCAAAACCACCATTTCCATAAGTAAAAACTTAGGTAACACAACCTATTCAGGATTGAATTGATAAAACCTCATTTCTAACATCATTTAACATCCAAAATACATTAGAGAACTATCTCAAAATAGAGCCCAATCCTTTACAACGAAAATCTTCAAGATCTCTTCCAAAATCTTTTGTTTTAAGCGAAAATCTCGTTTCTAACATTAAAATCATTTATAAAATTTTAATAAAGGATTGACAAGTTGGGAATTTCAGTAAAGAACTGAGTATTTAGAGGAGAATAACAATCTTACCTCTAAATGATGATTTCTCCTTGATTTGGGCCAAAATCCATGAAAATTCAATGCGGAAATCAAAAGGATTTGATGCAAGATTGATTAGGAACCAATGAGTGATGGAAATCTCATCAATTGAAGTGAAAATCAATGTGAATGTTGCTGGAGAAAAGGTTTTTGGATGATAGGATTTTGAGAGAAAAAGGTATGAGAGAAAATTAGAGAAAGGTAGTTATGAATGTTAAAAAGTAGTTTTCCCTTTCTTTTATTTAAATTAAAACATTAATTAAATCACCCAAATTAAGGAAAAACCTGGAGAAAAAACATTTTGGGTAAATTAGCTCCTTAAAGATTCAAAGTTTCAATCCTTTACAAAACAGTCACTACCAAACTTTACAAAAATCGCAATTTGGTCACTATACCGTAATGTAGTATTTCCAAACCTTATTTTGTAAAATTGATTTCACCACTCTCTTATATATATTAAATGAGAATTTTTAGATATTATTCTATATTTTTAAAGCATCCCGAACTAGGCGTTCCCTAAAACCTCCTTTTATATTCGAACCGTTTCACAGACCGGTCCGGCTCAAACCCTAAACTTCTAAGCCCAAAATTGAGGTGTTACAACTCTCCCCCTTTTAAGAAATTTCGTCCTCGAAATTTACCTGGAGAAAAAAGGTAAGGAAATTGCTTCTTCATGTCATCTTTTCTTTCCCACTTGGCTTCCTCAACACCACGATGCCTCCACAACACCTTAACAAACTCAATGGTCTTACCCCGAAGAACTTTACTATCTGAATCAAGAATCTCAACCGGCTCCTCATCATAGGTCAAATCTGGATTCAACACCACTTCTTCCACAAGCATAACATGCGAAGGATACGATCTATACCTCCGAAGCATAGAGACATGAAACACATCATGTATCTTTTCCAACTCTTGTGGTAACCTCAGCTTATAAGCAACAGGACCCACACGTTCAATCACCTCGCATGGTCCAATAAACCTAGGGCTCAACTTACCCTTCCGACCAAACCTCATCACCTTCTTCCAAGGTGAAACCTTCAAAAACACACGGTCACCCACTGCAAACTCAATCTCCTGACGCTTCAAATCCGCGTAAGACTTCTATCGATCAGAAGTTGCCTTCAACCACTCACAAATGAGCTTCACCTTCTCGGTGGTTCCCTTCAACAAAGTCGGCATCGAGACCAACTTCTGACCTGTTTCAGCCCAGCAAAGAGGAGTTATGCACTTTCTCCAATACAAGGCTTCATAAGGTGCCATTTGAATACTTGTATGGTAGCTATTGTTATAAGCAAACTTCGCCAAAGGATAATGCTTCTCCCAAGAGCCTTGAAACTCAATCACGCAACACCTCAACATATCCTCAACCACTTGGATAACACGCTCAGATTGTCCATCCGACTGTGGATGATAGGAAATACTGAAATTCAACCGCGTACCCAAAGCTTGATGCAAACACTCCAAAAAATGCGATGTAAACCTCGGATCTCTATCAGACACTATAGACTTTGGCACACCATGCAGACGCACAATCTCAGCAATGTACAGCTCTGCAAGCTTATCCAAGGTATACGTGGTATGCACAGGTAAGAAATGCGCACACTTCGTAAGGCGATCCACAATCACCCATACTGAATTCTTTTTCGATGGTGAAAAAGGAAGACTAAACACAAAGTCCATGGTGATTCTTTCCCACTTCCATTCAGGAATCCTCAACGGTTGCAACAACCCTGAAGGAAACTGATGCTCAGCCTTAACTCGCTGACAAACTATACACTTACTCATTTATTCCGCAACATCTTTCTTCAAACCCACCCAATAGTACTCATCCTTTAAATCACGATACATTTTTGTACTACCAGGGTGCATAGCAAAAGACTACTATGAGCTTCAGTCAGAATAGTACGCCTCAACTCCGCATCATTCGGCACTACTATTCGACTACCAAAACATAAAACTCCATCATCATTAAAACAAAAATCCGATGGTCTATCCTCAGCAATATCCTGAACATATGGCACCAAAGAATCATCCAACAACTGCTTATCTTTTATCAACTGAACCAGAGATGGTCTCACTTGCAATTGAGCCACAAGACCTCCATCTTGTGAAATACTCAAGCTGGCGAACATAGCCCTTAACTCCACCGCCACCTTTCTGCTCAAGGCATCCACCACAACATTAGCTTTTCCTGGATGGTACTCGATCATCAGATCATAATCTTTAAGTAACTCCACCCAATGTCGTTGCCTAAGATTCAACTCCTTCTGAGACATCAAATACTTCAAAATCTTGTGATCCGTGTACACAGTACACTTCTCACCATACATATAATGTCTCCAAATTTTCAAAACAAAAACCACTACAGCTAACTCAATATCATACGTAGGATAATTGCGCTTACGCACCTTCAACTGTTGCGAGGCATAAGCTACCACCTTACCCTCTTGCATTAGCACACACCCCAAACCAACGTAGGATGCGTCACTGTACACCACAAACTCTTTTCCTGATTCACGTTGAACCAAGATAAGAGCTTGCGTCAAAGCTGCCTTAAGCTTCTCAAAAGCTTGTTGTCTTTCTTCCGTCCACTCATACTTGACATCTTTTTGCAACAACTTCATCAAAGGGGCAGCAATCTTCGAAAATCCATCCACAAACCTCCGGTAATATCCTGCCAACCCAAGGAAACTACAGACTTCATGAACAGACTTAG
The DNA here is from genome assembly GCA_958450335.1 of Hibiscus tridactylites. Classification (NCBI taxonomy): domain Eukaryota; kingdom Viridiplantae; phylum Streptophyta; class Magnoliopsida; order Malvales; family Malvaceae; genus Hibiscus; species Hibiscus tridactylites. Next base: position 65,860,674 of record OY288283.1, on the reverse strand, counting down.
GGGGCTTCCAATTCATCAGCGCCTCAATCTTCTGAGGATCAACGCAAATCCTCTCAACCGAAACCACATGACCAAGGAACACAACCTCTTTTAGCCAAAACTCACACTTGCTCAGCTTCGCATAAAGCTGATTTTCCAGAAGCGCTTGCAAGACAACCCTCAAATGACCTTCATACTCCTTCTCAGTACGAGAGTACACAAGGATATCGTCGATAAACACCACAACAAACTTGTCCAAGTATTCATGGAACACTCTATTCATTATGTCCATAAAAGCTGTAGGAGCATTCGTCAAGCCAAACGGCATTACAAGGAATTCATAATGCCCATACCTCGTTCTAAAGGTTGTTTTTGGCACATCCAAATCTTTCACCTTAGAATGTTAGTATCCTGACCTTAAGTCAATCTTGGAGAACACAGCCGCTCCCTGAAACTGATCAAAAAGATCATCAATCCTCGGCAAAGGATACCGATTTTTGATGGTCAACTTATTCAGCCGACGATAATCGATGCACATTCTCATAGTGCCATCCTTCTTCTTCACAAACAAGACCGGTGCATCCCAAGGTGACACACTAGGTCGAATGAAATCACGGTCAAGCAACTCCTGAAGTTGCGTCTTCAACTCCTTTAGCTCCTTAGGTGCCATGCAATAGGGAGCAATGGACACTGGAGTTGTGTTTTCATACAGCTCAATTCCAAACTCCACCTCATGACTAGGTGGAAATCCAGGTAACTCCTCCAGAAGCACTCCAGGAAACTCTCGTACAATTATGATATCCTGAACGCGCAACTCCTTTAAACTAGGATTCATCACATAGTCTAGGTAAGCCTAGCAACCTTGCCTCAGCATCCGACTCGCTTCTAATGTAGACACCACATTGGCAAGAAACTTCACATTCTCACCAACCACCACTACTTCGTAATCATCCGCAAGTTTCAACGAACCTCGCTTGCTTTCAAAATCCACTACAGCTCGATGCTCAACAAGCCAATCCATACCAAGGATTACATCACAACCATAAAATGGCAATTCCATGAGATCAAAAAGAAAAACATGGTTTTGTGCTTTCAAAGGACATCTTCTATACAAATTTCGCGTTACAACTGTCTCATCAAAGGAACTAGTCACACGCATACCAACATCCAAAGACTCAACAGGTAAACCAAGCATTTGAGCATGTTCACGCAATATGTACGAGTGTGTAGATCCAGAATCAATCAAAGAATGTAACGATAAGGATTGCAAAGTAAAAGTACCTGCGATCACATTCGTATCATTCCTTCCCTCACGTTGAGCATACACTCAAGCCTGACCACCACCCTCGGGTTGAACAACCACAACATGTGCTACATTCCTGCCACCATCATCTCTGCGCTAAAAATTACCACGACCGCGCCCACGACCTCTCTGTGGCTCAGCTGCTCTCACCGGAGCATGTCCCTCCTTCAAAGGCTAAGGACAATCTTTCTTCAAATGTCTACGATTTCCAAAATTCCATCATGTACCAAGGTTACCCCAACACCCTCCACCATGCCGTCTACTACAACGGTTACACTCAGAAGTCCTCTGAACCTCATTAGGTCCTTGCTGACCTCTACCAGGGTTACCACCTCCACGCCTAGCATCAAAGTGCGACCTCCTATCCTTATGCCTTTTATTGCGATCTCTACCAAAATCGCTTTCAGCCTCTCAATTCCCAGAGCTAGATCCACCTGCTCGGCTAGTCAAACAAAGATTCAACTCAATGTCCTTGGCTCTAGTGAACAAGACATCGAAATTTGTATAATCAGCCGCAAGCATAAAAGTCTTCACATCAGTTACCAACCCATAACGGAATCGTTAGCACCTCTCCCGCTCATCAGGGATCAGCTCCGGTGCATACTGACTGAGGCGGACAAACTAAATATCATACTCAGCTACCACCATGCTACCTTGCACAAGAGACATAAATTCTATTTTCTTCTCATCTAGGTATCGCACACCCAGATACTTTCGCTTAAACGCACCAATGAAGAACGTCCAAGTCACCTCATTATCCTCCATCCCAGAGATAGCGGTCGTCCACCACGTGTAAGCATCACCATGTAGCAGAGATACAACACAACCCAACTTCTGCACATAATTGCCGTTCATCTGACTCAAAATCCTCTTGGTACTTTCCAACCAAGACTCAGATCCTTCCGGAGATAAACCTCTGAACTCAGTCCCTCCCAGACTGTGAAGACGTTCCAAAGGCAATCTCACATTGGCATCATCCTGATGCGCAGCTCCATGAGCTCCAGCTACTGTTGCCTGAAAGGCTCCGGCAATAGCCTGAATTAACACAGTCATGTCAGGAGCAGCTTGCCCCTGCACACCTTCAGGTCCAGCGACCCCAGCACCAGCATTTCCAACTCCAGCTCCACGATCACTATCAGGTGGTCCACCACCAGGATGAGGAGGTAAATCCACAACATTCTCAGCATTCTCATCATTCTCATTTTGAGCCATAGCTCTTGTATTCACCCTCATCTCTCTACGTGGCCCCATTTACAAAGAAAACAATGCACTGACAAAAATGCAATAAACACAATTAGGCACAATAAGGTAAGCAACCCAAGTACTCAAGCTCATTTCCCAAAAACAATTTCTTTCATTAGTTTTGATATGGCAATGGGATCCCCTAACACACTCCAACATAGCATTACATCACAATTGAAACCATGCATCACGATTCACAAAACATTCTTTCACCCAAAGGCTCATCATGCAAATACACATACATCACACACATAACAATTCTCAATTATACACGAACTAAGCTTTGATACCACCAAATGTAACCCCCTTAGCCCGACCTAGACGGTTGACCCGAACTACGAAGATTACACGGGGAAAACCAAAGTCAACCCGAAAGTTAACCTTGATTCACAACCCTTTTTTTTCTTTTTAATCTTGTCTAAATACATATTAACCCTAAGTGAGTACTTTCAAAACATATTAGAGAAAGGCAGAAAGATCGGATGACATAAGGGGACTTAATTGCACTTAATACAAGTTTAGGGACCAAAATAAAATTTCTGAAAATTAGAAGGTCTTTACTGATTTTAAGGTTACCAATATGAAATTTGTCTTGTTACATACTTCTATGCCAACTTCCAACTTAATTGAACATCTCAAACTCTTTCAATTGCAATACCAACTTTTGGGACTAAAATGTAAAGCTTGCAAACTACATCACCATTCAAATCTGTGCCCAACGGTCACCTGTTTCGAAACATTCACCTGCTGTATCGAAACGTGGATCGAAAAGGCGTTGACTGTTCCGATACGTGGGTTGGTTCCGAGACTGGTTCTGAAACGAGGCATTCCAGTAGCCAAATCGTTTCGAAGCATCCCTTAGCGTTTCGAAACACGAAGGCCATTTCAGGCCCCTGTTTCGAAACACTAGAGGGTGTTTCGATACGGTTTGCCCAAATTCAGCAGCAAAAGCTGTTTTTTCATGCATAAACCCATTCATACACATCCAAAAGACTCTCCAAACATACCAACAAGTCATCAAGCCTATAAGGTACATATTTGGAACTCCTAAACACCTTCATAGCATCAAACTTGCAATCTCACAAATCTAGAGGCATGCATCCTAATATCAAATTCAAATAGGAAAATCAAACCTCCAAACAAGCAATTAAGGCCATTTACAATTCAAAACAACCAAGGCACACATGCCACAACCTTAGGGAGTTTAATACATCTCCCAAAGCAAATCTTAGGTTCCCATTGCCAATTTATTAAAACTAATAGTGTATGAAAACTTCACCATACGTGAGCTTGGACTTCCTTGGATGAACTTAGCTTCCTTGATGCCCTTAGAGACCTCAATTATCTGAATTATTGGTAAAAGAGAGCGTAAGCACAAATGCTTAGTGAGGCTTGCTCTAAAGAAACCAACACAATAAAGCTCTTTTCGAAAAACTCTTTCATCAAAGCTTTAAAACCACATGCTCATCTCTTTCTCGTGCTTGAAAATTTCAAAGCAAAACTCATTGAAATCGCATGTACCTTCATTTTAGCTCATGCATTAAAACCAATGCAAAACTCATGGCAAGGTCATTCACATACTTGTATTGTCAAAGCATTTCTAAACAAAAACACATATACATAGCTCATAGCATAAATCAATTCATCAAAGGTACATGTGTAACAAAAACCATTTCGTCATTTATATTGGCATTTAGCATCTCATTAATACTCGGATATGCAGACACATCTCTACACTAGACTCTTCCGGTGGAATCTCTCATCACCGTTCTCACTTGTCTAGCAATACAATTTCCAGTGGAATCTCTCATCATCGTACTCACATGGCGGAATCTCTCATCGCCACAAAGCTTGGGTATTTAACCAAGTCCTACCCGATGAAATGCCCATTATCGGAAAATCTCCCTTTGGCTTAACCAAAGAGCACGTACGAATTTTTTAGTTCATAGTGCACTCTCATCATATTGATCGATCAATTATATATGGTAAGTTTCTCAACATCTATGCCAATATAATGTGTTAAAATATCATCACACTTACTATTTTTCATGCAAAATAACTCAAAGGATTTCTCATCACGTTTCAAATAATAATTCATACTTTGCTTCAAACAAAAGCTCAAATCCATTCAATGCTACATGTCATCTCATGACATCTCTACAAGCATAATCTCATGCTTCAAAACATGCATAAAACAATAGGAATTTAACAATCTCAAACCATGAGCATGTAAAAGCATTTTTGGGGCAAACACCACCATAGAGAGATATCAAATCAAGCCATACTTACTTCCGGATTTAGGAAGGTGTTTCAAACCTCTCATAAATCCCCAAACCTTGTATTTTTTGTCCTCATGGACTTCTAACCCAATCGCACTCACTGATTTCGTTTCGCTTGCTTGCCGAAACACCAATTAAGCTTCCGGGTCAACTCCAAAAGTGTCCGAAGATGTCTCCCCTATTTTAGACACATCAAAGTAGAGGATTAATGCATCATCATGCATTAAAATCTTCAGCGAACATCCTAAACTCACTGCACTACCTAAAACCTACATTCCGGCTACCAAACACAACCAAAATCACCTCCAAACACTTCCAAAAATTAAACCAGCCAAGATCCATCACTTATAATCATTTCTAAACATCAATTAACATCAAAAACAACTCTAAACATGTCCTTATACCTCCAGCTATAACAGAACTCCAAAAACACCTCAAAAACCACCATTTCCATAAGCAAAAACTTAGGTAACACAACCTATTCGGGATTGAATTGATAAAACCTCATTTCTAACATCATTTAACATCCAAAATACATTAGAGAACTATCTCAAAACATAGCCGAATCCATTACAACGAAAATCTTCAAGATCTCTTCCAAAATCTTGAGTTTTAAGCCAAAATCTTGTTTCTAACATTAAAACCATTTATAAAACTTTAATAAAGGATTGAAAAGTTGGGAATTTCAGTAAAGAACTGAGTATTTAGAGGAGAAGAACGATCTTACCTCTAAATGATGATTTCTCCTTGATTTGGGCCAAAATCTATGAAAATTCAATGTGGAAATCAAAAGGATTTGATGCAAGATTGATTAGGAACCAATGAGTGATGGAAATCTCATCAATTGAAGTGAAAATAAATGTGAATATTGCTGGAGAAAAGGTGTTTGTATGATAGGATTTTGAGAGAAAAAGGAATGAGAGAAAATTAGAGAAAGGTAGTTATGAAAGTTAAAAAGTAGTTTTCATTTTCTTTTATTTTAATTAAAACATTAATTAAATCACCCAAATTAAGGAAAAATCTGGAGAAAAACATTTTGGGTAAATTAGCTCCTTAAAGATTCAAAGTTTCAATCCTTTACAAAACAGTCACTACCAAACTTTACAAAAATCGCAATTTGGTCACTACACTGAAATGTAGTATTTCCAAACATTATTTTGTAAAATTGATTTCACCACTCTCTTATATATATTAAATGAGGATTTTTAGATATTTTTCTATATTTTTAAAGCATCCCGAACTAGGCGTTCCCTAAAAACCTCCTTTTATATTCAAACCGTTTCACATACTGGTCCGACTCAAACCCTAAACTTCTAAGCCCAAAATTGAAGTGTTACACAACATCATTCGGCACCACTATCCGACTCCCAAAACATAAAACACCATCATCATTAAAACAGAAATCCGATGGTTATCTTCAGCAATATCCTGAACATGTGGCACCAAGGAATCATCCAACAACTATTTATCCTTTATCAACTGGATTAGAGATGGTTTCACTTGCAATTCAGCAACAAGACAACCATCTCACGATATGCTCAAGCTAGCAAACATCACTGTTAACTCCATCGCCACTTTCCTGCTCAAAGCATCGGCCACAACATTAGACTTCCCCGGATGATACTCGATCGTTAGATCGTAATCCTTAAGCAACTCCACCCAGTGTCCTTGCCTAAGATTCAACTCCTTCTGAGACATCAAGTACTTCAAACTCTTGTGATCCGTGTACACAATACACTTCTCACCATAGAGATAATGTCTCCAAATCTTTAGAGCAAAAACCACTGCAGCCAACTCAATGTCATGCGTAGGATAATTGCGCTCATGCACTTTCAATTGTCGCAATGCATAAGCCACCACCTTACCCTCTTGCATTAACACACACCCCAAACCAACATAGGATGCGTCACTATACATTACAAACTCTTTCCCAGATTCAGGTTGAATCAAGATAGGAGATTGTGTAAAAACTGCTTTTAGCTTCTCAAAAGCTTGCTGTCTCGCTTGCGTCCACTCATACTTAACATCCTTTTGCAACAACTTCGTCAAAGGGGCAACAATCTTAGAAAATCCATCGACAAACCTCCGGTAGTAACCAGCCAACCCAAGGAAACTACGGACTTCATGAACGGACTTAGGAGGCTTCCAATTCATCACCGCCTCAATCTTCTAGGGAGCAACTCGAATCCCTTCCACCGAAACCACATGACCAAGGAAAACAACTTCCTTTAGCCAAAACTCACATTTGCTCAGCATAGCATAAATCTGATTTTCAAACAGCGCTTGCAAAACGATCCTCAAATGACCTTCATGCTCCTCCTCGGTACGAGAGTACACAAGGATATCATTGATGAACACCACAACGAACCTGTCCAAAAATTCATAGAACACCCTATTCATCATATCCATTAAAGCAGCAGGAGCATTCGTCAACCCGAACGGCATCACAAGGAACTCATAATGCCCATATCTTGTTCTAAAGGTTGTTTTCGGCACATCCACATCCTTCACCTTTAATTGATAGTACCCTGACCTCAAATCAATCTTTGAAAACATAGCCGCTCTCCGAAACTGATAAAAAATCATCAATCCTCGGTAAATGATACTTGTTTTTGATTGTCAACTTATTCAGCTGGCGATAATCAATGCACATCATCATCGTGCCATCTTTCTTTTTAACAAACAAGACTGGTGCACCCCAAGGTGACACACTAGGCCGAATAAATCCACGGTCAAGCAACTCCTGAAGTTGCGTCTTCAACTCCTTCAACTCTTTGGGTGTCATGCGATAGGGAGCAATGGACACCGGAGTTGTATTCTCGCATAGCTCAATTCCAAATTCAACTTCTCGACTAGGCGGCAAACTAGGTAATTCCTCCGGAAACACTCCAAGAAACTCACACACGGTTCTTATATCCTGAACGCGAACCTCATTTAAACTAGGATTCATAATGAAGGCTAGGTAAGCTTCACACCCTTGACGCAACGCCCAGCTTGCTTCAAGCGTAAACACCACATCAGTAAAAACATCACATTTTCTCCCACAACCACAACCTGATAATTATCCGCAAGTTTTAGCAAAACTCGCTTGCTTTCAAAATCCAAAACGGCTTTATGCTCAACAAGCCAATCCATGCCAAGAATTACAACAAAACCATAGAACGACAATTCCATAAGATCAACAAGAAACACATGATCTTGCACCTTTAAGGGGAATCTCCTATATAACCTTCTTGTTACAACCGTCTCACCAAAGAAACTAGTCACACGCATACCAACATCCAAAGACTCAACAGGCAAACCAAGCATTTGAGCACGTTCACGCAATATGTACGAGTGTGTAGATCCATAATCAATAAAAGAAAGTAATGACAAGGATTGCAAAGTAAAGGTACATGCAATCATGTCCATGTCATTCCTTCCCTCACGATGGGCATACACTCTAGCCTAAACGCCACCCTTATGTTGGACAACCACGACATGCGCCACATTCCTTCCACCTTCATCTCTGCGCTGGAAATTACCACGGCCGCGCCAACGACCTCTCTCTGGCTCAGCTGGTCTCACTGGAGCATGTCTCTCTCTCAACGGCTGAGGACAATATTTCTTCATATGCCCCCGATTACCACAATTCGAACATGTACCCAGATTACCCCAGCACTCACCAGCATGTCTCCTACCACACCAGTTACACTCAAGAGTTCTCAAGAAAGCATTCGGTCCTTACTGACCTCTTCCAAGGTTACCACCCCCGTGTCTAGCATCAATATGCGGCCTTCTATCCTTATGCCTCTTATTGCGATCTCTACAAAAATCACGTTATGCAGCTCGCTTCCCCGAGCTAGATCCTCCTGCTCAACTCGCCAAACCAAGATTCAGCTCAATGTCCTTGGCTCTAGTGACCAAGACATCGAAATCAATATAATCAGCTGCGAGCATATAGGTTTTCACATCCGCCACCAGCCCATAACGGAACCGTTCACATCTTTCTCTCTCGTTAGGAATCAGCTCAGACGCATATTGGCTAAGGCGTACAAACTGAATCTCATATTTTGCTACCGTCATGCTCCCTTGCACAAGAGACATGAATTCCCTCTTTTTCTCATCAAGGTAGCGAACTCCCAAACAGGGACACAATACATCCCAACTTCTGTACATTGTTGCAATTCAGCTGTCCAAGTATCCTCTTGGTACTCTCTAACCATGACTCGGAACCTTCCGGGGTCAACCCTCTAAACTCAGTCCCTCCTAGACTACGAAGACGCTCCAATGAAAACCTTACATTAGCACCATCCTACAGTGCAGCTCCATGAGCTCCAGCTACTGCTACCTGGAAATCTCCAACAATAGCTTGTATCAACACGGTCATATCAGGAGCAGCTTGCCTTCGACCTCCCTCGGGTCCAGCAACCCTAGCACCAACCCCAGCTCCACCACCACCAGGTGGTCCACCAGAAAGAGGAGGAGGTAAATCCTCTGCATTCTCTATATTCTCATTCTCAGCCATAGCACGAGTATTGATTCTAAGCTCTCTACGTGGCCCCATAATAAACAATGCACTGACAAAATACATCAAACTCAATTAGGCATAATAAGGTAAGTAATCCAAGTACTCAAGCTCATTTTTGAAAACCATTCTTCTCATTAGTAATGATATGGCAATGGGATCCCCAACTACACTCCAAACATAACATAGCATCACAAATCCATCTCAACAGAACCATACATCAATAATCACACATCATGCTTTAACCGCAAAATCACAAACACTCATATCTACATACAATCACTACTTACCATGCCTCATTTATTCGCTACCCTGGCTCTGATACCAAAAAATGTAACCCCCTTAGCCCGGCCTAGACGCTTGACCCGAACTACAAAGATTACACGGGGAAAACCAAAGTCAACTTAAAATTCAACCTTGATTGACGACCCTTTTTTTTCTTTTTATCTTTACTAGATGCACATTAAGCCTATGTGATTACTCAAGAATGATATGAGAGAAAGGCACATCAATCGAAAAGCATTTAGGGACTCAATTGCATGGAGCACACTTTTAGGGACCAAAAAGTATTTTATGGAAAATATAAGGACTTTGCAGATTTTAAGTTTACCAGTATGTAATTAGTCATATTCTATGCCTCTTTGTTAAATTTCGGCTTAAAAGGACATTCCAAGCTCAAGCAATTGCATCCACCACTTTTCAGGACTAAAATGTAAAACATGGGAACTTAAAACAATTCATATCATCATCCAACGGTCGCGCGTTTCGGAACACTGATCTTCGTACCGAAACTCCCGTATCGAAACGGTGTTGACCGTTTCGGTACTCAGGTGCGTTCTGAGACCAGTATCGGAACATGCCTCTCCAGTAGCCAAAATTTTCTAAAATACCTTCATCCGTTCCGAATTGCTACGACCATTTCGGGCCCCTGTTTCGAAACAGATAAGTATGTTTCGATACACCCTGCCCTGCAACAGCTCTAATTGATGGTTTTTCACATCTTAACCTTATCAAACATGCTCTAATATATACCATAACATACCAGCAACTTGATTAAACATCATGCAACATATAAAGAAGTATAAGCTCAAGCTTGGCATCAAACACAAGAACACTCAAACTATACGCATGATTCATATCCACAAAACCAAATATAGAACTAAAACCTTCAACCAAACCATTAGGACCATTTACAACCCATAACAGCCATCACAAACATGCCACAAACTTAGGGAGTTCAAAATACATCTCCCAAAAACAACCATGAAGTCCCATTGCCAAATATCAAAACTAAAGTGTATAAAAACATCACCATACATGAGCTTTGCACTTCCTTGGATGTTTTTAACCTTCTTTCTGCCCAAAACACCTCAATTATCTGCATTATTGGTAAAAGAGAGCGTAAGCACATTTGCTTAGTGAGGCAAACTCTAAAGAAGACCAACACAACAATGCATTATTCAAAACACTTTCTCAAAAACCATTTTCAAGAACATGCTCATTCAATCTCATGCTTGAAAACCATTTCAAAGTAAATCTTCATTTGAAACCACATGTACCTCTATTCTATCTCATGCATTTAAACCAATGCAAATATCATGGCAAAGCCATACACATGCTTGTGAAAACTAAAGCATTTCATTTACAAATCTCATATGCCTTTCTCATAGCATAAATCATCTCAACATTAGGTACATGTGAATCAAAAACATTTTCAAATATTATATTGGCATTTCACATCTCATTATTACTCGGATATGCAGATAACTTTCTCAAACTCACTAGACACTTCTGGTGCAATCTCACATCACCGTACTCACTCGTCTAGTAAAATATAATTTTCGGTGGAATCTCACATCACCGTAGTCACATGGCGGTATCTCTCATCGCCACAAAGCTTGGGTATTTCACCAAGTTCTACCCGATGGAATGCCCATCATCGGTTTCTCCCTTTGGATTGAATCCAAAGAGCGCGTACAAATTTTTAGTTTATAGTGCACTCTCATCATATTGATCGATCAATTATATCCGATAAGTATCTCATCTTCTATGCTAATATATTATGTCAAAACATCATCTCACCTACTATTTTTCATTCAACATTTCTCAAATCTTTATCATCTCATTTCAAAACATAACATTTTCCATGCTTTAAAACAAAAGCTCAAAACTCATCAATGCAACATGTTGTTACATGAAATCTTTTCAAGCATCATCTCATGCTACAAATCATGCATAAAAACAGTAGGAATTTATCTATCTCAAACCATGAGCATGTAATATCATTTTATGGGCAACCACCACATATATGGGAGTAATCTAGCCAATACTTACTTCTTGACTTAGGAAGGTGTTTCAAACCTTTTCCAAAATCACCAAACCTTGTTTCTTTGTCCCTCAAGGACTTCTAAAACCATTCGCACTCACCGATTACGTTTCGCTTGCTCGCCAAAACGCTATCTAAGCTCTCGAATCAACACCAAAGGCGTCCGAATATGTCTCCACTGTTCATAACACATAAGAGCAGATGATTAATGCATCATCATGCATTGAAATCATCAGCCACACACCTAAACCAGCTGCTCTACTCAAAAGCCTAATTTCGGCCACAAGAAACAACCGAAATCACCTCCAAACTCTTCCAAAACAAAGCCCAGCCAAGATCTATCACTTCTAATCATTTCTAAACATGAATCAACATCAAAAATCACCACAAACTCGTCCTTATACCTCCAGCTATAACAGAACACCAAAACCACATCAAAAACCATCATTCTAGCATGCAAAACTTAGGAATCCAAACCTATTCGGGATTTGTTTGATAAAAACTCATTTATAACATCAATTACCATCCAAAATACATTAGCAAACAACCTCAAAACAGAGCCTAACCAACAACCACGAAAATCATCAAGATCTCTCCCAAAAATCTTTAGTTTTAACACAATTTCATGTTTCTAACATTAAAACAACTCAAAAATCATTCAAAAAGGATTGATAACTTGGGAATAAAAAGGAGATTGAAATCTCATCAAAATGAATGAAAATCAGAGGCTAATTGATGGAAGAAGTGTGTTTGGCTGAAAAGAAATTGAGAGAAAATGAAATGAGAGAAAATTGACGTAAGGTAGTTATGAAAAGTCAAAGATAGTTTTTCCCTCTTAATTATCATTGTTTCCTTTAATTAAATCATTATTAAAAACACCCAAAATAAGGAGAAATCTAATTAAAAACATTTTGGTAAAATTATCTCCTTAAAGATTCAAGGTTTCAATCCTTTACAAAACAATCACTATTTAACTTTTGCAAACACTGCGATTTGGTCACTACACCGAAATGTAGTATTTCCGAACCTTATTTTGTAAAATTGTGTTCACCATAATCATTCATATAATATATGAGGACTTTTAGGTAATTTTCCCTATTTTTTAAAGGATCCCGAACTAGGTCTTTCCTAAATCTCCCTTAAAGATTCGAACCGTTCTCGACCGGTCCGATTCGAACTCTAAAACATCTAGGCCCAAAATCGGGGCGTTACATGGACATATGTTGGATTAATTTCAGATGATTAAACTTGAGTTAAACCAGCAAAATTAAGCATTGTAGGCCTAGGTGTTTCGAAACACCCTTGCTTGTTTCGAAATGGGTGCTTGAAATGGCCTTGTTTTGGAACAGGGAGGTCCGTTTCGGTACACTGCTACTGTAAAACACTGTTTCGAAATGGGTCTAGAGCTGTTTTGGAATGTTCCCACGTTTTGAAGCATGAGCCCTTGTTTCGATACACTCGTTCCGATATAGGGTTATATGTTCTAAAACGTCTGTTTGTTGTTTCAGTTATGGGCATTTTGAAGTTCTGATTCTTTGCATTTTGGTCCTTGTATGTCATGTATGCAATTTGATGAGTTCCATGATTTTTCTTGAGCTAATATTTTACAGAAAAGCATGTAATAAACTTAATTTAAATATGGTAATCCAAATTTGGTAATAACTGTAACCCCCTTAGCGCGGCCTAGACGGTTGACCCGAACCGAGGTGATTACACGTGGAAAACCAAAGCCAACTCGTTAAAGTCGACTCCGATTGACAAACATCTTTTTTCTTTTTATCTAATCTAGATGCAACATTAGTCATATGTGTTCACCAAAGAGCGTGGGAAGAAATGGCATAGCGATCAGATCTCGATTAGGGGTTTAATTGTACAAACTAGATATTTAGGGACCAAAATGTAATTCTTGGGAATTAAAAGGACTTCTCTGATTTTATGTTTACCATTACTTAATTAGTCATGTTTCATGCTTCTCTGTAAATTTTCATCATAAACCGACTAACCAAACACATCCAATTGCATATGTGAAAAAAGGGGACTAAAATGCAACAATTTCAAACTTATAAAGATGACATTAACAAAATTAACGGTCGCGTATCGGTACGCCTGGGTCCGTATCGATACGCGGGATGGCAGTGACCAAAGACACAGAAAGAGTATCGATACGCTTCCCCGCCTATCAGTATGCCCTTCAAGCCCGTACCGAAACACTTCCCATCCATATCGACATTTGTGTAGAAAAGCACAAATTTGTCTTATGTGTACCGATACGCAAGCCCGTGTATCGATACGCATACCATAACTGTCCCAATTTATGCCTTGAAATTATTTCAAACATCAACAAATCATCCCCAAAACATAATTACATGCTTATAGCATCCACTCAAACATAGAAACATGCAATTCTAAACACAAAGCAATATTTAGTTGATAAACCCAAACATTGCAAGGCAAACGATTAAGCATGCTTAAGACACAAACCATAGTCACTCCAAATAGCATGATTAAGCACCAAAACCAAAATAAAGGCATCTTACAAACCATAAAAACCATACAAAACTTGCATCAACCACAGGGAGTCCAAAACACATCTCCCAAAGCAAACCATTAGTTCCCATTGCAAAATTTCATTACTAAAGTAAATGCAAAACATCACCATACTTTAGCTTTACTATTCCTTGGATCCTCTTAAGCCTCCTTGCTTCCCAATGTGTCTCAATTATCTACATTGTTTGTAAAAGAGAGTGTAAGCACGATAGCTTAGCGAGCCATGCTCTAAAAACACCAGCATAATAATGCAAGATTTTAAAAATTCTTTCTCACAAACCATTTCGACAACATGCTCTTTCTATGTCATGCCTTAAAACCATTTCAAAGCAAATCTCCATTTGAAAATCACATGTACCATCTATATATCTATCTATCTATCTCATGCATTCAACCAATGCAAATCTCATGGCAAAGCCATACATGCTTGACATTCAAAAGCATTTCATAATTCTCAAAATCTCATATGCATTTCTCATAGCATAAAATCATTTCAACATTGGTAGATGTGAATCAAATACAATCCCATATATTGGCATTTCATATTTTATCTTTACTCAGATATGCAGATTAGCTTCACATAAAGCCAAGTCCTTCACCGGTGGAATCTAACATCACTAGAATCTCACGGCGGTATCTCACTTCGCCACACAGCTTGGATGTTGCACCAAGACCTACCCCGATGGTATCTCTCATCATCGGATTCCCACTTTGGAACGGGATGGCACTACCCCCATTGCCCGACTCCAAAGAGCACGTACGGATATTTAGTTTATAGTGCACTTTCATCCTATTGGTCGACCAATTATATCCGGTAATCATCTCATCATTTATGAAAATATATTACATTAAAATCATCATCTCACCTACTATTTTGATGAAACATTTCTCAAATCTATCTCATACAATTTCAAAACCATAATTCATGCATAGCATTTAATCAAAATCTCAAAACTCTTTACAAAGTCATGCTATCTCATGGGATCAACACATAACATCATTTCATGTTATAAATCATGCATAAAACAGTAGTAATTTCTCTATCTCATATCAAGAGCATGTTAAAAGCATTTAGAGGCATCAATCACTTTTTGAGAGCAAATTTTAAACATACTTACTTCTGGACTTAGGATGGTGTTTCAAACCAATCCTAAATCCCCAAATCTTGTTTCCTTGTCCCCCAAGGACTTCTAAAACCATTTGCACTCACCGATTACATTTCGCTTGCTTGCTGAAACGATTTCTAGGCTTCCGACACTTTCGGATCAACACCAAAAGCGTCCGATGACGTCTCCCCTGTTCACTACACATTAGAGTAGAGGTTTAATGCATTATCATGCATTAAAATCACCAGCCACTCATTCTAACTCGCTACACTACTCAAAAACCAACATTTTGACTATCCAAAATAACTGAAAGCACCTCCAAACTTTCTCAAATCAAAGCCCAGTCAAGATCTATCAATTCTAATCTTTTCTAAACCTTAATCAACAATAAAAATCATCACAAACACGACCTTATATCTCAAGCAATAGCATATCACCAAAAACACCTCAAAAACCACAAATCTAACATCTAAAACTTAGTGACCCAAACCTATTCGGGATTTAATTGTTAAAACCTCAATCTCAACATCAAATATCTTCAAAA
Source organism: Hibiscus tridactylites (assembly GCA_958450335.1). Taxonomy (NCBI): domain Eukaryota; kingdom Viridiplantae; phylum Streptophyta; class Magnoliopsida; order Malvales; family Malvaceae; genus Hibiscus; species Hibiscus tridactylites. The sequence continues at coordinate 65,844,841 of OY288283.1, read as the reverse complement.
ACATGTTAGAAATCAACCTCAAAACGGAGTTTAACATAAAAATACGAAAATCATCAAAATCACATCAAGAACCTTGAATTTAGCAACTATTTCTTGTTTATAACATTAAAACAACTTAAAAACCATTAACAAAGGATTGATAACTTGAGAATTTCAGTAAAGAACTGTTCATTAGAGGAGAAAGACGAAGCTAATGGCTGATTTCTTTTTAATTTGGGCAAGATTTCTTGAAAATCCAAAGCAAAAAAAGAAGGATTTGATTAAATAAAGATAGGAAATACTTTGAAAGATGAAATCTCAGCAAATGGGATGAAAATTAGAGGTTCTTTGGTGAGGGAAAAGTGTTTGGCCGATTGGAAGTTGAAAGAAATGAAAAGAGAGAAATCTATCGTAAAGTAGTTATGAAAAGTCGACCTTATATTTTTTCTTTTAATTCCTTTAATTAAATCAGTATTAAAAACTCCCAAATTAAAGAGAAATCTGATGAAAAAAATTGGTAAAATTAGCTCCTTAAAGATTCGAAGTTTCAATCCTTTACAAAACAGTCACTAGTCAACCTTTGCAAAAACTGCATTTTGGTCACTATACCAAAATGTAATATTTTCGAATCACATTTTGTAAAATTGTTGTCACAATAATCATTTATATAATAAATGAGGATTTTTAGATATTTTCCATATTTTTAAAGCATCCCAAACTAGGTGTTCCCTAAACCAACATCAAGGGTTCGAACCGTTCCCGACCGGCCCGATTCATCATCTAAAACATCTAGGCCCAAAACCAGGGCGTTACAACTCTCCTCCACTTAAGAAATTTCGTCCTCGAAATTTAACTGGTGGAAAAAGGTAAGAAAATTGCGTCTTCATGTCATCATTCCTTTCCCACGTGGCTTCCTCACCGTCACGATGTCTCCAAAAGACTTTAACCAGCTCGATGGTCTTACCTCGGAGAACCTTATTATCCGTATCCAGAATCTCAACGGGCTCCTGATCATATGTCAAGTATGGATTCAGCTCAACCTCTTCTACATGCATAACATGAGACAGATCCGATCTATACCTCTGAAGCGTGGATACATGGAACACTTTATGTATCTTTTCCAACTATAAAGACAGTCTCAACTTGTAAGCAACATGACCCACACGTTCTATCACCTCATATGGTCCAATGAACCTCAAACTCAATTTAACCTTCCAACCAAATCTCATCACCTTCTTCCAAGGAAAAACTTTCAAAAACACACGTTCGCCAACAGGGAACTCGATCTCCTTACGCTTCAAATCCGAATAAGACTTGTGTCGGTCCGATGTCGCATTCAACCGCTCACAAATGAGCTTCACCTTCTTAGTGGTTCCTTTGAACAAAGCTGGCATCGAAATCAACTTCTGCCCTGGTTCAGCCCAACAAAGGGGAGTTCTGCACTTCTTCCCGTATAAAGCCTCGGACGGTGCCATTTGAATGCTTGCCTGGTAGCTATTATTATAAGAAAACTCAACCAAAGGCAAGTGCTTCTGCCAAGATCCTTGAAACCCAATAACGCAGTACCACAACATATCTTCAACAACTTGGATAACACGCTCTGACTGTCCATCCGTCTGCGGATGATAAGAAGTACTGAAATTCAATCGCGTACCCAAAGCTTGATGCAAACATACCCAGAACCTCGATGTGAACCTCAGGTCTCTTTCCGATACTATAGATTTCGGAACCCCATGCAACCGCACAATCTCAGCATTGTACAGTTTAGCTAACTTATCCAAGGTATACATAGTATACACAAGCAAGAAATGTGCACACTTCGTAAGGCGATCCACAATCACCCAAACAGAATTTTTCTTCGATGTCGACAACGGCAACCCTGACACGAAGTCCATGGTAATCCTTTCCCCATACCATTCTGAGATCCTTAACGGCTGCAACAACCCAGACGGAACCTGATGTTCAGCCTTAACCCGCTGACAAACCCAGACGGAACCTGATGTTCAACCCCACCCAATAGTACTCATCCTTCAAATCATGATACATTTTCGTACTACCCGGGTGCATAGAGAAAGGACTACTGTGAGCTTCAGTAAGAATTGTGCGCCTCAACTCCACATCATTCGGCACCACTATCCGACTCCTAAAACATAGAACACCATCATCATTGAAACTGAAGTCTGAATGCCTTCCTTCCGCAATATCTTGAACATGCAATACAAGAGAAACATCAAACAATTGCTCATCCTTTATTAACTAAACCAAAGATGGTTTCACTTGCAACTCAGCAAGAAGGCCACCATCTCGCGATATGCTCAAGCAAGCAAACATCGCCCTCAACTCCACCGCCACTTTCCTGCTCAAAGCATCGACCCCTTTCCTGGATGATACTCGATCGTTAGGTCATAATCCTTAAGCAAATCCACCCAACGTCGTTGCCTGAGATTCAACTTCTTCTAAGACATAAGATACTTCAAACGCTTGTGGTCCGTGTACACAGTACACTTCTCGCCATACAGATAATGTCTCCACATCTTTAAACCGAACACCACCATTGCTAACTCAATGTCATGCGTGGGATAGTTACGCTCATGCACCTTCAACTGTCGCGATGCATAAGCTACAAACTTACCCTCTTGCATCAGCACACACCTCAAACGAACATAAGATGTGTCATTATACACCACAAACTCTTTTCCAGATTCAAGTTGAATCAAGATAGGAGATTGTGTCAAAGCTTTCTTTAGCTTCTCAAAAGCTTGTTGTCTCCCTTCCGTCCACTCAAACTTAACATCCTTCTACAGTAACTTCGTCAAGGGAGAAGCAATCTTGGAAAACCCATCCACGAACCTTTGATAGTAACCCGCCAAACCAAGGAAACTACGAACTTCATGAACAAACCTAGAAGGCTTCCAATTCATCACCGCTTCAATCTTCTAAGGATCAACAGGAATTCCCTCGGCCGAAACCACATGACCAAGGAAAACAACCTCCTTCAACCAAAACTCGCATTTACTCAGCTTAGCATAAAGCTGATTCTCTAGCAGGACTTGCAAAACAATCCTCAAATGTTCCTCATGCTCCTCCTCGGTACGAGAGTACACAAGGGTGTCATCGATGAACACCACAATGAACTTATCCAAGATCTCATGAAACACCCTGTTCATCATATCCATGAATGCAGTAGGAGCATTTGTCAAACCAAAAGGCATCACCAGGAATTCAAAATGCCCACACCTTGTTCGTATAGCAGTTTTCGGCACATCCACATCCTTAACCTTCAATTGATAATACTCGGGCGGTAAATCAATCTTTGAGAACACAGCTGCTCCATGAAACTGATCGAAAAGATCATCAATCCTTGACAAAGGATACTTATTCTTTATAGTCAACTTATTCAGTCGACGATAGTCAATGCATATTCTCATCGTTCCATCTTTCTGCTTAACAAACAAGACAGGTGCACCCCAAGGTGACACCTTAGATGCCATTCGATAGGGAGCGATGGATGCCGGAGTTGTGTTCTCATACAACTCAATTCTGAACTCGACCTCTCGACTAGGCGGCAAACCAGGTAACTCCTCCGGAAACACTCCAGGGAATTCACGCACAGTTCTAATATCTTACACTCGTACCTCTTTCATGCTAGGATTCATTACAAAAGCTAAATGAGCTTTGCATCCATGACGCATCAAGCTTCAAGCGTTAAAACCACATTAGATCAGAACTCCACGTCCTCTCCCACCACCACAACTTCATAATCATCAGCAAGTTTCAACGAAACTCTCGTATTCTAAAAATCCACAACAACCCTATGCTTAACGAGCCAATCCATACCAAGGATTACATTGAATCCATAGAAAGGCAATTCCATAAGATCCACTAAGAACACATGTTCTTGCACCTTTAAGGGACACCTCATATATAACCTCCTTGATACAACCGTTTCACCAAAAGAACTAGTTACACGCATACCAACATCCAAGGACTCAACAAGCAAACCAAGCATTTGAGCATGTTCACGCAATATGTACGAGTGTGTAGATCCAGAATCAATCAGAGAAAGTAATGGCAGAGACTGCAAAGTAAAGGTACCTGCAATCACGTTAGTGTCATTCCTCCCTTCACGAAGGGCATACACTCTGGCTTGGCCACCTCCTTCGGGCTGCACAGCTACAACATGTGCCATATTCCTCGCACCATCCTCTCTACGCTGGAAATTGTCATGGTCGCACCCACGACCTCTTTGTGGCTCAGCTTCTCTCACCCGAGCCTACTCCTCTCACATCAGCTAAGGACAATCTCGTTTCATGTTCACACGGGAACCACAATTCTAGCACATACCAACGCTGCCCTAGCACTCTCCCGTGTGTCTCCTGCCACACCGATTACACTCAGGGGTACGGATGAAAGCATACGGCCCTTGCTGACCTCTCCCGTGGTTACCTCCCCCACGTCTAACATCCATGTGCGACCTTCTATCCTTAGGCCTCTTAAACTGATCCCTTTTAATATCACAATCCACAGCTCGCTTCCTCGAGCTAGATCCTCCTTCTCGACTCACCAGACCAAGGTTCAACTCAATGTCCTTGGCTCGAGTGACCAAGACATCAAAATCAGTGTAATCCGATGCAAGCATATATGTTTTCACATCAGCCACTAGCCCATATATGAAACACTCGCACCTCTCCCGTTCACTAGGGATCAACTCTAGTGCATACTGGCTAAGGCGTACAAACTGCACTTCATATTTCACCACTGGCATGCTTCCTTGCACTAGGGACATAAACTCCCTTTTTTTCTTGTCTAGATAACAGACTCCCAGATACTTCCTCTTTAACACATTCAAAAAGAACGTCCAAGATACCTCAACATCCTTCAAACCATCTATAGTGGTCGTCCACCACCTATAGGAATCACCATGCAACAAAGATATGATGCACCCCAACTTCTGTACATCATTACAATTCATCTGTCCAAGGATTCTCTTGGTGCTCTCCAACCAAGATTTAGAACCTTCAGGGGTTAGCCCCCTAAACTCAGTCCCTCCTAGACTACGTAGTCGCTCTAGAGGCAAACTCGCACCAGCACCAGCCTGAGGTGTAGCCACATGAGAACCAGCTAATGCCGCCCGAAAAGCTCCAGCAATAGCCTGAATCAGCACGATCATATCAGGAGCAGCTTGCCCTCGTGCTCCCTCAGGTTCAGCAACCTCTATTACAGCTCCTGCAGCACCAGCCCCCGCTTCACCACCACTGGGTGGTCAACCAGGAGGAGGAGGCGGTAGATTCTCGACACGCTCATCAGTCTCATTCGTCTCATTCTCGACTGCATTATGCGTGTTTATTCTATGCTCTCTACGTGGCCCCATTCAAAAAAATGAAACTAGCAAAATGCATTAAATCTAAATTAGGCAATATAAGGCAAGAAATCCAAGGTGCTCAAGTTCATTTTAAAAACAATTCGTTCCAATAGTAATGATATGTCAATGAGTTCCCCATCTATATCCCAATCATAGCATATCATCTCAAATTCATCTCAATCAATAAACATGCATGCATTTCGTCTCATTAAAGCTAAAACATTGCACAATCACACAACATGCTTGCACAAAGATCATATCTGCTCACATTTACACTTACCAACCACTTACCAACGCCTCAATTATTCGCAAACCTGGATCTGATACCACCAAATGTAACCCCTTTAGCCCGGCCTAGATGGTTGACCCGAACCGAGGTGATTACACGGGGAAACCCGAAGCCAACTCGTTAAAGTCGTCTCTGATTGACGACCCTTTTTTTCCTTTTATCTTTTCTAGATGCAACATTAGTCCTATGTGTTCACCAAAGAGCATGGGAAGAAACGAGAGGTGGAGTTTGGCATTGAGTTGTATGAGAATACGACTCCCGTGTCCATCGCTCCTTATCGCGTTGCACCTAAGGTGTTGAAGGAGTTGAAGACGCAACTTTAGGAGTTGCTTGATCGGGGGTTCATAAGGCCAAGTGTTTCACCTTGGGGTGCACCGGTCTTGTTTGTGAAGAAGAAGGATGGTACGATGTGTATGTGCATAGGTTATCGACAACTGAATAATTTGACGATTAAGAACAAGTTCCCTTTTGTCGAGGATCGATGATTTGTTTGACCGGTTTTGTGGTGCTTCGATGTTTTCAAAGATTGATTTGAGGTCAGGGTACTATCAGTTAAAGGTGAAGGATGTAGATGTACCTAAAACAACTTTTAGGACAAGGTATGGCCATTATGTGTTCTTGGTGATGCCGTTTGGATTGACAAATGCACCGGCTGTATTCATGGATATGATGAATAGGGTGTTCCATGAGTTTCTAGATCAGTTCGTGGTAGTGTTTATCGATGATATTCTTATGTACTCGCGTACCGAGGAGGATCATGATAAGCACTTGAAGATTGTGTTACAAGTGCTGTTGGAGAATCAACTTTATGCTAAGCTGAGCAAGTGTGTGTTTTGGCTCAAAGAGGTAGTTTTTCTTGGACATGTGGTGTCAGTTGAAGGTATTCGGGTTGATCCTCACAAAGTCGAGGCGGTGATGAGTTGGAAAACACCTAAATTGTTGACGGAGGTGTGTAGTTTCCTTGGGTTGGTTGTTTATTATCTAAGGTTTGTTGAAGGTTTTTCTAAGATTGCTATTTTTTGACCAAGTTGTTGCAAAAGAATGTTCGCTTTGAATGGACGAATGTTAGGCAACAAGATTTCGAGAAGTTGAAGTAAGCTTTGATGCAAGCTCCTCTCTTGATTCAACAGAAATGTGTAAGGAGTTTGTGGTTTATAGTGATGCATCATATGTCAGTTTGGGTTGCGTGTTGATGCAAGGTGGGAAGGTTGTAGCTTATGCGTCTAGACAGTTGAAGGTGCCTAAACGCAACTATCCTACTTAGGATCTAGAGCTAGATGCGTTGGTGTTTGCTTTGATGATTTGAAGACACTACCTTTATTGTGAGAAGTGTGTGGTTTACATCAACCATAAGAGTTTGAAGTATCTTATGTCTCAAAGGGAGTTAAATCTTAGGCAACGAAGATGGTTGGAGTTTCTTAAGGATTATGATATGACGATCGAGTACCATCCTGGAAAGGCCAATGTTGTGGCCAATGCTTTGAAGACAACGGCCAACACCTGAAGGTGTACAGTGGAGCCCATATCCTCAGAGATAAATCACACATGGATCTTCACGATCCTTGAAAGTTTGCCACTCTAAACCCTATCTTTTATGCTATAGCATGTTCATAAATAATGATTTTCTTTTTAGTTTAGTTTTTATGTTATCTTTGTTTTTTTTTTTCAGATCTTTTCACGTGACACTCGTACAAGGCTTTCTCTTTCCTAGTACAATGTCAGGTACAGAGAAGGAGACCGTTCCATCTACAGGGTTGGTAGAAAAAGGGAGAAGGACATGGAGTTTGTTTTTATCCACTTTTGGAAGTACGAAAGAAAAGGGGAAAAGAAAAAGATAAAGAGAAATTTTATCCGAAAAAGTGGGGAGGATGAATTAAAAAAGTGAGAAAAAACAAAAAGCAAGAGCGAGAATATTCACCTAATTAATAAGGTGAAACCCTAGCCACAAAAAACCCGCATATTCTCTCTCCAGTCATCAACTATCACATTAACTCCCAATTTTCTCTCTCACTTAAAGCCTGCACACGTCCCATCACCCCCTCTTCCATTAATTCTTCAGTTTCCCCCACCTTTTTCAACTTCCCATATTTTCTTCACCGTCATCATCCGTCCCCTCATCTTCTTCAACACTCAACTTTTTCTTCTTTCTTTCCATCTCTTCGATTTTCTCCCAAACACACAAAACACTTTTCACCATTTTCCCCTTACATATTCACTCCTCCCCTATTTTTCAATAAAAACTGTAACCCCCTTAACCCGGCCTAGACGGTTGACCCGAAATAAGAAAGTCACACGGGGAAAACCAAAGTCAACCCGAAAGTCAACCTTGATTAACGACCCTTTTTTTCTTTTTAATCTTGTCTAGATGCATATTAACCCTAGATATGATCATACAAACATCATACACAAAGATCATGAACATCAGAGATCAAACAGGGACTCAATTGAACAATTTACAACTTTAGGGACCAAAATGTAAATTCTGATAATTAGGAGGACTTAACCCAAATTGAAGTTACCAACTTAAAATTAATCAGGTTTCATGCTTCTCTGTAAAATTTCAGCTCAAAAGGACTTCCCAAACTCATACAATTGCACAGACAAGATTCAGGACCAAAATGCAAACAATTCAAAACATTTAACTGCCAATGTCAGCCCCCAACGGTCACCCGTTCCGAAACAGGCAGAGCCCGTTCCGAAACGCGGGCCGTTCCGCAACGCGTACCGAAACACGGGCTGGCAGTAGCCTTTCCGTTTCAGAACGGTCCCTTCCATTTCGGATGCCTGGGCTAGTTTAAGGCACCCGTTCCGAAACGGTAGGTACTGTTCCGAAACACCCTGCACAGATTGCCCCAAAATGCATACTTAAACATGCAATTAAACATCCAATCATGCTCCAATTGCCACCAAACTTTACCAACATGCAATTCAACATATATGAGACATACTTGCATCAACAATTCATCAAAACATCAACATATGTGAAAAGCCCCAAATCTATAGGCATGCTTCCAACACAAGCAAACCATTCAAGCATAAACTTCCAATTCAAGCATGAAAAGGGAAAACACAAAAACCAGCATTCTCAACAATATTCAACGTACTTATGGAGTTCAAAATCTCTCCCAAAACATACACATAGGTCCCCCATTGCCAAATTACCAAAAGCTCAAATGTACTTAAGAAAACCTTCCATACTTTGAGCTTTACTTCCACTTGATTACTTGTCCTCCTTGCTGCCCCCAAGTACTTTAATGTTCTGCATTGTTGATTTAAGAAAACGAAGAGAGCGTAAGCAAAAGCTTAGTGAGGAATGCTCAATAAAACCATTCAATAATGCATTTATAAAACACTTTATAAATCATGCTTCAAATCATCATTTACACATGCTCAAAAGCATACTTAAACAAGCATCTCATGCTTCATATCATAACATGTCATATTGGCCACAAGTGATAAGTTCCATTTCTTTAAAAACAAGTTCATCAACTTTCACCCCAAGGACTTTTAAACACCTTGGCCCCAAGGACTTTTAAATACCTTGGCCCATGGACTTTTAACCACCATGGAAAGGACCACACAAGGACTTTTAACCACCTTTGTGTCCGTATCAAGTTTCACCCCAAGGACTTTTAAACACCTTGGCCCCAAGGACTTTTAAACACCTTGGCCCATGGACTTTTAACCACCATGGAAAGGACCACACAAGGACTTTTAACCCCCTTTGTGTCTGTAGCAAGAATCATCCAAGGACTTTTAACCACCTTGATGTTCTTAAGTAAACAAGGCTCACTCAAGGACTTTTAACCACCTTAGTGACCTTAACCTTTTCAAAACATCACTTGCCAATATACATCATTATCATCAATTTATCCACTGTTTTAAAGCATTAAACCAAGCCATATTCATCATGCATTTAAAAGCATCAAACCACATTTATTCAATGTTCAAAAACAAGGAACATTTACCTTGAGCTTCCTTCAACATATGGCTTACAAAAACAGCATTAACCATGCTAAATCATGCTTTCAAAACAGAATTTAAACCATGCAATAAACCACATTGCACAACAATCAAAACATGGCCACCACTAGAGAGTATTTCCGAAAACTTACACTTGAGCTTAGCAAAGTTGTTTAGACTTAAACTAAGCTCCCAAGACATTGGTTTCAAAGCCGAAAACCCAATTTCACTCACCAATTCCACCTCGCCTCTTGCCGAAGCACCAATTCAAGCTTCCGGATCAACAACTCTTGGATCCAAAGATGCCTCCCCTGTTTTAACACATCAAAGCAGAGGATTAATGCATCATCATGCATTAATAGCTTCAATGAAAGCACCTAAACTCGGTGCTCTCATCCACACTCCATTTTCGGCCACCAAACACAACCGAAAATGCATCCAAACCACTTCTCAACAAAGCCCAGCCATAAACCATCAAAACCAAACATCTTTTAACATCATTAAACACCTAAAAAGAACCTACTAACATCCTTATACCTCCAGCAACACCAGATCCACAAGATCACCTCAAAAACAATCAAGAATCACAAGCTAAACTTAGGAAACTCAACCTATCCGGGATTGCATCAATCAAAACTCAATTCCTTAACAATTTAGTGTTCAAAAAACATCAAAAACACATCCTAAATCACAGATTTAACAGTTCAAACGAAAATCATCAAAAATCACCAAATCTTGCATTATAAGCCAAGATCCACTTCACAACTTAAAAGCCTTTAATAAAACATCAATTAAGGATTGAAAACTTAGGAATTTCAGTAAAGAACTGATAGTTTAGAGGAGAAGGACGTTCTTACCTCCAAACTTGAGTTTCTCCTCTTTTTAGAATCAAAAACCTTGATGAATCAAGTAGCAAATGATGAGGTTTTGTAGATATGATGATTAGGAATCAAAAGAGAGTTGAAAGGATAGATTTAGATGACAAAATCAGAAGAAATTCTCTTGAGAGAAAGTGTTTGGGTTGAGAGAAAATGAGAGAAAAGAAAATTGGAAGTTAGTTATCAAAATGGCCAAAATGGCTTTCCCTCCTCTTTTGATATGTTTTAAAATCAGAATATATCTTAAAATATCTTAGAAAAATCTGGAGAAACTACTTTTGGAATAATAGCTCCTTAAAGATTCAAAGTTTCAACCCTTTATAAAACAGTCACAAAACTTTCAAAAATTACATTTTGGTCACTAGCCAAAATGTCACCCTTCCAAAACTCATTTTGTAAAATTGATTTCACAGTTCACTTATATATATTAAAAGATGAATTTAGAACATTTTTCCATATTTTTAACGCAACCCGAACTAGGCTTCCCTAATTTCACCTTTTTAGATTCGAACAGCACTTTGACCAAACCGGTCAACGCCCAAAACTACCATGCCCAAAACCGGGGCGTTACAACTCTCCCCCCCTTAAGAAATTTCGTCCTCGAAATTTACCTGAAGGAAAGAGATAAGGAAACTGCTTCAGCATGTCTTCCTTCCGCTCCCACGTGGCTTCCTCAACACCTCGATGCTTCCACAGCACCTTCACCAACTCAATGGTCTTGCCACGAAGAACCTTACTATCCGAATCCAGAACCTTCACCGGCTCCTCATCATAGGTCAAATCCGGATTCAATTCCACTTCCTCCACAGGTATCACATGCGAAGGATCAGATCTATACCTCCGGAGCATAGAAACATGGAACACATCATGAATCTTCTCCAACTCTTGAGGTAGCCTCAACCGATACGCAACAGGACCCACACGCTCAACCACCTCGTATGGTCCAATGTACCTAGGGCTCAACTTACCCTTCCGGCCAAACCTCATCACCTTCTTCCAAGGCGAAACCTTCAAGAACACACGGTCACCCACCGCATACTCTATCTCCTTACGCTTCAAATCCGCGTAAGACTTTTGCCGATCAGAAGTAGCCTTCAACCGCTCACAGATGAGCTTCACCTTCTCGGTGGTCCCTTTTAACAAATCCGGCATCGAAACCAACTTTTGACCAGTTTCAGCCCAACAAAGAGGAGTCCTACACTTCCTCCCGTACAAAGCCTCATAAGGTGCCATCTGTATACTCGCCTGATAACTGTTGTTATAAGCAAACTCAACCAAAGGCAGATGCTTCTCCCAAGAACCTTGGAACTCAATCACGCAGCACCTCAACATATCCTCCAAAATCTGGATAACTCGCTCAGACTGACCATCCGACTGAGGATGATAGGATGTACTGAAATGCAACCTTGTTCCCAGAGCTTGATGCAAACACTGCCAGAAACGCGATGTGAACCTCGGATCCCTATCCGACACAATCGACTTAGGCACACCATGCAGCCGCACAATCTCAGCAATGTACAGCTCTGCAAGCTTATCCAAAGAAAACGTAGTATGCACAGGCAAGAAATGCGCACACTTCGTCAGGCGATCCACAATCACCCAAACCGAATTCTTCTTCGACGGAGACAAAGGTAAACCAGATACAAAATCCATGGTAACCCTTTCCCACTTCCATTCAGGGATTTTCAACGGTTGCAACAACCCTGAAGGAACCTGATGTTCAGTCTTAACTCGCTGACACACCATACACTTGCTCACAAACTCTGCAACATCCTTTTTCAAACCCACCCAATAATACTCATCACGAAGATCACGATACATCTTAGTACTACCAGGGTGCATAGAAAAAGGACTACTACGGCCTTCAGTCAGAATAGCACGCCTCAACTCAACATCATTGGGCACTACTATTCGACTCCCAAAACACAACACACCATCATCATTAAAGCAAAAATCCGAAGGCCTACCCTCCGCGATATCCTGAACATGAGACACCAAGGAATCATCCAGCAACTGCTTCTCCTTGATCAACTGAACCATAGATGGCTTCACTTGTAACTCAGCCACAAGGCCACCATCACGCGAAATGCTCAAGCTAGCAAACATAGCCCTCAGCTCAACAGCTACTTTCCTACTCAAGGCATCCGCAACAACATTAGCTTTTCCAGGATGGTACTCAATCGTCAGATCATAATCCTTGAGCAACTCCAACCAGCGACGCTGCCTAAGATTCAACTCCTTCTGAGACATCATATACCTCAAACTCTTGTGATCCGTGTACACCGTACACTTCTCACCATACAGATAATGTCTCAAGATCTTCAGAGCAAAAACCACTGCAGCCAGCTCAATATCATGCGTCGGATAGTTGCGCTCATTCACTTTCAACTGCCGCGATGCATAAGCAACCACCTTACCCTCTTGCATCAGCACACATCCCAAACCAACATAGGATGCATCACTGTAAACCACAAACTCTTTCCCTGATTCAGGCTGAACCAAGATAGGAGCTTGCGTCAAAGCTGCCTTAAGCTTCTCAAAAGCTTGCTGTCTCGCTTCCGTCCTCTCATACTTAACATCCTTTTGCAACAGCTTTGTCAAAGGAGCAGCAATCTTGGAAAATCCATCCACAAACCTTCGGTAGTATCCCGCCAAACCAAGGAAACTACGAACCTCATGAACAGACCTAGGAACCTTCCAGTTCATCACCGCCTCAATCTTCTGAGGATCAACACGAATCCCCTCAGCTGAGACCACATGCCCAAGAAACACCACCTCCTTAAGCCAAAACTCACACTTGCTCAGCTTAGCATAAAGCTGATTCTCCAACAAAGCTTGCAAAACAATCCTCAAATGCTCTTCGTGCTCCTCCTCAGTACGCGAGTACACAAGGATATCATCAATGAACACCACAACAAACTTGTCCAGGTATTCATGAAACACACGATTCATCATATCCATGAAAGCAGCAGGAGCATTTGTCAAACCAAACGGCATCACAAGGAACTCATAATGCCCATACCTTGTCCTGAAAGCTGTCTTAGGCACATCCACATCCTTCACCTTCAACTGATAATACCCTGACCTCAAGTCAATCTTAGAGAACACAGCAGCTCCCCGAAATTGATCAAAGAGATCATCAATCCTCGGCAAAGGATACCGATTCTTGATAGTCAACTTGTTCAGCTGACGGTAATCAATGCACATCCTCATAGTGCCATCCTTCTTCTTCACAAACAAGACCGGTGCTCCCTAAGGTGACACACTCGGCCGGATGAAACCACGATCAAGCAACTCTTGCAACTGCGTCTTCAGCTCTTTCAGCTCCTTAGGTGCCATTCTATAGGGAGTAATGGACACAGGAGTTGTATTCTCATACAGCTCAATTCCAAACTCCACCTCGCGATTAGGAGGTAAACCAGGCAACTCCTAAGGAAAAACACCAGGAAACTCCTTCACAACCCTGATATCTTGCACCCTCAACTCCTTAGAGCTAGGATTCATCACAAAAGCTAGATAAGCTTCGCAACCCTGTCTCAGCATCCTGCTCGCCTCCAAAGAAGATACCACATTGGTAAGAAACTTCACATTCTCACCAACCACAACAACTTCATAATCATCCGCAAGTTTCAATGAAAATCTCTTATTTTCACAATCCACAACAGCACGATGCTCAGCAAGCCAATCCATACAAAGGATCACATCAAAACCATAGAAAGGCAGCTCCATAAGATCAACATGAAAAACATGTTCTTGAACAACCAAAGGACACCTTCTATACAGCTTTCGAGTCACAACAGTCTCACCAAAAGAACTAGTGACACGAACACCAACATCCAAAGACTCAACAGGCAAACCAAGCAATTCAGCATGCTCACGCAAAATGTATGAATGCGTAGATCCAGAATCTATCAAAGAAAGCAATGACAAGGATTGCAAAGTAAAGGTACCTGCAATCACATCCGCATCATTCCTTCCCTCACGTTGAGCATACACCCTCGCTTGACCACCACCTTCAGGCTGAATAGCCACTACATGGGCCACTCCACGACCACCTTTCTCTCTCCTCTGGAAATTACCACGGCCGCGCCCACGACCTCTCTGCGGTGCAGCAACAACAAGAGCACGCACTTGGCCACCAGCCAACATAGGACAATCTCGCCTCAAGTGGTCCGCAGATCCACAATTCCAGCACCCATTACCCGCTGCCGCAACAGGAGCTTGCACCTCTCTCACAGCACGAGGACAGTCACGCTTCATGTGACCACGTGAACCACAGATCCAGCAAGCGCTCGGATCAGCTCTAACATTGCCTCCTCTAGCAGGTGCACCACCACCTCTCTTAGCTGAGGACTGATACTTCTGATCACGTCCCCTCTTGTTCCGTCCACCACCGGAACTAAACTCAGCAGCTCTCTTGCCAGAACTAGCTCCAGCACCTCTAACAGATAAACCCAAGTTCATCTCAATGTCCTTGGCTCGGCCCACCAACACATCAAAATCATCATACTCGGTGGCCAGCACATACATCTTCACGTCCGTCACTAAACCATAGCGGAAACTCTCGCACCTTGCCCGCTCATCAGGTATCAGCTCAGGTGCATACTGACTGAGTCGCACAAACTGCACTTCATACTCAGCCACACTCATGCTCCCTTGGGTAAGAGACATGAATTCGCGCTTCTTCTCATCAAGATATCTCACACCAAGATATCTCCTCTTGAACACATTCTGAAAGAATGTCCAAGTAACATCAGCTTCAACCATCCCAGCTATGGTGGTCGTCCACCACGTATACGCATCGTCCTGCAGCAAGGACACAACACAACCCAACTTTTGCACATCCGTGCAGCTCATCTGACCCAAGATTCGCTTGGTACTCTCTAACCAAGCTTCAGAACCCTCAGCTGACATACCCCTGAACTCAGTCCCACCAAGACTGCGTAAGCGTTCCAAAGGTAGTCTAACTCCAGCATCTCCCTGATGCCCAGCTCCTTGAGCTCCAGCTACTGCTGCTCGAAAAGCACCCGCAATAGCTTGTACCAACACAAACATATCAGGCATAGCTTGCCCCTGACCAACCTCAGGTCCAACAGCTCTAGCACCAGCTGCAGCTTCAGCTCTTTCTCTCTCTGCACCACCACCACCAGGTGGAGGAGGAGGTAACACCGCACTACCCGTGTTTTCCTCATTCTCGTTCTCATTAGGAGCCGTAGCTCGCACATTACCTCGTAACTCTCTACGTGGTGCCATACTTTTACCATGCAATCACAATGCAAATAAAACGAAGTCAGGCCCAGCAAGGTAAGCAATCCAAGTATTCAAGCTCAATTTCATTTAAAAATCAACATCATCACTTAGCTTTGATTTGGCAATGGGTACCCACAACATGCTACATCACAGCATACAACTCAATTGCACCAAAATCACAAGCCACTAATCATGCTTTCGATCAACAAGCATACAAGGCATACATACTTCAATCATGCACACATTCATTCCCAATTACTTGAGAACTCAGCTCTGATACCACCAAATGTAACCCCCTTAACCCGGCCTAGACGGTTGACCCGAATTAAGAAAGTCACACGGGGAAAACCAAAGTCAACCTGAAAGTCAACCTTGATTAACGACCTTTTTTTTCTTTTTAATCTTGTCTAGATGCATATTAACCCTAGATATGATCATACAAACATCATACACAAAGATCATGAACATCAGAGATCAAACAGGGACTCAATTGAACAATTTACAACTTTAGGGACCAAAATGTAAATTCTGATAATTAGGAGGACTTAACCCAAATTGAAGTTACCAACATAAAATTAATCAGGTTTCATGCTTCTCTGTAAAATTTCAGCTCAAAAGAACATCCCAAACTCATACAATTGCACAGACAAGATTCAGGACCAAAATGCAAACAATTCAAAACATTTAACTGCCAATGTCAGCCCCCAACGGTCACCCGTTCCGAAACATGCAGAGCTCGTTCCGAAACGCAGGCCGTTTCGCAACGCGTACCGAAACACGGGCTGGCAGTAGCCTTTCCGTTTCGGAACGGTCCCTTCCGTTTCGGACGCCTGGGCTAGTTTAAGGCACCCGTTCCGAAACGGTAGGTACTGTTCCGAAACACCCTGCACAGATTGCCCCAAAATGCATACTTAAACATGCAATTAAACATCCAATCATGCTCCAATTGCCACCAAACTTTACCAACATGCAATTCAACATATATGAGACATACTTGCATCAACAATTCATCAAAACATCAACATATGTGAAAAGCCCCAAATCTATAGGCATGCTTCCTACACAAGCAAACCATTCAAGCATAAACTTCCAATTCAAGCATGAAAAGGGCAAACACAAAAACCAGCATTCTCAACAATATTCAACGTACTTAGGGAGTTCAAAACCTCTCCCAAAACATACACATAGGTCCCCCATTGCCAAATTACCAAAAGCTCAAATGTACTTAAGAAAACCTTCCATACTTTGAGCTTTACTTCCACTTGATTACTTGTCCTCCTTGCTGCCCCCAAGTACTTTAATGTTCTGCATTGTTGATTTAAGAAAATGAAGAGAGCGTAAGCAAAAGCTTAGTGAGGAATGCTCAATAAAACCATTCAATAATGCATTTATAAAACACTTTATAAATCATGCTTCAAATCATCATTTACACATGCTCAAAAGCATACTTAAACAAGCATCTCATGCTTCATATCATAACATGTCATATTGGCCACAAGTGATAAGTTCCATTTCTTTAAAAACAAGTTCATCAACTTTCACCCCAAGGACTTTTAAACACCTTGGCCCCAAGGACTTTTAAACACCTTGGCCCATGGACTTTTAACCACCATGAAAAGGACCATACAAGGACTTTTAACCACCTTTGTGTCCGTATCAAGTTTCACCCCAAGGACTTTTAAACACCTTGGCCCCAAGGACTTTTAAACACCTTGGCCCATGGACTTTTAACCACCATGGAAAGGACCACACAAGGACTTTTAACCACCTTTGTGTCCGTAGCAAGAATCATCCAAGGACTTTTAACCACCTTGATGTTCTTAAGTAAACAAGGCTCACTCAAGGACTTTTAACCACCTTAGTGACCTTAACCTTTTCAAAACATCACTTGCCAATATACATCATTATCATCAATTTATCCACTGTTTTAAAGCATTAAACCAAGCCATATTCATCATGCATTTAAAAGCATCAAACCACATTTATTCAATGTTCAAAAACAAGGAACTCTTACCTTGAGCTTCCTTCAACATATGGCTTACAAAAACAGCATTAACCATGCTAAATCATGCTTTCAAAACAGAATTTAAACCATGCAATAAACCACATTGCACAACATTCAAAACATGGCCACCACTAGAGAGTATTTCCGAAAACTTACACTTGAGCTTAGCAAAGTTGTTTAGACTTAAACTAAGCTCCCAAAACATTGGTTTCAAAGCCGAAAACCCAATTTCACTCATCGATTCCACCTCGCCTCTTGCCGAAGCACCAATTCAAGCTTCCGGATCAACAACTCTTGGATCCAAAGATGCCTCCCCTGTTTTAACACATCAAAGCAGAGGATTAATGCATCATCATGCATTAATAGCTTCAATGAAAGCACCTAAACTCGTTGCTCTCATCCACACTCCATTTTCGGCCACCAAACACAACCGAAAATGCATCCAAACCACTTCTCAACAAAGCCCAGCCATAAACCATCAAAACCAAACATCTTTTAACATCATTAAACACCTAAAAAGAACCTACTAACATCCTTATACCTTCAGCAACACCAGATCCGCAAGATCACCTCAAAAACAATCAAGAATCACAAGCTAAACTTAGGAAACTCAACCTATCCGGGATTGCATCAATCAAAACTCAATTCCTTAACAATTTAGTGTTCAAAAAACATCAAAAACACATCCTAAATCACAGATTTAACAGATCAAACGAAAATCATCAAAAATCACCAAATCTTGCATTATAAGCCAAGATCCACTTCACAACTTAAAAGCCTTTAATAAAACATCAATTAAGGATTGAAAACTTAGGAATTTTAGTAAAGAACTGATAGTTTAGAGGAGAAGGACGTTCTTACCTCCAAACTTGAGTTTCTCCTCTTTTTAGAATAAAAAACCTTGATGAATCAAGTAGCAAATGATGAGGTTTTGTAGATATGATGATTAGGAATCAAAAGAGAGTTGAAAGGATAGATTTAGATGACAAAATCAGAATAAATTCTCTGGAGAGAAAGTGTTTGGGTTGAGAGAAAATGAGAGAAAAGAAAATTGGAAGTTAGTTATCAAAATGGCCAAAGTGGCTTTCCCTCCTCTTTTGATATGTTTTAAAATCAAAATATATCTTAAAATATCTTAGAAAAATCTGGAGAAACTACTTTTGGAATAATAGCTCCTTAAAGATTCAAAGTTTCAACCCTTTATAAAACAGTCACAAAACTTTCAAAAATTACATTTTGGTCACTAGCCAAAATGTCACCCTTCCAAAACTCATTTTGGAAAATTGATTTCACAGTTCACTTATATATATATTAAAAGGTGATTTTAGAACATTTTTCCATATTTTTAACGCAACCCGAACTAGGCTTCCCTAATTTCACCTTTTTAGATTCGAACAGCACTTTGACCCAACCGGTCAACGCCCAAAACTACCAAGCCCAAAACCGGGGCGTTACAAAAACCCTACATGGATCGATGCAAGAATGCCCCTGAAACTTTCGATCGCCTAAAGAAACCACCAGTCCTGGAAATCTTTAAGTTTTTCGATGAAGCAGCAAAGGAGCGAAGAACAAAACTCAAAGATAGGAATGTTCTTCGATAACTAGGGTTTAAATACCCTAAAAAGGAAGATGACCAGTTCGATCAGGCAGTCATGGACGTCATTGGCAAGCATGAGTGGAAAACCTTCGCTGCTCACCCTGAGGAGATTTGTACCTCACTAGTGAAGGAGTTCTACGCACAACTCACAAGTCCAACACAGTCTACGGTTCATGTGCGAGGCGAGCAGATAAAGTTTACCGCTGTAGCAATTAACAAGTTTTATCGGCTAAAGCACACTGTAGACCACCACACATCTTTTGTTACAACAATGGACGCCCAGACATAGCGCAAGGTGCTAGAGGATATTTGTTTTGAGGAAACGGTGCCGGATAACAACATGTCAGTCGAGAGAGGACGCCTCAAACCTGAGGCCAAGGTATGAAACCATTTTGTGAGACATAAGCTTATGCCTACACTACACACTGCCACAGTCTACATCTCTCGACTTTTTCTTCTCCACTCAATATTACATGGTAAACGCATTGACATAGGAAAAATCATAGTGGATGAAGTGTATGCTTGTCTGAAACGACCTTGTAGTCCTCTTGTTTTCCCTAACCTGATAACTGCTTTATGTAAAAGAAAAGATGTCTTCATAGACGATATAATGGATGCAACTATTTCAGGAAAGACATGTTTAACTCCAGCCCTCGTCACGGAACTCCAAGGATTCAATGAAGATGTGCCTCAGCAAATAGTTGAAGGGGGAGCTAAAAGTTTTGCTGCAGCATGAGTAGCATCATTGGTGGTAACAACGAAAGAAATGGGCACTTAGCTCAGCCTGTTGAAGGCACTCCAGCGGGCGTACTTCAAGTATGCCCATCATCGCGATTGTTCCATAGCATCCTTCTTAAGTAAACTCCTAACGGACCAGAACGTGCCATTTCTACTATTCCCCATGGAGTTGCTGCAAGTCCCCACCACTACTACAGCAAGCACAGAGTCCCCTAGTGACCCTATTCCGTCCAACCTGCTTCCATGAAGAATACTCTGAGAAAGAAGATGCCTACGACTCCGACTGCCCAGCAAGAAAAAGAAACTCTCGTGATTCCACCTACTGTAGAAGAGACCAACCCAGTAGCTACCCTGACCAAGAAAATGAAACGTACCAGGAAGGCAACTTATCTTACACTGTCATGACCAAAACCCCCACTTCTTGAGCCCAAGCATATATCCAGTGATCATGAGGACCCCCCCCCCCCCCCCCCCGTCAGCAGGAGACAACCACATAACCTACACCTGAGGCAACAAAAGCACAAACAGCAGATGCTACAGCATCCCGACCAAAGACACGCATCAAACATACTATTGAACGTGTTAGATCTTCCCTCAGAGCTCATTCAGTCTCCTCAGAAAGTGTGGACGATGTAGCAGATGCCCACCACTACTCCTCTGAAACATGAATGGACAATACCAGCAGCACGACATAGCCTCCGCACCCAGGAGGTAACTAGATTTTTTTCTCTTTTCATTTATTTCGTTTTTTATCATTTTTCATGGCATATAGTGTAAATTAGTTTATGCATTGAGGGCATTGCATCTCTTAAGTTTGGGGGTTTTAGTGTTCATAGTTAATATTTTGCTTTAGCATATGCATTATAGAATAGAACAAAAATTTTACTATGGCATTCTGTTTAGTCTAGAGACACTCTATGAATGTATTTATGATGTCTGACGATGAAATCTTAAAGGCCTGAACTAAGTTAGAAAAACACAACTAGTTGAGATCTATAGAACTGACCTTAGGGTCTAGTTGTTAAAAAAATATTGTTACACAATTGCTCTCTTTTTATAAATAAGTCTGTTAGAAAAAAAATTTCAAGAAGAACCCTAGTAAACTCTGATATGTAAACTCTAGATAATTTAAAAGAAAAACTAGACGACCCTGTGCTCAAACAAACGAATAAATGATATTGCATATATGTAGAAGGACACTCCACTTTGCTATTTCATAATATTAAAAAAAAAAGAAAAATAATAAAGCTTTGCTATAGCATATGAGTGAATGAAAGTTGTCACAAGATGACTCTGCCTACTAGCTCAGTGGGTGAGAGGTTTACTCTCTGCTCATCTAGAGTTAAGGACGGTAGGTGTGATCAGCTGACACCCTTCGTAGCAAAAAAATCTATATCTTTGGGAGTCTAAAATTAGAAAAGAACTAGAGAACATAGTTAGGGTATAACTAGGGAGCTTCCTTGAAAATTTATCTCACTAGCTTAAGTATAGGAGGAAGGCAACCACGCACACACGCACACAACTTAATCCTAAGGAATATTCTTAAGGATCTCACCTCTGGTTGTTTATATTTAATTGCCTATGTTATTTCTGAGGACTGAAATATTGCCATAGCAATTCTCTAGGTTAAATCTTTGCCATAGTATTTCTTTTGTTCTGTTCTACTCATTGCTTGAGGAAAAGCAATAGCTTATGTTTGGGGTGTGATAACTGCATAAATATCCTTGTTTTCATACCATTTTGCTATAGCATTTGCCTATTCTTGAGATCATACATAACATTTAGAATGCACTTAGGTTGCATTTTCTTCTTCTGGGTGAATCTTTATCTTCGATGGTTATTGGTCCATATTGAGGGGTACTGCTCGGAAGGTGTAACCCCCTTAGCCTGGCCTAAACGTATGACCCGAACTAAGAAGATTACGTGGGGAAAACCAAAGTCAACTCGTGAAAGTCAACCTTGATTGACGACCCTTTTTTTCTTTTTAACTTTTCTAGATGCACATTATTAACTTATATGAATAGTGAAACATTTTAGGGGAAGCGACACAGCGAACATAGTTCATTTAGGGGTTCAATTGCATACGATTGTCTTTTAGGGACTAATATGTAACTTTTCAAAATAATAAGGACTAAACAAACTTTAAGGTTACCAATTCAAAATTAACAATATACTAAGCCAACATGTCGAATTTTATTTTAAATGGACCATTCAAACTCATTTAATTAAGCACTCAAGACCCAGGGACCAAAATGTAAGGAACAGAAACCTGAAACAATTCAAATTCAACTCCAACGATCGGGTGTTTCGAAACACAAGACCCAGTACCAAAACAGTCATTTCGAAACTAGGTTGACCGTTTCGATACTCGGGTGCATTCCGAAACCCATATCGAAACACCCCTTTCCAGTAGCAAAAACGTTCCAGAACGTTCCTACTCGTTCAAAAACCTTATGGTCATTTTAGGCCTCTATTCCGAAACAGGTAAGGGCGTTCTGATACGCCTTACCCTGTAACAACAGATTTTTCTCGTTTTTCACTCATAAACACCCCCAGAATCAATCCAATTATTACCATAACATACATACAACATGTTTAGGCATCAAAGATCAGCATTGCAATGTACGAGCTAAGACATAACATTATTCAAGCAAGCGTTAGATCTATAAGCATGCTTCCTAGTCTTTAAAACCATTCAAAAGCTAAAAGCCACAATCATGCATCAATCAAACTTCAAAAGCCTATTACAACTCAAAAATACCAAACCAAAAATGATCAACATAAAAATCAACATCCTCAATCATCCGAGAGTAGAAATCCCACCCATTGACTCTTATTACACCAAAGAAAAACCACATTCTTTGCTAGACCAACGTGCTTGGATTCCTCTTACTTACACGCTGCCTCAATTGGCTAATTCTCTATATTGATGAAACAAACGAGCGTAAGCACAAGCTTAGTGAGGATCTCTAAACAACATTCATCAATGCATTTCAAATAACCGGTCAAAACATCATTTTCCAATACACGCCTTTACTTAAAACATGCCCTCTCATGGCATCATTACACTTTTTAAACCACATGTTCATAAGCATCATTTTAAAACAACAAATAAACATTTACTCATGCTTTACCAAGCATCGCATGCATTCTAGCATAATCACAAACATCTCATGCTTAAACCATTAGTCATTATCACTATATTTGCTTACAATTGATCATCTCTCAACTATATCAAAGCCAACTCAAATGACACAATCGGATACACGGATTACAAATGTTGTCCCACACGCTTCATACATACTACCGAACTACAAAAGGTGGAGATACATGGAACAATCACAACCCCTCAACACCCGTGATGGAGATTAATGGTACAATCACAACCCCTCAACATCACTCATCAGTAGTTGTAGACTTCCACTAACGAGAGTAAGGGATACGACCACAAGATTCACACATAGGATTAAACCATCCACCGTTGTGATCTTAGCCTCAATCATTAGGGTACTTGTATGGAGATTATGGCACAATCACAACCCCTCGACATCCAAGGCGACTTTATTCACGGTGCACCCAATCCTATAGCCGGCTAACTATATCCGATTACAAGAACCAAAAACCAATTTTATCACTTGCCAATATAATCATATAACATCATTAATCAACTATTTTACAAGCTTAAATAAAAAGCCATTACCACAAGCATAACCATGCTTAACATCATGTGCAATAATCACATAAAACCAAGGATCACTTACCTAGTGCATCCTTAACACAATGGAATTAAAACCCAGCATTAACCATGCTTAAAACATGCTTTAAAACAGTGATCAAAACCACAATTAACTCAAGTGCATTTTCATCAAAACATAGCACATTTCTGAGAGAGACTTTCGAATCACTTACTCTTGAGCTTAGCTAAGTGTTTCAAACTTACAGTAAGCTCCCAAGACCACTCTCAAAGCGTTACAAAGCTAGAAAATCCATTTCCACTCACCGATACACGAAGCCTTGCTTACCGATACGAAAATTACTCTTTCGAAGCCTCCAACAACACCTTGTTTGCTCCCGAATCAAGATCCCCTGTTTTCACAACATCAAAACAGAGATCTAAATGCATTAAAATGCATTTCAACACTAGCAACAATTCACAAACTCGTTGCTCACCCAAACTACACCAATTTACCCAACCGAAACAAACGAAAACTCAATCGATTGCTTCCTAAACGAGCCCAGCCAACATACATCACTTGTAACCATTTATAAACATCAAAACACATCTAATGAACAACCTAACCCATCCTTATACCTCCGGTAAGCAAGATTCCACCACTTCACCTCAAAAACTCACTTAAAACTAACATGAAACTCAAGGATTTCAAGGATTTCGGGATCTATGTTATCAAAACTTCATTTCAACATATTAACCAACTTAAAACTCAATTAAAATCAATCCATAACAGAGCTTAACAAAATAAGTTCGAAAATTAAGATTTCAACCATATTTTTACAAGATTTTGATCTCCAATCAAAAGTATAATGAAAACTCAACCAAAAAATTAATTAGAAGCCAAATATCTTGGGAATTTCAATAAAGAACTTTGATTAGAGGTTGAGAATGGGATTTACCTCCAATCCTTGCTTTCCTCAATGAATGACAAGTTTTCCTTAGCAAAATCTTGAAGAACTTGAAAGGATTTATTAAAAATTGTTTAAGAGATTTTAAGAGAGTGTTTAGAAGAAAAGAATTTTAGAGAGATATGATTGAAATTAGTGTCTGGCTGAAAATGAGGAAAAGATGGTAGTTACGTGATGTAATCTCACATTAACTACCCAATTAATCAATTAAAATAAAAACAAATTAAAGTTATTTAATTAAAAGCCGTCTAAAACACATGTCATATTAAGGAAATGTTAAATTGCCATAAAGCCCCCTAAATATTCTAAGAGTTTGGGTTCTCCTTTAAAAATAACATTTTCCACAATTTTGAAACTTTACAATTTGGTCACTACTCAAAATGTCCCATTTCTGAAACTCTTTTTCTAAAATTGATTTGACCAACCTCTTAAACATATTTTTAGAGTATTTTAGAAATTTTTATCACATTTTTATCCTATCCCGATCCTTGATTACCTTAAATCACCTTACGCGATTCGAACCGTTCTCGACCGCTCCGGTCCGATGTCTAAAACATATAGGCCCAAAACTAGGGCATTACAGAAGGTTGGTTTTTGGGTTTTGGTGGTTCGCAGGAAAGGAGTCAAGAGATAAAGTCGGTGTCGGAAATTTCTATAGCTTGTTGGAAGTGGATATTGGCCAGCACGCGAGAAGCACTTGAGCTGCACAAGCACGTGAACAAGCAGAAAAAGGACGATCTGACATGTGCAGCAGTAGGTACCCACCTGCAGACTGTCCTTCTTGCCCTCTCGTGGCAGACCTTGTCGGTAGATATTCCTTGGGATTATCAAGGCATCTTTAGGGCACAAAACCCTAGAAGCTTGGAGAAGTATGTCGCAAAAGAGAGGCGGGAGAGAGAGAAAGTTGCAAGGAGACAGAAGTTTTCATCTTCATCTTCTCCAGTTTTGTGTCCTCCATCGTTGAAGCTCCAAGGAGTGGCCTCACCGGCCTTGAGAGAGGCGGTGGGCCTAAGACAGTCGGGCAGTCCATGGCGGAGAGGGAGTTCACCTTTCTTTCTGTCACTATAGCATTTCCTTTTCAAATCTTTGTCTTTGGTGATGTTATCGCAATGATACGTCGAATGATATTTCCCAGCCACGAACTATTTTAGGTGGATTGGGTTTGATGGATGGTTTTTTTAGTACTTTTTAATACATGCTATAGCCTTTTCAGTGTTTATCATGTTCTATGATTTGCTTATGCATTTCTCATTTCCTTAAAGTTGTAAGAGCCCTCGAGAGTTAGTCGTTCTTTAAGTGTTTGTTGGGGTTAGTAATCGAGAGAGCTAGCCTTAGAACCCTCATAAGCAATGGAGTGGCTGTCGAGAGGCGGACTCTAACCTACCTTGGAGATAAGTGATAGGTTTTAAGGGCTAAAAAGAATAGTTCGTGAAAGGTAGGGGAGTGTTAAGAGTTTACGCCGAGAGGTGTGGCTGTAGCATTTCTGACTCCCAGTTTCCCGGCTAGAGATAGTTTAGGAACACTTTAACAATTCCCTCCTAGCATAGAAGATAGCTGAAGATCCTTAGTATCGTTAAGAAGCTTAAGTTAGGTTGTCCATCATTCCCAGCCAGTCATTCCGTAGTGAGTATCGCATACGAAAGGGGACCTGTTCATCATATTGTTATCTTATCTTTCTCTACACTATTTTGCTTCAGCATTATTTTACATCATCTCTTTTACTATAGCATTGTCATATGCAAAAAGTTCAATCTTTATTGTTACAGCAACCGTGAACACCTCTAATCCCTGTGGAGACGATACTCACTCATCAATTTATTACTCGTTCGGCGTGTATACTTGCACCATATTTGCGTATCATTTATAGTACACTACACGCAAGCAAACACATTTACCATATTTTTATCCTTTCTCGATCCTTGATTTCCCTAAACCTCCTAATATGATTCGAACCGTTTTCGGCCGGTCCGACCTGACGTCTAAAACATCTAGGCCCAAAATCAGGGCATTACACAGCATGACCTGACCCATTCTATCACTCTAATCTCTTCTTTTATTTACTTGTGTTTATTTATTTTTCTCTTAACCAAACTAAAACTAACTTGTACATTTATTTTCTGTGCAGGAATTGACATTCGAATTAGTTGTCCGATCCGCATGGAAGACGATATATTTTATACTATAACTTGATGAGAGTGTACACATGCGCTCATATTTAGAAAACACCCAAACGCTTTACAGGAAACAATTTCCTAACCAAGACATGACACTCTACAAGGTAGGAATGTCATTCCTAATTAGTAGAATGTCATCGACATACAAGACCAAAAATACAATTGCAGTCCCACTAACTTTCTTGTAAATACAAGGTTCATCATTATTTTTGATAAGTCTAATATCTTTGATTGACTCATCAAAACGAAGATTCCAAATCCGTGAAGCTTGCTTCAATCCATAAATGGATCGTTGAATCTTGCATTGTAACCCCCTTAACCCGGCCTAGACGGTTGACCCGAATTAAGAAAGTCACACGGGGAAAACCAAAGTCAACCCGAAAGTTAACCTTGATTAACGACCCTTTTTTTCTTTTTAATCTTGTCTAGATGCACATTAATCCTAATTGTGATCACACAAACATCATAATCAAAGATCACACACATCAGAGATCAAACAGGGACCCAATTGAACAAATTACAACTTTAGGGACCAAATTGTAATTTCTGATAATTAAAAGGACTTAACCCAAATTAAAGTTACCATCTTGAAATTAATCAGGTTTCATGCTTCTCTGTGAAATTTCAGCTCAAAAGGACTTCCCAAGCTCATACAATTGAACAAACAAGATTCGGGACCAAAACATAAACAATTCAAAACATATAATTGCCACTGTCAGCCCCCAACGGTCGACCGTTCCGAAACAGGTAGACTCTGTTCCGAAACACGGGCTGTTCCGAAACGGGTTCCGAAACATGGCCTTGGCAGAGACCAAACCGTTTCGAAACGGTGCATACCGTTTCGGACGCCTGAGTTCATGTAAGGCACCCGTTCCGAAACGGTGCACACTGTTCCGAAACGCCTGCACAGATTGCAGCAAACAAGCATAACAAAACATGCAATTGATCATTCAAACATGCTCCAAATGTCACCAAACTTTACCAGCATGCAATTCAACATATATATGACTTAGAGGAATCATCAAAACAACAATCTAACATCATATGCAAAAAGCCCCAATTCAATAGACATGCTTCCTACACAAGCTAGCTATTCAAAACAACAAACTTCCAAAACAAGCATGCAATGATCCAATCCAAAAACCAGCATTCAAAACAACATTCAACATACTTAGGGAGTCTCAAACACCTCCCAAAACATACACATTGGTCCCCCATTGCCAAATCACCCAAAAGCTAAATGTTTAACAAAAACCTTCCATACATTGAGCTTTACTTGAACTTGAACTCTTGCCCTTCTTGCTGCCCTTCAAGATACTCTAATGCTCTGCATTATTGAATTAAGAAAACGAAGAGAGCGTAAGCAAAAGCTTAGTGAGGAAAGCTCTTAAAAACCATTCAATAATGCAATTCAAAACATTTACCAAAACATGCTTTAAATCAACCTTTGCACATGCTCAAAAGCATACTTTAAACAAGCAATTTCATGCTTCAACATAAACATTAAAACAAGCATCTCATGCTTCACAATATTCTTAACATGTCATATTGGCTCAAGTGATACATTTCATTTATTAAAACAAGTTCATCAACTTCCCAAGGACTTTTAAACACCTTGGCCCCAAGGACTTTAAAACACCTTGGCCATGGACTTTTAAACACCATGAATAAGGACCACACAAGGACTTTTAACCACCTTTGTGTCCAATGCTTGAATCACCCCAAGGACTTTTAAACACCTTGGCCCCAAGGACTTTTAAACACCTTGGCCCCATGGACTTTTAAACACCATGACCCCATGGACTTTTAAACACCATGGAAAGGATCACCTAAGGACTTTTAACCACCTTAATGTCCGCAACAAGACTCATCCAAGGACTTTTAACCACCTTGATGATCTTAAGTAACAAGGCTCACTCAAGGACTTTTAACCACCTTAGTGACCTTAACTTTTTCAAAACATCACTTGCCAATATACATCATATTCATCATTTAATCCACTGTTTTAAAGCATTAAACCAAGCCATTTTCATCATGCATTTCAAAGCATCAAACCACATTATTTCAATGTATAAAAGCAAGGTACTCCTACCTAGAGTTACCTTCAACATATGGCTTACAGAATCAGCAAAATTCATGCTAAAACATGCTTTCAAAACAGTAATTAAAAACATGCAAATCATCATCTTGCATCACAACAAAAATCATGGCCACCACTAGAGAGAAAATCCGAAAACTTACACTTGAGCTTAGCAAAGTTGTTTAGACTTAAACTAAGCTCCCAAAACCTTCAAACCTTGGTTTTAAAAGCTGAAATCCAATTTCCACAAACTCACTCACCGATTTCCACTTTGCTTCAAGCCAAAGCACCAAATCAAGCTTCCGAATCAACCAATCTTGGATCCAAAGATGCCTCCCCTGTTTCAACACATCAAAGCAGAGGATTAATGCATCATCATGCATTAATTGCTTCAATGAAAGCACCTAAACTCGCTGCTCTCATCCAACCTCCATTTTCGGCTACCAAACACAACCGAAAATGCATCCAAACCACTTCTAAACAAAGCCCAGCCATAAACCAGCAAAACCTCACTTCCATTAACATCATATAACATCTAAAAACAACCTATTAACAACCTTATACCTCCAGCAACATCAGATCACCAAGATCACCTCAAAAACTACCTTGAAACACAAGCTAAACTTAGGAAACTCAACCTATCCGGGATTGCATCAATCAAAACTCAATTCCACATCATTTTAGAGACCATTTAACATCAAAAACACCTCTCAAATCACAGATTACTCAGATCTAACGAAAATCATCAAAAATCATCAAAATCTTGCATAATAAGCCAAGATCCATTTCAACACTTAAAAACCTTTAATTAAACATCAATTAAGGATTGAAAACTTAGGAATTTCAGTAAAGAACTGATAGTTTAGATGAGAAGGACGTTCTTACCTCCAAACTTGTGTTTCTCCACTTTTTGGAATGAAAACCCTTGATGAATCAAGCAGCAAATGAAGAGGTTTTGAAGATATGTTGATTTGGAATCAAATTAGAGTTGAAAGGAGGAATTTAGGTGAGAAAATCAGAAACAATTCTCTGGAAATGGAGTGTTTGGGTTGAGAGAAAATGAGAGAAGGAAAATTGAGAAGTTAGTTGAGAAAATTGCCAAATGAGCTTTTCCCTCCTTTTGATATCTTTAAAATCAGAAAATAGCTTATAATATCTTAGAAAAATCTGGAGAAACCACTTTTGGATTAATAGCTCCTTAAAGATTCAAAGTTCCAACCCTTTATAAAACAGCCACCAAACTTGCGAAAATTACATTTTGGTCACTAGCCAAAATGTCACACTTCCAAAACTCATTTTCCAAAATTGATTTCACAGTTCACTTAATTATATTAAAAGATGATTTTAGAACATTTTTCCATATTTTTAATGCAACCCGAACTAGGCTTTCCTAATTTAACCTCTTAAGATTCGAACAGCACTTTGACCAACCGGTCAACGCCCACAACTCCTAAGCCCAAAACCGGGGCGTTACAACTCTCCCCCCCTTAAGAAATTTCGTCCTCGAAATTTACATGAAGGAAAGAGATAAGGAAACTGCTTCAGCATGTCTTCCTTCCGCTCCCACGTGGCTTCCTCAACACCTCGATGCTTCCACAGCACCTTCACCAACTCAATGGTCTTGCCACGAAGAACCTTGCAATCCGAATCCAGAACCTTCACCGGTTCCTCATCATAGGTCAAATCCGGATTCAAAACCACATCCTCCACAGGCATCACATGCGAATGATCAGATCTATACTTCCGGAGCATAGAAACATGGAACACATCATGAATCTTCTCCAACTCCTGAGGTAACCTCAGCCGATACGCAACAGGACCCACACGCTCAACCACCTCATATGGTCCAATGTACCGAGGGCTCAACTTACCCTTCCGGCCAAACCTCATCACCTTCTTCCAAGGCGAAACCTTCAAGAACACACGGTCACCCACCGCATACTCTATCTCCTTACGCTTCAAATCCGCGTAAGACTTTTGCCGATCAGAGGCAGCCTTCAACCTCTCACAAATGAGCTTCACCTTCTCGGTGGTCCCTTTCAACAAAGCAGGCATCGAAACCAACTTTTGACCAGTTTCAGCCCAACAAAGAGGAGTCCTACACTTCCTCCCATACAGAGCCTCGTAAGGTGCCATCTGTATACTTGCCTGATAACTATTGTTATAAGCGAACTCAACCAAAGGCAGATGCTTCTCCCAAGAACCTTGGAACTCAATCACGCAGCATCTCAACATATCCTCCAAAATCTGAATAACCCGCTCAGACTGACCATCCAACTGAGGATGATAGGATGTACTGAAATGCAACCTTGTACCCAGAGCTTGATGCAAACACTGCCAGAAACGCGATGTGAACCTCGGATCCCTATCCGACACAATCGACTTAGGCACACCATGCAACCTCACAATCTCAGCAATGTATAGCTCTGCCAGCTTATCCAAAGAAAACGTAGTATGCACAGGCAAGAAATGCGCACACTTCGTCAAGCGATCCACAATCACCCAAACAGAATTCTTCTTTGATGGAGACAAAGGCAAACCAGATACGAAATCCATGGTAACCCTCTCCCACTTCCATTCAGGGATTTTCAACGGTTGCAACAAACCAGAAGGAACCTGATGTTCAGCCTTAACTCGCTGACACACCAAACACTTGCTCACAAACTCTGCAACATCCTTCTTCAAACCTACCCAATAGTACTCATCACGTAGATCACGATACATCTTAGTACTACCAGGGTGCATAGCAAAAGGACTACTATGACCTTCAGTCAGAATAGCACGCCTCAACTCAACATCAGCAGGCACTACTATCCGACTACCAAAACACAACACACCATCCTCATTAAAGCAGAAATCCGAAGGTCTACCCTCCGCGATATCCTGAACATGAGACACCAAGGAATCATCCAACAACTGCTTTTCCTTGATCAACTGAACCAAAGATGGTTTCACTTGCAACTCAGCAACAAGACCACCATCTCGCGATATGCTCAAGCTAGCAAACATAGCTCTCAGCTCAACAGCTACCTTCCTACTCAAGGCATCAGCAACAACATTAGCTTTACCAGGGTGATACTCAATCGTCAGATCATAATCCTTGAGCAACTCCAACCAACGTCGCTGCCTAAGATTCAACTCCTTCTGAGACATCAGATACCTCAAACTCTTGTGATCCGTGTACACAGTACACTTCTCACCATACAGATAATGTCTCCAGATCTTCAGAGCAAACACCACCGCAGCCAACTCAATATCATGCGTAGGATAGTTGCGCTCATGCACCTTCAACTGCCGCGACGCATAAGCCACAACCTTACCCTCTTGCATCAGCACACACCCCAAACCAACATAGGATGCATCACTATAGACCACAAACTCTTTCCCTGATTCAGGCTGAATCAAGATAGGAGCTTGCGTCAAAGCCGCCTTAAGCTTCTCAAAAGCCTGTTGTCTCGCTTCTGTCCACTCATACTTATTATCCTTTTGCAACAGCTTCGTCAAAGGAGCAGCAATCTTGGAAAAACCATCCACAAACCTCCGGTAGTATCCCGCCAAACCAAGGAAACTACGGACTTCATGAACAGACTTAGGAACTTTCCAGTTCATCACCGCTTCAATCTTCTGAGGATCAACACGAATCCCCTCAGCTGAGACCACATGCCCAAGAAACACCACCTCCTTAAGCCAAAATTCACACTTGCTCAACTTAGCATAAAGTTGATTCTCCAACAAAGCTTGCAGCACAACCCTCAAATGCTCTTCGTGCTCCTCCTAAGTACGCGAGTACACGAGGATATCATCAATGAACACCACAACGAACTTGTCCAGGTACTCATGAAACACACGATTCATCATGTCCATGAAAGCAGCAGGAGCATTTGTCAACCCAAACGGCATCACAAGGAACTCATAATGCCCATACCTTGTCCTGAAAGCTGTCTTAGGCACATCCACATCCTTCACCTTCAACTGATAATACCCTGACCTCAAGTCAATCTTAGAGAACACAGCAGCTCCCCGAAATTGATCAAAGAGATCATCAATCCTCGGCAAAGGGTACCGATTCTTGATAGTCAACTTGTTCAGCTGACGGTAATCAATGCACATCCTCATAGTGCCATCTTTCTTCTTCACAAACAAGACAGGAGCACCCCAAGGCGACACACTCGGCCGGATGAAACCACGATCTAGCAGCTCTTGCAACTGCGTCTTCAGCTCCTTAGGTGCCATTCTATAGGGAGTAATGGACACAGGAGTTGTATTCTCATACAGCTCAATTCCAAACTCCACCTCGCGATTAGGAGGTAAACCAGGCAACTCTTCAGGAAAAACACCAGGAAACTCCTTCACAACCTTGATATCTTGCACCCTCAACTCCTTAGAGCTAGGATTCATCACAAAAGCTAGATAAGCTTCGCAACCTTGCCTCAGCATCCTACTCGCCTCCAAGGTAGACACCACATTAGCAAGAAACTTCACATTCTCGCCAACTACAACAACTTCATAATCATCCGCAAGCTTAAGCGAAACCCGCTTATTCTCACAATCCACAACAGCACGATGCTCAGCAAGCCAATCCATACCAAGGATCACATCAAAACCATAGAAAGGCAACTCCATAAGATCAACATGAAAGACATGTTCTTGAACAACCAAGGGACACCTTCTATAAAGCTTTCGAGTCACAACAGTTTCACCAAAAGAACTAGTGACACGAACACCAACATCCAAAGACTCAACAGGCAAACCAAGCAATTCAGCATGCTCACGCAAAATGTATGAATACGTAGATCCAGAATCAATAAAAGAAAGCAATGACAAGGATTGCAAAGTAAAGGTACCTGCAATCACATCAGCATCATTCCTTCCCTCGCGCTGAGCATACACCCTCGCTTGGCCTCCACCCTCAGGCTGAATAGCCACAACATGAGCTACTCCGCGACCACCTTCCTCTCTCCTCTGGAAATTACCACGGCCGCGCCCACGACCTCTCTGCGGTGCAACAACAGGAGCACGATCTTGGCCGCCAGCCAACCTCGGACAATCTCGCCTCAAATGGTCAACAGAACCACAGTTCCAACATCCATTACCAGCTACCGCAACAGGAGCTTGCACCTCCCTCACAGCACGAGGACAGTCACGCTTCATGTGACCACGCGAACCACAGATCCAACAAGCACTTGGTTCAGCTCTAGCATAACCACCTCTAGCAGGTGCACCACCACCTCTCTTGGCTGAGGACTGATACTTCTGATCACGTCCCCTCTTGTTCCGTCCACCTCCGGAACTATACTCAGCAGCTCTCTTGCCAGAACTTGCTCCAGCACCTTTCGCAGCTAAACCCAAGTTCATCTCAATGTCCTTGGATCGACTAACCAACACATCAAAATCATTGTACTCAGCAGCCAACATGTAGGTCTTTAC
The DNA here is from genome assembly GCA_958450335.1 of Hibiscus tridactylites. Classification (NCBI taxonomy): domain Eukaryota; kingdom Viridiplantae; phylum Streptophyta; class Magnoliopsida; order Malvales; family Malvaceae; genus Hibiscus; species Hibiscus tridactylites. The sequence continues at coordinate 65,810,458 of OY288283.1, read as the reverse complement.
TTCCGTCACCAAGCCATAACGGAATCTTTCGCACCTCTCTCGCTCATCATGTATCAGCTCCGGTGCATACTGACTGAGCCGTACAAACTGCACTTCATACTCAGCCACACTCATGCTCCCTTGGGTAAGAGACATGAATTCACGCTTTTTCTCATCCAGATATCTCACTCCAAGATATCTCCTCTTGAACGCATTCTGAAAGAATGTCCAAGTAACATCAACTTCAGCCATCCCAGCTATGGTGGTCGTCCACCACGTATACGCATCATCCTGCAGCAAGGACACAACACAGCCCAACTTTTGCACATCCGTGCAGCTCATCTGACCCAAGATACGCTTGGTACTCTCTAGCCAAGTTTCCGAACTCTCAGCAGACATACCCCTGAACTCAGTCCCACCAAGACTGCGCAGACGCTCCAAAGGTAATCTGACTCCAGCATCTCCCTGATGCCCAGCTCCTTGAGCTCCAGCTACTGCTGCTCGAAAAGCACCCGCAATAGCTTGTACCAGCATAGACATATCAGGCATAGCTTGCCCCTGACCAACCTCTGGTCCAGCAGCTCCAGCACCAGCTGCAGCTTCAGCTCGCTCACCTCCAGCACCACCACCAGGCGGAGGAGGGGGTAACACTGCACTACCCGTATTCTCTTCATTCTCGTTCTCATTGGGAGCCGTAGCTCGCACACTACCTCTTAACTCTCTACGTGGTGCCATACTTTTACCATGCAATCACAATGCAAAACAAAACAAGTCAGGCCCAATAAGGTAAGCAATCCAAGTATTCAAGCTCAATTTCATTCAAAATCAACATCATTTCATTAGATTTTGTTTGGCAATGGGTACCCTCAACATGCAACATCACAACATACATCTCAATTGCATCAACATCACAAGCCACTGAACATGCTTTCAAACAACAAGCATACAAGCCAAACATACTTCAATCATGCATACATTCATTCCCAACTACTCGCAAACTCAGCTCTGATACCACCAAATGTAACCCCCTTAACCCGGCCTAGACGGTTGACCCGAATTAAGAAAGTCACACGGGGAAAACCAAAGTCAACCCGAAAGTCAACCTTGATTAACGACCCTTTTTTTTCTTTTTAATCTTGTCTAGATGCACATTAATCCTAATTGTGATCACACAAACATCATAATCAAAGATCACACACATCAGAGATCAAACAGGGACCCAATTGAACAAATTACAACTTTAGGGACCAAATTGTAATTTCTGATAATTAAAAGGACTTAACCCAAATTAAAGTTACCATCTTGAAATTAATCAGGTTTCATGCTTCTCTGTGAAATTTCAGCTCAAAAAGACTTCCCAAGCTCATACAATTGAACAAACAAGATTCGGGACCAAAACGTAAACAATTCAAAACATATAACTGCCACTGTCAGCCCCCAACGGTCGACCGTTCCGAAACAGGTAGACCCTGTTCCGAAACACGGGCCGTTCCGAAATGGGTTCCGAAACATGGCCTTGGCAGAGACCAAACCGTTTCGAAACGGTGCATACCGTTTCGGACGCCTGGGTTCATGTAAGGCACCCGTTCCGAAACGGTGCACACTGTTCCGAAACGCCTGCACAGATTGCAGCAAACAAGCATACCAAAACATGCAATTGATCATTCAAACATGCTCCAAATGTCACCAAACTTTACCAGCATGCAATTCAACATATATATGACTTAGAGGAATCATCAAAACAACAATCTAACATCATATGCAAAAAGCCCCAATTCAATAGACATGCTTCCTACACAAGCTAGCTATTCAAAACAACAAACTTCCAAAACAAGCATGCAATGATCCAATCCAAAAACCAGCATTCAAAACAACATTCAACATACTTAGGGAGTCTCAAACACCTCCCAAAACATACACATTGGTCCCCCATTGCCAAATCACCCAAAAGCTAAATGTTTAACAAAAACCTTCCATACATTGAGCTTTACTTGAACTTGAACTCTTGCCCTTCTTGCTGCCCTTCAAGATACTCTAATGCTCTGCATTATTGAATTAAGAAAACGAAGAGAGCGTAAGCAAAAGCTTAGTGAGGAAAGCTCTTAAAAACCATTCAATAATGCAATTCAAAACATTTACCAAAACATGCTTTAAATCAACCTTTGCACATGCTCAAAAGCATACTTTAAACAAGCAATTTCATGCTTCAACATAAACATTAAAACAAGCATCTCATGCTTCACAATATTCTTAACATGTCATATTGGCTCAAGTGATACATTTCATTTATTAAAACAAGTTCATCAACTTCCCAAGAACTTTTAAACACCTTGGCCCCAAGGACTTTAAAACACCTTGGCCATGGACTTTTAAACACCATGAATAAGGACCACACAAGGACTTTTAACCACCTTTGTGTCCAATGCTTGAATCACCCCAAGGACTTTTAAACACCTTGGCCCCAAGGACTTTTAAACACCTTGGCCCCATGGACTTTTAAACACCATGACCCCATGGACTTTTAAACACCATGGAAAGGATCACCTAAGGACTTTTAACCACCTTAGTGTCCGCAACAAGACTCATCCAAGGACTTTTAACCACCTTGATGATCTTAAGTAACAAGGCTCACTCAAGGACTTTTAACCACCTTAGTGACCTTAACTTTTTTAAAACATCACTTGCCAATATACATCATATTCATCATTTAATCCACTGTTTTAAAGCATTAAACCAAGCCATTTTCATCATGCATTTCAAAGCATCAAACCACATTATTTCAATGTATAAAAGCAAGGTACTCCTACCTAGAGTTACCTTCAACATATGGCTTACATAATCAGCAAAATCCATGCTAAAACATGCTTTCAAAACAGTAATTAAAAACATGCAAATCATCATCTTGCATCACAACAAAAATCATGGCCACCACTAGAGAGAAAATCCGAAAACTTACACTTGAGCTTAGCAAAGTTGTTTAGACTTAAACTAAGCTCCCAAAACCTTCAAACCTTGGTTTTAAAAGCTGAAATCCAATTTCCACAAACTCACTCACCGATTTCCACTTTGCTTCAAGCCAAAGCACCAAATCAAGCTTCCGGATCAACCAATCTTGGATCCAAAGATGCCTCCCCTGTTTCAACACATCAAAACAGAGGATTAATGCATCTTCATGCATTAATTGCTTCAATGAAAGCACCTAAACTCGCTGCTCTCATCCAACCTCCATTTTCGGCTAGCAAACTTAACCGAAAATGCATCCAAACCACTTCTAAACAAAGCCCAGCCATAAACCAGCAAAACCTCACTTCCATTAACATCATATAACATCTAAAAACAACCTATTCACAACCTTATACCTCCAGCAACATCAGATCACCAAGATCACCTCAATAACTACCTTGAAACACAAGCTAAACTTAGGAAACTCAACCTATCCGGGATTGCATCAATCAAAACTCAATTCCACAACATTTTAGAGATCATTTAACATCAAAAACACCTCTCAAATCACAGATTACTCAGATCTAACGAAAATCATCAAAAATCATCAAAATCTTGCATAATAAGCCAAGATCCATTTCAAAACTTAAAAACCTTTAATTAAACATCAATTAAGGATTGAAAACTTAGGAATTTCAGTAAAGAACTGATAGTTTAGAGGAGAAGGACGTTCTTACCTCCAAACTTGTGTTTCTCCACTTTTTGGAATGAAAACCCTTGATGAATCAAGTAGCAAATGAAGAGGTTTTGAAGATATGTTGATTTGGAATCAAATGAGAGTTGAAATGAGGAATTTAGGTGAGAAAATCAGAAACAATTCTCTGGAAATGGAGTGTTTGGGTTGAGAGAAAATGAGAGAAGGAAAATTGAGAAGTTAGTTAAGAAAATTGCCAAATGAGCTTTTCCCTCCTTTTGATATCTTTAAAATCAGAAAATAGCTTATAATATCTTAGAAAAATCTGGAGAAACCACTTTTGGATTAATAGCTCCTTAAAGATTCAAAGTTCCAACCCTTTATCAAACAACCACCAAACTTGCGAAAATTACATTTTGGTCACTAGCCAAAATGTCACACTTCCAAAACTCATTTTCCAAAATTGATTTCACAGTTCACTTAATTATATTAAAAGATGATTTTAGAACATTTTTCCATATTTTTAATGCAACCCGAACTAGGCTTTCCTAATTTAACCTCTTAAGATTCGAACAGCACTTTGAGCAACCGGTCAACGCCCACAACTCCTAAGCCCAAAACCGGGGCGTTACATGCATACTTTAGAAGAATTCTCGACTTGTACAACGCCCTCAAGTTGTGTCATGTACACATCCTCGAGTAAGTTTCCATTAAGAAACGCAGTTTTCACATCCATTTGCCAAATCTCTTAGTCATAATATGTTGCAATGACCATTAAAATTCTAATAGATTTAAGCATGGCTACTGGTGAAAAAGTTTCATCATAGTCTATACCATGAGTTTGTTTGAAACCTTTTGCAACTAGCCTTGCTTTATAAGTATGCACTTTGCCATCCATGTCAGTTTTCTTTTTGAAAACTCATTTGCATCCAATGCTTTTAGTAAGTCCAAACTTGATTATGATACATGGATTGCATTTCAGACTTCATGGCCTCCAACCATTTCTTAGTGTCTGCATCCAATGCTTTTAGTACCTTCAGGATGGCATGTTAAACTTAAATTTTATACGAGGGGTTTTTTTATTTTAATTTCTAAGGCATCATATACATAGCATACACATAGCATCACATATACACAATAAAATAAACGTGACATAGTATGGCCTTATCCTAAAAAGAATAATCCTAAACGAAAAACATCTACATCGTCAAGGATCATCATCTCCACCACCTTGGATCATCATCACCATCGCCTTGGATCACCATCGCCTTGGATCATCATCATCATGGTGGAGTAAAAGTGGTCTTCTTTTTTTGTTCCAAAAATTCAAACGATACGCAGGTCGTATTATAATGAACAAAACGACACGCGTGTCATATTTCTTTAAAAACTTTACAACCTTTGTAAAATCTAAAAGGCCATACTATGCACCATGCCAAACATCAAGCAAAAAAAATCAAGAAATATACATCTCATGCATATTGAATAAAGCGTACATCGTTACTAAGATGTGTTACTTAATTCTTTTAATCTTATAAGGTGCTTCGCATAGATAGCCCCAAAATTTCAGTTTTACTGATCTTATTACTAGATTCGCGAGCAAGCCAAAATCTAGTTTAATCACATTAAACAATGTAATCAAATTACAAAAAAGGCTTATACAAAAATCACCGCCAATCATAATTGGTAAATATGTACTGTCACGATCTAATCAAACAATTAAACTCTTTAATCGCAAAGCAACATTAGGATTCTTAATCATATTAACGAATCTATTCAAGAAACATATTTAACCTTTCAAGCAACTCAAGAAACCTGAGTTTATGCGATTTTTAGGTGTTTTCGAAAATCACATATCTCAAACCCTAGGCGCGCGCACATACACACACACATACATACATACATATATATATACCACTTGGTTATAGTTAGATTGAGTTCACCATTATAATTTAAATAAAACTCTTTTAAATAAATTATAACTTAAATAAATTTCTTTATTTTATAAGGAATCCAAATTTAATCTAAATCTAGATGATATAATTTATTTAATGATAATGTTATTTATTTAAGATAAATAAATAATATATTTAAAAAAATTCTTATCAAATAAGGAATTTAAATTCAATCAAATCTAGATAATAAGATTATTTAATAATATTATTTATTTAATAATATTTTTGAAAAATATTAAAATAAATAAATATTCTATCCAAATTTAACTTTTTTAAATTCGAACAAATAATCTCTAACTATATAATTTAAAATAATCATATTATCTTAAATTTATTATTGAAAGTAATAACCACAACAATTCTTATTCATTCTTGGTGTGCGACCCTATAGGTTCAACTAACGTTGGTAGTAGATAAAATCACATTTTATTCTATAAGTTATAAGTGGTCTCTAGAATGACATTATGACTGCCCAATTTAAATGAAAAGCTCATAATCTGAGACAACATTTAATTTAGTTTATGTCATAATCATTTTATCTCACGATATCTTTATAGAATATAAGGAATGGAAAATGTTAACCTTATATCGTTCTATCTTTAGTTTCTCGATGCCCAATTGAACTGACTAAACAAATGACATTTACTTCTATTAATTTATTTGAGCACGGCCATGCATTTCCCGGTCTCAATAATTGAGGGGCTTAGAGATATCTCTCTTATGTTAAGAGGGATAAATTCCATCTTAATTTCTCACATCTCACTACATGATTCTTTATTATGTTCAAGCATAATTGTTATAATTGTCCGGTTAAAAATGATGTTTGATTATGTCAAAACATAATTGTCATCATGTTGAGAACGGTAGTAATTTTAGGTCTAAGTATTAAATGTCACAATTGTTTTAAGATTAATATATAACTTTAATCCATGTATTAATCTTAAGATGAGTCGATCCTAATATTTTTCTCAACGAATACATATATGAATTTGATTCGAATCTCATTCACATATTCAACTAATGAATATCAATCAAACTTCATACTAATCTTTATTATTGTTACCACAATAATAACTGATTAGGGATATTTTGAATAATAATATTCAAGGAAACAAAAGCACGCAAATTTATAAATTCAATAATCAAAATATAATGTCCATATAATACACCCTACGACACTATAGCTAACAGTCACATCAGTCCCGCCCTCTTGAAAGTGTTTTTTCCCTAAATTGTCACCTACATCAAAAGGAGATAAATCAACCACATTGAAAGTTTACTAACATTATACTCACCTTGGAGGTCTAGTTGATAAGCATTGTCATTGACACGCTTAACCACTTGGAAAGGACCATCTTCTTTAGGCATCAATTTTTATTTGTGTTGGCCTGGAAACCTTTCTTTTCTCATGTGAAGCCAAACCCAATCTCCAGGTTCAAAGGTAACTCACTTTCGTCCTTTGTTAGCTTGTTGCTCGTATTGCCTCGTTCTTTTCTCAATATCGTCCCACACTTGTTAATGGAGCTTCTTGACAAATTCAGCCTTGTTTCTTCCATCATTATTCACAATTTGATCAAAGGGAAAAGGTAATAAATTTAATGGGGTCAAAGGATTGAAACCATACACTACTTCAAATGGTGACATTTTAGTGGCATAATGTATGAACCGGTTGTAAGCAAACTCCACATGTGGCAATATTTCATCCCAAGTCCTGAAATTCTTCTTGATGATTGTCCTCAAAAACATTGACAATACCTGGTTCACCACATATGTTTGGCCATATGTTTGCAGATGAAAAGTTGTAGAAAACAGTAACTTGGTTCCAATCTTGCTCTATAGTGTTCTCCAAAAATGGCTTAAGAACTTCACATCTCGATTGGATATGATAATCCTTGGAACTCCATGCAATCTCATGATTTCCTTGAAAAAAAAAACAAATTATCAACATGCGAAGCATCATTAGTCTTATTAGAAGGAATAAAATGAGCCATTTTAGAAAAATGATCCACTACTAAAAAGATGTAGTCTTTGTTATTCTTTGTACAAGGCATCCCAAGTACAAAATCCATGGATATATCCTTCCAAAGTGCATTAGGAATAGGTAAGGGGGTATATAGGCCACAAGGGCATCACTTTCGACTTGGCTTTTCTACATGTGATGCAACGCTCACTTAGTCTTTCAAAATCTCGTTTCATTTTCGACCAGTACAAGTGTTCTTGAAGCATGCTCAAGGGCTTATCTACTCCAAAATGTCCCATTAGTCTTCCTTCATGTGCTTCCTTGAAGAGCAACTCGTGAATGGACCCTTGTGGGATGAAAACCTACTTTTCCTTGAATAGGTAACCATAGTTCCTACATAACTTATCATGTGCACCTTTCTCACAAACTTTGTATATTTCAGCAAAATCATGGTCTGACTCGTATAATTCCTTAATGAAAGCAAAACCCAACAATTTAGAGTCTAAAGCATTAATAAGGGAATACTTGTGTGATAGTGCATCAACAACAATGTTTTCCTTACCCTTTTTATACTTGATCACATAGGGAAAGGCATCAAGAAACTCAACCCACTTGGTGTGCCTCTTGTTTAGCTTATGTTGTCCCCTAATGTGCTTTAACGCCTCATGGTCTGTATGGATGATGAACTCTTTTGACCAAAAGTAGTGTTGCCATGTTTCTAAGGCCCGAATTAGTGCATACATTTCTTTATCATAGGTTGGGTAATTGACTGTAGCTCCACTCAACTTCTCGCTTAAGTAGGCTATAGGGTGTCCTTCTTGAGACAAAACTGCTCCAATTCCCAAACCCGATGCATCAATTCAACCTCAAAAACCTTGTTAAAATCAGGCAAAGTTAACAAAGGTGCATTAATCAAACAAACCTTAATCGGGTTAAAGGGTCTCTTGCTCTTCACCCCAAGAGAAATTAGAATTCTTTTTAATGACTCTAGTCAAAGGGGTGACTAAGATGCTGAAATTGGGCACAAACCGACGGTAGAAGCTTGCCAGTCCATGGAAGCTTCTAACTTGACTAATGCTTGCTGGTCTTGGCCATTCCTCAATTGCCTTAACCTTTTCCTTATCAACCTCCAAACCATTTGCACTCACAAAAAATCCTAGGAAAACAACCATGTTAGTGCAAAATGCGCATTTTTGTAGATTAGCATAAAGTTTTTCATTTCTCAAAACGTCTAACACCAACCTTAGATGCTGAACATGATCATTCAAACTCTTTTTATAAATAAGAATATCGTCAAAATACACTACAAAAAACTTACCCAAGAATTGTCTAAGGATGTGATTCATTAACCTCATGAAAGCGTTGGGTGTATTAGTTAGACCGAATGGCATAACCAACCACTCATATAACCCTTACTTAGTCTTGAATGCGGTTTTCCACTCATCCCCTTCTCGCATAAGAATTTGGTGCTAACCACTTTTAAGATCAATCTAATAAAATACATTAGAACCACTAAGCTCATCTAACATATCATCTAAACGTGAAATGGGATGGAGATACTTTATTGTTATTATGTTCACCGCACGACAGTCCACACACATGCTCCATGTACCATCTTTCTTAGGCACAAGTAGAACATGTAATGCACAAGGACTAAGGCTCTCTCCAATATAATCCTTTTTTATCAAGTCTGAAACTTGTCTTTGCAACTCTTTGGTTTCCTCATTGTTGCTTCAGTAAGCTGATCGGTTAGGAATGATAGCTCCAGGGAAAAGGTCAATTTGGTGCTCTATTGCACGAATTGGAGGTAGCCCACTTGGAATCTCCTCCGAAAATAGGTCTTCATATTCCTGTAGTAATGAAACAATAAAAGATGGCAGATTTGGGCCAAGATCGTTAGTGCTTAATAAACTCTCCTTGTACATTAGGGGTGTGCATTGTCGGGTACCCGGTTTTCGGGTACCCAAAAAACTAGGTACTCGGCTCATCTGAGTACCTCTTTTGTCAGCCCATGTCTTGGCTCGCTATATCCGGGTACCCAGTAATCGGGTAACGGGTACCCGATTCATAATTTTTATTTTATTATTTTAGTTTAAATTTTTTAAAATATTACATTGGAAACACAAAAAAAAGTTCATAGTGCATAATCCAAACATAAAAATTAGTGATTTGAAGTTAGTTTTTAGATGAAATATTCGGATATATATATATTATAGTTTATCACAAAAAATATATTAAAAATATTAATCTCATTTTTTCTTTTGAATCCTGATATGAGAATGTAATACATCTTTATTTAATAAAAAATATTTGAAAATTTTAAAACTTTCAAGTACATAATACAAACATAGAAATAATTAGAGATTTAAATTTAGTTTTAGGCAAAAATATTAAGGAATCTAAAATAAAAATATAATTTAAAACTAAAAAATAAATATATTAAAACTATCAGGTCGGGTCGGGTACTTGATAACCAAAAAAATATTGGCCCAGACCTAGCCCAATTACTCGAGAAAAATCCTGGGTCGGGTACCCGGCCTGTTCAAGTATTTTTTAGAAGATTACCCAATATTTTTAGGTTCGGGTCGTCGTCTGATTTCTTTTTCTTTAGCAAATATGCTATTTTTTCCTCTCTTCTTTTTACTCTCTTTTGATTTTCCCTCAAATGTTACCTCACTCTCTTTTGCTTTTCTCTCAAAATTTTTGTCACTCTCTTTTTCTTTTTCAAAGCTTTCTCTCGAATGGAAATATCTTTTTGTAAGAAAATACATTTTGGACGAATATAAATTTTCAGACATCCAAATACATTACGACACCACGATTTATATTCAAAATGTATCTCAACACAAAAAGTTTAATGCATGTCCAATTCTTTTGTTGTGTATTTTAAGTAGACCTAATTTAGGCTCCATTAATTTAATTAATTATGATTATATGAATATTATTGATTTTTGGGCTTTAAATGGTAACACAAAAATAATTTGGACACTACCCATATTTGGCCCAAAAGTAATAATATTCCTAACTTTGGTCATACTAATTATTTATCCTATTTTGATTTTATTTAAACTAACTACATGTGATTATCATATTCTAAGTTAAAATGGAATATTAAATATTTCACTAAAATACCCTTTTGATTAAAATCACTTTACAATGTGACACTAATCAACTTAGGGCATTAAAGTGTTTATTTAATACCCATTTATTTTCTACACATATCTCACCTATTAGATTAATTAAATTTAATTAAAGAACCTAATACGCTAAGGCTCTAATTAATTGTTGATTTAGGTGATTAAAATCGTCTGACAAATGTACTACATGCTAATTCAGAATCAATGCATCAAACAAATAATTTAAACATTTAATTAAAGAAAGTAAGCTAAGGAAATCAAAAAGGGACTAAATTAAATTAAATTAAATTCGAATTGTGGATGTCAAATTACAAACATATGATGACCAAAATATAGAACGGGACAAACAAGGAAGCCCAAATTTAAATCTGCTAAGAATTTCGACCCAAACCCACTAAAACTGGCCCAAAACCAGACAGCTCAGCCAAACGGTCCAACCCTAAACGACTTGAGCAACCTATCCAGTCCCAAACTGGGTTCCGGCCCCGTATCTACGCCCCTTTCAAAAACACGCGGGTTATTGACCCGACTTCAAAACAATGTCACGTTAACTCACCCTTATATAGGGATAAACTGAGTTAACCCAGCCATAACATCAAAAACTCTCTCTCTCTCTCTCCTCAAGCGTCTATCTCTCTAAACTCTCTCAAAACCCAATGTCGACCACCGTGGGCCGAACTCTGGCCAACTCAGGGCGATTCCCGGCCACCGTCCGCCGCCTTGCTCCAGTCGTCTTCTTCCTCTGATTGATCACCTCTGCAACTTTCGACCACCATCGACTAAATTTCAGCCACCGTCTCTGCCGTCGTATAGCAATTTCCGATCATCGTGCCGAAAACCTAGAAACCAAAAAAAATCTATTTACAAACCCTAAACCCCTAGATCTACCTAAAGTCGAATGAATCCACCCATCTTCGTCCTTTCCTAACCCTAATCTACCCATTCCCGAACACTCAACCGCTCGTTTTCAACTCCATCCAGGCTCATGCTCACCCGCCACCACTCTACTTTCTTTTTCATGTTTCTGTTTTTTCATTATTATTACTCTGCTATAATCTTTTTTAGTATTTAAATGCAGGATATAAAAAGGGATAGTTTTAACTTTAAAACGGTGGTTTCGGCGATGAAAGAGGAGCTCCAGTGATGTTCGATGACTTTCTCCGGCAATGTCTTGGTGGTTCGGGCAATGTCCGATCACTTCTCTAGTGGTGAATCAGCTTTTTCGACGGTGACTTCTTAGTTCTTGTTGTTTAAGTATTTAACAACCGTTCTAATTTCGAGCGAAATACTTTCTCTCTCTTAGTTATTCTTACTATTATTTTACTATATTATTATTATTATTATTATTATTATGGTAGTAATTATGAGGGTTATTAATTGTGCTGACCTTTTCTCTCTCTTTACTATTTATAGGTGGTCAATGATGATGTCATCAAGAGGCTTGAATCCAAGTGGAAGGCTATGAACCAACTAAAAGCTTCCATGTGGCTTTTTTGGCGGAAAAAGGAAATACAAAATGGATTTTGTGTTTGTTTGGCAAAAAATGGGCGGGAATGAGCTGTTAGAGAAGGGTTTTGGAGTGTAAAGTGGGTTTAGGCTTTGTAACTTGGGCTTTGTAGATATTAAAATGGATTATGTTGTATAAATAGACATTTATATTGGACTTTCAAACTATTGGACCCATTTTATTTATTTATTTAGGGGTTTTATTATATTTATTTGTTTTTGGTTCTATTTAGAGAGAATTACTAATATGATAATAACCCTGGACAAAATACAGGTATTACAGTTGCCCGTCTTTTCTCATTGTTGTGGAACAAGAATAGGGCAAAGACTGAAAAGACATGGATTTTTTCTGAACCATCTAACCATCACGTCTTGAAGCTATTCTTCTGATTATAGAATGCCTCAATCTTTCTTTTATCTCATTCTTTTGTTGAGGATGGACTCTTCTCATTAGGAATCCTTCCTTCGCTGGGCGAACTCTTCACATTAGGAGCTTTGTCTTTGTTGGGCGAACTCTTCTCACTAGGAGCTCTGTCTTTGCTGGGCAATCCTCATTAGGAGCTCTGTCTTTGTTGGGCAGATTCTTCTCATTAGGAACCCTTATTTGCTGGGTGAATTCTTCTCATTAGGAGTTCTTCTTTGTTGGGCATATTCTTCTCATTATGACCCTTTTTTGTTGGGTGAACCCTTCTCATTAGGATTTCTTCTTTGTTGGGTGGATTCTTCTCATTAGGAACCCTTCTTTGCTGGGTGAACTCTTCTCATTAGGAGTTCTTCTTTGCTGGGTGGATTCTTCTCATTGGGAATCCTTCTTTGCTAGGGTTGACTCTTCTCATTAGAAATCCTTCTTTGCTGGAGCAAACTCTTCTCATTAGGAGTTCTTCTTTGTTGGCGAATTCTTCTCAATAGGAGCTCTGTCTTTTCTGGCAAACTCTTCTCAATAGGCGAATGTCTCCGCCTTTGTAAACGGAGTGTCTTGAGATCTGTCTCTGTAAATGAAACGTCTTTAGATTCGCCTCTGTAAACGAAATGTCTTGAGATCAGCCTCTGTAAATGGAATGTCTTGAGATCCGCCTCTATAAACGAAATGTCTTGAGGTCTTTGTTGCGTGTAAAAGTGTCTATCGCAATGTAGTGCAAGTGTACACGACGCAAGTAGTAAAGTGATACGTAAGTATCGGATATCGTCTCCACAGGGACTGGGCTAATAGCTTCACCTTAGATTGCTGCACAAGAGAGAAAAGAAATAATTTAATTGTTGTCACGAGATAATAAAGAATATTGGAATAAAAGAGTAACGAAATCAGGATAGAAAGAATGGGCCCGTATTGAATTGCTCAGTAGTGTAGGTGTTGCAAAGTCTAGGAATCTCTGTTCTGTCGTTGCGCCTGTCGCGGCAGCACCTGTCGCGGCAGCGGTCTGTTGTTTGTCGCGGCAGTGATCACACAACTCTGTACTTCAAGCTTGGCAAGAATCTCTACTGTTCCTTGGCCTATCCCTAGGTCCAAGTCTGTCGATGAACACATCTTTGATGATACCTCCTGGCGTAAATCGAAGGATGAACACCGATATTGTTGAATTCTTCCTTAGCCACTTAACCTCATCCTATCCCTAGGTCCGAGATAGTTCAACCATAAACTGGAGAACTCGTACTTATTCCTTTCGTATACTTAACTCTTCCGATATTAAGTAAATGTGTAATGTAACGCCCCGGTTTTGGGCTTAGTAGTTTTGAGCGTTGACCGGTTCGGTCAAAGTGCTGTTCGAATCTAAAAAGGCAAAATTAGGAAAGCCTAGTTCGGGATGCATTAAAATTATGGAAAAATGTTCTAAAATCATCTTTTAATATATATAAGTGAACTGTGAAATCAATTTTACAAAATGAGTTTTGGAAGGGTGACATTTTTGCTAGTGACCAAAATGTAATTTTTGAAAGTTGTGTGACTGTTTTAGAAAGGGTTGAAACTTTGAATCTTTAAGGATATATTATTCCAAAAAGAGTTTCTCCAGATTTTTCTAAGATATTTTAATGAATAATTCTGATTTTAAAACATATGAAAAGAGGAGGGAAAGCCATTTTGGCCATTTTGGTAACTAACTTCCAATTTTCTTTTCTCTCATTTTCTCTCAATCCAAACACTTTCTCTCCAGAGAATTCTTTCTGATTTTGTCACCTAAATCTATCCTTTCAACTCTCTTTTGATTCCTAATCATCATATCTACAAAACCTCATCATTTGCTACTTGATTCATCAAGGTTTTTGATTCTAAAAAGAGGAGAAACTCAAGTTTGGAGGTAAGAACGTCCTTCTCCTCTAAACTATCAGTTCTTTACTGAAATTCCTAAGTTCTCAATCCTTAATTGATGTGTTATTAAAGGCTTTTAAGTTGTTTAATGGATCTTGGCTTAAAATGCAAGATTTGGTGATTTGTGATGAATTTTCGTGTGATCTGTTAAATCAGTGATTTGAGATGTGTTTTTGATGATTAATGAACATTAATTTGATATGGAATTGAGTTTTGATCAATGCAATCCCGGATAGGTTGAGTTTCCTAAGTTTAGCTTATGATTCTAGGTTGTTTTTGGTGTGATCTTGTGGATCTGTTGTTGCTGGAGGTATAAGGATGTTGTTAGGCTCTTTTTAGATGTTAAATGATGTTAAAGGATGTTTGGTTTTGATGGTTTATGGCTGGGCTTTGTTGAGAAGTTGTTTGGAGGCATTTTCGGTTATGTTTGGTGGCCGAAAATGGAGTGTGGTTGAGAGCAGCGAGTTTAGGTGCTTTCATTGAAGCTATTAATGCATGATGATGCATTAATCCTCTGCTTTGATGTGTTAAAACAGGGGAGTCATCTTTGGATCCAAGAGTTGGTGATCCGGAGGCTTGAATTGGTGCTTCGGCAAGAGGCGAAGTGGAATCGGTGAGTGAAATTGGGTTTTCAGCTTTGAAACCAATGTCTTGGGAGCTTCGTTTAAGTCTAAACAACTTTGCTAAGCTCAAGTGTAAGTTTTCGGAAAAACTCTCTAGTGGTGGCCATGGTTTGATTGTTGTGCAATGTGGTTTATTGCATGTTTTAAATTCTGTTTTGAAAGCATGATTTAGCATGGTTAATGCTGTTTTTGTAAGCCATATGTTGAAGGAAGCTCAAGGTAAGAGTTCCGTGTTTTTGAACATTGATTAAATGTGGTTTGATGCTTTTAAATGCATGATGTATATGGCTTGGTTTAATGCTTTAAAACAGTGGATAAATTGTTGATAATGATGTATATTGGCAAGTGATGTTTTGAAAAGGTTAAGGTTACTAAGGTGGTTAAAAGTCCTTGAGTGAGCCTTGTTACTTAAGAACATCAAGGTGGTTAAAAGTCCTTGGATGGTTCTTGCTACGGACACAAAGGTGGTTAAAAATTCCTTGTGTGGTCCTTTCCATGGTGTTTAAAAGTCCATGGGCGAAGGTGGTTAAAAGTCCTTGGCGCCAAGGTGTTTAAAAGTCCTTGGGGTGAAACTTGATGCGGACACAAAGGTGGTTAAAAGTCCTTGTGTGGTCCTTTCCATGGTGTTTAAAAGTCCATGGGCCAAGGTGTTTAAAAGTCCTTGGGGCCAAGGTGTTTAAAAGTCCTTGGGGTGAAAGTTGATGAACTTGTTTTTAAAAGAAATGGAACTTATCACTTGTGGCCAATATGACATGTTATGATATGAAGCATGAGATGCTTGTTTAAGTATGCTTTTGAGCATGTGCAAATGATGATTTGAAGCATGACTTATAAAGTGTTTTATAAATGCATTATTGAATGGTTTTTATGAGCATTCCTCACTAAGCTTTTGCTTACGCTTTCTTCGTTTTCTTAAATCAATAATGCAGAACATTAAGGTGATTCGAGGGCAGCAAGGAAGGCAAGCAACCAAGGGGAAACTAAGCTCAAGTATGGAAAGGTTTTATGAACACATTTAGCTTTTGGTATTTGGCAATGGGGGAAACTCATGTGGTTGTTTTGGGAGTTGTTTTGTACTCCCTAAGTATGTTAATGATGTTGGTATTGCTGGTTTTTGTATTTGGCTTTTACATGTTTGAATTGGAGGTTTATGCTTGAAGGTGTTGCTTGTGTAGGAAGCATGCCATAGAATTTGGGGCTTTTCATATGTGATGCTATTATGATGATTGGTTGATGCTTACATGTCTCTTATATGTTGAATTTCATGCTGGTAAAGTTTGGTACCATTTGGAGCATGTTTGGATGATCAATTGTGTGTTTGAGTAAGCAAAATGCAGCTTTTTGTGCAGGCTGTTTCGGAACAGTAGCCCTCGTTTCGGAACGGGTGCCTTGAACCAGCCCAGGCGTCCGAAACGGGTGACACCGTTCCGAAACGGAATGGTCACTGCCAGCCCGCATATCGGTACGCGTTGCGGAACGGCCCCGTGTTTCGAAACGGGCTCACCCTGTTTCGGAACAGCCGACCGTTGGGGGCTGACAATGGCAGTTAAATGTTTTGGAATGTTTGCATTTTGGTCCTGAATCTTGTTTGTGCAATTGTGTGGGTTTGGAATGTCATTTTGAGCTGAAAATTTACAGAGAAGCATGAAACCTGATTAATTTCAAGATGGTAACTTTAATTTTGGTTAAGTCCTCATAATTATCAGAATTTACAATTTGGTCCCTAAAGTTGTAAATTGTTCAATTGGGTCCCTGTTTGATCTCTGATGTTTATGATCTTTGAGTATGTTGTTTGTATGATCACAACTAGGATTAATGTGCATCTAGACAAGAGCTAAAAAGAAAAAAAAAGGGTCGTTAATCAAGGTGGACTTTCGGGTTGACTTTAGTTTTCCCTGTGTGACTTTCTTAATTCGGGTCAACCGTCTAGGCCGGGTTAAGGGGGTTACATTTGGTGGTATCAGAGCCAAGTTTTCGAGTAATTGGGAATGAATGTGTGCATGATTGAAGTATGTATGCCTTGTATGCTTGTTGAGTGAAAGCATGTTGAGTGGTTTGTGATTTTGATGCAATTGAGTGGTATGCTGTGATGAAGCATGATGTGAGTACCCATTGCCAAATCAAAGCTGATGAAATGATGTTGATTTTAAATGAAATTGAGCTTGAGTACTTGGATTGCTTACCTTGCTGGGCCTAATTTTTTTTATTTGCATTGTGATTGCATGGTAAAAGTATGGCACCACGTAGAGAGTTAAGGAGTAACGTGAGAGCTACGACTCCGAATGAGAATGAGAACGAAGAGAATGCGGGTAGTGCAGTGTTACCTCCTCCTCCACCTGGTGGTGGTGGTGCTGAGAGGGAAAGAGCTGGAGCAGCAGCTGGTGCTGGAGCTGCTGGACCTGAGGTTGGTCAGGGGCAAGCTATGCCTGATATGACGATGCTGGTACAAGCTATTGCGGGTGCTTTTAGAGCGGCAGTAGCTGGAGCTCAAGGAGCTGGGCATCAGGGAGATGCTGGAGTTAGATTACCTTTGGAGCGTCTGCGCAGTCTTGGTGGGACTGAGTTCAGGGGTATGTCTGCTGAGAGTTCTGAGGCTTGGTTAGAGAGTACCAAGAGGATTTTGGGACAGATGAGTTGCACGGATGTGCAAAAGCTGGGTTGTGTTGTGTCCTTGCTGCAGGATGATGCTTATACGTGGTGGATGACCACTATAGCTAAAATGGCTGAAGCTGATGTAACATGGACATTCTTTCAGAATGTGTTTAAGAGGAGGTATCTTGGTGTGAGGTACCTGGATGAGAAGAAGCGTGAGTTCATATCTCTGACCCAAGGGAGCATGAGTGTGGCTGAGTATGAAGTGCAGTTTGTGCGACTCAGTCAGTATGCACCAGAGCTGATACCTGATGAGCAGGCAAGGTGCGAGAGGTTCCGTTATGGCTTAGTGACGGATGTGAAAATGTATGTGCTGGCCACCGAGTATGATGATTTTGATGTATTGGTGGGCCGAGCCAAAGACATTGAGATGAACTTGGGTTTATCTTCTAAAGGTGCTGGAGCAAGTTCTGGTAAGAGAGCTGCTGAGTTTAGTTCCGGAGGTGGACGGAACGAGAGGGGACGTGATCAGAAGTATCAGTCCTCAGCTAAGAGAGGTGGTGGTGCACCTGCTAGAGGAGGCAATGCTAGAGCCGATCCGAGTGCTTGTTGGATCTGTGGTTCACGTGGTCACATGAAGCGTGACTGTCCTCGTGCTGTGAGGGAGGTGCAAGCTCCTGTTGCAGCAGCTGGGAATGGGTGCTGGAATTGTGGATCCGCAGACCACTTGAGGCGAGATTGTCCTAGGTTGGCTGGTGATCAAGTGCGTGCTCATGTTGTTGCTGCACCGCAGAGAGGTCGTGGGCGCGGCCGTGGTAATTTCCAGCGGAGAGAGGAAGGAGGTCGTGGAGTAGCCCATGTTGTTGCTATTCAGCCTGAAGGTGGCGGTCAAGTGAGGGTGTATGCTCAGCGGGAAGGGAGGAATGATGCTGATGTGATTGCAGGTACCTTTACTTTGCAATCCTTGTCATTGCTTTCCTTGATAGATTCTGGATCTACGCATTCATATATTTTGCGTGAGCATGCTGAATTGCTTGGTTTGCCTGTTGAGTCTTTGGATGTCGGTGTTCGTGTCACTAGTTCTTTTGGTGAGACTGTTGTGACTCGAAAGCTGTATAGAAGGTGTCCTTTGGTTGTTCAGGACCATGTTTTTCATGTTGATCTTATGGAGTTGCCCTTTTATGGTTTTGATGTAATCCTTGGTATGGATTGGCTTGCTGAGCATCGTGCTGTTGTGGATTGTGAGAATAAGTGAGTTTCGCTGAAGCTTGCGGATGATTATGAAGTTGTTGTGGTTGGTGAGAATGTGAAGTTTCTTGCCAATGTGGTGTCTACCTTGGAAGCGAGCAGGATGTTGAGGCAAGGGTGTGAAGCTTACCTAGCTTTTGTGATGAATCCTAGCTCTAAGGAGTTAAGGGTGCAAGATATCAGAGTTGTGAAGGAGTTTCCTAGAGTGTTTCCTGAGGAGTTGCCTGGTTTACCTCCTAATCGCGAGGTGGAGTTTGGAATTGAGCTGTATGAGAATACAACTCCTGTGTCCATTACTCCCTATAGAATGGCACCTAAGGAGCTGAAAGAGCTGAAGACGCAGTTGCAAGAGCTACTTGATCGTGGTTTCATCCGGCCGAGTGTGTCACCGTGGGGAGCACCAGTCTTGTTTGTGAAGAAGAAGGATGGCACAATGAGAATGTGCATTGATTACCGTCAGCTGAACAAGCTGACTATCAAGAATCGGTATCCTTTGCCGAGGATTGATGATCTCTTTGATCAATTTCGGGGAGCTTCTGTGTTCTCTAAGATTGACTTGAGGTCAGGGTATTATCAGTTGAAGGTGAAGGATGTGGATGTGCCTAAGACAGCTTTCAGGACAAGGTATGGGCATTATGAGTTCCTTGTGATGCCGTTTGGTTTGACAAATGCTCCTGCTGCTTTCATGGACATGATGAATCGTGTGTTTCATGAGTACCTGGACAAGTTCGTTGTGGTGTTCATTGATGATATCCTCGTGTACTCGCGTACTGAGGAGGAGCATGAAGAGCATTTGAGGATTGTGCTGCAAGCTTTGTTGGAGAATCAGCTTTATGCTAAGCTGAGCAAGTGTGAGTTCTGGCTTAAGGAGGTGGTGTTTCTTGGGCATGTTGTTTCTGCTGAGGGGATTCGGGTTGATCCTCAGAAGATTGAGGCGGTGATGAATTGGAAGGTTCCTAAGTCTGTTCATGAGGTCCGTAGTTTCCTTGGTTTGGCGGGATACTACCGGAGGTTTGTGGATGGTTTTTCTAAGGTTGCTGCACCTTTGACGAAGTTGTTGCAGAAGGATGTTAAGTATGAGTGGACAGAGGCGAGACAACAGGCTTTTGAGAAGCTGAAGGCGGCTTTGACGCAAGCTCCTATCTTGGTTCAGCCTGAATCAGGGAAAGAGTTTGTGGTCTACAGTGATGCGTCCTATGTTGGTTTAGAATGTGTGCTGATGCAAGAGGGTAAGGTGGTTGCTTATGCGTCGCGGCAGTTGAAGGTGCATTAGCGCAATTATCCTACGCATGATAATTAGTTGGCTGCAGTGGTCTTTGATCTGAAGATCTGGAGATATTATCTGTACGGTGAGAAGTGTACTGTGTACACGGATCACAAGAGTTTGAGGTATCTGATGTCTCAAAAAGAGTTGAATCTTAGGCAGCGGCGTTGGTTGGAGTTGCTCAAGGATTATGATTTGACGATTGAGTACCATCCTGGAAAGGCTAATGTTGTTGCGGATGCTTTGAGTAGGAAGGTAGTTGTTGAGCTGAGAGCTATGTTTGCTAGCTTGAGTATATCGCGAGATGGTGGTCTTGTAGCTGAGTTGCAAGTGAAACCATCTATGGTTCAGTTGATCAAGGAAAAGCAGTTGCTGGACGATTCCTTGGTGTCTCATGTTCAGGATATCGCGGAGGGTAGGCCTTCGGATTTCTGCTTTAATGACGATGGTGTGTTGTGTTTTGGGAGTCGAATAGTAGTGCCTGCTGATGCTGAGTTGAGGCGTGCTATTCTGACTGAAGGTCATAGTAGTCCTTTTGCTATGCACCCTGGTAGTACTAAGATGTACCGTGATCTTCGTGATGAGTACTATTGGGTGGGTTTGAAGAAGGATGTTGCAGAGTTTGTGAGCAAGTGTATGGTGTGTCAGCGAGTTAAGGCTGAGCATCAGGTTCCTTCAGGTTTGTTGCAACCGTTGAGAATCCCTGAATGGAAGTGGGAAAGGGTTACCATGGATTTTGTATCTGGGTTACCTTTGTCTCCGTCGAAGAAGAATTATGTGTGGGTGATTGTGGATCGCCTGACGAAGTGTGCGCATTTCTTGCCTGTGCATACTACGTTCTCTTTGGATAGGCTGGTGGAGCTGTACATTGTTGTGATTGTGCGGTTGTATGGTGTGCCTAAGTCGATTGTGTCGGATAGGGATCCGAGGTTCACATCGCGTTTCTGGCAGTGTTTACATCAAGCTCTGGGTACAAGGTTGAATTTCAGTACATCCTATCATCCTCACTCGGATGGTCAATCTGAGCGAGTTATCCAGATTTTGGAGGATATGTTGAGGTGCTGCGTGATTGAATTTCAAGGTTCTTGGGAGAAGCATCTGCCTTTGGTGGAGTTCGCTTATAACAATAGTTATCAGGCGAGTATACAGATGGCACCTTATGAGGCTTTGTACGGGAGGAAGTGTAGGACTCCTCTTTGCTGGGCTGAAACGGGTCAAAAGTTGGTTTCGATGCCGGCTTTGTTGAAAGGAACCACTGAGAAGGTGAAGCTCATTTGTGAGCGTTTGAAGGCTGCCTCTGATCGGCAAAAGTCTTACGCGGATTTGAAACGTAAGGAGATGGAGTATGCGGTGGGTGACCGTGTGTTCTTGAAGGTTTCGCCTTGGAAGAAGGTGATGAGGTTTGGCCGGAAGGGTAAGTTGAGCCCTAGGTACATTGGACCGTATGAGGTGGTTGAGCGTGTGGGTCCTGTTGCGTATCGATTGACGCTACCTCAAGAGTTGGAGAAGGTTCATGATGTGTTCCATGTTTCTATGCTCCGGAAGTATAGATCTGATCCTTCGCATGTGATGCCTGTGGAGGAAGTGGAATTGAATCCGGATTTGACCTATGATGAGGAGCCGGTGAAGGTTCTAGATTCGGATAGCAAGGTTCTTCGTGGCAAGACCATTGAGTTGGTGAAGGTGCTGTGGAAGCATCGAGGTGTTGAGGAAGCCACGTGGGAGCGAAAGGAAGACATGCTGAAGCAGTTTCCTTATCACTTTCCTTCAGGTAAATTTCGAGGACGAAATTTCTTAAGGGGGGGAGAGTTGTAACGCCCCGGTTTTGGGCTTAGTAGTTTTGGGCGTTGACCGGTTCGGTCAAAGTGTTGTTCGAATCTAAAAAGGCGAAATTAGGAAAGCCTAGTTCGGGTTGCATTAAAATTATGGAAAAATGTTCTAAAATCATCTTTTAATATATATAAGTGAACTGTGAAATCAATTTTACAAAATGAGTTTTGGAAGGGTGACATTTTGGCTAGTGACCAAAATGTAATTTTTGAAAGTTGCGTGACTGTTTTAGAAAGGGTTGAAACTTTGAATCTTTAAGGAGCTATTATTCCAAAAAGAGTTTCTCCAGATTTTTCTAAGATATTTTAATGAATAATTCTGATTTTAAAACATATGAAAAGAGGAGGGAAAGCCATTTTGGCCATTTTGGTAACTAACTTCCAATTTTCTTTTCTCTCATTTTCTCTCAATCCAAACACTTTCTCTCCAGAGAATTCTTTCTGATTTTGTCACCTAAATCTATCCTTTCAACTCTCTTTTGATTTCTAATCATCATATCTACAAAACCTCATCATTTGCTACTTGATTCATCAAGGTTTTTGATTCTAAAAAGAGGAGAAACTCAAGTTTGGAGGTAAGAACGTCATTCTCCTCTAAACTATCAGTTCTTTACTGAAATTCCTAAGTTCTCAATCCTTAATTGATGTGTTATTAAAGGCTTTTAAGTTGTTTAATGGATCTTGGCTTAAAATGCAAGATTTGGTGATTTGTGATGAATTTTCGTGTGATCTGTTAAATCAGTGATTTGAGATGTGTTTTTGATGATTAATGAACATTAATTTGATATGGAATTGAGTTTTGATCAATGCAATCCCGGATAAGTTGAGTTTCCTAAGTTTAGCTTATGATTCTAGGTTGTTTTTGGTGTGATCTTGTGGATCTGTTGTTGCTGGAGGTATAAGGATGTTGTTAGGCTCTTTTTAGATGTTAAATGATGTTAAAGGATGTTTGGTTTTGATGGTTTATGGCTGGCTTTGTTGAGAAGTTGTTTGGAGGCATTTTCGGTTGTGTTTGGTGGCCGAAAATGGTGTGTGGTTGAGAGCAGCGAGTTTAGGTGCTTTCATTGAAGCTATTAATGCATGAAGATGCATTAATCCTCTGCTTTGATGTGTTAAAACAGGGGAGTCATCTTTGGATCCAAGAGTTGGTGATCCGAAGGCTTGAATTGGTGCTTCGGCAAGAGGCGAAGTGGAATCGGTGAGTGAAATTGGGTTTTCAGCTTTGAAACCAATGTCTTGGGAGCTTAGTTTAAGTCTAAACAACTTTGCTAAGCTCAAGTGTAAGTTTTCGGAAAAACTCTCTAGTGGTGGCCATGGTTTGATTGTTGTGCAATGTGGTTTATTGCATGTTTTAAATTCTGTTTTGAAAGAATGATTTAGCATGGTTAATGCTGTTTTTGTAAGCCATATGTTGAAGGAAGCTCAAGGTAAGAGTTCCTTGTTTTTGAACATTGATTAAATGTGGTTTGATGCTTTTAAATGCATGATGTATATGGCTTGGTTTAATGCTTTAAAACAGTGGATAAATTGTTGATAATGATGTATATTGGCAAGTGATGTTTTGAAAAGGTTAAGGTCACTAAGGTGGTTAAAAGTCCTTGGATGGTTCTTGCTATGGACACAAAGGTGGTTAAAAGTCCTTGTGTGGTCCTTTCCATGGTGTTTAAAAGTCCATGGGCCAAGGTGGTTAAAAGTCCTTGAGGCCAAGGTGTTTAAAAGTCCTTGGGGTGAAACTTGATGCGGACACAAAGGTGGTTAAAAGTCCTTGTGTGGTCCTTTCCATGGTGTTTAAAAGTCCATGGGCCAAGGTGTTTAAAAGTCCTTGGGGCCAAGGTGTTTAAAAGTCCTTGGGTGAAAGTTGATGAACTTGTTTTTAAAAGAAATGGGACTTATCACTTGTGGCCAATATGACATGTTATGATATGAAGCATGAGATGCTTGTTTAAGTATGCTTTTGAGCATGTGCAAATGATGATTTGAAGCATGACTTATAAAGTGTTTTATAAATGCATTATTGAATGGTTTTTATGAGCATTCCTCACTAAGCTTTTGCTTACGCTCTCTTCGTTTTCTTAAATCAATAATGCAGAACATTAAGGTGATTCGAGGGCAGCAAGGAAGGCAAGCAACCAAGGGGAAACTAAGCTCAAGTATGGAAAGGTTTTATGAACACATTTAGCTTTTGGTATTTGGCAATGGGGGAAACTCATGTGGTTGTTTTGGGAGTTGTGTTGTACTCCCTAAGTATGTTAATGATGTTGATATTGCTGGTTTTTGTATTTGGCTTTTACATGTTTGAATTGGAGGTTTATGCTTGAAGGTGTTGCTTGTGTAGGAAGCATGCCATAGAATTTGGGGCTTTTCATATGTGATGCTATTATGATGATTGGTTGATGCTTACATGTCTCTTATATGTTGAATTTCATGCTGGTAAAGTTTGGTAGCATTTGGAGCATGTTTGGATGCTCAATTGTGTGTTTGAGTAAGCAAAATGCAGCTTTTTGTGCAGGCTGTTTCGGAACAGTAGCCCTCGTTTCGGAACGGGTGCCTTGAACCAGCCCAGGCGTCCGAAACAGGTGACACCGTTCCGAAACGGAATGGTCACTGCCAGCCCGCGTATCGGTACGCGTTGCGGAACGACCCCGTGTTTCGAAACGGGCTCACCCTGTTTCGGAACAGCCGACCGTTGGGGGCTGACAATGGCAGTTAAATGTTTTGGAATGTTTGCATTTTGGTCCTGAATCTTGTTTGTGCAATTGTGTGGGTTTGGAATGTCCTTTTGAGCTGAAAATTTGCAGAGAAGCATGAAACCTGATTAATTTCAAGATGGTAACTTTAATTTTGGTTAAGTCCTCATAATTATCATAATTTACAAATTGGTCCCTAAAGTTGTAAATTGTTCAATTGGGTCCCTGTTTGATCTCTGATGTTTATGATCTTTGAGTATGTTGTTTGTATGATCACAACTAGGATTAATGTGCATCTAGACAAGAGCTAAAAAGAAAAAAAAGGGTCGTTAATCAAGGTTGACTTTCGGGTTGACTTTGGTTTTCCCCGTGTGACTTTCTTAATTCGGGTCAACCGTCTAGGCCGGGTTAAGGGGTTACATGTAATCTCACAATGCTCTCCCGATACTCTTACAAGATGTTTAAAACCAGAATAAGCAAACTTGAAATCTATTTTATTGAACAGAAAAATTCCTAAAACAATGCAATCCTTGCAACTACTTTACAAATTAACCCTTAGCCCTAGGGGAAGTTTAGAACATGATGAGAAGGGTGAAACGAATAGGGTTTTGGGAAGAAGGCTAGAGAGTAAGATATCCTCCGCTAGGTCGAATAACATGCCTTTATATAGGTCTTGGGTTTAAGTTTTCTAATATGGCAAGAATACAAGTTTAAACTAAAGTACAACTCTATTAAAGACTAAATCTTCAGAGCATATGTCTTTAATTCATCCTTCCTTCTTACTTGGAGTTTCTTCCTTGAACTTTGGGCTCTGCCTTCATTCTGATCTAGGGCTTCGAAAAATATAAGGGTGCTCCACGACAGACCGACTTAATTTATCTTTCTGTCGAGGCCCATTTCACTTCTTCCCTTCACCATTGTTGCCGTCCTTGGCTGCCACGACAGCGGCCATGGCAGGATCATTCTTCTCGTCTGTAGTCCAGTTCCAACTTTGTTTCTTCTCTGCTCAGTGTCTGCTTCTCCACTGCCCTCCATCTGCTACAGCAGCTACCTGCAAAAGCAATCAATTTCAGTAGAAAATGTGCCATTTGATATAATTGTGATGTATAAATGAAATCTAACCTAAATGTAGTGAATTATGCTTGAATGCAGTAGAAATATGGGTTAAATAGGGGTAAAATATAGAACTTTTACACACTCAACACACCCACAAACTCAAGTTTTTGCTTGCCCTAAAGTAATTCAGACCTAAAAATAAATAAACATTTTTTTGTTTGGCTTAAAACAGTGAACTTTTCCTTGCCTAACACGTGTATTCTATCACGAATAGTACCTTGTGGGACATTTCTAGACTTGTTCGGAACCATGCTATATTTCTTGTGAAGTGTGTGCGGGTTTTGTGAACACTTATGCAGCTAGGCTACCTTAGTATACTAGAATAGTTATGACTGCAAACTTGAGGTTATGCCATTTCAATATTTTCTGGAGGCAATTCTTAGGCTCCTTTAGTTTTTTCTAACTTAGCTCAAAAAGAAATCTCCTAAAATAAGTGCAAGGCAGTTTTGCAAGCTATTGAGTCTGAATATTTTTTTCTTTCTTTCTTATCTTCCTAGAGCCAGTGATAGGAACCTCTAGGGGCAGTTTCACGTGGGTAAACATTCATATTCCAGTGTACTAAAGAAATATAAAAAGCATAAGAGTCACAAAGAGTGTTTTACAGGGTAGAATCATAGCAAGTCTCTAAACAGATTCTAAAATTCCCTAAAGGTACTGTTACGATAGCATATGTCGTGACAGTTAAGTGAATTTCAAAGACTTAAGCCAAATTTTTTTAAGAAAAAATAAACTAAGTAAAAGACACAATTTTTAAACTTAAAGAGACTTCATTAACGGAGGGATGCCACCCCCAAACTCGAGGGTTGCATTGCCCTCAATGCAAATGACAGATATGAAAAAGAAAAATATAAACAACATCACAAAATATAACAAATGGCAGACATCAAAATAAGATAAGAAATTTAAATTTTCAAGTGATGTCGTCGCCGCTGCTACTGCCGTCGTCAGAGTTTTCTTTATCGGCTCCTATTTTCTGTCGTTTCTCCGGGGTGAACTCCTTGGACAAGTTCCTCTTGACAGAGGGCTCGTTATCGGACACCGCCCAAATTTTAGATGAGGAGAGCCAGCAATGTACCTGTTGAGGTCAGACATGGGCTCTTTTCTCTTGGCTCCCCTTGCAGATGTCTCAGCCGTGCGGTTGCCGCCGACAGCTGTTCTGGCAGGGGTCGGAGTGGACGCGACATATGGCGTTTTTGGTGTGGCAGCAGGGGTAGGGGTATGGGCAGGTGTGGTGGCAGCAAAATAATGATTAGGGAAGGCAGGGAACAGTATATCAGGAAAATTAAGAGAGGTGTGGATGAAATGTATCGTGGCGGTGGTGAAGTCTCAGATGAAACTCATCAGGCCTAGCTGTCGTTCCTCCATTTTCTGCAGAGCAGCGAGTATTTGTGTGGAGGAGTCTGCTGGGGGAGCTGCTATAGTGGGCTGCCTGGGTTCGGTGGCGGCAGGTTCGGTTTCAGTGGGCTCTGTCGGCTCACCTGTCGCGGCAGTGGGGTCAAATGATGACAGGGGCGTGGCAGCTTTGAGTTCCATCAGGCTGAGGATGTTCTTGTCTGTTCAGATTTTTCCTCGGACTCGTAAATCCTCGGCAGCTTTCGGTACATTATGGTCGCGGCAAAGGGCAGTAATAAGGTAAGGGTAGAAGAGTGGTCCTGACGGCCGGTATGCACAATCCAGTATTCCCTCCCGAGCGTATCTGCCAACTTTAATTGGCCTCTCGTTTAAAATAGAATGGATGAGGGCTAAACACTACAACAAATTTGTTTATTATTGACGTTGAAAATATTGTCACTAAAACCTTCATTTACGTCACTAATTGTATCTTGTGACATAAAATTCGACGTCACGACGATCGTCACGCTAGGTGTGTCACTAAATGTCTAGCGTGACGATGTATCTTATTTCGTCACGTATTGCTAAACATACAATGACGTTTATATCTAATGTCGCCTTAAAATTTGTATTTAATGACAATTAATTACATCACTAAATGATATAAAAATTTGTCATTAGTCATTTGTATCGTCACCAATAATATAATAATTTCATTGTATAAATGACGAAATAAATATTGTCATAATGTTAGTGACATAGTAAATCGTCACCAAATAGTAGTATGAATGACGATAGTACATAACGTCACTTTATAATTTATATTCGGTGACAACTAATTACGTCAATAAATTATATAAAATATCGTTATTGATAATTCTTATCGTCACAAATAATACAATAACTTCAAGTTATAGATGACGAAAATGACATTACCACATTTTTTAGACAATGTACCGATAATGTCGTCACATATTATGGCATGCTTTCTACAATACATTTTTTTATAATTTACAACGACTAAACTTTTTATAAATTAAAATAACACAAACTTTTTTTATAAATTACAGTAAATACAAACTTTTACAATTTATAATAAAGGCTCATAATTTTTATAACCTACAAAAAATCCAAAATTATACAATTATTACAATTTGATCCCTTCCCTCTAATATGCATAAACCAATCGCCATATCTCAGCCACAGATCTTAAGTCTCTCTACTAGTCTTCAAATTCACCATCTTCTAAGTCACCAATGCCAATCAATGTTTCAAAACACTTAAACATCAGTAACGTTACCATCAAACAACCATTTACACAAACCTTTGCCATTGTCCCGAAAGAATGACCTTATAGAACGCGATGATTTTCTGCATTTCAATATACAAAACAATTAATAGGAGAAGAGACGACCCAAAACGCTTATCCAAAGCACTAAATAAATATGCGCTTATGCTTAAATAAAGTTTTAACGTTTTTAAAATTTTAGAGGATACTTTCGAACTTGTCTAACAACATATTGATTTTTATAACAACCAAAGTTCTTTACGTACTCTAGTGACATCAAATGTGAGAGCAAAACTACAATAAAGACATGCAATTTTCTATAAACACCATAACCCATCATAGAATCCCAAAGTGATCAAATTATAGAGCAAAACAATTATGTCATTATACCAACTAATTCAATTATAGGTGTCAAACAACAATTTATGTAATTCTTGCTTGTAGGTATTCATTATGGTAGTAGGATTTAGATAATTTTTTAGGGTTCAAAATTTTAATTATTCAAAAAAATAATCAACAAGTGTCTATACCTCTATTTAGGTATTGAATACCAAGAACCCAAAAATGAAAAAAGTTATGCAGGAAATTAAATTTCAACATGCTTACATTTATTCACCCTATTTATATTCAATTTTAATGCATAAATATCAATACTAATTAAACCATACTACCATTTAAGCTAATTTTAATTTTTAACAAAGGTATGTTTACCAGTAATATAGCTTAAAGGTTGTTGTTTTTAGCACAACCTGACTACCCTTTCAACATACATATTCATTTAAAACATCTCAAACAGAGCATAATTAGTCTACTAGCTGAATTATTTGAAAATGTTATTATAACCCATTATTTGGTACATCATTTTAACATAATTTTACTGCCACAATGTCAAATCAGAACAATATTGTAAGCTATTGTTTGCACTCTCTTGGCTGCTGTTTTTGAACTAAAACGTCAACTCTTAATCACAGATAACCAATGAACCTAGCATATTACATAGCAAGTTTTAGTTGCTAAATTGTCCCCTAATTCTCATTTTTTTAACTTCAACCGGGTTCTACAAGGTGACAATGCATCTTACATAGCTGCTGGTTTTCATCATTTTAAACATTGTTTTTAGTATGATAAACAAGTCTAAATAAGCTTAAAATAGTGCAATACCATCAGTTGTTGCTTAAGGCATTTCGCTCGAAGAAAACACTGAAATTTTGGACAGAATTGAGTAATTAAATTGTTGCTCTCTAGTTGCTACTTCAATATAACATTCTAACTTGTCAATATAAGGATGCACAGGCCACAGCTTATATAGCTGTTGGTCCTTGCCTATATTCGATGATTGCAACTTCTAGTAATTACTTGTAAATAAATATAAGAACAAACAAGTTTCTAAATTATCAAACTAAGCGTTTACCTTAGTTTCATAGCAATACCAACTAATTACCGTATTCTAGTTCAGGTTTAAATGCATTCACCTTTCATTCCTTCCATTACTTCATGTTTTTCGAGCTCCACTTTTCATATCATGAAATTTCCTACACAAACGGGCATTCTCTGTTAAACAAGTATTTTTTACTAATGTTAATTTGACAAGATAAATGAAGAAAATTAGTTTTTCATTACCTTATCACGAGTTGACAATTCCATTTTAATTTGGTTTTCCGAAAATGTCAAGGAGAGCATCCTTTAAAACAACATGCTCCTTGTCAATCAGCTTACACCCCCTTCCCTTCACATTTCACTGATTGTTTATCCTCAAATATGGTGTCACAAATTTTCACTTTCACCACATGCAAGGTTGGATGGTCTGTTCCCAAAACCTTGCCAGCTTCGCCTACTTTCACCAACACCACATACAAATATTTTAATGGGATGTGTTGTCATACATTGCACCCACGAACTAGGACTCTTGATTAGCTCTTAAACACATTTCCCTATAACACATAATTTATGCACTGTATTTTATTTGATTCAAAATAAATTCTAATAATCAATTGATTACACATTATGTTTTATCCAAATGTCAAACATTTTTATCTAAAAGCATAAATTAAAAAAATCATGCCAGATAAATTAAACAAATCAATTGCATGGGTACAATCAACAATAGGATAAAAAAAAAGAAGAAAACGACTCAAAATAAAATATAGGTTCTTATAAAACTCACGGGAAAACTTGATTCAGGGCTCATCGGACATTTTCTGAAGCTGCAAGTAATTACGATCAAGAATAAATCTACTTTAAAAATCATCAAACACCCCGCCTTCAAAAATTATGCCCATAACAAAAGACAAACAATTAGCTTGTGGATTTAATAGATACTCGGTTATGTATTCAGAAAAAATGAAAAGACGAATTACCTTCTCCAATTTTGAGATCGGGAGCGTTTCTTTGCCAGACATGATTGGACAATGAGGGGGTTTTCTGAAAAAAGATTCAATTTTGTAAAACCATAAGAAAGTGAAGATCAAACAAATATTTGTATGAATTTTCGAGCTTCTTACTTGTTTGATTTTGAGTAGGAGGTGTGAGGGGGATAAACTTAGAATTAGTTTTTTGAATCCAAGTATTTGATATACCGATATACATAATACTTTCCGTCTAATTTTCTTCTTTTACCAAAATCCCTTATTTTCTTTTTTTGTTTTTCATAGTAATTATTAGTATAAAATATTTAGGTAAAAGAATTAAAATTAGACAAATTTATCACTCTAAAAAATAAATTAATCATTGTGAATTTTGAAACGTGAGCAACTATTGTAAAAAACAAAAGAAAAGTGAGCAATTAAAGATATTATATGTGACTTTAATATTTTTCGATCAATTATAATAATTTTAATTGACATTGTTTCGAAACATTTTTATGAGTTTTGAAACGTGTTTGATATTATTTCTAGAGGCATTATATCTCCCGAAGTAGCTTCTATTATATCAGAGCATGTGGGATAGATATAATAATAAATTTTACCATTTTTTTACAAACTATGCTAATTTGATCTGGGATGTTGAGGATTAAACTATGTTTCACACAATCTATGAATATTGAATGTTTAAACTTATTAAAATTTTAATATTAGGACCAAATTCACATGATATAAAAATGTTTTAGAGAGTAATTTTCCCAATCTTAAAATTCAGAATGATTTAGGATTTTTTAACATAGATTTAAGACTTATTTTATCAAATATTTATTGTGTATTTGTGATGAAATTACTTTTTTAATTTTTTTTTTCAATTACATGTCTTACATAAAAATAAAAATAAATATATTTTACTATCACTCAATGTTTTTCACTTCAACTTATTTGTTTATCTCACTTTAATTTTCTCATTATTTTCATTTATTTATATTCTAAAATTGTGTATATTTTATTAAAATTTACCATTTAAATTTATACTTCGGTATCATTGATGCAAAAATTCTGGGTAGAGGTTAATGGTGTTTATGTCATAGAATGACATCGAGAGCTATTAAACACAATATTCTATATAATACTTTCAATAATTTTTATTTATTTGAATAATTCAAAAATACTATTAACTATTTACATAATTTTAAAATATTTTAATCTATTTAAAATTTAATTTTTAATATATATTTTTTATTTTTCTCCAAATTATATATATATATATATATATATATATATATATATTACTTTAATAATTAAATAAACCTTGGTACTTATCAAAAAATCAATCAAACCCTCCAAACTTCTAAAGAAATATGTTATACCATCATTCACACGTTGACCGTCAATTTTACCAATACAATTTTAAATTAGTCACACAACAAATGTGTAGAAAATTCATCACTATTAAAATTTTCCATTATTTTTACATTAATTATTGGTGTCAAGCATTAATTGACACAATATCATGATGTTTTTAAAAATCATCATGTAAAATATAAGAATAAAAAATTAGTGACAAATAGTGATTTTCGCACATTAAACTATTTTTTGTCACAAATAAAACGTCACATTGTATGTCTTCTAAAATATGGCGAATCTAATTGTCACAAATAAAGCTTATTGGTGACGAATTTACAATGCCACTAATGAACATTCAATTGTCATAATAATAATTCGTCACTAATACTTTTATTTCATTAATGACGATTCTATAACGTCATCATTTTTTCCAAACGTCATTGAATCATTTCCCTCCAAAAATAATTTAGGCGCCAAAGATATAATGACGAAAGTGAACGACATTTTTTAAAATTGTCAAAAATGATATACTGTTATTCACTAACCACGACAAAAACAAAAAATCGTCACGTTTAAATTATATTTTGTGACGTTATATGCAACGCCATATTAAAATTTCGTCTCTAATTGATAAACTTGTTGTAGTGAAACTTGGTTGATCAAATGTTGTGTTGTGCGAGGAGGGCATAATCCGTTTATTGATAAATGCATTCCAAAGTTTTGCCTCCGGAGTGAGTTGAACTCGTTTTACCATCCTTGGATATTTAGGATCGGTATTCCACTCGGTACCCTCGTCTGTAAGTTCTATCATCACAGCATCGTAATTTGCCGGCTCCAAGCTTTCTATAAATCGTTGATGGCCAGCTTCCTTTCTCCCAACATAGAACTCGTAGAGTGTGTTGATGTATTCGGGCTCAAATGGTATCTCTTTTCCTCGAGCTGTAACTGCTATCGCTTCCCTGCTGTCGATGGCAGCATAAAATTCTCGGACGAGAGTCACATTCATTTCCTCTGGCTGTTCGAAAAATATCTGCCACTACATGGCTATGATTTTGCGGGCTATGAACGGCTGCAGCCCAAGGTTCTCTGTTCTGGAGGTGTAAATGAAACCTTTCTCCTCCCATATGTCTCTGATCTGGAAAGAGCTGGGAGTGGATGCTACTGTAGCAGATCTTGAGGCAGCGCTTCGGCGGGTATTTCTGGTACTCATGTTGCAAGGATTGTGGAAAGAAAATGAAAGCAAGTAAAATTCTAGAGGAAACAAGTAGAGAGGGTAAAAGTGAGTGAAAAATGGATAGAAAAACGGGGTTTATATAGAGGGGGTGTTTGCTGGCCGTTGGAGCTGTAACGACAGGTGCGAGTAACGGGGCCAGTTGTTACGCGGTTTTTGATGTGTTTGTCACGCGTTTCCGTGTCTGTTGCGCGTTTGCGTGTCTGCCGCGACAGCGTGTTGACAGGCTGGATTTTCCGTGTCTGTCGCGGCAGCTGTAGCGGCAGGCTCCAATGTTAGGCTTTTAGGGCTGATGGATAGATGGTGGGCTGAATTCACTTCTCCTTGTCTCCTTTATTTCTTGAAAATAATAAAAATAAAAACTTTAGTTCCTAAAAATAAAATAATTCTAATTACCTAATATATATATATATATAATAATAATAATAATAATAAAATTAGGTTAAATTAGGGATGCCAAGAGGGGCATTTCCTAAAGTAACCACTTCCTGCATTCTTGGGGCTTCCGTCCCCTGATAATGCTTCAATCTTTGACCATTGACGTTAAATTGGTGCCCGTCTTTTAAAGATTTGATTGTGATGGCACAATGGAGAAAAACTTGCACCACTTGGAATGGGGAAGACCACATCGATTTCAGCTTCCCTGGGAAGAGTTTCAACCTAGAATTGAACAACAAAACAAGCTGCCCTGGGCAGAACTGTCGTGGCAGCAACTTCTTATCATGCCACTTCTTTGTCTTGTATTTATAAATCCTTGCGTTGTCATAGGCCATTGCTCGAATTTCTTCTATCTCATTCAAGTCAAGCAGCCTTTTCTTTCCTGCCTTTTCCAAGTCCATATTTACTACCTTGATAGCCCAATATGCTTTGTGCTCAATCTCGATAGGTAGATGGCATGTTTTCCCATAAATCAGCAGGTAGGGTGACATTCGCAATGGAGTTTTGAGTGTTTTTATGTAGGCCCATAATGCATCATTTAGGTGTAAAGATCAATCTTTTCGAGTTGGCTTAACCATCTTTTCAAGAATGTTCTTAACCTCTCTGTTGGATATTTCAGCCTGTCCATTGGTCTAAGGGTGGTATGCTGTTGCAATCCGATGTTTGACACCATATTTTTTAAGGCAGCAGCTATAACCCTATTATCGAAATGCCTCCCTTCATCACTGATGATCGCCTTGGGGATGCCAAATCTGGAAAATATGTTTTTATGCAAAAACTTCTGAACCGTCTTGGCATCATTTTTCTGAGTAGCGATCGCTTCAACCCATTTGGACACATAGTCCACTGCCATGAGGATATATAAGTTCCCACATGAAGTTGGGAATGGTCCCATAAAATCAATCCCCCAAACGTCAAAGATCTCGACTTCTAGAATGTTTTGCAGTGGCATCTCATGTCTCCTTGAGATGTTTCCAGTCTGGTTACATTTGTCACAATTTTTGTAGAATGTCTGGGCATCCTTGAACAGTGACGGCCAATAAAATTCCGACGGCAAAACCTTGGCAGCAGTTTTGTTACCACATGAATGTCCTCCATATTGTGAAGCATGGCAGTGATGAAGCACATCTTCCTGTTCATCCTGTGGTACGCATCTCCTGATAATATAATCTACACAATATTTGAAAAGAAGAGGTTAGTCCCAATAATAATGCTTAACATCATTTTGGAACCTCTTTCTAGCTTGATAGTTAAGGTCAGGAGGAATTATTCTGCTAACTAAATAAATAACGAAATCAGCATACCAGGGGAGTTCAGAAAACTTACATGCCGCCATGGTTGTCGCGACAGTGCTTGTGGCAGCGAACAGCTGCTAGTCAGGGAAGGTCTCCAGTATTTGTGTCTCATCTATTGGGAGACTCTTTCCCTTTTCTAGTCTTGACAAGTGGTCTACAACTTGATTCTCTGTCCCTTTTTTGTCCTTGATCTCAAGGTCGAACTCTTATAGTAGTAGAATCCAACGTATCAGTCTAGGCTTTGCATCCTTTTTGGCGAATAGATACTTTAATGTAGAGTGGTATGTGTGGACAATGACCTTCGTTCCAAGTATATATGAACGAAACTTGTCAATCGAGAACACCACAGCTAACAGTTCTTTCTCTGTTGTGGTGTAGTTTACTTGGGCGTCGTTTAGTGTTTTGCTGGCGTAGTATATCATATGAAAGAGCTTGTCTTTCCTCCGCCCAAGTGCTGCACCGACAGCATAGTCACTAGCATGACATATGATCTCAAATGGCAGTTTCCAATCTGGTGGCTGTACTATTGGGGCTGTTACCATCTTTTCTTTCAGAACCTTGAATGCCTCGGTACATTCAGCGTTGAAGTCGAAGGGACGGTTCTGCTCCAGCAGATGGCATAAGAGTTTGGTGATCTTCGAAAAGTTCGCGATAAACCTCTGATAAAAACCAGCATGCCCTAAGAAACTCATGATTCCCTTGACTGTGGTGGGTGGCGGTAGCTTTTCAATTAACTCGATCTTAGCTCTGTCGACTTCTATGTCGCGGCAGCTTACTTTATGGCCTAGGACTATCCTTTCATCCACCATGAAGTGACATTTCTCCCAGTTCAACACCATGTTTTCTTTCTCACATCTCTCGACCAATTTCTATAGGTTGCCAAGACAGCTTTCAAAATTGTCTCCAAAGACAGAGAAATCATACATGAATATCTCCAGGAAATCCTCCACCAAATCGGAGAATATTACCATCATGCACCTTTGAAATGTTGCTGGTGCATTGCAAAGTCCAAATGGCATCCTCCGAATAAAGTAAGTATCGTATGGGCAAGTGAACGTCGTCTTCTCTTGATCTTCCGGTGCGATGACTATTTGATTATAACCTGAGTATCCATCAAGAAAACTATTGATTATAACCTGAGTATCCATCAAAATTGTCTCAAAAAATTCTTGCTTCAGTTTTTATTAAAACTCTTTCGTTGCCAATGCAACCCATCTCACACTCAAGTTCAATCTTCAGGATCTCTGCATTATTTGCTCTAAAACGCCTTTTTAGGTTTTCACTGTAACACCCCAATTTTGGGCTTAGAAGTTTAGGGTCTAAACCGGACCGGTCTGATTTTTTGTTCGAATATAAAAGGAGGTTTTAGGGAAAGCCTAGATCAAGATGCTTTAAAAATATGGAAAAATATTTAAAAATCCTCTTTTAATATATATAAGAGAGTGGTGAAATCAATTTTACAAAATAAGGTTTGGAAATACAACATTTTGGAATAGTGACTAAAATGCAATTTTTGAAAAGTTCAGTGGTGATTGTTTTGTAAGGATTGAAACTTTGAATCTGTAAGGAGCTAATTTACCCAAAAATGATTTCTCCAGATTTTCCCTTAATTTAAGTGATTTAAGTAATGTTTAATTAATTAAATAAAAAAAGGAAACCACTTTTTGGAATTTCATAACTAACTTTTCATAAAATTTTCTCATTTCTTTTTCTCTCAAAATTCCATCATTCAAACACTTTTCTCCAGCAACTTTTTCTTTGATCTTCACTTCAATTGATGAGATTTCAATCATCAATTAGTTCCTAATCCATCTTACATCAAATCCTTTTGATTTCCTCATTGGATTTTCAAGAAAATTAGCTCAAATCAAGGAGAAATCAGCATTTAGAGGTAAGGTTGTTCTTCTCCTCTAAATACTCAGTTCTTTGCTGAAATTCCCAAGCTATAAATCCTTGATTTAAGTTTTATAAATGATTTTAATGATATGAACTTGATTTTGGCTTAAAACTCAAGATTTGGAGGAAATATTGAAGATTTTCGTTGTGATTGTTTGGGCTCTATTTTGAGATGATTCTTAAATTTATTTTGGATGACTAAAGATGTGTAAATGAGGTTTTATCAATGCAATCCCGAATAGGTTGTGTTTCCTAAGTTTTTGCTTATGACAATGGTGGTTTTTGGGGTGATCTTGGTGTTCTGTTATAGCTGGAGGTATAAGGATGAATTTAGGTTCATTTTGGATGTTAATTGATGTTTAGAAATGGTTAGAAGTGATGGATCTTGGCTGGGTTATGGTTTGGAAGAGTTTGGAGATGATTTCGATTGTGTTTGGTAGCCGAAATGTTGGCTTTAGGTAGAGCAGCGAGTTTAAGAGTGTTGGTTGAAGATTTCAATGCATGATGAAGCATTAATCCTCTGCTTTGATGTGTTTAAAACAGGGGAGGCATCTTCGGATACCTTTGGAGTTGATCCGGAGTCTCTATCGGCGTTTCGGCAAGCTTGCAAAACGGAATTGGTGAGTGAAGTTGGATTTCCAGCTTTGGAACAAATGTTCGAATGTTTTGGGAGCTTAGTTTAAGTCTAAGCAACTTAACTAAGCTCATGAGTAAGTTTTTGGAAAAACTCTCTTGGATGAGCCATGAAGTGGTTTGATGCAGTGTTTATAATATGCATGTTTAAATTCTGTTTTGAAAGCATGTTTTAGCATTGTTAATGCTGGTTTTGAAAGCCATATGTTGAAGGATGCTCAAGGTAAGAGATCCTTGGTTTGACATGTTGTAAATGTGGATTTGATGCATAGTGATGCATGAGATTAAATGGCTTTGTTTAATGTTTTAAAACAGTGAGTTGTTGATGTTATATAATGTATATTGGCAAGTGATGTAATGGTTTTAAAGTACTTGAATCGGATATAGTTAGCAGGCTATAGGATTGGGTGCACCGTGAAT
This sequence comes from Hibiscus tridactylites, assembly GCA_958450335.1. NCBI lineage: Eukaryota > Viridiplantae > Streptophyta > Magnoliopsida > Malvales > Malvaceae > Hibiscus > Hibiscus tridactylites. The sequence continues at coordinate 65,772,380 of OY288283.1, read as the reverse complement.
AAAGTCGCCTTGGATGTTGAGGGGTTGTAATTGTACCGTAAACTCCATCCAAGTACACTAACGAGAAAGGTAAGATCACAACGGTGGTTAAAAGTCCGTGTGTGGATCTTGTGTTATGTGTCCCATGTTCTCGTTAGTGGAGTTATACAACTACCGATGAGTGATGTTGAGGGGTTGTGATTGTACCGTTAAACTCCATCACGGGTGTTGATGGGTTGTGATTGTACCGGTAAACTCCACCTTGTGTTGTTCGGTATGTGTATGAAGCGTGTGGGACAACGCTTGTAATCCGCGTATCCGATTATGTTTTGTATTGTGAATGGTTATGGAATATCACTTGAAAGCCAATATGACATGTTGATTTTAATTAAGCATGAGATGCTTGTAAAGTATGCAAGGTTGCATGAAATGTGTTGATCATTTGTTTAGAAAGCTTTGTTGAAAGTGGTTTCTAAAATGCATTATTGTGTTGTTTTCTTTAGAGCATGCCTCACTAAGCAATTGTGCTTACGCTCTCTCTCTTGAACCAATAATGCAGATAATTGAAGTGTTTGAGGGCAACAATGAGGCTAAGAGTCCAAGGGAAACTAAGCTCATGTATGGTGATGTTTTCATAACACTATTAGTTTTTAATATTTTGGCAATTGGAACCTAAGATGTGTTTTGGGAGATGTTTTGGACTCCCTAGTTGTGGCATGATGCTTTTTATGTTTTGGGATTTGTAATTGGCCTTTAGATGCTTGATTTGGTGTTTTGTTGGCTATTTGGTTTTGGATATTAGGATGCATGCCTATAGACTTGTGGAATTCCATTTTTGATGCTATGAATGTGTTTTGAAGTTGAAAACATGTACCTTATATGTATGATGACATGTTGGCATGTTTAGGAAGTCATTAAGATGTGTTTGTGTGGTTTTATGTATGTTAAACCAGCAAAATCTGCAACTTCTGGGCAAACCATATCGATACACTCATTGGCGTTTCGAAACGGGGGCCTGTAATGGCCTTGGTTTTTCGAAACGGCTGGTGACCGTATCGAAACGGTTTGGCCACTAGAAGGCCTTGTTTCGAAACAAGTCTCAAAACGAACCCGTGTTTCGGAACGGTCAACACCGTGGGCACTGATTTGAATGATGTTCAAGTTTGCAAGCTTTACGTTTTAGTCCCGAAAGTTGTAATTGCAATTATATGAGTTTGAGATGTCCGATTTAAGTGAAATTTGACAGGGAAGCATGAAATATGAAAAATTAAATATTGGTAATCTTAAAATCAGTTATGACTTCCTAATTTCCATATTTTACACTTTGGTCCCTAAAATTTGTATGTTGTGCAATTGAGTCCCTCATGTTGTTCGATCGATGTGCTTTTCACCTGTATGTTCCGTGCGTGCTCACATAGGGTTAATGTGTATCTAGATAAGTCTAAAAAGAAAAAAAAGGGTCGTTAATCAAGGTTGACTTTCGGGTTGAGTTTGGTTTTCCCCGTGTAATCTTCGTAGTTCGGGTAAAAGAGCTGCTGATTATAGTTCCGGTGGTGGACGGAACAAGAGAGGACGAGATAAGAGGTATCAGTCTTCTGCTAGGTGTGGTAATGGAGGGCATGGTGCGCCTATTCAGGGAGATAGGATGAGAGTTGATCAGAACACGTGTTGGACGTGTGGATCGCGTGGCCATTTGAGGCGTGATTGTCCTCGAGCAGCGAGGGAGGTTCAGGCTCATGTTGCAGTGACCGGTAATTCGTGCTGGAATTGTGGTTCGGCAAATCACATGAGGAGGGAGTGTCCTTTGTTGGCCGGTGGTGGTCAGGGACGTGCTCCTGGGGTTGTTGCACCACAGAGAGGTCGTGGACGTGGTCGTGGTAACTTTCAGCGCAGAGATGAAAGTGGGAGGAATGTGGCGTATGTGGTGGCTGTCCAACCTGAGGGTGGTGGCCAGGCTCGAGTATATGCTCAGCGAGAGGGGAGAAATGATACGGATGTGATCGCAGGTACCTTTACTTGTTGAGTCTTTGGATGTTGGTATGCGTGTGACTAGTTCCTTTGGTGAGACCGTTGTGACACGGAAGTTGTATAGAAGATGTCCTTTGGTAGTGCAAAACCATGTTTTTCTTGTTGATCTCATGGAATTGCCATTCTCTGGTTTTGATGTAATCCTTGGTATGGATTGGCTTGTTGAACATCGAGCTGTGGTGGATTTTGAGAACAAGCGGGTTTCGTTGAAACTTGCGGATGATTATGAGGTAGTGGTGGTTGGTGAGAATGTGAAGTTTCTTGCCAATATGGTGTCTACATTGGAAGCAAGCCAAATGTTGAGGCAAGGTTTTGAGGCTTACCTGGCCTTTGTTATGAATCCTAGCTCTAAGGAGTTGCGAGTTCAAGATATCAGGACTGTGCGAGAGTTTCCTGGTGTGTTTCCGGAGGAGTTACCTGGATTGCCTCCTAGTCGAGAGGTGGAGTTTGGAATTGAGCTGTATGAAAACACAACTCCAGTGTCCATTACTCCTTACCGAATGGCACCTAAGGAGTTGAAGGAGCTGAAGACGCAACTTTAGGAGTTGCTTGATCGTGGTTTCATTCGGCCGAGTGTGTCACCATGGGGTGCACCGGTCTTGTTTGTGAAGAAGAAGGATGGCACTATGAGAATGTGCATCGATTACCGACTGCTGAATAAGTTTACTATCGAAAATCGGTATCCTTTGCCGAGGATTGATGATCTTTTTGATCAGTTTCGGGGAGCGGCAGTGTTCTCTAAGATTGACTTAAGGTCAGGTTATTACCAGCTCAAAGTGAAGGATGTGGATGTGCCAAAAACAGCCTTTAGGACGA